>JAWZSL010000006.1:15789122-17157217 GCA_034769285.1 Lutjanus argentimaculatus
AGGAGAAGCATTCGCTCTCGTAACTCCTGCAGCTGGAGAGTGGTATTTACTGCTGTGCTGGGGAGGTACTGTAACGCACATACACACACACACAGACAAAGACAAAGGGAGAGAGAGACATACAAGAGTGTGAAAAGTCATCAGATTTAATTAAAACCTCAAGACCTGCTGATTCATCCCTTTCTGTATCTCCTGATGTAATCATTAACGGTGGCTCATGTGCAGTAATCATTAACTGTAACTATATAAATCACATGCAACATGTTCCATCATAGGAAAAGTCAAGCAACTTTGAAGTAAATTTTATGACTTAATTTTTGTAATAAAAAAATTAAATGCATCCATTTCTAAGTTGATCTCACCGGTGGGGACAAAGAACAGTTCCTCTCAGTTCCCGCGAACGCAACAGCACCAACAGTTTTGCTGAAATGAGAAGGTGACAGGAGACCTTAGAAAATGACATTCAGTCTGTGACCGAGCGGAGCAACGCAAGCACATTTTCAGACGGGCATGAAGTCCTTCTTTTTTTTGGTAACTTATCGTGTTGTATTGTTATCAGACAGTGACTGTGAGCAATCTGTGGAATCAATGCAACTCAACGCTCAGGACAAGGACAAAAACTCAGTCAAAGTAAAGGACACAGGACTGAATGCTGTATACTCTGCAACTATATACTTACTTATTATATTCTCTGTCATATTTGTACATACTGTTACTACAGTAACAATTTATTTAACAATGTCTAATTTCTAATTTTCTATTTATGTTTTGTTTGTTCTTATGCACCAATATACCACAGCAAATTCTTTTTAGGTCCTGTGTAAAAACCTACTTGGCAATAAAACCAATTCTGATTTATATCATCCTTCTATATATTTATATCAGTCTTTATATACATTATATCTTAATCTGTCCAATTATCCTGTGCCATTATATTTATTCATGCTAAACTGTCCTTTTGAATGTTGCTCTAGTATCCTGTGCAGCCCAGTCTCTGTGCAAGTATTATCCATTTTACACTCTTTTCCTCTATCATTATGCTACACACATGTATTTCAATATGTATGCAATTTCTCCTGTACAGTTATCCATATATCTGCAGAAGTTAAAGGTGTATGTAATGTACATAGCGTCTTTTGTTTTATTTTCTATTTTACTTGTATGTTTGGGTATCGCTTGCTCTTTTTCTACCTTTGTTTTTGACTCTTGAGCTGCTGTAACGTGAATTTACCAAGCATTGGATCAATAAAGTCTATCTTATATTATCTTATCTGGACAAGCTCAGAAACCATGATATCAATTTACATCAACCACAACTTATAAATAAGACTAATGCAATCAAGATACTGAAGTTCAATCATGTGCATGTTCTTCAGAGATGAGACAGAGCTCTTATCTCCTTCTAAGACTAATTTTATGCAAAGAAATCCTGATGAGGCACAGAAAGAGCAGATGGCAATTTCTTATGTCCCCTTTAACAAGCTTTGAGTGTTTTTACAGCGTGACACAAACTGATTGCAATTTGTAAAAAAATGTGCGATATAAAAAAAACTGTTATATGATCTGTTTTTACATTTTATACAGCTTCACAGCTTCCGATCATTGTAAACAAGTAGAAAAATGGATCATCACAGTCAATCCATAAAAGTCTGCACACGGAGAGCAGAGACTTTACTCTTAACAGATAGATAAGCGAGGATAAAGAAGAACTTTTTACCTGTTAGTGCTGCCACAGACAGAGCCAACAGCCAGCCACAGGAAGGCATCTTGGCGCTCAGAGCCCGTCACGAACAGATCCACACACAGAGTGGCTACAGAGCAGGTGCTCCGCTGTGTGTGCAGCGTATGTGAGAAAGTGTGTGTGGATCTGGTGAAATTTGTGTGTGGGTGTCTGCGAGTAAGTGCATGACTGTCCTCCCTCCCTCTCTCTCTCTCTCTCTCTCTCTCTCTGTTTCTCCTCCTCCTCCTGCTCCTCTGCCACCACTCACTATCTCCTCTCCTTTCCCTGCAGACCTCTGATAGGAATCATGTGCAGTGGCTTTAGGGGTTGGCTCTTCTCAGAAACATTTCTCTCTCTTGACCTAAAATATAGTGTGCCAAACCACATTGATTGACCACCCAACTGTTTGTCCCCCCGCCTCCTCTGCATCTCACGGAGTTGCTCAGTGTTTTTCATTGTATCACAACGCAACTCTGAGGGTTAGGAATTTCCAGCGGATATCCATGGTCATCTAGCATGTGTTTTTGATCAAATAAAAACACATTATTTTGGTTTTAATTATTTGCATCAATGATAGATGCCAGCACTGAACTTGTTTTTTTTTTTTTTGTCGTTTTTTCTCAGACAAGTATTTGTGTGTGGAGATGTAGATTTTCAGATTTTATACATGAATGCATGTGCGAGTCTCTTTGTCAGCAGATCAACAGATTACAGGCAAGTTCTTGTAATTCTGCAGAGATTTCCATAAAAAAACATTAGTGCTTCTGGCATTTTTAAATCCTTGTATTCAAGCCAAATGTATAATGCCACTTAGCTAAAAGAAGGTGGATGACAAGAGGTGGGTGGAAGGTGTATGAGGAGATTTATTACAGCAACGATATATTTAGTCTGTCTTCAGACATTTTTTGTATATCTTTTCTTAATTTACTGGAATTTGTTTGACGTCATTTTATCCTGGCTGAGTTTAAACAGACATATGGGGAAAATGTGGCCTTTCCCTTTTTAGTTTGTTGAGAGTTAGATGAGAAAATTGATACTATTTTCATTTTGCAATCACAATATGAGTCACCATTTTAGTGGGAATGGTTATTTTTGCATTTCATGTTCACTGAAACATCTCTGCAGCACCACAATGATTCATTTATAATGGTATGTTGTGACACATTTTACCTTCATCAGAAAAATGTAGCTCCTGTGATCTGGATATTGCACTTGGCCATATACAAGCATACAAGGTAATCAGTCATTTGATTTATCATTTACAACAAGGTTGTATGAGATTTCCATGTAGTTCCCTCTTTGAGTGATTGATTGGTATTGGGTCGAATGCTGAGGATGAATAAGCAGCCTCACAGCTCGAGGGAAGAAGCTGCTCTACAGTCTGATGGTACTGTACAGCAACAGATACTTCTGTATCTCTTGTCAGATGGCAGCAGGGTGAACGGGATGTGGCTGTGGTGAGGTGGGTTTTGAATTTTATTATCACCCCTGCACAGGCACCTCACCTCTTCAATATTAGTGATGCTCAGTTGGTGGTACCAGTGATGCTGTGGGCAGTTATAATGACCTGCTGCTCCTGTTCTGGGCCGTGCACATCCCGTGATGCCAGTTTGTGATGTTTCCAGCCATGATGCCTTCTATTGCTCCTCTGTAGAAGTTAACAAGAACTCTGCACAGGAAATTTGTCATGTTTGTGATGTCATGTTCTTTACCAGGGTGGAGATGTGTGATGTGATGCCAATGACAGGTTCTCTGTGATGTTGATTTCCAGGATCCTAAAACTGTTCCACCTCACCTCCACCGATAGGGACAGGGCTGTGTGGCTTCGCCTCCTTTCTCTGAAAATCAACAATCAGCTCTTTGTTTTTGCTAATGTTGAGCAGTAGGTTGTTTTCTGTGGACCACTCAGCAAGACTATTGATGGTGGTTTCATATTACAATTTTGATTATATTGGGAGTAACTGTTCAGCCCTTATTGATACCACTCTCATATCTAACCATAAAGACTGAAAAATGGAAAACACTAGCCTGCCTCTGTCTGATGGTAACAGAATTTGCCTACCAGCACCTATAAAACTCAGGACTTAACTCATTATATTCTGCTTGTTTACATCATAGACAAACAAAAGTGTAAAAGCAACAATTTACTGTTTAAGGGGGGTTATGTGTGGCACTATTTCTTTCAAAAAAAGTTTGATTTGAATTTGCATTTGGTCGATCATATCTCTGTTCTCACTGTATTATTAGCTGTGCATCTTATGTCATTTGTAAGGATCCTGCATTTGTGGGATGAGCAGCCCAGCTGATTCTGTGGGTGGGTCTCAAGAGAAATGAGCCAGATTTTCCTGCAAATATCAGAGTATCCTCCTGTTGGTATTGACTCTGTTGTTTTGAGTTGTTTGGGGGATTGGCTGATTGAACTCTCTATCAGTAACAAGAAACAAACAAGATATATTGGAAATTTTACGCTTTATTCATTGAATAAACAGTTGGGACCTTCAGTAGCGGGTACAAGAACCACACAGCCACAGCAGCCTGGCACCTCCTCCTCACGCTGGTCACACGTTGCTCTGGGATGGCATTCCATCTCTCAACCAGGATGTGTCGCAGGTCAGCCAACATAGTTGCACCAATCACTCTAGCGCGTACAGGATGCCCGAACTGTCCAAGTGTTCAGTTGGGTTGAGGTCTGGGCTGTTGGCAGGCCGTCCCATTCTCTCTACTCCCACATTCTGGAGGTAGTCTGTGATAACCCTGGCTCTGTGAGGGCGAGTATTATCATCTTGGAGGATGGGGTTAGGTCCCAGGTTGTGGAGATATGGGATCGCCACTGGCTGCAGAATCTCGCCCTGATATCTTATAGCATTGCGTTAGCCTTCAGCAGTGACACGCCTTGTTTTGCTGGTGATTGAGATGCATGATACTGCCCCCGGCAAAAGCTGTAACTCGAGTGATGCAACATCAGCATAGCATTCTTCATGTTGTCTCCATATACAAATTGAACACTTGTGGGATCAGTTCAAGCATGCTGTACATGCTGGAGTGACCAATGCAACCATGTTGGCTGTGTGTGGTTCTTCCACCCACTACTGAGGCTCCCAACTGTTTGTTCAGTGAATAAAGCATAAAATTTCCACTATGTCTTGTTTGTTCCTTGTTACCGGTAGAGAGTTCAATCAGCCAATCCCCCAAACAACTAAAAAAAAAAATAGAGTCAATACCAACAGGAGGATACTCTGATATTTGCAGGGAAATTTGGCTCACTTCTCTTGGGACCCACCCACATAATCAGCTGTGCTGCTCATCCCACAAATGCAGGATCCTTACAAATGACATCATGAACAGGCTTTCCAATGATATAAGATACACAGTTAATAACAGAGTGAGAACAGAGATATGATCGACCAAACACAAATTTCCAACCTTTGTTTTGACAAATTTATTTACCTGACGGACTGTAACAGCCCCAGTGCTAGTTTCGGCTGTTGCTGTGTTTTCTCCTCTCAGGGCTGCAAACCAAATTAGGAGCTCAATCAGTGCGTGGGACACACCTGGACCTGGTGTGATCCATTCAGATAAAGCCAGAGCAGCAGCCATTCTTGTTGGTAGACCTTCTCATCCCATTCTCTTTGCTTTTTTTTTTCTCTTTCTTTGTTTTTGCAGCACAACACATTTCCAGTCCCCAAATCTATTGATCCTACAGATTTCTCCCATCTACTTTTTTTGTTTTTGATTATTTTTGCTTGCAAACAATTTACTTATTGATATAGTTTACCCATGTGTCTCCCATTTGTGTTGCTGTCTAAGAGCCGGGCTGTAACACAAACACAAGAGTTATACCGTAGCATTGAAAAATGTGTTGTGCAGTCCAATTGAGTTGGAGGCACAGACAGTAAAGGCGCAGGCAGTGATTGCTTGCTTTACTGCCTGCCAGACTCCATTAACATATTGCTCAATTTAACTGTTTTGAAAGTATAATTTTATTTTATTTGCTGCCTTCTTTGACAAGCTTTGTGAGTAGACAGTGCTCTACAAATATAGATCATTATTATTATTATTATCATCATCATATAAACAGACAGGACTCTCAAATGATCACTGGGCCAATTAGTCAGTGCGCAGCAACTGCAAAATCTCTACGGAGCTTCAGAGCAGTCTGTTTTTTGATGGTTTATTAATCCAGCGCACCAGATTTATGCATATACAGCTTGTGATTTACAGACATTGCAACTCAATACATTTTTATTAGGTGACACCTCTGTGCTGCACTGGGATCCACTGGCTTTGATCATGGCTTCAAAACCTGGCAGACCTTCAGACTACAGTGCTGAATTAAGACATGGTAATATACAGTGATACAGAGCTGTATCTCTCAGGGCTATGCATTAGGGGGTAGATTGAAATGTATCTTACTCAGGCATAAAGGTGTCTGTGGGCTTTAATATCTATGAATATTAAAGGAAACTGGTATCAAACTTCATTCAAATTTCATCCCCTTAATTTAAAATTGCACATTTTTTCACCCTGTGAGACATGCTCAGCTGACCCTTTAAATTAAGCAGCTCTTCCCCATCTATCATTATCAGCCTGAGATGCCCTTGAGCAAGGCCCTTAACTCCAACAGCTCCAGTGGAGCTGCTCAGTGGTCATCAGATCAGACTGTGATGCTACTAGAGAGCTTGTAGGAGTCAGTGTGTGAATGTGATCAGGACATTCCTGAAAAAGAGAGCATTGCTCCCTATTTATTCCCCCAAATAAGTGAAAGTGTAAAAAACACAGATTAGATTCAGATAACAGATTCCTGTGTTTATGGAGAATTAGATAAGTTTTAACTTTTTAAATCCCAATAGGGAACATCAGTCTCTGCATTTAACTCATCCTAAGTGTTAGGGCATGGGCAGCAGCTGGTGGATGGCGGAATTACTGTGAGGAAACAAAGAGAAACAATCAGAAAGTGTTTCTGAAGTTTGAGGGAAGTGGGCACAATTACGTACAGGTTATCTAATGGGTATATACAACCAGCATCAGGCTCTGACAGAAGTACACATACCTTTTGCTCACCCGGTTGGGCCAGTCTCATGGTCAGATGTAATGTCTTGTTCATGTTGTATGTTATAAATCATAATTGTTTGATAATAATAGCTTATTATTCCTATTAGTCAGAATAATTTTAGAGAGGCGCACACACACTGTTTATTTCAATATTTACACTTAATTGCTGATAGAAAATATGTTCAAAGGACACTTTACTAATCCACACTCGTGAGTGGGTAAAAACTTAATATAAATGAAATGTGTTTTGTGTGGGAGCGTGTGTGTGTGTGTGAGTCGTGTGTGTGTGTGTGTGTGTGTGTGTGTGTTCCTTGGCCAAACGCGCTGTTTATTATCTTTGCAGATGGACCTTCTGCACCACAGAATTTACACTTTGGTTTTACCAGGTCTTTAGCGTGCAAGTAGTTTCTACTTCAATGAGTGTTGCATATGATGTGCAGGGCCACACCTTTATTTTTAGACCTCCCACCAGCTGCTCTAGCAGCTTTGTGAAGCTCTGTTGTGTGCTTTGAGCTACATGATAACATCAGCATGCTAACATGATGTTGTTTTGCAGTTTTTATGTTTACCAGGTTCATTATCTTAGTTTTAGCATTTTGACATGCTAACATTTGCTATCACTAGAACAAAGCTGGCATTCCCACTGATAAAGCCACACTGCCATAGCTAAGTACACTATAATATACTACACTACACCATAATATACACTATAATATACTGTAAGATAAGGAAGCATAAGAGGTTTCTGTATTTAAGTAATAAGTATTTCAGTACCAGAAACCAAAACTTTTCATTTGTACTAAAAAATGTTTTTTTTAATTTATTTTATAGCAAGATAAATATACATGCATATATCTATAAATCAATGTTTTTGTCCTGTGTTACTCTCAAAGCAGAACCTGCTTTGTTCAGTGCTCACAACAGTATTTTTAGATACAAAGGGACCCAGGTATTAAGTTGAACATTTTATTATTACATTCAGTAAAAGGCCACAGACACACTGTGCCAACCTGTTCTGATCAGAGTGAAATTCTCATGATAATAAACCACAATTTTAAATTCAGGCTTTTGAAACCAAATTACATATAACAAAGCTTATATTTAAGAAATCCAAACAAGCCTTAACAGTGAAACGGCAAAAGGATTTACTTTTTCATCATCATTTCACAGTAGAAGAAAAAAATGTTAAAGGTGCATCATGTCTGCTTTTCACTCCATTTTACATTTTGACACAAGCCTGATTGACTCTGATGGTGACTTGAGAGACATTTGCCAATGGGCTTGAACAACCCCCCTGACGAGGAGAAATCGCAGACTGTTTCCACTAAGGGGCAGAGGAAGACAGGAGGAAAGGTGTAGAGAGCAGCACCTGTAGTCTGTTTGAAGCATAAATAATTACCACAAGCTCCTGTGCAGCAACACTAGTAATTAACGGGCTGAGCTGCTTACACGAGAAAGAGGAGCTGACAGATTTGCTTTGGGTTCTTCTTACTTTTGACATTTTGACACAAGCCTGATTGACTTGAGACAGCTAGAAGAATAATCTGCTCCTGGCCAATAATCCGTCATTGAAGAACACAAGTGTAACCATGTCATATCTATTAAAGCGATATTCCACCCCAGAATGACTCGATATGTACTCACCCCTATGCCGATGTGAGGATGGATGAAGATCTTCAGTTCACTAAACAATCCTGGAGTTTCAGCAGAAAACAGGGTTGCAGCCAAATCCAGTACAATGGCAGTGAATGGTGACCACGGATAAAATGTAAAAAAAAAAGAACACTCAACAAACACAAAATGTCTCCATCCTGCTTGTGTGGTGTAATCCAAGTGTCCGTGAGCCACGACATTAAAATTTAACCACAAAAGACGCAATTTACACCATGTTTTTAGCTGAAATGTCAACTGTAGCCTCCCAGGTAGCATGTAAACATGGCGTCGATGTATCACGAGACTGAAACTGAACTGAAAAAAAGGCCATTGTGTTGAATTCTAGTCCAGTTTTCATCTATATTTTGGCACTGACATAATTTAAGTGATTTCTGTTACTCTGAAAATGAATTAAAAGGGCCTCGAGTCTAGCCCTGCATCACCCTGAACCTACCTCTCAGGGCTCGGCTTGTGTGAGTGGACAGTCCAAAGGCGGGTCCTTTGTCTCAGAGCCAAGCACAGTTGTGATGATAGTGACATGACACCCCAGTGCAAATCTTATCTACACATATTCCACTGAACAAGGCTGTTGATCCCACATTTTAAGTGCGTGCCTAAACATAACCCTGTGATATGAAAGTGGATATCCAATCAGATTGAAGTTGAGTACCTGCTCAGACAGGAGGTTGTAAAACAACCCAGAGTCACCCTGTCACCTATTAGAAATGACAGGTCATGGTAGGAGACTTGTGTAAGCTGGCTAATAATACTAGTTATTTTTAAGTTGTGTGTCTGAGTGTATAACAATCGTTTTGTACACTATAATGCATTTTTGAAAACATTTTAGGTGAGAAATAGGCAATGTAGTAACAGAATCTTGATACCTACTTGATCAGCATAAACTTTTTTGAGTTAATGAAGCACTCATTTATTTTGGTCTGAGATTCTGGTGGTTTACTGCAACCTCTAGTGGCAGTAAATGTCACTTACGGCACCTTTAATCTTACATTGCCACAAGTATATACATGACCTCGCTGCTATGTAAAACAAATGCATGCATGAGTCAGATCAAGATCTTTACTACAGTTAAAATATTACCATTATAGTCCACAGGGGCCTCCAAAATCAACACACAATGAGAGCTCCTATTTTAACTAACTAACTTAAAGCAAACATGTAACAGAAACCTCAGAATTTCTTTGGAGACCAGAAGAGACACACACAAGATGGCACATTAGCAAGCACCGTACGACCACTCTAGGCCCAACTGCATTATTATATCTCCATAAAACTTGCTACAAACATTCATAGTCCCTACAGGGTGAATTGCTGCATCAACATCCAGACCTTCTGGCCCATAAAGGACACATGTTCCACCTCGAAGAGCTTACAAAGTTATGCTTAGAACCCCCTGCACATGGATACAAAACAGCAAAATGGAAGCAACTGGGAATACAAAATTTATGAAAATAGACAAACTCAGAGCAGCAGAGCAGTGGGTTTGAAATGACTGTTGTTGTACTGATAATATTAGTCCAGTGGAAGTGTACATTATACTGAAGAAGGTAAACACTTCTTACTTTTGAGTTTGCATCAGTAGGAGGAGGAGAACAGAAAACAGGGATAAGATATATTTATAAAACAGGGTGCGTTATAGATAAAGGCTTGTCACTTATATAGATCTGTTTCAAATAACAGCCTGGTTCTCTTTGCAGTTGGTGTAATTTAAGGTGTCAGCCGGTATTTGAGAATTAATGGTATTCATTGGCACTTCAGCCTAGCTTGTCTTCCATCCTTATCACAGACTTTGAGCTGGTTTGCGCTGCTGGCACAAGGCTAAAATAACCCTCTGTGACACTGCATTGCAATACTTGTCTTGTTTTGCAACCACATTCAACTTAACAATGAAGTTCAGTAAATCCTCTCTATTGCTTTGACCTTGGATCAAAACCTGTATTACAGAGGGGACAGAGCTACAATATACAGCTGTTAATGTTTGGTCACATCTGTTATTAACTGCACATGCATCAATAAAACTCAGTATTGGTCATAAAGCTTGTTTAGTCCGCTTAATTCCTTGATAACACAGAGAACAAACTGCGGCAGATGGACAGGCAGTAAAAGTGATTATGCAACTTTAACTCCAATGTTGTAAAACTGTTGATGGGAAAAGGTTGTTGTCCCTCCAGGGAAACTCAGAAAAAAGCCACTTTTATTTAATCTAATGAAGTGATGTCAGTGAGTGTTTTCAGGCAGGGTTTCACTGTTACATTCGAACATGACATACTCACGTAATCAATGCATCATTTGCACAAGATGATGTGTTCAAAGAAATAGTCTATCAAAAGGCAATGCTTTGTCAATCTGGACAGGTGGAAGTTGCAGCTGTAGACAGCCTGGATTCATGGTCACTATGGATAAAAAATCAGTGATTTTACATCGCAGAATACTGCAGATGCTTGCCTACAGGTGCCAGTAAATGGCAGCCCCTTGCTCTGAGAGTTAAAATTAGTTTTTTTTGCCTAAAGAGTCTGGTGGCTTTGAAGAGAGGAATATTTGTCTTACATAATGGCACTTAAAATGATATTGATTTTTTTAGATGGGCCTTTTTTAGGTAGCTAAAATACATTTGGCTGCTGACCCTGTCCATAGAAGTACATTGCTACACGGGGTACTCCTCTCTGCATAGTCAAACTGGAGGCATGTCGACCGGCGTCTACTGTAGATAATACACCGACTATAGAGAAGTAGCCTGCATCATGCAGCTCCACTTCAAACAATCCAAACTATCCCTTTAACGTTGTTGTGACCAACATGAGCAGGTCACTGTTGTGGAACACAGGGTGACTACAGTGGAGTTTTCTTACATTTGGCAACTTTGGACAATGACGACTCCTAAAGTACTATCTGCTGAGACCAGGGATTAGTGTTTCAATTCACTAGATAACTTGTTGATTGTGTTAACATCCATATCATAAAACTGATGTCTTGCCAGTTCTACAGCTATACACAGTGGTGGTTGCATATGATTGTTTCTGACTTGTGTGATCCAGACTTTTTCAATAACTCGTGAGTGTTGTAAAGTCTAAATTTATTGAAAAAAGACAAATGTGATCATTCACAAAACTCACGTTTTATCTGATGAAATATCCTGCTGCAGTCCATATTTGATAACAACAACACACATACAACACTTTCACTGCAGTCAAAAACTGTTTGCTCTCCCTACTCCCCGCACACAAAGGGAGCGATGCACCTGCTTATTAATGATGGTCTAGCAGCCATCTAACAACACCATAAATTACATATATATAGCTACACAACAACAACAACAACAAAATATTTCAGCTCTAATAAAAAAAAGACTTATTCATTTAATTTGATGAATCAGTTAATTCAAATTGAGGATTTTGTTTTTCCACGTCTGGCATGTGCATGAAAGTATCAAGTGCATAACTTACATACAGGCCTGTGAGTGAAGTTGCACTGTAACTCTCACACTCAACACACTCTATTTGCTGCAACTTACAGTATATCTATGGCACCCATTTCAATAAAGTCTAAAGTTCAATAAAGCTTAAGCTGTCAATTTGACATGCTGCTGCTGCTACCACGACCACTTCTGCTGATTATAAACATTTTATTAACCCAACTTTCAACCCAACATCCACCTGTAGGCTGTAAATATAAATTCAGATAGAGGGAAGCTGATATTGTCACTCCTCTAAATTTTAGGCACTAGAGTGTAATTGTGTACTAAAAACACATTGGAGATCAGATCAGGTTCCACAAGTCTTAAGTCTTTATAAAGGCTCTGTAGTCAACTGCATATTTAATTGGAGTCTTGATATAAAAAGTGAGACAACACTGTCGAGAACTAAGTGTTGATACAGTTACTGCATTAGGATTTAGTGACACCAAGTGACCAGTTGGGGGTGGAAGAGCTCCATTGTTATTTCTTGCACAAACAGAGCAATTCATGTTGTTAGGAAATGTGATGGTAATCTGTGCTTGTGTAGCAATGCACTGAACTGGACAATTCTGCAGCACTTAATATTTAGCAGAATATATAGGAGGAACAAAAGCATATTTGTGTTAGGTTTTACAGTGATAACACTGTACAAATATGCTTTGGTTTCTTGGTGACTGCACTGCGTCACAAATACCAATATCTTACAGTGTGTGCTACACAGCACTTTAAAATACTGCAGTCTTTTCACAGTTAGCACACAAGAAAACAGTATGCTTGTCCAATACTCACAGGTATGATAAAGGACTCGTGCTGAAAGATGTCAATCAAGTTGCATCTTTTAAAAGCACACTCAGTGTCAATTAAACTTCACAAAGAAAAAAAAAATTGTTGTTGATTTTTAAGATTTTCACATGTGTTGGCAGAATCAGCGGGGAAAGAAGACCCTGCTGAGCTCGACTCTAGTCTGGCACTGTGAAGAGACATGAAGAGGTGTAGAATGATTTAGCTGATTAGACCTCTGCTCAGGTTGAGGGTGGGCAGAGCTACGCTGTGAATTATATGAGATCACCGAACTCATTGTGCTAATAAGAATGATAAAGTTGTAATTTGTCCAGGAGAGCGAGGGAGACGTCAGTCTGCACTCAGTCTGCACACACCCACACTGTCCTGAGAAAAGGTCTAATTAACCAAAATAAGTGAAATCACTGTGTGGGTTTATCATGCACAGCCACTTGTTTTGTTTGTTTCTAATTTTGATGGTAAATTAAGACAAATGGCTGTGAATATTAATGTATATGTGCTCTGAATATGATGATTAACTGATTTCTGAGTCCAGCTGTCTCTGGTTTGCTATTATTTTGAATTCCTCAGTGGCTGCAGGTCTGTCTTGTAGGATGATGTTTTATTGTACTTTGCAGGGCAAAAACAGGTAAGTAATGGTAAAGTAATCATAAAGTAATGGCGTTAATTCTCAATTTACTGCACCACATTACTTGAGGAATCTAATGTTTTAGTAATTAGTAATTAATTACTACTTTTGTGTGGAAGGAGTTAATAAACAATGACTGAACTAACTGTTACTTAATAATACTGAACTGAAATATTACTCAACTACATGTAAAACTACTTGTGTAGAAAGGTAAAAGTACATATGTATGAAATATTCTTCTCAAAAGATACTCAGAGTTTTTAAACCGTTGATATGGATTAATGGATTAATTTTAATTAATTAATGGATATTTAATGGATTATCAACAAGAATTCAATCAAAGGGGGTTTCTTCAAAACCAAATTTCTTCCAGCTTCTGCTTTATTTTGGTCAGAGGTTACGGTCCAGTCACCTCTCAAAACCTGTGCCTGCTGCAGAGTTCTTTGTTTTTTTCATAATATGTCATGGTTTTCATTGCCTTGGCTATATACTGGCTATAAACATAAAGATGAAAGGTTTTGATATTAATTTGAGACCTACTCAGCAAATTACTATTCTAAAGGGAACTATGTAGATTACATAGTGTAATGCATACTTAAACCTATTACAAGGAGTTTATAACTGGTTATGAAACAGGCTCAATTAAACACTGATGCCTCTATATGACCTACATAAACAAAACTAGACCATCAGTGAGAAGTCTGGCTACTCCTTTGGTTATTCTTAAAGCCTGCTGGGTCAGATCCTTTATGAAATCAGATTAAATGAGCCGGCTTTTTCATTGTTGTAGGCAAAGTTACAGTCAGTTTTAATGTTAAATGGAAGAAGGAAGATGTTTTCTCTTTAGATAATTTGTTTGTTTGTTTGTTTGTTTGTTTTTTATTTTGTGGTTATAACAGTGGAAACACTACCACTTTTGTCTACAGGGGACTCCAAAATCACACAAAATACTCATTAAGTACAAGCAACCCCCAAAATAACTTAAGTAACATGTAATTTGTTAGTTTCATATGTCGACTGACAAATATAATATGAATCATTGTCAACTATACAGGCCTATAGGCTTTGTTTCATAGTTATTTGAGAAGAACTTATTAGTAATTTGTCGATTATCAGGTCATTTCTGAGCTGTTCCTTGGTAACTACTCAAGATTTTGTGTACCTTATTGTAAAGTATTATTTCTTTACTTTTGTCACTTTTCCAGTGTGCACACTTGACTTAACCATCCATCCATCGTCCAGAACCACTTATCCTTGACAGAAATACCCGGAGAGAACCCACACGGACACAAAGAGAACATGCAGCAACAGAAAGACCCTGCCCCAGCCACAAGCTCGCCAGCCCCTCAGCTGGCTGGGAGATTGAAACTCAGAACTTTCTTGCTGTGAGGCGATAGTGCTAACCACTGCACCAGCGTGCTACCCGTTAAACTTACCATCCAACTGAAATAGCACGTAGAGAATATCTGGCCTCCATATTTTGACGTATTTCCGAGTGAAACAGAACCGACAGGCAGGACATAATTTTGGGAGAAATTTGATTTGAACATCGGTGTAGGCATGTTCGTATCTTGAATCTCAGGTCTGTGCCACTAAAAGTTAAAGACTTATTGACTGGTGCATGTCATGATGTTATTTGCTAAAGACAGCAAAATCCTGGTTTAAAATTGCTTAGAACTATAACCATGAGAAAAGAAAGAAAATACATTTTTAGAGCTGCGATGATTAATTAATTAATTAATTAATTAATGAATCAGTTGACCGAAAGAAAATTAGTTGCCAGCTGTTTTGTTGCTGTAATCGTTTCAGTTATTTTTCAAGCAAAAATGTCAAACATTCGCTGGTTCCAACTTCTTAAATCTAAGGATTTGTTATTTTTTGTCATTCATGATAGTAAATGAAGAGTATTGAGGGTATTGAGAAATTATGGTGAGAATTTTTCACAGTTCTTTAAAACTTTTTAGCATTTTTCATTTAATTGCAACTTTAAAACCTCATTACAGTGAGCATGTGGAATGGATTTAGGCCACAGGATGTACAAAGTCCTGTACATGACAGTGGCAGGTGAATGAGAGAAAAAGCGACCCCTTCACCAAACGTGACCACAAGGGGTCGCTAGTGTTCAACGTATTCTACTTCTAATTCTCTCTTCAGTCTCAGTGAACACCCTGTTCTTCAAACACCTCTCTCCATTATAGGTGCTCTCATTCACAATATGCATCTAATGGACACAAAGCCATGTATATGTGTGTGTGTGTTTGCATGTTTTTTGATTGTGTGTGCGTCAGGGTATTCAGAGCCATCAGCCACGCTGTATCCTGGTGATGAGGCTCAAAGTTGTGGACCAATATTAATAAATGGTAGCCCTGGCAACAGTGTTCAGTGTGTGAGTCAGAGGAGCTCAGGCAGAGGGGAAGGCAGGGCACTGTGGCCGAACATGGATGCTCTCTGAAAAGCACCTCGGAGGCTGGCTGTGAACCAGTGTCACATCTGTGCTGAACAAGAGTCAGAGGACGGGCGGAATTATAATCAAATCAACATGAAATAATTGCATCAGCGAGCACTTACGGTACAGGGCTCATTTTTGGGTTTTGGCACTGAAGGTTTGGGAGATTTGTTTGCTTCGTGTCGTTTATGTCAACATATATCAAACACACAGCGCTGCAAGCCCGAGCAATTACACTTAATGACTTGTGCGGCAGTGTTTGAATGGTTTGAACAACGTGAAAGATTACACTATAGTAAACAGTCGGGGGAGTACAGCATGGGTGTTCCCCTGCTGCCCTGGGATTGTTGTGATGTATTGCGGTTGTGATGCACATTCTCCTGTATCTCTGAGGAGTGGATGATATTTTTAAAGTGACCATAATGGTTGTTGTGGATTTGTAGGGTTGTTAACTGGGTATAAATCAGTTGAAGTGCTGCAGACAGTGGACGCCAGCCTCCAGAGCCATACTACTCCTTGTAATGTGGTCCACAGTGGGACAAAAAGGTTGTGTAGAGTGAAAGATAATGAGGAAACTTGATGACGAATTGAAAAAAAGGGAAAGGCTGTAAATATGCAGAAGAAAAATCTGTTAATTAGTTGCAGTCCTGTCCTGTCATGCAGGAGTGTTGAGGGTTTTGTGACTTCAGTCACGTAGACTCAGTGCAGCCCTGTGTGGAGGCAGAGTATGCCGTCAGTCTCTGGAAAAAGTAAACAACAACTGGCCATGTTGGGGTCACTCACTTCCAATCTGCAAGCAGCCTTTGTTTGCTGTGGCAGAGGCTGAGGGAAGCCGATTACAAATCTTGCCACTTCCCCAGATTACAGCTACATATCTTATAAAGCAAACATTTCTTCACTGCTCGAGGAACATTTCCTTTCCTTTTTTGTAACGACAAGCAAGTACAAAGTGATACTTTTCAGAATTCTTTCATTATTCCACAGTGACGCCTCTAGGAGGTGCATGAACACATGGAAACAAAACAGGAGGAAAAAAAAAGAGAAATAAAAAGGACAAGGATGCTTGTTCCCAGGTTATAGGCAAATACAATACAACAGAGAAGACAATATGAGTAACTAATATACAAATGAGAAAAAAAACACACTTTAGGTGCTATTATACTACTACTATTGTTATTTTTTAACAAATACAGTGCTAAATAAGTTCTCAAATGTAGCAGCACTTAATCTGAATTTTAATCTGTATCATCATCATCATCAGAACAGGAGAAACAGGCTACACTGACATACTGTACTAAGTTGATATGGCCAACTGCTCTTGGTTTCCTATTAGGGCTGGGTATCAATTAAAAAATTATGATACCGGTACCAATACCAGTATTGATCATGTGATACCAATACCAATGGAGTACTTCACTTGATACTTTTTATTGAAGTTTCTTCTTTATGAAGAATATTTGCAGCGCTTGTCTGCGTGCAAAACCACACAAACAGTCATTTTTTTCTAAATCTGGATTCAGAGAGGACTGACTGAAGGTATCGTATAAGTTTCACTACTACTTGGTACTGGGTTCCAAGCCAAATATTCACTCTCCTTTTAGCTCAGTTTTGGTCACCACCAACTCCAGGGGGAAATATCTGCCTCTCTAGCTTCAAAACACTCCACTATGTTCATCAACCAGGCTTTAACTGTGTCTGCTGTGAGGTGCTGGGCTGGTAAAGTTGTACAGTGGGTTTATCAGAGTTTTTTTTCATGAACACACCAACCTGCTGCGACTGAAAACAACACTCATGACAGCAGGGTGAGTGAACCAAAACAATAAAGTTGCAAGCCATAAAAAACAAATTAAAAAAGAGCTGAAAGTGACTGACTGAAACCATAAAGCCAAATACCAACGTTTTGTTACCCTCCTTGGACCTCTTTGACTTTAATGTAACCTAAAGTGACCAGATGAGAATGTGAGAAATTCAAGACAGGGAGTTGGGGTGGGCATGCCATGTCAGAATGATTAAAATAGAATAATTTAGAGTCAGCACGGTGTCCTGGCACATGTGACAGGTATGATACAGGCATTTTAAGTGTATTTTCTGCAGCTAACATTGTCATTAAGCTGTAGATACTCTTACATATTTTACTTAAAGGGATTTGGGACAACTGTTTGCAATGTGGGATGCAACAGGCTGTTGATCTAGTATAAAGAGGCAGAAAGTCTGCATCTACAGGATGTGGGGTGGATGGATGGACTCAAACAAAGACAGAACGTTCACCCAGGAGACCAGAGTCCATGTCCCATGCCAAATCAAAATGTTATTATAATTTAAGGTACATAATGTTATGTGCATCACATGACTTGCATCATGTAATTCTCATCTTGCAAAGTCGCCTCTGTGTGTTGTGTTATGTATGTAAGATTAGGTACAGGTATAGTAACCCGAAACATGGTTTTATTCTAAACCTATTCAAGTAGTTTCTGTGCCTAAACCTATCCAAATTGTTTCACGTGTTAGAAAGGCTTTCTGGCAGCGTCTCAAGCAGCTACTCAAGGGTACCTTGTGCATCAGCATGAGCATTTAATTTTAGCTCTGTTTTGGTCAGCACCAACTAGAAGGACATACCTGGCTCTGTAGCTGCTAAACACTCCACTGTGTTCACCAGTTAGTTGCTAAAATGTCTATTTGGTCTGAGGTGCTGTGCAGGTAAAGTACAATGGATTTATCAGAATTTATTTGCTGGATAGACCTACCTGATGCTACCGAGAATGACACTCATGAGAGCAAAACAATTAAGTTGCAAGCCAGAAAGAACAGTCACAAAAGTGCTAAAAGACTATAAAACTTAGTAGAGCTGAGTCTGGAGATAACTGTGAGACCCCTTTCACATACATGTAGTCATGTGATCTGCTGTCAATAAAAATGTTGATTATATTCCCTTTAAGTAATTAGTTTCTGTCAAAGCTGAGACCAACTAATAATACTTGAGTGCTTGTCAACTTAATCTCCTGTCAAACGTACACTACATGGCCTTTGAAGTCACTCTTAGAAATTTGCAAATTATTACTAGCACAACTAAAGTAGACAGATTAGTTCACAGGGATAATCAAAAAATACATTTTTAAACCTCAGAACCTTATAAATTTCTGTAAACCATTTGTGAAGATCCAAATCTTTGAGTCTAAGGTTAACCTTAAATGTAATGTATTCTGGATTGATCATATTATTAATGTCATAACCAAAATTTGTCGATACTATTTTTAACCTTAGAAATGTATTTTGATTGATTTGAGAGACGTTTCCTTTGTCATTGTACAGTTTTTATATCAAGTCAAACAGTGCATAAAATCTGTTTTTGCGATAAGCAGTGATCAAAAATATATGCTACAATTGGAAAAATGTAACCTCTTTTCATCTTTTCTTTTTCCAAAGAATCCCAACATCTTGAAGAAATTAGGAGATTTCAGCACCAGCCATATAAAATAGGTCCTTTTTTCTTTACGACACAATACATAATTTGGGGTGCCTTGGCAGGGAGGAATATCTCCTCCTCTCATTGTGATGACAAAGTGCTCTTAAATAGAGCTGGGAGCCCAAGTGAAACCAGATTGTTCAGCGAGATAAAGGAAGCAGAAGATAACAGGCGGTAAATCAGACGCAGTAGGGAGACAAAAGGTTTGCAGCCGAGATTCACACATAGAGCAGGACTAACACCTTTCTGCAGTAGCAACAAGCAGGAGAGTTATAGCTTCTGTAAAAATCTGCTCTGTATAATGCTGTGCTGACGTTTTCATTGCACTTCCAGGACAGTTTCCGAATGTAAGCTACAGTGATCATGACATTCACAGCAGATGACCAAGACTAAGAGTCTGCAGCCATTGTAGCAGCTCTGTGAGGCTGCACTTAGAAACAGCGGTACTTTGAGCTAAATGCTAACGTCAGCAGGCTAACAATGCAATTACATTGTTAACAAGCTGATGTTTAGCAGGTTTAATGCTCACCTGGTCTTGCATAGCCAGACCTAATGTCAAAAGCGCTGGGGAAAGGAAAGGTGTGCCTCCACATGTCATCATTCTGCTACAGGGGAAAATAATGCTGCGGCATGTTTGTGTTTATTTGAACCAATTACATTTTGGGCAGCACAAAGACCAGAATGCAGCAACAGTGCCCCTGTAAAATAGTGTTGGGGGTAACTTGTTTTGGTAGAACATTTACACATGGTGAGGCAAGCCCAGCTGCTAGCTTGTTTATGTTCGTATCATTAGCAACCCAGGTAGTAACTTGCCATTTTCATTGTCTAGTTTGCAAGCTGGAGGTTGTTGTTTCCAGTTGCTATGGGGATTTTGAAAATGGTTACATGGAGATAGCGGATGCTGCCTGAAAATTGGTGGACAATGGCAGGCTTATACTCTCAGTATACATTCGGTGAGTCATTCGGTGCCATATTCACCATCTAAGCTTCACATGTTAGCATGTTAGTATTTGCTAATTAGGACTTAACACAAAATGTAGAGGTTGATGGGAATGTAGGTAAAACTATAATCACCCATATAAAAACATTTAAGAAATGATTTATGACACACTAAAAGAAACATGTTACTGGAATATTGCATTCCTCGGTGCTTGAAAACCAAAGCAATGGACAAATTGAAATTTTGTAATATGTTTACCACGTTCACCATCTTAGTTTAGTGTGTTAGCATGCCAACATTCGGTAATTAACACCAGAGAAAAGTACAGCTGAGGCTGATGCAATGTTAAGGGATAACAAAAGTTATGACCAGAGGTGCACAGAGATGAGGCTGATATATTATTATTTGTTTCTGTTTCTGTACCAGAAGACTGGAGGTTGGCTTGTTAAATTGGGCAAATGTTTTTTTTTTTTTAAACCTAACATTTATTGGCAATGCAACTGTTGTTAAAAAGTCCAATATTTAATGCCAATAGCTGATGAGACGTGACAAGTGAAAATTTTGGACCTGCCAGTTGCACTAGAATAAAAATCATGGAATTACAAAAATCATTAGCATCATGAACGTCTGTACAAAATATCATGGCAATCCTTCCAATATTTAATAAGCTATTCAGTCTGGAACAAAGTGGTGGACCAGCCGACAGAGAGACCAACATTTCCATCCCTAGAGCGATGCTGCTAGGATAGCTAATAAAAAGGAAAATTACTGTAGCAATTTTACCCAACAAATGTGATTACCGTGAAGTCTCTCATTTCTCCAGCCATTGAAGATAAATGAAATTCCACACCCAATCAGACTGCAGAGATCATATAACAGGGAGTGGGGGACTCCGAACTTTAAAGCAGGAATGCAGATAGAATGACAACAGATTTTGGCCAGTAGCTGATGATGGAGTCCTGAGTGTGATTGCCTGTCGATTCAGCTGCAGATGAATGAGCTGGCTGGCTTTGATGCTGCAGCAGGTCACATGCCTGCTGTCCCTGTGTATGTGTATGTATGTGTGAGGTAATGGGGAGTGAGATAGTGAGAAATACTGGGATTACTGGAAGGTCGGGGGCTGTCAGATGAGATGGATGCAAGACTTCTCCTTCGGCACTCAAATCACACACATACACTCGCTCCGAGGTGGAGGGGTTTGAGTCCCAAGGCGCCAATGCTTCACTTACGATGCACAGACACACACATCTTTAGATGTAAATGCACTTGCACACTTTCTCACAATAACAGATGTGTGCGTGCAAGCATGCACACCCACACACACAAACTCCGGCCATGCAGTGAGCTCTCAAACTGTATACGTCCTACTGGGCTGCGCTCCAATCAGCAGGATTAATGAAGAGGTATCGCATTTTACAGTACAGCAGCGTGTGGGGCTCTGGGGAACAAATGGCTGGAATCTGCAACTCCTCAAGTCTGTCTTCAATAATGTAATCGACTTTTAGGTTATGAGATAGCATGGTTAAGGCAATTTGCAGAACTTTGTGGCACGGTTGAATTATGTTCCTTAACAAGAGCATCACATGCAATCTGCTACGTTCCACAGACCGTAGACCCTCATGAATACCTACTGTGTAAATACGGCACTGCTGAGAAGAAGCACGGTGGTGTAATATGTCAGGAGGTATTTAGTGAAAGAATCCATGATCCTTTAAGAGGTTTTGTGCAAAGAATTAATAACTTAATAAAAATGTTTTTGGTTAAACAACCCCAAATCACTGAAGCCTGAGATAACCTTGAAAAACAAGCTTGGAATAACCCCAAAGCTGCTGCCCACTAACAGCTCAGCTTCAGTGATGAAATGTCAAAGGAACTCTGACCACAGACACAATTTCAGATCAAGGCTGGTTCTTTGGTAAATGTCATGGTTAGATGACGTTGAAAACATAGTAATTTAGGTTGTTTGACAGTAATCATGCCCACATTCAATGACTGATTTTCTGGAATGAAATCCACTGATTAACTGAAACTGAGGACAGTGTACACTTACCAGCGCCACTCAAGCAGGATGCAAAATTTGTTTTTTTCCTCACCGCCCTACAACTGTCACAAATTCTATTTTGAACTATCCCAGACTTCACAACCATTGTCCCAAAGCAAAGTTTTGCTTTAACTGCTGCTAATTAAACCTACATAAATTTTAACAGTGCAGTTATTATTTAGACACGTTCACTTACTGCACATTAGATGACGTAAGAGAACACATGTATTGACAATGACAAATATGATGCCACTCAGTTAGCATGTGCAACTTTTCTGGCATAGATATCATGACAAAGCAGCCTTGAATAACACTAATGTTTTTACAGTGTTCAATTTTCATGACCATTTATCCACAGATCCAAATGCTATAGACTTCACTCCTCTTACCAAGGGTGCAACATGAGAGGAATATATATGGGAATGCACATGAATTCTAAATCATTGTTGATAGCCGATGGTTCACATATTGGGAAAGTACACACTTGGCTGCCCTTGTCTACTGCTGCTTGATGGATTCACTGTCTCTGAGTAAAAAATAGCACAAAGATGCAAAAAAAATGCAACGTTTTGTTACAATGAATGTGAACATATGTACATACAGCGTTAATTAACAGTACATTACCAGGGCTTGACATTAGCCTTTTTCAACCAGATATGACTCCCAGATATGGGGTCAGATGATCGTTCACGTTTCCTCTTGTGATTTTTCACACCATCTTGAAATTAATAGCAGCTGCTAACTAGCTAGCTTTGAGTCAGTGGAGCGGACAGCTCCATAGAGTCATGTAATTGTGACGTTTATGACGTTCTGAAGCAGCAGCAGCAATAAATCTACAGATATATAAAGGAAACATTGTCCAGTTTTTGATGTCTGGAGGATCACTGTAAGCCAAAAACAGTTAAAATGGTCACTTGATATTCTTGTGTGCAGTGTGTTTGGGATCATAGCTGAAAGATTAAGACATCACATTTATTTTTCACTTGCCCAATCAGACATCTGCCTGAGGCATTCCACCTGCCCAAACACAGCCCTGGGCAAGTGTTAATGTCGAGCCCTGATTTCTGTATCATATCATGCATGTTACACACAAGTGAAAATTCAGAGTTGAGTCATATGCTTAGCTATACAGGTCCCAAGCGCTCAAAACAATACACCGACATGAGTGACTGAGCATGAATGATTGAATCAGCTGGAGGTCATTTGTATTCTCAGTAAGACTGATGTTTTAATTTGTTTCAGATGAAAAGTATTATTCCCAATATGTGGTCAGTTTATTCAGATAACAGCATTTTGGAATTGTTCTCTGTTTTTGTAATACTAAGTTTCTCTACTGTCCCAGATTTGTCTGAGACGCCACATCTCTGTGTCCCAAGTGCTGTTTTTATTGTACCCGGGACAACGGGCACCTCGCTTCAACCACAGACTGTATATTCAACCTATTTAATATACCGTCTATGGTTCTGACTTTTTATTTGGACTACTGTAATAACTTTTGGACCCGCAGCTGTTACATATTGCTCCTTTACTTTTGAGCGCTGCACTCAAGAAGTAATGGCAAACTTTTGAGCTGTTTCTCTCCTGAAGAATTCAGTCATTTTTCTGTACTTGATTCCACCTTTTTTTAACAAGCTAGTGGTTCATTCAGTGTCTCTGTCAAGGACACAGGCTGCTGTCATTCTGAGAGGCTAAAAAATGCTGGCTGCTTCAAGTGCAGCTGGTGAGGTGGTGGCATGTTTGGCAGAGTGCAGGATGATAACAGTGTGTGCTTGGTGTGAGGTGACAGAGTCTTGTTCCAATACTCCAGGGCTCTGGACCCTCACCAGGGAGACTTGTTACGCTTCCATTTGTCTCTCAGAGTGTCAGATTCCAAACCGCTGAGGGAATAACCCGACTTGTTGCAGGCGAGGAGGAACGTATCAGTGCAGAATACAGTAGATGAGTGTTAGAGCGGTGGGTTTCAATTGATAAAGGCCTGATAATGGCTGGAGTGAGTGTGTGATATGTTAAGCGTCAGCCAAGCAATTCTGAACAAGTCCGACTAATCCTTCTTTATCAAGAGTGTTTGTCTTGGGTTGGGATGAAAGCAGCAAAGCTTTGAGGGCTGTAAGCAAACACAGGCCGAGTTATGTGTGTATTTGCATGTGAGCATGTGATTTGTGCAGTCTGGGGTTTACAGTGTATCTGATAACAAAATCAAAGGTCACACTAGGGAGGCCAGATCACCGACTCAGATACGGAGTGTGGGAGAACCAAATCAGAGCGATATCACAACCTGAGGTCAAAAAGCCATCAAGAATTAAAATATTTGAAGGATTCAGTCTACTCGCAAAGACTGTTGCACTGAAGACAAAGAGTGGACATATCAGGGCAAGACTAATTCATCACTGGTCGGGTGTGTTGCTTCAGGTACCAGTGAGATATGAGATATGAAATTCAATCCAGGTAGTTTGTTTAACAGATGCATGAATTTGCCAAATCACTGCACAATGGATTATAAAACTTTAAGACAGTTATGGAAAGTTTTCACGGTGGGAATTATTTTGCCTGTAGACACAAGGATAGTCGAGTAAATGGTAGAAATTAGTGGTGCACGGAGACGTTATTATCTGCAACTGTTAAACCAATAAAACCATCCGTCTCTTTGTATTCGGATGGAAGACTGGATGAGGGCATGGTTTACACCAGGAGTCACGTCAAATCAGGCAAATATTGTATTTTCTAACCTAATATTCATTGGTTTCAATGTTTCAATTGTTGTGCCTACAAAGTATCAAAATGAACTGAACTCACCACAGCCATCCCTTTAACTGGGAGACACTGAACAATCAGAAATTCAAAAAAATGTTTTATAAATTCAAAGATACTATTTTGCATTGAAAATAGGAACTCTTTACAGTAAAGATATTAAAAATATAATTCAGTTGAAGGAAAAATCTTAAATTGCAATGATGCTGCATTCATATTTCTTGATGTGTTGATCTTACTGCAGTTGACAGTACAAGAATATTATACCCATTTATTATTTTATAATTTATCGTAATATTATTTTAATAATATTATAATACTTACATTAAGTGCTTATGTTAAAATGTACTCATAACGTCACAGCTAAGACTGATGTCAGTACTTTATTGTAGTACGTTAGTTTATTCAACAATTTTGGGATGACGTCTCTAAATGAACAGTGAAGGGATCATCAAAGTTATCGCAATTCATCCTGTGGGTGACATGAATGTCCGTATCAAATTTCAGCCTCATGGTGGTTCAAGAGGGATAGGCACAGAGAGAGATTAAATTAGTCTTTCCTTTTGACTTTAAGTGCACCTGCTTTGTTTCTTTAATAAAATAAAATAACAGCCAGCCACGATCTAAGCATGTATCAAAAATTGGCATGAGCTGATCATCCCACAGTGGCATGATCTTTGGCAGTGAATGCTCCAATTATGTTTGTACAGTTGCAAAACAAAAACAATGCAGCAGTCAGTAGCAGTCCTATATAAAATAACATAATTAACCATGTAATATCACGACAGATATGATCACAGACTGGATCCACATTTTTTATCGTGATATTCAATATGTTGTTACATCTCTAATCATGGGAGTAAGTCACTATGGGTTGCATGAAATTTTATGGCGATCCATCTGATACTTCGTAAGATATTTATTTAACTTTATGCACTGATAGAATCTTGAAACGTATCAATAATTCTGATAACCAACAAATCAAAACTCAGTATGACCATTTCATTCAGCAGTTTGAAAAAACATTCCAGTGTTGGAGTCTCTGATAAAGTTGTCACTCTGAAGAGAGGAAATAAATGTATACTTGAAGGAAGTCCTTGGAAATGGCATTGTTTTATTTGGCGACAAAGGTGTAGGTGGAAAATAACTACTTGTTACAGTTGAATACAGTTGATGTGCAGGAGGCAGCTCTGGGGCTCCAGAAATAGCTGAAGCCCAAACCAGCAAGGTTTCAAAACAATGCAGCGCACACTGGACTCCATCAGACTTCCCCTGGCTGATATTCTGAGCCCCTTTAATGACGTCCGGTGGCCAGAAAAGAGCAGTGAAGTCAGGCAGGAGCTACACAGTCCACAGGAAGGTATTGACTTAAGGGACCAAAAGAAAACACCCAAACAAGCAGGCAGGCGACTCAGTAAACAGGAAAATACACAAAGGAAGGCACCTGGTTCAAGTGCACAGTGCCTTCAGGGACAGGGGACACACTCCGGCTCACGCTGTGTTGTTTCCTATAGACACACACTGTTTCCTTACTTTCGGATATCCTGTGTGTGTGTGTGTGTGTGTGTGTGTGTGTGTGTGTGTGTGTGTGTGTGTGTGTGTGAGTCAGTCTATCTGTCATCATGTCAGGTTGTTTGTTTAACAATATCTATAACTGGTATCATTAATTGCACTTTGGAATTTGCTCCATTTCATTTATGTAGGATGTTACTGTATGTGGAGGAATGCTATTGTGTTCACTAATCTCAGAGGATGACCAAGTGATCAAACACAAACACATGTGCTACTGGAGCCCACACAGACATTATGTGGCTCAATTCCTGCAGCTTGATTAGAAGTGGATATTCTACTTTTCCACTAATCCCTAATCATGGATCAGTTTTAAGTAAATTAGGGACAGCAGGCTGGAACCAAATGAGGAAAAATCTAATGAGAAATCATTGGAAGCATCTGCCGGCTGCCAGGTTAATGAGCTGCAATTCTGCTTAATTTGGCTATAATCAATATTTTTTTTCTAATAACAAAGGATCAAATGACTGTGTATATTGTTCAAGGGGTTGCTCATGATGATGAACCTAAAGAGTTATCACAATTTACAGCTTTGGTTTTGCACCCTGTAGATACTGTGCACTACCTGCTCAGCACCAAACAGCAGACAAGTGACTAATGTACCTGGTGGACATAGTGGAGGGTTTAACAGCTAAAAAGACAGATATTTTCCCCCTAAAAGATAAAAGTGGTAAATTGTTCCATTTTAGTTCTGGTTCGGTTCAGGTTCACACTGATTTTCACAAACCACACACCAAAAGGAGTTCACATGAAGTTTTACAGACTGACAGGTAACTCGATTGGACGGCTTTGATGATTGTCATCCTGGATCATCAGAAAAAAATGTGGGGAAATCAAATTCTGGTAATATTAGTATTTTTTCTGCATGTTGTGAATAACAGGTAGAGATAGAAAAGGAAGCATCTTCAAGAAGCATCTTGTAGCCCATAATAATGATTCAGGGCTTACTGAATTATTACTATGTGACGGTCACACTTATTAATAGACTTAATGAACTAACAAAGCACACAGAGTAGAGTACAAGCACAACAGTCTTAATATTTTTGACCTTTGAATCAGGAATAATGTGCATACATTTTATGATAGTTATGAAATAATTTGCATAAATATACAAAGTCATGGTTTAAAATATAAGATCACTTCATGAACAGATTTCATGATCAGCTTTTAAAATCATGCTAAAATCATTCGTCTCCTTTCATAAAATCCTGTGGTTGGTTCGTTTTACACCACAAACAAACTGCACCAGAGTCCGCCTTGTTGTTTGGTCCACACCAGGGTTCAATTGACAGCCTTCACACCAGCACAAACGAACCGTTACAAGCAGGCAAAAGGACCAGGGTCTGTTTCAACCAAGTCACACAGGTTAGGAGTGAGAGCACCCTAAGGGTGTTTTCACACCCGTAGTTTGGTTCATTTGGTCCAAAAGAAAAAAATTAAACACCATTGCCTTTTACCTCTGGTCCAGTTCGTGTTCACACTGACTTTTTGCAAACGAACTGAGGGAAGGAAACATGAGTTTAACAGACTGCCAGTTAAACTCGCTGATTGAAGAGTTTTGGTGATTATCATTCTGCATCATCAGGACCCATGAGGGGAATCAAATTCCAGTGACTGACAGGGGTTTATGCAGTACTTTAATGCTTCTGATGTGTTCATTTAAGACCTCACAAAGAAATAACTAATTACAAGCATTATTTAGCAAATCGCTGCTCTTAGGAATAAAGACTTACAATGACTTACAAAAAAGAGGCGTCTTGTAGCCAACAGTACAACGTGCACCTGTGCGCACCTTGCTGAACTGCGGTGGCTCCTATGTACAGTATGTAATGTCAGCACAGAGACAGTGTGCTGCAGCGCTGCGTCTGCTAGTCCTGCAGACGGAGTGCTGCAGTCAGTGTGTGACAGACAGTATTACTGTGGGATCGCTGTCACACACTTTTACTCAGACAAAACACACAGAGTAGGATACAAGCAGTTTTAACAGCCTTTGACCTGTTCATCAGGAAAAATACCTGCGCTGAAGTGCATACCTGTTACTAAATGAATCCACTTGGAACTGCTTTTCAGGTGGACTCGGCGTGTTGTTTGGTCTCACCAGGGTTTGACTGACAGCTTTCACACCAGCCCAAATGAACCACAGCAAACAGGCAAACAGACCATGGTGTGAAAATGCTCCAAGAATCTACAGCCATGCCAAGTAGTTCTGTGAAGCTAAATGGCAATGTCAGCATGTTTACATGCTTCCAGTAATAATGTTAATGTTTTGATCGCACGTATAATTTTTACCATGCTCATCATCTTATTTTTACATTTTAGCATGCTAACGTTTGCTAATTGGCAAGTAGCAACATTGAACAACTTTGTTTAGTTTCGTAACACTGAACAAGTGAAAATTTTGGCCTAATGGTGGTGACAGATGAAAAGTCATAAGCTCACCAAAATTATTACAGTTTATCTTTTGTGGAACATGACTGTACTGACATTGCCAACCACTGAGCCATGCAGCTTTTAAGTCTAATGTCAGAGTTATTGCAGGTTTATAAATATACTGTATAGGTTAATGTAGAACATTTTCTACAAAGAACCTGGCTTAACTAAACAGAAAACAAGTGTTCTTCACATTTCACATATGGCTGCTGAAACAAGGAGAGTGCATCAAGAGCTTTGGTTCAACTTACGACTTAAAGTATTGCACTTCTCGTGTCCGCACATTCAAGAGCTCATAATAAGCTTGTGAAGGGATTAGCGCTGCGCCTAGGTTGACCTCCTGACCTTTCAGAATAAGGCTTCTGCACTACTGTGCACAGAGAGCAGCTGAGGAAAAAAGGCAGCCACCTCTAGTTGCAGGAGCTTTTGTTTTGTCCTCACAAATTCCTCTTTCCCTTTTCCCCTTGTAAACTGCTCCACCATACCCAGCTCTAACCCCCATTACAAAGAGAGGACTGCATGTCAAATTTGGCCAGTCAAGTTGGGCCATTATTTGCACTAGTTGGGGGTTAAGCTGTGGCTCCAGCTAACACTGAAACAGAGTTGAGGCTGCTGTCACAGGCAGCTTTAAGCCTGTGAGCCGCCTTTTTGATGCAGATACGGTATATTTGGAAAGCAGGGGAAGACTCGAGGAGGAAAAAAACACTGTAAATCCTTATTTTGTTGCTTGTTAGACTGTAAAATCTCATCATTATCCTCGCGCCACATAACAAGAAAAATATAATGAGGAAACTTGGAGGCAAACTTGGTGAGGAAGCCACAACGCCTCAGAGTATGAGGATGAAATCTTAATAAAAGTGATGAGTCATTGTTTTGTGGGGAAAGAAAGCACCTCTCTCATTTATTTATGAGTAAAATGTAGACAGAAAAGAACAAAATATTCATGTGTTGCCTGTTTAATATGAATATGAACGCTATAAATCATTCCACCGTTCAAAAATCTAATAGTGAATGTCATATACTGAACACTATTAAAAACTACAATCAAAAAGAACACTTTTGGACAGCTAAACTCATCACGTCAGTCTGAGAGAACAATATGATTTATGTGAAATTCAGCTCAAGGCACTGACTTTAAAGCCTCTCTTGGAGGGAGAATAAAAACAAACCACTGGGCGATGAGACCCTGCTGCTGCAGCCCTGTCATGTGCAGGACTTTTATGGGTGTCAGCAGTGACCAATGGAAAAATGGAGCCGCTGCAGTGGGCACGCACACGCTGACCTCAGTCGACATATCATCCAGTCAGCCTGTTTGCTCAAACACCTTCTCACAGCTCTGATGACAAATGCTATTTATAGCACATTTTAGCTGTGATATTACTGAGCTATACCTTTCACTGTACCCTTATCTCCAATCTGAAGTGATTAAACCAGCCCCCATTTCCAGCCTCTATCACCGTGAACAAATGTTATTCTAGCCTTTAAAAACTGCCAGCCCCTGACAGGGTGACAGACCAAGCATATCATTGAATATATCACTGACAAAGAAAGAACAGGGAGAGCATTGTGGTCATGATACATTTCATTGATGCTGCAATGACAGGATTTCAGAGGTTGTGGTGAAAAAGGCAGATACAGCAGAGCATTGAGATACTGTTGTACAGGCTATAATCGTGCTATATTTTGAAATGTGTTTTTGATTTAACATAACTTTGCACGGTGGACACAAACTGTACAATTGCACAAATCCCCCACAGTATATAAAGTATGCATGTGTATTAACACTCGGTTTGGCAATATGTAATTTCGTGTACACAAAGAACTGTGTTATATTTAATAAGTGATATGGTACATTACTGTTAACTGAATCAGGCCATTATGCTGTGGTAAGTTTCAGGCTCCAGTCAGGTTCAAGTTCGAGAAATCTGTCTCTGTCTCATCTCTGACTGAGCCAAACAACAGCGTCCATGCATATCATGTGTTGTAAGTAGATATGCAATGCCCAGTGAGGACAGCAAAATGTAATGCAAAAATGAATCTTCATGTTTTGCTTTCAAATTTGGCAGCTTGCTTTTAACCACAGAATCGAGACGAACAGTGCTTTTTCATTGTCACTTTTAGACAAGTCTAGCCAAACCATGCAGCATTGATGCATTTCTATTACCAATTATATAACACACGGAAATGAGCCAAGTCACACCTGAACTGGACCATCTCCAGATTCTGGTTAAAGCAGGTTGCAGTGATATCTCACCTACCATGAAAAACCCGTGATGAACCTCCTTTCTCCCCCTTTTCTCCCTCTCAAACTGTGTTGCAAGACTCAACTCATGTCTGTGCAGGAGAGCAGAATGAAAGTCTTTTTAAAAGTGTCTGTGTGTTCAGCTCTCAGTACATAGGTAGCTTCTTACAGAATCTATGTGGTTTGAAGTTTAGTTTCTCTCCTGTGTCATGAGGGCTATGCTAAATGTTAACATCAACATGCTAACAAGCTCAAAAAAATGCTATCATACTGAATTTTACAGGTATAATGTTTTCCATCTTAGTTTTAACAGTTCCTGAGGGAGCATGTGAGTGTCTGAGCCCAAGTTTCACAGCATCCAGTAGTTGTCAAGACATTTCACTCAAAGTGAACCTGCTCATGGCACAAGAGGAAATGCCAGGAAATTATCAAAGATACTGGGATTAATCCTCTAGGAACCATAAATATCTGAACAAATGCAATAGTTACTGAGATATTTCAGTGTGGGCTAAATAGGTGGACTGACCTTCAGGTAAGACTGACACTGTGATTCCTAGAGACATGAAGCTAGTGTGGTTCAAAACTAACACAAATAGGTGTGACAGACAATTTACAGAGGTGAAACAAAAAATGAAACTGGCTCCATTTAGTCTGCATTGGTTACAAATATTACTTCAAATGCACAAGTGATCATGTCCAAAGAGAGTGTACGAACATGAATAAATCTAGAGGTGCTGCTGGATCAAAACAGACACTCTCCATTTACCATGATACTACTCAAGTACTAAATCATGTAGTTTGTTTATGGTTACAGTCTCAATCAAAAAGTCTTTTGAGTATATTTAGATTTGAGTATTTGATCTACACCAGTGTTTCACAAATAGTGCGAGTACCCCTAGGGGTACTTTGGAGTACTGCAGGGGCAATGTGAAATTTTTATTATTTTTGAATATTGATTTAAAAAACATTCATGCATAATTTCACAATTATACTATAATATGTTTAATAAATAAAAAATGTAAATGCAAGTTTGATTAAACCATATTCTGCTTTGCGTGAAGCAGGTTTCTGTAATGAATGAATTCTGAATAAAACAGTAGTAATACAGCTGAAAACAGAGAAAGATGGCACAGCGCTGTATTGTACCTCTTTATATAAGCAGTTCTCCTACAGCAAAAGATTTGTGCTGATCAGGGGGGACTTGGCTGAAATAATCTTTAAAAGGATGTACATTGCTGAAAAAAGTTTGGGAACCACTGACCTACATGATTATTTTTGCTAAACTGATACTAAACGACAACAACAACTGTAACTGAGCAAAATGGTCAAAGCAGGTGACCAGTGTGGAGCAGCTCTCTGTGGATCCATAACCTTGTCTGCTGATTCATTATCTCAACCTGTAGTCTCTAACAGTGAAGCAAAAACAAGCAGGACGTCTTGGCTAAACAAAAGCATGGTGCTCATAAATCTCCCAGAGGCCCCTCTGAGATGCTCCAGGCCATCACGGCAGCACAGCAGTGTGGCACCTACTGAGTTCGGGGGTCATGGAGGAAAGGGAAAGGCATGACACACTGTAACAGCGGGGAATCTGAACTCCTGCTGAGATGCTGCAACCCATCATAGAGAATTTCCTGATTGTATGTCTAACCTTTCAGCAATTTTGGCGACAGCCTGCAGTGCGTGACATGCTTTTTGCCTGGGTAGTGCATGTTTGCCATGTTACAGACAGTGCAGTTCAAAGTGGAGGAAAGATGAGTTCTCATAGAAAGTGATACCATTTTATTTTGAATAACCCATGACCTCAACAAATCAACTACGTCTGTCTCATGTATGTGGTAAAAAAGACATATTTCTGTCTGTCTATCCTGTTTTCAGGGGGTTGCCTGGTCCTGAGATTTGCAGAGCTGTCAAAGAGAGGCTTATGTGTCTATTAGGACTCGTAACATAAACTACTTCCAGATACACAGAACACAAAGGTATCTGTGGGGCTGTTACAGCCATTTAAACCTTACTGCCATTTTTTATACATCGGTATGGGGAGTAGCAGCTAAACAGGTGGTGAGTCCTGAACATCTGTCATATTAAATAACTCTTTTGACAGATTTAAGTGCTGATAGCTCCATACTTGATTATCCACATTACTTCAATAAAGTGTCTTTAAAGTCTGACTTTTTTTCTAAGCTAGTTCCACAGGGACAACGTAGATCAGTAACAGTGATGATCAGATGTACAGTGGGAGCTTTTATGGCTGGGAAAAACATATTAGCTGTGAAGTGGGGATCAAGAAGGGTGTCATCACAAAGATTCAAGTCAAATACAGGTTGGTATCATCTGGCTTTCATTGTCTCAGCTGCTCAAATGCATATTGACAGGGCAGAGAGCTGTATAGCTCTATTTGAGGCACAGTTTTGTTTTGACAATTTGTCAATTAAAGGTAACTTGTTAACAGCAATCAGCTATAAAATCAGTTTATATCAGGTCTGTGTGTCTAGCTGGGTTCAGGTCCATCATATCTGGTTCTGCATGGGTCCTGATCCCAGCTTTCAAACAACAGACAGGTCTCATTCTCAGGGATTACGAAATCAAGTTACAAAAAAGTAACAGTAATCAGTCAAGATTACATCTGAATACATATGTAATTAGATTATAGTTACACTGTCAAAGATTACTTGATTACATTTTGTATTACATCTTTAAAATATGGAAACAATTATAAAACTTTTGCTCTATTAATTCATGAAATTGCATCTGACATTCAGGGTTTCTTAGACAACCGCTGCACTTCGTGGTGGACCTGGCAGGGAAAAAGTACTGTTTGCAAAAAATCATTTTATTTGCATTGAAAATGTTTTGAGATGGTTAATGAGAAATAAAGAATATTTGTGGAGCTCAGCTTTATGGGGCTGAATCCATTTTTCAGTATAAGGTGCAATATTTTCAATCTTTTAGTTTGAAGTAATCTAAAAGTATTCAAATTTATTACTTGTTTTTGTGATTCAATGGATTACATTACTACAAAAACTGCCTTGTACTTTGTATCGAGTAAATGATTTATGATATTTAATTTTGACTGATGATATGAACCCAAACATTGCAATGTAAAACTGTCAACATATGATTATCAGAATATCTCTGCTATCAGCTGCTCTCATTTGTTACGGCTAATCACTGCTCCGCTTCATCAACGTCTTAACATCTCTGGGTGACGGTAAAAAATATTCACGTTCGTCTCACAAATTCAGTTATGTAGACACTACATACAAAACATGATTGCAACCGCTGCCTTTTGAGAAGATAAAGTACATCTCCCTGTTAACTGCTGATAACTCTGACTTGTGCGTGCTGTAGACGAGACGTTCCGTCAACTTCATGTTAATTGATATTTAAATGTATTTATTTATTAACGGTCTAATTGCTTCCACCCACTTTTAACAACAAAAGCTAGAAGTTTGTCTTTAGTCTCTATTCAGTGGAGTGTTTAGAGACTGACTTGTGAGTCTAGGAGTTACCCAACTTTATGAGCATGCACTTAAAACAACTTCAATTTGAATGTTGACTTTTGGGAATAATACACCTTATAGCGAAGGGAATATAAACTTGTTACATAAGCTTTCATTCGCCTCTCACAGTCTTCATTCCAGCTTAATAAGAGATGGAACTGCGAGCTCTGAATCATTAGTAAGTGGATCTTTGAGAAGATTTTGTTATGATTGGCTTGGCAACCTTGAGTTTGGATTCCATTTAGGGAATATAAAACATTTGTTAAGGTTAAGGTTTGTATAATGGTTTGATCACGGTAAGAAAGAAAAGAAAAAAAAAAAAAAAAACCCAACAGCTTCATTCACAGTTTGCACCCTGAGCTGAAAATAAATGTGCATGCTCATCCATCACTTTGACATCCATCTCCCCATGTTCCACTACATTATCTCAGTTCCTTAACAGCAACTGTCTGCGTCACTTACTGTGTGTTGTTTTTTTGTGCGTGTGTATTTTCTATTAAAGACTCATTTGCCATTTAGGGAAATGTTATTTTCTCTCAAAGAGTGTCATGTTTGTGCTGTAAATATGAAGCTACAGCCAGCAGCAGGTTAGCTTAGCATAAAACTGGAAACAGGGAGAAACAACAATAAGAAAATCAATCTGCCAGCAAATTAACACATTGTAGGTCTGCACAATTATGGCCAAAATGATACTCACATTATTTTGATGAATACTGAGATCATGATTATATCATTATTCGTTATGACTTGCCAGTGATTTTAGGGACATAATATTTTTATAACACTTCTACATTTACAAAAACAAGCACTGCTTTCACTTCCAAGTTGCTACTGCTAATGTACAAATCTGTGCATCAAAAAAAGACTGGTCCTTACTCACAGCGCATCACCTGGAAGAAGAGTGTGAATAAAACTGTACCAAAACTTTTTACCCACAATTAAATCATCAGAGCACTGCTTTCACTCTCACATAGTGCTACATTCCACCATAACACATTATACAACATTGCTGTTAGTGATCTGTGAATGAACTGATGCTGGACAAGGATTCAGTCAGGTAATGTTAGCGGCATTAATCTTCTTGGCCTTTTTTTTTTTTTTTTTTTTTTTTTTCAGATGGTTGAACAAGTTAGTTGTGTTGCAACACACACAAGTCTCATGCACTCTTAACATGATTTGTTCATGTTTAACATTACTTGCCCTAAACCCAAAATACAAACAACAGATGATGACCGGTTTTGACGGACTTCATCTTCTGCTCCAGACATTTGATTTTCCAGTGCACAGGACATGTATGTCAACATCTCAGACAAACATGTTAATTTAATAGTGGGAAGCCAAAATTGTGATCGAGAATAACATTCAATTAACTGTGCAGTTTTAATTCTATCTTATTTGTTTAATCCATATTGTTTGTGTTGGTTGTCGTGGAGCATGCATTTTGTCGTGGTTGCATCTGTCTGTCAGTTGCCACAGAAACAAAAGGAATTTCCGAAAATATAATAAGCAAAACTAACAAACTATGTGCATTTGTTTTTTTTTATCCATTGTGCTTATCTCAAGCTCTTGTCTGCTTGCCACAGTTGCAGACTGAATGTTTGTGTTGGCAAACTTTACCAACACATAATGTTTCATTGTGTTAATAAACAAGCACAATCAGTCGCACCTCTCTCATCTCACAACAACCTCTTCACCTTTGCCTCCACCGTCCAGTCAAAACAAGCACGACGACAACACAATGGAGACTCAGAGTATATTAAGTCTACAGGTGCTCAATATCAGTGATGAAGAGCTTTGTTTTTTTTTTTTCATTAAAACAATGGCCGCATTCTTGGCTGTCCTGGTGGACGTGGAGGCGATGTCCAGGTTGACATTCTTCATCGTTTCCTCGACGCATGCTGCGCTACCTTGAGGGCCTTGAGCGGCCCGCATATTTTCCAAGCAGCACATCCTCAGCAGTGATGGAGGAGATTCCAGAGGCTTATAGGCAGCAGGTGTGAGGCCAAGGCGGACTTTCCAAGGATGTAAAGTCAATGGAAGACTCATTAATGTCCTTCCCCTGCCTCTGCAAACAAAAGGACTGGAATGCAGGAGGATGCCTGTCGACATGCCACAGATGGAGGAGATACGGTCTTCTGAATAGGATACTGATCACTGGTCAAAGATAGTTTACACACTGGGGTCTCACTGGGACTTTTTCAGCTGGGCCTTTATACAAATAAAAACTAAAAACTGCAGGGATAACACCCCTTCACAGGGCTTTAGGGATTCAGTGTTTGTCCCACGTAGACAATACAATAATTTAAAGCCATCCGGTCGTAACTGTTTTCTCAATTTATCCATGTGGTGAAAAATTCATTTAAATCAGTGTAGAGGATTTGAGGGAGGATGTATTTGTTTATAAATTGGTTAAACTTCAAGAGAACAAAGAGCAGTCAGCAGAAAAGGGAACATATTACCAGTTTCTGTGTCTGCCGTCTGACTCTAACCACATTTTAAATATCTCCATGGTGATTGCTGGAGATGGGCTTAAGAGCTGAAATTGCACATAATTGCTCTATCTCAGCTTGAGTGAATTTTCAGAGGACTTAAAGTGCAGGGAACAAACAACGAAGCTCTTAAACAGCAAAACAAGGACAGGAAAAAAAAAAAGCAATTTTGCCAACAACACATGTGAGTCCCTAAAATATAATCATTTGGTTTATGATTTTATTTTTCCTCATAAGACAAAGGATTGTTGACTTGCTGGACCGTAACTAACAACTAAACAAACATCTCTGTTTTTATCAGATACAAGGTCCGATAGTACGGATGATTCTTTAACACAAAAAATTTGTCTGAACTGGACAAGCATATAAACATAGATAAATAGAAATATTTATTTGGGGTAGACTGCACTGTTTAACACTGTACATGAAAACTGTAACAATGTTAGTTCATGCAAAACCAAGGACAGCTGCTCCTAACACAGCAGTTGATACAATCTGATCATTGTATTATACACTACCTGCCCAGTGCAAACTGGAGAAGAGACAAAGGAGAAAAAGTTGCTGATGTAGAAAGCTAATCATTTAGCCATGAGAAAGGCCAATATATTTTCCAGGAGTTAACTAAAGTAGAGCTAAAAGGTGAATGGATATTGAACTAACATTTGGTGATAAGGAGGATTTGAAGGGGATGTCTATGTGGCTGATTCATTCGCTAAATTAAATGGTCATACTATGTCAAAATGAAATGTTGCTGTAATTTGGAAATGCACCGGTGTTAGTGGATATAGTAACAGCACACTGATGTAGAAAGTTTGTTGTTTGAGACTCTCAGGGCCCTATTTAAATGCTCTATAGTGCATGGTCTAAAGTTCATGGTGCAGGTACATTTACTGCGTATACACCTCCACTTTTGCTGGTCAAAAGAATAATCTGGACATAAAGTAATGCACAAAGCACATTGGAGTTGTATTTAGTCTCTTGATTAATCAAAGGTGAGTTTATGTATTAAACCAATCAGAGTGTCATCTCCCATTTCCTATAAAAGCCAGATGTGCCTGCACATGAGCAAATGATGCACTGAGCACTGATATCTGCTGCTGTGCGTTCACGTGTGTGCAACAAGCAGAGTGTGTTAGCGTTGTGAACCCTATGTGGGCACATCTTACTACCTGAATAATGCAACTTTTAAATAGCAGGAAAATACTGCAATTTACTGCTAATACTACTTGTTGGTCAATGTCGCAGTCACTTTTGGCTGCAAACATTTATATGAACTAGTTTTAGTTGCCAAAACTCAACCAGACTTTCATCAAATGAGATGGCAGATCAGAAAAAAAAACATCATATGCATCATGTTTTGAACAATCTTAGAGAAACACGGCAACAACTGTATGTTAATTCATTCTACCACAACATTTATCCAGCCCTCCAATTAACTGTCCTTATTTCTGTCTGTTAAATATTATTGTAGACAGGAATGACAGCATAAGAAAGGCCATTACATTGCTTTTGACAACAGACACGGTTCTGCAAAATGAAAGTCTGCGATGCACACACAGAGTAAAGTTTAAGACAGATGGCCAGACTGAGCAGCTGACCTGTTGTCCAGCTCTTCCAGTGACAGTTAATTATTAGCTTAAATCTTGGTAATAATGTCATTTCTGTGTATGTAAACATACAAAATGAAATCATCTGCATTTACATGATAATTTACTTCATACTTGTTTTGTGAATTCACTTGTTTATACTGTAGCTGCATGAGCAGAAACAGAACAAATTCAAACACAAACACGGTTACAAATACTGCAAACAAATTAACAGCTCTGTGTCTGTGGTGTTGTCTTTACACTGAGTATTTCTGCAGCCTGTTCAAGAACAAACATCTACCTTTAGACTGGTCACCATGGCCACTGGAGTGGCCTCAGCTGGCTTGTCAAGGTGTTTTAATGGGGCTTGTTGATGGATGACTCCATTACTGTACCACAGCATGCTGTGTCACCTCCAGCTGCACGCAGCACTGGCACGCTCCCCTCCCCATCAGAGGATGTTGTCGTATTGTTTGGACCGGAGGAAATGAATATGTTTAAAAACAACAAACAAACAAAAAATATCTACTGCAGAAATACTTCCTCATGATAAGAGAAGCGTCTGATTACAGCAAGCGGCCGGGAGATGAGGCAAGCGTTGTTGACCACAGCGACGATGAGGCCTACATCCTGTTAGAGATGGCCTCAACATGACGCTGTGTCCTGAGGATCCAAACCACAGCATCCAGGCTGAAAAGAGGTCAGGCAGCTGCTCTTTCATTTGACTGTGCTGCTGAAGCAGAGCAGCGGTGAGGAGAGAAAAAAAGAAAGCAGAATTGGCTGAAGTAAAGCCACCACAACAAACAAGGTATGGCCCAGATCGAGGTGCTCCCCCATCGTCATCCTGCACGCTATCTGAACCACATTAGTCAAGCTTGAAAAGCCTCTCCCTGCTCCCCACAAGACCACTGAAGATGGACGAACAGCAGGGAGGCAGATGAAATGCAGGTAAAGCAGAAAAAAGAAAAAACAGACTCAAAGTTACAACTTTCCTGCTCTGTTCGAGACAAAGGCCAAGACTTTTTGACTGCATGCAGCCACATGGGCTCGATCACTAATAAATCCCAGGTGTTGGTGTCTGTGAGGTGTTAAATCTGAAGGGTCTGCCCTCTGTGGCCTCAGAGCAGCACTGAGCTGTACAGGGTGGAGGACCCCAGAGACCTGACAGCACTGTCACACAAGATCAGATGTTGCATTTATTCTGTTGCTTGAAATTCGAAGTATAGGACTCATTTGTTTTACTATAGGATAAACTCCAGTGGTACCAGAATTATTATAGTCATGTATTATTGATTAAAAATGTTTAGATTAAGTTTAGTTTTTATTAGTTTAAGTATTAGTTTCTTTTTCATTATAAAATGGGGTGTATTTGTCCGGGGCAAGATTGCTAAAGTTCAGAGCAGGTATTATAATACAAACAAAATTCACACACAAGTTTGTTTTTTCTTCTAAAGTCTAGTTTTTATCTTTATTCCAGTTCATTAAAATGTTTTTTCACCCCTGGAGTAGTTTAGTTTAGTTTTAGTTTACTATAATAACTTTGAATGGTACACAACATGCTGGTTTTTGCAGTGAGTAAGTGTGTTTACTGTGTGTTTGTGTGTGCATGAGATGCATGCCCATGAAAATGCTGAGGGGCATTCACTCTCAGATTAATACAGCTCCACAGCCTACCATCAGGGGTCCAGTGAAAAGGGTTGATAAAAAATTTACCACCGTACAATAAATTTTTCACCAACAAAAAAATTGGACTGTGCCAGTTTGTAAGGGCCAGTAAAGGAGAAGATGTTTGGGTCAAGAGGATTTATAAAACCTGAAAAACAATCACCTCATTATCTCCAAAACAACTTTCTTGATGCTTAATTGAAGGGATAGTTCAAATTTTTTAAAGTGGACTCGTATGAGATGCTTATCAATAGTCAGTGTCTACCTACAGTAGACGATGCTTGGCGTACCAGCACACAAGCTAATGTACTTCTGTGGACCGGCTGAGCAACAAAAGGTATTTCAGCAACTTAAAAAAGTTCCATCTAAAAAGATCATTATAAGTTTAAGTGTACACTATATTTAAAATATTTTCACAGCTTTACTTTGTCATCAGATTGGCTTTGTCTGATGGAAAATGGAAAACCCCTGTTCAATAAGCCAGATATTGCTCTTTCCAAACCAACCAAACTCCATGGGCGAAATCAGTTATTTTCCCTCACAGAACACAGGAATTGCTGGTGTGCTGCTGCCTCAATGTATTAGTTTGTTCGCGTTTTTGTGTGACTTAAGTGTTTTAAAAGGATAGTTCAGATTTACTGAGGTCACACCATAATATAGACAAACTAACAGATTAAGGCAGTGGTAGACCACCAACTCCTGTCTTCTGTTAGGTACAATTACTATTTTCGCCTAGTAGTACTTTTGGTTGGTTTGGAGAGGGTGATATTTGGCTTATACAACAGCAGTTTTCTATCAAAAAAGGCTGTTTGATGGCAAAGTGAAGCAGTGAAACTAAGTTAATACACTGACCATCAATAAGTACCATACAACCCTACATCAAATAATCCAAATTGTCCCTTTAATCGAATATTTTCTGCTACCTTAATTGTTTATCTTCCCTTAATTGATTAAAGAGCTCCTGTTGTTTGCACATGTTGCCATTTTTAGAGCGAGAACAAAATAGAACATGACTGCAGGGAGCAAATATCATTCATCTCTGCTGATTATATCTGCAGTGAACCAGGATATGAAGCTTGAATGAATGTGGTCAGGAGATTCCTAAATTACCTCTCTGTTCAACTCTGAGGCTTACAATAACACACTTTAAATTCATTCCTTTAGGCGAACTCACCAATGCAAACATGTAGATTGAGATGAGAAGCTAATTTCCTTTTCCAATTAGGCCTTTCATTTACTTTTACTCCAGTTTGTTGCGTATGCCAAAAAACTGCAGCTGGAATCCAAACAGAAATCAAACAGAAATAAATGTTTCTCGGCAAGTGTGGAGCAAGAAACACACATTTGTTTTGGACTACAAACTGTTTAAATTCCAAAGCGAAGGAATGTGCTGCGCACATTTACAGTTTGTTACAGTCTGATGTGAAACAAAAAGTATTGCAGTTTTAGTCGTGCATAGAGTATTTGTTGCAGGCAGAACCGTGAGAAACCAAGCCCGACTAAACCCAGCTGAACCCCACTGAGCTGTCGGGCACCTGTTTTTCTGCAAACGCCAGCGAGCTTTTGCACCTCACAATAACACCCTCCGCTCACAGGCAGTCCATCCCTCCCCTCCCCCAATGCTGAAATCTTGTCCTCAAGGGATTCAGACACCTCTTATCACAATTCCTCTGCCCTGGATTATTCCCATCCTGCGCAGTGACTAGTGGGTGCCAGCAGGCCACGACTGCCGACACAGATGGGAGTCCAGGCCTGTGATGGCTTCCATATGTCACATCGCACTTGTGAGTCTGTGCTTTTTTTTAAATGTTTTTCTTTCCATCTCTCATCTCTTTCTCTGTTTCGCTCTTTAAAACAGCCTGAGCAGGGAGGGAGAGGTGAGCGCCACCGAGGTTGGAGAGGGTCAAACGTGATGCCCATTAATACATTTCAGCGTGAAGCAGGGATTCAGCCCCAGCTTGAGGTCTACCTTTTGCTGAATGATTATTGAGAGGTTAAAGAGTGCAAGGTTAAAATGACCACATTTTACTGCCAAAAAGCCAACGGGAGATAATTTGTACGTTTTGGAGTGCCCTCGGTGTCCACTGGGGCCTTGGAATTGGACCCATGGTGAGATTTCCCACCATAACTCCTTCTCCCATTAACTGTCACAGGCTTGAGACGTCTTAAAGCCGCCCTGGGGACACTGGGACTTGGCTCCGTGTTGTTGTATGGTAAATATGAACTAATCGGAAGCTGAAAAGCATGCTTTGACATTGCAACACTGGGAGGTTTTCCCAGCTTGACTGACACATGAGAACACTAATATTCCCTGTCTGATTATAATCCCTGTAGTCGACCTCATTAGCCAGGCATCCGCATTGAACCCTGGCTGAGCAGGGTCCAGGAGCTCAGCTGTCAGTCAACACCTTTTTCTTCAAACAAAGGGCATCAGGGAGAAATAATCCAGCTCTCCCTCTCCAGAGCTTATGAACAGCCTGTTTTGGGATTTGTGCAGACATATGCATGCAAGCATGAACGCAGTTATGACACATCACCTTGGTTTCTAAATTTTTGGGACAAAATCAAACAGAAAAGCTTAAATACACATGTGAAAGAAATAGAGAAAACGGATATTGGTCTCAGGAGTTGAAAATCCCGTCTTACTCAAAGTGAGGTAATTATTTTCAGTTTCTTTATCACTGACATGCAGAACATGGCCCAGATCTCTGCAGGAATGGTCCAAACCAAAACCCTCCCTGGTTTTCGCTCTAAACCTCCCCCATGAGCCCTCCAACAAAGTAATTCATTGTATAAAGCGCACATGTTAATGCATGTTAACACTGATACGTTCAGGTTCACATCCTCAAAGAATGCAATAAAGCCTCCACTTTCCATACTAAAAGAATTAGCTAATTCCTCGAGGTTCAGATTCTGGACAAAGGTTGGTTTGAGGTTCCCCCGCGAACTCTGTGCTGTCTTTCTGTAGGTGTCCCTCCATTCATCCCAAACACATCAGAATTTAAAGCAACATGATTTTAGAGCCCTCGTCTCGACAACATGGAGTGAAATAACAACCTATAAAGTGACACTGGCTACGGGCAGTCTGCCGCTTCAAAACACAGAGCTGCCAAGGTGATTTACGGCGTGCTCACTTTTCCTGAGGGTGACAGCGGAGACAGAGAGGAAGAGTGATTCAGGCCTTTGTGAGTTCTTCTCATAAATGGTTGAGCGATGAGACCCCACTGCTCTCATAACATTCTTTTGTTGTTTGGGTAACATACCCACACAGAAAATGATACGCCATTTATGGCATTAGTTCGTGTCACCAAAAACTGATGCCCGCTCGTCTTCATAAAGGAGAGCAGAAGTGGCTTTTCATGGGAAATTCACACGGACTGACAACTTAAACATGGGCCTGCAGTGAAACAACAAACAGTTGTCCTTGCACTAATTCTATAATCTCCGGGGCTGCCCCCCGAAAATAGAGGATTTGAATCATCAGTCAGAGACCCCTCAGTTGATTGAGATTCTTCCTGTTGACCATAAAACTCACTTTGTACTGTGTGCAGTTTTCAGGGGTGCTATTCATTTTGACCTAAAATCTTATCTATCGACGTAAATATTATTCTCCATAATACTAGCTTGCTGAGCAGGGACACCCAGAGTAGCAGTTTACCTCAAAAAGTATTTTATTTTCTAATTTTATTTGCAGTATAGCAATGATGTTGCTAAAATAAAGCTCACAAAGACTGACTGATGTGATGTGCATTGTTTCAGAAATATGAATCAAGATATAGAGTCCCAAGAAGTGAATGATTCAGCTTTTTCCAATGGTAAAACAAACTCATGTAGGCTGATATAGGAATTTAGGGATTCCCAAATTGGACATATAATGGCCAAATCTGATTCGACTGAAAAAAATTCTTAGTCGGGTACAGCTCAAATAATCTCCTTTGTCTGCGTTCTCTGTCTGCATTTTGTAACTTTATAGGCCAGCAATGTGGAGAAAACTGTGACTGTGCCAATCCTTTTTCTTAGAGTTGAGAGAGTGCCACAGACATGAAAAACAGACAGACGATAGACAGATGGGCAGTCTGAGTGTAAGAGAGCTTTTTTTATGTATCTGTGTGTAGCCTGAACCGAAACCCATATCGCCCCTACAAACAGGCACGGGAGGCCGGCCACGCTGCTATGTTAATATGAAATGCTGCAATGCCAATAGTGCAGCGTGGTGGGCTGCTCCTTACTCCCTCATGCCTGTGCACTCAACGTAGCACTGCTGGACCGCCGCCTGGGAAACAGATGGCAGGGAATAACACTGTCACCCACCCTGAACACTGACATCCTGGGCCAGGCCTCCGCCACGCACTTTGCTATCTGTCTGTTTGTATCGCCTGTGAAATCCCCCCCTTATCCTCGCAGAGCCACCAGCAGATTAGGAGATATACATGAGTGAAACTGACTGGACAGCTGAGCCCCATTAGCCAAACATACGCTTCCATTTTGCAATGAGTCCGTTTGCTCGAGGTTGTTTAAGTGGCCCAGGCGGGTCTGATGGGTGGGCGTTGTTTTGGGTTTAGGACAACAGGACAGATGACCAGTGAGCCTGACCCCACATGAGCTCTTCAAGAGCTGGAATCTGAAGACAGCTCTCCTTATTACTCCCTATTGTCTGGATTTAGACAATTAGAAAATTAACTAGTTAAGAGGCATCAATTGGTCCCAGGATTAAAGACCAATTGGAAATACTGAAATACTTAGATTAGAAAAAGATTACATGTAATGTTCTAATACCGATTTAAAGCAAAATAAGCCTCCTTATACCAACGCAAAGCTGACATTAGATAATGAAGCTACAGTTCAGGGTCAAGTTGTTCAAAAGAGTAGAAAAGGCTGGAAATTTATATATATATTAAAATAAAATTCATCTTTACATATGTTATATTGTATTATCATCCACAATTTAATGTATGTGTTGGATTTTTAATATAGAAATTAAATGTTTACAATGTTACAGGTGTCAGTGACTGGCATGACAGGAATGTTTTTTTTTCTTACAGCTGCACTAATAAAAATTTTAGGGATGCACGATAAATACTGGGGCCGATAATTTATCAGCTGATATTGGTTTATCCAGCATTATAACAGCGTTTAGCCAATAAACTGGCTGACTATTATCTACTTTAAAAGACTGTCAGAGCATTTAATTTGAATTCATAGGTAAATTCTCTATAAAAGTTAGACTATAATAGTGAAGTTTTTTATGTACTTTATTAGAACATTTGAAAAGTCACAACTGCTCTTTGTTTTTATTGTAATAGTGGCAGAATAGCAGATAGCAGAGCTTTAACATATTAAATCATCTATCTTTGCTCACTATATCTTTGTCTCATTTACCCACAGAGGCCCATAAACCACAAGTTATATAATCTTCTTTTCAAAATACAAAAATATGATTTTTTGGTTATCGGTATCGGTTAAAAAATCCATATCGGGCATCACTAAAAATGTTCTTTATTACCAGTGGATCAGATGATTATGTGTAATGTGAAAGGGATCTTGGTGATGAACCTACAGAGGATTAACACATGGCTCTCAGCTCAGTGGATCATCTTTTAGCTCATTGTTTTGGTTTTTTTTTACAATCTACAACTTTACTGTTTTGGTTAATCAATGGCTCTGATCAGCAACATTTTAAGCCAATGAAAACTTCTGAGAAGGCCACTGTACACTACCTGCCAGCACCAAACATAAACAAAAGATTAAAAAATAACTTTATATTGGACTTTCATTTATCAGGCAAGCAAAAACACAGCCACAAATGAATGCTAATGTTCCTGCATGTCTGCTGGATGATTATGAACCGTGGTTAGATGATGGATGGATGATGATGGATGGATTGGATGCATGGTGGATGGATGGATGGATGGATGGATGGATGGATATGGATGATGGATGGATGGATGGATGGATGGATGGATGTGGATGGGAGATGGATGGATGGATAGATGGATGGATGGATTGGGATGGGATGATGGATGGATAGTTGTGTTTAGACTGCATTCCACCTGCCCCTAAAAGTAGCCAAAAGTCATTTAATGCAAGTTTAAAGAGGAAGATTTTTGTGAAGAATAGCAATAATTCAAAATTTAAAAATGGACATTAATTGTCCAGTGTGTAAGATTTAAAGCGAGATTTAAAGTGATATTCCACCCCAGATTTTCAGCAGAAAACAGGGTTGCAGCCAAATCCAGTACAATGGCAGTGAATAGTGACCACGGATAAAATGTAAAAAAAAAGCTTCCCAGGTAGCATGTAAACATCGGTTACATATAAATGTATCGCATTACATGTGCATCCATTAAGAGATTTTACGAAGTCACGAGATATACATCGACGCCATGTTTACATGCTACCTGGGAGACTACAGTTGACATTTCGGCTAAAAACATGGCGTAAATGGCGTCTTTTGTGGTTAAATTTTAATGTCGCGGCTCACGGACACTTGGATTACACCACACGAGCAGGATGGAGACATTTTGTGTTTGTTTTGTGTTCTTTTTTTTTTTTTTTTAACATTTTATCTGTGGTCAACATTCACTGCCATTGTACTGGATTTGGCTGCAACCCTGTTTTCTGCTGAAACTCCAGGATTGTTTGTGAACTGAAGCTCTTCACCCATCCTCACATCAGCATAGGGGTGAGTACATATTGAGTGGATTATCATTCTGGGGTGGAATATCACTTTAAGGGGGTTTATTGGCAGAATATGGCAGAAATGGAATATAATATTCATAAGTATTTTTTCATTAGTGTATAATTACCTTAAAATTAGAACTGTTTTTCGTTATCTTAGAATGTATTTATATCTACAGAGGGTGCGGGTCCTCCTCCATGGAGGCTGACATGTTGCACCACCATGTTTCTATAGTAGCCCAGAATGGACAAACCAAACACTGGCTCTTGATAGAGCCTTTTGGATTTTCCACCATAGTTCCTCATACATGCTTGGAGGGGGAGACTGAAATGAGTTGTTTTGCAGTCTGCAAAGTCACTGCTAGATGCCACTAAATCCTACACACTAGTCCTTTAAGAAGTCACATTTCCAAGGCATAAAGAAGCTGTTTGCGGAGAAACTTTTAGGTAGTGACTCACTTCACTTCTGTACCACTTCATACACCAGGAAATATAATGTGGCATGAATTCCCTAAATGATTTTTTTAAATTAATCTGGATAGACTGTACTTCTAAGACAAGGACCTTTCTGTGAGGAGTTTCTGTGAGGTGCTGGCTTACACCTGGAGCTGGTCCCTACTCCTGCTCCTGATACTAGGATGAGTTAAATACAGAAACTGAATCTCGTTGTATGTTGTACTCTTGCAACTTTCCCTAATGGGACTATAAAACTTTGACATTGAGCGTAGAACCACTCAATGACCTCAAACATGCACAAGTGATCAGACAACAAGGAGAAGCGACTTTAGCTTAAGTCACAAGGACAATTTCTCTGTCAGATTTTCTTCAGAGCGGGTTGTTTTCGGGAGCAATCTCTCCTGAATGTGTAGCTCACTACTGTTCAAAGACTTGTCAGCAGCATGGGTCCTTTTTAATATCAGCCCGCTAGCCCTCTTCTCTCCCCCCCACCAGCACTTCTAATCTGGTTGGCAGGAAGTGATTTGATCTCAGTGAAAAGCGGAGCATCTGAAAATCTAATAGATTGGGACGTGAAGTGACGCTATTTGACCTTGTGTGTTCATGCTGGTTTTGAGAGTGGGAGATGGTGACAGCAGGTGTTTTGCCTCCTGACCCTCTTGATGTCCTGTGGCAGCACTTTCATCTGTGATTTCTGTCTGAGGCCACAGACGCAACAAGCAGAAAACACAGGGCACAAAACAAGAAGAAAGTGTGAGAGTGTTGTCCTGGAAGTCAGGTTTACTGGCAGAAAAACTTCAATCTATAACTGACAGGTTCATCTAGGGATAACTCCAGTTTTATCACAGCTTTGATCATAATTTTGTAATTCCTGAGATTTGGGATCATAGCCACAACCAAGAAGCACAAGCCGGCAGAAGATCAAACGGGTTGTAAAGAAGCCAACAGTTTAGTCAGATTATCTAAAATACTTTGTTTGGAGGTAAAACTAAAAAAGGGAGCTCACCTGAACTGTTGGTAATCTGTCATAACAAGGGAGCACACACAGCTTACAGCAGGTCAAATATGAACCAGGAGCTCAGTCTTAAACTGTGATCTGACTTCTCCAAAGCTATTTGTGCTGCATTCCCAGACCTCAGCAATAGACATTTTTCCAGCTATATTTATATGAAATAGTAGTGTAAACACAGGTGTTACCAATGATACTAATTATGATCCTGTTCCATTTAGTGTAACAGAGCCTTTCTGGTGAGCCAACATGCAAAATAGCAGCACTCTGGCTCTGTTTGCCCCGAACGTAACAGAAGCTTAATTAGTATCATTGGTAACACCTGTGTTTACTCTGCTATTTCATGTCAAAATGGCTGCTGTGAAAAAGGTCATTGTCATTGTCTCAGTCAGGTGTAAGCCTGGAGGGGATCATGCGAGAGCAGCCCTGGAGCTTGTCTATAGCTAATCTTGCATACTACTGGACCAATCAGCCCACTTTTTTGTGCACATTCATGACTGTATGCTGGAGGACGTCTGTGATTCACAACTTCTGAAAAACTTTGAAAACCCTTTTTTTAAATGCCTCTACACCACCAACAGCCATGGCCAGAGATATTATGTTTTCAGGTCATCTCATTTCTTGTGAATGCAATATCTCAAGAACACTTTGTAGAAATTTCTCCAAACTTAGCGCCAATGTCCACTTGGACTCCAGGATGAACTGATTCGATTTTGGTGGTCAAAGGTCGCTGTGACCTCACAAACACATTTCAACTCAAGAATTCATGCACTGAGTTACTGTTGGTGATTACAAGGGGGTTACATCCAAATATTTTGGGTTTCCTGCCCTTTACTGAGTGCACTCCTAGTCTGAAAATGTTAATACACACAATTACTGAATAGTTGTCAAAAATATTAATATGACACTCAGATTGGAATAACCCAGAATTATTCCTTTAAGAAACTATTAGTTCTATGTTACCTGGCACCATTTCCACATTAAATTATGTCTAAAAATACTGGACCTATGTCATATATTTTGTTGAGTTTTGAACTTACATAATGCCAGGATTTGCAACAATGATCAAACCAGAGAAATCATAATTTATTCAAGGTAATGGTGCATTCCCCACTAGCCACTACACATCAGATACGATATGTCAGATACAAAAGACAGTGAGGAAGGAGAGTCAGCGATCGTGACTAAACTAAACTAAATACTTTATCTCAAGCAGTGAGCGTTGTTTTCATTAGCAAGGGTGGTTGTTTAAAAGTGAAGATAATAAGTCCCATGATCCCACAGTACTTCACAATGCCATCAATTATTGTGTTAATGTGAGAGAGACCCCAAGGGGCAGAACCTACATCCAAGTTTTGTCCCATCATGTCATGTACGTCACTTCCATCACGACATATGTAACATACTTAAACAACAATCTTTTCCCTAAATCTAATGTCACGGCTCAGCTCTGAAGCCATGACAAAAATGAGGGAAATGCAGACCGAAGGCAAATAATAAATTTATTTAAACGAAATAATTAATTAATAAACACAAAATGAACTAAAGATGGGGTGTGATTGTCAGTAGAGTCAGTAGTAAGAGTAAGTGCTTGCATATTAGTGTGAAACATGGTGTAATGAGAGGATGTTCGAAGTAGGAAACAAAAAAGTACAATGCACAGGGAAGAGGAAGAAGGAGAAAGTGTGTGTAACCCTAACCAAACTGTGACCATTTTACAATGTTAACCATGTGTTTAATGTCACATGACTTACAGTACTCTCTACCAGTCATACATGTCTTTTTGGGAGTGACTGGCAGTTGACCTATTCTGTCGTAGATATGAGGATGTGTTGCCCAAATCACAAAAGGATGAAACACAATCGTCAATGGAATTGGTTCTAGCAAATAAAAATGCAATAAAAACTGTTCATAGCCTATAGAATAACCAGGACAATATTTTCTAGATCCAACTCAAAGTCTCCTTACTGGCCTTTTACTGACTTTGAGTTGTATCACATGGTTGTCATCAGCAGATGGAATTTGCTCAGTTGTCATGGAGATTAATCTATTGACATGTGAGGTCAGTCACTGACATAATGTCATAACAGTTTAGCAAAGTTGCTTAAGTCGACAATGGGGATTGAAACCTGGAAAAAGTGGATGTAAAGTCAAAGAGTTGTTTTGACAATCAATAAGGTCAAGAATGCTGTTAATTGCTTTTGACTTTCTTCAGATGTATTTTTTCAAAACTTTTTTCTAAATTCCTTTTACCTCCACTGCAGTAGGTTGATTGCAGTTTCAGTGACAAAAACTGTCAGCATGAGTACAAACCGCTATGAGTAAATAGGAACACTTGGGTTTTTTGTGATTTGGCTGAACAGACCTTTTGAATATGAGTCAAAGAATTCAAAATATTCCTGAGAAATTCTCTGGTTAGTGAGTAGATACCTTAAACACAGTGAGGGCAATGACTTGCATTATCAAATGAGGGATTTTCCAAAAGTTGCTCACCTCACTTTTGGTCAAAGGCAGACAAAACATGTTACACTCATGATTCTAAATAAATTCCACTCAGTCCCTCATCACCAGCCAAGATAATTTTATTCCACCAGCTAAAATAATTCTGGCATCACTCACAGTTGTAAAATGCCAACTCTTAAAACAGTTTCTATGTATATATTAACACCTCTGAAGTAGAACAAGTAAAAGGAGTGTAACATGTCTTCTCATGCGGTGACTCATATTCATAGCTGCTGCTTTCACTTCTCAGTTGGTGTTTGAACCTTTTCAGACTCGCTCAAAGTGCAAAATGTCAGAATACCCCAGTGACATTTTCCATGTTTCATTTTCCTCTGGACCTTGAATGGAGTCCCTGCAGTGTCTTATATCTCTCGCCTCCCCAGCCACAGTGTAAACTGTCACGCCACTGGTGACGCCGTCCTCACCTGAAAACCATCTCCGACACAGACCACCAAAGGTGCCCTTGACTCAAAAATGTTGTTCCCTGAACACAAAACATCAAGAGAGTTTAAGTTTAAGTCAAGAGTGATTTCTTTTATAAGATTCTTCTCTGGCTCTGTGGGAGGAAACCAGTGTCCCTTTTTCCACAGGTGGCTCCACATCTGGAAGCTCCAGCTGCAGAGGAGCGTGGATCCGGAAGGGCAGATGGATGGATGCACTGTGGCTAGTGGAAGTCCTTATTACCAGTCCACATCCTTCAGAGGAGCTCGCCTATTGAGGCCATTAATCCTTGGCTGCTTCAGGGGTCGTATGTCACTTCTAGTTCATCACTCCCTCGTCTGCCACGCCATCTCACACACACCAACATACACACTCACAATGTCTGGCAGGCCCAGAGAGACAGATTTGTTGTGATGGGTCTGAGTTAGCCATGCGTGAGGAGCCAATAGGATGTTTTCATCTCTGGGAGAGGTGCACTGACAACAGACAGAGTGGTAACCTCAACAGGTCAGTCAAACTCATCCACTATACCAGCAGTGTCTCCTCAAATCAGGCACTGAATATGTTACAAACCCTGGAGAGACATTTCTTTAAATGCTTACAGTATATTCTCAAGGCACGCAGCAAGAATTTCATTTCCCAGCTGCAGACATCCAGAAAAATATCTTAATTTACGTCACTCCCCTAACCTCATAAAAGCGAAGATGCTCCTCCTAACTTATTCCCACGAAAAACACATGGGATTTGAGGACCCCTCTGCAACAGAAAAGGTAAACACCAGTTTAAAACCTTTTAAGGAGAGCGAAACATATACGGCAAGATGACAAAAGATTCATCAAAGTGTCACCAAATCATGTGGGAGTGAAAAACTACAGCTCTTGTATTGTGCAAAGTGCGGATGTGGACCGAGCAAAGATAAGCGAGCAAGAATTCAGGAGAAAGTGTGTCATTCTTCACACAAATAGCTCAGACTCACTGCTTTTTTGAGATAGCATTGCTTACACGAAACTCTACCTGCTGATTAATCACACATAAATGCCAATGCCAGTAAAAGATGAAATTTGGATAGGAACAGGGTCCTATGCGTATCTTCCATCAAAATACTGCTTAATCAGGCACTTCCCAGCTTGAGGACTTCAAACTTTCAGTGAACAAAAGGGACTGGAGCACACTGATTAATTCGCAGTCTAATTGTGCAAACAGTTTCAACACTACTATGTCTTCATCAGAGTCTGAAATTTGAATGTAACATGTGGTTTTGCCAAATTAATACTCACAGGACAAAATACCAATTATGATGTTTATACATTATTTTATGCCTTATATTGTCTGCATGGGTTTGTTATTGTAATATCTATTTACAGCAAGTTGCAGACAATAACAATACATTATTTTTGTGTTATAATATTGCAGTTCGTGCGCAGTGGTTGTCCAATCACAGCTTAGCAACCATAACCAAAATCAGAACGACAAGAAATGGATTAAACAGTATGTTCATCTGCTCGCAAATAGCTACAAACATTAGCATATCCAGCTAACTAGCTTACTGCCTCGAGGAGTAACCTAACCTAGCTTTGCTTCTGAGCAAGGGTGTCAGGTTGTGTTGAAATGGAGTGGGAACATAAGGGCTCAGATGAAAAAAACATTTTTTGAACAGTGTTATATCTTGTTCAGTGTTAATATATATATAATATCTCAAAGACCACAACATGGCCAAATGACCATCCTGGTCCACAACGTAACTAAGGACATTGTATTTTTGAAGCTAGTGTCATCTTGTTAATTACACTATTATAGTATAAAAATAGAAAACACCTTGAGCTACAGTAGAAAATCCTGTCGTCCATTTTTAACCAGTTACTATACGTGAACATCCAGCAGAAACAATCTGTCTCTGGGGACTTTGAAAGCCCAGGACACAGCAAAGTAGTGATGAGTGAACCAGCTGTCCTTTCTGCCTCTTAAGCCCCCTGTGGAAGTGCACACACGCACAGCTACCTCTCATCTGCCTTTCTGCTTCCCTGATCTCCCACTTGTTTAATGTGTGTCTGCTTGGAGGGAACAGAGTAATCTTGCTTCAATGTCAAAACGCTGGCACATCCACTCTTATCCATCTCCCCTCCCGAGTGTACAAGCTCCTGTCTTGGGAAACACGATATCACGTCAAAACAGTAGAAGAACAGAAATAAGTTATGGGCTGAAAGTGCCTGGGATCCCTTGAAAGTGTGCAGTGACACAAAAAAAAGATGACGGTCCTCTGTTTCCTTTTACAACAGGCAGCTGCTCTTGGCCCGTGACCCTCCAGATAATTGGTTTTGTTTGCAGGCAGTGAATCATTTTTTCATCCCTTTTTTCCTCACAGATGTGGTTTAAGGCCTTACTACGTGCTACGCTGTGACTCCTACGTGTTGCAAACATATGAAGTGTTTCATAGACGGGAAGTATTATCTCACCAATGCCTCACTTTTGGCCCACACCACACCATGCACTTATCTGCACGTACTCTATGACTGAAATCTGACTCTGACCTCCTGACATTATGACTACTGCAGCCAGCAGTAGTCATTTTAATCTTCTTAAAATTCTTCTTCTCTGTAATTACAAGTTTGACCAGTGCAAAAGCCAAAACAAACACCATGGATATACAGTATGATTGTGTTTCAGATATTTTCATTGGAAGCATTTGTGCAAAAAGCTTGACATTTATACAGGACAGAGATCAATTTTGTACAATGTTTCACAAACATAAAAGGCAAGAGAGAAAAGAAAGAGAAAGGAAAAAGGAAACAGAATACTTGACTCAACACATGTTCATCCGCCCACCAAGGACTACTTTTAATATTTGAAGAAAACAAATAAATGGTGACCATATTTAAAGATCGCTTCAATCTATCATTTAAAGAGGTACTGCACACTTAAACTTGTTTTGGAGCTGTAAACTAAATTATATTACTGTACTGTGATGACATTTCATATATTTAGAAAGATCGGCATTTCATGGGATGCAAATGGCTCAAAATGCCACCTAGTGATTTGAAGCTTCCTGAACCTTTCAAGGCCATTGCTGGCATAGAGTCGACAGTTCTGGGACCGCCCTATGTCATGAGATTTATATCAAAAAAGCAGGTTAACACCCTCTCATCAGAGATGGGCATCCCACCTCCCCCATTCTTGCTCTTAAGTTGGTATATGTGAAACAAGGTTCATTTTCAAATATATGCTGATCGAGACCATAGACAGTAAACAATTGATGGATGGAGCATCTGTGACATCACTCACTGTGAAGCTCACAGTGTGGAGCCAACGCCACCTTTGCAGTGCCTGACACGACTAACTCCCAGCTTATCCAAAACAAGGCAAAGGGGTGGAGCATTAATGGAGCTGAGGCGGTCAAATGAAGCAGCTCCCGGCTAGCTATGTGTGACAGCACCCACCTGTCACTTTGAGTGACAGGTGGGTGTTAAGTTCATGTTAAATTGGGCATTTTAATATGGGAGTCTATGGGGTTTGACTCACTTTTGGAGCCAGCCTCAAGTGGCCATCCAAGGAACTGCTGTTTTTGGCACTTGCAAGTTTGTTGTACTTTTCAGCATCGCCAGTCGATCGAGACTCATCATTCACAGGAGTTTACACTATTTTTTGCTAACCATCAACTCAAGTATTTTTCAATTTTGGCACTTCTGACGGCTGTAGAAGCACTGCCGGATTGCATTCTCTCCCTCTCAGCAACTCTGATCTGCTAGTGTTAGCTCAGCTAGCTACATTACAGGTACAACTAGGGATGGGAATCGAAAACCGGTTCTTGTTGAGAACCGGTTCCCAGTGTTTCAGTTCCTTGGAATCGTTTGCCAATTTTGCAAATTATTCCCTTATCGATTCCAGTGGGCGCGAATGACGTCACCGTACGGATCGCCCTCCACGGTTCGGCACGCATGTGATCCGCAGACTACGTGTGAGCATCATAGTTTTATTGTCACTGTTACTTTTGTATAAGTTATAATACCCGAAATCTCAATGCAGAGTTGCAGTGAAAAGACAGGACAGATGCTGCTGTGTGCAGCGCATCTCTGTGAACAGCGACTGATTTAAAAGCCGTCACATCGCCTTGAGTGAAATCCAGACCATGACTTTTTTCACTGATGTAACTATGCTGTCGTCAAAGAAACAGATCATAAGACTGTGATAATTATTGAAAATCCGGCGATATCAGCTGTCTTAACTTCTACACAGCTCCTCTCTGCTCACCAGTGCAGCTCTGTCTCACCTTGTCTGTGACACAGTGTGTCTGTGCTGATTGATTACCCGTAACTTCTGACCAATCAGATGTGCTGTAGGTGGGACATTGAGCCAGACTACAGAGCGTAATTGTGTATTGTACTGTACAGTGTATAATGATCTAATGTATGTATAGTATATACATAGAACAGTACAGTATAAGTTTGAAGTTTTTAATATTATTACCATTATCATTACTATTATCATTATTATTACATTATATAACATGGTGATAATTACAGACAGACAGAGATCAAAGCCAAGTGCATTTTTAAAATAATTTAACCCTAATCCCACCACCTTTTTTCTTTTTTGTTGATCCGAAAAAATGATCCGACCTGTTTGTTCTCCTTTTTTCCAAATGAGAATCGATAAGAGAATCGATAAAGAACCGAATCGTTAAGCAGAATCGAAAATGGAATCAGAATCGTAAAAATCTTATCAATTCCCATCCCTAGGTACAACACAGAGACTTTTTTAAAAAGGGCCACAATTGTTCTCTGAGTAACTTTTAAAATTCAGCAGACTCTGTGTTTCCAGTGTTTCTCTGCAGAGAGTCTTGATAGCAGCTGCTCATGGTTGGTTTGCTCTGAATAGGAGCTGTCACTGCTACACTGAGCGGTGTTCAGTCTGTGTTTCTGGTCAGTGTTGTAGCCATAAAGCCACGCCCTCTGCAGTGGCTGTCTTGTTAATGGCTCTCAATAGGCACAGTTTAAAAAAAAAAAAAAAAAAAATCTGCTAAATTTTAACTGCTTTCTGAGTGTTTTCTTCGTGTCAGACTAGTCGACTAGTCTAAATTAAATTTAGCATTTAATCGACAGGGAAATTAGTCGCCAGGAACATCCCTAGTATCAAGTATGAGAATACTGGGATATACAGTTTGACTTAAATGCCACAGGTGTTACTGAACACGCTCACACAATTCCCACTCACGTCCTTTCCAGAAAATGACATCAATTCCTTTGATACATGTTATTTTTCCCTCTCTGCATGTGGTCTGGTTATAGTTAAAGATTCTGCTCAGGAAGTTCAGTCAGAACATTAATGCAGGTCATAAATCAGCTGCTCACTGCTGGATTATCGAAGAACATCCTATGAAGCAGGCGTTTGGAGCGTGTCCAACTCATGCACAAAGAGCTGCCTATCTCTCCCTCTGCTCAGGCAATGCTCTTGTTAAACCCTGCTGGACGTTTGTCTTTTTTGGCTTCCTGTAGGCCAGTATCGCACTGCAACCAAAACTTTCGTCTTGCCTTTTAAATGCTTTTTCTGCCCCCTTCTTTCTCTCGTCTTTGCTTCTTCTCTCCCTCTCTTTCTAATTTGCTGGTCACAGTTAGAAGCCAGTCAAGTGGGACTTGGTCAGTAATTGGAGTCTCTGCAGTGAATGCCTACAGCACAGCTCCAAACGATGCACTGGGGAGGCTTCCTAGGGAAAACTCAATAAGCTCTTCACACTTAAGTGTAGTCATCATTAGGATTTTTCCACTATAGTGAACAGTACACTACTTGTTGGCAACGCCTTCAAATGGGTAAAAGTAAAAAAAAAAAAACAAGCATTGTTCACTTTTTGGTGTATTTCTTTCACTTCACCTCTATTTTAAATTATCCTTGTTTCATTTCCCACAGCACGGCTTTGTTGTTTAAAGTGGGTCAAGGTCCTTTCCATTCACAACATTGTCTTTTCCCAGTCTATCAGCAGTTACAGACATTCAAAGCACATCACAGATTTGGACACAATCATTTGCAGCACAAAGCACATTATTAATGCTGTTCTATTTTATTTCACTTCAACTTCTTTGGTAGTAACTAGGGAGTTGTGATTCAAATTTACTTTCCTACAAGGAAGACAATTTTGTATTGATTATGTCAAGACAAAAAACTGTAGGATCATCTGAGTTTTGGATGAGATGCCACTTCCAGCTGTTTCATTATCTTAGGAAAATGGATGCTGATGACCTGTTAGGCTACTGCTGTATGTTGCGTAAATATTAACCAATAAGTATCAAAACATAGATTCAAGAGTCAGGGATTAGCCATCGATACACAACCTGACATTAGAGTTGGGCAATATGTTCAAATTTTCCAAACGATCATCGTCAGCCGATCCATCATCGATTGGCGATATCTTCGTCCCCTCTCCCTCCTCCTCCCATCCTCTTCAGTCTCAGCTGGGAGATGTGCGCAAGCGGCAAATTCAGTATGTTATGCATGCTGCATACATTTACTATGTCCAGTAGACAAAATAAACTCACAAAGTGTCTAGAAATTACATGTTTTCACACTTATTTTCTATTTTAAATGGAGAAATACAACCGTACACCCTCTGAATTCAAGTTTCTCACTTTTACTGAACTAAGACGACCTTAACTGGCTCGTTAACGCCTTGGAAAACGCACTTAGTTCAAACTCGACAGAAAAACATGTAAAACTCACCAAAACCATCTTTGTCAGTCTGCCCACTCTTCCAACAATCGCCAACTCTGTTTTTTTCAAAATAAATCTTTAATTCACTGTGTGAAAAGAGTGTAAAGAGACTGACTCTGGAGGCTGTTTTCCCTCTCGCTCGTCACCTGGCTTAGCTCACTCGTGGTCGGCTGAGTGGGTGTGTACTGCGCTACTGGATGAGAGCACAGTGCAGAGCAGAGGCTGTCACTCTGCAGACTATTACATTAGCAAATAAAATGACAAATATCGCCCCAAAAATCGGCCAAAAAAAGCTATCGACAATGGATTCAGCCCATCGTAGATGATGATATATTTGTCCAATCGCCCAACCCTACCTGACATGTAACCCAACGTCTGCATGAAATTCTGATCCTTCCATGTCTGTCTCACTCTCTTTCTCTACAGTTGTGCCCGTCTGTGTCTCTGTGTGTGAGGCAGCAGGATAAGCACTGTCCAGTATGGCAATGGCAACGTGGGAAGTAGTACTGTTTCATTATTGTAGCACTTGAGACCAAGACCGCTTTTTGAAGGTCTTGTCTCGTCTCAGAATCAACCCCATTCTTACTCAGTCTTGTCTTGGTTTCCTGAGGTGGAGGACTCCGGATTTTATTTCAAGACTGGTCAAAACCGTAACAACAAGGATATCACTAAATTGCCTTATCTAATTTGAAATTTTTGATATCATTACTGGCTGTCACCTTTCCCTGCCCTTCATAAGCACTCTAAGAAAGTGAATGGAGAAGGAGAAAAATCTGTGGCGGTCTGGGAGGAGGTGTCAGCCAAATCTTCTGTCATAAAATTTGACTACCTAAACCACAGCGCTGTGTAAATTATGCAGTACATCCCTTTATGAGACAGCTGGAATCGCTTCTCAATACTCTTCCCTGCACTCAGAAAAGAAGAATAAAGAAAGGTAAGCTAAGTGTAAGTGATGCTAATAAAGCTAGCTAGCTGAGTTATGTTTTTGCCTGACGATGACGAGACAGGCCACAAAAAGCTATGTAGCTAATATATGGTTACATTACATTAACTTTTGCTAATGTCAGCATCAACACACTACGTGCCAGTATTGCTCACCACCTTGGGTGAGAGAGCTAGAGATGTGACAGCACATGGTCTTAACTTGGTTTCAGCTCCTCAAAGTCATGGTCTTGTCTCGGTCTCAATACACTATGGTCTTGGTCTTAACTTAGTCTCTATTTAGGTGGTCTTAACTGGTGGGGAAGTGTGCTCTGACAGTAAAGTAATTTAAGAGGGGCACAAGGCAAAAAATGCTCGCAGCTAATGCTACCTCTAATTGGACCAATCTCCTCCTCCTGGTTACTAAAGCCATGTGCTGTTTTATTTATGAATACATGTACCAACAATGTGTTATTAAAAATACCAAAAGCAGTGAGAACACAAACCAAGTTCCTGAGTTAAACCCTGAAGAAACATGCCTGAAAACCACCCTTGATTGATTATTGTTCACAAACAATAAAATTTGGTTTTATATCATGATGTTGTTGACAGCAAATAAAACTCCACATTATGAACTCAAACTACATCAAATGTGACAGAACAAAGGAGTTAAATATCCTGCTAGTTTCAGTGGTAGGAGTCTATGGTTGACATTAAGTTAACCCGTGGAATCTATTTAACACCTTAACATTGACTGCATATCTGTCTGACATGGTTTGCTTTGACAGAGATATTGACTAAGCTGCACTTGAGTAATAAAGGGGCATTAAACAGTGATGCCCCCTCCCACTTTAAAGATTATGTGCTTACCTCAGAGCCCACTGGGCACCAAAGTGAAAGCATAAACAAAGTGTTAATTGCAAAAAATGGATTCGCTGCCAAGTCAGCGGTATGGTAGTACTGCTGCTGCTCCACAAAGGTCTAACCCCCTCTGGCTGACACAGAAAACAGTCTACAGATTTCGTGTGAAGGAAAAAAGATGAAAGGGAATTGAGTCCAAACTGCCTTTCAAACATTTATATTGTTCTGCCTCCTGAGATCTGTCAAAAACTCTGGAAAGTGAGCTCAGGCCTCCACTCTGCAGAGGAAACAGATCCCATCGGAGCAGGTATAGCTCTCAGGAGTAGGAGTATAAATTTCATCCTTAAGATGCTGCTTCTGGAGCTCAACATATATAATATGACAACCAGACCACACCATGAATCATGGCTGGTTGCCATCATTTCCTGATTAAGAGCCCCAAAAATTCAGACCCTTCTCACACCTGGTAAAGCACGCTGAGAGTCCTGACACGCAGGCACTTGGGTGACATTGTGATGAATGGGTAAGTGATGAAACACAGAGGCTCCGTGACCCCCCAACAAAAAGTGCCGCCGCCCCTCAGGAGGACACAATGTATTACATTCACCGCCTCCAGCCTTGGAAAAGATGTCGACATGATGGAGCAAAACTGCAGAGAGCGCTGCACGTTCTTCGATTAAGTCTTGTTTGCCTCACCGGCACTGACAGTTTCATGTTCGTTATTAAAGCAAGGGAGGTTAAATATGATACCAAAACCTCCTGCAAGAAAATGCAATTGATCTTCTGAAATTCAAGACTACACAACTCCCCGTGTGTAGTCATTGGAGGGAAGGAAACAGAGGAGATGATTGGCCGCTGAAGGGCCCATGTTGCCTAATTAAAACAGGAAGAGTGATGACTCGGCTCATCCTCAGCTGAATTATCGTTTTCTGGGCGTCTCACTACACTGTGACTCAGCTCTCTGTGTCTTCCTCTAGATAGTGAGCTCGTGGCTCAGGCTTCCTGACAGGACAGTTCCTGCCACCTCTACAACGCACGCCGCCCACCGCACATCATCAAGACACTGTGGAGCACAACTTGTTATGAAACAGCCATGATGATGCAACACTGGGAGCAATGCTGCCTTAAAGAGTATAAACAAAACATTTGGCTGTGGAATGGCAGATACCTCCCCTAAGCTGAAGATTTAGAGCTCTGTGATTGAATCTTAGCCTGTGCAGGAAGTGGTGGGCGATTTTTGAGATTTTTGAGGTGTAAAAAGAATGCTGCTTGTACAAAATGTCCATAATTCACGGGCTATTTGAGGGCAGCTCTTGGTCCACATAATGCTTAATGAGTTGGGGTGTATTTAAACAAGAGGGTCAACTCAGTCACATTAATGCAGTCCACTGCTGGTAGCATTGAACCGCGAAACCTGACATTAATCCTGAGGGTAATGTGGCCCTTCCTGTGGCTAATGAAATCTGAAGCTTTTAAATGGCTGCACCTAATGACACTCCCTGACAGTTTTTGAATTAAGCAGCCATGACTGCTGGGACTGGACTAAATAGCACACAGATGGCCCACACCAAAGTTTTGTCCACCCACCCCCATCGTTGTTTGCCCTTGGGCTGTTGCATATGACGCCGTACCTGCCTGAGCATTAAAGCAGCAGAAGATTTTGAATTAGACAACAGGAACCTCTACTTAGCTTTGATCAATAGTAATTTAGCTGGATAATTTTAGGTTGCATTTTCTATGATCACTATAGTTAGTGCTATGACCATGCACATACAAAACCTTTATTTTTTTCTAGCATTAAATGTACCCTGTTGTTGTAAACAAACCCAGTTATGTTTGCATACAATGTATCCCTTTAGGCCTAACAAATGTGTTCAGTGCATTTTCTTCCCAAATTTGTAATATTTTGTAACCTACATCCTGTTTGCATTTTTCTCCCTTGCCTTTCCTGACCCATTTCTACTTTTCTTGGCAACTGTCAAATGGTAGCGTAATGTGAAACTGTGTCAGGAATGTGTATTGAGTTGCCTTAGTAGCATGCATGCATATGCATCCTCCTGTGTGTGCATGGAATACTACCAATATAATATTGATATAATTCACCCAAAACTAATAATCTTTGTGTTTTCGATACTTTGAATGGCCATTTATATCTACAGAGGGCATAGTCTGCATGTTTCCATAGTAGCCTAAAACAGACAAACAACCATGGCGCTAAGACACTTGAAAAGTGAGGTGAGTGGAGTGTTGCATCTGCAAACTCACACTGATGCTGCTAAATCCTGAACACTGTCCTTAAAGTCCAGCAGAATAGGCAGGTGGGACATAACACTGGGGAATTTGATTTGTACAATGAAAAGTGGGAAAGTCATAATTTACATGGACAACGTACCCATGTGTTTCTAGCCAATTAATGAGTCTTTAGCTCTATGCCATTAAAAGTTTGTTATTGACAAAATTATCTGACATAGTATTGACTTGAAATTGGTTGGTTCAATCCTGCAAAGTGACATCATAAGCATTTACAAGAAAATTTTTTTTTTCCAATATTGTTAAATACATGAACATATTACCAGGATTGTCTAAAGGCTTGAAAAAGACGTCTTTCACCTTTATCTCGACTTGAGACCTCACTAAACTGTTAAACATGTCAACAAATGATAATAATAATATAATAAACAGGTTAACAAGAGTGATTTTTTAGAGGTCTCGTGAACATTATGAATCTAAATATACCTGTAGAATTCTTTGAACAAAAGTGTTGAACAGATGCAGTATTCTCAGTGTGTGTATCCTTGAATCTAAGAAACAATTGGCTGTATTTTTCCTTGCAGTTTTTTTTAAATGGCAATGTTTACTGTCATAATGTTTGCACTGGCTAGCAGCATTCTCTTTCAACTGCTGTTTCTCGCACTAAGCTCAAACTGCTGCCAATACATGAAATAACTTAAATACTTCATATTAGCCCCCTGACATTTGAAAAATGGCCAATCTGTAGGAATATTTGTTTCATACAATGGCATGATGTATAGGCACAGGCTACTCGAGTTTCCAAGTTTCAATGTAAGATGTTGTAAAAACATTAGCTAACTCTACTCTGAATCATGTTCATGGATGTTTTATGAGTGCTGGAAACAGGTGTCCAATACCCATTCATTCCAATGAAAACTGCTCATCTAGCACATATGCCAAAAGTTTCCTTTCCAAAAGTTCTGCCAGTCTGTCCTTACATTAAAGATGATGTCACGCACATAGCTTTGTGTTTGCAGCTTGAGGTGTTCTGTCAACAGTTTTACAGATGTCTCTTTTAGAATGGTGGTCTATGGGAAGACATGTCATGATGGTCACAAGTTACCAAGCAGTCCTACCTGGAGAGAGTTTGAATGGAAAACTAGAATGAGAGTGTTTAATTTTCCTCTATATATATGAGATACAGCAGCACCTTTAGAATAATGCTTGAGTGAAAGTGGGAACAGCCAAACTATAACTAAGGACAGGAGCCTTCAACACTAAATAGACACCTGTAACAATTACAGCTATTAAGACTGATGAAGAAAACAAACTCTCCATAATCCTAGTGGAGGAGACTGTTAAGACTGTTGCAGAGTGCAAGTTTATGGTTAAATGTGTGGGTTATTATTTATTGGCAGGAATGAGGTTAAATGGGTGTCTGTGTCTGTGATCAGAAACCCAAATAAGTTGGACTGATGTGATACTCACATTTGCTATGTGACCTATATGTTCATGTCTACGTGACTGCATGATGAAATAAAGTTTCAGTGCAAAAAATGGTGGTCTATGAGCAAATGTTTTTTGTTTTTTTTTATTGGGACACTGAGAATTTTTTATTAGTAATACCCTGGTTGGCTACTGTTAGCAAGGGTGACTTTCTCTCATGTGCCGGTCTTGTTTTACCTCCCTGTTTTCTTTTTCTTCTTCATGTTTCATGGCTTTCATGCGCTACAAATTTACATTAATGCCCTCTGAGTACATGCGAATTGTCTTGCATGTGCCAGTATAGCACCACAAGATACAAAATGGGCATCTGTGCACAGAAAAAAATGCTTTCTGGTACCACTATTATAGAGGTCAAAAATGTCACAGGTTACCTTTAGCATTAAATATATATTGAACTGCCAGTCTTCCCACCAGTAAAAATAGACACCAGAAAATACAGATTCTATTTCATCTATTTAATCATGTCTCTTCTCAGCAAGCTCGCTGTGTCTGAATGTTTTAAAGGGAATATTGGACATGTTGTAGACTAAAGAAAATATACAGTACCTGTCCTACATGTAATCTGATACAGAATATATTACATTTCCTGCTATTTTGTTGATTTGCTCCTCGCTGGTGCTTCTGTGTTTTCCCAAAAGCGTACATTCTTGACTCCAGGTGGAGAGCCAAGAGTAATGAGTAGATATGAGACATATAGTAATGACATAACTGATAAAAGATGTGAATTCTTTCATAAAACACACCAAAGAATACACTATATTTTGATAATACCAGCATGTGTTCCTGTCATGTCAACAAATTACTGTTTTGCATCCTATCTTTAGTCATGATGCCAGGCAATCAGGCTTTCTCAACAGACATTAAATGCAGCCAGACTTCTCCTGAGGACAGTCGAGCTTGTCACAGCTGGGCGCAAGCATGGAATTTGAAACCACATAATTGCTGATTTGATTGCTCCAAATATGTGACGCGTGCAATCTTCCCAAACCAAATAAATCGATTAATTTACAAACTGCCAACCGCAGAGAGAGCGGTCTCTGTTGGACTTTTTTCTGAGGCAGTGCCACGGTGAATAAACATCTGCAGAAAACAGCTCAGACCCATTTCTTTCATGTGCAACAAACAAACCATTCCAGCAACCCACAGAGGCACACTGCAACTGCTGCCAAGGGAGACAGAGTGTGAAAACGACTTTATATTGGTTGAAAACGCGTCACAAAACCAGAAAATAGAGCTTATTTCACACACTTGAATGCTATCAGATAGGGACGTTTTCCCAGAAATCTCAAGATGATGCCTTTTATTCTTTTGCTCACAAACTGCTTTTCTTTCTTAAAGGAGTAATATGAAGCAAATGCACCTAAGAAAATGAGTACTGCAGTCCAAATAGCAAGTTGAGCCACAGACTATATTAAATAGGTAGAAATCCCATTCAATATTAAGTCTACGGTTGAAGCGAGTTGTTTCTTTCCCTCCTCCTCCTCCCCAGCCTCGAGGAAGCTCAGGTAGGCTGCATGAGCACTGCAGGAGTGCATGATGAGCGCAACATTGTAATTTGACAATAACAAGCGACAGTGAGTCCTATACTGTAAGTTAATCTGCTGTTTACAACTGTGAATTGTCTGTCAACCGTAAAGCTAAGCTTGACAAAAGCCCACTGCTCTGAAAATACACTACTCTGGTGTGACTGGCTGCCTTCTGCCTGCCAGACTCCATTAACATATTGCTCAATTTAGCCGTTCCAAACATCTGCTCCCTCTGAAAGATTATTGATGATTTGTTACAACTCATAAAGAGACACTTACTCATTCAGCGAACATTCTGCATTAATTTTAACTCTCATTAACATGTGGGTGGCTGGAGCTCAGTGGTAGGGCAGGGTTGTCAACTAGTTGGCAAGGTTGGCGGTTCAATCCCCACCTCCCTCGAGTCTGCATGTCTAGGTATCCTTGAGCAAGATACTGAACCCCAAATAGCCCCTGAAGGCAATTCATGAATGTGTTGTGTTGTGAAGTACTTTAAGAGGTTGGAAGACAAGAAAGCATGATGCATGAACCATTTACATGAAACAAGCACAGAATAAAACTTTCAAAGGTGGACGCTGTAGCGTCAATTTAGCGTGTTTCATTCATCTCTGATGACATATTGTTTATAATAATTACAGATTCCTCCTTAAATATTAATCTTTACCAGTTAGAAATAACTCAAATATGGGAAGCATGTCTCCCCAAAATGTTGGCTTTTCATCCCTTAAATTTGGAGAAACAAGATTTTCAAACAACAGCGGCATCACTTTCATTGCACTGTATGCTTTTAAGTGACACCAAACAAGAGCATACCAGTCTTATCTGTGCTGAAGAGCCTCCCACAGTGCAGAGCAGGCTCAGCGTCCAGATAATGAGGGGTCTGACCATTCATTTGATCACAAACACATCAGGACAAGCAGGGCAAAATGCTAACACTCATTTAAACCAGTTGGAGTGGTGATCAGAGAGGGGAATGTGCTGCCATGATGGACACCTAGGCCGACTGAGCTTTTCCCAGGGAGTCACCTCACCACCAAGAGCCCTGCTTGTTCAGGCAGAGCTGTCAGAAAGCTTTGGTGCTGGTGCTGAAATCCAGACATGAAGATACTGAACGACTCTGAAGTGCTCCAAAAGAAATAACTTACAGAATGAGGGCAAACATAAGGAGATCATATTGCAATTAACCCAAACATTTCAGGATTTTTGCTGGTTTGTTTGTCTTTTAGAAGAGAACTGTTGACAGAAAAAAAAAACACTGAAACAAGTATTGCAATTATGAGTGTTTACTTAATGTATAACACATTTCAAAAGTAAGATCTGGTGTTACATGCGTGGCAGTTTCATTTGGAGTGAGCACAATATTCAAATGGAAACAGACATTCAACTGAAACCCTAAACAATTTTTTGAACATACAAAAAATGATGTATGCAAGTTGTGTAATTGCTAAGTTCACAATATTTACAAGCTGTGGCAGCATCTGGCTGGTATCATTTTCACCTTGTGATTTTTTGTGTGTGCCATCATGGCAAAATGTGGCTGTGGAAACACCTACTATATCGGGAACTGCCAAAGAAGTGGTTTTCAGTACTTTCCAACAGAAGACACTTGATTTGTCACAAATCAAATACAAAATTCTCACTTTGTTTCTCCTAGCAGTGACTCCTTGTTGAGCTGTGGTGGATAACAACAGATAGCAGAGGTGCAAACTCGAGTCACATGACTTGGACTCAAGACAAATATGATGACCTTTTGACTTGAAAATGCTTGACACCTTTCCCCAAGCACAAAGATTAAAAAGTCTGTTATTTTTTGAAGTGTTCCCTTCATTTTCTGAATCTACTAACATTAACGATATTCCTTCCCAGTGAATTAACACTTAATTCCCAGATCTACGACATCCAATCAAGTTGCAGGTCAAAAATTACAGATAACTTTGTTCAGCCTTTGATGTTGCACAAAGAACAGTTGAGGCTTGGTTGTTAAAATGGCGTTACATTTGATGAAGAACACATTAAGACTTGTTTAGGACTCGAAACTCAAAGTTTAGGACTTTAAACTTGACTTTGGACTTGACTGTCCTTACTTGGGAGTTGAGTGCAAAGATTTGAGAATTACTGGTGACTTGCAAAACAATGGCTTGGTCCAACCCCTGACAGACAGTAGAAACCTTAGATAGCCTCTCAATTAGACAAACACAGACAGCTGAAGTCTCATATTAACTTCAGATAAACTTTTTTTCACCCCCATCACTTACAATGGAAACACGTTAGAAACGGATCTCTTCATGGCCAGCATCACCAGGAGAAAGACAATATTGCAGGTCTGTAATGAACAAAAGTGAGACATGCTACAGTACACACCCATCCATTACCACAACAGTACCACAACCTCCACACTGTTACTTTCCACCTCGCTACATGCGGGTACACTGCTTCCAGCATTGCCACTGAAAGTTGGCATTGCACGTAAATTGTTGAGTGCAGGAACGTCAAATAGACATAATTCCTAGGTACATGGCTGCTCAACCAGACTGCAGACCCAAATGACTGTGATCAGGGTGGTGAGTAGGTGTCTTTGGGTTCATCTGTCGAGTTCGTAGCGTGCTTTAATGGTTTGATAGGAATGCTAAATGTCTCCAACATCTGAAACCTGAAGCAGGAGAAACAGACGCCAACATACAGTACAGCCAGATCCATGACACGTTTCAAGGAGTATGAATACCAGTGTGGTCATCAGTGTCAAACTTAATAACTCTAAAGAGCCAAATGACCGACTTAAAAGTGGTGTGCTTTTAATCTGAGTGAACTGATTTTGTTTCGACATACCAGAGTTATTTTAGTTTCTTATTTCTGATTAGTTTTATATTTATTTTGTTTTTAATTTTTGTTTCCAATTTCGTTTAGTCACAGTCACTTTCCAGAATAGGTTTGCTCATTGTTGCAGTTTTAACCGGCTACTTTTATTTTTTCTTAAGCCCTCGTGCTGGCGACAGTGGTGGCAAGAGGTATCATGTGTTAGTGTTGTCCGTCCGTCCTCCGTCCGTCTGTTACTTTCTTGTGAGCGCAGTATGTCAAGAACGCCTTGACAAAATTTATTTAAACTTGGCACAAACGTCCACTTGGACTCATGGGTGAACTGATTAGAACTTAGTGGTTAAAGGTCATTGTGACCTCACGTCCATCCCATTCTTGAACATGACTTCTCAGGAACGTCTGGAGGGAATTTCTTCAAACTTGGCACAAACATCCAGTTGGAGTCAAGGATGAAATATCAGGATTTGGAAGACAAAGGTCACTGTAACATCTCAAAATACATATATATCTAGAACGTCGAAGGTCAACTTTACTGTGACATCATAATGTTCAGCCCTCTATCAGTCCTCTGTACTCCTCTGTAAAAATCGTCACTAAGTGAAGACAGTGTGTCTTACTGGAAATTATTAACATCATACATATCAATATCAATTCAATTGTGTCAATTTTGCCAAAAAACAAACAAACAAACAAACAAAAAAACAACACTTAATACATGTTTATTAAATTTCTTCAAAATCTTAGCTATATATACTACAGAAATAAATGTAAACTGCAACTTGACTGGTTGGTGGAGGCATACAACCATGAGGCGGTAGTTTGGGGAGTTATTTGTCAGGGGCAAGATTTATTAAGTTCAGAACAGGTATTACAATAGAACCATAACACTGTGAAGGCTAACAGTCATGTAGACATCTCTGTCTCAATAAATATATGTGCCAATGCCTCCTTGTGCTTGTTGTGTTGACAAATAACGTTGACAAATAAAGACTACAACAAAAAACATATCCTGTATACTTTTATTTTGTTTTAGTTAGTTTTGTTATATCGTTTAAGTCCAGTTTTGATTATTTTATTTCAGTTGACTTAAATGTTTTTTCACACCTATGTTTAGTTTTTAGTTTAGTTTTACTTCATTTTAATAACCCAGCATTATAGATATCTATAATTATCTCTCGCTTTTTAAATGCTATACTTTTTTTTAAAAATCAAACTTTTCCTTGTAAAATGTTGATTTGAAGTTGTTTGTAATGGAGAGCTTGATTGCTTTACTACAAAATAACTGAACACGGGGAATTAAAAGCTGTTCAAATCTGTGGGGTGGCAGAAATGTGCTGCCACAACAACCACAAAACATTTTCCCATAATTACTTTCAAAGCTCCCCTGAAGCAACTAAATCAAAGTCAATGGATTGAAAAAATGTGAAATTCATCTGCAGGCATTCATAGACTTTTCAGAAAATAAAGCATCGACAAATGTTTCAGTGATTTGTCACAGTGAAAATGTGTTCATTGTATGTAGCAACGTGTTGACATCACAGCACTAAAAGGCTTGGCTCTGGTGTGAAAGACTCCAGCCTCCAAGTGCTGATGTGTGAGAGTGGTTGTGTGTGTACATGTGTTTTGTGGGTTGGTGTGGGGAGAGTTTATACGGAGGCATTCGCCATTTGTTGGGCTGTGTCACATCTAATGCCAGAAAAACAATGTCTGGCAGTTAGTGAAACCAAATAGCAGGAACTATTCAATTGACCCCAAACATAAGCCCAAGAGTTAAGAGAGAAAGAGTTAAGAAAATGTTATCCTTCTTCTTTAATGGAGCGCACGTCTGCTTTAGATTTATGGCTGTGTGTGCATTCATAGATAAAAATGATGTGAAATACAATTCCTAACGCCAAACGTCTAGTTGCTACGTAACTGAGAGAGGTCAGGCGTTCCCTGTGAGGAGACGCGGTTCCTTCAGAGACGTCCATTCATCAAGTGCTGCCAACATGCCGAAAGTACAAAGGACACGGCATATCCTTCGCTGGCTCCATTTCCCTTTTTGTTTGTCTTCTTTTAAACTCTTTTCACAGTCGTATTTAACTTCTTTAGCACAAAGAAAAGACCATATTTCTTTCCTTTTTTTGAATGGCAAGCAGACTTTGTTGGAGGAGAAGCATCACTAAACTCTCTGACTTTTCCAATCTATTTTTCGATGCCACCCATAAATACCTTGTCCTACTATTTGTCAAGTAAGCAAACCAAATAGCAGAGCAAAGAATTGAAGGAATATGAGCTTTCATTCAACTGTCAGGTGCTCTCCGTCTGCATTTCATTGAGGTACATATAAAAAAAGGCTGTTTAATGGGTCTCAAAGCTCATGTCAGAAAATGCCCTTCATCTACCCCAGCCGGGGCAGGTGGGGACCGGGGTGGCTCACATAAAACAGAAAAAATTATGCTTGGGATACTTGAAGTTCCAAGTACGCCATAAAACATAATGTGCCATTAATGAAGTTGCCTTTTCTTGCCCTTTTCCTCTTTTTGTTCATAACAATAGCAGCTGGGGAAATAGTCACCAGATCTGCTTCAACTTTATAGTCTGTGTGCGATCATGAATAATTTACTGTGATTGCACGTATCGCAAAAATAAAAAGGGAAATTTCTGAAATGAAGGATTGTGGAGCTTTTCTTCCCGGAAAGAGCAAAGAGAATTCATAATGGGGGAAGGTGACAAGACATCAAAGAGAAATTTTACAGATAGATAAGACACAAAAGAACAGTGACTTCAAAACATTGCCAGAGTTTCCCCACTTTGTTCTTTAAGTAACCCTCACTTTTCTTTACTCGCTCACAGTCAACTCAAAGAGTCAGTCGTAAAAGAAAAGTTCTTTTTCCTCCAGTTATTTAAAGTGGCATTTCAAAGCCTTCCAGCCTTAAGAAGCAGTACACCATTACACTGCCTACAAGTATGAAAAAAATCAATCACAGCAGGAACAAGAGATTTGAGCTGCTTAATGTCACACTGTAAGCGCCATAATATATTAAACTATTATATTAATGATATCAAAAACTAAGCTGTTTCATGTATTAATCAGATATTCCCATGCTAACATGCAGCAGTCGTCCTCTCTGAAGACATGGGTGAAGACATGATTAATTCTGTTTCTTATCACATGACACAAGAAAGTGGCAAAGTCAAATTCATCCATGGGTCTTTGCAAAATATGTCATTTTAGAGGCTTGGTGATGTAGCAACTATCCACAGGGTTACTCGGTCAGTTACTGTAACTGGTGAGCTAATCAACCAGGCTGACACTCAGTCACAATAGCTCCCCTATTTTTCCAATCTCTCTGTACTGGCCTGTTTAATCCCTCTGGGATTTTGTTCTCAGAATTCTTAACCTTTTCATTTAATGAGGAGTTATCAAAGTTAGAATATGCAGGATTGTTTGCAAATGCGCCATTCAAAGTTGGCCTCTCCTCCCTGCTTCAATGAATGAGAAAGTTGGAGAGAGTGAGTGAGTAGAGTGAAGTGAGGGAGCACTGTTAGCGAGAACAAAGCCGTAAATCAGAGAAATAAAACATTATTTCTCTAATTGTTTCACAGCGGTTAGTTACGTTCCGAAGCACAAGTAAACATGCCCACGCTTCCATACAATATTGGATTTTGTGCGAATGCAGCCAAAACAAACCTTCAGTCTGTAACTGTCCTAAACTCAAAACCTGCTTATAAATGTCTGCAAACCATTCCTCTTTTGTGAAGCAGTCTTTACTCCGACAAAGGAGGCTTAAATTAAAATTAATGCTGCAACACAGCTAATTAGCTTCCTTAATTCTGAATATCAGCACTGCCAAGACGGCTTGCTATTGGTCGATTTTCCAAGTCAAAACTACCAGAGGTCAACTCAAGGTAAAAAGAAATGGCAGATTCCGTTGGAATGAAAAATTTTGCTGTTTTAAATACTTTTGTGACCAGAACTTGATTTGAATTGATCCTGATACTGTACAGACTATTTCCTGCATAGCCAAAGCCTGATTTAGACCTCCACTGTTGTCCAAAAACTTAAAAAATACATCAATAAGCCACAACATTGCAGTTGGTATCTTCATTACAACGACTATGTGCACTGATGTGACTCAATTCCACATTTACTGTTCTGCTGCTGTAAATACAACTTGTGTATTAAATGTGTATCGATCCACCACTGAAATAAGTCAAAAAAAAATCCTATTTACTCATATTTGAGCAGTATTTACTAGTAAAACCCCAGTGCCCAGCTGTTTTAATAAACTGACTTAGACTTTTGCAAAGAAAAATATATACTTATAACCTGTTTTTAAAGATTTATGTCTTCAATAGACACAAACAAGCTTGGGGCTGAGAATTAGGGATAAGGTGGGTAAGTTGGAAAGCTATGAACTAATGCACTGCTTGTTTCGATCTTTTCGCATGATTTATTGGCAAAAACAAAAAAATGTAGATTTTCTCCATTAATATGCAACATTGTGCTCCAACACGTAAGCAGATCATGTTTTCTATAGGTGGAAGTTGTGATGTAAGGGAGATTTATTTTGTAGTTATTGTGTTGTAAGTAAGGTGCGGTCATACAAACAATAATATGATAATAATCATGAGGAAAAATTAAACAGTGAGGTGCAACAATGAAAACATACTTCTATAGCAAAGGGGTTTAAGAGTTCAGGATCCTCTTTTAAAAGTAAAAAATGATGTTTTTAACAACTGTGAACCTATTCTAAAAGGACCACTTCTTCTGCTCCTTAAAACATCCCACAGCTTGTATCAAGGCGGAAGAAATTAGTGAATTTAGTGAAAGGTTCAGTGAGCTGGGTTCCGGCAGACGTTGATCTTCAGCTCCCTCACTTCACAGTACAGACGCAGGCTTTGTGAGCTTTCAAAGACACCTCATGTCTGTTTTCAGATTCTGTCTTCTCCCCCTGAATACAACATTTCCTTATCGCTCATCTGTCAAGTCACAGTTCTCTGTCTCACTGTATGTCAGTGAGACCAAGCCGCGGCATGCTCGGTCCCCACCACTTAAAAAAACCCAGCGTCTATAAGAAACAAATCAGCCATTTCAAAACTACATGCCACTGTTCCGACAGATTAAACCTCTGATAACTGCAACAATATTAGAGGGGAAGAGAGCCGTTACCCACTTTGGATACAACACCTCCTCTACATGGCTTGTTTTGACTCTGTTTGATCCTCTGCTACAATAAAGGATGGGTGGATGATCATCATATCTTCTGCATACTGAGAAAAAAAACACTCCTGTGAAGAATAGTGCACTCAAGGAGCAGAAGATTGGTATTTTTAAGTGCACAGGAGCATGTGAAAATCTGGCATGCTGCCACCAATTCCCCTCTCTGCAGCACATACCAACACACACCAACGAGCAAAGTTAAAGGTGAGGAGTCGAACTGAAGAAAGTTTCTGAGTATTGAAGAGGCATTCAGCACTACCAGTGAAACATAGAGCTCTGAGGGTGATGTCAGAAGCTGGGTTAGTATCACCTGCCACCTGGAGAAAACCCTCAGTAGATTTTTATTCCTGATTAGACGGCGGAGAGCGCAGACAGACTCAAAGGACTTCCCTTATTTGTTGTTGTACAATTATCTGTGGAGAATCTGGCTCTGACAGGCTGATGAGGGTGGAAGCGTGTTTTCTACACGCTCTCTGAGTCTGATCCTGCCCTCGCTGCAAACCAGAGCGACAAATGTACGGTCAAATACGAGACCATTTCACGATTTGGATATCTACACTCTTAGAAACAAGGGTTCAAAAGGGTTCTTCTTGAAGGGCTGAGGTTCTACCCAGAACCATTTGCTTCTGAAGAACCCTAATTTTGAAGAAAGGGTTTATCAAGGGTTCTTTGTAAGACTACAAGTTCCATTCAGAATCCTTTTCATTCAAAGAACTCTTTTTGAAAGAAACAATTCTTCAAGGATTGTTCCTTGAAGAACTCTTTCATCCAGAGTTTACAAGGGTGTCCTTAACATAAAAGAACCCTCAGTAGAAGCCACTGGGTGGGTTCTAAATAAAACCTTAGGGACATAAAAGGTTTCTCAGTTGAACCCGAGGGTGGGTTCTAAATAAAACACTTACAATATAAAAAGGTTTCTCAGTAGAACCCTCTGGTTGGGCCCTTGATAAAAACCTTGGAATACAAAAGGATTTTCTATAGAACCCTTCAGGTGAGTTCAAGATAAAACCCTTGGTATATAAAAGGGTTCCTCATAGATAGATCTAGATAGTAGATCCCTTGGGTGGGTTCTACATAAAACCTCTGCAATGTAAAAAGGTTCTCTGTAGAACCCTCCAGGTTAGTTCAAGATAAAATACTTGGAATATAAAAAGGTTCTTGGTAGAATCCCCCAGGTGGGTTCTAGATAAAACACTTGCAATATTACAAGGGTTCTCATTAGAACCCTGCAGGTGGGTTCTACATAAAACTCTTCAAACATAAAAAGGTTCTCAGTAGAACCCCCCAGGTGGGTTCTAGATAAAACACTTGCAATATTACAAGGGTTCTCATTAGAACCCTGCAGTGGGTTCTACATAAAACTCTTCGAACATAAAAAGGTTCTCAGTAGAACCCCCCCAGGTGGGTTCTAGATTAAAACACTTGTAATCAGATGGGTTCTAGATAAAAAGCTTGCAATATAAAAAGGGTTCTCAGTAGAACCTCTGGGGTGAGTTCTTGTTAGCACCCTTAGAAGGTGGAAAGGTTCTTGATAGAGACAGGGTTCTAGGTGGAACCATTAAATCTTAGAAAGGTTCTCTGTAGAAGCTCTCACAGGGGGTTCTGGTGAACCTTTCACAGATGGTTGTAGGTATAACATTTATGTTGCATTCTCGGTAGAACCCTCTGAGAGGGTTTCCAAGTGGAACCTTAAAAAAAGGTTCTACCAGGAACCAAAAAGGTTCTCCTATGGGGACAAGCCAAAGAACCCTTTATGGTTCAAGTTAGCACCTTTGTCTCTAAGAGTGTCCTCTGCGATGTGAATAGATTTTTTAAAAAACACGCGTCCTGCAGGTGCAACATCACAGGATAAAAATCTGCCCTCCGCAGCTGCTAATCCGCTGAGATGGAAGTCACCTGACAGGGATGTTGTGATTAATAAAACTGCAGGTGAAAAGAGCTCCCTGGAAATAAAAAGTAGCCTTTTTATCTGGGCGGTTACAGTGAATTGTCATCTCACAACCCATCTTTCTCCATCTGCGGGCCCCTTTTGTTTCCCAAAGAGTGATGAGCCATGTTGGACTGATTATAGAAACAACTGTATGAGAGTCACGCAACACCACAGCAGCACATGTTCCCCGGGGATAATCTGTCTGGTCAATTGAGGAAAAGAGCAGCGGTGAAAATGACTTAGAAGCTCATGGTGAAAAATGTAATAATTTCTATTTGGGTATTTTGGATTTAAAATCACACTACAGAGGATGAATCTGTCAGAGCAGACAGAAGAAGAGGCGGAAGATGAGAGGTTGATTTGTCTTTATATGATTACTGTTGTGTAAATTGCTTTCCTCTCTGGACCAGCAGCACTCTGATGTCAAGGGTTTGTGATTATTTTCAGTTCACAATAAAGTTCAGAGCCTGTCCAACATTAGAGGAGAAAAACTCCAGCTGGTGTTCAAATTTAGGGATAAACAGACCTCCTGTCTGTCATAATTTCTTCCCAAAAAGACAGCAACTTAATAACTCACCATGTTATCTGCGTGAAAAAATGTGTTCTGTAGAAACAGTATAAGATAACTGTAAACTGCTGCATTTCAGGGCAACAGCAGCTCTCTATAGTCTTGTAATGATTACTAGGAACTTGATTCAAGCAAGTATGAAATTACAGAAAATATGTGTGTATGTGCGTGGTTGCTCTGAGGCAACACGACAGAATGAGAACCACAGACTGGCAGAAAATTGCTGCCCTATCTTCCAGGGGGCTTTGGTGAGCCCAGAACATTTCTCAGCTGAATTTGCAGTCGGCTGATAATGTCACGATTAAAGGCAGATAAGTTAATCCACCAAGCCTCTGATTCTTGACATTTCATGATATGAAGCACAGGCCGCCTGAGGCGAGAATCACATTTGTTTAAAGCTCCAGACGAGCAAAACACAGCTCAGATCCTCTCATTTCTTTAAAAAAAAAACTAAAAAAAACCCCACAGACTTTGAAATGTCCTAATGAAGATGTCACACTTTCCTCTCTCATTGCTGATCTCTCCGGAGAAGCTAATTAGCAGCCACGACCTGATCTCACATTGACATTCTGCATTCACACAAGCTGTTGACGCATATCTTGATGGAGGTTTGATTTGTTTTCCATTTTAATAAAGGTGCGCTGCATCTGATGGAAGCTCTGGAAATGGAAGCGGAAGTGTGGAGTTCACTTTTGCACAACAATAATGACAACACAAGCGGCCTGCCACTGTTCATTCAGTCATCAAAACAACAATACAAACAAACATCCGCACACTTCATTAGCATTTCAGAAATCAGGGGCTTTATATAGAAGCGGATGATAAACAGGAAACACATTAATTGTGAATACAGTAAATAATGCAGCAAATCTTTCCTGAGATCAGCAGGACTGATTTAGCCACAGCTGAGAGGCCACCTGTTGACAATTTCTGTCTGACTGATATTTGAAAAGAAAACGTGACTCTGAGGAAATGGTGGAAGAAGTATTCAGATCTTTTACTGAAGTAAAGGTAACAATACTACAGTGTAGAAATACTGCAAGTGAAAGTCCTACATTCAAAATTGTACTTAAAGGCATACTATGCAACATTTTCTTAAAAAATGAGAAGACTCATATAAACATAATCCCTCTAAATTATCATTTATGATCTACTAGAAGTGTGCGGTTGTGTCTGTACCTGCAGTGACCCTGCCCTCCGCTTGTTTTTCCTTATTTTCTCATTATTTTGCCTTGCTGTGGATGCTTTACAAACCCAAAACAGCGGAATTTGGCGTCCTGAAAACGAGACTCAACAATCAACAATATTTCAATTCAATTCAAAGAGGCTTTACTGGCTTAACCATGAAAAAGTATTGCCAAAGCACATTGGCCAAAATGAAACCAAGAAAAAAGCAATATAAGGCAAAATGTGTGTCAAAAAACTTTTAAATGAATGAATGTCGTGATGCAGAAAAGTCCTGTCCTGCACATCAGACACTACAGACTTAAGAAAACACCTTAATTTGGTACAGATTCCTGCAAATAATCACACCATAGTCATTTTAACATGTTTTTTCAATCAGAATAAGAATAATGATGCAAAAATGAGTATTTCCTCTAATATCGTAAAATCATATCGCAATTGCAATACCAGTCAAACCGCTCTTTTCCAAATCGTAAAGCCCTGTTGGTCTCTCAGACTGCGTTGGTCACGGTGGCTGGTCATCTTTACTGTGAGGCTGCTGAGCCCAGTTATGTTGCCATCTTATGGCAGCTAACACTCACGATTAGAGTTAGCTAGTGTTATCCTTCGATCATGAAACTCTTTTATTAAATCACTGAGAGCTGAAGCTGAGCAGCCACAAGACATTCAGAGGGAAACCAGAGAATATTTTCTTTACAAACCTAAATCAGTCAATATATAATACGAAGTTGTGCTTTTGTACAGTGAGGCCTGGCCCTAAACACTCCAGTCTTCTTCCATGCTCCGCTGCAACAAAAGCAAGAAAGCGTTTCATTGGACACAAATTTAGTGTATGCCCCCCGAGTGCAGGAAGAGTCATCAACAGTTTTGAATCATTTTTCAGGAAAAGACAAACTCTGACATACCAATAAAAATACCCAACAACATCTACAAAACAATATCGAAATACATGTGATTTTGACTTCATGTAAGTAAAATTACTCATTATGCAGAATGGCTCCTTTCAGAATAATATATATTATTGTGTTGTTGTGGTGTGTCATTTTAATATTGCAGCTGGTAAAGGTGGAGCTCATTGTAATTATTTTATGTAGGCTACTGCTGGGTCGGTTGAGAATTGACCCCATGAATCAATAGAGGGTTATTTTAACCTATAATAATAAATCATCATTCATTTGTTTATTATATGTTGTATTAATAATCTGAACCTGCAATGTAACAAGTAACTTAAGTTACCATATAAATGTAGTGAAGTTAAAAGTTAAGTATTTCCCTCTGAAATTTAGCTGAGTAGAAGTAGAAAGTAGCAGAAAATATAAATACTAAAATAAAGTTGTATCAAAACTTTTCAAAGTACAGTAATGCTAATTACTATTGTTACTGTAATTCTGGAACAAACTGAAACAAGTATTTCCTTCTGAATTAATAAAGTTCTATCCTATCTGATTTTAGGGTTTTTGTATATGTTTCTAGTTGTATTGTTGTTTTTAAGGGAATATTTAGATATTTATTTTAATTTTTCTTGTTACATTGCTGTGGGCAATTGTTTTAGTGATATGTAAGTACACAATAAAATGACAATAAAGCCTTGACTGTTGAGTACTTGAGTAAAAGTACTTTGTTACTTTCCACTACTGTTCCGAGGAAATGCACGGATACCTTTTCCATCATGTGTATTACAGATATCTGAGGAATGTCTGCCTGTTATTAAAAACTCAGGAATCAGGAAAAGTCGTCATCAGGAACCAAATGCAGACATACACCACATTCCTTCATCAAACACTTCCTGTAAACAGCCAAGTGTTTCCTGTGCTGAGATACATGTGGCCGTATATCGCTGCCCTCTGACTGTTGTTGCCCCTGTCGTGTTGCCAGGTCTCTCGCTCCACATCCCTGGATGTAAAAAAAAAGGCAATCCTCCACTGGCTTATGCTCACGTCATGGCACACAGTCCACTGATACACTCTGAGGAAACACCATCTGTTACATTTTCATTGCAGGCTTTGCTTCAAGCTAAGACAATTAAAGCTAATAGAGTGCAAATGTTTGAGCCCGCACTGCCAACTTTACAATGTCTCACACATTCGTATCCATATACATAAGACATTTTAATGACTGGTAAATCCACAGTCATAAATTATCATGGATAACACCTGGAATCAGCACATTCTGGACCTCAGTTTCAGTTCTGATACCCACATTAACTGTTAATTTGAAATAACTCTGCAGGCAGTTATCCCACATTGCTTTGAAATGATTCCTGAATGTTGAATTTTGAATTACTCCTAACTACTCCTAACTACTAAGTGGGCTGGTAATGGCGCTATAATCCCCTCTATCTCTCATTATGTACAATTGGAAAGAATTGGTCATGCTTTCTGTCAGTGATCAGTGAGCACCTTTGAGAAAATGCTGCGAACAGATTCTTTTAAAGGCACTTGGGAGAATTATCTTTCGGCTAAAAAAAGGACAGGCTTGGATAAGCATCTTTAGCCCCCGGGGCTTGGCCACCCCCGAGGTGAGAGGATTGCTTCACATGAAGTGAAGGCTTCAAGTGCTGCATGTAAAAATGGAAGGTGCTCTTGTTGTTGGATCTCAAGTGGGTGGCACAGACATGTTGCCCTCTGGGACCCAGGGCCTTAGGGAGACAATGGGCGGGCTGTGTGAAGCAGGAGCTGCAGAGTTGAGGGTCACAGGGCCCCTCTTCTCAGGTCTACACCACTAAAGTGACTGTTTAGTGACAACATATAGAAAAGGCGGTTGTGTGGAAGACTATGGCGGGGGCTTTGTGTCTGGAGGTTGTGACTAAAGGCGGTCCATCTATCATGTGTCACTTCAGCCCTTTGGGGACTCGGCTTTAAGGGCCCAAAGTGAACTAAATTATTTCATAAAAAAACACTTCTATTTAAGATGATTAAATTGATAGGTCCATGGCTCAACAATGAGCCACAACTAGCCATGTGAGGCTTGTAAATCTAGCAGCTCACTTGCCAGACCAGTCAAGTGGTAAAAAAAACAAAACAAAAAAAACATAATTAATATGGAGAATATGGAGATTTCCTGCATTTCTCCATTTATTATCACATTTAACTGAATATCTTTGGGTTTTGGACTGACAAAAGCAAGGTATTTATAGGTATCACCTTGGACTCTGAGAAACTCTAATGCGTACTATTTTCTGATATTTTATTCATGTTGAAGCTCTAGATTAAACATGACAATTAACTTTAGTTAATTAAGTCTTTGTTGTTATTTGATAACCACGAATACATAAAAAAAATTCTGCTGGAGCAAGTAAAAACTGACCTCAGCAGACTTCTGACCAACATTAATGTTGAACCCTATAGATCAAAGTGTTTAAAGGGTCTGTTAAAGTTTCTGTTATTGTGTGAAATCTTTGAATCCAAACTATCCTTTTAAAACACCAAAGTCAAACAATAACACAAATAAACAGATCAAGGCAGCGGCAGACATGAAAGTGTGTGTGTTCTGCCGGGTAAAATGATGGATTTCACACATGGAGTTATGGAGATATCGATTTGTTTTTTAGGTGGCCCTTTTTTTAAGTGGCTGAAATGCGTTTTACCGCTGATCCTGTGTTGAGTAGTACATTGCTTAGCTTCCGAGCTGGTACTAATCTGCTTCTACAAACTGGGGGCGTGCCAATTGTCATCTACTGTAGGTATTACAGTGACAATCGTTAAGTACTTCATACAACTCCACCTCTACTAATCCAAACTATCCCTTTAACATGATTAAATTGATAGGTTTATGTATTTAACACTGTGGTGATTAGGTTTCTTAACATTTATTACTTCTTTTAAGGGTTGTTGGACCAGATCTAAGACCCTATGTAACAGGGCGGAGTGTGAAATGTTGTCACTGGGTGGAGTTGAATGTTTCTTTATGCATAGTTTAAAACATACAAAATTTATGGCCCCTTCCACAACGATTTCTTCTCAAGTGGGGATGTAGAAACTTGTAGCATTGATGTTGCTCTATGGCTTAACGCGATAAGAAAACTTGTTGTACTTCTGGTGCCTGTTCACAGTTCTCACAATTCACAGCAAGAAATGCAACCTTTCCTGTTTATTGTGCGATAAACAAATGAAAAAAAAAATAAGTTGATTTATTTTATAGCTGCGCTTTTGTTCATGTAAAGAATATAATCTGTGTAACAAAATAAAACAAAATGACTTCAGGGGGCAGTGGAACAAATAGTGCGAGCGATGGGATCAGGCAGAGTCTGATAAGTTTTTTCCTGCGGTTACTCCCAGTGTCACGGACGCTAACTTCAAACGCTGCGGATGATTTAAGTCATACCTTTCTTTCGAGACGTGGGCTGCCATGCAGCGCCACTGTGGGTAAAGAATAGTGTGAGGAAGAAAGGTCCATACAGCTGGCGTAGATACAAAAGCAGGAAAGCATGAACCTCATCTCACACCTTCCCTTCTTTCATCTACTTCCCCTAATAAGCTGGTATTTTGATTCCTGGATTCCTGGCAAGCCGCCCTGTTTGCAATTCAAAGACTTCAACAAGAGCATCTGTTTGGGCATTATCATAAACCTGCATGCACCCCCACCCCTCACCTCCCCAACTCCTCCTTCTCCACCCTCCCCTTTGCTACCTCTCCTCCTTCTCTTGTGCACTTGCATGTTTGTAGGAAAAGGGGTGGAGAGGGTGGGTGATGGTGGGGGCTTTTCCGTGACCCACAGAGTCAATGATACATAAGCCACATGACCAACGCACACGCTGACAGACAGACAGAACTGCAAGCGCGGACTTCCAGCACATTCACAGCTCCACTGAACTTGTGCTGTTTCTCTGAGAGAAGAAAAGAAGACACACACACCTCCGTGGGAGAGCTCAGATAAAGACGTGCCTTCAGTCTTGGAGTGGCGCTGTCACACACTGATATACAAATACGCATTTAGACAAATACACAGGCACAGTCAGGGAGCCACCACACACACACACACACATACACACATTCCCACAAATTGACATACTCACTTCTCTCTCTCTCTCTCTCTCTCTCTCTCTCACACACACAAACACAGGGGAGCAAACAGTCTTTCTTGCTCGCTCAGCTGCTCTCTCTCTCCCCCTCTCCCTCCCTCCCATCCACACACACACACACACCAACACACACACACACACACATACACACACACACCACTACAGTATATCAGCGAGTGACTAGCGGAGAGCCAGAGGGGAGTGCAGAAATGAATGTGAAGATCCTGACGCTGGTGATTGTGCTCTTGGTGTCTCTGCTGTGTTCTGCCAGTGCTGGTGAGTACAGGAGCGGCCAGCCTCGTCGCCGGTCGCTCGTCTCCCTCTGCTTTCTATTTCTCTCTCTGTTTGCCTTGGGCTCGTGCAGGCAGCTGTAGTTGATCAGTTACCCAGCATGGTTAGCCTTGTGTGGGCTCTAAAAGGCAGGAATATGAGCACCTGGCTGTATACAGTACTGCACTGCAGTGGTTATACTGTCTGCTATTGTACTGCTTTTATGGTAAACTTGAATGTGCTTTTCTTAGCTGAGATTGATCATTTTTCCTCCCTGCCTCACCTTGATGTAAGCTTGTAAGACTTGGGGATGAAATATTGAGAGGTTTTTGTTGTTGGTGTGTGGAGCTATTCCTGCTGACTGCTTGTGGCTGTTATGAAATGTAAGATATGCATGGCACATGTTCTGTAAGGTGGATCAGATTAATTTAAGGCTTGATGTATTCCATCTGACCCAAGTGCTACATGATTATTACATGACTGTGATTGTGCAGCAGGGCAACACAGCACCTATATATATGCGTGTGTGTGCTTCCTGTGGTGATGATAATGAGGACTGTAATTGTTGTACGCATCGATGAGGGGAACACAGATCCCAGATGCATGGATCGTCTCCTGAGGGGCTCAGTCTTGATGTCTTGTCACAGTAAATTTCCGTAAAGTGCTGCTGCGTCTCTGGAGCCATTGTTGGACTAGATATCAATTCCTGTGTGGACCTGAAATGTCTAATATTTTGGAGCAAAAACATTGACTGTGGGACAATTATACAGGGGCAGGGCATATTCTCTCTGGTGGCTCATGGGAGTAGATGGGTTGTGTGAAATGTGGCCGGGGGGTTAGTTTGGAGAGCGATGGGCAGTCTGCAGATGTGATGCAGGTAACATTGTGGTGTGAAAAAACAACAGTTAGGCCTGTGTAAATGTCTGGAACCATTCTTGGGATTATCACCTACCCACCAACTACAGTAGCTGAGAAGACACACAGGCAGAGGCTGTGTTTATATTTAATACATGTGGAAGATGCTCTGTAAACATAGAGAATATGAGATGTAGCACAGACTATGATTATTAGATGCTTTTGGAAGATAATAGGCCTGGGAATATGTATAGAAAGATGCTGTATGGGCTGTATGTTGCTAGGTGCTGTATAGACTGAGTGGCTGTGTAGACTTTATGCTTGCAAGATGCTGTCCACTCTGTGTATCGATCCACGGCCACAGCACTCACAGTTCCCATGCTTCCCAGCACATTCATTACAGCGACATGCTATTTTTGTCTGAGGCTCTCAGCACATGAGTAAATGGGAAGCAATTATCTAGCATCATGGTCAGTGTCGTTTTTCACGCCCTGCGTGTGGCTAAGCATGTTCCACGCCTGAGAGCCCACCGTGCTACACCAGCGATGGGGAAAACAAGGCTGCTGCGCCTCGGGCTTTTCATGGGAGCTTATCCTTCTCAACGTTGTTCAAGTCATGCCGCTTATGTTCCTCTCTCTGTCCCTCTGGCTGCTGCTACTGTAGTATCAGAGCTCCATTGACAGAGAGGAATAAGAGAGAGACAGAGGAGGGGATGCAAGTGTGTTGCGGCGTTGATGGGTGTGGGGAGGGATGCTAGCTGGAGTGTGTCTGCGTAGCACAAGCCTCTGCTACAGTATGCGCTGTCGCGGGAAGGTGTCGGAAGAGGCTCTGCATGTAGGCAGTGGGTGTGAAGCCTTTCATCTTGAGACAAACGCTTTTCCAGTTCAGTGGGCTTTCTCTCTCCCTCTCAGGCATCTGTGTGTGTACATGTGTGTCTGAGAAAGAGGAGAGAGATGCACACAGAGTGAGACAGAGAGAGTATGTGTGTGTGCACATGCAGGAAGCAGTGAATATAGAGCTGAATCTGACTGTTATACAGTGGGGTGTGGAAGTGTGCATGATTTTATTTATGGATGTATTTGCATATTAGCAAGAACTCCTGGTGCAACAGGCACCTCAACAACCTAATGCTGCTCACAATATTCATTCAGTAGACGAAAAGAGCTACTGTGGCTGTTGTCTCTGTAATATTAGCATCCTTTGGCAGCACACTCAATTACCCATCCTTGAAAAGCACTCTGGCTCAAGAGTGGGCTCCAGCTTTAGACATGTGGTATCCATAATTCATCCCGAGGCCGATCACTCTTCCTCCCTGTGTAACTCTTAAGACTGGTATATAAACAGTCTTTATTCTCAAAACATTCTCTGTCTGTCAAAGTCTTTTACACATTATCAAAGCCTAATTTTCCTCCACCGTGGAAACACCCTGCCTGTCTTCACCTGGGGACACAAGAATAAAAACAATAGCAGCTGGCTCAGACACGCACACACCTAGCGCCAACATGCACATACACACAGTAGGTGTAATTGTGAGGCCTGGGTCGAACAGGTGAGCCAGTTGTGTGTGTGTATGAGATCAGAACCATTATCTGGCAGAGAAATCGTCTGCTTGCAAAGGGGGCTGATTTTGTGAGAGCTGTCAGCAGTGCTATTATTCCGTATTAAACTTTGATGTATTGTTGGGGCTGGCTGCTCTGTGGCACCATCATGCATGCATACTGTACCGTGGCGCACCTCGCTCAGATGCTCAACCAAGTGTTAGGGTCAAAGTACAGCCAAAATGACGAGGGCTTCAGTACATGCTGCCACTCATTAAGACACCTAGAGGCATAAAACTCCTCCTAGCTCCGTCTGATTATTCTGTTAACAACATCTATAGATCCAAACCAACCGCAACCAGGAAGCTTTAAATCATAATCCCATTTTTTTAATGTAAAGAAGGTGTTTGCGCCTGTGGACGTGATTATGGCAGCCGTGGAGAGAACAAAAGCAGCTAAACTTTTCCAGATGTCCAGGCATAACATGCTAACAGTGGGCAAACACTTGTGTCAAAGGGGGAGCAGTGGAAAGGTTATTACAGGATTATGGAGAATCACAGGGCCTTTTCTTTTCTTTTTTTTTTTTTTGAGGTACAGGACCTTGTGAGCACCAGCTGGGTTTATGTCACACACACCACAAAACACACACACACAGAAAGGGTCAGACGAAATCCATTTCATGAAGAACCTGGATTTCCTCTTCATGCTGCATTACGAGGAAATAGAGCCAGAAGCCTGCAGCTTCAGTGTAGTTTAGCTGCTGCAGACGACACACACACGCACACACCACACACACACACGCACACACACACATAGACACTAAACACTCCTTGAGTTGTGTTCGGGATGGGAGTAAAGAGTGATTTGTTATCCTCTTGATGATTTCGCTCTGGCCTCTGTGGGCTTAAATAGTAGCATTGAAACAATGTTGTTATGATCCAGACTGTATATATTCTGGTTGCTTGGGTTTAGCGGTTTGTGTTTGACAGTATATAATATGAGATGATATAAATTTGTCAGGTTTCTATACTATTTATACTGTGGTGGTTAACCCTTTGATATTTCCCTTTGCCATACTCAGCCAAGTGGGTATTATATTGGGAATTTATGACAGCAGTGAAATCTCCCATTTGCTGAAAACAACTACAGATGTGTCAACAAACTGTTGGCAAAATGACCGTAGGTGGCAATATTGGAATAATGACACTAATACAATCAATTTAAGGCATTTAAAAGGAATGGACCACCGCAATTACAGTACATAACGCTGGGCCTGGGCTCTAAAACACTATTGACACCATTAATAATAGACACTGGATCAATCGTTGTAAGGAAATCGCTCAGTAGAATGTCCACTTGATTCACTTAAGAGCAAATCTCCATGAAAGCGCATAACAAATATGCTTATTTATTTTAATTTATTTGTGTAAATCTAATTATTAGTTTTTCATTGCTGCGTTAACATTAAAATTATTACGTGTACCTTGATAAATAATATCAGCCACCGCTATAGGGTTTATAACATGCAACTCAGTTTATCTGTAGGGTTCAATGAGGAGAGTTTCTGAGATTAACCACTTTGCATATGTATAATATCACCCAACATGAGAATGTGAATGGTACTCACAATGCTGGAGTGGGTGGGAGTTGAGGAAGAGATTTAGTGCAAAATCATAACTCATTTGGTAGGGATATAAGGCTAACCTTTGGGCTAACACTCCCCAGGGAGCTCGGCTGTTGAAGACTTTGGCATATGTGACTGCTGGGCTGCTGTAATGTAATTCAGAACTCTTTGAATGAATAAATCTACTCACTTAGATCTTCCCTTGAGAGCAAATTCAGTGAGGGTGAGGAAAAAAAAGCAAAGGGGGAGTAAAAGTCAGGCCAGAGAGGGACCGAAAAATAAAAGAGTGGCCAGGAAGAGGGGCTATCTGGGAGCTGAGAGGTTGTGTAAGCTGTTCATGAAGGAAGACACAGCTACATCTAAAACCTCAGCTGGTAATCTACTCCGTCTTAAAGGGACAGTTCAGACTATTTGCAGTGGGGTTGTATGAAGTACTTGTAATTCACTGACTACAATAATAGTCAGTGAATTAGCTTCAGTAGATACACCCCCCAGTTTGGAGAAGCAGAGAGGAGTACCAGCACAGAAGCTAAGCAATGAACTGCTGTGGACAGGGTCAGCAAAAAGATTAATATCAGCTAAAGTGTATGTTTATAATATATTTCCCCTTGCAGTCAGACAGCCTGCTTTGGCAGAAAACCATTGGTATATAAGCCAAATATCACTGTCTCCACACCAACCAAACTCCATATGCAAAACCAGTCATTTTACCTTGCCGAACACAGGAGTTTCTAATCTACCACGGCCTCGACCTGTTCGTTTGTTTGTGTTACTGCGTGACTTTGTTGAAGCTCAACTATTCTTTTAAAACATGATTGTCACACAATAACACAAACAAACCAACAGATCAACCAGCAATTCCCGTGTTCTGCAAGGTAGAATTACTGGTTTTCCCCATGGAGTTTGGTTGGTTTGGAGAGAGCTATATTTGGCTACCATGATGGTCGTTTCCCATCAGAACAGTCTGTCTGACAGCAAGGTAAAGTGATGAAAATATTCTAAACATAGTGGACACTTAAAACTAATATTAATTTTTTTAGGTGGACCTTTTTTAAGTGGCTAAAACACCTGTCCACAGCTATATGTTCCTTATCCCTGTAAAAAAAAAAAAATTAAACATTGTTTACTGGGTTTTTTCAACAGACCATAGTTAAACAAAGGGGGGCTTACTGTACACATGTGCATACAGTTCAAATAAATGGTCACAGTTATAGTTGTAAAATAATGACATTTCCCTTTAACAAATTTCATATGTTGAATAATGACACTTCTTGGCTAAACATGCTAAATTACTTGTAAATTAAATTCTGACTCTATACTGCTTACTTATGTATAAGTCTCCAGACCCCCCTTTGAGTTTTGAGGGCACAACCTGGAGGTTTAGGTGGTGGTGGTTGGGGGGGTGTTCAGGGGGGTCCTATGTTAACCAGACCTCATGTGATCACCAGACCCTATCCTCAGGCTCGGGGTGCTCCTTACAACTTAATTAGAGCCAGATATGTTCAAAAACCGCTCTGTTTTCCACCAGTGTCCAATATTAAAGTGATTTATGGCTCTCTTTTTGAACATTAAGTGTTCATTTATAGTGGTAGTCCAGGCAGATCAGATTCCTGATCAGGATCTGAGTGGACATTTTTATTAACAGGCTGCCAGACCACAGAATAACTACCGTGGTCTTTAGGAATGCAGGTGCTTTAATTACTTTCATGCTCAATTTGTAGGAACCCAGAATGGAAAAATATGACTTCTGTATATTGCTTTAGAGATGTCATTTGTGGTAGAAATTCATATTTCAGCAGCTAAAGTGGTACGTAGGAGTAGAAGTGGATTACTTTGAAGAATCAAATAAATATGGTTTAGGGTATTGTCACCATTAATGTCAAACCTCTATAGGCGCCATCGTGGATCAGTGAGATTTCATATAATGTGCCTAAAAGCGCTGCACAGCTGGCTGTTGTTAGGCTGCTCTAAGTCAGAGGAGAGATTTCATTGCTGTGAAGATGGCAGTGTGGATTGGGGCTATGAATGGCGTAGAGGGACTTAGTAGATTTTGGGTTCATTTAGTGACGCCCCCACTGGGATCTGCCTAAACTCCAAGCCTCAGGCAAAAGAATGTGCATGTCACTTTATTCTCAGAGAATTGTGGGATGTTGTGGTGTACCTCATGTGGTTTCAAACTGTCAAGCACCTTATGTTCTCGCCTTAAATGAAATGCTTGAAAAGATGTCTTCCATCTTCCACAGAAGTGGGGCCCTTCTGTGACAACACAGAACTCATTCATTTATGAAACCATGTATTATTCATCACAATAGCTCTGTCTTTGATCACAAATTTTATTTTTCCAGGGAGACTATTTCACACATACAGGTCTACGCTTAAACATTGGTCAATCACATCATCTGTCACTGACTAATCGCGAGGATCTCCCCACAGACAGGACAGGACCCCTTGCTGTGTCCCTCTGTCTCATTCACTGCTAAGGAGAGGCCATTCTGCTCTCAGGGCCCCAGATCATGAACAGATGTTTGTGAAATTAGAAGAACAAAACAATATATGGAATTCATAAACATGCATCCACATCAGGCAAACAGTTTATCCTAACAGATGATGAAAACCTTGTAAACACACAGGGCCAATAAACAGTAAACTTTAGCTCACCTGCAGCAGAGAGCAGCTGAGCCTGTCAGTAAAAATCCTCATGAATTTTATTTCATCAATAAATATGTGTGACAGAATTGCTTACTACATTTCATTGCATAACTTTTAGCCAAAGGTGCTTCTTTGCTGCATACCATATACTCAGTATATTAATAATAAAACTGTGTTTTCACAGACCCTTTTCTTTAGACATCATTTAAACGTTCTACAAGTTAAACCTACTACAAAGAGTTTGTAACTGGTTATGAAACAGCCTCAATTCAATACTAATGCCTCTATATGACCTAAATAAGCAAACGAGACCGTCGGTGAGAAGATTGTCTATTTTTAGTTGTTCTTAATGACTGCCAACGGGTCGGATGTGACATTAAATCAGATGAAATGAGCCTGTGTTTACTTTTTCCCAAGTTTTACCTTATTTACTTACAGGCAAGAGATAGGCCATAATTCAACCACTGCTTTTGAAATTATGTTTATATACAACTAATCTGCAACAGTAAATATGTTTTGCAGTAAATGTAATGGCGACTGAAATACATTTTTTATTAACAGAATGAGGAGATGTTGTTAACTGACAGAGCCTACCTAGCATGTGGCAAAAATTTTGAGCAAAACATTCACTGACAGCGTATGTCATTTATTTTCAACAAAAATAGGCACTCTGGCAAGACACTGTCCAGTTGGAGGGACTACAGTATTATTCAAAAGTCAGCAGTGACCTTAGACATAAGATTTGTTTATTAAAATGTAACTGAAATGACGATCTTTGTCTAACCTTAACCAATGTGGTTTTGTTTCATAAAACTACCCAAAACCACAATATTTCTTAGGTTCCTAACAATATTTCCTCTTGCACCTATGTTGTAGGGATCTGGATGTACACCCCAGACAATGGTGTTTAAGTCCTGCACTTTGTATACCCTCCATTCACACAAACCAGCTCTTTGTGGGTCTAGCGCATTACATACATGTATAGTTTCAAAGAAACATTATGTGTGAACATAATCCAGGCAGGAATTACATTGTCACCACAATGTAAGTATGAACAATTTAGCAATATACAAATGTAATTTCAACGAGACAGGGTTGTTAAGAAGTATCATGTAAATGTGGTCATATTGTGTTATAGTTTTAGACAATTCTGCTATCAAAATTAATAATTCCAAGGAAAATGTCATTACAAACTAAGTAAATTAGTTACTTAGGTTTTGTTATACATATTTGAAGAGTTTTATCTGATGCAATACATAGCAGTGAAACACAGCTCATTGCATTACACGTGAATTTTGTTATTTTATATGTGAATTAGCACATATTTGCCATATATCTCAAATAGTGACTGCAGCTGATGCTGCCATGTTTTGGGTTAATCTCTCCAGTTAAGCTTTAGGTGTCAAAGCCATTGTTTTGCATTCTTTAGTGTGTTTTAGACGTAACACAGTCTGATGCAATGTTGCTGCTATTTTCCTTTAATAGTACTGTATGTGCTATGGGGAGAAGCGATGGTCCCCTCAGGCTTTAAGAGCTGCAGTGAACCCTACGCAGTGACGTTTCTCTCGCTCTTTCTGTCTCTCTCTTTCTCCCACATCTCAAATGGGAGAAGGCACGCAGGTTCACAGCATGGGGGGGGGGAGTGATGATGACACAAAAGAGGGAGGGGCTGGTTTCACATCTGATTAGCGTGCCCATGGAAACGGATGGTTGGAGGATCCCTTTGCCCTTGACATGCAATCTCTGGAGATTAGGGCAACGGTTGGTAGCCTTACCTGCCTACTGTACCTGCCATGCGCAAAGCAGCAGCACCACCATCTCTGCTGCCCCTGCTCACACTCCTCGAGGAAAAGTTGTGAAAAGAAATGTCCCCCTTGGACTTATTTAGTCACACTTTATTTTACAGTACACTAATAACACATAACAAGCCGTACTTTGTATTAAATTAAAATACAAATAATATTTAAAATAGTATTAGACAGTATTAGACCCTTAATTGGACCCTTTATTAGAGTCATATTAGGCTTTATTGAGGGTAATTAGGGACACATTACAACAGAACTATACTGTAAACTAAAGTGTGTTTTTTTCCCACAGTTAGACCCTTTGAGACTTTTGATTTACAGTACTGTTCTATTGTAATACTTTTTTAATTACCCTCAAATAAAGTCTAATATGGAGCCTAACAGTGGGAAATAATACACTTTAGTTTACAGTACAGTTCTGCAGTAATGTGCCCCAAATTACCTTCTAATAAAGTCTAATAAAGGTAAGTAAATGGTGTAATGCTGTCTAATAAAGAACATATTATAGGCCAGTATAATTTGATACAAAATATGTCTTGCTACATCTTATCAGTGTACCATTAGTGTATGGTGTCTAACGAAGGTATATCTACTGTCTAATAGTTTTTTGTCTAATTTGATATAAAATACGGCTTGTTACGTCTTATTAGTGTACTGTTAGATGTGTGGTGTGTAATTAGGGTACAGTTGTGTTTCGTTTAATGTCTTATAAAGAACAGATTATTTCTAATTTTTGTCTAATTTGATATAAAGTCCGGCTTGTTATGTCTTATTTGTGTTCTGTAAAATAAAGTTCAACCAGTTATTTAATGTTTGCTTCTCTGGCTGCTCGTGTTCCGTAGGCTCCAACCTGCAGTAACCTTGTAGCCACAATTTCACCCCTTCAACTGGAGTGGGATTGTGAATAAACCAACAGGCAGTCAAGTGGTGAGGGGAGTCAGTGGCTTCATTAGCTGGCTCAATGCTGCTGTCGGCCCTTTGAACTCACAGCGCTCTGATCATAGCAGAGTACGCAGTCTCACACCTCTCATCATTTCATACACTCTCTAATTCAGGGGCATATATAGCAGTACACTTCACAGGCGGCTGGCTGGCTGACTCAAAGGGACATCTGCAGGAAGCCAGAAACTAGCGGGCTACACAGTTTGTTTTTAATTTGTTCTGAACCTTCGGTGAGAGTGGGGGGTTGCTTTCAGAGCAGGGTGGACAAGGGGTTAAGTTTACAAGCTGCAGTAATGGGAGCAACTTTTCATGCACTTTGGTTTCCTCACTAGACTTTGTGTAGACAAAGCCTGCCTTCAACTCAGCCACAAGCCTAGCATTATCACAGCACAACAATGCTGCATATCAAACAGTCCCCGCCAGAAATAAAAGAAAGTGCTCACGACCAAAACAAACCCCCCTGAGAGGTGGAACACTCAGGCCAAGTGCGGTGGCCCACAGAGGAGGTTAAAAACATCACAGACACTGTCAGAGGGCTGATCGTGGATTCAGGCTGTGTGCAGTGAAATCTGTAAATTGAGAACCTGGTCGATTTCAGCTGACAATGTCATTCTTTTTGCTCTAAACTGAGCGCCTTTCATGGTGGCTGCCATGGTAACGTGGTCTGAAAAGTCGGCAAGCAATTGGTACCAGTTTCTGCCAAGGCCCAGACTTACTGGTAGGCATGCGATAAGCAGCATTTCCGACACTAAATGTTGGATTGTGAAAGCTGAACAACAAGGGACTGCCTCCTTAGTGAGGCACCATTCCATATGTGCAGGATGAATGTGCTATCAAGCAGCTATGATGCTGTAGCAGCAGTGCTGGGGCTTATTCTAGGTTAGAAGAATGTTTGGCTTGTATCTGGCACAATTAACACATCTCATCCTTGGCTAAATAATCCTGATCCCCTAATGTGCTTATGCAGTGGGAAGCATCTCTGCCCATGACATGTCTGTGTCTGGCTGTGTGGGTTAGTATGTCTGTGGTAATGGCATGCTATGGAGGGATTCATCAGCTAAAGCTACTTTTAGTGAATGAAGGAGGGAGGCACACGATGGAGACAGCAGGCCTGCTCCTCCAACGTCATGGTAATAACCATGGCTACACACACCAGGGTATTTATTCTTCCTCTCTCCCGCTAACACAAATATTGTTCTGTTACCCATAAGGATTACACACATACATACACACATAATAAGCAAAAACTACTTCATGTATAGACACAAATGACTTTGTTATCTTTATATTACTGTGTATGTCTAGACAATACTGTAATGGTAGTCTTGGTTTATTTTTGCAATAGAAATCAATCCACCATTACATTATGTTGTTAGGGAATGCTTTAGGATTACTAGAATTCATGGTAAGTGAATATGACATGTAATTGTGAAAAGAGGGCAAGCTTTACCTGGGTCTCCAATCATAGTGCATAGGGAGGGAATTTCAGTTTAGATTAAAAAAAAGAAACAGAAAACTACAGTCATGCTAGCAACTCTGTGAGGCTGTACTTTGGCACAGTGGTGCTTTGAGTTAAATGTAAACGTCAGCATGCAAACAAGCCCAAAATGACAATGCCAACATGCTGATGCTTAGCAGGTATAATGTATATCATGTTCACCATTAGAATAGCATATTACCATGTTAACATTTGCTAATTAGTGCTAAACACAAGGTACAGCTCCATAAAGTACTGGACAAATTAAACTTTTGACCTGATTATGGCTCTATATTAAATGTTAATTACAATTCTTCCTTATGGGGACATTAAGGTCTGTACTAAATGCCATGGTAATCCTTTCAATAGCTGTTGAGACGGTGCTCTAGTAAAAGTCAATTTCTCCTCTGGAGAACGCAAACCTCTGTACAAAACCTCATGCCAATACGTGTTGTAGTTTTTGAGATATTTCAGTCAAGACCAAAGTGGTAAACCAGCTGACCGACATTGCCATCCACAGAAATATGGGCCAGCAAGCTCCTAAATCTGTTGGCCAAACTACATTTTTGGTGGCTCAAAAGTAAGATTATGTAAAAAGGGGGTCTGGCGAAAAATGTGCCAGACTTCTCGACTAATTGAGGAAACTGTCAGAACAGACCATGGTACATTATATCCTTTGATGTCATATTTTAGCCACTTAAAGTCCTGCTTCCATTCAGTCCTAAATATTTGTCAGTTTTTTGTGTTTCTGGTTCTTCTGTAAGGATCATGATAGCAGTTTGAGTAGGTTTAGTAAACCCAGACTTCAGTGGCCCCAACATATTGTTAGCTAGCCTGCAATAATTACTGTTCACTGTTTTCGTAAAACGTTGAACTAAAAGGTGCAAAGGCATTGGGATGTTTGTGGGACTGTAAAAACTTGGTGGCCACAGGTGGCCATCTACATGGAATATTTGGTGGCCATGGGCCATGGTTAATGTCGTACCCAGTGTAAAGTTTACTCCTCTCATTCCAATACCAACCCATTCCCATTCTCCCAAGTGTTGGGCAGATTTGTGGCACAGAGGTGTCAGAAAAGTGATGCAGGGACAATAAAAAAACAGAGGAGAGATGAAATGTTTTTGAGATGCTCAGCCAACCGAGAAAATGGATCAATGAGATTGCACACAATTGATTCATAATCAGTGTGACTGTGAGTGATGAGCAAGACGAGTAAACAAACAGACAAGATTCAAGAAGACAGCAAATCAATTTGCAGTGACACAGAGAAAATTAAACACAGCAAGGATTACATTTTGGTGGCCATGCTTGACTGTGCATGTTTACATTTGATGCAACAGTTTCTAAACCATGAGCACACCATCCCTGTGCTGATAACTTGTTGCTGTTGTTAGACTCACAGGCTGGTATAGTTTAATCTTTCATGTCCTAGTGGCAGAAAAACCATTCTGCTGTGGCTGCATTTACAAGTGCAGACATTTGTTATGTGGTTGTTTTGGCAGGCGATACACACAAATCAGCTTTACAACTATTAATAAGCAGCTCTGGCCCATTTGCCATGCTGTCTGTGTTCCTGCATTGACACACAGCGCTGTAATATACAGTTTGCTCTTGCCAGCCATGAGGGCAGTTGATGAACTTGGCATTAAACCAGAGGACGACCATTTCTCTTCTCTGACTGGATGGACAAGTGCTGGATGATGTATATCTCTCCTGGCTCCACTGATGGACTGCTGCAGAATCAACAGGGATAAGCTGTCAGTATTCCACTTTCCGCTGGGCCATAATAAGATAGAGAGTCGACCATTTGAAAAAGACAACATAACAGATATTACCTTAGGAGGTGCTGGTTTAAACTAGGGCGGGGAATTAGGTAGAAGCCAAACAACTATTCATCATTAGTCTGGAGACTGGCCAATTTGTGACACTGTCAACTACTCTCTTCTCTGCCTGACCACCTCTCCTCTTCTCCTTTTTAAGGAGGCGCCAGTGATGCAAGCAGCAGTTGTAGCAATAACCAGACATTCCTGAAATTCCCCCTTTATTAAACTTTAATTAGGGAATTACCAGGTGGGGGAAGAAGTGTTGAGATTTGGTGGAAAGAAGGCAAAACCAGGTCTCCAAGGTCATCAGAACTTGAGATAAGGCACTTATTATTATTGTGAGACATATGTTATCCTGCCATTTCACTGTTTTACCAGCTGAACATAAACATGGGAATGCCTCATGGGAAAAGATCAAATGGGATACTACAGAGACTGTATCCAATTTCAGAGCAATAAGATAGCTGAGATATCTTTGTTTACAGAGATGAAATATGCATTATCCAATGAAAAACCTGCCATGGAAACAATCAAAAGGTCTTATCCAGATGCAACAGATGCTGCCACATTCCATCCATAAACAGATGGGTCGAGATACAAAGCTAGCCGTTGCTGTATGTCATATCTGTCACACCGAGATGCTTTCCCCACAGGCTGCAAGAGTTAATCTATACTGCCAGTGTTATCACTGGGGCCTGGCTTATTTTTAGCAGCTTTCATTACACTTTTCTATCCTGTAGCCAGATTGGATGGGTTGAGATTTGTCAGGAGAATCACAAGATGTTCTCCCTTCAAACCCCAGTGCTGAGCAGTGGCTGACAGCTTGCTATGGCAGGAGACATCTAAATTGTCTCATTATGGACCTGGGTTATGACAGCCTGAGCCACCCAGAGAGGAACAGCAGATGAGTTGTGTGAGCGGAGATACAATTACTTTACCATCTTGCATTGCAGGGTTTGTGTGTGTGTGCACAGCAACTGAGTGTGAGTCCATGAATGTGTTTGTAGCACCTGTTAAACTAGCCCATTGCTCAAACTTCAGCTGCAGTTGGCCATTGTGTAGCACTCCAGTTACTTCAGGTATCACTGCCAGACATGTAAGGTGTCAGTATGTTTTTAACCAAAGTGCTTGTTGAATGGCCGAGTGAGAGTGTCTGAAACCCCCTCCCCCACACCTTTCCACTGTTTGAATTGATGGAGGTTGCATATGACAATTTACATAACCTTGTATAACTTTCCGAAACCAACAATCACACTCACTTTATGCAGCAATTGACTCCTTCTATGTCCCGCCCCTTTTCGCTCTGTGTTCCAATGACAGTTGAGAAACCTTGGTTGAAAAAAACTTTCTCCTTTTCTGTTTTTTGTAATCAAATATTCTCTTTGCTGCTTTGAAAAGAAAACCAAATTTTGAAGATAGTTAAAAGACATTGCTGGGGGACCTGTAAAAGCCACATCACATCTTAAGTCAGCTAATGTTAGTAAAATGAGTTAACTAGTCAGCTAACATTTTGGTAACATTGGCTAACTGAAGATATGACCCTATATGTCTCTTCTAACAGGAAACGGTGAAAGTTGACTGAGGAACCAAATTTGCTAAACTTTTGAGCAAAAAGGGGTAGGACTTAGGAAGGCTCAATTGTTCTAGTGTGTAGAAGTGAGAAAGTAGGCGGGATTTTAACTTCTCCCTCAAGCTCTTTTTTCATTTTTCACCCAGTCACTTGTGACACTTTTTCAAGTGCAACACTAAGAATGTTATCCTTGTTTATGTGAGTATTGTGTCATGCCCTCTCACACATTCAAAACAGCTAAAACAACTTCTGCCTTCAGATGTCGTACAAACCAGTTTGTTTTGAGCATATTGAAACCTTAAATGCACAATATGCATGTTCTGCCTGGAGGGCAATAGATGTAGTTTGATGATGTGGGATCATAGAAGTCTTCATTGTTAAACAACCACCGTTGCCAATGAACATCTATTTGTCATGGCAGCAATCACATTTGCCAACTTCCTTCCTCACTATCAGACATATCTGACATATCCTGGAAGTTTTAATTCATACCTTGAGTAAATTAAGTAATTCTCTTAGTTTGACCATTGTTTAAAACATTTGGGATAATTTAAGTACACAACTCAACAAAATATATAACATATGTCTAGTGTTTTCACACATTTTAACATGTAAATGTTACATATTATAGCTTTGAGTAGCGAAGACTGCCGCCTTATACTTCTGTGGTTCTACATCTACAACATTTCTTCAGGGGCAAACGGGAAGCAGGGCCCCACCAAAATCTACTCAAACACAGAGTGTTTTAACATTCAACCCCCTGGATTTGAAAGAAATGAGCTGAAAGCCCTCAGTATGTGTCAATGTCCCTCATTCACTGTGTATCTGGAACAATAACAAAAGGATAATGCGCAGATTAGTGCTCCTAGGGGCAAAGATGGGCTTTAGATGCGGAAATATGCAACTCAGACTTTCCCTGCTGCAAATGAATTAGCCCACTGTTCACCCACGAATATAGTGTGTAATGTGCTTGCGGAAGAAGATTAGTGTGGAAATGGAACTTGAGACGTCTGGCATTTCAGGGATATACATCGAAAACATTCAACAAGCGGTCTAGCTTGGTGGTGCAATTCACCATTATTTAAACCCTGAAGGGTAGAGACACTTCTATTTTCCTCTTTTTCTATGGAAAGTTTTTCTTTTAAACATGTCTTCAATATGCCACAGCTGAAGGTCAACATTTAAAAAAGGCTGCTGAGAGACTTTGCCTTCCTCCTAATGGCGTTTTGAAGTCTGCTCTTGAAGAAAGATGCCCTCCATTCAAACAAATTGATCCTGGCTATTAGAGAAGCCTGAGTGTTTTGAACGCAGGTTTTCGAGACAGTCTTTAACATTTCAATCAGACGACATCCTTGGGAGCACAGCTGTGTCTTGTTCATATAACAGCCTGTGGTATCACCACTCTGCCTCAACTGAATACATGACCTGATGAAAAGAATCTTAAAGAACCAGGGAACTTTGCATCATCTTGGCTTTTGTAAGCTGCTCACCTGCTGTTCTCAGTAAACTTACTGCATTTTCCAAACGTCTGCAGTCGACTGGCTGACTTATCTTAAGCTGTGTCCTCACCCAAGCCCTCGTAAACTGAAGGGAGGTCATTCTCTTGGGAATTCTAAAAATGGTGCCAGTGTCTCTGAGGAGGGGAGACAAGAATGTCATGACCCCATGCGAGTGATGTCAGTCAACTTTTTGACGAGACATGCCCAATGGGAATTTGTAGTTTCTTTTCTTTTGAGGAAAAGGAGTTAGTCTGGCTCTAAAAGTCTTATAAATGCAGAGGAGATCATTAGAACATAATATTAATTTTAGAAAATGAGAAAGTTGCACTGTTACAAGGGTTTAGTTGACCTGTGAAATCAGTTATACAATATCTTCTGTGGCTCTGAGGGGTGCTCCCTAAGGCTTAAGACAACAACTTTGATAAAGTCATCGGGGTTGTCTCGGCTTTGTCTTGAGACTTAATATATCTAACAAAAAGCTACATTATAAACACGGTTATTTAGGGGGCAGGGGGTGTCTAGTGAAAGATGCTATTGAGTTGCTTTATGGGAAATGTATGATCCTGTGTTTTTCAAAGGTGCACAGAGACTTTTCTATCTCTGTATCTGTATGTGGACAGAAGACCAAAAGTGACCGTGGATCATACTGGAAGTCACATTAAATCTGGCAAATGTCAATTTTTTAAGCTAATATTCATTGGCAACGCAACTGATGTGTCCACACTCTCTATCTCTTTAGTTTTAGTTAAACTAAGTTTTATGAACTGTCTGAAGCCCACCAATCCCTCCCCTTTAACTGGGGGATACTGAATAATCAGAAACTGTAAAAATGTTTTAGAAATCAAAAGATTCTGTTTTGCACTGGAAATACATACTGTACAGTAAAGATATACAAGTAGACAGAAGTATCCCTCAGTTGAAGGTAATATTCTCTGTGCATTAAGTCTTTGATTGACCGTTTTTAACTCCACTGAGGTTATCGAATAATAATAAGCAACTTCGGATAGAAGAAATATCTGTTTTCATCACATTATTTGTGCTTTCCTGAATAATGTATTCAGGTACATTCCTAGTGTTTTTAAATATTGAGCCATAATATGAACTAAAAATCAGGATGTCTGCACTTCTGCTGCATAAATCTTTAAAATATTCTTTTTGTGTGGAGAAAGTGGGGAGATGGCATGCAGCAAAGGGCCACAGTCAAACCCACGGCTGCTGCAGAGAACTCACAGCCTCGGCACATGGGGCAAATGCTCTACCGACTGAGCCACCAGGCAGTGGCAAACCATGACTATTACAGCTGAGACATCAGTTCGGCCAGAACTTAGCCAAACACACCAAAAATGCAGCAAAATGAAAAAAGATTTTGCTGGAATAGGCAGCAGACAGCCAGGTAGCTTGTGACATGTGTTCGTGTTTGATATTAAGAGCTGTAATAATCTATATGAATCATTCTGAGTTTCTTTTTATCATTCTTATTTCTCTACATAGCATAGATGTCCAGTATTATTATTTCTGTCTACCAACACAGCTCTGTCTGTGCTGCACTATTGGAAGCAGCTTTAAAAAAAGATGATTCTAGAGTCTGAAAATTGTTTTCTAACAGACTCAGAGACGAGCGCAATTTCAGTCTTCAAACTAACACAGTCCTTTGCAGATGCTCCACTACACTGTAGTGAAAAAGGCAGTGCTATGAAGTTAGCCACCTAGCAACCGTGTCGGTCTGGTCTGCTTTGTCTCAAGCAAGATATCACCTTTAAAAAGGCCTAAGGGGATTATTTTTGGTCCCACCCAGTGTAAATCAAAATGTGATTGGTTAATTCACCTGTCACTTTCTAAACAAACACACAGGCTGTGGCCTTCTGTCCCAGTGATGAAGTCCTAACCAATGAGTGAGCCAGTTCTAACCTTTCTCTGCCTAGAGACAACAACGACCAAAAAAAATCTGATTGGATAACTCTATTTTGCTGTTTCCAGGACAGTAACCCTTTCATTACAGTAGAAAAGTTGATAGAAAATGAGGTTGAAATCAGAAGAGAATATCATAATAATTATATTAAATAAATCAAATATGATATATTTAAATATAACATTTGAAATATGGATATGTTAGGCCTTCTCTGAAGGCCTAGAAGGCCCTCAGGGTTCCCCACTGCCACCAGCCACTGCGCTGTTTCTTAGGAGTCCTCCAAACTTTATGAACTTCAACTACTAAATCTACCTTAATGACATCTACACAGCTCCATTTCAGTAACATGCTCATTTTACATGAGAGTAATGAAGATTTATGTACATTTAATTGTTCATTAAAATTAAAAATACACCACTGTTTAAGTAACACATACTATTTAACCCCTTTGACACGCCCAAATAAGACCCCAATAAGAAGTCCTGCTCTGTGTTACTCAAATTTTACTGGACTTAATTTAACTGGCTGTAGTGTGAAAGATCACCCACGTTAAATATCCCATTACAAGAAAAGATATTACTTCAAAACATGCTGAAAAAATCTCTGAGGGGAGGTCTTTCAGTTTGCGATAGGTTGAAAGGTCATAGAAGCACTTGATGTGGACCAAACCATTTGGAAAAGAGGGGCTTAAGGGGATCAGGCCACACTTATTGAAAGATGACTGAGAACATCTGGGATCACTCCCAAACACACATACTTACACACACACACCCAAGACTTTCACACACACATCCTCTGACACAGAGACACACTGCTATTAAACTCATCTCTAATCTTGGATCAAACACTGCGACAGGATGCACCTCCACGAGGTCTGGTGCTGCACTGTTTGTAATCTTACCAGAGAGTGACAGAGACATGAGACATGAGGGTTTGGATTTCTCACTTCTATCGGCTGTGCTGTGGTTCCACCACACTGACTTGATGAACTATAATGCTGGGTGGGCTTACAGAGGCCCACACACACACTCTCACACACACTTATCTATACATGTCTCTTGTTTCCTCATCCATTACCACTGTGATCCCTATTTGGATCTTGCCACACATTTTCCGTGGGCAATGATGGGCTTCAAAATGTGATACTCTATGTGAGAAGAGGTTGTGAAATATCATTCACTGGAGAGGTCATTTTTGGAGATCTAACTGGTCTCTCCTCCATGTGTGTCCTCCAGGTCCCATGGCCTCCACGGAGCATGGCAGAGAGCTGGAAGAGGCGGCTACGGTGAGAAAAATGGTCCAGCAAAACCCTGCGAGGGGCGGCCAGACCCACAGACCAGCCGGCTGGAAGAGGAGACGCCCACGGCCACGTCTTTCCCACAAGGGGCCCATGCCGTTCTAGAGCAAGGTGAGTTTCTGGCAGTCAGGGGTGAAGAGACGCTCGTTAAGTTGTGTTTGGCAAAGCATACCATCAAACCTGTAATAAAACAGTCAGTGTCACACAGTAAAAGGCTTCTACCCACTGTGAATTTTCTATGTGGCTGTCTTTGTTGCGTCTCCCTATCAGACCAACTTTCTGTCCAACTTTCTGTCAAGTCAGAGCTACGTGTTTCTCCAGAGGATATGAGCAAAAGCACTTTCCGATATATTAAGTCATAACTGCTGACTACCGAGGAAACACAATTTTTAAGAGGAATATGATTGTAGAGTCCTAAAATACTTTGTTGGCAGAATCACTTCGGATGTTTTCGATGACGAATGGGAAACTCACTTGAACCTCTGCTAATGTCCACTGAAGCCAGACTCAACTCTAACATAAGGATGTTATTGTTGGCACACAAAAAAAGTGCATGTCTTAACAGATTATTGGACCTTAGCCTACCAGCTTACATGCCTTCATAGTACAACAGAGGTTGTTTTTAAAGCTACGTCATTTATTTCCTCATACGGGAGACAGATATACTTAGAAACCCAACCTTTGAGTAAATTCAGCTGGCATATATCTTTTCTTTCAATCTGATAAAGTCAATTAAAAACCCTTTTCCAAAGATAATACTTTTTAGAGTTAAGTTACCAAGTGACACCACTTTTCTCGTGAAGGAATGTTTAACTTGCAGTCAAGTAAAATAAGTCTTTGAGTGCAAACTCTTTCATCCAAAATAAGAGATAATATTTTACTTATCACCTTCTCACAGTTTGGTTTTTGATTCTAAACCAAAGCAAACTCTCTTTATTTCAATAAAAAACAGATCAAGCTTCACTGAGAAACTAAAACATGCTACAGCTAATTAAACAACATGATCAAATGCACAGTACATACAGATTAAAACTCTCTTTGCACTTGCTAATGTTTGGCAGTAGCAGCACAATTATGTTCCTGCATTAGGAAGCACAGGACCCATTCACGTCTCTCCCAGACGCTGTGAGAGACAGCGAAACTCGACAAGACACAATATCCCAGCAGGAGGTGCCAACCATACAACACTGACCTGCAGAAGGCCGCCATAAATTAAAGGAGCAGTGAGAGGAGGCTGCAGCCAGAGAGTGTCAAGGCATGGTTAATCAGTTTTAAGGAAAAGGGATCAAAGCTATAGAAGTTTGGGAGCTCTTTTCTCTAAAGCAGCCGGAAAGGTTTTACAATCTATAGCGAATTATTGATCATATATTTTTGAAAGGGGTTAGACTTCTTTTGAACTTACTCTTGCTTTCAACACAAGACTCTAGAGGCTCAGCACAAAGGTGAAAACAATGAGTAAAGACCAAGCTGGGGCAGTCTGCAATTGAAGGACAGCACAGGCCCTCCAACTTTCCTCACTCTGCCAATAAAATGTGAGAATCCTCTCTGCGAGTTGAGCGGTCAGAGCTTGTGCTCAGTGCCAGAATGCCGGCCACACAATACGGGCAGCTTCAGGAAGTTGTGAAGCTCTGTAAAAGTGAACGGCTCAGTGAGTCACAATGCTGTCTCTACAAACAGCACTTAAACCACAACACGCTGAAGATTTCCTTTTTTTGTTCACTTCCCACACTGGCTCCTCTCATTCGTGCTAAGTTCATAGTTCATCTCATTCAAGGTTTTCCTCACCTACCATGCCAAGTTAACCCAACCTGACCGCAGTGGGAATCAGGCTGTCCATTAGCAGCGTTTTAGTGATAAAACTACCAACTTTTGGTCAGTAAATGACTGGCCTGGAATTAAGTCATTTCTAAGACATGGTCGCTTTGGTCTTTGATAAAGACAGTTTTTTTGAGTATTGTAGCCAAAATGTGAGGCACTAAAGCCAAAACAAATGGTGCAATAAGAATTAGTGATGATTACATTGTGTGAAGACACAACAGTACTGTATTAGTACAATTAGCATGACCGGCCAGTGTCAGTTTTCAATACGAGCACACATGATTAGACTCTAAACCATCAATCAAACCAATAACAAACCAGAGTTAATGTCAGACAGCAATATACAGTATTAGCAGTTTGAATTAAGTGGAAGTTCTCTACGCTCTCTGCGGAAAAATATTATACCAAAATCCTTTTAAGAAATGTGACATGTTCACAAAAACACATAACTCTACAAGCACGAAATTAAAAGCTTCATATGTCGACAAACTAGAGATAAACTGTATTTCCATACTGCCTTTATAATTTGGATTTGTTGCCGCACGTCATTACCAGCCTCTCTTAGTTTGCTGCACTGAACCATTTTAAAAATTAAGGTTTCTTATTAATAGGGTTGGGGGATGTCTACCGAAGTGGCCTATGATGATGTCGATAGTGGAACACTGTAATGGACGATGACATTTTTGATATTGTTTTAAAACTGTATGTATGTTTGAAATTAATTACAAATTGGGCAGCACATTATGTTGATTTCTCTTCAGTAAATCAGGCGCAAGGTGCTATTATAATAACCCTTCCTTCTTTTTTGCACTGTCTGGCTGACACTCCTTTAAATACAGTACAAAGTACAAATTCATTTATCATTTCTAAGTCACATTTAAATCACAATGTTACGATGGTAGAGGGCTCAGTGGTCAGTGACTGTCTGGCATCACAATCGGCCGAACCCTACTCACTAAAATATGTGGCGGTTGGAGGATAAAGTAAACACTGACTTATAAAACTGTTATTATGCTGTCTATTGCATATGTGTGACAGGAGTTTTTTGGGTTTTACCAAAGGAACTACCTGTTTTGCTGCTTCCCGTTTGGTGCCAGTAAAGTAGCAACCCCTCAGATCTGACAGCAAGTTATAAACTATGTATCTAACTATGTACATTTGAAGTTAGCTAACACTATGCAGCAATATCTGTAAACAGATACTTGTATTAACATACATACACTGTACAGTTTTTTGCTGCCTGTCATTATAACATATTGTTAATTAAACTTCTTCACAGTTCAGTTGCAGTTTGTTCTTTCTGCATCAGCATGTTATATTCTGACTGTAGGAATTAAGTGTTCTCAAGGCCCGATATCAAGCGTCAATCCACCCCACAGCCTTATAGTTGCCTTGAAAGGCTCTACTCTTCCTCACGTCTGCTGCTTTCTTCTTCAGTTTGAGCTGATGATGGGAAAAACACCTCTGGAAGCAGCTGGAGTTGCATTTTGTTTGATCAAAGCTAGAGTTCAAAAAGAGACATCCAGCTGAGGACTGGTGAGAGTCGTAGGCAGACAGACTGTATGTGGATATGTCATTACTGGCTGAAACTTAATTACTGCACTGTTGAAGTAAAGATTAAGAACAACGATTGACTTGACAGTGTCCATATGCCCACCAGCTCTACACTATTTAGTGAAATCTCCTCATTTCAGTGTCAAAAGCAGCTCATCTTTTATTCCTTAAGACACCTGAGGCAAAGTTGGACTTTTCATCATTACGCATTCCAGATGTGAGCAACTCTGAGAAGAAAGATGGCGACCGGGGTCATCCTCTTTGAGCATCTGAGTAGACTCAGATCCGAATGTGCTATTACAACTCTTGGATCTAAGCCATGCCAGTGACAGTCTAAAAGACGACAGGATATTACAGATTTAAAGCCGCAGGCAATTTATGAAACCCCCTTGAGACCCTGAGTGTGAGTAAGTTCAGTGAATGAGTCTTTTTTTTCCATCAAAACGATGTGGAGCAGGTCTGCAACTCCTCCCATACACTCACTCTGTGATGGAGTATGACTTCAAGGGGCTGCTGCACTGAGATCATCCCCTGGACACAAAAAAATACAAAAGGACAACAACAAATAACAATGCAACTCAATAGAGATTAGATATACCGTACATCAACTCTCAGGGCATTACATGAGCACAGAAATATGTCATCTTGAAACAACGGCAGGCTCTTATCACTGAATGAACCTTGTTGTCATGCAACAAAGATGACTGCACTACTCATCTGAAATCTTGGGAAACAATCACACAACAGCAGAAGATAAAAGACGAGGGAAGATAAAAGATTTCCTCATTGTTAAGCAGTGCTTCAGTGCCCTCAGCGTAGTATATGGTTGGGCTTCCACAGTGAGATATATGACTGTTTTACTTACTCCCTGATGCACTTTTCTATCAAAGACCATCAAATCTGGTTGGAACATGCCCAGGAAAACCTATTCTTGTTGTTCAAGTGCAAGATAACATAGGTTATAACACAGGACTGAACTATAATGAAGAAAATGCATAAAAAATATAAATAATGATCAAAACTTCTCAGGTATCAAAATATTCAAAAAAAAATTCAATACTGAAAAGTATTTAAGTATTTAAGTATTAGTAAAAGTATCCTAGATGCGACGACATCGATGTGTGGACTCCTTTACCATGAACACGTTGATAGCCTGGTTCTTGAGTGACAAATTAATTAATTTAAATTAATTTAACACACCCCCATTCCATACCTAAGTTTAATAACTTATCACAAACAAAAGTCTCTGATCACTACACCTGCTTCTGAATTTGCTTCTCGGGAACACTTGTAGTTGTATATACTGTATATATTGTGACGTATGAGATTGTTTTTTTTTTGTTTTTTTTTGTTCTAGATGTATTTCTGTTTAATGTAATATCAACTTGCCTCTTGACCAACTTGTCCTTGCAAAAATGAATTGTTTCCCAATTGACTTATCTGGGTAAATTAAGATAATATACATAAATAAATAAATCAGACTGCAAGGTATTACATCACACCAGATCAATTAGCACCAAATCAAATCACACCAAATTGTTCCATGTTAAAATGTATCATATCTGAATTGTATCATAGTCCACATATCTAGAGATACATGTCGAACCATCTTGTAATGGAGAGAAGCACACTGCTAATTTTTATGAAACAAAAAAACACACACTGATGGCACTTATTTCTGTCTTATTTTCCTGTTTTGCAGGCACTGCTTTGAGCGCCCTCCCCCAGGTTCTGATTTCTATGCTCTTCCTTTGCCTTGGGGGGCCTTGCGACGAAGGGCCTATGCTTGCCCAGCCTGAAGAGTGATGTCCATAGCACCTGCTGGTTCTTCAAGCAACTCTGTCCACAAAAAATCAGGACAAGCCGCTCACCCTCAGCTCTAGGAGGAAATGGGGGCAGGGAAGGGGGGTGGGTGGGGGTATGGAGCCCGAGCTATCAGACTCTGTTTCTCTGTCTCTTTCTCCTTCTCTTTCTCTCACTCCCTCACTACTTATCTATCTCTGTCTTCTCCCAAGTGTTTTTTATTTTTTCAATTTTCCTATCATTTGCTTAATAGAGCCCAAACATAGCGATCTCCCTGAGTGTCTCACACACTTTGCATGACATGTGGTGGAGAGGGAGCCCGGTCAAAACAATCTAAGTCTTAAAGCATCTGTCACTTGTCCACGGTGTGGTATTCCCATCTTTCAGATCCAAAGGTTACTGCAGCCGCTGATTTCATTGCTGTGTAGCTACTTAATGGCTTTGCTAGCGGGAGAGGGCGCTTGATTATGCAGGAAGGGCAGTGTCAGTTTTAATAGTTGACAATAGCAAATATTATCTTCATTTATGATACTCTGGATGTCTGCTGCGAAAAGGAATTCATGGTTTTTAAATGGACAAGCAGGACATTATAACCATCGCTTAATTATCATTATTAATGGTGCTTTGTACCTCCTAATGACAGTACGTCCACATACAAGTAAAGCTGGACTGAAAAGAGAGCACATATTGTCAAAACAATCTATTTAAGTGACAGAATAATTCCTTCATTTAGGAGATTCTTTAATCCAAAGCTATTTTGGTGTTTCTGAACTCATTAACACCTTGGGGAGGGGGTTTACTGACACGCTCAAGGTTACTGTAACATGTCCCACCTTGGATGAGTCCTTTGACCCCAAATCCCAATCCCAATCCTGTCCCCAATCCCCCAGCCTTCTCACCACACTGCTGCCCCTGCGCAGCTGCTCTATACACGACTGTTAACTGGCAGGGGCAGTCTGCTCCACCGACAGGCTGCCTTGCCTTTTAATGAAGTGCCAAATAATAACCTTCTCCACAATGCTGCCAGGAACGAGGGAACGAAAAGGTTAGGGAGAAACACATTACCTCTTGTTTGAAGTCTTGATACACTGACACATTATGCATTTTTAAATTTCTGCAAACAGAAATCCCACGTGAGACGATGTTAGCGAGGAGGACAGTTATTAAATTAGACCAAATAAAAAAATAGTTTCAAAGTCAGCTCAGTTATTATGCCACCATGATCAGCCTACTACTAGTGCTCTGGCTGTTTTAATATTCAGCATTAAGGCTGGTTTGACCCGTTGACCGACATCTTTCACTAACGAAATGCTATGCCTTTCCATCATACTGGAATATATTACTGTTTATTTTTGTGTTTAAGTAGTTTTATTTCTTTTTTCTCAGGGTGCTGTGATAGAGGCTTGTACTAGAGCAGTCTATTTTGTGCATTTATTTAACAAAACACAACATTCAGTACATTTAAAGCCTATATGAGCATATTTTCGTATATCTTTACTCTCCCTTCTCTATGTATTCACCAATATAGCCATGATGTATCCAGATTCAGTCCTTTCCCTACATTATGTTGGGTACAGTTGCCTTTCTAGTCTGCCCTTCCACAGCACAGGTGGTCGTGGCTTTGATCATTATGCTCATTAAATCCTCGAGTTAATCTTTCTCAGATGGATCTCCCCAAGGCTGGCCGGGGCCACTTAGTCTGAGCTCATTGTTAAATTGGCTTAGACTGAAACCACACCCTTCCCCCCCCTTTCCAATCCTCAAACCCCCTGCTGATTCAGTGTGTAACCATGTAACATATTAGGATTGTAACCTGTAGAGCAGCCACCTTGCAATCGTTCATTGTGTATTAGGTGTGCGGAGCAACTTTCTAGGTGAAAATCTGATTTCAATCCACTGCGATTCAATCAGCAAACACTTCTATTTCAATAAGCAACTGGCAGGTTAACCTAGATTTCCAACACCTTTTCCCTCTCGCCATGTCTCATGCAAATATTATAATAAAACGCAGAGGCTTCTCAGTCCCAGCATGAGGAGCTTTTATTAAGAGAGCATCTAAAATCACAGTGGTAATCCACCCAGCCAAGATCACCTTGATTAAAAATGTATTAAATCCTAGGGCACTGTGAAGAGTAATAATTTCAGTTCTACCATTATTTTTTCATACCCTCTCAGACAGAGATGTAGATTTCATTAATGCTCCTCTTCGGGAGTGAGACAGCTTTGCTCAGGATGTCTCATGTATTATTGGGGAAGATAGTAGGAAGATATGAGCTGGGGATGGAAGTTCAAAGCCGCAGGAGTTGGGATGCTGGAAGTAGACTGGGTCATGACAAAGGGGTTCAAATCAATATTTCCCCCATCTCAGAAGTTATTGTTACGGAGCCGAGCAACGTCTGTATCCGCACTGTTCCTCATGAATGTATCCTCACCATCTGCACCAGCCATGCTGCCCTTTCAGAGACCAGAGCAAACCAATGTTTATGTGAAGACGTACTCTTTTTAATCTTGGTCTGGTTATCAGTTGAATCCAAAAAACCAAAAGCCAAATATCCCACTGATCCAAAGCCTCCGGTGTCAACTAGTCCCAACAAATAGACGTGGCTTTGCTCCAAGACTTCTCTGTATGGGTTCGCAAGGCTGCACTTTTGCAATTCCATTATGCTGCTGGAAAAATACACCCTGAAAACAAGAGTCTCTTGGTATGGAATGGTTTTCCAGTGTATTGTGACAATTTTTTTGTCTGATTCTTGTCTAGCTGGTTGTCCAAAGCTTACTTTTTGAATACAGTGTGAGAAGCTGTATCTTTTGTGGATGTAACAAAATAGAAAAGTAGTCTGCAGCACAATATGTCGTGGACACGTGAAAGCTTTCAGGCGTTCTTTTCTTGTAGATGATAGCCCACAGTCCTCCCCTGCACATCAGGTTAATGGGCCTTGTGGTGTGGAAGGACAAGCACGTCCAGGCTCAAACTGAAATGGTAAACCAATACATTATGCTCGGGGAGCAAAACCATTTTCCTTAATGGTCTTTTCCAGCAAGGCTTACACAAGAGAAACGATTCCTATCCTCTCAATGTTTCCTCTCCAGTTCCTCTTCTCTGTGACCATCACAAGGCCTGAGTAATGTTCCTATGCACTTGTTAGCATGTTTTCCTGGTAGAATAATGTTTGTTCTGAGAATTTGCCCCTTTGTGTTTAGTTCTTTTTGTCCAAAATGCATTTGGCTGGGAGTGTGTAAGGAGTGGGGATGAGCAGAGAGACAGATTTGTGTTCAAGGTGGAGGCGAGAATAAGCTAGCAGCAGGTTTTAAAATATTAGCTTAGCCATTGATCTCTGTTTCCCAATAGCTATAGACACAACCCCAACACAAAAAGATGACAAAAAAACACAAGGTTTTTATGTTGTTGTATTTTTTTTTTATCCTATTGTCATTCAATACTCAGTTCTCTACCAGATAAAATTCCTTTAACCAAACATTTCACTCATTGTGGAAATGGAAACAGAGTTGGCACGCAACACATTCCATTATTTTACCTTGTGAATCACTAAGCCCATCAAACTGTATCATGTTGGCCTTCAGAGTGGGTGTCTGCAAGATCAAGTGGCTGATATTCAATCCAATGCATTCACACATTTCCACCGGCTGGGCAATCCAAAGGATAACTAGATTTTATCTCCCATGGGAAATGACTAAGATCTGTCATTATCTTGGAGCCTCAAAATGAGACTTCCTACACCCAGAATAGCACAGGCCCCTCCTGCCTTGATTGCGACACATTCTCCATCTATGTAACCACTGTGTCTGAGATCAGCTACATTCAGAACAATCTGAGGAAGAGATGCAGTCTGTAGGTTTACACGCCATCGCAACAGTGTTACTAGGTCTCAAGCAGATACCATTTAAAAAGACAATGTATTACTCCTGAAACTTATATTCTGTTTATGGTGTGTGCTCATATTACTCACCAGGCCAAATGTACAGTCCCTGTCTCTGTTTTGATGTTGAACTGGGCAAAAATAAATGACATAAATAAATAAATAAAACAAGTGTATCAGAAATGGTTGAAATACTGTGTACATATTTGAACTTTTGGTTTCTAATTTATAAAAGATAAGCTTTAGCTCTTGGAGTACTTATTTTATTTTTTCCTTTCATGCGTAGCTTTGTGTTTTTATTTTCTATTTCTGTAAAGTGTGTAAATATATCTTTATGATAATAAGTAATATTAAAAATCTTATTTTAAGAAAACATTGTGTCATGTATTTTTTTGGCAAATGAAAAAGTTGAAAATGAAAACTAAGTAAAACTTGATAGCCATGCTAATGACTGAGGTTGTACTGTGCTGTACTATTGAGATAAATGCTAATGTAAATGAGAACATGCTGATGTTTAGCAGGTTATGTTTATCATTGCCAGAGTCTCAGTTTAGCATGTTTGAATGCTATTTGGTATATTTGCTAATTAGCACTAAAAGCAAAGTATGTCGACCTGATGAAAGGTCACCAACATTACTTTGCATATTCAGCCTGAAGGGGACATGAACGTCTGCACCAGAAAAAAAAATAAAAACAATCTTGCAGAGGTGGAGATATTTAACTGGATAAATGAGAACTTGCTTGTAGTACTAAATGTAAAAATGATCTCTGTCTTAAGGATTAATGCTCACTGTGATTAAATGTACCAAATTTAATGGAAATCCACATAATCGTAATTGAGACATTTAACTAAAAACCAAAAAAGTCAACCTGCTGGTTGTGCATAAAGAAAAGTCAAGGGTTAACTAAAATCAGCTTCCTACTCTCTGGATCATGAATCCTAGTACAAAATTTCACATCAATCCATCCAATAGTTTGAGCTATTTCAGTCTAGACCAATGGATCTAGAACCAATCATCCTCCACAATGAGTAAATAATAGCCTATCGTCGTCGAAACGATATCCAAATTTCTGAGCTGAAAGCCATAAAGACAAAAAAAAGCCACTCACAGGACTGAAACCCCAGTTGTCCTGTGTTGAACCCATTCATCCACCACTTCTTCCTGTTCATTGTGACTTCTTTGTCACTTTTTATACTCCATCCTAGTGTATATACCTTCGGCAGAGGTGAAGTTGTAACTAATATGCACATTAGGCTACAGCAGCAGTTCTTAATTTTACATTAAGAACATCTCCCATTATGATGTCCTGAAAGCTTATTGTTGACAGCACAGCCTATATAGTTCATATTTATGACATTCTGTATGAAACAATAAATATGTTGAAAATACATCTTTGTGTAGACCACATGCTCCCTAGCAGTGAAATATAACTTTGGAGAAATACCCTCACGCTAATCAATACTGTCTCTCTTTTTTTGTTTTGAGACACATTCATGTAACTGCATTTTAGCTGGCTGAAAAAATGTCGAAAAGAGGTCTTAGATGTTCTGATTGACTAACAACCATATTTCAACTAGAAGTCTACCTTGAAATTCTGGCAGGTGCTCACTGAGAACAGTCAAAGAGACAAGACCATCCCTACAGCCTTTATACTGTAGCTCCAATTATCAAAATAACAATGGACAGAAGTTAAATGCACAGTATAACTGTTATAATAGAGTGCAATGTAAGGCTGACATTCAGTAAAAATCCACTTGGCAGAAACATTTGTCATCCTCTCCTTCAGTGACACAGCCGAGTGAAATCAACAAGCCGACTCACAATTGTTCAGTTCAAACGGGATGCTCTAATCAGAAAAAATCAGCCTCCTCATTACTCAACAGAAGTGCTCAGCTGCTGAAGATTTACTCCCATCTTTAAAAATATTTTACTTAAAGTCAGCACAGTTGTTTGTGTATTTCACCATTGTGTAGCAGAACCTGGCCTAAAACTTGACAAAAGATGTTTAAAAAAACAGCAACATGTTTACCAGACTGCCATGGCCATTAACCTTTACCTTCAGTTGGATCTTGTGTAAAAATTCATGCACTGCAGTATGCACATGCCTTTGGAAATGTAAATCAACTCCTCATCCATTAAGGAACACTTCACCAGTGACAGGTAGCCTTTCCAGAGCTTATAGTGCATACTAAGCATGCTGCACATTAATGCATCGCAGCTGCTGAGCATGCATAGATACCACGGATATGTCTAAATGCACTCACATTCAGCATGCATACATGTCATATTTACATACAATAGAGGTTCCTCCGGTCCTGACTGCTGGATAATTTGAAAAGAATTCAGTAGAAGTAGGTAAACACAGAGTGTCAACATTTATATTTCTGATTTTTTGGGACAATTTCTGTTGGAATTTACACTTAAATTGTAGCTCGTTTCAGGTTATTCAACCACTGTTCCTCTGGTGGCAAGTTAACAAACATTAGTCAGCTATAACAAACCATGTGATCAAATGTCAGACTCATTTTTTCAATAGTTTCATCACGCTGAGGAATATTATGCAGTACATAGTCCACACCAGTGCACTCTCATATGCTATTTTTATTTTTCTATGGTTTTCTATGGTCTATTTGGCATATTTCCCAGCAAACATTGTGGTTGTTTTTATTTTCATCTGCCGGACAACTACATGTGAAAACAGCAAAAAGCCATCATATGTTGGCTAAAGTTTAACCCTCATCGGGACTCATATCGCAATTGTAATGTCTGTTAAAATAATTGTATTATTCTTATTTTTTTGCATATAATTCAGCCATTCTACAAATTGTTTGTTTGACACCATCACTGCTTTCTCTTTATATTGTTTATCTAAAAAGAAAGCCCCAGTGAGGCAATGTGTTGAAATGTACTGGGCCTTGCATGGGAGCCACTCTTCCTCCCAAACCCCCACTGGGGCCACTCAGGGAAGTGTCTGGTTAACACACAGAGCTGACATGTCATGATAGACAAGACGTGCACCCCTGAGCCCCAGCAGACCCCAAAAGACGCCCAAGGTTATATCATCAAGCCTGGGTCAGCTGTATAATTGGGCTCGGGGTCACCGGGAGGATATGGAGCGTGACAATGAGGCTATAGGGTTACAGTTTGTAGCCGGGCAGTGAGGGCCGCCGGTGGGGCATTACTGTGAAGCCAGACGTCCCTTTAAAGAGTTCAAGGTCCATCTGTGAGAGCGGCTCCAGTCCTGTTCACTGTCACTGCTGGAATGTGTGTCACTGCCTGCCAGCCACCAGTACACTGCTGGGAGAGTGGGGGTAGGTGAAGGAGATGGTGGGTATGTTGGGTTTGTTATGAGAGAAAAATAAAACATTCAGGATGATGTGTGAGGTACTGTGGATAATGAGTGTCAGACACAAACTGTCGTGAGGTTCTTTCAATTATTGACAACATCCCTTCAGCTAGAGAAAGAGGAAAAGCAGCACGACTTACAGATCGGAAGTATGTGCTCTGCGCCTTTGGTACTATATATGTATATGTTCACCACAGAAACAGACCGTGAGTAACATCTGGATTGCTCTTGGCACAGAGTCCCAGAATCAACTTCTGCCACATCATAAAAACCTTAACTGCAGTTGGCTCGCCAACAATACCACCAACAAAGCCAAGAAATCCGCTGACAAACCCTCAGTGATGGATATTACCCAGCTCACTGCTGTCGCTCAACCACCTGGACTCCACCGACTCAAATTATACAGAATGTGCAGACTGTGATTGCAAATTAAACGCACATGTAATGAGCAGGTGTTGCAAAAGTTTTAATTACATTTTTATTATTTGTATCAATGTTATTCTGGAGTAGATGATTCAAAAGGTGCAGTGTTTGAGCCAAGATTGTCTGAAATTATTTTTCTGCTCTTTCCAAACTTTTTATACATTCAATATTTTGATTAGGACCACAGCTAATGATTATTTTCACTATCAATTAATCTACTGTTTATTTTTTTAATTAATCAATTAATCATTTGATCTATTAAGTGCCAGCAAATATCAAAAAAGTCCATGGTGACATCTGAAAATATATCATTTTGTCCAACTAACAGTAAAAAACCCCAAATACTCCCTTGAATGGAGCGATGCCTACAAGCTTCTTCAGCCAGTCAATTTGAGCTGCACTGCTCCACATGTCACATGCTTCACTCTCCATAATCATTTACAAAATACCCCTACGGGATATGTGACGATAGCTCCATTACCGCAATACTGCAGTCACGTGATGTGATGTCTACTATGGGGTTGACCTCATTACCGTCATGACCACAAAATTTTATTTTGAAGGATCAATCTCATGTTGAGATCAGCGCATCAATATACTGATACATCTATGAATCAGTCACACACAAGTCTGGAACACAACCTCTGATTGGTTCACAAGTCAGAACCACAGCCTCTGATTGGTTCACAAGACAGGAACACAGCCTCTGATTGGTTGACAGACCCAACCCAAAGCATCTTGGGATTGACTATGGATGGCTAACAAGCCAATCACTGTTTCAGCAGTTTGGAAACAACAGAAGAGACTTTTCTTGGTCTTGAGAAGCTGCAACCTCTAATTAACTGACACACTGTAACCTGAACTGTACATTTACTGCTAGATTGACAACGTAGTGTTAAGCTTAAGTTTCTGCTCTGCTATGAGCAGCATTGTCACTCGCTTGCTGCTCCTTTGAAGGAACTATGCTACGCTAATGACAGTGAGCTTCAATAAAGTCCACTAAAACACTAAAATGTAATTATTAAGGTAGTTGTGGTAAACTGCCATCCCACGGTAATATGTTGCTTTGTCACCATGGTAAGAAAAAATCCACAGTGTCACAGCCCACACCCTCGCAATTTGGTGATGTACTTAAGCTGCAAAATTTCCAATATCTCCCTCTGCCCTGTCAATGCCACTGCTGCCCTGTATTAGTATCTCTGCCTGTTCTTTCAACCCCACCACCATCCCACCATCAGCCTACAGGCTCCTGCCTGGGTGGTTTGGGATATTTAGTCAACACTCCCCAACATGTAAACATCTTCAGGGAGTGATGAGGTTGGAGCTTAGATGTCAAACTCTAACTATGTTCTGCTGCTGTAATAAATATTTTAAACTTGGGTTGTCTGACTGAACTATCATACTCATTTTTTCCATTTTTGCAAAACAATACTGTAATTAATTTATTATTAAAATAGTTGCATTTATTGTCTGTCAATCAGCAAATTAATTAATCAATAAATTGTTTCATTTTTAATTTTTAACTGAGGTCAGCTTTAAAGAACTACAAAACCAGACCAATTTACTGTCCCTCACATTTAGTGATAATGTCACTGTGATAATAAAAAGTACTTTTCCATTTCTTTCTATCTTTCGAATGTTGTTTTTTCTTCATGTCATGGCTTTATTAGATAGCCAACAGTAGAGACATGACAGGAAATGAGGGAAGAGAGAGATTGGAAACCATACGAAACAAAGGTCCCCAAGCTGATACAAACTGTAGACATTGCGATTCATGTCGGCGCCTCAACCCCAGGACCACCAGGGCAGCCCAATTTTTCATTACTCTTGACTGACATGACAAGCTGCTGCTCAGCCCTGAAGGTCCAGAGATCGTGATTAAGATGATTAAGATATTGATGTGATGTGCTTCAAAGTAAACTGTAACTATTATTGAGTATCATTTACTATTAGCAGTTGGTCAGTTTTCTACTGCTATCTAGTCAGAACATTCAGGGATGAAAAAGGACAAGTACAGTCAACTAATGCTGGATCATTTATTGAGAAACAGACTCATCACTCTATTGGTCAAAAACAAGCAGTCTTCCTCAACTTTTTAAATCTCAGAATAGCACAGAGTAGTATTTTATTCCATCTTTGACCAAGCATTGATCAGTTGGACAATTGACCGCAGGGATACTGTAGACACAGGACATTTTATGTTTTAAGGCGTCACTATCACAAAAATTCAAAATTCAAAAACTCTCCCAACTCTGTCAAAGTGCATGCACGGGTCTGCGTCTGAAGTGAACACCACAAAACTCCTGACTGCAAACAGAGTCTGGAGACAGGTAAGAGGCAGGAACAACAGTGTGTGTAATGCACCTCAGCTGTGTTAACACCAGCAGCTCTGCAGTGGTGACGGATCACTGGAGTGGTCATAAAAACAAAGCCAGCACAAACACAGGACAGGGAGGGGCAGCTGGTAGAGAAATGCAAAACTAGTATGGGGAACATACAGAAAAAGGAACTAGTGGCTGCATGAGCTGGCAGGAGTTTTCCTTCTGATGTACATCTGTATTTTAAAAAAAAAAAAAAAAAAAAAAAAAAACATGCATAGAAAAAACATGACAATGGTATCTAGGTAATGTGCACCTTTCTCTGAACTCAAGTCTCTTGTCAATAAGCCAAGATTTCCTTGAGGATTATTCTATACGCTGTGCAGCTTAGCCACATTAGCTTTACCTCACAGGCCAGGAACAAAGTGAGTGCAGCAGCCCATAGACTAATATAATCAGGGTCATAACTTTCCCATCATTAGAACGTTACCCACTGATGACAGATGGACTTAGGATATAAACTGTTAACTTCCTTAAGCCCTTCCTCAAGTGTTCTCTTTTGGGGTCAAGAGGACACTTCCCTTCCTTTTACACAGAGAAATGTTGGCAACCGTCTCCCTGCCATTTTTTCTTAATCATGGTTACACGATCAGTAAGGTGTGTTGTCTGTGCAGAGCAGGGGCTCTCAAAGTTTTGATGGCTGAATACCAATTGAGCAAGCGACTGAGGGTCGCACAGAGAAACCCTTGAACTTGTAATTGGTCTTATGAAAATCTGTCTGGACCAACAATTATTAAAGATACTTTTCTTTTTTTTTTGGATTTGGCATCCATAGCTAGCCTAGGGAGACTCAAGACCAGCAAGATTTAGAGGTAAAGGCGCAGAGCCGTAGTTGTTAATGTATTTTTTTACTTACCTGGTCAGGCAAGTGAATTAGAAATCTATTTGTCCGAAATAATATTTGGCTTGTCCCTGTACAAATTGTTTTATTTATTAGCAGTTATCAAATAACAACAAAGACTATAGAGAAATGTTATTTATAATCTAGGGCTGCAACATCTACATAATGTCAGAAAATAGTGAAAAATGTCCATTCTAATGTCTTGTTTTAACAGTCTAAAAGCCAAACATATTCAGATTAATATGATAATAAAAGAAAATTAGGAAATCTCCATATTTGAGAGGCTGAAAAAACATTTATTGCCATTTTTGCATTAAAATTACCTCAACAATGAAATGTTTATCAAATAGTTTAACTCTTTTTTACCCTTTCTTCTTCAACTTGCTTCTTCTGCCAAAGACTTTTCGTTTACTATCATAATGTCAAAAAAAGCAACAAATTCTTAGCTAAAACCAGCAAATATTTGACATTTTTGCTTTGAAAATGACTAAAACAATTAATTGATTATCAAATTGGTTGGCAATTAATTTCCTTTCAAAAGACTTATTGATTAATCAACTAATTGTTGCAGCTCTAGTAGCTGAGCAGTGTACAGCTGTATTAAAGGTAGGCTATTGAAAGTGAAATATAATGCATGCAGTGAATGTTAGCGGGCCACACAAATGGTTTCTGAGGCCGCCATTGGCCCCTGATGTAAGAGGATACTAGCTAAGTGAAATCCTTAAAGTCATATATGAGGTGGGAAACAAGCAAGCCTCTAGGAATTTATGTGACATTGTAAAGCTGTGCATTGTATTGTGCTGTCATGTAATAAAGAGCTACAACTTTTTATTGAGCAATGACTCTGCAGGGATGTTTTCTATTGTTTGGATGCTTATAACATTAAAACGTCCTCATGGCTTCCTTCAGGTCATATTTTTAACAACATGGGATGTAAACAGTTTCAAACAAAAAATCTAAATGGTCCAGTTGTCCTTGGGGTTTTCTTCGATAGCCCTATCTGTAACCACACTACATACACATGTATGCATAGCGTGCTTAGAGCCAGGAAGTGAGTGAACAGATCACACGGGTGTCACCCAAAACGACATGTTTATCAGCTGTGTGCATGGCAGAGATTATCTGATAATACATCCTGGACTTTACAGAGATCGCTGATGAGATCCATTCAAGGTCACATCAGTAAAGCCCACTCCTCTTCTCCTCTCACCCAGAGCACTTAAAGAAACAATTTGCTGCTGATCTGGGGAGCAGTGCAGTGTTATTATCTTGTTAGAGCCAGTTAAGAGGCTGTGTCTCTGAGGGCTGATCCGACCCTGTCAGGAAGGCGTCACTTCGTTCCGTGGGCTGCCATGCAACCGCAAAGGCGTTAACGGTCCAAACCTCTTTACCACATGGACACTCAATGAGTCAAACACACACACACACACACACACACACACACACACACACACACACACACACAAAGACAGACAACAACATGAGTCACTTCACTGCCCTCAAGGTATTTCCCTGATCTGTCAAGACGCTCCCTTTATGTTTGAGCCTGCTGACAATATTTAGAAAGCTATTACTCACTAATCAACATTAATAACTCTGTTGCCAAATCAATGTTTGCATAATTTAGAGGCCAAAGTTAGACAATGGATTTTGTGAAGACATGCCACACAGCAGACTGCTGCACCAAATATGTGTAGGTTTTAGGGATGTACTGATACCAAAATCTCAAGGTATGATAATACCACGATAAAAATTCCATTATATGACATTTATCGCAATATTGAATAACAAAGAAATATGAAAAAGGTGCTTTATTAAATAATAAATCTGATGAGTACAGCATTTCTGTTCATATAAAATGAAATGCATCTACTTTCCTTTTTTAATAAGAGTGATAATAAACGAAAAGTAGCCAGCCATGACCTAAGTATGTGCAAAAATTTGGCACGAACTGTCTTTGGCAATGAATGTTTGAATTATGTATGTAAGATTACAGGCAGTCAATTATATCGATACAACAGGCTGTTAAGCAGCACTGTCTAAGTTCAAATGTAGTGTAAGCCAAACAATCATTCCTTATTAACTGCTGTGATGGCAGAAGGATCACTGAGATATTTAAACTGGGAGCACAGTGCCTGTGACAGACTACATCCCGACAGCTCAGCTCACATGGTGTTGTGCTGTACAGTTAATTCTATCTATATTAGATGAGAACGCAGTGTGATTTTTGGCTGCGTTTGCTAGGAATTGATGCTGTTAACATGCAGTTTTTGTAAAACCAGCAACTGTTTAGGTACTGATGTTTGAAGACTCATTTTGCCAAAATCTTCCAGAGACTTTTGTTTGTGTTGCTATCATGTATGACCATTCTTATGGGAGACACAGCCACTCACACATTGGATAAAAAAATACCAAACTACATTGGAAGTGATCAATAAATGAACATTGAATTATTAATGATGTAACAGGCAAAGGACTGTTAGCTAATACACATGTTTTATTGGACTGTAGGTCTCATCGCTAGTTAATAGTGGCTTTTCCTTCAATTCAAGACAAGACAGACAAAAGTCTGTAATAACTTGTTTTGATTAGAGTATACTCCAATATAGAGTTTTTAACTGGTTATGCAACATTCTCAATTTAATACTGATGCCCAGTTGGTGGTATGAGGGGGGATGCCATCCTCCTTGTTAGCAAAATGACCAAAATGCATCCCCCTTGTTAACCTGCCATCTCCCCTCCCCATCTCCAAGTGGCAGGGAGAGTACAGGGGTAGAGGGGTTGTTTAGTTGAATATGAGTGTTTAGACTGCCTGATTCACTGATTCTTAATCTGACTGAGGTTTGTGCAAGTTAGAATCTATGGCGCCGACCATGGCTCTGAAATATCAGTAGCTTGACTGTGCTGTGTATTCATAAATCAGTGGTGCTGTCTGTGGTGCTGAAATAGCAGACAAATTTGCAATTGTGCCTTTTTCTCTCAGTTACTTCTGTCAGTTTCAGAGGATACTCTCTAAACTGCAAAGTATATAGGAGGGATTTGTTAAATATTAACACTGCTTAACCACTGCTGATGCCTCTATATGACCTACATAATCTATCAGCAAGAACATTGTCTATTTCTATATAGTCATTCTTTGCTTTCTTCTGCCAGCCAACATGACAGATTCTCCTCAAAATCAGATGATTCATGGCACACAGACCATGCAGCGCATTTACATTTTTGATTTTATATTTTATGGTTATGGCTGGCTGGAGCAGGATTAGCAAAGAGGAAAAGGGACGATGATAGACCACAGGTGAAAATATGAGTTAACCCTCTTTGTTCATTCAACAGACGGAAAGAATTGGCCCTTTTCCTACTAGACAGCTATTCAATATGTCTGTTTTATTAAATAAATCGATGGCGACATGGAGAATATGAGATATATATATATATATATTATTATTATTATGAAGACATAACATTACTAGGGAATGCTGATCATTTGAGCTTTCTCATTAAAACTACCCTATTACCGCGCAGCCAAATCTGTAGGCTTACATGTAGCCTGGGTGCACTAAAACAAAAGAGTTTTAGTTCTAGATCAAAGTTTACTTTGTTTCACCATCATCACATAACAGTTAATAACAGCCACAAATAGATACATTACCTCATTGCAATGCATCCTGAAAACAGCTGTGTTTTAAAAGTAAAAACAGTATGCTATTAAAAAGAAGTTGCATCTTTCTTTCACTCACTTCCAAAACAAATGCATGCGATAGCCAGATCAAGAGCTTTGCAATGGTGAAAACACCACTGCTGTGAAACTAAGTAGTTACAAACATAGCAGTTAGTCTGTTCAGCTGGTGTGACAGGTCTCAGAACTTTTACCACAACAATTCTCAAGTTAATCAAAGTGAAGATCAATTTGACCCCTAAGGGTTCATATTTAAGAAATGTGTGATGTATAAAAGTACAAAAGGAGTAAAAAAAAAGTTTCATCGCTGCATTCACTCTCATTTGCCTGGAATTTGGCAAAAAAACTCAGACAACAATGATTCAGAGAACAGCGGTCATGTTGTTACTGGATTTCTGCTCCACTTGAAACAGCAAAGAGAAAAACACAACTGATTGCAGCGGGAGCTGGTACTGAGCCATTCAAAGGGAAGACAATGATGTCGTGACACACACTGACCTATAATTGCCAACAGCAGAGTGCTGAGGGGCAGTGATTGGCTGGCTTGTCGGGCCCTGTGGCCTCAGAGGATGAGAGCCATCATGCAATTGCACAGGATCAGCAAATCACTGTCAGATGCCCACTGGCTAGACCACTCCAAACCAAAGCTATTTTCCCATCAGCATCAGAGAGTTTATGGAAAACAATAAAAGCGAAATGGTTACAATAAAAGAGAAGGAATCCTTTAGGCATGTTTCAGCAACAAGTGAAAAACTCAAAAGGACTTTTGAGAATGAGAAATTACTTTTTTCATCTTTGCAAAAGACTGTGTCCTCCAATAATGGCAGACTTGAGTCTTGCATTAAAATGTAAGACAATGCATGAAAAGTAACAGGGCTTAAGAAATGTTGGCTCATGAGTTTCATTCACTCAGCAACACAGAGAAAAAGGCAGTGTTTGTACATGTCTAATAAATACATTAGTGTGGACATAGAGACATCAATCAGTGAGAAAGCATTTGGGTGATGTCCAGGCATTTCTAATCTGCCAACATAGATTAGGTGAACTCTATTTAAACTATAATAGCAGATTTCCTTAAATCACTGCCAAAACTCTGCAGTTTAACAAGCGTTTGAAGATGCTCTAGAAAACTGTTCCTATTAGCCCGTCAGGCAGTTTCTGATGTCTTAATGCAGGTCAGCTCCCAGACCTGCAGCTGCACAGAGAAAGACAGACCAGGAGAAGGCGGGGGGTTTGTGGAATAAACCCAGAATCAGCAGCTCTCCCTCTGCCTCCTTTCTTATCTGCTCGCACAGCCAGTTGAGAAGCACACAGACACAGCACTCGCAGACACAGCCAAGCTTTCCTGGCATCTCTCCCCCCACTACGGAGAGATGAGTTTGTCCTCCCATCTACACCTCTGTGTGAAGCCCAACACACATCAAGCAGCAGCAGCAGCCACAAGCACATTTAATTGGCCAGCTGTCTGAGTGGTCAGAGCAACTAATTACTTCAGAAGCGGCAGACAGCAGTTTTTCGACAGTTGCTCAAGCCATACAGGAGCACACTTTAGAACTGTGCATTAAGAGTGCAAGCATGAGCCATATGCAAATATCAGAGAATTGTCCTTGCCCTTACATTCCCACTGGAGCGAATCTGCACTTTCCCATTTCTCCTTCAGGACGTTAATTGATTAAAAATTCAACATATGGTAATACAAAGCTTGTGAGTGAGGCTCTGCTTGCAGGCAATAGATGCAGTTGAGTCCCCACAGTAAATCAAAGTGATGTCTTATCAACTAATTATCTCCTCTGAATTGTTTATCAAACACAAACCCTGAAGACTTTTCTCTCCTTTCTGTCTAAATCTCTCTGTGACTTGTATGTGCATGTGTGCGCCCGGGTGCTTTATGTTATGTGTGTGCCGGTAACGGTAGGTGACATCTCTGGCTAACACTGCGTGTAAGGCTAACAAACACAGACATCAGCAATATACAAAGCACACTGACCGTGATTGCCACAGGGAGACACAGTGGAGATGAGTCAGGAGGGCCGCAGGGTGGAGAAAATCATCAGGGGCCAGGAGGTTAATGCTGAAAAGAGCACACATTGCTTTTATATGAGATGCAATTACAGTTTTTGATGGTGGTTGAGTGCACTTCTTGTAAGCTGCCTCTGCTACATGGAGGTAATGTCATGTTATTTTTATAATGTGCCTAAGTCCTATGCAACTTTTTCCCCAAAAAAGGTAAGCAGTCCCCTGAAGTTGAAAATACAGGTCCACTGTAGAACAAGAAGAAGAAAAAGAAGAAGAAGAAGGAGAAGAAAGCGAAGGAGAAAAAGAGGAAAAGAAAGAATTACTCTACTAACCTAAGGGAGATTCACAGACACACTGTGAGTGTATCAGTTTGTTTCAGTGCGATTAATGTGTTTGAGTGTGCCAGACATCCATTGTTCTGAAAGACATAAATCATTGAAAAACTCTGATAAACCTGAGGGCAATTTACACTTTTGGCATATGTCCCAAAATACTCAAAGATTCTGTCCACTGTATGATAAAAACAGAAGAATTTTAAGTTGAGTTGGAAATCTCTTTCCTGATCCAAAGAAAAAATGGTGGCCAGAAATTACATACCTCCATGAACATTTGGCTGAGAATAATAGAGAGAAATATAGAATAAAAGTAAATCACCCAGTATTGGAATTGGCTAGGTGGTGAAGCTATAGACTATAAAACTATGAAAAAAGCATTTGTACAGTCAAAACTGTGTACAAATCTTTTGGGGTATGCAAATAAAACATCAATATAGCCAATATGGCTAATTAACTAACATAAATAACATCTTTCATTCATGTCATGCAAACTGAGCAGGCAGTCATTTCCAGCTACTATCTTTGTTTGGATTAAGGAAACGGGCTAAAATAATATTTTTTCCCTGTGGAGCAAACTGAATTAGTTAGACGAGTCTTTCAGTACCCTAGAAATACTTTTGAAAGCAACTGAAAGAGTTGACTGTAGGACTCCACAACTAATCAAAATATTTTCAAAATCGACTGCATTGTCTAATACGAGAAAAATGTGTGACTAAACAGCATGATAATGACGTACTGTAATGCTGCAGAGTTCCTCTAGCCTATAAACCTTGTTCATCAGATGTAAGAAAAGATGTTTGTACAGACCTCAACAAATGTCACATTATAAATTATTTCAATCATGTTTTTCCAGTGAAAATGAAAAATGTGATACAATAATGTTCATACCCACTAATCTTGAATCATATCTCAAGATCTGCCAAACTATTGCAAGATAATCTTTTTTAACATATTGCCCAGCCCTAGTTGACTGTAAACAGCCTCCTGTTTTTTCAAAGATTATCATGGTTATCTTTCAAAAAGCAAATGCTGAACAACTAGATCTTGGTGTGCAATACACTCATAATACTTATTACGAGACTTTGTTAAATACTAGTGTCAATTACAGCATTCTAAGGTCTGTTATTTCTTTATAACAGACCGTTGCTATGAATAACAGACCATTATTATAAAAAAAACAGACCATTGCTATGGACAGTTCTAATCGTAGACTCTGAAGAAACAATAAAAGCATTGTTACACAACTAAAATCATTTTAAAATTAATATTTTGTGTCAAATTATTGACTTTTTTGGTGCATAGCCTTGTCACAAGCAGGATAATGTACAGGGAGCAGGTCACTAGACACGACCTGCGGCTAGTGACAGTCATGACTTTTCAATGACAGAAGAAAATCAACAAATACACCTACGAATACGAATACGAATACGAAATACTTTATTGATCCCCAAGGGGAAATTCATTTGTCTGTAGTCTCATCTATTTGTATAAGAATTATAGAGTCTGATGGCAGTTGGTATGAAAGATCTTCTGTATCTCTCTGTCCTACAACGAAGAGAGAGAAGCCTTCCACCACCATTATTTCTTTGGTCCATCAAGGTGTTATGCAGTGGATGATCCATGTTGTTTAGGATGGCCTCCACCGTCCTCATTGTGTCTCTCTCCACAACTTCCTCCAGAGAGTCCATCCTTACTCCGATCACAGAGCCAGCCTTTTTCACAAGCTTATCCAGCCTCCTTGCTTGCTTTTTTCCCAAACTTCCTCCCCAGCAGACTGCAGCATAAAATAAAACATTGCCACAATAGACTGATAAAACATCTGCAGCATCTTACTGCAGATGTTTAGAGATCTGAGCTTCCTTAGGAAAAAGAGGCGGCTCTGCCCCTTTTTGTATATAAAAAGAAAAATATAAAAAATAAAAAATATATGCTTTTTTCTCATATAACCCCATTCAAAAATAAATTGTTTAGAAGTGCTGTCTGCCACAGCTGCACCTAGCTAAAACTAAAATTACAACCTACATGGCTATAGCACCATTTTAGTGAGTAATGTTAACATTTATGGTTGAGTTGTGGTATATCATTTCTACTTACATGACAAATAAACAGTCTGTATGTTGTAAAGTAGTAGTCATAGCAACCAAGCAATGGCATTTTTTCAGTTGTATCGCAGGTTTACGCAAAAAAAGGAGGACCTAATTAGCTAGCTAACTTATAAAAATAGTGGTAGCTAAATGCTAAATGTAGCTAATTAACTAGCTTTATTTAACAGCTACTATAAGTGACTGACATTGAATACACATATTACAGTGAGTTACTGAAATGACTTACTCAGTATTGCTTGGTAGGTTTTATTCCTTTTGTCCACTTGCTCTTAATCCTTGAATTATGCTAACGTTAGCTTCAACACTTAACAGTCAACAAGATGGCGTCCGTTTCTCTCGGTTGTCTGAATTCAGAGATATTTATGTTGTCTCTCACTGGTAGACTGACTGAGCAGCATCCATCGTGTATATGGTGATATTTCTTACACAGCAGAGAGGTGTTAGGGCTCAGCTCTTGAAACATGCCAGACTGGGAATTGTTATGCTGAGGAAGCTTTTCAGAATAAAACCATAGTAAAGATTTAGGGTGTAACAGGGGAAGTGGAAATTTTATATGAAAATACTGCACGAGTACACAATGAAATAAATCTAATTCATTAATTGTTTTATTTTATTATTTATTTATTAGTTTAATTTTAATTTATTCTTTCTATATCCTAAATCTGTAACCAAATACATAATTTTAAAAATCAGCATTATGTAAATGGGTAATAATTCTTGTATGATCCTGAACAAACACAGAAAATGGAAATATATCAAAACCTGTTTGCCTTTTTAATTTATGATGCAAGTCACACATAACATGCAAAGAACTAGTTGAAAAATGTTATATACAGTAGGGATGAGGTGGTAGATTGAAAGAGGTGGGTTACAAAGACTGTAAACTGCAGAGAGAACTGGAGATTAGTGAACTTCATAAGAGTGAGGTGAACTTCAGGTGAAGCTGTGGCTCTGTGCTGAGCCCTGATAAACTGGATCATAAATTCTTAATCACAGCACACCACATTATTTTACCATTTAATAATTTGGCATGTCGATTGTTGCAATCCCTAAAAAATTAACACTTTTAATTGTATAAAAATTTGTTTCTCTTGTTAAAAGGGTTTTTAAAGATTTTTTTCTGACCTAAATCAAGGATATAAATGGACAGGGGTTGTTATACATTGCACAGATTGTAGCCTAAAGCCTCCTGAGGCAAATAGTGATTTGTGATTTTGGGACATATAAATAAAATTTGTTTTGTCTTAATGAGAATGATGAGCAACTAGATCTGAAGATTAGTATATTTCTACAAGTGCAATTTTATTTATTCTCATTATTTTCAGAATTTTTACAAACCAAACAACCAGACAATCACTTGATTAATAAAGAACATAATCAGCACATTAATCCTATAAAAATAGTAATTAGTTGCAAAATGAACCCAACCAATTACAACACTGAAATTCTGCTTTTACAATAATGCATGACTAATAAAATAATATATGATGATATAACAGTAGGGTACATTGTAACACGGTATTTTCACAGTGTGGTACATGTTTAGTAAAACATCTGAATACTTCCTCCACCACTGAACACATGACTCTTGCATACACTGTAAATCCTCTTGTCTAATAAGTATAAATAAATATATAATAAAAATAATAATAATAATAATAATTAATAATAATAATAATAATAATAATAAATAATAAATAAAATTGAAAATTCAAACTGACAAACCCACAGACTGACTTAAACCTACTGATGTTTACAGTTAATAACTTGTGTAGGTAGTTTAGGTAGGTTTACTGTCACAGTAAACACATACAGAGCACTGACATGCAGCCAGGATGAGTCATACTTTTCCCAGAGAACATCTGCAACAGGTAAACATACCAGACCGTCACTGCATGGATCAACCCACAGCCAACCAATCGCACGTCAGCAGGGGAAGGCACAGCTGTTTCCAGAGTACACATGAACTGATAAGGATGACACTGGATTAGAAATGATTTGACATGAGTCAGATCCCTAAAGGTCAGACGTGTGGGCGTCAACACACATTAGCGAACACACAAATCACAGACGAAATACATAATAACATTTCAGGAATCTCCTACCAATGAGTTCACCCTAAAATAAAAAATACATTTTTCCCTTGCGCTGTAGTGCTATTTAGTTTTGGAGATATCAGCTGTAGAAATGTCTGCCTTCTTTCTTACATAATTGGACTAAATGGCATTCAGCTTGTGGTGCTCAAAGCGCAAAAAACAAAGAAACAACAACAACAAAAAAAACCTCAAAACCAATGTCTCTTTCCAAAAATCATGACCATTTACTCAAGATAATCCACAGACCCTGTTGTGAGCAGTTTCATGTAAGAACTGCTTTCTTTCTGCTGTAGAATCTACCAGAACAACTTTCGTTCCACCAGAAAAACAAGAAACTATACAATTGTACTGTTTTTGGGACTTTGAGCCCTCCAGGACTAGTGCACTCTAGTTTCACTATATTGGATAGAAGGCAGACATCTCTACAGCTGATATTGCGTATTACCTAGATGGACAAATGGGGTAAAATGGGGTAATTTCAGAGTAATTGTTCAGTGTTATTTGAATTTAAACACTGGGGTTATATTCAGTGAGCTCAGGGTGTGTGATGAAGAAGAATTTAAACCATTTTGGCCAGTGAAGGTCCAGACTTGCCTTGCAGCTCAGCAGAGTTGGCCCACGCAGGGCCGTCCCTTCAACAGCTACTCCACTCGTGTAAACATGACCTCTGTTAGACTAACAACTGCCTGAAAAATTTTTAAAAGTAATCTCATTCCAGGGGGACTCTCTATAAAACCAGACCAGACACTTTGAAAATCCCCAAGTATGTGTGTGCGTCAAACACACGGCTTAGCAGAGATAGAGAGAGAAATTCAGTGGCACATTCTTAACTTAAAGATAAATCATTGGTCTGTGTGGCCCAGCGGGCTGGAGGTGAACACCATGTGTTCCTGTCATCACGGGTTCAAAACCAGCTCATGACCTCTGCTAGACATCATCTGTTTCCTTCCTGAATATCCTGTCATGTTCCACTGAGTACTATCTAGTGAAGCAGAGGTTTCCTGAGCGGATCATACTGATGTTTGGACTTTCTTTACATTATTCCTTCTGCTGTCGGCATTTCTTAAAAAGAAAGAACAGGCCTGCCATCCTTCATCTCTGTACCGCATGAAAAACCACAGTGACGTGACACTGACAAAATACCTCAAGCACAGTAATTCATCACAGAAAAAGCTTAATTTTTGTCCAAGTCTGTTTATTTATTCCACTGTGACTCGACTGTCTTCATATCAGTGTGTGCATTATGCTACACTTCTCTCTCTGTCAGTCACCTGAAGAAATGGAAGAAATAATCCCTCAAAAACATGTCAGCTTACAAACTTTATTGTCACATTAATGTCTTTTTATTCAGGGAATTATTGTTCAGTGACAAAGCAGTTCATTTCAAGCAAGACTGCCACAGAAAAGGTTGGTGAAGCATTACGTTGGTGGGTTGCTGTGATGACTGGAAAACGGAGGACTTTGACACATGAGAGCAGGGAGTGCATCCTAAGCAGTTAGGTTTTAGGAACAAAAGTGCTTTGGTTAAGATTAAGTTAGGGCAGGATTGCAGTTTTGGCTAAATGTTAACAAAGTAAAGTATTTTTTATCCCACAGTATTAAACCAACTCCTTTCTCTAACCTTAAATGTGTTTTGAGTGCCCTCACATAACTATAAAAATATATAAATCAAGCTTTGTTACTTTGAGCAGATATTGCATTTCAAGAAATTGTATTCTTAAAAAAAGAAAAGAAGAACAACAATTTCTGTATGAATATTTTGCACAAATGTTTATTAAAAAATGTTTCCTCTGTGGGGATGTACTTCTGGCCCAGTGGTGCTTTGAGATAAATGCTAACATGTTCACGATGATAATGCTAACATGCTGATGTTTAGCAGGTCTCCTGCTGCATTCCATTGACATATACTGCATTAGAAATGGGCAACATGACTACTTGGCATGGCTACTTCCAGTTTAAATACCATTTTGAATTCTGAAATAAAATTCAGCATCCTCAGTGACCCCCATAACCATGCCAATATTTCCAAAATCGGCCAAGCAGTTGCTGAAATATTGTCCATATGGGTGATTATGCTAATTCATGCTAATTATGCTAATTATACAAATTCCCGGACATATATAAGTTAGCATAAGTTCATAATATTGGGGACCCATACTTTACATTTCTGACATTTACAGATTCACAATAGGGCTCTAATGGGTGGGAAATAAACTGAAAGTGAAGCCAAAACATCTCAGTCACCTCCTGGTGGTGGGCTGCAGTATAGGTCATAGTCGCAGCCCCCTCCATTTTAATAGATTAGACATGGGCAAACTACAACACAAAAGTACACATCTAATGAATTTATCTCAAAGATAGTTTTCTGTCATTTTAGGTAGTTCCTATCACACAGATGTGTCTTCAAGTGTTCATGTTTCTGATTAGTTTGGATTTAATTAGTTATTTGTTGCTATCCAAAGGGTGTTTCATGCCATGATTGACAGCTGAGCTCAGCTCACGACTGAATCAACTTTGTGCGTGGGAACTCGAGAGTGCAACTCAAAGCTGATCACTACTGCACAGACTCTGGCTCCAGATGTCACAGAGCAAGATGGCAGCGCTCATATCCAGGATATTTTGGCTTCAGTTTTGTAGAGCGGTAGGAAGTGGAGTGTCCATCGTTATTTATGTGAACGCTGCATTCCAGTTAAAGCCGTGAGGTGGAAATTTCAGTTGAATTGTCCAACTTCCGACCTCAAAGTGTTCCATGTGCAAGAAGCTAAAAATAAACAGCTGACTGTGACAAACACAATTAAACGTCTCGCAGTGCGGCTTTCTTTGCGTATATAAATAAAACAGAGGAGGAAACCGCAACCACCTACCTTATAACACTGGAAACATATTTTGATATCGATTATCGATAAGGTTTTATGTGATAGTATGTATTATTTTTATCACGTTCAGGCAAATATAATTTACGTGTCTTTATAGTTGATGGTTTAACGTTTAGAAAGTGACTTCCATTACCATTATTACTTTCAGTGTGCCAAGCTGCGCTGAGCTGTGCCTGAGATGGACCTACTCTGGAGAGGGGGCCAAAAGAGCCTGACCCACCTACAGGTGGCTGACATCTCACCAGCTGTGGCCAACCAGTGATGACCCTCCTGTCTCCCCCTCAAACAAGCAAGTGTTGTGATACTCAGCTCATGTGTGCACAGGAGAGCAGAGAGAAAGACAGTTCTTAAAGTCTCTTTATGTTCAGCTCTCAGTACTTTTGTAACTTCTAACAGAATCTTTATATTTTAAAGTTTAGTTTCTCTCCTCTGTCGCAGTTTGTATTTTCAGGTATCTGCGTTATTTTACTGTTTAATGTTCACTTTCAGCTGCGTCTGAGTCGTGTTAAGTTACTCCTTTATCAAGAACCAATACCCAGCCCTAGTTTTCACTGTCTTAGTTTAGTGCGTTAGCGTGCCAAAATTTGTTATCAGCACTAAACACAAAGTGCAGCTGTGGTGGTTGATGACGATGACATCGTTTTGCGGGTATTTGGTCATAAACCAAAGTGGTGGAGAAATTGAAATTTGGACATGATGATGGCGCTAGATGAAAAGTCAGAGTATAATCACAGTGATTACAATTAATCCTGAGAGGGAGATGGATGCCTGGGCTAAATTTAATGGCAACAGCTCAATAGCTGTTTTCAGTTTGGACCAAAGCGGCGAACAGAACAACAAACCAGGGGACATATACTGGGACAGGGCTTTGAACCAAGACAACTTTAGCTGCTGATGATAGTTTTGTCAAAATATATTTAGATACACTTTTTAAGCTGCAGTAACAACTCTGGTTCAAACCACAGCAGAGGACCGGCTGCATTGTCCGTCTGCTGTGTCAGATTCAGTGAAAGTAAGTTTGTGGTTGCAGCTTACTAGAAACTCACACTACAGTGACCTCAGCCACTGGCAGCTCTCCACAGACCTTTCACCGTGTGCCAACAACACAACTCAAAAGGCAACAAAAGGGACACCCGAACAAACCTCTGGCTCTCTGACACAGTCAGCATCTCCTGAAGAACAGTGCAGCTCTGTGCTCAACCTGGATATCTGACAGGTTATTATCCCATTAGGTCTGCTTCATTTATAGTCCAGACAATATATGAAATCACAGGCCAACCACAGATAGAGATCTCTGCTCCTGGCTGTGTTTTTTACCAACCACTGTTTGTTTTTCAGACTATTAATGCTCACTTATAACTTGTCTGAATGTTTTTATGCCAAGAGACATTCAAAATTACTTTGTTTAGGGTTAGAAAAATACTTAATGTATTTATTAGACTGTTGTTCCTTGTGAATGGGACTTAGCATAAAAATATCTATTAATGGCTCATTTTGACTTTTACGTCAATTCTGTGAAGCAAGACTACTTCAGTTGTGTATGGGAGGTCATTGTTCTCAACAAGAATTCACAGCACATTTAACATTAACAGTCATGTTCCTCAGTAATACTCCACATTTTAAGTCCTGTCCCACAATTGCACTACTTACACAGTTAATGGTGTTTGGCCGTAAATCATATTGTCATAAATTATTTTTAAAATGAGGCCACTGCATGCATTTCCCTCACCCTGAGGTCATTTCATTTTCAGCATGAGCAAACTGTTCCTTTATACGATGAATGTTTACAGACTCTGTCAGCATCAAGTCAGTTGCTCTTCGGTGTAATGTAAGGCATGAGGTGGGAATGTAAAACATGTGTAAAGAGTGTGGACGGCTCCCGGATCAACACATCCCTGAAATGTGTTTTGACACAAGTACAAGATAAGGGTAAGACAGACTCCTGAATGTTACATGAAGTTGGGAATGAGAAATGTCTGTAGGGTCTTAATTCCAGGTCACTGGATGAAAATGTGGCAACATATAGACTAGACATATAGATAAATGAATTTTATATAAAGTAACAAACATCTGCTTTTAAGGTACCAGGTTCTAATATGTCACCTCTATAAAGAGACTATAAGTTATAACTAACAGGGAATCAAGGTTCCACCTGAGAACCAATTATAAATGGCCTGATCCATTGAAATGTCTCTTAGCTTAAAAATTCTTTTGATTGATGCCGCCTGATTTTCTGACATGAAACTCATGTGTCCACGCTGCTGGAAATTTGCAACAAGACACGAGCCATGAGAGGAAGAAACCTGGCTTCATTTCACAGAGAAAGATGACAGCAGTGTTGGTTATAATGTCTCTAAAATAACAATTTCATGTAAGATTGGAAGCATGAGCAATATTCTGAAACATCTTTCCACACAACATGGACTTAAATTCCAGGAATGTCATGTATTTATTTATTTTATTTGTATTTAACACATCTGTTGCCTATTATTGTAACATTAGCACCACGCAGGCATGCTTAGTGGATTTTTTCTTTGGCTAAGAAAACCCAAATGAAATCCAAGGTTGTACAAATATTCTCGATTTTCTATTTTTTCTACACAGAAAATTGATCAGGAATCAATAGGGGAGTCAATAAAGGATATGTGCTGTTATAAATGTCAGTAAGTCATTATTGGTTTTGCCTAAAGTTCAAAAGTAACTACATAATTATAACTTTACTTTAAAAAACAGCACTTAACACCTTACATCTGGTTTGTTTAATTTGTACAAAAAAAAAAGAAAAAAAAAAAAAAAAAAAGAAAATTAAATTGCCCTTGTAGCTGCCAACCCCCTATGCTAAGCTATAAGTACCAGTCAAAAGTTTGGACAAACTTTTCATTCAATGCTTTTTCTTTGTTTTTTTATGAGAAATTGTTCAGATTATACCAACAGTTAGCTTTCATCAAAGCAAAAGGTGGTGACTTTGAAGAATCAAAAATATCAGAGGGCAAAAGCTTTCACACACTTATAGATCGAGAGGTGCATGGAAGACGATGATGGGTCCACAACAAAAAGCAAAAAAAAAAAAAAAAAAAAAGACTCTCTCACACTCTTCTGCACTTGCAGTGAAAGATTTCATTTTATTGCAAGTGCAGAAGACAGCGTGAGCCTTTTATATTTTAGATTCATAAAAAGCAAAAATATATTTTCTTTGTTTTCACATTTATTGCTCTCTACACAGTTCCACATAATTCCATATTTCATAGTTTTGATGTCTTCAGTATTAACCCATAACTTAGAAAAATAATAAAAATAAAGAAAAAAAAAAACATTGAATCAGAAGATGTGTCCAAAGTTTTGACTGGTACTGTATTTACTATACAAAAGCAACAGTGGTATCTGTCCCTCTGTCTAACTCTCAGCAAGAAAGCAAATAAAAAACATATTTCCCATTTATGTACAGTTCCTACCTACCAACAATTCATACATGTTCATGTCACACATGTTGTGCAACACTGTTCAAAGGACATACATATATAAATATGAAATCTGATGTCCTCATTATCACATGTAGCTCTCTCGGTCCACCAAGCAGCAGTATGGCCATAAACATAGGCTGGGTCTCTTCTCATATATAATAAATCGCAGGCTCGTATATTCCCTCAAGACCTTCCCTTGAATGGGGAGACAGATGTTTATGCAGTTACCATGGTGAGGGTTGTCCTTTAGTGAGGGAGCAGCAGAGGTGTCGCACAATCCACATCACCCTTTCAGAGAGTCATTAGACAGCCCCGGTGGAGTCAACCGCTGAAATATGTTCCTCTCAACAGGGTGGGCACGTTCTGTTGGGAACAAGGACACACGTACTGCAAAATATAGTCAGAATTTATTTTTACATAAATTGCCATTTCACCCCTCAAGAAACCAAGGGAGTTATTGATAGCTTCTGCACATGATGAAAAGTAAATATTCCCACACATGAGAAGTGCATCCCATGAAACAAATACAGTTGAACTTCAGTATTTTAAGTTCTGTGTATTATTGCTTGCATGTTAAGGTTTCCTTCTCTGTAAGGTATTGTATATCCTGAAACATAATATACACCAAATAATATTTTCTCACAGAAATAAGTATAAATAGATAAACTTGGACTGAAAAAAGGAAACTGGTTTGAATTTCCTTTGTTTCTACAGTAAGCCATGCCTGGAACACGTCCATAAAAATTCACAGGGACGTTGTGTGGCCATGTTTAAGGAGGCTGTGGGTTTAATTATCAGTTAACTGGGTTATTACTCTCTCTTACACCAGTCAGGCAGCACATATGTGCTGTTATATGTAGGATACTTTGATTATTGCTAATAAAATACTTTTTTTAGTTCTACCATTCACAAGTAATTTCCTATAAAAGTCGCATTGCATCCAGGTGTATTGTTCATTTCATGGAGCAACAACATATTTTTAGATCCTCACATGGGAATAATTAAAAGCATATATAATGTACTCTATAATGTGAATATCCTGCTCAAGGTTACCATCAGAAGTAGAAGAACATGTGCACTTTTGACATGCTGTGCTTAGAGTTGGCCGATAAAATCAGGGATTTCAATGCTGTGAAATCTTTGAGGTGTAGATCTGGCTCCATACTACAGAAAGTTCCTATCTGAAGTTTTAAGTTAGGATAAGAAGAGTCTAAAATAGGATTTCTCCCAATTTGGTGTTACAGAAGCAATCCTATCTTTTCTCAGGTTAGGAAACCATAAATACTCATTCCAACATTGATTATCAACATTTATGTCTGTTACCTTGCCACTGACACTGCATTTCCCACCTCCCTGAGCTAAACAACTTTTTCTTATTGAAACATACTAAAACATACTTTACACTGAAGCATACAAAAAAATGGAGCAAAAACAATGACGAACACTTAATTTTTTAATTAGCTTCTGTTAGCAGATGCTACCATTAGTTAGTTAGTAAGTTAGCTACTACTACAGATGAGAGACTACAAGTTCGGACAGTTTAAACGGTTAACTAACACTTGAAGCACATTGTGTTTACACTTGTTGTATGAAATGTGCTGTATAAATAAATCTGACTTGACTTGACGACTGTTAGCTACTGTTAGCAAGAACTACCACTAGCTAGTGTTCATGAACACTACCTTTAGCAAGTTAGTACTTTACTATGGGTGGAAAAATAAGTTAAGTTAGGACAGTCAATGGTTAGCTAACATTAGCTACTGTTATTACATGGATTTGTTAAATACTCAATTCTGATTGGTCAATGACAACATTCTAAGGTCTGTTATATAGACCCTTTTATGGCTGATGTCATCAAAGAGCTGCGCACGCATTTCAGCAACAGAAATGGCGGTGTCCTCCAGTCATCCAGACGAGTTATCAAGCTGCAAAGGTTGAATTAAACATTTTACCAGCACCAAAATCACCAAAACATTTGTTTATTGAGTATATGATACTTCAGAATCGATATTCCAGTGGTCGATATAAGTTGCTCAAACTTCTGAAAGATTGTGACCGTTTCAGAGTAATTGGTGGCGTCTATGGCTGCAAGCTATTAAACGTGTTGATTAGACTGAGAACGTGATTAAAACTGCTCGTGTTTGCAGCGGCCCATTGACAAGCTGCTGTGGTCCGCCGTACTGCCGTTGCCAAGATGCGCGCAGCTTTCTCATTGTTTACAAACTGTAAAAGGGTCTATATAACAAACTGTCGATATGTATAACAGACCATTGCTAGGGACACAGTTCTGATCTTGAGGGACAATAAAATCATTGTTAGCAACTAGCGAGCACTACCAATAGCTAGTTAGAAAGTTAGCTAGCACTACACTACTTTTTCTATCTTAAGTTAGGCTAAGAACCTTGATGTAAGACCTGTTCACCTGTTAATCTGTAATTTTTTCCTAGATCAGACCTTTGCCCTGATTACCACAGTTACCAAACAGTTAAGATAGGATCTGCAAGTTAAGAAGTTTCTCTACTACCAGCCCTTGCTTACAGACCCCTTGCTGCTTCTGCAAACATTTGTCTTCATCTTCAGGATGGCTGCTGGCTCTAGCCAGGCCACCAGCTCCTTGTGGCTTGTTTGATGATTAAATACATTTTTAGCCATGTTGTAAACTTCCTGTGTGGTTGCACCATCAGGTCTGTGTTCCACACCGCCGCTCCCCAAAGGCCTTGCATGAACACCATTATTATCCCTGCAAATTAGCCCAGTTAACCCACCCCTGCTCCAGCTCACTCTTTGTTAACCCCTCATTTTTCACCATGTCTGGACCAAAGGATTGTAGAAGCTGGTTCCCCCTCCCCTCCCCACCGTCCTCATCCACCCCTTGTCCCGGCAGATCCTAACCCCAGTGAATATTAAACAGCAGAGACTGCAGGAATGCCTTGGCTAAATTGGCAGCAGATGTTGTTGAAGGGATTTGGTTGTGAGGTGTTTTGTCTGCAAACGGAGCTGTAAAACATCGCAGGCCTGACATGTTCTCTGGTGAGTCTCTACGGTGAAATGGCACAAGGGCAATATAGCCGTGTAGTCGCTCTACTGAGGCTCACCGGTGGTTGAACACTCAACCATCCATTTAATAGACACTTATGAGGAAAGGTTTCAGGAAATGAGCTGAACAAAGAGCCTACTTCAGAGTTGGAACACAACAAAGATGAGGAGTATCTGAGCTATCTTTCCCAAATAAATCAAGTAGTCGAAGAGTCCAAGATTTAATATGTGGATAACCTTCTTTACACCACAAAATAATCTGTTTGGTCTGTACACTCTTAGAAATGAAGGTGCTAACTAAAACCACATAGGGTTCTTTGGCTTGTCCCCGAAGGAGCCCTTTTTGTTTTCTGGTTAAATCTTTTATTAAAGTTCCACTTGGAATCCTTTCTGGGAGCACTACCTAGAACCCAGTATAAAAGGCTATATAACCATCTGTGAGAGATTCTGTCCAGAACCCCCTATGAGAGGTTCTACAGAGAACACTTCTCCAGTACCCTCTCTGAGGCTTCTATGCATAACCTTTACATCTTTTAAGGGTGCTAACAAAAACCCACCAAGAGGTTCTACCAAGAACCTCTTTGTCATTTAAAATTGACATTTGTCGAATACAAGGTCTTCACTTTTATAAATAGAAGTGATAACCAGAAAACCAAAAGGGTTCTTTGGCTTGTCCCCATAGGAGAACCCTATCTAACTTTTTATAAAGGTTCCATGCGGAGCCCTTTGAGAGGATCCGACCTAGAATCCAACATAAAGGGGCAAATCTAGAACCATTTGTGGAAGATTCCACTCTGAAACCCCCACTAGAGAGATAAGAGAACCCTTCTATGGTGTAATGGTTCCACCGTCCCAACTTTCTAAGGCACTGACAGCAGGTTCTACTGAAAACCTTTTTATATTGCAAGGCTTTTGTCTAGAGCCTATCCAGGGGGGTCTACAGAAAACCTTTTTAATATTCCAAGGGTTTTCCCTAGAACCTCCTGAGGGGGGTTCTACAAGGGTGTTATCTAGAACACACTCAGGGGGTTCTACTGAGAACATTTTTATATTCAAAAATTTTTATCCATGACACAGTCAGTGGGTTCTACAGAGAAACATTGTATGGTACACAGAACCCTTGACAAAAGGATTTCAACAATCCTTGAAGAATTCTTTCCTCAGAAAAGGTTCTTAATGGAACCCTGGGTCTTACAAAGAACCCTTGATGAAGCCTTTCTTCAGAAGCAAATGGTTGTGGGTAGAACCTCTGCTCTTCAAGAGGAACCCTCTTGGAACCCTTATTTCTAAAAGTGTTTGTTGTTGTCCTCTACATGACACTGAAAGGTTTTTGTCAAACAGGACACAGTTTCCAGCTCAAGATGTGGGAATCATGTCAAGTCATGTCATGTACAAGCCGATTACATTTTAATGTATGTTTAAGTATAATTTAAAAAACCTACATGTTACACAGGAATGGAAAATGTTGCTTACCTGCTGGTCGTGTCAGTTTGAGAGGAAGCAGGCCTGAGATGTCTGGGTGTCTGGGAAAAAGATGAATGACTGGTGCACAAAGAAAATGATTTCGCAGTTTGTTCCAAATTCCAAACCAGCCATCGCTCCAGGCTACGACTGCCGACATAAACTGTGACACATGTGATTTCTTACTCCCAACCCAAATTATGATAGTTTGGACTACTGGTGCTCTGGCTTCACGTCCACAGAGGCACAGGAAGAGGAACTGGTTAGGGGCTCAAACAAGTCAATGGATAGAAACAAGGACAAAAAAGTCTTACGTACATTCAATTACAATTTCAAGAAAAACAAATAAACATTCTTATTTATCAAAGCTGTACCAATCAATGTTCCTATATAAACAATGGCTCAAATGACGTGTAATGTTTATAGCTCATAGTGACAAACCCACAGAGAATTATCATTGAGTTTCTTCAGGTCTATGGAATGTTTAAAAGACTTTCACTTAGTTTTAGCTTTCACAGAGCCAGATATTTTCCTCAGGAGTTGGTGGAGACCAAAACAGAGCAAAAAGATTTGTGAATATTGGACTCAGATTCATCAAATGGCCAGAAACATGACTCTAAATGAATGATAATGTTGCTCTGTAACTGCAGGATGTATAAATAGGCAACTATAAAGGTCCTTTCAGACAGTGAGAGGTCACCGCTGTATCTGCCGTCAGGCCGCCTTGATGTTCTGTGTTTTGAATCTGCAGCAATAAGACAAAATACTACAACGGTGGCATAATAAAGCAGGTTGTTCAAAATAGAGGAAATGTTTAGCGATATAATGCGATTAATATTATTTTTGTGTAGTACTTTTTGCTAAGTGATATCATAAAAGTTTTTAACTGTCCCACACTGCCTCTGAAGCTGATGTTGCTCCAGGAGTGTTTCTCTTTTATGTTTATTCACTGCTTGTGAAGAGCTGTATAACTGTATAACTCATATCAGAAAAATGAGCTCTTCTACGTTCCCCTCTTTGGGGTTCCTCGGGTTGCCATGAGAACACAACAAGCGGTGGCACCCAAACTGATAAAGTTGACCTACCATCAAGTGACAATAGTGGCACATAACTAGAAGAGTGCAGAGTGCAAATCTCTGCCAGGCAACCCAAAAGAATATTTGGATATGACCTCTTTTTAATTAGTAGCTGTAATTTCATTACATATATTTTCTCAGTAACTACAACTGATTACATTACACTGATTTTGTAATTCAATTACATGCAACTATTACTTCCTAATGCTTCTAGTAGGTAGGCCTTGTTTTAGCCTAGGACTTGTTGCTGACTTATGGCTATGAGTGAAAATAATCATTTTATGTCGGGGTTTTAAATCATAAATAAAATGCATTTTGGTCATTGCACTTACATGCTCTTCACACTCTTTAACTCCATAAGAGAGGTCACTGTGTGCAAAATAATTCAAATTCATTCTTATATAGTATTTATATGCACTTACTGTATATCAAAGAATTCCATCTATCAAAACAGAAACTCCAGAAAAATAATCAGTGTAAGTGCTACAGCAGGTGGGAGGACTTCTTGCAGCAACTATGATTTTTTCTAACTGATAAGAAACCATTACAACCAAGACGTAAGTTCCTGTATGTATGATAAGTGCAGGGAGCAGCCCGTTTACTGACAAGGTGCAGCTTAACATGAGAACTAGATTCAAGGGTGGCCAAGATCCACACAGGCCATCTGCCAAGAATCCAATACAGCAAATGGTCAGATCCGTGTAAGCCCTAAGCTGACAATAAAGTCACTATGCTTAAAAAGATGCTAACATCCTTTAATGGTATGAAAGCCACTGCAGCAGAATACAAATCCAGCCTGTTTTCTCCCGTGGTCCCTGCAGCCCAGACTTTTATCCGCTTCCATCCAGCACGCCTTGTGAAGTTGATTAATTGAACACTTTGGGACAAAAGGGAAACTTTTATCAACTTTGGCCGTGACTAACCTCTCTGTGTGGAGTTTGGGGAAATTAAAAAAGGCTGCTGTGCTTTATCTCCCGATCACAAGATGAGGTACTGAAGTCTTTGCCAAGAAATAAAGGTATCAAAATTTCACATAGATGGAAGATCAAGATGAAGAGTTGGACCGGGGAGGGAGGGGGGGGGGTGTTTGCCACCTGCTTTGGGACAGGCGTGAATGAGGGGGAGTGTGGTGGGGTAAATGTGGGGTCACGGCTGTCAGCAGGCTCTCAGTCATACAGGCCAAGAGGGACTACAGATATGAGGAGGGTAAAAACTACAGCGATGACATGATGAGGGACCCGGGGGTTATACTGTCACACTACCACCATCTTCATTCAGCATAGCAAGACATATAAACTGTGTGTGTTGAGCTGTGTGTGTGTGTGTAAACATTCCTTTAAGGAGTTTTCTCTCAGGACTGTCTCTGTCTTGTGTGATGCTCCCACAGTGGAAGTCTGTCCACGACCCCTATAAAAAGAGAAGGATGCCCACTTCCTGCTACCCTCAGGCGTGCCAGTCCTGCCTCAAGGGAGAGGGGCCCCACAATTTATTATTTGTTCCCCTCTTGTTAAGGAAATACTTTCTCAATAGCTCTTTCTCCTTTGTATATTTTTACTGTTCTTATTTTCTTCCTTGATTCAACCCCCGTCCTCTCTTATTTATTTGCTTTCCAAACATCAGCTTGGTTCATTACGTCCAAGCTGCCATGAAGAGACTTTAAAAAATTACTTTTGTCCTCACCGAGGACAGTGTTTATTTGTCTGGGTGGACCTGAAGGGAAAAAAGTATTTTGGGGATACCTATGTGTAGGTGACAGCTGAGCTGAGTCATACGGGCTGACCTCGATCACTGTTACCTCAGGCCTTAATCAGATTCTCTGCTGCTGCAGATTGAAGATATGTGGACGGACACAACAAGCTCAGGTGTCATAATTTATCATCCCAGTCCTGCCACTCTTAATGTAAAGACATTCCTGCACCATGTGAAGTTAATGGGATGTTATGTCCACAGCACATGTTCTGTGAAATGGTTTCTGTCAGCACGAGCAAACCATCATGAAACATTCAGACTGGGTTGAATCAGCAAAGGTTGTTTTGATCTAAAACTAATTCTAATCAGATTTTGTGAAAGCTGTCTTTCAAATTAGTAAATCCAGATTTAAAATTAAGCAGAGCTCTGATGCGCAATTCAAAACAAATCTATGTTTAGTAAATCTGGTGATGTAAACCGAAATTAAAGAATTCAATCCGCTAACTAGCTAAAAAGTTGGCAAAACTTAACATCATTTACTAGCTTGCTAAAATGTTAACAAAATGTTACATTATTTGATAGCTATCTAAAAAGGTAACAACACTTTACATTAAAAAGTTAACAAAAAGAGAGGTTTAAATGTAATCTTTCCTAATGTTAAGGTGGTTTAAAAGTTTGGTGCAACATAGATAAAATTAAATCATGGTTTAAAATTAATACTTGTTGATTAAACCCGGCTCCAGTCTCACAGTTAGAAGAGAAGGAGCACACTCATTTATTCCCAGAAGTGACTTCTTTGTTCGTTGGTGTTGGTTGGGTTTTGCTGTTTTCTTTCAACACCCCCTTCCACAGAAACCATCAAGCCAAAATAAAAAAAAAGGGGGATGAAAAGGCCAAGCCACTGGCTGACCACTGATCCATGACTCAGCTTTGAAAATCTCTGCCTTCAAATCAAATTGTCCGGCTTCAAGGAGCAGAGGTGCCACAGTCCTGCCCCGGGCCACTCAATGTCACCGGACAGCTTTGAGGGGTTAACGCGCATTTTTCTCAGTTGTCAAGGACGTGTGATGAGGGCAAAGGAAAACAGAGCAGTACAGAGGTCACCACACTCGCAAATATCACGAGTCTTTGAAATACTTAATCGGGTTATAGGTTATAAAACAAGCTGCAATTGTTGGAATTAACAAACAAACAACAAACGGTTTGCGAACCACTAACCCATAGTAACACAAAATAAATACAACACAACAAAAAATTCTCTTTCTGCACTCCTTTGCAGGTGTTTTAGGTGTTTTCAGGGAGGGATGTTTGATTGCTTGGTCATATTTTTCAGTTGCTGTTCAGTGACTCGAACTAAACATGTACTCTCTTGCACAGCTGTCTGGATACAAATGTGTAATGATCACTTTTCCTGTGCAGAAGCACATCTACAAAAGCAGGATGAATGATGAATTTCCTGAAAGACTAAATTTTACTATTCTGGTCCAGTCTATGTCATGCACTTCCTTCATTTCCATACAGTCAACCACCTTCCCCCAAGAGGCACAGCCAGGAAGATAAAAGTAGGAAAGCACATCACCCTTAGGGGAAGTATTTTCTTAGACATTTTCATATTTACCACAAGGCAAAGACAGAGCAGTCCCGTGGGATCAGGAGCATTGGGTGGTTCATTGGTGTTGTATTTGAGAGATATAGAAGTAAAGCAGAGTCTTGCAGTTCTGCTCCTCTGAGGTCTTGACTGAGCTCTGTGGTTCTGAGAAAACAGACACAGCGGCTTCCTCCTGAGTCGGCCATGTTTCATGTCGGGACAATTAAACAAGTCACCGTGGCCATGCAGCCCCGTCCCTTTTTTCCAGACACTGAACTCAATTATTACAGAGGCTAACTCCTCATCACCACAAGTTCACAGAGTGTGGCTAATCTTATCTGATCCGTTATTAGCTGCATTTTTCATCTTTATGGCAGAGCTAACAAGCCTTTGAGATCGTTAATAGCTGGGAATGTTCAAATCTCACGTTAAGCATGAAGATGAATGAAAGATGGATCACAGAACATAAATCACTCTGTTCTCTGCATAGTTTTATAGCAGAGGGGGGAAAGTCTTAAGCCTCAGGATTCACAAGCAGTTCTCATGAAACAGAAAGAAAGAAGGAATCGCACATTACGAGGTGATCTCTCAAGCAACTAGTTTTATTTAATTTAAATCTGAAGCACATTCTGATGCTTGTGCAGAAGCAGGAACCAGAAATGATTTATCACAGACAGCTTGAACGACATGTAGAAAATAAGGAAAAGATTATGGAGGAATTTATTACCAAATGCTTATTTCTGAGACAACATCAAATTGGGACATTTATTTTCTTGTAGAAGGATCCAGGTGCTCGTTTTGAAGGAGAAAAACAACTTCATGAGCCATTTGAAAAGCAAACAGTGGACTGCACACTCGACTGTCAGTGTCATATGTGAATGCACGACTGTAAAAGCAAAGGGAAGGTGAGATGCTTTTAGTTGCCAGAGGGAGAGCTGTCAGTGTGTTTGCTAACAGTGAGGAGGTCAGAGGTTAAGAGCTGGTAATCAGACAGAGTTTGAGTGATGGACGAGGTGCTATGAGCCGACCAGTTCAGCTTGTGTGTGCGTGTGTTTCTGTTTGTGTGGGACTTGTTCAACAAAGAGGGGACAAAACATTTATGAATCACATCAGTGAGCTGGTGAAGATAAAACCCACTTAAGGAAATATCCCTGGCAGACACTGAATGGATACACACTCATCACACAGACCCCCATCCTCCCACCAGTTTTAGACAGCTCCATCTTTCTTGGAGTCTCGGGGTCATCTGCCAGCGACCTGTTATCAATGGCCCGGATTAAGGCCTGCAGACGGCGCTAATCTGTCATGATAAGTTTACATCTGCTAAAAATTGCTATATTGGAACCTTAAGCACCATCCTAATGCAGATTTGGGTGTTTTTCATGTTTCTCTTTTGTCTATTTTCTAATCCATGTGTCGGCGAGTACCCGGACGCACTCCAGGCAGCCTGTCTGAATCTCCGGCCACAAGTCACAGGCTGCACAGCCTCTCCTCCTCTTCCTCCACCAGACTCCTGAAATACATAAAACACAAAATACAGGTAACCAAGGTGAAGCACTCACAGATAGTAGTGCTGATCAGTTGTAGTTGTAGATAGTACATTGCAATTTACTGAGGTTTAAAGTTAATTCTTGCTCTTGGCAACAGAAACTATCTCACTTATCCTGCATCCTTACTGGAAGCAATTTGAATGAGTGAACAAACCGACTTGGAAAATGGTAAACAGACTTGCCTTTATACAGCGCTTTTCTGGTCTGTCAACCACTCAAAGTGCTTTCACAACTACATGTCACATTCACTCATTCACTCTCACAATCATACACATTCACACAGCCATCAGCAGCAATCTGGGCTTCTGTATCTCACTTAGGGACACTTCAGCATGCAGACAAGTGACCAGATTGTTTCGTTTTTTCCCATTGAAGATGTCCTAACTTGATCCGTGCTGCTGCAAACAAAGAGTTGACAGCTCACTGTTTCCCCTCCAGTCATGAGTCAACATGGACAATGAGAGACTAATGTACAAGGTTGATGTCGGGGCCATACTGGCTGCATGTACCTGTGCATGACGGCTACTTCTCTGAACTACTGCAGCTTGCACGCCTGTGGTGCCCACACAGACAGAGACAGCATTGCTCCTGCAGAGCTGCTACTGCCAGCCCCATCTTCCTACACTGAGTTTGCAGAAGAGTTGTGAGGAGAAGAAGTAGAGTGTGCACTTCACTCATTTTTTACAGTATACAGTTCACATCATCATAAATATGTTCATTCTGATATACACTATATTGACAAAAGTATCAGGACACCCCACCAAATCATTGAATTCAGGTGTTCCAATCACTTCCATGGCCACAGGTGTATAAAATCAAGCACCTAGGCATGCAGACTGCTTCTACAAACATTTGTGAAAGAATGGGTCACTCTCAGGAGCTCACAGAATTCAAGCGTGATACCGTGATAGGTTGCCACCTGTGCAATTTTGCCATTTGTGAAATTTCCTCGCTACTAAATATTCCACGGTCAACTGTTAGTGGTATTATAACAAAGTGGAAGCGACTGGGAACAACAGCAACTTGGCCACGAAGTGGTAGGCCACGTAAAGAGCAGGGTCAGCGCATACTGAGGCGCACAGTGCGCAGAAGTCGCCAACTTTCTGCAGAGTCAATAGCTACAGACCTCCAAACTTTGTGTGGCCTTCAAATTAGCTCAAGAACAGTGCGTAGAGAGCTTCATGGATTGGGTTTCCATGGCCAAGCAGCTGCATCCAAGCCTTACATCACCAAGTGCAATGCAAAGCGTCGGCTGCAGTGGTGTAAAGCACGCTGCCACTGGGCTCTGCAGCAGTGGAGACATGTTCTCTGGAGTGATGAATCACGCTTCTCTGTCTGGCAATCCGATGGACGAGTCTGGTTTTGGCGGGTGCCAGGAGAGCAGTGCGACATTTTGGACAATTTCATGCTCCCAACTTTGTGGGAACAGTGTGAGGATGGCCCCTTCCTGTTCCAACATGAATGCGCACCAGTGCACAAAGCAAGGTCCATAAAGACATAGATGAGCGAGTTTGGTGTGGAGGAACTTGACTGGCCTGCACAGAGTCCTGACCTCAACCCGATAGAACACCTTTGGGATGAATTAGAGCGGAGACTGCGAGCCAGGCCTTCTTGTTCTACATCAGTGCCTGACCTCACAAATGTGCTTCAGGAAAAATGGTCAAAAATTCCCACAAACACACTCCTAAACCTTGTGGAAAGCCTTCCCAGAAGAGTGGAGGCTGTCATAGCAGCAAAGGGTGGGCCAACTACATATTAAAACCTACAGATTAAGAATGGGATGTCATTAAAGTTTATGTGCATGTAAAGGCAGATGTCCTGATACTTTTGGCAATATAGTGTATTAGTAAACTGCCGTTTTAAATATATATTCAAACTGATTTTTCTGGCCACTTGGGGGCAGCAGTAACCAGCTGTAAACGCTGCACTAACATGTCACCACCTTAGAGTAGGTACAAAGTACTTGTTAGCAAACAGTTGAAGTCATGTCCAATATTCACTACCTTTTTAATTCTGTTTTTGGTCTGTATGAACTCCTGAGGGAAACATCTGTGTCTATCAGCTAATCTAACTGTGTCTGTCTGCTGTTGTGTGCTGGGCAGGTGGTGCGCAGTGGGTTTGAAAGCTATTCCACTGAAAACAGCTGCCTGCTGCATCTGGAAACGCTGAAATGAGTTGTGAGAGTGAATCAAAATAGTGAAGTTGCGACCGGAAAAAAAACAAAACAAAAACAAAAAGAGAGCTGAAGGAGGCTGTAAAGCTCAGTAGGGCTGAGTGGAGACATTTGATTCATTGTAAATATAAAAATATTGATTATAGCAGCTTTAAGATAAGACCTACTGTACTGTCATCCATTGCATAATGTACACTTAACTGAAAAGGATCTTAGTTGAGCTACTTGTTGCTGCATTGTGCAGCCCACAATGAACAGCAGAGTGAATTACAGTGTAATATGGTTCACATTAGCAGTGAGCAAAGGCAGTGAGCATCTGCCTAAACTGCTCTGAGATGCTTTCACAGGCGATAAGCCACCCGGTAATGGCAGCCTGGGGTCATTAAGGTCTGTTGTGCAGACAGTTTTCCTCTGCATGAAGAGAATAAACAACCACCATTTTCATTTCTTATTCATGGATTTAATCACGGATGACAAAACATCCAGTAAATAAAAAAGGGAGGAAAAAAGTTGGCACCGCCTGCATGCCTTTCCTACGCCTTAAATGTCTTTGGGACAGTCTGTTGGGTAACGAGAGGGAATTCAAACTGTGGCGAATTTGGAAATGTGTGTATGGGCAGGGCTGACATTAACAGGCTGGCGTGGAGAGGAGCTGGCGGTGGCCCAGCACACAGCACTGACAGTGTGAGGTCCTCTTCGCCCATTCTAATGAGGCATTGTGAGAGTCTGAGCTCAGGTCTGCAGCAGGGCCCCCTGGGGGTCAGATGTGGTTGGATCAGCGATGGAGGGGGAACAGTAGGAAGTCCATGGCAGGCAGCAGGATGAGCTGGCTGAAGTGCGTCAGTCCACATACCAGGATGGCAGATGGTTATTAAACAACCTCAGTGAAGGAAGGAGTGACATGAAACGTCTTCAAGGTCACACGTAGGAAGCGGCATCATATTCAGGAGCTGTTTCCTGTGACCCCAGTTGGCCCCTGATGTCAGTCCTTTGTTTGCAGTCATATCTTATTATGGACAATACGGACATCCAGGTGCCAACATATGAGATACTTGGACAATATTGGACTTGCGGAAATACTCCTTGAATTATTCACAGTGACGCTTACACAGAAACTTCTTGTTGATGTTGAGGAAAAACAGTGACAATGGACACGTCATTTCAACATGTGTTTTCTTGTGTCCTTTGCGAGTTGCTCATTCAGTGAAGAATGTCAAAAGTAAACAGAGCGTCAGCTTCATTTAAAATCAAATGAAATCATCCCTGGATCATTATGTGCTTTGCCCCAAACGGTTCATTCTCCTCCACGGGTTTAAATAATGTGTGGCACTTTATTTAGCACCACAAGGGCCAAGCGTCTGTTTTCATTTGACCCCCTACCGCAGAGATGGGAATCTACAAGACATGTCAGGGAAGGCTGTAGATTTTAATTGCAATCAGAGACTACAGCAGTTGATTTTATGACTTGAACACCTTCAACAGGAGAAGACAAACTAATCAGTGAAATAACCTGGTGTTGTGTTTTTGTTGGAATGAAAACCTCCATGTTCTCGAGCAGACATGTCTGTCCATCTCTGCCCCAGAGTGCTGGTTCAAGTCCTATTGACTGACAGTCTCACTAACAGTTGGACCACACTGTTACAAAGTCTCCTTATCTACTCTGGTATAATTGTACCGTGCTGTTCATGACACGAAGGGTGTTTTAAAATTTAGGCGTCTCATTCAAGAATAACAACCTGCAGCTCTATTTAGGAGAGGAATGAAAGTTGTGAAGGTACCGATGACCACTGTGAGAACTGAATTTATGGCAGCTTGTCATTACAAAACGGGTCAGCACTCACACACTACGGTCTGTTATAGCACGTTACAGTAGGTCCTTAAATCAAACTGTAATTATTGCAGCAAAGTCAATCACAGGAGGAAAGATAAAGTATATCAAGTCAGCCTAAAACACAACTGAAAGATACTGCTGTATATGGAGCTTCTTCAGATGGTAGCATGCTACCAACTCAGATAAAATGAGTTAATTTGATATTCTTTGTTTATGTATTTTGCATATAATGTTTTTATTCATAGATGATAATATAAACAATAAACAATGTTTGCCAATCTCTGAACCCATCAGCTATCTTCTGATCACAATTTACCCTCTGGAGACAACGGTCAATGTCAGTGCTTCCAGTGTTGCAAGTGGATATTGGAAGGGTCTATCTGAGGCCTCATAGACTATAAGACGCGCCCATTTCACTACATGACAGACCCCCTGAGATAACTTCCTGAATTAAGGTTCGTATTTAAGATTTATTTCGATCAAACCAGAGTGGGTGATTGTTGGGACCGTGGAAAGATGAGCCAAGACGTTTTTGGTGAATTTTATTTAGTTTGTGTTTGGATTGAATGAAGCTGACGATGATGCAAAAGGATTCTGGTGAGTTTGGGGAGAGCAATTAATCATCTCTTTCTGATTAAACAAAACTTACTTACTCTTTAAAATAAGGTCTCTCACTGTTGTGATCCTTTCCATAATGTTGTCAGACACTAACAATAACAATGTGAGCCTGTCAGTGGCGAAAACAAGCACAAAAAACAAGCAAACAAGCAAGCGTCACTTGCATGTTCCGTGGATGTGTCAGGATGAAGTGGATGATGACGCGTCACACTGCTCGGTGTTTCTGTCGCTCTTCTCCTCTTCCATCACAGTTAGGTTTGTGGTTTGTGGTAATTTAATGACTGGATTTGAAAAGATTACAGCCTGTTATGCTCTAACATCGCCTGTGTACAATGACGCAGATAAAAAAAAAACTCGAGTTGAAACTTGTTTGCCAACTACTCCTCTCACCCTTTCATCAGTCAACCAACAGCGCATGTGGTCCCGAGGACATTTTTTAATAAGAGCAACAGCTAATATAAATAAATATTACATTTATGTGATTTCCTTTGATTCCTCTTTGAAATGTTTTCTCTGTGCATTTTTGTTAGCTTCTATCCATTTATCCTATAACTAATGCACACTGACTGACAAAGGAAAAAAAAAGACAAATGCTCGACTAGAAGAATCTCAGCTGACTAAGGGGGGCTCCGACTGATGATTTGAATTGTCAACTATCAGGGGCCGCCCTAATACAGATATCTGTTGACAGAGATTACTTGTTCGCAAGCTAACCTGATCATCTGTTTTGTCTTGAATTGTGAAGCCCAGTACGTTTATTATTCTTATTATTCAGAGCAGTTTAACACAAACAAAAAAAACACCATTTGATCAGATTTATTACATCAGACTGCTCTGACCTGTAGGCAGTGATTTCCATTTCTCTGGCCATCTTCTCACTGAGCAGCTCCTTGTAGTCTTCACACTGCTCCTTCATCTGCACTTGGAAGTCTGCCTCCTGGTGCCGCATTTCATCTATAGTACACTGAATAACAGACACAAACACGCACGCGCACACACACACACGGGGTGGTGGGATTAGAGAGTGAGATTAAATGACAGAATTGGACCAAACCACTGGTCCTTTACAGCCTGTGATTACATTAATCAGTCCACTCTCAGACCTCCAACTCAGCAATCTCGTCCATGTATGCAGCTTTCTTCATCTCCACCTCGTCCTCCAGCTCCTCGTTACACTTCTCCAGCTCAGCCAGCTCCTTTTCTAGCTCTGCAATCTGCAGAAATACAGACGACATACTAACAACCTCATTCAAAGTATACTAAAAAACACAGATTTCTACCTAATTATCTTGTCCGTAATAATGTCATGATGCCGGCCGGATCTATATGCTTAATGTTCCCTTCATGGTCATTGTCATGTGTAGAAAGAGCAGCCCTTCATTTGGCAGGCATTCAGGGATGAGGTGCTCTGGTTTAACAACATGATGTCCAGATCACTGTATTAATTACTAACTTAAATCCTAGCATCTGATGTACAACATTAAACTTTTGATGGTATTATCTAATGTGTGAGTACACAGTTGCCTGTTTTACACGTCCAGGCAGACAGAGAGCAACATTAACATTCGAGTTCAAAGACATGCAGATGTTAAGAGGCAGGGGCCCACATTCATAAAAGGCCATTTATGCAAATAGTTAAATAAATATATGCCTGGAGATAGACGCCCTTCCTCTGGCCACGTGGCTACCTCTCTCCCTCATAAAAGGCATGAAGAAGATGCTGATATTGTTTAGCCAAGATACTGTGTGCCAGCAAATTAGACTAATTGTTAGATTAGTTATGATTTACATAAAATCATGCTGAGGCTTGGAAGACATCACACATTTTGGCCACAATTCTAAAATGCAACTTGCCAAATAATGTCAAGCAATTCCTAAAGTGCATCATTACGAATATAAAATGAAAATGAGCAATATATTTATATTTTGTTCAGCCAAATACCTGATGACAGCTTCAAAGTAACTCATCACACTGACTGTTGAGCGCCTGTGCATGCATATGAATGCAATTTTCTATCTGTTCAGCAGGGAAATCTGTACACAAACAGGAATTTAGGGCACTACCCCTCTTTGAGACCAAACGATAGGTGATCCAGCCCCCTCTGAAGTTGATCAGTGAATGTGCCAGTGTTGTTTTTGGCCACCTGACAAGCACAAATTCAATATATACGCTTTTAGCTCTGTTTTGGTCTCCTCACCAACTACTAATATATCTGTGTTTTAAGCTGTTAGAGGTTCCACTATCTGTCTGTCGTTCGATGCTGGGCAGGTACAGGCTTTATTAGGCATTTTTAGCTAAGATATCAGTGTGGCTCCATGATCGGTAATGTCCGTAAGTGTCTGTCAGTCTGTCCACGAATTTGGTTCTGACTGAAATATCTCAACAACTATTGGATGGACTGCCATGAAATTTGGTACAGATATTCATGTTTCCATCAGGATAAACCAAATGATTTTCTGACTTTAGCTACGCCTATCGAATAAAGGCAAAAATCCCCATCTCTCACTCCCACCCTAAACTTAAAACTGACCTCTAACTAACCAACACTTAAAGCAGCTAAGAACTTTCATATTGTTTTGAATTTGGAAGCCCCTATGGACAAAAGCGATAGCGTTTCCACCATAATAACCACAAAATATAATGTTAAAAATAAAATTATCTAAAGAAAAATCTCATCCTGCTTCTTTTTAACTGGCTAACATACCACTCACTGTAACTTTGCCTGGGAAAATATAAACATCGGCTCCTCCGGTCTAATATCAAGGAGAATCTGAGCTGGTGGCAGGCATTAAGATAACAATATAGATGGTCTTGTTTGCTTATGTAGGTCAAACAGTGGCATAAGTATTAAATTGAGGTTTCATAACCAGTTAAAAACTCCCTGCAGTACATTTAAAGTGTGTCAATCAACCCGACTTACACAGATAAAACAGGTTACTTTACTTCAAACACAAACTAATGCAGCCCCCGCTCTGAGTCTGTGGTGTCCTACCGTGAGTAATTACACCAATCACACAAGTTCAACAATTAGCTGTCACAGCCAGATGGGAATCCAGGCGGCCATACTCGTCTGTCAGCGAGATCATGTGAGCAGAGGAAGACCCTGGTTACAACTCACAGACTGATGATGACTTCCCAGCCTGGTCGAGTCACTTACTCACACACTCCCTGCCATGATAAGTGAAGCCTGGCTGCCAGTGTGTATGCAAATGGTACAACCCCATCAGTTCCTGCTCTATTATATACATTTGTGCGTCAGGGCTGATTTCACTGCAATCTGTTTGTTTGGCCATGTTGTGTCTCAGTGAGAAACCAGACCCGAGGCATCCATCACAGCCGAGAGAGGAAACAGAGCAGATCAGGCCGTGCTGTCCATCCGTCAGGCTGGATTGAGCAGACCTAGGGACTGTGTGCTGCATGTTAGAGAAAAGTAGATGATGTTAGGAGACTTCTGCTGTGTGGTTACAGAGGCTCACTGTTTATTTAAAGAGCTGGATTAGAGCTACAGCCTCAGTAATGTGAACCAAACCACCAGGTTTGTTACAGATGTGGTTAGGTGTCAGCTGTGGTCTGACCACTGATGGATGTGAAAGAGACTGAACTAAGAGGAGGTAGTTTCTGTTTCCTGGAGTCACCTGGTGATTTTACCTCAGTCACAACCTCCTGGTCTGTCTCTTTATTAATGCCTTACTTTGCTGTCTATTTCATCTGAACCTCTCTTTGCTTTCCTGGGGCCATATTGCAGAAACATCCTATCTTAGCAGATAGGAATAGTCTAAAATACGATTTTTCCCAAGTTGGCATTACAGAAGCAAATCCTAATTAACTTTAAGAATCCTTTTTTACTTCATCCTATCTTATCTCATATTAGTAAATCCTAAATTCTCAATTCAACTTTTGTAACTGTTACCTAGCAACCAACACTATTTTTCTCATGTCGCTGAGCTAAACAACTTTGTAACTGTCGTTTTTTTTTTTTATCATTGAAACATGCTGAAACATACTGTAAATTGAAACGTATGTGGAGAAATCAAAAAATGGTCTGTTTGATAAACAACAGTGCCAACTCAGGAGGTAAGAGAAAGAGAGAGGGGTAAGTTAGTAGACACAGTCTCAACCATATCCAGCAGTCATTGTGTAAAAAAGCAGCCATTTGGATTAAATGAGTTGGCTGACACTACCATTAACTACTGTTAGAGAAAACCATTAGTTACTGTTAGAGAAAACTACCGTTAACTACTGTTAGAGAAAACCACCATTGGTTACTGTTAGAGAAAACTACAGTTAACTCTTTACATGAAACACTAACATCGTAAATTAACTATGTGGAGAAATCAATAGGTCTGTTTGAGAAAACTACGTTCAACTAATGTTAAGAGAAAGACACCATGTTAATGTTAGAGAAACTCAACTTAGCTGCTTTTTAAGAAAACAGCCATATGGATTAATTGTTGGTGACACTGCCATTAACTACTGTTAATTATTACTGTTAGAGAAAACTACCGTTAGCTACTGTTAGAGAAAACTATTGTTAACTACTGTTAGAGAAAACTACCATTAGAGAAAGCTACCAATAACTGCTGTCAGAGAAAACTACTGTTAGTTGATGTTATCAAACTCAACCGTTAGCTGCAGTTAGAGAAAACTGCTGTTATTTACCGTTAGCAAACAATACCTGTCAGCGGATGTTCACGAACACTACTTAGCTTCTGTTAGAGAACATTAACATTAGTTACTGTTAGTAAACACTACTGTTTGCTGCAGCTAGCCAGTTAGTAAGTAAGTAACACACTGAAAATATTGTAAAGCCCCCTGAGACAAACTATGATTTGTGATATTGGGTTATACAAATAAAATTTGACTTGACAAGATTTTGGGAAGGTAGGGTGCTTTAACAGACATTTCCTAACTTAAGTAAGGATAGGAACATTAATGGTTCATCCGTAATGACTTTTATCCTAAATCAGGTCTTGACCCTAACCCTAATTACCATGGTTACCACACAATTACAATAGGATCTGCATGTTAGGAAGTTTCTGTAATACGGCCCCTGGCATTTTTCTGCTGTCTGAGATGAGAAACATCTGATGAAGGTTTATTTCCTCTCTTTCATTTACAGAGGAAGTCTCCAGTCAGTGTGCGTCTGTATGTGTATGTGTGTGTGAAGTTTTAAGACGTTTATGACACTGCAGGCGCTCTGAAAGTTAGTACTTAATAACTGAGGACACGGAGGGCAATAAATCCTGTCTGAGCTGAAGCCGAGCCCTTCACATCTCCTGCTGAAAGTGTCCACAGAGTAAACACTCTGGTCAGCAGGATCTCCCACACTGTTGCTCTGCTGTCACTCAGCTGCTCTCCACTCCCTTCGCCTGCTGTGGGAAACCATTCATTTTCACCATTATGTCTGATTTAGGAGCTGATGGCCGATGCACAGCCAGTTGTGGGTTGTAAGAACCCTCTTCACTTTGTCATTTAAGAGGTGGGAAATATTATTATGTCAAGACTTGAATCAGTAGGTAGTAACTGAAGGATTTAAATGATGTGAAACTATGAGACTTAAAGGGCCAGTTCATTCTTACTTACCAGTAGCGGTAAGTAGCCATGCAGACAGTTTTGATTTTATTTAGAGGTTTTCTGAGATTTATACTTCCAACAGAGTGGTGGTTGAAATAATTCAAGCACCACATTTCTTTTAAGAAACAATGTCCCCATAACTCTGGATAGTCTAGGGACTATTTTTTGAAGCAAAAGTTGGACATTTTGGGAAATGTGCTCATTCTTTTTCTTGCTGTGAGCTGGATGAGAAAATCGATTCAACTGTCACGTCCGTACAGTAAATACAAAGCTCCCACCAGCAGCAAACAAAGTAAGCTGAGGTTAAAGACTGCAAATAGTGGGAATCAGCTAACCTGGCAACCTTAAAGTGAAACTAAACATCAGAAAGTGACTGCACCCAGCCAAGGCCCTATGTCCCCAAAGAGTGCAGGAGAGCATCTTGGAGGTGCAGAGTTTTTTTCAGCTGAGATGCTCTGTTGCTATGATACGCAATATCCAAGGAAATAACTGTTAATTTATGTTCTGCAAGTACCTAATTTCCCAGATAGTTTATCAACAAAAACTGAATGTAAAAATGTCAGCACAAGGTAGAGTGGCCTGTTTGCTCTGGATGAGGCTGGAAGGCTGAAGCACACAGGGCGAGAACACAGACCCATCGGAAATATGTGGGTTCATGAGATTTTGTGGGCGAGGAAACATCTTGGCGAGTAGCCTACCATTGTTTGGTTCAAAAGCTGAAGTTTAGACAGAGCCTGGTTCAAGGAGTACGAGTAGGACACAGTTTGGGGTAGCCCGTTTGTCCCGTCCCTCCTCCACTGTGATTGGGTGGCTTTGTAAAAGGTGACAGTGACAAGCACAAGAAAAGGCCATGCTGCGGGCCTTTGTAGCAGACTGTAAACATTTTATCAAACAACTCCCATGATCCCACACTACTTCATGACGTCATCAATAGATGAGAAACCTCTGATAGCAAAACTTACATACTGTGCATTTAATAAGCTTCTGTGAAATAAGCTTCTCTGGGCTGCACTTAATGTTCTCAAACATGCACAGGGATCATTCAGAGCTGTTTGCATCACTGTTTCTTTCATATTCGTGTATACAGCTTCTATTTTTTTCTTTTTTTTTGTGTAATTTGGGTTTAGTGACTCTTTAAAACTGATGAAAATAAAAAGAGTCCACTCACCAGCATCTTCAGCTCACCGACATCTTTTATCTTTGACAAGTCTTTGACTTTTGACCCTGCAGCTCCTCCCACTTCCAGTTGTTTTCCATCACCGCCACCGCTGAGAACAACAGCAGAGGATGAGGCTGCGCCACACTCATACTGCAGAGACACAAGACGAGGAATAAGTGCAGTTGTGAAAGTTTGTGGCTATAAAAAATAGTTTGACCTTTCAGTTTGAGTGTGAAAGACCACGAAGGGTAGTGCGTCTCTTTTAGGCAGCTGAGTGCACTTTGACAAGGGAGCAAAGAGCAATCAGAGCCTCTTGTGGCGGCCGATGGTTAAATCTCTCCTTGTGTACACCACATTTCTGATTAGATGGAACAAATGCAGCCGAAACGAGCAACATGAGGGTGCACAGGTGTGTGGGAGTCAGCCAGCAATCACCATTACTGTTCAAGCCCAATAGCAATCATTTCAGCATCGAGACAATTGCATCTCGTAATCGAGGCCAGGCACAGACAGGACGGTGTCCAGCTGGCGAGAGAAGAGACCAAATGGGAGAGAGACAGAGTGGATAGATGGGATTGAGGGGGAACAAGAAGCACACCTACACATCTAGACAGACACACAAATATATAAATATGCCAGATACCCTTCAGACATGCCTCCAAATGAAGGACATAAACACACACACCACACACAATGCGCGCGCACACACACACCACACCAGCGTCCACTCCTGTGCCGCAGAGGAGCCTGGGAAGGCGGCCAGCAGTCTGATTACAGCCCTGACCTCTGAACCGGGCAGACATCCTCGCCCCAGAGGGGGTCAGACCCACTGGAGCTGTAGTCTGACCCCAGTGGAGCACCTCTACGCTTGGCCTACACACACACACACACACAGGTAGACAAAGGCATTCTGTGCGGGTCCAGAACTGCGCCTCTGATTTCTCAAGTTCTCCCCTGATGTTGTGTTAAGAGGGAAAGAAAACAAGTGGGAGTAACGTTGTGTGATTTGTGAAAGTTGAGATTTACATCTGGAGCTGACCGGGCCGTTTCAGAGGGAGAGAGAAGGTGGCTGAGTGAAAAGAGGAGAGTTCAAGTGGTCAGCAGGGGGACGACGAGGGCAGCTGGTTTCTTCAATGAGTGTGTCAGTGGTGGACGAAGTACTAAGATCCTTATACTTAAATAAAAGTAGTAATGCCACAATTTAGAGTAAAAGTGCTGAAGTACAATTACTGAAATATCAGAAACAAAATACACTGAAAGTATCAAAAGTACCTGTTCTGCAGAAAAATGACTGTGACTGACATATTATTGTGCAAAACATTACATTTTTAGTATTCATGCATCAATATGTAAATGGAATTTTACTGTCGTAGCTGGTGGAGGTGGAGCTTGTGTTTCTTTATATTCAGCTAAGCAGTTTAGTCCAGTGGTTCCCAACCTGGTGCTGGCCCCCTCCAAAGGGTCAAAGATTAGTCTGAGTAGTTGTGAGATGATTAATGGGAGAGGAAATAAGAATTAGATTTCTCTAAATAGTGTTCTTTTGTGAAACACTGGATAATTGTAACAGTTACAAAATCTTATGAGGAGATAGTTGGTGCAACTAACAACTCATAAAGCGTGTTTACATTCGTCAGTGTTTAAAGCACATTTTTAATTTGTGCATTTAAAAAAAACTGGGTCGGTACCAAGTAGTTTGAAGCTTCCCTCATAAGGTTGTCATTCAAATTCTAAATCAATATTCATTGCATGATTCCAAGATTGGCTGTGTAGGATTGTAATCATTTGCAAAATTCACAACAATTGTGGTCAATCCTGCACCTGCCTACATGTATTTATTTTTATTAAAGAAAGCTGATTTAATGAAAAAACATACAACAATACAACAAATCACTTTATTCAAATTGAGGATTTTGTTTGAGGATTTTTAAAAATCATGAAACATGACAACAGATGTTTAAAGTTCCATTTATAAGCTAATCAGGCTTATCAAGGACAGTACTTGTGAAATGTATAGTTGCTGTCCACCACTGTGTGCATGAGGTTTCTGAGTCCATTCATGTGCATGTAAGTGAAGCTCAATGAGAATCCAGAAATAGGACTGTGATTCTAAAGATGTACAGAGGCATGCACATGCTACTGAAAAGCATGTGGCAGGTTTCCACTGCATGACATGTTTATGTGTTTTATGTTACAGTGTGTGTACAGTGTGTGTTGTACCTGGAGGCTCTCGGCCAGCTGGCAGTAGTACTCCTTTACATCCAAGGCCGGAGTGATGTCAGGGCTGCCAAATTTAATAGCTGCCATCGCTCCGGCAGCCCCTTCAGCTGGATCCAACATACTATCCACTGTCTGCTCGTACATGTAACACATACAGACACAGAGGTTAAGTACATTCAGATCCTTTACTTGGAGGTAAAATATCAGGAAGTACACTTATTCAAGTACTGTTCAAGTTCAAATTTGAGGTACTGCACTTGAATAATGGTGAACTTAATTGTCAAACATACAATTATACATAGTACAACATACAGTAAGATTCAATCTCTGAATTTAATCCATAGCTTTAGCCGCTGTGCAGAGGACCAACTCTGTTCTGTGCCAGCACCTTGGACAGGGGCACTGACTGGTACTGGTAAGGTAAACTGTCTTATATAACAGAAACCCACACAAGCATCGACCTTCTTGCTGTGAGGCAGCAGGCAAACGAATGTGTCACCATGCCTAATTATCTCCATTTTCTGCTACTTTATAGCTCCACTTCACTACATTTCAGCGGAAAAAAAAATGTATTTCTTACCCTATCACATTTATTTACCAGTTACAGTTACTTACCAAATTCATGTTTTACACAGAAAACATTCTGCATTCTGCCCCCTACACTGCCCTCACTGGTCATGTGCTTATTTCATCTTGCAGATGTGTAGCGTTAATTTCTGAGGACGTGCACAAAAGACGCTCCAAAATGCAGGATATGCGAGATAAGCGCCTCATACAACACAAGTTCAAATTATGTAAACTATCCCTTTAAACTGTTTGTTGTTATACAGACAAATGGCCTCTGTTGGTGTTATACTATTACATAATGTACATATATTGTATTATTAGATTACAATTAGTAATGCATTAATGTGTAAGGAACATTTCACAATTGTAGTTGGTTGAGGTGGAGCTAATTTAACTTATATATCTACTCTATATAATGCTGGCAAGTGTTTTTTTTAATCTATAACAATGCATCATAGTTTATTAGCTTCATCACATGTATCATATCATATCATATGCTTTTTATGTAAAATTCTAACTAGCAACTAAAGCTGTCAAATAAATGTAGCAGAGTAAAAAAAAATATTGCCTCTGAATTGTAGTGCAGTGGAATTATAAAGTGTCATGAAATACTCAAGTACAAATACCTCATATACCTCAATACATACTAAAATACAATAGCTGAGTGCATATCCACCTCTGCAAATGCAAACACACACAGTACATTCTGATGCACTCACACATACATCAACATGTGTGTCCACAGCTTCCAATATGTAGCCACTTCAGAATAAAAAAAAAAAAGCCACATCCATTACAAAGAAAATGAACTGTTCCTGAGCTGCAGTGGCAGTCTAACATTTCTCTCCTTGTCCCTCCACCTAAATAACGACATGGCTGCCGATTTGTCAGGGGAATATGGGGTATCTGGAAGTGCTGATAATAACAACAGTTAATAAAACAAAGGCAACTTCTGTTTTCATTTGGTATTCAGCCGCATTTCCCGGACTGTGAGTTATCGAGCGTGTCCCTGAGGGAGTGTGTTAAACGCCGGGCAGCCCGGCTTTGCAGAGAAAAACACAGTGTGATGGAGTTGGTTCCTGCTTCAGCTGCCTCTCTCTCTCTCTCTGCCTCCAGCCTCTACATCTGATACTGGGGCGCGTCTGTCATCTCCTGGCGAGGTGGAGAATATTGTAGAAGGTGGAGAGAGCATGGTGTGTGTGGATGAGATATAGGCAATGATGTGCACTGGAAAAATTGCTTGTTTTAAAGCAATAGTTTAACATTTTGGGAAATGTCTTTATTTTCTTTCTTGCCAAGAGTTACATCAGATGATCGATACCACTCTCATATCTGTCTGTTAAATATGAAGGTGTTCTGATAGGAAACGATAGGAAATTTGACCGCCAATAAACCAACTGTACAGATTAGCTATAAGCTAGCTAGCAACGGACATGACGACCATGTCTGTGGGAGTGTACCTGTATATTTGTGTAAAACTCAGCCTCTGACTGATCTCAGAAGACACCAGAAACTCCAGTTCTTCATGTCCCTCTTGCCTTTCTCTCCTTTTATTCTTGTGTCCGTACATTCATGATGAAGCAGATCCATACAGCCCTGGGATACGAGCAAATTTTTTTGGCTGAAGTTGGGAATAAAGGGGCGAAACACAGCTGCAAGGTCTTCACAGCTGAAGACTTTGCAGCTGGTACAGAGGAACTGGCAGAGGTGTAACAGGCAGAAATGCCTGACAGGTTTCAACAATAATCTGTCATCAAACCAAACATTTTAAATTCAGATGCTGACATTTATTTGCATTTGTATGCACTGACGCTACCTCTAAAACATGAGGATCATCAAACTGGATTTTTTTTTGATGATGTCGCGGTATGAGAAAGGGTAGGGTGAAATAAAACTGGAAACTGGCTAACAGCAAGAATAAGTTTTTCTTCCAATGATACAAAAGTGGCGAAACAAAGACATATGATTGTGCCATTACAGCACTGAAAAGTTGAAACGTTGAGGCAAGCTCAGGTTTGATTTGTCGTTCCTCTTGCCCGACATGCAGCAACAAGTGTAAGACATCAGTTTCTAGCTTCCTTTGAAAATGACTTGTAGCCTGATGCTTGTCGCTGGTACTCTGAGGATACCATTAGGTCACATTCAGACAGAACCAGGTGTTGCAGCGAACATGCTCGTCATCTCGTTCAGGCCAACGATCAGACTCTTTGGATACAAGGATTGTGTACCCAGCTTTGACATCTGGGTCTGGCTGCAGTTTATGCTGGCAGAATAGCACCACCCAGAAGCTTTCTTTGGTTGGTTCCATTTGTTTAAAAGAAAGAGAGAGAGCAAGTGCAGCAGTGGGCAATAAAGGTGAAGACTGAATAAGGAGAGGGAGCGCTGAGGGCAAGAAAGACGGAGAATCTCTCAGAATAAGATACTGTCTGATTGTTTAACAGCAGTTATGTTCAAAGCACAAATGAACACCCCTGCAGAGCCCCCACAATGCTGCACAACTCTGTTCTAATTACTGCAATAACTAATTGTGTCTGAATACAGCCTTAGCTTAGCACAAAGACTGGAAATGTGGCAGCTTGCTTGGCTGTGTCCAAAGATAATTAAATCCACCTACTAGTACCTCTAAAGTTCACTGATTAACAAGTTACATCTCATTTGTTTAATACGAACAAAAATCAAAATATAAAAACAGCAAATTGTGGTTTTATGATGGGTTATGTGCTGGATTATTTCTTGGCCTGGAGCAGTGACTTCCTGGAGTCTGCCACGAGACAGTCCAACACATACCCTCTGTAAAAGTGCAAATTGTCATTTGTATACTTCAGTTTCTGTACAGATTAAAGGACCAGTCTGTAGGAAATTTACTGGAATCTTGCTGTGAGGTTGTAAATTGTGATCAACTGAATACCACTCCCCTCCCCGACCAAGCGTGCAGGAGAAACTACAGTGGCCACAAACAAAAAAATATTTAGAGCCAGAATTTGGTTTGTCTGTTTGTGGCTACTATAGAAACATGGCAGTGAATTATAGTGGACTCACAAGGAAGGACCTGCATCCTGTGTAGATAAAGACATTGTAAGGGAACAAAAATGCAACACACACATTTTCTGGTGATTATACACTAATGAAAACATACTTTTGAATATTATATTCAATTTTTGCCATATTCTGCCAATAAACCCCCCCTAAATGTTACACACTGGACCTTGAAACAAACCGGCTATAACATGTTTATCAGTGAGCTTTAGAGTTGCTACATAGCTGATTTTTTAACCTTTGGACAGAGCCAGGCCAGCTGCTTGTTGTCTTTGTGCTATGCTAAGCTAACCGGCTGCTAGCTGTAGCATCGTACTCAACATGAGAGTGGAGGTGATCTTCTCATATTGGTCTCAGACAAAAAGTAAATAAGTGTATTTCCCAGAATGTTGAGCTATTTCTTTAAGAAAATAGAATAAAGACTCAAATGAGCTAAAAAAAATCTTTAAACAATGGCTGTTCTGACTTGTTGCAGAATATATTAGATTACATATTTTGTGTTTTAATCCTCTCCTCATATGTTTCTGTTGACAGGCTGTTCTTGGCTCTTCAGCAAGGTGACTGGGGTCATCACAGCTGTGTTTGTCACCACAGGTCTGGGCATCCCTCCAACTCTCCTGTCTGACCTAAGTGCTACATTTTGAGTCATATTCATGGCTATAAACTCACACTGCAGCTATATATCCTCACCGTCTTGTGCTGGGACTCCATGTTAGCCAGCTGCTCCTCGTAGATAGCCACTTGCTCCCTCAACGCCAAACACCCTGCAGTCACTGCATCCACCTCCTGCAAAGAAAACCAAGTTAACAAGAGAACAAAGCAGAAAGTAAAGATGTTCACTTTAATTTCTGGAGGAACACTGCAGTCTGGGAGCTAAATCACACCACAGGTTGGAGAAAAGTAGAAAAAGTGTTTTAAGAACCATCAGCACTGGCACATCCACCTGTTTCACTGAGCAGCAAGTACACACCGCAATGCAGAGGAAGGGGGGGAGGAGGAGGAGGAGGAAGATCAGAAGGAAGCTAACTAGACACAAAAGCCCTGTCCACCAATCCATCTGCCAGCAGGGGTTCTCTGCTCATCTACCTCTTTTTAAAGAACCAGATTAATTGGTGCTGGGTGCAATTACTGTGGGTGCCTGCTTTTACATTTGGACACATGCAGAGAGGGTTTGGTGGTGAAGTCGTGGAGCCTCGCTGGGAGGGTGGCAGGGACCTTGATGGACAGCACTGAGCAAAAGTAGTCTGGTCCTGCTGATGCTGCCTGTGTTCAAATATCAGCTAGCAGCTGGAGACAAACTTATTGTAAATCACTTTCTGTGCAACTTTAGAGCAGCAGTAATTGAGTTTCTGGCCACTTCAGGCAGCTGGACAAGCTAGAATACCAGCACCGACATATTGGCACCTTAAGGCACTGAATGTGTTCATGGGATCCGTCAGCCGTGCAATGCATTCTGGTAGTGCCATGGTGCATTTCAAGAGATGGGCTATTATGTTGGCTGCTCCTCATGTGTATAAAGTTGAGGTCTAGGCTATTTTATGCAAATCAGGGGTGTCTAGCTTGACTTGCTGCCTCTGAAAAGTCTGCCCAAAAAATTTAGAAATAACTTTTTATCTAAAATGAACACCAGTTAAGCAACTGCATTGCTTATTTCTAACCTAAAATGTTTTCAGAAACATATTTTTTATATTACATATTACATATTATTTTTAATTATTTTTGTAATATAAGAAATAGTTTCCGGGCTGACATGTTGGTTCGGTTGAAATCTGGGAACAGACAGCCGTTCAGTGAGCATTTGTCCAGTTTGGTGCAGTTTGTGTTTGCAAGGGTGTAGGAGGGTGTAGCCTGTTGTTGGTCAGGCACCAGATGCTGGGAAGCGGCATGACCCCTTACATCCAAAATTGCCTCTGTGGACAGGCACCGTTGTAAAGCTAATTTGGCAAAAACATTGTTGCATATTTTTGGCATCTAGGGGAGAAACATTAGCATTAAATGGGTGTGTTCTCTCCATGTGACTAATGTAAGTTTGACATTCACTCGTTTTTTAGCACTATTTTGGTTTCCACCAACTTCTGAGAAAATTATCTGTCTCTTTAGCTGCTACATTCTTGACTATGTTCTAGTTGTTAACTATGTCTGTCTGCTGTTTGGTGTTGAGCAGGTAGTGTACAGTGGGTTTAGCAGAACATTTTCAATAGCTGCCTGTGACTGAGGCTGACCCAAAACATTAAAGCTGTGGCTGTAAAACCAAAGCAATGACCTGGAAGACACTAAAACACTCAGACAGCTGACAGGAAAGTGCAGCTTTTGGTGACAATTCTGTGTATTTGTATCTTTGAGATAAAAATATTAATCAATGTGTCATAATTTATAATTTAAATAATTAGAATCCGAAAGCAGATTTAAAACGGCAATAACTGTTTTTGGCCACTTGGAGGCAGCAGAAATAAATTCTGAAAACAAAACATGGACCTTTTCAGTTCATGAAGTGAACTTGTTAGGAGACAGTTGCCTATTTACAGATCTAGACGATGAGGAGGATGAGGAATTAGTAATAATTTGAGTTGTATCTTGGTTCACCTGAAGGAAATATCTGACTCTTTAGCTGCTGAATGCTCAACTAGAAGGGAACTGCAGATATACATGAACAATCCTGTCAGTTTGTCACTTTGAGTGAACAAACCATTTGACAGTACAGTAATTTGATCAATTTTTATGTAAAAAATTTGAATAGTACAGCTAAACTGTTTCAAACAAAATATTTCTCTTTAACTTAAAATGTTCATGACCAACAACTCAAAAATCCAAGTTAAAGACCATGAAAAATACCTAAAGATGTGGGGGGTTTTTTTCCTGATGAGTTTAACAGTCTAAACTGAGCTAATCTGCTTCATCATGACAGTTTGGGCATGTTTTGATCAGATTTGATTGAACGGGGCCAAACAAACCACCAACTGTCAGATTCTGATTCAAGTGTTGCTGAATCCTGATTGGTGTGAAGAAGTATGTGACATCATCATGTGAAATAGCCAAAACTGTCTAACATCAGTCGAAAACTGTGTTTGTCTAAGACCCCATCACACACAGTAAGAACCTTTTGATAAAGGGGCAGTCGTTTAGCTCAGTTGGTAGAGCATCTGCCCCGTGTATGGAGGCTGTCAGTACTCTGCAGCGGCTGCTGGTTTGAGTCTTGCCTGCGGCCTTCTGCTGCGTGTCATCCCCTCTCCCTCTGACCCCCTTCCTGACTACTCTTCAGCTGTCTATCTAATAAAGGCATAAAAGCCCAAAAATATAACTTTTAAAAAAAGGACCTGTTGATAAAATGACTTTTCAGTCATTTGAAGCTGCCTCACACAATAAGAAATTTGTTCTTGGTTCACCACGAGGTTGGGCGCAGAGAAACAACGCACAGCGCTATATGTCACATCTGTCTGGTGTACAAACAACTAAGCTAACTTTAGCATTGGATTTGGCTAAATTCGTAAATTATTGCCTAGTCGCAAATCTTGTGGCTCCATCTGACTGCTGACATTTCACCATTCACTACATTTATTGGTGAGATCATGGCATGCTTTTAATGTTGTGTTATAGCTTTTGAGAAACTCTGAAGCCTTTCTTACATCACTCTCTCCCTCCTCTGCCTTATGTGTCTCTTTTGGACAGGCTTGGGGAGTAATGAAAAAGAACTATATTCCATTACAGTTACAGAGAAGAAATCAGATTACAGATACATTTATAAAACATTTTAAAATAAAGAATGATATACTACCTCGCACAGTGCACACACAGTTGCCAATTCATGATCACAGCCTCTAGCGAAGAATTTCTTCACTGGGGGAAATCTTCACCTTATTTTTATTTTCTTTATTTTCACATGCAGCTCTTCTCTTGTTGGTTGTGATTTGAAAGATCAGCAGCATCTGGGGTCAAAGTTGAAAAAATTCAACTTTCAGCGCAACGCTTGCCAGCAATTTCGAGTGGTGCACTCCACCTAGCTGGGGGCAGCCGCTATCTCCACGGGAAAACAATGGCACAGACAGCAGAGAGCGGCGTTACCACTGATCATGTGGGGGCGCCTTAAGTTTCCTCATTTCAAAATCCAGTGTCCAACTGTTTTTACTATTTCTGCCATTCCGGACAAAATGCTGATGAAATAAAGACTTTTAATATAACTTTTCTCCTTGTTCTACCTAAGAGTACCTGAAGAACATTTTCTTTTCTGCGATCATCATCTTCAAGAGCACCATCTTCATGTTCCCTGCATCTATTACCTATAAAACAGGCTGAGCACTTGATCACCTCATTTATTCACTTCCTTGTATTTGTATTTTAATTCTGGTAAATGTTATTAAACTCATTTCACTTGTGCTACTGTGTTTTACTGCAGCCAAGTCAGTCTGGTGATGCAAGACATTAGTGAGACAAAAAGTCCCAGTGCATAAAAATAACCATGAGACAATGAAGAGGGGAAATTTGTGGGCCTTGAAAATGGAGCAGAATTGGCAGGAGAGAAGCAACACAATAGCCAGTAGTATCCTCAGAAACAAACCAAACGTGTCTTGATTCATCACTGTCAGTCTAACTATTATGTTGAGAGAACTGCGGCTAGTTGTGGGTTGAGCTGCGTAGTATTTGCTCCTCTCCTCCGCATCTCTGCTCCTCTTCTACCTCCCTGTCGATTTCCCACCAAGTCTTGTCGCCCTGCAGCTGCTTCCAATTCAGAGACTCAGAGAACTGAGCCAGCAGGAACATTACGGCACCGTATTATAGCCTGCATTACATCTGTAAGGGAGAAATTAAAGCCTCCCTCGCATCTGGCCCGGCAGGGAGGAGATGGGGCTCTGGCATGTGTGAGGGAGGAGGAGGGATGGTGGGTGGGTGGGGGTTTTTAGGAAAAGTTGGTGGCTCAGGTTGCAGTGGGCCATCAGCCCAGACTGTGTGACTGCTGGTGATCAACACCCATTGGGCAGAGCTACAGAGGAGCAGCTGTGGAGAGTTTCAGCTGATTCACCAGGAGGCTGAAGGGAGGAGGAGGAGCAGGGAGACGCTTGACAACACTGCCATCTAGTGCTAAAGGTGTATTATCACAACAAAGGTCTGATGGGTCTGTTACGTACAGGACAAGAATTTTAAAAAATCAGAAATGTTTCATAAACAGTCAACAAATTACTCATCTGATGCTTCAATTATCCACTTTTAAAATGACTGCACTCTGTTACTGGACTTTATCCACTCAGGTTGTTTAATGTGTATATGCTTTTTACCACAATGTAATATATATATTATTGTACATATTGCATTATTTTTATAATTCTGGGTTGCTTAATAGCACCTGGCAAAGGGACTGCTGATGAAAACTAGTCTTTGGTTAACTTAGATGCATTTACATTTGTTTGGATGTTGATTATATTAATTGTGACTTTTCAAATAAATAAATGAAACTAAATTAACTCTAATTGATTTAGTTATTAACATTATATAATTACCATCATTATTATAACCCTGGTGTCATCAGGTTAACCTCAGCTTGAGCTTGAAGATTTCAGATTTGTAATAGAAACCCCACATCACTAAGTGAGAGTTTGGAGTTGAAAAACATGGGATTTTACCAAGTATGGAGAGTCTAATGAAAGGTGCTCTGGCTGCACTGTGGGAAAATGTAGGATCAAGTGTCTTAAGAGATAAAAATCTGGGTTTCTCAGCTTCTGCAGCTTAAACTTTGACCATTCTGATCCTCCTAACTTTCATGGAAGTGCAATAATACATTTCAAGAGTAAATATAACCAGTGGGCCACATAAAGCAGGAACGTCAAATTCAATTTCATCCTGGGCCACATCACCATTGTGGTTGCCCTCGAAGGGCTGGTTGGAAATGTAAGACTACATAAACATACCTACTTATTATCATATTACATAATTGCCTCTGCATTCGATTGGTTCTCTTATTGGTTTTAGTAATAACTTAATAATTAATAGCTTGCTCTGAAAGCAAACCATCCAGGAAAAATAACTGCAAGCAGACATTCGAGTGCACAATTATCGACAGTCTATTAATATACAGAATTTAAGTAAGAAATTCAAAATAACATCAAGGGTTTTTTCAGCTTCTGTAGCCTTCAAATCCAAAATGTATATTATATTAAGTTTAATGTCAATCGTATGCCTTCAGTGCTGCCACTGCTTCGTTACAAAGGAGACATACCGGATTCTGTCCATTAAGCATACGCGTGTATTCACTTTCCCGTCTCTGATTAAATTGTCTTCTGTCTGTATCAACTTTTCTTTTCTTGGATATTTTGTGTGGCTGCTTCTATTAATGTTACGAGCTACAACCACTCAGACAGAATGACCCACTGGCTACATTTTATGCTATCTAGTATATACTGACATCTGACAGCTATGCTTTATGTGTGGGGATTAAAAAAAATTGTGATGCATTTTGGGACATGTATTTCAATGGACACTGTACTTCCTGCAGCATGCAAGTGTATTGGCAAATTCTAATCTTTGCAAGCTCTTATGGGCCACATAAAATGAGGTGTTGGCCTGAATTCAGCCCCCAGGCCTTGAGTTTGTTAAACGTAAACGTAACTGTTTCTATTCTCATGATAACACCAGTCCTCTGGTTTGGACGGCCAATGCAGGACTTCTGCCCATTGCACTAGTGGGATTTAGAAATCAAAGACCAACAGTCTATAAGATATTCCACGGCCACCTTGTGGACAGGAAAGAGTATCCAGGCCAAAAAAGTGTCAACTATGATTTAGAATTACAGGGTTAATGTTTATTGTATAGTGAAGTGAAAAACACCACGAGCCTTTGTTTTCCACTTGTTAGGAAGTATGTTATGAAGTAGTTAATATTGTTTGTTGGATCTGAATCTCTAGGTTTATTCATAGTGTTAGTTTGTTTAAAATAATGAGGTGTAAACACAAGCTAAGTTGGTATGAAACTATACTCCAACTTAAAGGATCCTTCACTTCAAAGTTATTTTTATTTCTGCATTTTAATGGTTTATTTCTGTTGTACAGAAGTAATAAATTGAAGCCATTAATATTCAAGTGGAAACCCTTTATGGATATCACTTTAGAGTAAGTGGTACCAATAAAGTTGGAAAATAAAATAAAATCACATGTAACCTTGGTTTGCTTCAATTACTAAAGGTGCAGGAAGCGATTCTGGAGACAAATAGTTGATTGTCAAGTCGTCAAATACTTTTTTGGAATGAGGCTCCACAGTCAACTATCTTACTGACCTGTGATTGGCCGAAGCCTAAAAACAGAGCCAAGAAGAGGTGCAAAATCTAGTCCAGTTTACCAGATTGATTTATGTTGTATAATCAAGCTGAATGATGCAAATTTTATATATTTTTGTTGTGGGACTCAGACTCTGACCCAGTGTTCCTAAATCCTGGCTACACCTCTGGTTTCCAATAACTTGTCAGCTGGAGATGTATTAACAATTACCTCGCAACATCTTGTCGTTCCTGCTGGAGGAGGACCCTCTGCTGTGCAGCGTTCTCATACTCTTTCATCAGACATTCGAGCTCTTTCTGAAGCTCCTCGGTGTCACACAGAATCTCATCCTGCAGGGAGATGCAGCAAAGACAGTGATGGATCTTGACAAGACTGTAGATCAGACATGCCTGTCACTGAACAATCTAAAGGAGAACTGATGGGATGAGAACTGTGATGGATCGTCTATAAATTTAACACACACAGAGAGACATGCAGCAGACACACCCAGCTGCAGCAGCAGCACCCTACCCTCTCCCTGCGCAGTCTTTCCACCACTGCATCCAGACTGTAGTCAGGCTTAGCCACTGTGGAGGTAAAGCTGGAGGAGGCCTGTCGACTGTTAAGCTGCTCCTCTAGTTCAGCAATCTGACACTCAAGAGACTCATTCTCCTCCTCAAAACAATGAGCCTAAAGGGCACAGAACAGGTGTGTACTGTGTGTAAATATAGATTCTGCTTAATTTATCAAAAACAAAGGCATGACACAGCAGAGGGAAAATAAAATGCTGTTGTGTCATTGGGAGTGGTAACAGTGCTTGTCCTCACCAGTTTAATAAGGCGGACCAGGCGGTCATTAAGGGCAGCAATGATGGTGCGGTCCTGGGCAAACCGGCTCAGACCCTCCTTGTTGAGCTCTTTGGCAGCTACAAAGTCTAACTTGTCACAGTCACACTTGTCAACAGCCGCAGCCCTGAGAGAGAGGAGCACACAAAGTGCCAAAGACTGTCCTATGGGAGAATTTCAACTGCCACCAAGTGTGCATACAGTATACAGTAAGAAAAAAACAAAACAAACAGGCTCCACCAGAGAACAAGCTTCATTCTTTAAATGCTTCAGTGGATCACAGCAGTATCACATCAGTGCAACATGGCAGACCATGATGGAATTTTTTCCATGACTACAAAAGGCATGTGTCATCTATGAAACCATTTCCACCAATGTGATGAAAAACTTTCTCAAAAAAAAAAAACAACTTACCAATCTCATCTCAAAATAATGTCCTAGTAAAAGTTGTAATTTTGAGATAAGCATATATTTTGGGAATGTTACTTTATAGTTTTGATATATTGACAAGGTTTACTTGTTATTTTGAGATATAAACTCATTATTTTGAGGAAGTTTCTTTCTTATTATTGAGAAACTAAGTAATATATTGAAAATGTTTCTTAGGATTTTGAGATAGTATCTCAAAATAATGAGACTTTCTCAAAATGACTAAGTTAATATACTGGGAAAGTTTCTCAATATTTTGATATATTAAGCCATTTTTTCAATTAGTTTCACATTATTTTGAGATAAAAATTTATTTTGAAAAAGGTTTCTCATTACTTGTATAGTTTCTTATTATTTACAAAGTCATTCTTTTGAGATATCAAACCATTATTCAGAGGTTTTTCATTTTACACAATTTAAATCACATCAGTGGAGATGGGCTGCCACAGTCATTACTATGAAGAAAAAACTTTATCACAATCAATCACGTCATGCAGATTCATGAACTTACTGCTCAAAGATTTTCTTCTGGTCAAAAACATCTTAAATTAAGGGAACAACACTTAAGCCTGTCACCAACGTCTCAATATCTATTTGTAACTGCATCTACTGACCTGACAAAGGCCCGGTACTGCCCGGCACACTGCATACTCAAACCTCCATTTCGACTCCAGTTATCCTCCTCAAACAGCTTGCGGTAAGAAGACACTCTGAGCATGGCCATGGCTGCGGATGGGTTCAAACTGAGCTGAAACAAAACAGGCAAACGGTGGCAGCAGGTCCAAGGAGGAGTTTTATATTCACAGAGAATCAGAATGTAGCAGTGAGGTGAAGGATCTTTCACCGTCTACGCAGTCGACTAAGTATAGCGTGAACATCAATCAACAACGATTTCACATGTACCTGAAGAGTGAGCCCCAAAAACCATTGTGCAATTGTTTATCAAAATAAGAAGCTGTTAACAAGACAATGGAAAACAAATCAGCTTTATACACAGTTTTATTTCTGTTAAATAAATTAAAAGCACCAAAATCTGAAAAGTTGAAATCAGGTGCGAGTGTTTCCTTGTGTACCTTTTAAACGTACCTTAATTTTATGAACAGATTGTGACAAAACTGAAGACAAAAAGCACAATGAAGCCATACAAATACATCAGTTGGTACAGTGGCATAAGACGACACTTAAAATCAGAGGTTATTGATTATATTGATTTCGTGTTTGACATGATGATGGTAGTATTTCCACAGACAAAGAGAATAAATAAATGGCTACTATAAAATGGCTCTCCCAAATCTGAATCACCAGGAACTATTCCTTCAGGCCCAAGCCACCTTTTGGCAAAGACCAACAGGGAAATCTAGTATATTGATGGCAATAAGGCAGAAGAAATCACATAAGAATAGAGTGACTTCAGCCTGACAGGCATTTCTTTAAGTGCCGTGATTGTCAGTGTTGTCACATTACAGCATGTGCTCACATTAGCCACTTTTCCAATGCAGGAACTTTCACCAGGGACTAGGAACCTTTGAAGGAACTCAATGCATTTCCACCACAAGGACCAGGGTCTAAATTAAGTTCTGGGGACAATATTTTACCCTCCAAATAGTCCCTGCTCAGGGTGTTGCACTTTCAAGAAGTAAATGAACTTTGGGGGTGGTGCTTTCAGTACTGAACAAGTTCGATTGGTCGAATAATTGCAGCATTTTATTTCAGCCACATTTTTTAAAAAGCTGCTGAACAAACAGAAATGAGCAGAAAACAAACCAGTTTGTTTTCTGTTCATTGTGCTTCAACTCACAAACATGGAGTTACAGAAGAAAGCATACAACAGACGGACTGATGACAAGGTCAAGGCCTTATCAAGCATTTATGCAGAAGACAAAATCCAGCAGGAATTAGAAAGGTTAATATGGCGTCAACGTATAGTTTTTCATAGTCAGTGGACTAATTTTCCTAATCTTTGCAGGTCTTTAGACAGCGATGGAAACATAGACAACAAACAGCTCGAGCAACCTTTTAAGCCATTATTTCCACTGCTGGAACTTATCCCAGGGACTAGGAACCTTTAGAAGAACTCAGTGCATTTCCAATGTAGGAAAGGTAGGTGCCACTATTTTATGTCCCCCCCAATAAGTCAGTGCTTTCCAAAAGGTCAGGAAATTTGGGACTCACAGCATTTTATCACATGCTGTGTCACTGTCATATGCCCCATGCAAAAATGGTGTATAAAAACAGCCATAGTTTTTTCATATATCAGCAGACTAACTGGCCTAATCTTTGCAGGTCTTAAACTGTAGTGGAACCACAGACTTAAGGCACCTTTTTAGTTCCTGGGACTAAAATTTCTGGGTACTTGGGTGGAAACATAGTTTCACTTTCTTGAAAAGTAGCTACTGGGACTATAAGTTCTGGATTCTTGTGTGGAAACACAACTTTAGTTCCTTGAAAATAGTTCCTGGGGTTAAAAGTTGCAGATACTTTCTGTGGAAATGCAGCAATCGCCTCCAAACATGAAAGCCTCTGAAGTTTCTGGCATCACTAAATTACAGGACATACTGAGCAAAGGAAATTAATGTCATAAATGTGAATATTTTTTGTCCACTGGGGAAGCTAATGCCGACATCTCTTGGGTAAAACTGTTAAAGAGGAAACACTGTTCATTACACACAGCACAGAAGTTCCTTATTTCAATAACCATGACATGTTATGCAACAGTGACTGCAGGAAAAAAACACCCTCTGTGGCACAAATGAGAACGGTGCACAAAGACAGGCTGTATCCTGCAGAGTAATGAGCCATTAAATCTTGCTAAACTTGCACCCAGAAAATGCTGCATCACTTAAAACAGAAGAATTACTCATCTGCATTTACCATAAGGAATACAGCGGCTGTGTCTTGGCATCACACAGGCCTAAAACAACGAATAATAATGAGCTGTAAGATGTGGCAGAAGTGAGGGAAAAAAACATGTAAACAAACACAGACAACAGTACCACCTTCATGACAAACATGACAAACTGTAGACACCATCATCACAGACCATACCAACACTCAAATACCCATGAAACAGGGGAACAATCACTATTTACATGATTTAAGACATCGAGAACCACAGAGCGTGACTCTTCACTCGACTCCGGTGGACCAGGAAGTTAGTGTGTTAACAGACTTGTTGTGTAATTCAAGAGGAACTGGCAAAACAAAATGTAAGGCTCACGGCTGAAGTCACACAATAACACAGCAAACATTCACGTTTTCTATAACAGGACGATAAAAACAAGTGATGAAATATCTTACAACCAATGATGAGCTGAGAGTAAACTGTAGTAGAAACCAAAAACTGTTCATATGGTGCAAACTTAGAAGACAAAAATATAAATAACAGCTAAAATACAATGGGTATGGTGATGCTCACAGATACCTTATTATTGTCCCCTCTTTAAAGTTAAATGCTGCAAAATGGGTGATTGTCTTGATTTTTCTTAAGCTTAGACATTCTTAGTATATAGATTTCCACAATTATCCCATTTCAAACTATTTAATGCTTTAAACTGTATACTAGTATTCAGTCTGCTTTCCTTTTCTTTAGTGTAACTGATTCTTTTGCTTAGCATTTATGGATACATAGTGTTCTCACATTCATACCACTCACTGTTCACGGCGTATTTTGGCATGAGCACCTACAATAAGAAGGGTCAGCTGAGGACAAGGACGACTCTAGTCTGGAGGCCTTTAGGTCATCAGAAAGTGCATAGGCATCAGTTCAAACCTCTCCTAAATGCTTCCAAATCCAGCGAGCGGTCGTTCTGTGAATGAACTGAAGATATGACACTTGGTAAAATCATCACAGTTCTAATGGAAGTCTTCCTTTAACATGAGAGTTTGTGAATGATATGGTGCAAAACAGCTGCACTGGTCTCCAATAGATGACAAAATACCAAGTGGATCATGTTACACAGTGTCCTACAGGTCCAGGTCCTTTGTCAAAACTAAGTCAGGTTGAGAATCAACTTCAAACCCGACTGACGTTGTGAGCGACAATCGTCCTTTGTTACTCCTCGTCTCCTGCCATGAGGAAACCCAGAATGAAGTCGATAGCTTTCTGCCGGTCATGTGGTGTCTGCCTGCCCATCAGGTTGGGAGGCGGTCGGATGAGGAGGCTGGCAAAGAGTGTTGCTAAAATACAAGAACAGGACAAAGATGTAAAGAAAAGAAACTGATTTACTAACATTGGACTAACTCACTCTTCCATCAAGTAAAATGAAACACTTTTACATGCTCTGCATAATCAAAATAGACAAATAGACATTTGTGGTAGTTGGTGCTGTTGTTTAAATGTCTGTTTATTTATCTAACGATTGCTGTGTGCCACACAATGAATATCTATTCATGTCACTGAAGCAAACCATTGTGATTTGTCAGTGTAATAAATATTAAACTAGCAGCTCAATGAACGATAAAGCATGGTGAACATTAAGACATAAGGTATCCATTTCATACCTATGAGGCTGGCTGTTAGGTTGTTGTTGTGTGAGTGCTTGAGAAGTTCCTTCAGAAAGGCCATTAAGTAGCGAAACACATTGCGATGAGCCCGGGGCAACTGGGAGATCAACTGTCAAATGTCAAAAGAAGACAATGATTATTGAGATGCATTACTATATGCAGTATGTGAGAGAAAATACAGATAATGCAGGACTCAAGTGTATTTTTTCTGCACTCTTTTCTCTACAGCTGCAAGTAAAACACTCCAAATTGGCTCTTAATAACAGAAAATAATGCCTAGCAGGCAAACATCAAACAGTAAATAGCAGAGTGAACAGATAAATACACGGTATGTTAAGCGTAGTCGCTATACCTGTTTGCAAAGGCGGCTGTCATGAGCGCAGTCGAGGCACCGTTGGTAGAGTTCATAACAAACCACTGGCTCCGGCAAGGCCTCCAAAAAGATCAGCAGAGCCTCAGCTACAGAGTGGTTACAACCAGCTACATCAACAGTTAGGGAAGAATAAGCAAACATGGAGTTCAGTGTGGGCCTGCTGAGTGCAGCATTCATCTGGATATTAACAAAATTAAGTTTTGCATAATCACTCTCAGACCCCGTCTCTCCCTCGACGTCTTCTTGTTACCATTTGTAAACATTCATAGCTAGAAAGGTCACATGATTACTGTTATTAATGCTATTATTATCATGATAATGCTAAAACCTCTGTGTGACCAAGGCACAATAGAGTTAACTGAAATAGTATGTTTCTTAATGTTACTCATGTGTCTTTTGCTTTATTTTCTGTCTGACATTGAAGTGACTGCAGGACTGGGTCTGTGGGACAGGCCTCATAAACAAGGATACAGACAGAGTCTGGGATGCTGGTGTCCAGACAGTCAATGATGCTCTGAAGCTCCTCCTGTAGACCTGGTGTCTGGAACAAGTCCTCCTGGAAGAAAAAATATGGAACATTTAAAACAAATCTCCACAAGTATCTCTGGATCCAATTAGTATCACTATAGTTGGTTACTGTATCATCCACATGCAAGTGTGCAGCCACGTAGGCAGTGGTGATACATTTGTCAAACATGAACATAACTTCTTACAGTACATCACAAATAAAAAACTTTGTACCCCAAAAATCAGCCCTTGCTAAATAAAAAATAAATATAAATCAATAAATAAAACCAAATAAAGTTTTCACCACACTAATCCAGGTATGTCCATGCAAAATGTCCCACTTAAGATGATGCATATTATATGTGCAATGTATTGGTGCTGCTGTCCAGTGAAAAGTATCCCAGAATTTGGCAATTTTGTGTTCCTTAAGTGTTCCTTTGTGGGTTGGGAAAATGGTCTTATTATATAAAACAAATAAACCATTTCAAAACAAAAAAATGCATCATCACAAAACTGAAAACAAGTTGACATTTAGGAGAAAATCCTACATGATTTCACATGACAGCAATGCTATATAAAACAGGTATTATCTGGGTTTTGGGATGTCAAACAATCATGTTATAGGCTAAGTGTCTCTTCTTGGTCTTAAACAGTGGATTACTGTACATGAAAATGAGCAAGTGATTAGACCATACTCAGAAACTGACAAGCGTTTTTGGTCATTATATGTACATGGCTGATAGGTATTTCTCAATATTCATTTTGTTGATAAATGGCCTTTTTTAGCACCATTTTTTTTTTTTTTACTGGCCCAGTTTTCTCCACGAATTTGTCTGTATTACTCCATTTTAACACATACACAAGTACAGTAACTCTTGCTTAAAAGTTACAAATGTTAACGTATCAACAATAAAAATGACCTACATCCCTAACGTTCACAGTTCACCAGTCTTATCACTTCTCAATAATTAACACCCACCAGATATAAAGACAGTTTTTTAGCCATAAGGCCATCAGGTTTGCAAACTCATTAACCTAATAATGTACATCATATAAATCTACTATCAGAAATGATTGCTGCTATTGTACAAGGACTGATAGATATCCAACATGCAATACTCATTTTAATATATTTATAGTGTTTTTTAAATTAAATTTATATGCAAAAAGGACAGATACATACCTAATGTGCAATACTCTGTATCCTGTCACTCTTACACACAATCCTGATCTTAGCATATTTATATAGTGTTAACTTCTACCCATATGCAAAGAACTGATACATAAAGTACATTAAATTATATTTAAATATACGTATATACTATTAGTTTTAGTATTATGTTAGTATAGAGTTCGTACTTTATGTACCACATTCAATTTCATTTAAATCTTTTTCTTATGTTATCTGTCTTTAGTGCTCTTATTGCTGAGCTGACCTGTTCTTCTCTCTCACATATTTTCATTCTACTGCTAACCAACATATGACCAATAAAATTACACGTATACATTCTTTGTTGTAGCGAGCACTTGATCAGTTGTGGCCTTCTCACCTGATCGCAGGACTTGGTGAAGAGATGGTTGACAAGAATCCACACTTCTTTGGGGATCTTGAGAGGTTTGTCCTCAGTACTTGCACCATCCACCATCAGGAAGCTCACCTTTGACTTTTCCTGATGAGAGATAACAGAGTCTCTATGTTTCACACGGACAAATTGTAACAGAGACATTAGATTATTTCCTGTAATAATAAACCAGTATTTTTCCATTTATTCAATACAAGGAAAATGATCAGAAATAATTATATTATTCCATACTATGTGATTCATACAGACTACTAGAATGACTGCAAGTGACACATCTGATCAATTAATGATGTAGTAAGAGCAGCAGTGAGGTCAGGATTATCTCTGGGGTCTGAGCCATTTTAGAAAGGGCGGGATATCAAATTCTTTTTGTCTCTGCAAATGGATCCCCGAGACTCACTAGAGACATCCAAAAATAACCACAGCCAGTGAGGGTGCGCATAAATGCACAGGAAACTGGAGTGGGCCTTTAAAAGGGGACGATGCAAAGCTAACAAGCAGAACTAATGTGATATTCTGTAAAATGTTTCAACACCCAGAGGTTCTACTGTGAACCCCCAGGGTCTATTTTCCATTAGAGATTCAAGACCAAAAAAGCTTTATGATAAAATGTATAAACTGCAGCGTTATAAAGAAACTGAGCCTAATTTACATGCTGTCTGTTTATTCATGCAGCTATTTGGTTTAACTGCCCGGTAACAACTTATAAAATGGAAGATGAGACTTGTCATTTGGCTTCATAGGAGTGTGTGAGCTTAGCCGAACAGGCCTTAATGCTTCTTCTCATTAACTTTAATCATGTGTTTGGGGGAGCTGTGCAACGAGGGTGACCTGCTGTGAAATGAGATTTAGTGTGCTGGTGTGTGTCTAGGTTTCAGTGGACTGGTGTACCCTGTCCTCAGCGGACCAAGGGAGATTTAATGGGTGACTGATCCACACACACAGATTATAACTAAGCTGGTCTGTGATTGCTTGAGGGATACCAATTGTTGCTCTTGTCAGCTTTCTGAAATGTAGAGTGAGTGTGCACAGATTCAGATTCAATTTTCTGATTAGCTAAAGAAGCCGCTTTTTAATCAGCCTAAGGTGAAAACAGCAGGTAAGTGGTACTGCACAATAACAGTCCAACATTTAAGAAGCACACTTTGGCTTTCAGACTTCAGGCAAATCAGATCTGTTTCTCAGATCAAATCTCTAAGAGTGTCCAGACATCAACTGCATATCTGCATGAGCTGCAGTGGTAACGACAATGACATCAATAATAATAATACCTATGTTGAAGCGCAGCTTTCCAAGATGGAAGCATGTTTTTTCACGTTCCTTCCAGCTTTGCCAGCACAGAAGCCTCCCCCAAAGTGCCAGCAGAAAATTTATTTCGGCATCTGTCTACAAACTGTGCTGCCCTCCATACCGCTCTGCTAGCAGCAGCATGGATTCTGCTCAGTCACTCTGATGCACTTCTGTCACTCTGGATTTGATGTTGTCATTGCAAGTGATGCAAAAGACACTTTGTAAACCAATCTGACATAGACACATATGTACAAATTCAAATGTAATCGCTTTTCAAACCACCTCCAAATGTCTGAATAATCTGGATATGCAAAACAACAATGAGTTAGTTGAAATGTTCAATGCCATTGTTGTGTCTGTGCATCAAGAATGAAGCTAGAGCTAGGAGTCCATTAGCTTAGTTCAGCATTAGGACTGGGGGAGCCTGGTTCTCTCCAAAGATTACAAATACATCATGGTTTCCAAACTGTGGAACTATTCCTTTAATTTCAAGAAAATAACAATTTTAAAGTAAGTGGTCCAAGCATTTTATTCAGTAAAGTCTGAAATATCAGCGTAGGAAGCTAAGCATTGAACTGCTGTGGACAGGGTCAGCAATAAAATGTATTTACCAGAAGAAAAGGAAAGAAAAAAATAAATCAGTTTAAGTGTACCCTATAATTACAATATTTTCACCACTTCACTTTGCTGTCTATCGGGAAACCACCATTATATAAGCCAAAGATCACTTTAACCAAACCAACCAGACTTCACTGGCAAAATAAAAATTTTACCTCTCAGAACACAGGAGTTGCTGGTCACAAACTAACTAACTGATAAAGGCAGCGGTAGACCACCAACTCCCATGTTCTGTTGGGGAAAATTACTGTTTTTGAAAAAGAAGTCTGGCTGAGCAAGAGAGAGAGCAATATTCTCCTGTCGGAAAATACTGGCTAACAGCAAGGTAAAGTGTGAAAAAATATTCTAAACATAGTGTACACTTAAAACAATACTGATTTTTTCAAGGGGCTAAAATACATTTTGTTGCTGACCCTGTCGACAGCAGTACATTGCTTAGCTTCCGTGCCAGTACTCCTGCGGCTTCTCCAAACTGGGGGCGCATCGACCACCATCTACTGTTAATGCACTGATGATGGATAAGAACCTCATACAATCCCACTTCAAAAAAATCTGAACTATCTCTTTGAGGTTACACATTAACAGGGAGTAGCCTACACTGGGCCTTTTGTTGTTATCATATCCTGCCATGGCTGATTCCACTATACTTGAACTAGTTTCCCTTCACGACATGAATAATTGAGGAAGGTCAATAAAGTGTCATAAAGCAGATTACTTAAGTCTTGTAACTAAGGAGATATTGACCCTGATTTGCCTGACAGCTGATCAGTATCACTGTTAGTATTTTACCTTTTCCATGTAGCTGTCCTCTCCCTGAGCAAGAAGTCAGCCCACAACCACAGTGAAGAGTTGGAAAGGAATGATCAAGGCAAGGAGAGGCGATGAAGGAAAACATACAAAGAAAGTAGATAGAGGTGGTATGGACAATCACAAAATCAGAAAAAGAAGATTATTGATTGTTCTTGCATAAATCAGTGATAAAGTACACAAGGTCAGTAGGAAAATGGAATAGTCCAAATAGAAATAAAAGAGCACTGAATGATAGTAGCATTATATTCCCAAGCCAAATCAGATAAAGTCAAAAATAGCATTATGGAAACAGGAGACAGAGGTGAATGTGTTAAAACCAGAAGAGTCTATTTATACAAAGCACTAATATGGGCCTAACCTGAGTCAGTTTTCCCTGTTTTTAGGAGCTCCCTTCCCATGTTTCTACCACTTCCTCGTTCCCTTGGTCCCTCTTGGCCAGAAATATACAGGTTGAGACACTTAATGCTCTCCAAATATAGGTTCTCTGTGTGACTGAGCTTCCCCTGAGGGAGTGAACAAGCCCTCACGCGTTCCCGCTCTGGTTTCAGGGAGTGAGGAGCTACAGAGTGAGGATTACAAATTGAGCTAAAACTGCTCTGTGTAGAGGGAGGTTTATGTTTCCCAATCAGAGTTTCAGCTAATCTGATGAAAGTATGTCTCTGTTCACTAATCCTATCACTCTAAACTGGTCTGATTGCATTTCCCTTTTCATGAGCGCTGGACGAGCTTTCCCTCACCAGGTCGATGAGCTTGGTGATGGGGATCTCTCTGATGGGCTTCTTCATGCGACACAGAGTCTCCAGCGAGGTGCCAAAGCAGCTGGGCAGGTAGTTGCCAGAGATAGTAATGAAGTAGTCCTTGCCACGGTCCAGATGGAGCACCAAAATGTCCTCTATGGAGTCCTCTCCAGAGTTCAGCAGCGTGACAGAGTCTTTACTGACATACACCTCCAGATAGATTTCCAGAGTCTCATCTGTTCAGTTAGATAAGGAAGAGATTCATAGGATAACTTTATGAGGAATTCTAATGAGAACATTGCCAAGGATTTCATTGCAAACTATTGGAAACAAAAGAAACATTCGTAGGGCTGTCCCCTTAACGGCAAAATTCAAATGAAAAGTCACAGATCCCTCACTCGACTGAGATTCTTTAAGATGAGCGGTCATTTTTTGGTGTTGTCAGTCAGTAAGCATTACTGTAACAGGATAAACCGACAGAGGCTTACAAAAATGCATGGGGAGAAGATTTCAGTGGGGATTTATAAAGGAGGGAAATCAGAAATATAGTTTTATATTAGCTGGCACAATTATTGAAAAAAACAACATGCTCTGGTGAGTGAAGGTGAAACAAATGGTTGGCAAACAAGTTTCAGCTCTTGTTTTTTAGCTGCATCATTGTACACAGAGCAATGCAACAGCATCACAAGCTGTAAACTGTACAAACCAAGTCTCTAAATCACCACATACAATTTGGGATTTGTCTAAACTGACAAAAGGTGATGCAGTGTCAGCTGCTTTAGCCACCCCAGTGCAGTTGTGGACACTTAAACTTTGTCTGACTGTGAAAATCTGATGTTTTCACATGACAGATGATGAAGAAAGGCATTAAAACACAAGTCTTACTGTTAACATATACTCATGCAGGCTGATAAAGGAGTTTAGTGTTGGGCACTGAACCGAAAAAAAAAACAAAAAAACGAGGAATGAATAGTTGAAGCTTTGTATTGAACGGCCACATCTGCTTGGACTGAAAAACTTGTCGGACTAAACATTAGTATGCACAGAAATATACATTAATTATCAAGTATGCTTCACTTTATCTGGTATCTATTGTTTCTGAGTGCTAATTATCAACTTTCCCTATAAGCTGCCATGTTAAACACTCAATCATGTACACAGAGAAGGTGTCAACACATGAGGAAGGCACCACACGGGCACACTGTGGAAGACATTTACCAAAACGTGCAACAAGTTCTGGTTTAAATGCAACAATTAAAGAGAGAATAGCATGATCCTTCAAAATATTTGAAATGACACTATTACAGTGGCAAACTTGGAACATGTGACAGTACAATGTTATCCTGAGCAGATTTATCTACATTTTTAATCTCCTTTTTAGGTTTCATCTCCAATAATCAAAATACCACATGATCACAGATGTAACATTAGTGGTAACATGCCTGAGGATAATCAAAAATGAACAGGGATTTATAAAGATAAAAGGACTTACTTGGGTCTAAGAATCCATCGCTTGGCTCGGCACGGAGCCAAGGCTTGCAGTACTGCGAGTCATTGAGTTTGGGGATGAAGGCGAAGTGACAGGGGACCTGGCCGTCATTTGTTATTAGGAAACGCTCCTTCTGAAGCTGCCGGAATTTCACATTCTCAAATGTAAACTGTGGCACAGGGAAACAGAGGAAACATTAATCAGATTCCCAGTAATTTTATCCTAACAACAGGCTCTCCTGTTTTAAGGTTATTAGTGACAAGTGCACAAGTATGTGAGGACTTTATTTTCACCTCTCTTCTGCTCAGAGACAGAGATGGAAGGAAATCATTCTCCATTCTGTCCATCGCCCGAACAATCTCCTCAAACACCCTTTTGTGGCGCTCCTCATTCACCACTTTAACCTGTTATAAAAACACAAAGGTCGTATTTTTATTCATTTTCATCAATAAAAACTATTTATTACATTATCAGATGCATATTTCATCTGATATCAGTGAATTTAGGTTTCTTTTTTTTTCCCCCCGACAACATCGCCTCTTACCCCGATACTGAAGAGGGAGCTGACAGGCTTGTGGTCACTAGTTTGCAGCTCCATGTGACTCCGGTATTTGAGCTGCTTGACATTGTTGCCCCTCCAGAGAATTCTGTCACACCAAGCCGGGACACGGCACTTCCCACTGCAGGAAACAGTCACATTTTCAGAGACAAAGTTAAGGGTCAGACATCAGACACAGATACAGTACTGCTGACTCTGTATTAGTGCAATGATAAGGCCGGAAAAGGCTTCCTCACAGGCAAAATTTAATCAGGATTTCAGAGAAGAAAAACTGAAACCGAGGAAGAGCTGACTACAACTATAAAGTAGCAAATCCTGGAGTGAGTTTGTGTGTTCAGTGATTATATATGTTTTTACCTTGAATCCCATCGATCTGTTTTGGGGTCATATTTATATGTGGGAATGAAACTGATCTCTCCCTCCATGAAGTCTGTGAAGGCTCTCTTCGTCTGCCTCTGAATGTTCAGCTAAACAATGAAAAGTGGTAACATTTCAGCGTATTACTTGGTGAAAGAGTCTAGAGAGAATACTTCATTATTGTCACACAGAGTCAAAGAGGAAATCATGACAGATTACAAACAACCTGTGTAATAATGGCAAAACAGCATCTGTTAAACATTTGCCTAACCTCCATCTATCAAGAAATATTTAGTGTTTCAGTCATACATTTACACAAGTTCACATCTGAGAGTTGCAAAACACAAGCGCAGTCAACTCATACAAACAAGCATAGTTTACTGCTGGCTACTGATACTAGAGTTTTAGCTGAAGAGCTTCAACCAAGTGCAAAAATTCTCTTATTTTGTCCCAAATTGTTCAAGTAATAGATTTAAAACTGCTAAACAAGGAAAGTATAGCTAATTATATAAACAGCAGCAGCGATGGGGCATTTTTTCTGTCCTTAATAAGTATCACATATGTAAAACATGTTACAACTGTCAGTGTTTTTAAAGTTACACTGATAACCAACAGCTGAAAGTTAAGTTTAGAATCGCAATGTTTAGTTGATTAATTGATCAAAATAAAATCACCAACTGCTGACTATTAGATTAATTTTTTCAAGCAAAAATGTCAAACATTTCCTGGTTCCAGGTTCTTAAATGTCAAGATTTGCTGCATTACTTTGTCATTTATGATGATAAATGAAGAATCTTTGGGATTTGGACTGTTGGTTGGACAAAAGAAGCAATTGGAATATGTCACTTTAGGCTCTGGGAAATTGTGCTGAGCATTTTTCACATATTTTTGACATTTTATAGACTTAATTGTGAAAACAATGATCAGATTACTCAATAATGAAAATAATTGTTAGTTGCAGCCCTCATTATGTTTAGAGAAAACACTGAGACAGATAACAGTCTCTTACCTGATCAACCTCTTGAAGCTTTTTCAGCTCATTCTTCGCAATGATCTGTTTGACCTCAGCAGCATCATACATGAACAGTCGATAGTTTAAGTCCCCAAGCCAGATTACAACACTGAAACACAAAGATACAGAAGGATGGCTTAAAACAACAGAATCACAACCTTGTTTATGATCACCTTTATATACAAGATTGTAGTGTGTGGCTCATGTTTGTAAACCTACTTTAAACAATGACACTGATTAAGGTAGTATTTTAAGTAATAAAGCTTTATTTTATGGAATCAATTTAGTATTGCAGAATGTCGGAAAAGTGACAAAAATCTTTACATGTAAAATTAACAAAACAACCTAAAGAACAAGAATTCACTTACAGCTATAACGTAACCAATGAGTGTAAAATCAGACGTCAAACATTAAATCAGAGCCATGTTCTCACTCTGGACATGAATGACTGAGGACTCACTCGTGCTTGACGATACTGAGAGGGGGTGGTCCAGTAAGTGGAAGGTCATGCGTGCACATATGTCTTTGTAGTCCTGGTTGCGGCGCTCAAAGTCTTCCACGTGCGCTGCTAGATGGGAGTTGACGATGCAGAAGCTAGTGTTGTGGAAAACAAACCTCACTGCCACGCCGCCTTTGTTCCCCTGCAAAACATATCAAATATTTTTGACACTGACATTTTAACAGCCATTTAATTTAGGCAAATAGACGCAGGAATAAAATCTGTGCAACATGTTTAATATTAAATAAATCATGTGCAGTGTACTTTAAATACTGTAATCAGGATGAAAACACAAGAAAACAAAAGAACAAGTGATCCACGTGGATCTAGATCAAGTATCAGATCCAGCAACTTTTTAAGCACACATCATTTCTTCACACTGAGTGATACAGCATTGTCAAAAATTTTACAACTTCCTCATGAGCTCCCGCTCTTAAATTAGGGCTGCACAATACAGTAAAAAAAAAAAATAATAATAATAATTGTGATTATTTTTACATATATTGCAAGTATGATATGATTCACAGTTTGTGGGAATGATAATTTTTCCATTACCATTTTTATTTTCACCCAAAAACTATTAAAATCAAGATGATGTGACATTTGTTGGCTTCTGTAAAAGAAAAAAAAAGTTTTCTTATATCTAGATAACAAGAATTGTGGACCAGGGCATCTCTGCAACACTACAGTACTTCATTATAATGTTCTTTTGTCACACATTTTACCAGCCTCTGTGATTTGGATATTGCACTTGGCCATAATATTTCTATTAATTTTGCAGCTCTAGCTTAAATGTGAAAAAAAAACAAGACACATTAACTCCAGCATCATCGTTGTCTATCACAATGTGTATTTTGAGACATTTAGCCTGAGTTTAGTGTTAACAAACCATTTTTCCCATGATTCCTGTCCCCACATGCTCTGCAGCCACTTCTTTTATGTGACTCTTGTGTGCTTTCTTGACAAAGATCACAAGCATCATTCCAACCAGTCGTATGATCCGAACCTGTAGACGTTAGAACAACCAAATTAGTACCATTATATTCATCAATATGGCAGGACCCAATTTACCATGACAGGGTTGATTCAGGGTAAATGGCTGCATTTGTCCCACTTGCTTTACTGCTCATTCACCCATTCACCCAGTGTTTTGCCCAAGGACTGAACTGCCAATCTTGTGATTATGAGAGTCTCCCCCTCTCACCCTCTTGTATTTGGCTTTTGGGTGCAAGCTCTTCTCCACAGCTTCCACCCACAGCTGCTCCTTTGACGAGTCCATGTAGAAGAAAGCTTCAGTGCTCAGGTCCAATTCTTGAAAACTACAGTCATAAACACAGTCACCATATTGGATGTTATTAAAGCAAGAGCAGGGGACAATAGGTTTAAGTCTCCATGGTCCAATAAGTATTGTATGATAAATTTTCACTGACCCCAGAGCATACATATCAGGAGGTTCTGGGTCACAGCAGAGCCACGGCTCAAGGCTGCTGTCTGGAGACTGGCCATTCACATTCCACGTTCCTGTGAAAAACCTGAAGACAAAAAACAAGAAGCAGTATTTATGAACGGTGCAGGGTTAAAGGGGTAGTTCAGATTATTTGAAGTTGGACTGCATGAGCTACTTATTGATAGTTGGTGTATTAATTACAGTGGATGCCGTCAGCACAGCCACAGTTTGGGGAAGCAGCAGGAGTACCAGTGTAAGAAGCTAAGCCATGTACTGCTGTGAACAGGGTCACCAACAAAAGGTGTTTTAGCCACTTAAAAAAAAAAAATCACCATTGGTTTAAGTGTACACTACATTTAGAATATTTTCACTGCTTCACCTTGCTGTCCAGCCCTTTTCTGGTGGGAAAGTGGTGTTATATAAGCCAAATATTGCTCTCTCCAAACCAAACTCCATTGGCAAAATCAGTAATGTTACTTATTAGAACATGAGAGTTGCTGCTATACCCTTGCTTTGATCTGTTAGTTTGTTTGTGTTATTTTTGTGTGTGTTATTCTTTGACTTTTGAAAATCCTAACTGACCATTTAAAACACCCAAGTCACAATAACACTAATTAACTAACGACTGAAGCAGCAACAGATTGTCTGACAGCAAAGCGAAGTGGTGAAAATATTCTAAATACAGCATACATTTAAACAGACACTGATTTTTATAGGAAACATTTTTTAAATGGTTAAAATTTCTTTTGTTGCTGAACTCGTCCACAGCAGTACATTGCTTAGCTCCCATGCTGGTGGTCCTTTCTGCTTCTCCTAACTGGTGGGGTGCTGACTGGCATATTGTGGCTAATTGACTGACTGACTATGTACAATTACCTCATACAACCACATCAAATAATCCAATCTATTCCTTTAATGTGCGCAGGAGCACAATTTTTGAACTGTTGCAGCTCTATATGAAGACAACAAAGCTAATGATATACAGAATAAAGACACTCTTCTCACCTGAAGGTCTCGATGTCCACGTACTCGCTCTCCTTCTTCCCTAAACGGTGTTTAATGAGGTATTCTCTTTGTCCTGCATGGTTGGAGAACATAGCCTGTCTCATGCTGTTGGTGGTGGGGCTTTCGCACCAAGACGGCGGCCTGTCCACACGGTCATACCCTGACCTGAAACTACTGCAGTGGAAAAAATAGGTATTATTTAAAACCAGTAACATTTTAGACAGATTCCACTTTGAGATACAGAGCATTCAGCCATGAAAATCCAGTTTCCAGTGTTTCCAGTAAATCTGAAATGGTGTCACGAGAGGTTAACTTACTCTGGTTTGGTGTTAGTGGTGAAGGAATTGTCTTTGGCTTGTAGGGAAACAGCTCTCTCTTTAGGGACTGGTGGAGGAGGCAAAGGATTGGATGGAGTGTAGGAGGCTTTGCGAGGAGGTAGAGGGGGAATAGGAGGAGGCTCCCTAGAGGCCACTATGCGATTCTGGTGGTTCTTCTTCTCCTCCACTTTGAGAGCGTGGTTGAAGCTGTCCTCAAAGCCAAAAACTGAGGCAACTGATTGAACAGGATCTTCAGAAACAGCAGGTACAAGAGCAGAGAGTTCAATCTAACAGCAACAGAGGCTAATATGGAAAACAATGGTGAACTGAAATATATAGACAGCTTTTTCTCTCTTTGTCCGTTCATTACCTGTGTTAGTCTGATTTGTTGACATGCTGTTGTTGAGGTTGGGAGGCAGTGCACTGGTAGATTTGGGTGGGTTGACTCCAGAGCCCACAGAGTTAGCATTTTTGTTTGCTCTTTGTGGTGGGATGGGAACTGGACCCCTCAGGGCTGTTGGTGCAAGGGGCTCCATCGCTTTGGGTTTCGTGAGTGTGGATTCAACTGAGAAAATTTAACAGCGTTGTCAGAAGGAAGCACACCATGATCCAGGCTCAACACAACTTTACTCAAGCAGAAGGGTGGCATATTTCAAGGGGTTCTTTTAAAGTGTGTAAAAAAAAAAAAAAAACAATAAAGGTGCTACACCTTTAGATAGAAACTAACAAGCCTTTTTAAAGGCTTTCACCTTCTGTAAGTAAATTCACAACCTGTTTCAACTGACCTCTCTGAATGTAAATATGAACACATTGAATGAGCCACCACCCAGCAGAGCAATGCTGTCATAACAGGAAGTAAAGGATAGCAGCTAACAAATGGCTTGTTGATGATTTAATGAAGAGGTTCAGTTCCTCTGTAGTACTAAAGATCACTTGAGAATAGGTCAAAATCATTTAATAGTGAATGAAGGCAAATGACAGTGGAACAGTGAAAATGGGTGATCAGGTTCTGAGTAGAAAAATAATTACAAACGCACTGGCCAACCATGATCACACTTCAAAATATATTATTTCTCCAGGGTGTTGGTTAATGAGGTGGCAATTTCAGAGCCCATCAGCTATTATGTGATGATGCTTTAGCATCCAGGGGCAACAGCCAATGTTCTGGGGCCAAGACTTCCTCTTACGTGTGCCTGTCATTGTTTACAATCCAATAAAACTTGAGACTTTGTCAGCAGGGTCCTAATCTCTATAAACAGATATCTGCATATGAATGCAGACATATCTTTTAAAAAGTTATAAAAAGCTAAATCGGCATCAGGTAATAGCTGATGGGTTCCAAAGACTGCATGTTGGCCAATGTTCCACTCTCTTTTGCTTTCCACACAGACTATTAACCTGCATGCAACCAAAGCCCAATCAAAGGTGATTGGTCAATGCTACTCACAACAAATGGAAACAAGAACACTTTTTTGCTTAATGATTCTGCATTCATGTGCAGATATTTCTTTAGAGAGACTTTGAAGGTGGCAAACAAAAAATTTATTTTATTTTATAAATTTTATTTATTTTTAGCCACAGTTTGCACAAATATATATTTAAAAAAAAAACAAAACAAAAACACTTTTTTGTATATGCTATATAGATAAACAGAATTGACGGAAAATTTGTAGACCTTAAGAGTGTTCATATTTTGTGACCCCTGCACAACTCACAGTGTTTGGTGAGCTAGAAGATAACACTAACTAACTTTGGAGTTACTTAATCTAAAGGTGATTTTCTTCACCTTCAACTGCATGTGTGATGATCATCATCTTGCTTTTTGCTAATTAAATCTCTAATGTCATTAGAAGGATACAGAACAGCTGTAAACATATTATCACAATCTTATAATTTGAGGTGGTTCTTATTTTCAAAGATTAACTAAATTGTAGCTGTCTGAGCAACATCAAATGCAAAGATGATACACAAATGTCTGCTTCTGTAAACAGTGAACACGTTGGCTATAACCCAGTAGTCTGCACAGCTCAAAGCTTACTTAATCCACTTTGTATTTTCATCATTTAGTGAGAAGTGCACAGGTTCTGCAAAAGTTCAGCCTGTGTTTCCTTTTAACACAATCACCTCACTGTTCTCAGTCAAAAGGTTGCCATAGTGCAGCTACACAATGTGTGTGAACTCCTAACATGCGAGAGCATCCAATTTTTTAACTCCAATCAAACTTTCCCTATTGCTGTGATAAACGACAGGGGGTTGTGCAATACAAGTGAAATAAACTGAAAACCCACAATTATTCTCCAAATATTATTCTTTATAGATAGATAGATAGATAGATAGAAAATTTATATAATAGCTTTTTCTTTCCAAGGAAATTGCTTTTGTTACAGCAGCAAAAGACACTCAAATAGCCCATCATCACAGAAACACACACAAAAAAAGATCACTATTGCACATACACATTATTGCACATGGTGCACCATATATGGTGAATATTGAATGGTCCATCTTTTACAATGCAGATGAGTCATCATATATTCCAGCCTGCTACTTTCCTTTGCAACTGATTTTAAGATCAACAGAATATCTTGATTACATTGAATACATGAACTGATTTTTTTTAACAACCAAAACAGAATTGGCAGTGCACACAAATAAAAACAATATCCTTTCAAATGTATAACATCTCCTTTCCTTAACTAACTCAAAATGCTTTCAAAAAGAAATTCTTATCATTTTGCAGGAATTTTGTCATTCCACACCGGTCTTTACACTCACTGCCATTGATAGCTGCCATTGCAGTTTCAGTGAATGAGAAAGTTATATTTTGCTCCTTCATTTGAGGACATGGTTAATATAAACCTAAGAATGAAAGCATAATGACATAAGCTTTCACAGAGGTGGGCTGTCACTTTTAAAGGTGGATCTGATTTCAGAAACTGCAGCCAAATGAGTCTTTCCACCAGTGTGTGGGAGGCAAGAACACACAGGAAATCAGCGAGCAGTGTAATCCACCCTCAGTGAATAAATCTTAGATGAGTGATTAAATAATTAATCATCCAACTGCTTTAGACAACTGACAGACAGTGGAGTCTTACCTTGTTGCTGCGCGCTCTTCACCTGGGCAAGGAAAGTCTGAGTGCGATCATCATCCTGGAGTTCAAGCAGCAGCTCAGGGGCTTTGTCTCCTTTGATTCGTATCCTAACAGAGGCTTGAGAGGAGTACAGATAACATTGTTACATACATGTTGGACACCTTTGGACTTTGCAAACACATTAGAAATGCAGACTGCCAAGAAAACAAAGCAAAGTGATTTAACAGTGAGACAATTCAGCATTCTTTCAGAGATCCCTGGTAACTCATGACCAGCGTCTGCTGCTAAATAAAGGACATAGACATTTGGCTGAAGGCATGCTCTAAAAATGTAGATGGCTGGATAGGGGCAGTGTTGCAATAAATGCCATGTTTTAGCTCACTGTTTTTCCCACAATAAATTATTCTTCCAAGCTTGCTTGGAGGACCAAAATAACATATTTTCTGCATAATCTGTTTGAAAACAAAACAGAAAAAGGATTTAGTAGCTGAGAGAGAAAAAAGTACTTACAATCTACTGAGAAGTTAATAAGAAGAGCCTCTTCAGCCTCTGAAATAAAACAGGAAAGAGAGTTTTAATGGCGCCTATGCAGTTCAAAGGTCTGTTTAACCAGCAGTGTTATAAATTTTTCAACGGGCTCTAGCTGTCGTGTGTTGATTTTTAAGTATTATCTTCCAAGTACCAAGGGAATGCTCCTGGACTTTCACTTTTACATCACTGTGATTAACCCTGAATAAACAGTAACGCTACTTTGCATAGTGGATTAAAGAAAGTGAGGTGAGAGTTAACTTTATAAACATGCTGTGTCCATGAGACAGGCATTACAAACATCTTCTGAACAGTTACAGCAGTAGGTGACTTAAAATATTCTTGATTATTCTTAGCATACCAAACACAGTTAATACTGTGAATTTGATAGAGGTCAAAAAAAGGTCACATACCTCTCACAATTTCAAAATTACCATTGATGGGTATAGACAGCTGAGCCACCGGACGAGACACAACAGCATCAGGGGTGGCTAAAACACCCAGTCTGTATGAGAACAGTACAGAGTCCTGCTTAACATCAGCTGCTCTGTGACAATAATCAATAAAATGATCAAAAATACAAATCATATAAAGACCTTCTGCAGCATTTTTTCTTATTAACAACCATTCTTTTGCAATTAAAATCATGTTTCATGCGCAGCATTCAGTGCGAAAATATTAGAATAATTCAACATTTGAGATGCAATATGGGTAAATGTTAAGGATTAGATTATAATCATCTATGTACTATCAGGATTAGATTATAATCATCAAGTGTTTAAAATATGAATTTGAGATAGACAAATCTTAAATGCACATGCACACATGCAAAATTCTCCTTTATTCTAATCTGCTAGGATGCTTTAGTTGAAGAAGCAGGGAGACATACAATGACACAAAACTAATGAAAAAAAGTTCTGATCCAGTCAAGTTTTGATGACAAATGTCTTCAGTGCTGTAGCCAGGAGCACATTCACAGAAGCTTTGTTTTGGGTCATTAAATAGTCAATATAAGCAGCTTAAAATCTATGTGATGTTGGTTAATGTGGGCGAGGTCATATCATTTCACTCTAACAATGGCTGTTAGTCAGCCAGGGTCAAAGCAGCTCGCTGGGCACTGCCCATGCTTTTCCTCCCCTTCACATTAAGTCTGATTACAGTTGACGAGAGGAAAATGATTCAGCGCTGCTGGACATGTGTGAGTGGGACATGCAGTTAGCCTGAATCAGCAACAAACCCTCTGATGTCGTAAGCTACATGACAATCAACAATGGAGAACATCCTCTCCTCAAGGGTGTGGATGAAATAACAGACACCCCTTCCAAAACAGCAGCCCTGAATTTAACATGAATGTTACGGTGAAGCTCAAGATTACTAACTTATTTCTGAGATTACAGTTTATGAGTTCTATTATCTGTTCTTTGAATGTGTACACCACTTTATATCACCATTAAAAAATAACTTCAAATAATTGTCCATTACAGGTCCACATTGGTAATGGTGCATCAGTGCACAAGCTAAAGTATAAATTGTGACAAACAGAAGTTTCAAAAACAGATGTCGACATTAACTGTCAGTTAAATGTAAGATTTTTTAATACCATTGTTGAACAAAATTTAAAGTCAATTTTGCAATGAAATTTAGTATAAAATGTGAAAATACAGGCTACTCTTCTGAGTAAATGCATACACGTCAGTTAAAAATTATAAAGCAAAATGACAACAGCTCTAGTTAAAAAGCATTTGTCCAATTATGTTTATTAATGTGAAAAAATGTTTGTCCTGAGTAGACATTAATGTAATCACAACATAGAATCCCTTTCTCTTTTGCTGAAAGTCATTTAGACTTTACGAAATACTTTATACTTTATTGATCCCCAAGGGGAAATTCATTTGTCTGTAGTCTCATCTATTTGTATAAGAATTATAGAGTCTGATGGCAGTTGGTATGAAAGATCTTCTGTATGATTTATGCTCCTTAGTTTCATATTTCATACACGTCTTTAAAATAAAAATGTAAATGCCATCCTATTTAGATCGTGCTATATATCCATTAAATAAATATGTAAGCCTTTTAAGCCTTCTAAGGTCTTTAATTAGTAAATGTGAAGACATTTTAAGATGTTTTAAGGACCTATAGCCACCCTAATAAAAATAAATAAATAAATAAATAAATCACACTATGGCAAAGATGACAGGTGGCCACAAGTACATCATGCTAATACGGATCAGAAGAAACATAATGAGATCTTTAACACAAATATACAGAGCCTCAAAAATGAACACAATACAAATTTTTACTCAAATCAATCACTGTCAGATTCCCATTGTTATTTACTGTAGGGTCGTTGCATTGTAATGTGCTTCTTCTGCTATTTTGTTCACCCTGCGATAACAATGACCTTGCTGATTTAAAAAATGTCAACAATAAGTTGTCATATCTGTGCAGCACCAACTAAAACCCTGACAGCGCCTGGTCTCCATGACTCTGACTGAGTGGAGTTCAGTGTGTGTGTGGGTTTTTAACACAGTCAGCTGAGGACGGAGCTTGTGTGCCCATGTGAGTCTCATTACAGTCCAGGACTAAGTGGAGGAATTCTGGATAATGCGAAGTGAGCAGGCTGCTGGTAAGGTGTAATTGCTTTCTCTCTCACACTAGCGCACGCCACAACCTGCTACAAACACAAACAACACTAATGGTTTAACACACCCACTGCTGTCTGCCACAACATCCCCTTTTACTAAACAAATGCTGGGGCTGCCAAGACCCAGGTTAAAATCCTGCTAATCTAACACTGTACCAAATCACTACAGCTCCACGGGCAATGCTGTCCTGTAGAGGACTTTCAGAGCCACTGATCCATGCAGCAATTAACTTATTTCAACTAACACCTAATATTTTTGTAACTATAACAGGCAACATTTGTTTCAGGTCCTCTGGAGGAAAAACTTTACCCTTTCACCTGAAAATACTAAATACTGCAATTTCTATTTTTCTGACAAAACACCTGACCTCTTTGATTTAGCTATGCAAACTGGCTCCAACAATAGTAATGCTTATGTAATGTCATTTGCTATAAAATCTATTGATTAGATAAGACAACCAACCCAAAAACACAATAATCAAACTTTACAATCTGAATCATTTTGTTTATTACTCACTGTGAAGCTATCAGGGCACACACCTTTTTAAAACAACAATCTGTTCTGCACCATCTTCATATGGGCCATTTGCAGTTAGGGATGGATATCAAACTGGTACTAAACTGGTACTGGTTCCTGACTGGTCAGTACCAAAATACTGATAAGCCCGTGGATAAACAATACTGCTATTTGTTTTTATGCATGTTGCATAAACAGCTGACAGGGCAAAACTTTCAAAAGTGTGGGCCAAATTTCATGGAAATGAAGTTAAATGCAATACCTAAATTAACTTGTTACTTGAGAAAAACAGTTATAATATAATAACTGTTTAATCCTTTCATGTCATTTCTTTATTTTCTCACCAAACTATGGCATGTAGTATCAATAAGAGCAGATCACCAAATTTAATTTGGGTCTATATGAAATTATCATTCTATATAAAATGTTGTAGTTTGTTTAGTATTGATAGCAAAATAATTAAGTGATTTATAGACAACAGTCTTTATGAACCTGTGATAGTGCTGAAAGTCAGTAAACAACTACAACATCAATACCCATCCCTTCTTGCAGGTCGAAAGCCATATTTGAATGTGTTGCAAAGAAGCAACATAGCTTTTCAGTGCATGCCAATCAAAGGCAGCAGAAAATACAAAATAGCTCCCAATTAAAGAGGTAAGTAGGCCAGACACTTCAGACATACCACAGCTAGTATCTGCCTTCAAACACAGTAAAAGCTGTCAAAAACTTTGATTTCATCAGAGTTCAGAGCTAAAGTCAGTGGATGCTGCAGATGAACATCTAGAGAGCTGCTTCAAACCTCAAACATCCCACTAAATTTACCTACTGCCTGATGGCAAAAATACATAAATTTTCAGTCATCAAGTTCTCTAGTGATACTTACATAAACTGTCCACTGCGCTCAATTAGTGACAGTAGTCTGGGCTCCTTGTTTCCAGCCCTCAGCTCCTGACCTCTCACAGTGTGAGCATCACAATCAAGGAATTATGTTGACTGAGGAGGATGAGAAAGACTCACGGACATCAGAAGCACTGGTGGTTATTTTAATTAACCGCAGACTGGGCCTCACTTTTATTTCAGATTTGAAAATTAGTAGTTATGCGTGTGGTTAGACTGAAAGCACCCATAACAAGTTATAATCTTTAATAGAAAAGGGCATGCTTTTTAAAACAATCAGGGGGGCAAATTAATTTGAAAAGTGACAAGTAATAAAGCGGGAAAAAAACAGAGAAAGCAGTTCAGTGGCAGCCAGTGTAACTTAAACTAAATCATGGCTAACGTTACTTTGTGGGTTTAATTGGCTAACTGCACAGGGGGCTGGTCAGGTTGGTATAGTTAGCATGTGGGGACTAAATTCAAATGTACAACTGTAGTTATAAAAGACCCATAACGTAATCACAAAGCTAGCTATAAAATACAATTAACGTCCAGATATCTTGTTTATTAATTTCGTCAAGTTGACCGACTTGCTATCGTGAACTGACGTTATGATTCAGTGAAGCTAACGTTAGCCAACAAGCTAAAACAAACTGAAAAAACATATTAAAAAGGTTGTAACTCAGTTCAAAAAGGATATCGCCAAGCACTCCTCGTCGACAATCCCCAAAGAGGACTCCATTCTTACCGATGATGAATAAACAGACATTTATCATTGGCTAGCGACTTTGTGTTGGTTCAGTCCAGACGCGGCCAGAGAAAGTTAAATCCCCACCCGGCGGTGCGGCGGTGCGGCGGCCTTCCGGGGTGACAGCAGCTGTTCGGGGTTGTGGCTAATGCTAGCCGCTTGTTAGCTCCTTAGCCAGATGTTGTTGTTTTTGCTGGAGGGGTCACAAATGTTCAACAGAGCCGCGAACCCGAAATATCCCGGTTAGTGTGCGCCATCGTGTCAAAAAAACAAAAACAACAACCTTAATACATCCGGCTTCTGACGTGTTCAGTGAGCAGACTGGTCAGACTACATGGCTGGCAGTTTGTGGCAGCTAGTTAAGATCCAGCAGAGTTTGCTATGTGGACTCCCTCCTTCCTCTGCCGGTCACGTCTAGAAGAGAACCCTAGATTTGTGAAAGTCTCGCGAGTTTTGCACGCGTTTTTTTTCTACATTGTGCATCTTTTACAAACAAGTTCTGTTTTATAACAATGTCGTTAAAATCTGGGTAGATTTGGACAGAAAATGCTTTGCTAGGGTGATGGGACGATCAGGGATTGGGTTTACTTGATCACTCTCGCGAGACCATTCGCGGGTCTGGGGTTCCCTTCTAGACATGACGTCTCCTGCCCCTCTCCCTGCTAGTTATTCGTCGATTCGGTTTCATCTTCTTGATTTTGATGGCATCACGTTTGTGGGACACATCGCCACCCACTGCCGCGGAGTGTGAACCAGAGACTGAATACGGCATCTCAGTCGACAATAACATGAGGGAAAAACTGCAATATCATGCCGTAAATTCATTTTTATTTTCATTATTATTTGGGAGTTTGAGGTTGCCTACATGTAAACCGGTGATGGAGAGTAAATATGTAACTGACTCCTTTTCCTCAAACACTGTGCTGAAGTACAATTTTGAGGTACTTGGACTTTACTTCAGTATATCCAATTTATGCTGTTCTTTAGTTTTGCTACACTACATTTTAGAGGGAAATATTGTTCTTTTTTCTCTCTTACATTTATTTAACTGTTATAGTTGCAAGTCACTTTGATTTTACATACAAAACAGCTCAACGAATATGAGATTTTTGAAACCATTTCCAATACTGATTTTGAAAAAAAAATCACTTCTTACCAATTTGGTGGCTGGTAGTGAACTTTTAAGCTGGAATGAATATAGACCTTTTATATGTGGATTGCACACTGATTTTGCATCAATATGACTATGCAAAGTTAGCTAGAAGGCTGTTTTCTTGAACAAATATTAAAGAATAGGCTATTGAAGTTAAATATTCTTTAACATGTTAAATAATTCATACAGAGCCAGTCCTGACCTGCATGGGGCCCTAAGCAAAATTCCAAATGCTAAAGGATCCTCCTAACTGAGCAGAAAGCCACATAAACCATTTATCATTACCACACAGTCACACGCCAGTGCTTCCACTACAGTCCTCCATCCCCAGTTTGCGCCATCTGTCTGTCACAGCGTAAGATCTGAGAATAAGATTTAGAACAGAATGAGGTACAACAAAAACAATATTTATTGAATTGAATATTCAGATAAGTGAATATTGACATTACAAATACTACAAAATACTACAACATATCACAGAGCTTTGGGTCTAATGCCTGGTAATTAGTTAGTTAAGTGATTTTAAATTAAATATTTAATCGACCATCAGTGAATGTCAGTTCATTAGTTTCATCTTGCATTAGTTCGGAGTTCTGATCAGTGGTGGACTGTAACTAAGTACATTTACATCAAGTACTGTACTTATTTTCTACTTCACTTTAGGTCCATTTTATTCAACTTTATGCTTCTACACCACATCCCAAAAGCAAATACTGTACTTTTTAATCCACAAAGCTGAAAAAGGCTGTTTTATGACTTTCTAGAGGTACATGGTTCTCACAGGACAGTGACGCTACAGACATTTGATAGTCTTATAGATCATGATGCATTGTTGAGATTAAAGTAGCCAACAGTGGCCTATAAAGTAGTTAAAATGAGCTCAACCTTGAACATCTTCAGCAGTAAACAGCAGTAACATTAAAGCAATAATATTAATCCAAAAACATCAGACATAATAACACTGACAGGGAACATTTTACTGCAATATCAATACTTTTACTTTAAGTACATTTATCTGATAATATTTCCATATTTTACTTCAGTGAGGTTTTGTGAATGCAGAACTTTTACTTGTAGTGAAGTATTTTTACAGTGTGATATTAGTACTTTTGCATTATTAAAGGATATGAATACTTCCACCTTGGAGGCGTAACATCGTGTCCATATATTGTCCATATATTGTCTGGACAGACAGACAGACCACAGAGGATGCTGCAGGGAAGTGTGCACACGCATATGAACTCATGGTCATGCATTTTCTCTGAGCAACAGATTATAAACGCTGCTGCATGTTAGCACTCATCAAACGTGATAAAATAGTTTTATTTCATTCTCACTTCTGTCAGACACAAAATCACAGAGTAGTCCTGGGAGATTTACAAGTGAAAAATAAAAATGAATAAAATAATAAAATAGATTGATAAAAGAATACAATAAAGAAAGAAAGGAGAATAAAATATTAATAAAAGTAAAAAAATGAAATTATAAAGAAATTATATTTGATATCTGATATTGTCTTTATTTAAAGTCTTTATGAAGAAATATTATGACACTTTATTTGTTTTAAGTTCATGAGTTTATGAAATTTTCTCATGAATTATTTACATTTTCTTATTCAGCTTTCTTGTCATTTCTTCATAATGCTATTGAAAAGTTGGTGATACTGAACTTGGCATGTGGCAGATTTCTTTAATTAATTTAATTAATTCTTAATTTTTTTATTGATTTTAGGTTCCAACTTTACATCTGGGTCAATACAAACAAGTCTTTCAGCTAATTTTGGCATATTTACACTAATGTTTATTAATATGCACTGTCCTGGGGAAATAAATTACTTCATTAATTTTAATGAATTAACCCCACACCCGTCACCTGTCCATCCTGACAACCAATCACTTATCGGTTTTCGAGTAGTCAGCCCACACAACTTCCTTTATATTGAGAGGTAAAAGTCACATGATCATGTCTGAACACCGACGGGTGAAAAGAAGTTAAATCAGTCCTCAGAAAAGTTCAGAGATCTCTGGAACCAGCAGATCAACAATCAACAAGCAAGGTGAGTTGGCGAAAGTCAAGTCTTCATCCTTCTGTTTTTGCAATTTATTTTCTTCTTTCACAAACCTTTGGGGTTTGATTTTCTGTTAGTGAGTGAACTGAACTGAACTACTGTCAAGTCTATAAGGGAACCCTTGATGTGTCGAAGTCTCGTCAGATTTATGCGTTTTCTTTCTTCATTGTGTATTTTGTACAACCCAGTTTTGTTTTGAATGTGAGAACCCTATGGTTAAATAAATGTGGTAGGTTTAAGGACAGAAGACACTCGGTTAGGGTTGTGGAAACATGGGTTGGGTTAAAAAATATCAATCACGAGATCTTTCGTGGGTCTGGGATTCTCTTATTGGGTAACTTCCGTGTTTGACTTTTGTTCGCATTAGCAGCAAATACCAAAGTGGAATTTTTGTGTTGCCTTATGAACTGAACTGGATTGGCCTAGTTTTGTGTTCTGAAATATTACATTTGCAATTTAAACTGATGGTGTGGATTTGTCTAAAGAGGGTTTATTTCTCGCCTTGCAAATGATTTATGAAATTGTTTGTTGTGAAAAAGTATCCATTGGTATTACTGTTGAAACCTGTATGTCTATCCTTTGTGGAGTTTGATTCTGATTAGGCCCTTTTGTCCTGTGAACTCGAGGATAAACTGGCACCTGGAGTTGACTGTGACAATGGGCCTCATGCAAGAATCACTGGTACGAACAGTTTTGTTAAAAAGTGGTGCGCAGGAGTGATTTAAGAAAACTTGTGGCAGTCACCAAGTTTCACGTATTTTAAATTTTCTTTCAGATACAAACACTCTGGCTGCAGTCATCACTCGCCCCTTCCTGTGGCAATGACGAGTCGTTTCTTTTTTTTCTTAAGTCATTTTCATATCAAAACATTTCCTCTGTATTTCAGTGACAGTCCTCCAGTAACACAACATTAACAGCACTTGCTTTTCCCATTTCTTTGCTGTAGCAGGTCTTTTAATTCCACTGCTGACGCTGTTAAAATGACAGATTTTCCTTTATGGGTCTCTGAAAGCAGGACGTCAAACTCCAAACTCGTCAAATTCTTCTTTTATTTTTATCTTTGATGCCATTTTCATTAATGAACTCATATGACATATGAAACAGGAAGCACAGATGTATATAGTATTATTGGGGCGTTGACAGAGCCGGCCCAAGGCATAAGCGAACTAAGTGCCAGCTTAGGGCCCCAAGGCCACTAGGGGGCCCCCAAGAGCAATCCAAAAAAAAAAAAAAAAAAAAGTAATTTTTTTTTTTTTTTTCCATGTATAAATGGTGATTTCTATATGATCAAAGATATATTATTGTACAAAAATCAATATTGGCTGAAATAGAGGGCCCCAAAATCAAAATTTTGCTTAGGGCCCCATGGAGGCTTGGGCCGGCCCTGGGCGTTGATTATACTAATTTACAAGTCTCATGCACGTGCACTCAAATACGCACAGGTGGATAATTTACATTTTCTGAATTCATGAACGTTTGTTGAATCTGACGTGGCGTGTTCGTACGAGCCCTTTATTCGAAAAAAGCGAGAGAAATTCAAGACATGAATACGCAAAAGTGCCATGAATTCAAACACCTCTGATCATTAATGCACTTAAAGTGATAGTTCACCCAAAACAGAGACTTCACTCAATATCTACTCACCCGTGTGCTGATGTGAGGATGGGTGAAGATCTCCAGTTCACAAAAGACTCCCGCCGTCACAACTGAAAAAAGTGTTGCAGCTAAATCCAGTACAATTAGAGTGAATGGTGACCACTTTTAAAATGTAAAAAAAGAAGAACATAAAACAAACACAAAATGTCTCCATCCTGCTTGTGTGGTGTAATCCAAGTGTCCATGACCGCGACATTAAAATTTAACCACAAAAGACGCCATTTACATGTTTTTAGCCTAAATGCCCTAACTGTAGCCTCTCAGATCGGAGCCGCGTGCACAAGAGATCTCGCAATATCTTCACACTTGCACGCGACAAGAGATATATGAGGTCTGCGATACATTCACACCCGTGTTTACATGCTACCTGGGAGGCTACAGTTGACATTTAGGCTAAAAACATGGTGTAAATGGCGTCTTTTGTGGTTAAATTTTAATGTCGCAGTCATGGACACTTGGATTACACCACACGAGCAGGATGGAGACATTTTGTGTTTGTTTTGTGTTCTTTTTTTTACATTTTAAAAGTGGTCACCATTCACTCTAATTGTACTGGATTTAGCTGCAACACTTTTTTCCATTGACACAGCGGACTGAGGTTTGCTGTGACATTTGAAATACCAGACAAAATTCCAGGTGAAAGCCCAAAGCTTCAAGAACACTGAATCCATACTTTATCCAAAACACATCTGGATTTACCTTCAGCAGCTGGCTGTGACAACCATCGCTCCTCACTGAAGAAAGACTCCAAAATCTCTGCAAGAATCCATCCAAAGCCTCACACATAGTGAGTGAGAGCATTTTTAGAGTTTCACTTTTTAAGTTTCATTGATCATTGACTTTATGAAGCCGACTTTATTAAACATTGAAGCGCGCACAGTGGGAGCCGTCTACTGCGCTCAGCAACAGTCTCAGAACGCGAACAGAATGTGGAATCTGTTTCAGCTTAATAACATGACATTAAAAACACCAAATGACTTGTTTTAACTAATTTGGTATGAAGAATATGAAGAATTGTATAATATCACTTCCATGAGTCTGTTCAGTCAGACAGCAACAGATCACAGGCAGTGAACTTGGCTTTTCATCCTGACATGCAGCTGCAGTGAAGGTCAAGCTGCACACAGCATGAAAAGTTTATATTATGTTGTAATGTCGAAATGATGTTCTTCAGTAATAATTACTAATTCCACCAGATAATAGACTGAAGTGGTCATGTAGTCAAAATGTGTCATTTTCGGGAAAATATTAACCCTGAGTGAGGCTCTGACTCTAAAAATGCTCTCACTCACTATGTGTGAGGCTTTGGATAGACTCTTGGGGAGATTTTGGGGTCTTTCTTCAGTGAGGAGCGATAGTTGTCACAGCCAGCTGCTGAAGGTAAATACATTGGATGCTGCAGTATTTCACCCAGATGTGTTTTGGATAAAATATGGATTCAGTGTTCTTGAAGTTTTGGGCTTTCGCCTGGAATTTTGTATATTCCAAATGTCGCAGCAAACCTCAGTCCAGCGGATTTTTATCCCTCCAGCACAGCGCACAATTTGCATCTCCATTGTGTAATGTTTTGTATTTCCACACAAAACTGGTGGCAGACATCGTGTTGTGTGTCTCATTTAGATGGTAGAGCCGCAAGTGACTTTAAGTGCATTGATGATCAGAGGTGTTTGAATTCATGGTACTTTGTGTTTGTTAGCTAATTAATTAAAGCGCTCGGTGTGCTTTTTGTGGTGTGCATTTATTAGTCTATGGCTATTTTACAACTGCATAAAACCCAATGCCCCCCTCGTAGATGGCGCCTATGGTGACTCCTCAGTAGTACATGTAGTATAAATAAAACCCCCAGCAACAATCAATCAACACGACTCTACACACGAAGTTTAAAAGCAAGTATGAATAGAATAATAAAGAATCTGTTTATAGTAAATAGTCTGTATATTAATAAGTAGTCTGTATATTTCGTTACATTTGTATTGTGCAGGTGTCTATTACTTTGCCTGCAGGAATAAGAAAACAAGTTGGATACACTGAATGTTATTTGATCTCTTCCACCTATACCTGAATTCCAAATAATGTACAGGTGTGTGTTTTCGATGCCTTAAATAGCCCCTTATTTTCTAGTGAGACACATGTATGCCACCCCAAAATGATCACTGGTCCCATCCTGGCCACCCTACTGAAAATTTTCCTGGCTCAGCCACTGCTTGCATGAGGCCCAGTGTCTGAGGTTTTGCTTTGAGAGATGAATTATTAATTTATTTGCAGTGTTTTAGGTTTTACTCTCTGTGAAAGAACTGAACAACTGAAAACTGACCAGAGATCTCGAATTGACTTTGGTGGGAAGGTGATTTACTCTTTGGGGTAAAAACTAAACTGCACCACTAAAACTTTCTCACAGATCCTAATTTGAGTCGTTTTGTTGAAGATGGTTTATCAGGCTGAATTTTGAGATACTGATGAAACTGAGTTCTTTTGTTCTGTTTATTGCTGAAGCTCTGAAAAGTGATGGGTTGGTTTTTTTTTTTGGTTTTTTTTTTGATCTCTTAAGTTTCAGAGAATATTTATTTTGGACTTGACTGAAAATAACTTTCTCTCTGGTTAAATGTGGGTTGTTGTTTTTTTTCATTGTCCCGTCAATACACTGATTTATACTGAACTGACATTGTCACCCTGATTATTTGCTGTGATTATTTTGTGTGTTGTTGGTCTGGTGGTTCATTTTTATGAAAAAGTGGGTTTATGACAGAGTGTATTCATGGATCCATGTCGGGGAATGACCTTTAAAATCTCAAACAGGAACCTGTCAGATGAACTCTGACTGGCACCATAAAAACAATGATGAAGTATTTTGCTGACAATCAGTGTATCATGATTTTGCAACATGTTGAGCAGGGGTGGAAGTAATGAATGTTGAATGAGGCCTAGTCAATGAAAAGATGTTTAGATCATGGTAGTTTGAGTAGTTGTCAGAGTTTTTTCCCACAATTTGAAATGTAGTTGCTCACATTCATCTTTTTAGACAGGTTTTCTTATATTATTTCAGGCTACTGACCTACATTTTCTATTCTTGCAGTTGATCTGTGCTGCAGATTGTCGTCACTAACATGGAGCGGCTCATCACTCCAGAATCTTTTGGGCTTCTTCTCTTTTTCAGCAGATGTCACAGGTAGGTTGTTTTTAATATGAAAATAATTACTGTTATTGTGGTTGGCATTATTTTCAAACCCTTATGTGCATTCTGTATATAGTCAATCCTTATTTCTTAATCCAGGTTCATCATATACATGTGTTTTGTTGTATTTGCATTTTTTTAATGCATAGTTATTTATGCTGGTTGAGGTTTATGGTTTCATTACTTGTCACAACAGGTAACCACTTTTGAGGGAATATTGCAAAAAATATTTGTTTATGTATACATGTTGTTCAAAGAATATCAGCTGATATATTTAATGTAATCAGTGGTGGACAGTAACGAAGTACATTTACTTGATTACTGCACTTAAGTACATTTTTTGAATATCTATACTTTACTTGAGTATTTGCTTTTTGGAAACTTTCACTCCACTACATTTCAAAGACAAATATTGTACTTTTGACTCCACTGCATTTCTATGAAGGTTGTTGTTACTTGTTACTTTTAGTCTAAGCATAGCTTTGAAGTCAGCTGTTGCTGTTTTTTCTTTTCTAAAATGCAAATGGCTACATGCTGTGTTCCTCACAGATGGAAACCAATCACAGTACCTGCTCTCAGCTGGGACTGATGTAAAAGCAGAAATACATCATCCAGGCGCGCTCTGTAACAAGTGCAAGCAAGCTCTCCCTCTTTCATTCAAACAAAATGTGGTAATGGCAATGACAGGAGAAAGACAAAATTAAATCTCAAGATGTTATTATAATCAGAAAAAGCGAAATAATTCCAGGTTGGCTTTTAGTGTTGGGTTGTTTTTATCAGGGTGAAAAATGCTGCATAATTAATGTATATACTGCCCCTGAAGCAAGAAAGAAATCAGTTATTTAACAGACTTCAAGAACTCCTTACAATTGGCTTCAATCTAATTTTATGCGATGATTTTAATGAAATTAAGTAATACAGTGTTTCTAGATGCAAGTCAGTGCATCATTAGGTGGTTTCAGAGAGTTAAATGCATTGTGAAAACAATACAGCTATCTACTGATATTATAAAATATACTTTGTAATTTGTACTTTTGAATACTTAAGTATTTTACAAACAAGTACTCTAGTACTTTAACTCGAGTAAAATTTTGACTGAACAACTTTCCCTTGTAGATGAGTAATATTTGACCAGGAGTATCTATACTTTGACTCAAGTACTGTGGTTAAGTGCTTTGTCCACCACTGCATGTAATTATAGAAGACACGGATGAAATAATGATGTGGAGGACAGGAATAATTTGTTAAAACTGATTTTTCTTTTTTTTTTAAATAATAGGCTCTCTTAGATAATTTTGTATATATATTATTATATATACACACACATATATATATAAAGTTGCATATAACATATGAAGCTGCCATGTAAGCTACATACCAAGACATTGATTTTTAAAATTTTAGCTTTAATTAGAGAAGCAAGGTGAGTGAGCATGGGCAGAAGAAATTTTATTGAAAAAATGCGTAAAACATAAAAATGTTTACATATAAAATTTCAAGCAACCTGAAGCTCCCGTGTGAGCTATGTACTTTGTTAAATTTTTTTTACTGTCATGATGAAGCTGCGTAAGTGCAAGACGAGACAAGACGAGACAAGACAAGACAGTCGCAGGCTCGGCCGGCGCCTCCTGTGTCTGGCTGGCATCTGACGGGCGCCCAACCTCGCCGCGACGGATTTCTGAAGGGCGTGGCCATGGTATGGAATTTTGATGTCTTGCCATGAAACAGGAAATTGCTATAACTTTTGTATAAATGATCCGATCTGCATCAAACTCAACATGTTTGATAACTGTCCCACCCTGAACACACCTACATGACAATATTCCACATTAGTCATAGTGCCACCTACTGGCAACAAAAAATAACATGGTTTTGACTTTGACGTGCTGCTCCAAGTGTGTTGATCATATCCAACTCAAATCTAGTCAGAAAGGCCTTAACACCATGGTAATTCTATATTGTGAGGATCTTGACGTATCATCAAACGGCGTTGCCATGATGGCATTCCGAAGGTCAGTATTTCCCCCAAAACACAGAAAATTTCTGTTTACTTGGTCGAATCTGCCTGAAACTTCACATGTTCAATAGTTGTCCAGGCCTGAACATATATGAGTTTTGTCAGTGGGAGTGACCAAATGGCTTAGTTACGTCCTTTGAAGTGCAGCCCCGGTGCCATGTTGAGTGCCTGACCTCACTGCAACTGTTGCAGCTTGGCTGGTGCCTCTTGGAGCCAGCTGCTAGCTGTTGGGCACCTGACGTTGCTGCGAACGCCATAGGTCAGCCAACGCCTCCTGTGGGCCGGCTGGTGTCTGCCAGGTGCCCGCCCTCGCCGCAATGAATTTTTGAGGGGTGTGGCTGTGGCGTGCAATGTTGATGTCTTTCCATGAAACATGAAATTGCTACAACTTGAGTATAAATGATCCAAACTGCTCCAGATTTCATGTTTGATAACAGTCCCGCCCTAAACAGATCTACATGACAATATTCCGCAATAGTAATGCTGCCACCTACTGGCAACAGGAAGTAACTTGTTCTAGACTTTGACGTGCTCCTCCAAGCAGGTCGACCATATCCAACTCTGATTAATGTGAAACGGCCAAACTAAAACATTTTGCAATGTTTTTTAAAATGTATTTAAGTATTTAAAAGTTCAATGAATTGATAAATAAATTTTTGTGATAAATTTTGATTTTACAGTATGCAATTATTCTACAGTCATTAATTTATTGTATTAAAATTAATACAGTAATGCTTTTTACAGTAGTTGAATTAGTGATACTGTGATTACATTTAGGTGGAGAACGATGATGTGAAGGCCGTGGCTATAGCACAGCGTGAAATTTTGACATTTCGCCCTGAAAAATGAAATTGTTAAGTAAGAGGGTAGAAACTCACTTAAATACTCACTTTCATATTGGTTTCTTCAAACCCTCAAAAAGAAGGGTATCATTGATTGAACTCTGTGCAGTCATTCAACTCGTCATTTCAAGTTAAAAGGCTTCAAGTTAGAAGAACTCATGTTTGTATGTTCTGAAGGCTTCTGAAAAATAAATTTTAGGTTAAATATTAACTTGAATAAATAAAACTTGTATATTTACATAGTGAAAACAAAACATCACTGCAACTGTCACAGCTCAGCCAGCGCCTCCTTCAAGTGGTATCCAAAAAGGTCAAAGGTCAAACATCAAATTCACTGTGACATAATATTGTTTAGCATGGTATTTATTTATTTATTTATTTATTTGCCGACCACAGTGGGTGTGCCTCCTCACTGCTGCCTTTTTTGTTTTTGAATTTTTATTGAAAAAATAATAATGAATGCCCCGCACAGCCTTATTTTTATTTTCTTGCACACAATAATGTGTGTACAATCAATGATCTTCTGTGCACAAGATGGTGCAAAAATAGTATCATCTTCCCCATTCAGAGCGTTAAAATATTTTGGATTTATTTATTTTGTTTTATATTATGCTACATTTGTTTTTAAAAATCAGTTTAAGTCAGTTAATTTATTCTACAGAGTAATGAATGAAGTTGAAAAAAATACTTTCCTCTTAGACCTGCAGTACATAAGGAGGCTGTAACAGTAGGTTATAACATACATTGTTGTGCTGGATACCCTTCAGGTACACCTGTTACACAGTTTGAAGTGTTGTAGACTTAATGCTGTTGGTATCGGACAGGTTTACCACAGACTGCATCCCCTGTGGTCCCTTGTGCATTAGTTCTTTGACTTTTCAAGTACTAGTTGTGAAACATAAATCAGAGACATCAATGTTAACAGACCACAATTCTCACCCCACTGACACAATCTTTATTTTACTTTTATTATACTTGTTTCAACGTTAACATGGCTTCCTATAACCAAAACAAATCTGGGCAGAAAATTCGCTGAATTAACTGAAGCTTGATCTTTGACCTCACTGCTTACACATTACTATTGCATTTAATATTAATTTCAATAACAAATCATCTGGTGTTAATCTAAAAAAAATGATTGTAATTAACCTAGTAGATTAAGATTTCATGTATTTCATTCTTTATTGTTTAGAATTACTTGATCATGAATGAAAATACAAAATAAAATAAATGTGCAATTACAGTCCACTTAAATTTCATAGCAGAAGGATGCTTTAGTTTCTCATACATGTGACCTTCTCTCAGCTGTTGTAGGTTTTGATCTTATGAATGGCATATGGGCTGGAGTCTTGATGTGGCCACATGTCTCCATTGGGCAGATCTCTCATCTGTTCCACCTCACGATTGACCATCTCTACTGTCAGAGTGGATGGACCGAAGATGTCTGTTGTGCGGTAAGATTGCGTGAGGCGACGGAAGGACGACGTGTCTGAGATGTCGTCGTCGAAGAGGTCCTCCATCAGCTCCTTGCGCTGCCTGCGAGACACTTTCAGTTCATCGTTCAGCTCAGAAACCAGCTCTTTGACATCCCTCACAAGTGTGGAGCGAATACCAAACAGGCAGAGCAGGAAGACCAGCCCAGCACAGATTCCAGAGACAAAGTACAGAGCCACTCGCTCTGGAAGACCTGGAAGAAATCAAATTATGTAAATGCCATTGGCATGAGACTCAGCAGATTTACAGTTGTGCAACCTGTTAAACATCCTGGCCCTATGCACCAAATTATTCCTTAAAGGGAAAATTCAGCACTTTTTATGTGCATGTCCAGTGATGATTGTAAATGTAGTCACTAAATTTACTAAATTCCAGAAAAAACTGAGTTCTGCTGCAAAATCCGTAGTTCTTCCCGCATCCAGTGATGTCACAGTGATGTTGGTCTTAAGGAAGAACTACAGACTATTTCATCTTAGATTTCTAATCTCCACCTCTGGGTAGTCAGATGATTCTAGATGAGTATTTTTGTCACCTATATTTTGGCCACCAAAAGTAATAGAACAGGGCAACTCATCTGGGTACTTTGCTCCTGTGCCAGGACTTTTTGGGTCAAAAAACCCCACACAGATTCTGAGGTCTTTGCAAGTTTAAAAGCCTAAAATAAGAAACCTGCATCACTGTTGAGCTATTACAAGCCCCAAGCCTCTGGCCAGTCAGGGGAACAATCATGCTATGTCTTTGCCAATTATTGACTGGCGTCGTTACATGGAAAAAATTACAGAAATAGGGATTGCTGATCACATTGGGGCTGGTTGTCTGCCTCCATCAAAGTGGAAGAATGACTCCACTGAGTGGTCGGAGGTGGTATCTACTGACACACACAAGTACCTTATTGAATCTCCACGTAATGTATTTCTGATGTCTGTCACTTCTGACGCCTGATACTATTTTGCTGTTTTAGAAGGCTGCGCGTCTTTAGGTTAAACTAATTCAATTGCCAATATTAACATACATGAAAATGACACTAGTCTTCTCTATTTGGTGCTGGCAGTTTAACAGCGATTGTTTTCACCCAAAATGCGGCGTGGTCGAGGAAAGTGATGTGTGATTGCTCTGATCCATAGCTATAGGCTACGGTGGGGAGACATGGCAACAGAAACTCACCTGCAATCCATCCTGGTGCATGTAGGCACTTGTACAGCTCCACAAGCAGGCGAACTCTGCGTTCTTGGTTAATATAGCACTCTCTGTGGAATTTATTGCTTCAATTGACTCATTTACCATCAACACTGTTTAGACAGACATTTACATGAAAAAGTGGTGAATTTTTCCTTTAGAAGACTAAACTGGTGTATTTACCACCAATTTACCACAACTTGTTTATACTTTGCTTTACTGTTGACAATTTACCTAAAAAATTTTTTTAAAAAAGCCATAAGTTTTTACATTGAATTCACTTTTAGCTTCCCAAGCAGCCACTAACTGCACTTAGCGTCAGTATTATGTGAAAACTTGCAGAGGCTTTACACTCAGTCAGAATAGACTATTGAGCCCCATTAAGGAAACATTAAGTTGTCTTTTTTCAGATTTACATGATTTTTACTGGTAATGTATAGAAGTTTAAAAGCCTATTGAAAAGTCCTTTTGGATGGTGCAGTTGTGTGAAAATAGAAATATTTAATATCCAAGACTTCAGATTCAGCTCTGGATCACAGAAATCTGTAAATTTCTCATTGATTTTGTCCTCATTGGCCATTGTTTGTCCTAAAGGACCAGTGTGTAAGATTTAGTGGCATCTAGCGGTGAGGATGTATATTGCAACTACAACAACTTGGTTTGTCTGTTCTGTACTACTGTAGAAACATGGTGGTGCAACATGGTGACCTCCATGGAAGAGGATCTCTGGCCTCTGTAGATATAAACGGTTCATTTGAGGGACACAAAAACACAACAATTCTTATTTTCAGGTGATTATACACTAATAAAAACATGCTTATGAATATTGTGTTCAATTTCTGTCATATTCTGCCAATATATTCCTGTAAATTTTACACACTGGATATTTAATAGACAGGAGTCTTTCAGTTTTCCACCAGGACATGAACGCACCATTCAGAGGGATTTTGAAAATAACACTATATAAACTCTCAACTTTAGGGATGTAACAACATATGAAACATAGTATTATCATGATAAAAAATGTCTCAATACTATACGACGATATCTGCCACAATTTTACATGGTTAACTATTTTATTTTATTTTAAAAAAGGACTGCTACTGACAGCTGCATTGGTTTTGTTATGCATTTTTACATACATAATTCAAACATTCATAGCCAAAGACAATTTTTTGCACATGCTTAGGTCATGGCCGGCCACTTTTATTTTATTTTAGGAAATTTTAGAAAAGCAGAAGTACTTTCTGTTAAAAGAAAAAAACATATACTACCAAAAGATGCAAACTTTTTTTTATCATGGTGTTAAAATACCTAGAGTTTTTTGGTATTGCTGCATCCTTATTTATGACTGAATAACAATGTAACTTCAACGAAACATTTTAAGATGAAAGATGTATATTTAAGATGATAAAATGTTTACTGATCAATTACCTATCTTAAGCTTTCATGTATGTGCAAGATGTGCAAGATTATTTGAATACACTGTAAACTGAAAGGGAACAATTGGATGACTGAAATTAAGAAAAAAATAACATCAATGTAAAAAACTATTGCATGCTTTGGAAAATGGTCAGCAGTAATGCAAAAATATTAATGCATATTCTATATAGCTACATAGAAAAATGGAGGGGAGCCATTATTATATTTTGAATATGCTCAGTTTGTGCAGGAAGATGCAAAAGAAAAACAAACAACTACTCACAATCAGATGTAATCTATTGTGACTGTGATGTGACTGAGCACTAAAACGAAAACATGCTAAAACACCTGAATGACCCTTTAAATATGATTCACAACAATGATAATAAATGTACATGCAACCCTCGCCCGAAGTCTACAGGCATCAGTGCACATACCCAATATTTTTTCAATGATCTCCAGAGAGTTGGTTAAGAGCACGTTTTGAGGCCTGTAGGTGGGGCCAGTGTACCATCCACCTGCAGGTGAGAGGGGTCTGGGCTCAGACGCCAGTCAAATCTGCTGAATCCAACAAAACCTGTGAATATTCAGTCTGACTCTCACCATGTGTGTAGTCTGAGATCATGAAAGGATCTGTTGACCCTCGACCAACATCTTCTAGAAGATAGCGGGGCACTGAAGAGAAAGTGAGAGTTGTTTTTTTACATAAAGCAGCAAACCATATCAATCAAGACCAGTAACATCTGGTTCGTCACGTACCACAAGTGAAGGATACCCGCAGGTGTTTCCTGGTGCCGGGGAAGCAGGGGTCCCCAAAGGTTTGAGTATCAGCCAGTACTGAGCAGTTCGCTCTGCCATGACACCTGCGGGACACTTTCCTCAGTGCTGAGGGTGACAGACACTCTGGAATAAATCAAGTTTAGTTAAATTAATAACCGTAATCACTTTAATATTGTAATAATTGTGATTAAACAGTCTTATTAAAAATGCACCAGTGAACGGATGATTTCTATGCATAATTCAACTACTATTTTATTAAAGAGACAGTTCACCCCAAATCCAATTATATTACCCTTTACCTGTAGTGGTATTTGTGAATCTAGATCTCTAGATGTGTCAAACTCAGGGCCCATAGCCCAAATCCAGCCCAGCAGCTCATTTTATGTGGCCTGTGAGAGCTTGCAAAGAATATAATTTGTGTAATACATGTTACCAGAGTGCATTCACATTTTATCTGATAATATCATATAGCTGTTTCCAGCAGTAGCGCTAGCCAACTGGTTGTAGCTTGTAACATTAACATTAGCAGCCAAGCAAAACGCCATCATTTGATTTTTACAAAAATATAGCCTACATTTTGGATTTGAAACCTTTCTTGTAGGCTACATAAACTAAAGTAAACCTTATTGTTAATTTGACTTTATTATTAATACTACTTTTATATTTAATTTTAAAAATGTTTAAAAATATATAAACAGTATAGTGCATCACTGTACAACTACAGTAATGAAAACAAAGCACCTGGTACCAAAACTGAGCGGGGTTGAGGTGAATAGAGTCATATTGTACAATGGACAGTGGGCACTAATAATGCTGAAATTGAGTTTGACACTCCTGATCTAGATAGTTTTGAGGTGAGTTGCAGAGTTCTGGAGTTATCGGCTGTAAAGACATCTGCCTTCTCTCCAATATAATTTAAGTAGATTGCACTCGGCTTGTGGTATGTCGAGATGGTTGTTGTATGTAGTTCGGTAGAAAGAAAATAGTTCCTACAAAACTACATTAAAGAACACTGCTGTAAAATGTATATTTTCACACTATGAGCATCTCAAGCAGACCATCTGCATTTACTCGGTAACTTACATTAAAACTATCTAAATGATAAATACCATTACAGATAAGAGAAAAAAACGTATTTTTGATTTTGGTGTGAACTGTCCCTTTAATGTATATTAATAGATGAATAGGGGAGCAAGTTATTTACCACTGTGTCTATAGAACTCATATTTATTCTACTGTTTCAGCAACTAAGTGACAATGAAGTTTCAGACCCATGTCAGTGTGTGATCCAGGCTCTTGAGGACAGTAAGGACTGCCATGCAGCAGGTGTCCAAACGTGGCGGAGTAGATCGCGAGGACAGTCTCATTTTTACACATAAGCCTCAGACGCTCATTTTCACACACCAGCCTTGTGCGATGGTGCTCTGAAAAACAGATGACATAATTACAGAAAGGAATATTTCATTGAACATCTAGTGAAGAAGCTTAAAGGAACATATTTACCAGCTACAACAGTTATGTGCCTGGTATTGTTTTCACTTTGTGAGTCTGTGTTTCTGTGTGTCATTATGGCAAAATTTGGTCTTGTAGACACCTACTTTAGTGGGAACGACCACAAAGGCAGCTTGCCAGGTGTCCGTCTGTCTGTGGACTGATTGTAGCACCGCAATAGTGTCACAAAAGTCATGAAAATTTGCAGGTGAGCAGTTGAGATCAAAATGAAGGCCAAGGTTGAAGATCGGTGTGGTCCAAGCTAGGCCAGAAACAGCCCTCCACCACCACCACCACCCCCACCCCACCTATACAGACTTAGCACCCCTGGCCCTATTCTTATGAGTTTTCTTTTGTGTGTATATGTGTGTGGTTGAGATCAAGATGAAGGTAGAGATTGTAGATGGGTGTGGTCCGATCCATGAGTACTGCGTTATTTTTTTCAAGACTGTTCCACCTAGTCTGACCCTGCTGTGCTGTGATTGGCTAGTACTACTGAGCTGTGATTGGCTAGTTCTTGTTGCCTTGACAACGTGCCTTGTGATTGCCAGAGAGCCGTTTGTTGTTGTGAAATGTTTGTTTTTTTATCATAAACCTGGGGCCTCATTACAGAAAATATTCCTAATTGCTTGTCTTAACTTAAGTTTCCAAGATAGAATCTTTCTTTTACAGCGGCAGTTCCTAAACTGATCACTGTGTCCTGTCCTATCTCAGACCTCATATCTTATCTGAACTTAAGAAATCCTGAATAGTAAACTTGATTCTTCAATCACCATTCGTCCGTTCATGTCTGTATCTGTGCTTAGAATGTGCACAAAACTGTCTGTATCCATGACAACAGCTGTGTCACCTCACATCACTGGCTTACTTGTCAGTGTCAAATATTGTCTCATGATGAAGATTTGAATGGACGTCGTTGAAATTCAAAATTAATCACCTTGCTAGTCGATATATAGACTACCCATTAATACATGGTCTGGGAAATTCCAGTCATTTCCATACGGACCTCACCACAGTGGTGCTGCCATTTCTGACAGTTATTTACAATTTATCTTTCAAGATTCCTAACTTGGGAAATTCTGCGGTTAGGACACTTCTGTAATCACTAAATTCCTATCCTGAGATAAGATTTTTCTAAATGCAGGTAGGAAACAGGTTTTTGTAATACCAAAAATCCTAAATATCATCCTAAACTGAGATAAGATAGGCTTTCAGACTTTTCTGTAATGAGGCCCATGATCTTTTTAATCATGATTTTTTTTCCTAAACTTACCCAAGTAGTTTAAAAACCTAACCACATATTGTCTTGCCTAAATCTTGTGCTTAAACCTACCCAAACTACAACTCAAAATAATAAGTCTACAAAAAGTTAAGGCCGGTCTCCTAGGTGAGAGTCCTGTCCCAAATGCCAGTCTACATTCGTGCACACAATAGGGCGGGACTAGGCGCAACTGTCTTGGGGGGGGGGGAAATAACGCCTGAATGAGTACTTATGTAATAATGTGGAAATGACTACTGAGTATTTATGGGCTGGAACATCAACATGTTGACGGGCGTCACAGCTGGTGTAATCCCATTGCAAGATGGTCTCTAGTGTACTAATGTTTTTGCATTTTTATCTCATGAATAACAGGTTTTATCTTACTGCTGAGCCTTCTTCAAGCCACTGCTTTCATTTGTTTATTTTTTTGTTGTGATATGTGGACATTATGCACTTTTAATTTCTGATGTCAAAAAGTTTAACTTAAATTGATTGTTGTGTGGTGGGGTGCCCCTATAGCTCAGTTGGTAGGGTGTGCGCCCATGTACTGAGGCTGTCAGTCCTCTGCAGTGGCCGCAGGTTCGACTCCTGCCTGCGGCCCATTTGCTGCGTGTCGTTCCTCTCTCTCTGCCCCCCTTCCTATCATGTCTTCAGCTGTCCTATTGGAATACAGTAACCCCCCCCAAAAAAAAAATCTTTTAAAAAAAATTGATTGTTGTGTGGTATGTGTGTATATCACAAGTGTGTGTTTCAAATCAGCCCACACTTTTGACTGCATCACATGAAAATCTAACTTAAATAAAACTAGAGATGATGCTAACTCTGATTGATAGCCTATAGTTTGATGTCGTGACAAGTTGATTTTCATACTGCACTGAAATAAGCAGAAAGGTCCACTTACTGGCCTTTTCCAGAGCTTCAGCTAAATCATGCTTCCTTCATCAGTGAGAGTTTGTTCAGTTTTCATAAAATACATTTGTTGACATGTTTAACATCTAAGTCAACATGGACCAGAAGTCCCAAAAGAGCTATGAATGAAAGTCATAACAGCTGGTGTGTGTCATCAGTTAGACAACCCATCTGCTGAGGTGTGATATGGTTCAAATCTATAGTAAGACTACCTTGAGTTGCCATTGTTTTGTGAAACTACTATTTCCAAGGCCAAGAATGAACTTTACACAGTTTCCTAAAAACGTGTAAACTCATATTACATAATCCCTTTCAGTCATCATTTATGACCCAGTAGAAGTGTGTGGTGGTGTCTGTATCTGCAGATATCCTACTCTCTGCTTGTATTTCCTTTTTTTTTTTTTTTTTTTTGTCATTATTTTTCTGTGCTCGGGACATTTCACCAACCCAAAGCATTAGTATTTGACGTCCTTACGTGTTAAGGAACAGCTCGGACAAATCCAGCTGTCTCTACCTTTAAACATGCAAAACACACAACTTTATTTGCTTAATTCTATCAGTTTAGCAATGTAAGTAAAAGACAACCAACTGATAGTAAATGTTTGCACCTTGACCACTACTGTTCAAGTCATTTGATTGTCCACATAATGAGCAGTTTTGCCAGACTGAGCGGTTTTCTGCCCCACTGGTCTGCTTTGGGTTGCATTGTGCAGGTCAAAATGGGCTTGGGCGGGTGGACAGAATTCTGGGTTCGTTTACCATGATTTAAAAGACACCACCACCATGATTTTCCATGATTTAGGCTGGTTATTATATAGATTAAAAATGACAGTATTTAAAAAAATATATATTTATATATTGTATTCCTTCTTTACGTAAACAAATTCGCTCAGCACAACTTTGATTTGAAATCATTTTTACTCATTCTACTGTGAAGAGATCTGCAGCTATCCAATCTGGACTTATAACAGAAACCACTTGCAAAATTACAACATCATTATTTGTTTGACTTTTTGATAGCATGGAACTGTGTGTACTTCTCTTTCACCCTCTTCATGCATTTGTACATGGGGAGTGCACTTTAATTTGACATACTCTCAAGGTTTGTTACAGTTGACCAAGTTAGATTAAACTTTTATTTTTGTTATTTGAGCTGTCAGAAAAGGCAAATATTTTATAATTGCATTGTACAATGTAGCCCTTATCTGCTGTCTCGCCCACTTGTGAACACTGAAATTGTTGTTATAATATTGTTTCATATTGAAAAAATGTTATGAACCAGAATGCTATTGTTTATTAATTAATTTGTATTATTTATTAAAGATAATAATTTGGCCATTGTTTCTTCAATTTGGGTGGATTTTGAGCAGTTATTGGGCTGGAAAACACCAAACCAATCTGGCAACACTGATAATGAGTACAGGACCTCAGCAGCATACCTGGTCTGCACTTGTAGGCAACTAGCAGGTACTTGCTGGTGAGAGGACAGGGGTCCTGTCCAAACACTGGACTGAAGACAGGGATGTGACAGGACCGGCGACCCTGACACTCTGACACCACTTTCTGCAGGGGTGAGAAAAAGTGCGTTGACTACTGAGCTGAGCTTTCCCAAAACTTCACATCCATCTCACTGTGGCTTTATTTACCTCGATGGCAACAGGAGAAGTGCATTCTGTGTCCTCCTCAGTAGTTGTGTTTGAATTTGCAGAGGGGCACAGATGCTGATTAGGGACACGTCGTCCATAGAAAGCTGACAGGACGGTCACAGACGTCCTAGTGGGACATTCAATGATGAGCGTCTCTCCTTCACAAGCATGAGCCGTGTGGTTCTTCAGGACGGTCTGAAGATATACTGAAACAGACCACAGCGTGATATTAATTTGGTTGTAAAAATTAATAAATTAGTAATAAGCTGTTATAACACTTAGATAAGAAGGGTAACAGTGACCTATTGCTTGCCAAATAGTGAGCCCACATTTATCTGGACTGTTAAGCTTCAGATCTCACTCCTTACTTTGTTTTCTCTGTCAGTAGCATTTACACCTGTTTGCTTCATCAGATATTTGTCAATAAGCTAACATTTAACCATCATCAGCACAACTTAATAGTCACAGAGTCATTTGGCATCAAATTAACAAATCAAATTACTAAATTCATACACAAAGACTTTGGTAGTATTGTTTACCTTGACATTTTGATTATCATGGCAGGTGTATGCCAAGCCTTTTCAATAGCTTTTTTTTTTCATTCAGATTTCAAATAAAATAAAGCACCAAGGGGCCAAACATTTACATTTCCTATGTAAAGTTAGGAATTTAAATGAATAAAACAATGCAATCTTAAGGTATCTTGTTGTTTTAATAAACACAATTTTGCATGTGATATCTTTTTTCTTTCAGTTTTACTCCTGAATTCCCTCTGAAAGTTAAAAACTTTTTTTAAGAAAAAAAAAAGAGTCAATAAAATAAGTATCTCTGCACTTAACAACAATTTGGCCCATGTAACTGAATAAGCCTGACATGATATGAGGTTGTTATGCACAGTAGTATACTGTTATTCTTACAATTTACAATAAGACCCTCTTTTGCCAGTTATTAATGTTTGTGACTCATTAATAAGATTAATTAAGCAGTTAAATAGTGAGCTCACTTCCATGTATGAAAATGGTGTTTATATCTTGTTTATAATTGTTTATTAATGATTTATAAAATATTTACAACCAAATTTATCCCTTAATTATAAAACATTTGTATAGCATTTATAATTTATTGTAAAAAAGAGTAGGGCAGCTTACAGCAAATCAGCAGGCATGCAAATGTATTGAGTAATCAGCAGTTTGGTGCTATTTAAAGCTGATATCTAATCTCAGACACAGTGGTGTCACTTTCAACTAATTTAAATATGTAGATAATTATATAACTTCTGTTTGACTTTCAGGTTTCAATTTTGATTTATTAGTAACAAGGCAGTTATTTCCCATGGTTAACAAAGCAGAAGTGACTGGTTGACGTGATTATTATCACTAAATAATACATAATTTAGAAGCCCTTCATTGTCCATAATTGGCGTGTCAGTACTCTGACTTATTAGATGCTTTTTTCAGTCCTTGCAGCTCCGCCCTGGTTGTCGACTGGGTGGTGTCCCAGCAGTCACTGGGTGTAGCTCTCCAATATTTAGACTCTGACTACACATACAAACATATGAGACAACGGAACCGAGACAGTGAAGTGAAGTCTCCCCTCCCATTCATGCTTCCTGTGTGTGTGTGTGTGTGTGTGTGTGTGTGTGTGTGTGTGTGTGTGTGTAATGTGTGGACGTGTATTACTTATTGTTGTGGGGACACAAATCTGTTTACACACTCACATTGTGGGGTCTCGCCTACTTTATGGGGACAAATTGCAAGTCCCCATGAGGTAAATCATTAAATTTTAGGGTGAAGACCTGAGTCAGGGTTAGGATAAGGTTAGGTTTAGGATAAGGTCAGGGTTAGGGTTAGGTTTAGGCAGGGACTTGTGATGGGTAGGGTCAGGATAAGTCTCTAGGAAATGAATGTAAGTCAATGCAATGTCCCCAGAAGTGATGGAAACACAAAGTGTGTGTGTGTGTGTGTGTGTGTGTGTGTGTGTGTGTGTGTGTGTGTGTGTGTGTGAAGCTTCAGGGAGCCAATGAGAGGCAGTACCAGGCACTTGCTCACAATGAACTATTATTAGGCCCATCAGAGCTGACAGACACACAAAAAATGGAAATCTCTGCTGAGGTCAGATAGAGAGGTTCACTGTGATGCCCACAATAGAGGTGATGAGATTAAAAAGTCACCTTTGGCTTTGTCTGAACATATCATTCTTAACATCTTCCATTATATTTTATTGCCAGGAGTCAAAACAACTCAACTCAAGTTTGGGAGTATCTAGTCATAAGTTCAGAACCCTGGTTCTGTTCTTTCAGCATGAGTTGCAGCAGCTGTTTGGAAAGCAGGATGTGCAGAAAAAAATTAGGGGATGCTTAAGAAGCTTCCTTTGCAAAAAACAAAATACCAGGTCAGCATTTAGATTTTCTCCTGAAAAAGCAATAATTGATGCCAAAAACAAGCACTTACGTGAGAAATCGGGAGCCGATTGTGTGGTGTGGATCCTCAGAGCCAGAAGAATAAGAGGTAAGAGGAGGCAGAAGAGCTCCATGGCACTCTCATTGTGCATATCCCGCACGACAGACCCCGAGGTTTTGTTGTAATGAGTTGTCTTGCTATAGACTGCCTGGGAGAGAACGGTCAGTAGGTCAATGATGCCATTGTGTTTACTAGAAACAGCCAGCCAGCCCCCCCACCCCCCCAACCCCCCCGCCCGACTTCTCTTTTGATTGGGTGCTGCAGATTGAGACTTCGGGAAAGACGCTGACGATGTTTCATATTGTGGGTTTTCACAAATAATAGTTTAACATTTTGGGAAAAAGTACAGAGCTCAGAGGGTGTAGCCAGGAGGCAATTAGCCTAGCTTAGCATAAAGACTCTAATGGCTCATAAATTATTCTCTTTCTGGGATCCTTTTCTTTCCAGGAAGGATGGGGAACCAGAAATCATGATGGATTTGTATGTTTATGTGTTTACAACTTGCTACACAGCAGCTTTTCAGCATTTTCCTATCTCTCCTACTATATGAAGCCCTCAGGGGGTGTGGCCTTGCCAACTCAGACTGGATGACATATTACCGGTCTAATGTATATCAACATACCTGAAGAAGCATATCACATGACCGTTCATGTACACTGGGCATGCGTGTGCCTGCGTAAACAGGAAGCAGGTTGTCTACTCACTCTATGCAGCTGGTTGCTTAGTTGCATAAAAAACAAATGAAGAACAGCAATGGTGAAAAGTAAGACCAGAGATTTCTTTCCTTGGAACGATGATGAGGTTTAGCTGTTGCTGAAAGTAACACGTAGACAACAAGGTCACCAACATGTTCACAAGTGATTTTGTTAAGTACAATTCATGCCTTTCTTTTTAGTTTGAAGAGAGACAGGCTATTTCTAAGCTAGGGCAATAACCTCCCACCTCCAACTTCATACTTGTGTCACTCCAAGTGAGTGATATTAATCTTTTCCTCTAACTCTTGTCTCATATTTTACAAGACGTTTAAATATTTCTTTGCCTGTCAAAGGTCTATGACCAAAAATATTGCTTTTTCCATAGAAAAATGGAAACAAAAAAACAAAAAACAAAGAATGGGCACATTTAATCTGTTACAGACAAGCAGAGACCCACTAGTGTGTTAATATTTTGTTTGCAGGATAACATCTTGACCTTACGTGTGTGCTTGTGTGTTTGTGTCTGTGTATGTCTTTGTGATGGCAAAATCAAGACTCATTCTCTTGGATGGGATTGTCAACAGCAAGGCTCCTGTTTTTGGAGATAAGGCACTTTTTTCCAGGAGGTCACTTCCAGCTGCTGTGTGTCCAGTGGAGATATGTGCGTGTGTGTGTGTATGTGTGTGTGTGTGTGTGTGTGTGTGTGTGTGTGTGTGTGTGTGTGTGTGTGTGTGTGTGTCATGAGATAGGAGGGCTTTCCTATCTTTTTGTTGGTGGCAAAGGAAGTGAAAGGTCTTTGGCGAGTTTCCACTACTCCCCCTTTTTTTCCAGAAATACTCAGGAAATCTCTCCTCTCTGCGTAGCCAGAATGAGTCGGTTTCAGTTTACTATAACAAATGTGATTTTAACCTTAATTTCCCGTTTACACATCCTTTCTTTCACAACCCTCTGTGTGAGAATGATGGCTGTTGTCATACCAACCAAACACTGATACAAAATACATGAGAAGTGATTCACTGGTGCTTCAGACATTATCAACCACCCTGAACGGCACTTATCACACAAACTCCAATAAACACTCCCTCTGTAGCAGTGGCGCGGACGTAATAACGGACGCCAGTTAATTAAAAGGAGAAGTTTTAATCATGTGCGTAAGTAAGAGTGACCCTCCCAGCTTAAACTCCAGTAGATTTCCACTCACCTCCCGTATGAAGTGTCAATAAAGTGATTAATTATTCCTTCATACTGTCCTGGAGGAGGGTTTGTACCAGCGGCTGGAAAGAGAGATGTTTGGAAAATCTCAGGCCATAACCTCCCTGACTCTGTAGACATTTAAAAGGAAAGAGGAGGATGCCTTTTTTTTTCTCCAACTTTCTCTGCCTCTCTTACATTTCCTGTGATGGTCGAGTGTTATTCATCAAATTTCCAGCATTTGTTTGGAATTTCAATGTGATGGGTCTGTTTTTCATGGCACGGAGCCACAGACAACATAGCTGAGAGGCTTGTTTCTTTTTTTCTTTTTTAATTCCTTGTAATACATTGCATAATCCTGCCTGTGTTGCTGGTCTTATTTGCTTTCAGGGAAGTCTACACCGCAGCTTGGGGATTTTGTCTTAAAATTTCCCTTCCCTATTTACTGCAAGTGATGAAATATTACAAGAAACACTGATACTGAAATGAGCCCAGTCCTCAGTCCCAGAGGACATGAGACTTGTTAACTTTCATTTTCATTTATCTACCAAGAAAGTTTTACTTATCATTACGAAACCAAAAATATTTGTGAAATATTCTGTGAAGATAACGGCAAATGCTTTTCATTCTAAACCACAAAATTTCTTTTAATGTTTACTTTATACCCCAACTAAAGCAAAATAAGTCAGAAATCAAAAGTAACGGCCACCTCCTCCCTTCCTACGCCCAAAGCAGGAGGAAGGGGGATTCCCTTCACTATGACGCATTCTTCAGAATACCCCCAAAATATCCCGTCTTTGTTTGAAAGAATGGTGATGAAACCTTGACCTCTGGGTACAACAGAGTAGAAAACGTGATAAAATTAGAAAAATATACACCATAGTCATTGGTGGTAGGAATATTCATAGGAATAGGAATATTCAAATCTTTTACTGAAGTAAAACTAGCAATACCACAATGTAAAGCAATTTCTATTAGAAGTCCTGTATTTAAACTTTTATATTTACATATTATCAGTAAAATGTACTTGAAATGATAGATAAAAGTAATCACTATACAGAATCAGTAACCTCCAGGGTTGGGAGGGTTACTTTAAAAATATATTCTGATACTAATTACCTGTTTAAAAATGTAGTCAGTAATTTAATCGAAGCATCACAGTATAATGTAATATAACTTAATTATTCATTCATTCATTGTCCGCTTATCCTTGAAGGGTCACAGGGGGCTAGAGCCTATCCCAGCTGACATTGGGGGAGAGGCAGGGTACACCCTGGACAAATCCCCAGTTCATTGCAGGGCTGACACACAGAGACAGAAACAGACAACGACTCATTGTCACAGCTACGAGCAATTTCACCTGTTATGCTGCATGTCTTTGAACTGTGAGAGGAAGCCGGAGTACCTGGAGAGAACCCACGCGGACACGAGGAGAACATGCAAACTCCGCACAGAAAGGCCCTGCCCCAGCCGCAAACTCCCCAGCGCCCCAGCCAGCTGGGGGATTCGAACTCAGGACCTTTTTGTTGTGAGGCAGCAGTGCTAACCACTGCACCACCATGCCACCATGTGGTTGAACAATTAATTGATTAATCTTATCACAGTCTTTTCATTTGAAAAATAGGAATGATTATTTTCATTACTGATTAATCTGTCGATCATTTTCTCAATTAACCAATCAGGTGTTTGGTCCATAAAATGTCAGAAAATCATGAGAAAAGTCCTAGATGACGTCCTCAAATGTCTTGTTTTGTTCACAACTCAGAGATCTTCAGAGAGGAATAAAGAAACCTCAACATATTCACATTTAAGAAGCTGAAATCTGAGAATTTAAAATTTTTCTTTAATATAAAAAAGATTCAAAATGATTAGTCGATTATCAAAATAGATGCAAATTAATTTAATGGTTGATTAAAAATAATCAGTACAGTTCTAAGTGTTTTATGTTGTTAGGTTTATTAGTTTGTCCAGCTGTTCCTTTCTTCATCGTGCTCCATTTATTGATTGATTGATTGATTTAAAGACAAAAAATTGTGTAATTTCCCCCAGTGAAGCATTTTTTCTCTGGAGGCCATGATAATGAATTGGCAACTGTGTGTACACAGTGCATGGTAGTATATTGTTCATTAATCCCTAGTAATCCCCATTTTTATTAAATGTAACTGTAATCTGATTACATCTTTTTACATCTGTAACTGTAATGGAAGAAAGCTACCTTCTTTTGTATCCAGATTATGTAATCCTGTTACATGTAATCTATGACTCCCCAAGCCTTGTTATCTCAATGTTAGCTAAACGCTAACATCAGCATGCTAACATGACATTAAGCAGGTATAATCTGCACCGGTTTCAGTGTACTAACAGGCTAATTTAGTACAATACACAAAGTGCAGCTGAGGCTAATGGGAATGGCAATAATTTTGGTTATAAACTAACGTATTAGACAAAATAAAACTTTGACAAGACGATGGTGCAACATGAAACATCAGTGGATAAACATTTCAAAAATTCATGGTAATCCATTCAAAAAAATCTTTTTTTCTTCTTTTTTTAACTTTAATATAATGTAACCTGTTTGAACAATTAATCACATTTTATATCATAAATCTCAATTCCTAAAGTTGTCAAATAAATTTAATGGGGTCAAAAGTGCAATATCTTACTTAAGTTTAAAGTACATCAAACACTCAAGGATGGTACTTCAAAGAATTATACTTAAAGGTCCAGCATGTAAGATATATGGCAAAAATGGAATATAATATTTATAGGTAGTCGTTTAGAATATTTGGCGGATTTCCATATGTCAAAAAGTAGTGAAGCACTGACCACACAAGAAAAATCAGTATGGCTTAAACTGTATGCTCACGTATTTCTCACAAACATATTGTACTCAAGTCAAATCAGTTTCATTTATATAGCTCCAAATGAGTTACAACCTGTAGGACGCTTTTCATCTTCACATATTTACAGACTCAACTAGGCATCAGAATTAGCACCAGCTGGTAAAATATGCACATGGCTGGTAGATTTAGCCAGAAAAAAGACGATGGTAATCTGTTGAGTGGCTTGTAAAATCTGAACATTCAATTGTCGGTGGACAAAAAAGTTAATTTTGCACCCTGGAGCCAACAATTTCCACCAAGTGCAAACACTTGGACTGAGGGCTGCTTTCTACTTTAAAATTAGATTAGGTGTCTCTACTGTTTCCCAGCATCCCTCAGCACACAGTGGGTGCTTTGTAGCCCTCCTGTGAAAAGTGCTCCTAATCTTTTATTCCCTCCATATCTAAATAGTGCTGGAATGTGAGTGCTCTAGATGAACTCTCTAGATGAATTTGTGTGAGTCACTAGGTGTTATCAGTTCCTGCGTATTGCAATATGCATAGCAGATCCTATTTTAAGCTCTCTCCTCATAGAGTTTGGCTCTGGGTATTTAAGAGTGTGTACTCCGCCCATCATCTCTGGATCCTCCCTCTCCCCTTGACTTGTAAAGTATGTTCAGAGCGATAGCCTTTAAGGAGCGCTCAGACAAAACACAACCAGCCGTTAGGTGTTATACTTTCTCCTCCTGACAGCCACGACCACAAAGACACTTGTAACCAGCGCAGCACTTGCTCAAGAGTCTTATTATCAGCTTTCTGTCTCCAGTCCTGTGGATTTAGAGGTTCAGCTGACTTCAGGAGAAGTTTTGACTGAAGTGGTTGGAATTTAAAAAAGTGAATTAAACTTCTTCGGGGTCGACATGGCACTTCGGCAGAACTCTGACAAGGAGCCAAGCATCGAGTTGTTCATCAAGGTCAGTCATTCTTTTCAGTTTCACTAGTTAAAAGAAGAAGCAGTGTGAGGGCATTAAACCTGAATTCACTGACAAAAGAATGTATAGTGCATTAGAACTGCAACGATTAATCGATTAATTGTCAACTATTAAAGTAATATATAACTATTTTGATTATCAACTAATTGTTTTGAGTCATATCTAAGAAAAAAGTTAAAATCGTTCAATTTCAGCTTCTCAAATGTGAATATTTTCTGGTTTCTTTAGTCCTCTATGACAATAAACTCAATATCTTTGAGTTGTAGACAAAACAAGACATCTGAGGGCTTTCAGAAATAGTAATCAACATTTTCAACATTTTTCCTGACTTTTTATGGGACCAAACAACTCACTGATTAATTGAGAAAATAATCAACAATGAAAATAATCTTTAGTTGCAGCCCTACTGTGTATAATTCTACATGAAATTTCCCCTAATTTGCCTCTTTTATATCCTATTTTTTTAAAAAGTAAAAGTTATGGGCAAACAAAGGAGTCACTATGCGATTTGCTGCTCAGTTATCAGTATTGTTAAAGGGCAGAGATGTGCAGCATGTTGCAGCTGTATGAGCATCAATCAGAGGACAACTCTGTGCTACAGATGCTGAAGTGTTTGTATCCCCATTGAGGGTCACAGCACATTTTTATCAGTGAACTCTGGCCTCAGACAGATGGTCCATCTTATCATCACACACCCAGAAGGAGCAGCAGAGTGTAAGCTGGTCGACTGAAACAGCCACACCCACTTTACTTGCGCACACATTCAGATACACTCATCTGTATCAAGAAGTCACATAAACAAATAGTTTCTTCTCTCTTCACTTTGTTGTTATGCCTTTTCACAAATGTTTTACGTGCAGAGACACAGTGTCTTCTGATATATAAAACAAGGTCAAACAAGGTCAAGTGAATCTCAAAACCAACACAAGACATTACAATATGTGGTAGACACTACACTATGTCTCTTCATAAATGAGACATTCAACATTCAGTCACTTAAAGCAGTGGTCTTTTAAAGAATACCCTTGTTTTAAACGATTTTTTTTTTTTAGGTTTTTAATCTTCATTTGCAATAATCGATCAAACTAGGATCACTAAAACTTTACAATCAATCAAAACAGTCAACCCCATTTCTTTCGTTGTTCCAACTTCCACAAAATGTGAAAAAAATCAAATTAAAAATATACATTCTGTTCCTTGTTGTTGGTTTGTTATTTTGAGAAGTGTGCTTATTTGCTTCCTTGATGAGAGTTAGATGAGAAGATCACTATCACTTTCATGACAATACAAATATACAGCAGCAGATGGTAATCTTAGCTTGGCATAAAGACTGGAAACAGCAACCCCACCTTTGTCCACAGGTGACGAAATTCGCCTACACCTCTAAAGCTCACTAAATAACATGTTATATCTTGTTTGTCAAAGCTGTATAAAATACTGAAGCGTGAAAACTACAACTTGTGGTTTCACAGTCAGGACTAGTTCCTGGTCGGTCACAGACTCAGGAAATCACTGCTCCAATCTAAGAAGTAGTCCGATACATAAGAACTTCTCAGACTGCATATTCTTAGCCCTGGGCTAAGAGTTAAACCTGGGGTAACTTTGCCCCTTTTCACACACACACTGTTAGTCTAGGGTTAGGCTGGAGATATTCTTGCTTTTGTTTGCATGTGAATCATAGATGTCTCATGTATTTTGTGTTGGTGTGGAGCAGTAGTTGCATACTTCCTCAAAAATTCACGCTACGCATACATGAATGCAAACATGTATTTAAATACCAAGTATAATCTCCGGCCTTAAGCTAAACACAGGGCTATACAATTCATATTGCATTTCTTCTAGCTCTGGGTTGTATGTCCGTTGGTAAGGCAACTGATGTGAACGTTCTAGTATGTTCCGTGACTACTGTTAACCAGCCTTTGGCCCTGTTTCACACTGGCACATTTAGCCCTGAGTTTAGTCAATTTTCACATGCTTGGTGCTAACAGCTCCCGTAGCCTGGGGCTAAGTGCAGTGATAAAAGTAATGTTTTAGCCCCTTTTCAGAATAGCAGCCTTTCAGACCTGTTCAGTTGATTTTCAGGGCATACCCTCACAAACTGTGGGCTAACCCTGCTCCAGAGCAGAGCCAGCAAACTCTAGGCTAAAGTCGCAGTTTGCCAACTTTGGAATGTGCCAGTGAGAAAATTTTACATAACCTGAGACCAGCAATTTCCTAGTCTGGGGCTAACAGTTCCCTTAGTCTAGGCGCAGCATGAAAAGCCCTTTCAATCTTTTAACGCCGATTCACACTGGCACCTTTTAGTTCTGGGTTTAGTCAGTTTTCAAGGGATAACCTTACAAACTCTGGGCTAACCCTGCACTGAAGCAGAGTCAGCAATCTCTAGGCCACTGGTTCCCAACCTGGGGTCTGGGCCCCCTTAGGAGACGCTAGAAATCAGACTTTGTCTGCTCTGAGGTAATCAAAATTAGATTTGCACGTTAACTAAAATCACAATTTATAAAAAATTCTGTTTGCAAAACTAGTTAAAAAGATACATTTCTTCTTTTCTTCACTTCTCTTCTTTGTTGAATTAAAAACAGTAGGCTACTTTGTAGACCACAACTCTGTGATAAAGAATCATTATCGTTCCTTTGGGATAAGTGTGCATAAGGTAACCCTGGTGGATTGTTGAATAAAAAATGTTAAGCTTATATTAGAAAAGAGACCAAAGGTAGCTAAGAATGATACCAAATATATCTAAGAATGGAAACCATTTAATTGTTGTTTATTCTGGGACAGTAAAGCATTTTCTCTTTTGGTTTATGTCCCCATTTGTGTGGGCTGGGAGGGCTCAGCTTTTAGCTGGATACAAGTAGGGAGGGCTCCAAAGAAAAAAGGTTGGGAACCACTGCTCTAGGCTAAAGTCAGAGTTAGCTCACTTTGGAATATGCCCATGGGAAGGCTTTCCTGGGGCTAACAGTTCCCTTAGCCTCATGCTGACAGCTCCCTGTTAGCAGCAGGTTAAGTGCAGTGCAAAATGCCCCAACTGTAAAACAGCGGTCTTGTATTTGTATGGATTAAACAAACTAATCTAATGAGCACCAAGGTACCTAGATTTTGTAACCTGTGGACAGAGCCAGGCTAGCTGTTTCCAGTCTTTATGCAAGGCTAATCTAACCTCCTGCTGACAGCTGCTTCAGACTAATCTTAAAGACAGTACATTGGTATGGATCTTCTCATCTGACACAGTAATTTGAAAATGATTCCTTTAACAACATATTAACCAAAAGTTGGAGCTCAGAAAAACATAGGTTAGGCTGTGTTGTCATGCTGATGGAGGAGATGTTCACATGACTTTGTGCCTGTTGTTTTCCATGAGGCTACAACACAATGACTCCTGCCTTTCCCCTCCATGGAGGAAAAGGCCTTTAAATATCCTGGCCACGCCTATCACTTCCAAAATCACTTGTTTATCAGCAGAGGGGAGGAAAAGAGATTTTGTGATTGCTTTACTGGCTAAAACTGGCCACACAGCACACAAGTGTGGCTTGTGTGGACACGAAATTTAAATTCTTTGACTTTCTGTGTTTTTCAGGCTGGACATGATGGTGAGAACGTGGGGAACTGCCCCTTCTGCCAGCGGCTGTTCATGGTGTTGTGGCTTAAAGGAGTGAAGTTCACAGTGACCACTGTTGACATGAGGAAGTAAGCACCCCTCCTCTGGCAGAAACACTTCCTGAGCATCTGGTCATGGGGACTTTTCACACAGAACTCTATTATGAAGTAAAACAAGACAGAAATTGAGAAGTTTCTTTCATTTATCCAAACCACTTCTCACTTATCAATAGGTGTGTTGCACACTCTGTGTCTCAGAGTTTGGAGGGAGGAGCCCGTAAAGTGTACAAAGAGCTCTGTGTCGCCTTCAAACAAACACCTTCTTTAATTGAGGCTTTATTGTGTGAATTTCTCAGGGTCATTACCAGAGAGCAAATAAGATCAGGAAACTCTGAAAGGATGCTGATAATTGAATGATTCAGAACGCACACATCGGGCCTGTTAAACAGCCGACCACTCCCAGTGTGTGTGTTTTTATAACTGAACCAACAGCCAACGTTGAAATCATTAATCCACAGAGCTGCATTTGATTCTGACAAGTCTCGATAACACAACACGCTCTCAGTTTCGGCGTGCTTGATAACTGATAGAATGAAGTGAATAAAATAACTAAGTCCAATGTCTCCCCTTCCTTCCTCTCCATCTTTTCTACGTCCTCTCCAGGAAGCCAGCTGAGCTCAAAGACCTGGCCCCGGGGACTAACCCTCCTTTCCTCCTCTACAACGGCACCCTCAAAACAGACTTCATCAAAATCGAGGAGTTTCTTGAACAAACTCTGGCCCCTCCCAGGTATTGTAGCGCCTGATCATTGAACAAATATTAAAGAGGTGTGATTTTGATGAAGGCTTATTCTCTCATCAAACAAGCTCACTCCCAGGCGTCACTTTTCTTCTCTCCCCGGCAGGTATCCTCATCTCAGCCCACTAAACAAAGAGTCCTTTGACGTGGGTGCTGACATTTTTGCAAAGTTCTCGGCTTTCATCAAGAACAGTCCAAATAATGCCTGTAAGTTGGTGTTGTAATAAAGAAATACATAGATATACCTTCAATTAAATGTATAATTCTTAATGTTTTATCACAGGACTGATCAGCAGTGGAAAGTAACTAAGTGCATTAACTCCAGTGAGGTCTTTGAATATTTCCATTTTTAGATACTTTATACTTAATGTCCACTACATTTCTGAGAGAAACATTGTACAATTTCTCCACTATACTTATTTGACAGCTATATTTTCAGTTGCTGGCCACATACACCCTGGTTCTGCTCAAGGTTCTTGCCCGTTTAAAGGGAGTTTTCCCTTCCCACTTTGGCCAAGTGCTTGTTCATGTTGGGAATTGTTTGGTCTCAGTAAATAATAATATGAGAAGTGCAGCCTAGACCTGCTCCATATGACAGTACCCTGAGATAACGTATGGTATGATTTGCCACCATATAAATAAACTTGACCTCACTTGATGAGACTGACTAGATTTATCTTTTATCTACAAAATATATATTCATCTGCTAAAATATGGTGATTTTTTTGACAGACAGTGGTAAAGTAGCTCAGTCTTTACTAACTAATTCTGACAATAATACAATAATGTAATATTATATTAGAAACACTCTAAATGAGGCTGTTCTGGAAAATGATTACTTTTATTTTGCTGATGATAGACCTTTTTCAAGGCAGCCATGTTGACATATGATAGTTGGGTAAACCAATGATTCTAATTCTAATTAATTCTAATTCCCATTCCATTTAGTATAGCAGAGCCTTTCCAGTGAGTCAACATGCACAATAGCCGCACCTCGACTCCGTCTGACCTGAAATGAATGCAGTGAAACCTTAATTAGTGTCATTGTTAACACCTGTGTTTATGCTACTATTTCATTTCAAAATAGCTGCTGTGGAAAAGGTCTATACTTCTGTACTTTTACCTGAGAAAACAATTTGAATGCATGAGTAAAGTAAATTATTTTACCCAATAAATTAATCTAAGATAATCTATAAAGCAACAAGCAACTATGACTGTTAAATAAATATAATGGAGTAAAAAGTACAAAAAAAATCTTCTGAAATATAGTGGAGTAAATCTACAGTAGCATAGCAGTATAAAATAGAAGTGCTCACATTATGGGCATTACACCACTGACAATTACAGACAAAACTCAACATATGACATGTGTTTCTGACTCCAGTCCATGAGAAAAACCTGCTGCGGGAGTTCAAGCGCCTGGATGACTACCTAAACTCTCCCCTCCCCGAGGAGATCGACCACAACTCCAGCGAGACCATCAGTGTCTCCAAGAGGAAGTACCTGGATGGCGACCGTCTCACCTTAGCTGACTGCAACCTGCTGCCCAAACTACACGTCATCAGGGTGAGACAGTGTGTTAACATTCTGGGTTAATCTCTGCCGTAGTGTACTTTTTTGTTGACTGGCTTGTAGCGTAAATCCTAGCATGATGAGTCTTCCTGTGCAAAATATCACCACTCTAAAAAAATGCAAAAATGCTCGACTGTTCAGCTGAATGAAGGCAGTGGTGGAAAGTAACAAAGTACATCTACTAAAGTACTCTACTAAGCACCTGAGTACTTCCATTTAATGCCACTTTAAACTTTTACTTCACTACATGTCAGAGGAAAATATTATACTTTTCTCACTTTCATATTGAGATTTTACAAACTCATCATAAACTTATAAGATTATAAAATACAATGCATATTTAGGCCTCTTATCACCTTTCAGATGTCTATGAGTTGTTAATAGTTGAACCAAATTTCACCTCTAAAGGAATAATAACCAAATAATGTCATAGCTACATAATAATTCATCTGTCATGGGGTTCAGCTTTCTGCAGAATTAGTACTTTATTTTGATGATAATACTTGCATACACTTTTATACTTATGTAAATGATCTGACTGCTTATTTCACTCATGATCTTTATCTACCTGATGTACTTAAAATGCAAAATTCTGATTTTCCTTTCCATTTATTTCAGATTGCTGCCAAGAAGTACTGCGACTTCGACATCCCCACCCAGTTCACAGGTGTGTGGCGATACCTTCAAAACGCCTACGAGAGAGAAGAGTTCCAACAGACATGTCCAGCTGACATTGAAATCGAGAAGGCGTACTTCGGTGTGGCCAACAAGAGATAATAAACCTTGAAGTCCTGTTTTCACCCAGTGTAACCATGCATGTTGAGTTAGTGATCTGTAGAGGGCGCTAAAACATACAAGAATTAACTGTGGCAATGAATCAGACACTATTCCACCTTCAAAATCTTGAGCTGCTGTTGCAGTAAGACTTTGGGACATGCTGTTTTATTGATTGTATGTAATTAATCCATAGTCACAGACAAATGCTGTCTTTCTGCCACGATGAAAAGGCCAAATGTGCAATTGACTGTTAATGTTTTTGTTTATAGTGTAAATATATTTTTCATCCTTTTTATGATCAAAACACCCTTTTTGAAGTATTTTTGATTGTGTTAGTGTGAGCAGCAGCGGTAGAAACCTTCCTAAACAGTTCAGTTTATGCAAAACATGAAATAATACATGAAATACATTCCTGTACCTTAACCTGTATAAATACAGTTTTGTTTTGTTTTGTTTTAAATCAGTTTTTGATTAAATTGATTCACTGTCACACTAATAAAAAAAATAAAATTAATTCAATTCTGTGGCTCGTGTGTGTGTGCTGACTAGTTCTACAATACTGAAACAATCCTGGATTTCATCATCTTCCTTCTTTAGGTCCCATATAGTAAATATTATAAACATTAAAAAACCTTAGAACATCACAGCCAAAACCAGCTCACATAAATGGCATTTCTGATATTCAAGTTTATTTTCAGCCACAAAAAAAGACAATTTTACAGCTTCAAAAAATATATTTTCTGTTTGGACGACAAATATACTGTTTGGTGGGAAACAAAAATGATGATGGAGGGAGACGGCGTCTCCAACCAGGCTGAGCTGAAATCACGCCAAACGCCCTGCTGCTGCTGAGCTCTAGTTGGTGACGCAGTATTTCCAGAAACACGCTGTCGGGACATCAGAGAGACAAATTAGGAACAAAGCTGAAGACAGGTGAAATAAAATCTAATTAGTTCTATTCCACATTGTTCTTTGTCCAAACATTTCTGTACACTCTGCTGGATCACTTCATATTCATTTTAGTATTTCCCTATTGTCAATGTGTTTCTCCATATTGTATTTTTACTACTTGTGCTTCTATATATTCTGCATATATTGTATACAACATCTGTTATCAAATATCTAATATCTTTCAAACTAGAGTCTGGAGACAAACATGGGTTCTTCAGCATGTTGTAGGGAGTCCCCAGCAAAAGAAGGAATGGAATATTTTAACTTTTAGCACATTTTCTGAAAGTTTGAACAAGGGAAGAAATAGGGTGAGCTGTTCCAATTAATTGTAATTTATAGTGATCCTTATCTGATAATTGATTATTATCTTCAGACCTGACAGAGGATCCATTAGGACAATGTCCTCTCATATTTTGGGTCTGTGGTCTAATGTGCGACTAGTGTGAGGGAGGTCGACATGAAAATTTTAAAATATGTCCAAATCGAAGGTAATGATGATGATAGATAATATATATTAATGATTATAAAGGCTTTATAAATAAACTTGACTTGAACTGACTTTATGCTGTTGTGCCTGATTTGCAGAAGTACATAGTTACATTATTATTCATTATTTACTCCAGTAACATCATAAGCAGCATTTTAGTTTGCTTTACCTGCACTGCACTATATTTGGCAACATTTTATTTCAAGCTCCACTATTTAGCATTTATAAGCAGTAATTAAACATGTAATAAAATGTTACATTTGAAATCACATTTATCACATCTGTCATCCATGAGAATTAATGATAAATTTAATTCACTGATGTTGAGTTTTTCTAATTCATTTTGATCCATTTGAACTCTGTGCTGCTAACACGGAACAAATATCAGTACAATACCAGAAGAGTGTTGTCTCGATCTGTCGAACTAGAGAGAAGGAATGTCTAAAGTTTCCTGACTTGAACCTGTCTGATAATGACCTTGGTGTGTGTAATAAGTTAAAATATCTTTGATAATTTATTAGAGGACAAATGACAGCTGATTATGATATTTGTAGGTAATGCTGCAAGTTGTATGCACAAGCAGTGAAGATGTCTCTGTTCAGAGCATATTAATAGCACTCTATACTGCACACTTGTGGTCAAACTACAAAATAACAAGCTCATAGAAACTTCAAGTAGCTCATGAAGCCATGAGAATATCACTATTACTATTAGTTAGATGTTGAAATGAAATGTTTATGGCTGCAGGTTTCCAAACTGTTTAATCTCTCTAATTTTTACTCTCACAGAATGTGAAAAATTCATCATACATCTACCGAAATATCAGTATTTTGGGAAAATTGCATGAGCTACATGGTACTTTATGTGTCGTTTGAATTCTGCTACAGAAAATGAACACATTAGGGATACAATGATTTAGTTGCCACTGATTGATTTTGTTAAACACACTTGTCATTGGACATTCAGGTACATTAACGGCATCATGGCATCATGTGAATTTAGGATTAAATGTTTAAGCTGGTGTGACGTACTGTGTGTAAAGAGCAGGTGTGGCGTGTAACTGTATGTGATATAATCTAGCAATAAGAGTCACTCACCTCTTTTGTTTGTTTTTGGCAGGTTCTGTTCTGATCTGAGAAAACCCTGAGAACGAAGCTTGTCAGCCGCTGCCAGCTTCAACACGGCTTCTCTGAGGTCCTCAACCTAAAAACAAGACAAAATATGATGAGACCAGAAACAGATAGAGACATGTCTGAAACTCATCAAGATGCTGCAGCTAGAGCTTCAACTGGGACTCACTGGAGAGGTCCTGTAAATCAGATTTTAGCCCGTTTGCACTGACCTCCAGTTGATTTTAGAGCTGATTTCAAGGTTTTACTTTTAAATCTCTCCATGGTCTGGTTCAAGCATACACTTCTGCCGATATGTACCTGCACTTGATCTCAGATCCTGCAACAAAACTACTGCCCCCAGTTCAGAATTAAAAACAAAGGAGATGTATTTATTGTCAAAGCCTGAAGTGACTTCCTTTAAGTCTCTGCTACTTCTGTATTAATTTGTCTGTGTCATTTCATTTTTTTAACTTCTTCTTTGACTTAGCTCTCATTTCTGCTATTTTAGTGTGATTTCTTACTGTAAAGCACTTTGCAGCATTGTTTTGAAAAGTGCTACACAATTATACAGGACACTAAGGATGTAAAGATAACAAAAATTCAAGGTACAATACAACAATGATACGATAACAAAAAAAAAAGGACAACTTGAAAAATACAGCATTTTTTGTTTGTATAAAATTTGTTTTTCCTTTTAACTTTAAATGGTTCTGCTTTTCTTCTTAAATGAAACTAAATAAAAGTAGCCGCCATATCCTGAGCATGTGCAAAAAATTGTTGTGGATTGTCTTTGGCCATGAATGTTTGAATTATATATGTATGGCTGAAAAACCAAAACAATAGCAGTCCTTTTATAAAATAAAATAAAGAAAAGAAAAGAAAAGAAATATCTATGTAATATCGCTGCAGATATCATCAAAATCTGCTATGATTTTCTTATGTGATATCGAAATATTTGATATATTGTTACATCCCTATTTATTACTCTATTGGATATGGCTTGAATTAAACTTTATTTTGTCTCTTTATTGTCTTTTATTTTTTCTCACCTGGTATAGGTATCTGTGTTGGTATGTAAGTAAAATATATTGTTATTATTATGATTAAATAATGTATTCCCTTTTTTGATTTATTGGAAAAACCAGTTAAAAGATTGAAAGAAAAAGATAACATAGAGATGTAGATCATCAGCCTTACCATGTTCGCAAACTTATCCTGTTGTGCAGAATCTTTGGCCCCTTAAAAACATAAAAATTGGAAAAAATCATTATGCTGACCACCATATGTGTAACTGCAAACGTCTGTATTGTTTTTACCTTTACTCCAGGAGTCTCTCCCTCCATTGTGCTGCATCAGTAGAGGATACAGATTGTTCACCTCCCTCTGCTCCCCCCCAGCAGGGTTGGATCCATCCTCCACCTCTGACACTAATTTCTGAATGAAATCTGTTGAAATAAAACAAATTCCTTCCATCATCCTGACATTATGACATTAAAACCCCTGCCGAAAGTTAATACAAGAAGATAATGGACCCGTTAAAGGAAATTTATGAATAACATGAATGGAGTTTGGTTGACTTGCTGCATCTTAATTCATACATCATTAAGAAAAACTGACCTAAGCAGCAAAACACACAGTAAAGTAAATATCACAGGGTTTATTGTGACAAAAAGTCAAATTCAAAAGTTTAAATTCATCTATCAAATCTAACAGCTTCATTGAAACTGAAGAAAACAGTTAAAGAGTCTTACCTGCCTGTGGCTCCAGGTTGGTGTCAGGGTACAGAGGTAGAGCATGTGTCCGTCTTGCGGAACAAATCACAGCTACGAGGTAAAACAGAGCCACAGAAAGCATGGTGCCTTTATCTTTAGATGGCCTGACCCGGACTATACCTCTGCCTGCCCGAGAACTTCACTTATATATCCTCAGACACCATCAATCACAAGCTGATCAATACATTATCATCACACCCAGTCTCCTTCCTAATGGTCTTGACGCGATGGATCAGGCGTCATAGACACAATTTGGGCGCCCCTGTCAATTCATCCAGAGCCTATCTGTGCTTGTACAGAGAGGCCTAACAAATGTTTACTCTGCGGCAGTAATCAGCGGCTGTCCAGCTCAGCTCTGATGGTTTATGTCTGACACCATTTCTGTGTCAAACGTATCATTCCTCATCACGTCTGAGATCACAGGTACACAGCTGCTGGAGCTGTGTCACTGCAGGTTTCTGCGTCATTTTGTGCTGAATGAATGACATTGCTGAAGCACTTAATTATGGCTGTCTGATGGGACAAATAGGTCACATTATGGTAAATAGGTTCACCACAAGTTAAATGTGTGCCATTTTGTTGCCATGTTTGTGTGGAAAATAAACAGTTTTTCCTAAATATTTTATTTCCCTCTATGTTTCTGAGTTTTTTTCTTTTTGTTACTTTAATTTGTATTTCAGCTCTAGAACACCACAAGCATGAATAAAACACATCACCAAATAATACAACATTGAACAAATACAACAAAAACAATGTCAGGGGCAAAGTTCAGTTACTTGTTTCATGTAAATGATCCATTTTCCCAAGTTCTGGTAGAAGATATATGCTTTAATTGAATTGAATTTTTTTAATTACCTTCTTATTTATTTATTTATTTATTTTTGATAATACAGGGAAACACAGTGACATGCTCCCCCCCAGAAAGAGGGCATACATTCAATCATGTCGCTGATGATGCCTGACCTGCCTCCCCATCTCATCCTTCCTTGTGTGACAGTACATGATTGAGAGATTCATGACAAGTCTGAGACCCATAATTTCATTCAGAGATTTGAACATTTCAGTCCAGAATATCTGTAAGACAGGGCAAAGGCAAAACATATGTGCTAAAGTCCATGGTGAGAGCTTACATCTATTGCAGGCGGGGCTAACATCTGGATAAATTCTAGCTAGCTTAGAGTTTGTGATATGGAGTTGATGTAGGATCTTAAACTGGATATGACCAGGTGTAGCACATGGAGAGGATGTGTGTACTCTTGTTCCTGCTCCCAGGCATTCCATAGATGATTTATCAATAGGAGATAATTGAGGTTAATGTGGGAAAGACAGCAGCTTTTCTGTGTAAAATGTCTTATCTGAAGGTACCGGAAGAAGTGCGTCATGAAAAGGTTGAATTGCTGTCTGGGTTGTTCAAAGGACAGGAAAATATTTGAGTTTCATTCCTATGCCACAGACAAAACATTTTGTCTGTGTAGGAAGGGTGAAGGCAAGATTAGAGATTATATGGTTCAACATCGATACTCTCTGTAGTCGGAAATGTTTCCTAAACTGGGACCAGATTTATATTGCATGATCGACAATGGCATTGGAGGTAATGGACTTCCAGTTCAAAGGGAGACAGATCTAAGAGAGAATGACTGTAGGATTTCTGTACCTGCACCCAAATGGGTCTGAAATCATCTGCTGGCTGATTGACCCAAAAAATTATCTTTTGAATATTACAGGTCCAATAATAGTGAAGAAATTAGGGGGAGCCATAGCCACCCGATTTTTTTGGTCTTTGTAGAAAGGTTTTCCTGATATGGTGACCTTTATGCCCCATTTAAATGCTAAAATTAAATTATCCAGGTTGTTGAAGAGGGATTTTTAAATAAATATAGGCAAATTCAAACCAAATACAGAAAATGGGAAAGAACAGTCATTTTAATTAGATTGATTTTACCTGCAAGCAATAAAGGGAGGACAGACCAGCCTGCAAAATCTGTCCTGCAATGATCCATTAGTACGCCAACGTTAGATGTAAAAAGTGCACTAAAAGAGGTTGTAACCCTTATCTCCAAGTATTTAAATGCATCTGAGAAGTTTAAGGACTGACCGATGGATTAATAAGAAAATATTCACTTTTACATAGATAAATAGATAAATTAATATTATTACTGTTGTTTATTGCTGTTGTTATCAAACATATCCCGTTACTATTAGTTTTCCACTTGTAATATTTTGTGTTTTTTGAGTTCATAATAACTAAATTTTTACTAAGGTGGAGGCTTCAAATGAGCTATCTGGAGTTTGTTTTTTGGGTTTTGTTTGTTTTTTTCCTCTACCTGTTCTGTATATTATTTGTCATCTTTGCCATTTTGTGCATATTTTTTATGATTGTGTGAAATAAAACTAAACTAAACTATACTAAAAAGCAAAGTGTACCACACTTCATGGCTATCCATACAAACTGCAAATGTCAGCCAAAGTCATTAGGATGTTTAATTTGGTCACAACAGTATCTGCCATGAATTTCACGGAAATCCATCTAAAAGCCAAAGAAAAAAGTCAATTCCTGCACACATTAATGACCTCTGCATTGATTAATTAAAAAATGATGATGTTTCAGTCACAGGGATCTTTCTCAAGTCATATCAATCATAAAGTGTATAGTCATAGTATTTAAAAGCAGCCCATAACTAACACGATACATCTACTGTCCTCTTGATACCACCAAAAAAGGAGAACAAGTGCAATGCACTGAAGGGCAGTGCAAAGGATTAACTGAAGACAAGCGTCAAACAAGGACAAGGATATAGACTTCAGAAGGTCCTGATGGCCTGAAGAAAGAAGTTTTTTCTTGACGCAGATCTTTTGTGTGCAAAAATTCCTCTTTACCTGATAAAAAGCCAATATGAGTTTACAACATTGGCCCCCCTCTATAATTAAGAAAAAGAGAACATACAGATAACAATATTTGACAATTACAAGGCTTTAACGGTTTCTTAAAATGTAATCAAACAAGTGAAGACTTTCAGGTTGTTCAAGGTGGAGGCTTTGTGCCGCAGGGCTTTTTGTCAAACTGAAAGGTCTCTAATGCTCTTGAAATGAATGTACGTGGCATCAGGTGATTTATAAGCTTGTCTCAATGTCTTGCTGTTGAAAACAACATTTGATGCATTTGGCTGCTGAGCAGAGGATATAAAAGCGCAGCAGAGTTTGTTTTTAAGGTCAAGCAGTGATTTCAGCCACACAGACACATTACTCATATGGAAAAGGAAAGAAACTATAACTACCATTGTTAAAATTGCATACATGTTTTGTTGATGTGTTCATTGTGGTCATGGGAAAAGTGAGTTTAATGTTGTCAGTCCTGCATTCAAATCCCATGTAAGTTAAAGTATCAGCAAAATATACTCTCAGGAAAGTGCCCCCTGGCTGTGACTAACATACTGGTACATTATTAAACTGTCAATAATAATGTGTGATGTGATGAACAATGTGTACAGAAGCACTTTAGCTGGTGAAAGTGGAGCAACTTTATCTACTTGCTGTCAGCTAGTTTAGTCCAACGGTTACATCAGGTATGTTTCGTCTGATTTTATTGTGAATTATTTAAATCCAATTGGACAGGTTGCCTGTGGACAATTCCCTGAAAAAAAAAAAAGGTTCTTAAAACACCTGCATATAAAGGCCGGAACAGATGTGCCACCACTGTTTTATGACACTTTATTGAGGAACATAATACAATAACAGTTTGGACTGATAGCTGCAGCTCTAACATGAATAGAAATTAAACATAAGGTTTGAGGAGCCTCCAGTGAATTTTAGCCATTTTTTTCTGAAACGAATGAATGAATCGATCATTATAAACATATTATTACTAGATTAGCTATCTGTATATTGATTAGCCAATTATTTGACTAATGGACTACTTGCACAGCAGACATTTTGACATGTCATACCAGAAAACTCACAGGTGTATTAATGATTGCTGTGTTCCACATAAGGGAGGTTCTACTATTGTGCAAGCTGGTTCACTGTCACTGCTACTTGGACACATAATGGAACTGAGCCTTAATTACTGTTATTAAGTCCACCTGTGTTTTTCCTGCTGAGACAGGTCAAACTGTCTACTGTGCAACCAGTCCATTGTATCTGCTGGTGTAACTCTAGAATAGGTATAGTATCTTTTCCCATACTTGCAACATTTGCCTGGTTTTAATAAATTCTTGTTAATCTTTACATATGTCAGCACTTGAGTTCAGCCCTGTGGAGGAATACAGTGGTCCCACTTCACAAATAAACACAATGGACAGCTGCACGATATGTCACAGCAGGAAACTTGCAGGTGTGTTAGTGATTGCTGCATTAAACTTAGGGGAGGCCCTCCTCTTGTGCATGCTGGTTTACTGTCACTGTTACAGGGACACATAATGGAACTGAGCCTTAATTACTGTTACTGAGTCCACCTGTGTTTTTCCTGGTCTGACAGCTCTACATGTCTGCTATGCAATCAGTCCATTCAAGCCAACCAGAATCAGAAAGAATATCTCAAAATCATCAAAACACACATCCTTCGTCCGAGCCACGATTTAAGAAAAACAACACTGCACTGTGGAACCCTATAATGTTCAGTATAAATAATCCTTGAAAAAGAACACACTGACATTGTGTGTGTGTATGTGTGTGTGTGTGTGTGTGTGTGTGTGTGTGTGTGTGTGTGTGTGTGCATTTATGGGCCTTCATGGTAAAATAAATTATCATAAGAACAGATCAAGTTAATATATATGAATAATCCAAATGTGTAAAAATGGGCCTTTTATTAGCTTTTTTAATTTATTGAAAATTAAATGTGATATTTAGGTATAAAATTATTAATTTATTTAATGATATAAAACATAAATGAAGGCAGCTGTTAAAATAGGTGCATTCGAGATTAGCCAGGCCTGCGCAGAATCGATCACCGGCGATCGCCGCACAATGCATGCCGGCAGGGTTCGAATTACACAATGGCTTTCGGGGGAGCCCTATTACCCCCCCCCCCCCCCCGCTCCATGCGGGTGTTTTTTTGTTTTGTTTTTTTACCTTGTTTCAGGTGTAGCTACAGCTCCATCAGCATCCTCACGTCCATGACCCTTTTTTTTTATTCCATTTAACTCTCCTCGAACACGTAAAGCGGGTGCAGAAAACAAATCCTCTGGTCCTGATTTCACGCTCCCAAATGTAAACAAGTTCGGAGTGGAGGCGTTAAGGCAAATTGACGCGCATCAAGATGCTCTCAGTGCGCGTTCTGCCGAGTCAGACGCCATCAGTGCGTTTTGGCCTCAATATTAATGTCATAATCGATCTTTGTGATGTAAACTAATGTGGAGAGATCTTAAATCAAAATTAACTCACATTTGATTTTACATGGGACAACTTTATGAAATGTCACAGACACAGAGAAACAGCTGTTCTGCTGCGTGCATCTCTCTCTCACACACTCTCTCCTTACTGACTGTCCTTTCGGCTCACTGTCGTTTCCCTTCTGTCTGTGGATTGTTAGAATCGGGAGAAAGTGGAATTCAGACCAGAAGTTCAATTTGCAACAACAAAAAGCAAACAGAAACCGAAGTAACATGTTAAGTCTATCAGTCACCTCTGCTCCGTATCAGAACCACGGACAGCGCAGCGGTCACGGTGGCGCACACAACAGCGCACACAGCATTGTGTTAATTAGTGACAATACATAAAATGTGTGAATAAACACAAAACTTTGCCATATTTTCACTGTTATTATTTATTTCAGGACCATCATATATTAGAGCTCCCCCCAAATGTCCCAAATGAGGCTTTTGGGGGAGCTCATGTCCTTTTCAGGTGAGCCCAGCTCCCCTAGCTCCCCCGTAATTCGAACTATGCATGCCGGTTAGATTTGTGTCCGACTTGACCCCGACTTGCTCTGACGTCATGCACACGTGGCAACAATAACCTCACGAGATGGAGGCGGCTGCAGTTTTCAGAGTCAGGCGCCGCAGTTGCTCTCCACTGACTGCGAGCGCCTGGCTGTCACCTGATCGATGAGCTGACAGGCTCCGATTGACAACAAACACCACGTGTTCTATAAAATACCAATTACCAATTATTTGTGTAATCGTAAGATCTAACGCTTGATATATTAGTTTTATGTTGTGCGATGAAGTTTTAATCTGTCAACAAGCAGATATTTTGTGTCTGATAATAATAAAGGTTATATATGACTTATCAAACGAACAGTTACAAAGTGCTTTAGAAGGCTTATAAAAGAACAGATATTCCATGTAAAGGGGGATCACTTTTATTTTAACTTCAATCAGCGATCGAGGACACACTTTATCTCTTCTGCTAAGAACGTGGTCTGCAGACTACAGGTAACATACAGGTGATCTAACAGGATGTCAGTGTCTCTTCCTGTATGTTCTCTTAAGTCTGCTGGAACCTGTCCGACTTGACTGCTGCTTTTAGTCTCCACCTCCCGCTGGGACCGCCTGATCTCGTCTACTTTCCAGGCGAGGCGCAGTTAATCTCGAACGCACCGAATTATTCGGACGGGACTGCAGCCGAGTCACGTGACGACAGAAGGCGGAAGTCGCTGTTGAATGTTTAACAGTTGAGTAAGCTATGCGCTTACCTCGCTGACTTCGCGCATTAATTGCCTGTCCTGTTAGACGTGGTCGGTCTCCTCAAACTGGAAGAGTGAGTGCTGGAAGACAAGCGACAACAGGAGCATTCAGTGGCACTACAGCATTAATCCAGCTAGGTACAGTATAGGCTCTTATTTACATTGTACGGTTTTGTTTTATATATGTTGCTAACAAGTCCGTCGAGTTAGCCGTGTAAGCTTAAGAAGATTGGAAGCTAACAGCTAGCTAACAGCTGGTGACTTCGCTTAGTTAAACTCTATGGTATAATGTTAACACGTCAGCTAACTAATGCTAGCGGGTCAGAGCTGCTATTTTAATGTCGACGTAAACATAAGGTAGGTAGTTCAAACAGACATGTGTCCCCAACACTACACGGAAACGCTCAACTTTTTGTCATGATACAAGTGTGTGGACTGCGTTACAATATTTGTTTAGTGTTTCAGTGCATGTCAAAATCTCAAGAGATCATTTTATTTTTGATATAGGTAAAATGTGTCACAACATATCATCGTAAATGAAGCGTTGTGGTGCTGTGGAGATACCTCAGCCTGCAAATCATATTCTACTGACATAAGGGAACATGCTTGTTTTGTTTTGTTGTTGTTTTTATATTTCCATTTCATTTCCTGAAGTCTGATTGTTTTTAATGCAACAATTTGTGCCTTTTCCGCATCAATTTCTAGTAGCAATGTCTTTATTCGTGTGAAAGAAAACACAGGTGACAGTTCAAAATATAATTGACTATAAATGCAGTAAGGCTCTCAGACAAGTGGTCCATCGATATAAAAATCCTCTGCTACTTTCATGTTGTTAGTGGGGTGGACAAATGCATGTTTTCTAAATACTGAGGATAAGTAAAATGTTCAAATTGTAACAAAGAGGTAGGCTGGTGCCAGTGTAAAGATACTGAAAGAAGAGTAATATGATATATTTTCTTACTTTTTGTTTGTAGTGATTTCTGATTTAATATCAGGGCCCATAAACTATCTCCCAATTTGGGAAATTGACATTATTATTTCTTATTATAATAATTAAATTATAGCTGACAAATATCAGCTATAATAATAAAAACAACTTTGACAGATAATGTCAAATCGTTTAAGTTGAATTAATTGCTGTCCTGTCAGTCATGGTTAATCTCCCTGAACTGGAAAAGTGAGAGCAGGAAGACAAGCAAGAATAGGAATATTCCGTGGCACGGCAGTATTAATCCAGCTAGGTGTAGTATAGGCACCTTTTTGCATTGTACTATTATGTATTATTGATGTTGCTAACAAGTTAATGTTGCTACTGTCACATATGACAGCAAAACAGCAAATTGTCACAACTGATAAGCTGGAAATAAGTCATCTTTGCTATTATTGCTTGAAAAATGACTGAAATGTCCAGCTCCAGTCTGTCTGATCAATGGGGATTTATTGGCAGAATATAGAAGAAATGGAATATAATATTCATAATTAGGTTTTCATTAGTGTATAATCATCTGAAAATAGGAATTGTTGTGTTTTGGTTACCTTAGAATGAGCCGTTTATATCTACAGAGGGTGCAGGTCCCCTTGTGCAGAATCCACCATGTTTTACCACCATGTTTCTACAGTAGCCCAAAACAGACAAATTAAATACTGGCCCTAGATGTGTCCTTTTGTGAATTTCACGACCATCATAGGTTCTCACAGCTAGAAGCCACTAAATCCTACAGACTGGTCATTTAAAAACAAATCAATTATCAAAATAGCTGTCTATTCGATTAATCAAATAATTGCTTCAGCTCTTAATGGATAATACTGAGTAGCATTTTGTTGCAGTTACATTAATGCATTTTTACTCTCGTCCAGTGTCTGCTGCCAACATGTTGTCCGAAGGAGGGTCCTTCATGAAGGGGATGGTCATGGGAGGCCTCTTCTGCTTGGTGCTGTCACTCCTGGGTAGTTTCAGCCCCGGCCCGGAGTCCAGGATAGAGGAACACCATCATCATCACGTCAAGGCCCCGAGTAAAGATGAGCTGACACGCTTCTCTGACAGTCAGGTGCAGGAGTTGAGCAATAAAGTCCAGGTCTATTGCGTCATCATGGTCCAGCCCAAGACCCTTTTGTTCTGGGCCACTGCCATCGACACCTGGAGCAAACACTGTGATAAGGCTGCGTTTTACACCTCCGAGTCTTCTAAAGCACTCGATGCAATAGACCTAAATGAAAAAGATGATTGGGCGAGATTACGTAAAGCTCTTAAACATGCCTATGAAAACGCCGGAGACGTACGCTGGTTCTTTGTGGCACAACCCACCACATTTGCCATCATCGAGAACCTCAAATACCTGCTGCTCACAAAGGACCCCAGGCAGCCCTTCTACCTGGGCAACGCAATGAAGTCAGGGGAGCTTGAGTATGTAGCGTACGAAAGTGGTATTGTGCTAAGCTATGAAGCCCTGGAAAGGCTAGTGCATGTGTTTGATGATGCAGAGAAATGTCCGGAGAGAGGACGTGCCCTATGGAAGCTGAGTGAGGACAAACAGCTGGCTGTGTGTCTTAAATATACGGGTGTCTTTGCAGAGAACGGAGAAGATGAGCATGGAAAGGGCCTGTTCAACAGCAAGAGCGTGAACCGCCTGATATCAGACAGCATGAAGGACAACCCTACCAATGTAGTGGAGGGCTGCTGCTCCGACATGGCCATCACGTTCAATGGGTTGTCACCGAGTCAGATGCAGGTTATGATGTTTGGAGTTTACAGACTTCGTCCTTACGGCCACGACTTTCATGACTCGTTAGTGTTTCACCCTCCTGAAGGTTCAGATAATGACTAGAGACTCCTTCCTTGAAGCTGGATGTGGTATTTTTAAATGTTTTGCTTCTATGATGGCAAACCTAACTGTGGGGAGATGGTTTTCTTATGCTGTTTCTAAAACTGGATCCTGGGAGGGGAATAACCCTTTTATGTATCTTGTACATTTTGCACTTGGCACATCAGCACCCCGTTCCTTTGAGGTTTAGGGAAACAAAGTTGATGGGTGTGCCGTGTTCTTTTGAATGAAGGTAGAACTTGGAAATCAAACGTGTGGATGTTCTGTTTACTGTTATGTTGTTCTGCATCTAAAATGTTTGTCTTTCTGTGGTCTTAAAGCTGCATTAGACTTAATAGGTGATTCTATTTTATGAAACTGACTTTCAGAAAGTTTCTGAAATTATTTAACTCTTCAAAGTGCTTGGCTATCTTAACCACATTATGAATAATGTCCTCTTTTTTTTTTTTTTTTTTTTTTAAATCTCTGAGAAGTTTTTATGGACACACCAATAATCAATATTGAGTCAATCATATCATGGACCAGCCCAGCTCTAAATGAAGCCACATTATTCTTAGTTATCTCCACATACAAAGAATTGGCCTTCACTGCAACTGAAATGAATATAGAAAATAATATACCTCAGTGTTGACTTAAGTATATTTCTTGTATCACACACACACACACACACACCACACACACAAAATGACATTTTAAAAACTTGGCTGTCAAAGTGACCAGATGACTAACTTTTGGATAATAAAAAATAATTTCTGATTAAAGTCAATGGGGCATTGTGGTGCTGAATGATCTAATGAGGACTTGGAATGAGGGTGAAAGTGCATCATTGTCAAAATCATATACAGGTGTTAATGGTGTGTACCTTGTCAGGCATACTGTGAATCATTTTTGTGAAAGGAAACATTTGTAGAGTTAAAGGCTGTTTTGTCAGGTTGAACACTTCTTATATAAAGAACTACAAATGAATTCTGTTGCATCATTTCATAATCTGTCTTCATTATTGGGAACAGTCATGACCCATCATGTTGTTGCATCATCACACATAATCTGTATCAATTTTTTGCTGCTGTTGGGTAAGAAAATAATTTAATATTGTAGTTCTAATTTGTGGGAGCCCATTTCTGCCAATGTGATGACAAAAAGATCAATTTTTCCTTCATTATAAAATATAAATCAAAATATTGAGTTTTTCATATTAATGACTTAATATCTCATAATAATGACTTAGAATCTCAAAGTATTGACTCAGTATCTCAAAATTACTACTTAAGAGCGTTTGTCATTATTTTGAGATACTAAGTCATCTTGAGATAAGTCATTATTTGGAGAGATTCTAATTATTTGGAAGTTCTTATTTGAGATACAGTCATTTTGAGAAAGTTTCTCAGTAATTTGAGATACTAAGTCTTTAGTTCGAGACAAGTCATTTTGAGTTTCTCTCTATCCTCAGATACTATGTCATTATTACTTCAGAAAGTTTCTCATTGTTGTGAGATTCTAAATAATCTTGAAATAAGACATTATTTTGATAGTTTCTCATTATCCTGAGATCCTAAATCATTATTTTGGAAGTTTCTCATTTAGAGATACAAAGTAATTATCTCAAGACAAGTAATTATTTTTAGACAATTACTCATTGAGATACAATCATTATTTTGAATTTCTCATTATTTTCTCTCAAGAGATTTGATTTTGAGATCCTAAGTCAGTTTTGACATACTAATTTCAATAAAGTTCCTGATTACAATTACTTACAGAATCTTTTTTCTTTAATCACATTTGCAGAAATGGGCTTCCTACTAATTGACACCCTTGTACAGTTGAAATATGTAGTCAGATTATAACAGGTTATTGACTGTACTGAACATGAGGGACCAGTCATCCTGTGGCATGGACAAAATATTAGAAACACTTAGTACAGCCATAAGACAATACAGTTCAACTGCACCACAAATGACAAGTTGAATCACCTCTCCTATAAAACGGTTCCGACAAAAACTGAACACTGAGATCTTGATTAAGGTAAGGTTTCTTGCAGGTTTGTTGTATTAAATGGCATCTTTTTTAGCTAGGTGTACCTTATAAATGATTTCACATGATCTTACCTGACAGCAATCAATGTAAAGCATTACTTAACACAGAAAGGAGCACAATAACAGGTGTAATTGTTGGCCACCTGTGTCAGCCTGCCACGCCTTCAGTCACTATGTACATATAACCACATCCTGTATTGTTGAATGATACAAAGGCAGGCGGGCTACGTCACTATTACTCCAACTGTAGACAACACATGAAAACCAGGTAATCAAGGTTAGCCTGAAGTAATTCATACTACATTTTTGTCATGTCTACCAATCAATCAAATTCTAAAACCAAAGGCATCACAAAAATGTGTGCATCTTCAACTGAATCAAATGAAAAATACCAACTGAGATTCAGGTTTAAAGCAAGCTCTTTCTTTTATTTGTGCAGAATGGCGATTGATTCAAAGCCTCCAACAGGTTACACAGCTAAGTCCATAGGTGTAAACAGTTGACTGGCAGCTTCAGCCTCATTGTTGAGACCTACACACTTTCTTGGGGGTAGGGGCGGGGGCGGGCGTTGCAGGTGTTGATGTCGTCATTTATATGTCTTCATGTGCCACAGTCCATCATTCAGATAGTGAACATTCTCAATGCCGATTCCCTTGTTGACTTTTTCTCTGTTTGAACACAGATGGATAAAGATCAGACATCATGAGAGCAGTAACACAATGGACATTTTTGCCTCTGTAATATGTAAAAACAAAAAATCTTACATGTTTTCTGCAGACATTTTCATAACGCCAACACAAAGTGCATGCTGTTTTCCCTCCGCCATTATAGCCTGCATCCACTTGTTAAAGACAAACTTGCAGGTAAGTGATTTAAAATGTGGAAAATTTCCAGGGTTCCTATACTTTTTCCATTTCAAAATTCCATACTTTTCTAAACTTCCAGACACCTCTGTAGATTTTTACCCCCAATTTTTGGTCTCTCTTATAAAGAAGATTCTAAAATTAGCGTCAGGTAGTGCTGTAGTGGGCCTCTGATCGATGTACTCCTTAAAGGGATAGTTCACCCAAAAGTTAAAATTCAGTCACTAACTTGAGCTTTTCAGTCCACAAAACACTGCTGGAATTCCACAGGAAAAAAACAGCGTTACAGAATCTCCAAAACAATATAATGAATGGTGACCAGTTTTCAAACGTAAGAAATCAATTAAAACAAAACATAAAATACCTCCATACTGCTTGTTTGGTGTCATTGAGTCAAATTTTCTTTTTTGGGTGAACTATCCCTTTAACCCCATGATTAAGTATTAACAAGTTATAGCACAAGTTTTCCCTCTATTAACTTAAATTTGTTTTTTCCCCTTTCCCACATTATTTTTCCTGGTCATTTACTTGCTCATCCCATTCTTATTATTAACTGTATTGGTTTTAATTGAGTGTCGCTGTCGTATGTAATTATATATATATATATATATATATATATTATATGTATATGTAATTATATTTTTTTTTTTTCTTAATTACATACATGTCAACACATAATGTGTGTTGACATGCTTATTCTATTCAGCAAAAAAAGCTGGGAAAAAAGGTAAATAATTAAATTTTCATGGCGTCTGTGCAGCCTTGTACATTCACTGTATATGTGGAAAACTATGATGACGTAGTCATGAAAACATGGTTTCTGAATTCTGAATTTTATATTTTAGAAAACAGAACAGGGGCAATAGTGCGGACACAAACGTTATTCCTCATTCTCTTTTCTTTTTTCCATACTTATCCAGGCTTGGAAATTACTAAAATTAAATTTCATACTTTTCCATACTGTCTAGGAGCCCTGAATTTCACAATACACTACATTTTATATTGTAAACATCAAACAGCTTCCATGTGCAGCATCATGTATAAAAGGATACAACTACTGTGTCAGTTTCAGCTGGGTAGAGTTTAGCGCCTGGTGACGTCAGCCCGGGACACATGATGTTGGCTCCACTTAAGACAAACTTAATGGCTCCTTTGTCTACTTGCTGGTGTGGAAGAATGAAAGGATCTATGAAAAAGGAAAAGGGAATTACTTGTCAGTATGAGAAAATTCAAACACAACCATCGCCCAGGTGGCATTAGTAGATCTTACATTTATGCAACAGTCTGAGGGTTGGGTAGAATGGTCCTTCTCTCTGTCTGAAGAAGAGCAGCTCTCCATTCACTGTCAGGATTTCAATGTGTTCATGGCTGTGGAAGGAATAATAGAATTATAAACTGCAGGAAAATCCACCATACTGAAAACACCTTTGTGAGAAAATGATAAAGTCATACCATCTCACTATTTTGACAGGGTCCTTTTTTGGCATTATGTGATTGAGCCATGATTCGATGTCAGGGAACTGTTCCAACAGCTGATTTTTGATACCTTTGATCACAGATGTTTTCAGCTGGATACAGTTGGACACATTTTCCTTCTCATCAAATCTGAAACAGGAAACAGAAAATGTTTTTTTTTAAAATAGGTTTTTTCTTTTTAAAAAATATTTTAATTTTCTAATTATAGATTTAACTAGATACACAGAATACACACATAAACTCACACAAACATGGGTCCAAGTCCCCTCCCTGTCCTTCCACATACAAACTAAAAGAGGACCTCACTCAAAAGCAGTAGGTCGTAGTGAAATTGTAGTTGAAAAAGAAAGAAAATGAATGTATATGTAAACACAAGTTAAAAATACTGAGAGGCAAAGTAAGCAACCCTTGCTTATTCAGACAACTAATGGTTTATCAATTCTGGTAACATTACGATATCAGATCTGATATAGGCGATGGGAAGGTGTACATATAGATGAAATAGTAGGGCTACCAAGTCTCCAGAAAGGTGTTGTATTTACTTCTGAGAGTAAATGTGATCTTTTAAAGCAGACAATAGAACGTGACCGATATACTGATCAACCAATATCACCCAATTTTGGCCTATCATGGCTATACTGGTCTATACCAGGGTCTATACCAGTATATATGTAGTCTATTATGCATCTTTGATCTTTTTTTGTAATTCAGGTATAACACAACATATATTTTGCTATATTTTATATTTATATCTCTCTCTCATATATATTTTGTTTGTTCTTGTGCTAAGCATTTTTGACGAATCACTGCCAAAAAAAAAAAAGAAAAAAGTGTTTATGTATATATTCTACCTTCTGTATAAAGAATATCATCCAATATGTTGATACGAGCTTTTTTTAAACTCCCAAAAATTGGTATCAGCCATTATCAGTCGGGCCCTAGAATGCAATTCATTCCAAAAACCATCTTGCTATGAGAAGATGGGAATCAGACTTCCACAACGTTTTATCATGTTTTTCTTTCTTAAGTACAAATGCAGTTAAGTAAAAAAGCATAATAAAATGATGTGGAAGTCTGATTCCCATCTTCTCATAGCTAGACCAGAACAAGCTTTTGTGTCATGTCCACCATATGGTAAGAATGTTTTCACAACAAAGTTTAATCAATTAATTAATTAATTTTTTTTTTGTATTTTTAAATTCCCAGGTATGTTAATTAATATATTGCATGGCTAAATATAAAGCAAAATACAGTACGTATTGCACAGTGAAGCACAATGATTCCACATTGTGGCAAAAACTGGCAGTACACAATGTTGGATTAGTTCCATATGGCTTATAAAGCTGATATCAGCCAATACCAACATTATGCATATATACTGTGAAGAGAATCCAATTACAATCTTAATCAATTATATATATAATTTAAACAATTATACCCATTAGTAACACAATTCTTAATTTCATCTCAGTATAGCCTGAAAATGTAAAGTTTTAATAACTTTGTACACGAGAAAGATATCAACTGTGATTCTTAACGTTAACTCAAATGTATGATTCTAGTTTTAATGTGACAATACGATTATCTAGTGTGAGATATGGCTGGATGAGCCAAACAGTCACCACATGACACAACCTGGATTTTGTATTTCAGACAGTTTAGTCTTCTACAGGAACGTGAATTATCTGTAGATCACACAGCGCTGACATCTTGTTTTTTGTTTTTTTTTTACCCATGCCTGATCTATTATAATAACAGATGTTCTCACTACATGTCAGAATGCACGTCTGTTTGTCTAATTCATTGAACGTTCAGCCTACAACAAACCGAAGACGACATTGCTAATCAGTTAGCATTAGCCACTTAGCTCCGGCTAGCTAACGTTGCAACATGGAAATAATCGGCAACGTACTTTTTAAACATCCTCGTTAGTCGCCGTTAGCGCGTTCCTCAGTTGTGACAAAGCTTGTCCAGACTTTCCGCGTCGGGTCAGATATGTTAAACACAAGTAAATAACAAAGTACAATTCATCTATCAAGTAATTCTGTGGCAATTCCACGCCTGTTTCCCAGTGGAGGGCCAGTGGTTTAAGGGTTACGTCATTTTACGACAGTTGTTACCGAACACGACAGGTCAGGTCGAATTCGATTATGATAGCTTCCATCCTCTCCTGTCACCTAGGTAACTTCTGTACAAGTCGAGCACGGCCGTTCAACCAACGATAAGTCAATCAAAACTCGCATATAGCGCCTATTAGTTAGATCACCTGTTAGATGTCGAGACTAGTTTCCATAGTGACAAGGTAGTTTCTATGTGCTCGTGACGTTTCCATCCTTTTTTAGTCTCCTTGATTCATGTCATGCGTGAGATAAATCAAACATATCACTAAGCCTGTCCCCAAAAAGATATGAGGGCAATTCATATCTAGATCTAAAATATTCTGCTTTCTGTTTTTGTTTTAACTAGACTGTTTGTGTTACCTATATTAATGCTATGATATTTAAATGTTATAAAAATGAAACAAATGACCATTTAGCGAAATGTTCATATATTTCCCACGTAAACAACACATAACATTATTTTATCTATCCTATTGTGCTAAAAATAAAAAATTTAATTTTATCCTATCTTTTTCTATCCTGTATTTTTTTTCATCTTAAGCTAAATTACATGTGTGATGTGGTTGTAACACAGGGCATCACAAAGCCTTATGCCATCGTATTTTATATTCAGCACCTTTATTTGTTCCATATGCAGTCATACACTTAACAATAAATACATTGTGCAATGAATCATGTCAATGGAACATTCACCGTGCAGGTATAATGAAATTGAGAAAAATAAAGAAAATGTAGCCTATAATAAAATAAAATTATAGAACAGAGGAAGACATTTAGAAAAGGGAAACATTTCACAAAAGAACTTTAGGCAGCAGAAAAAAGAAGGAATAAGGAAGAGTAGTAACAATAACACAATGATGAATCAGTACATTCTGTTTAAATAGTTAGCCCATATCATTCAGGTTTGGTAGAATCATGACCATTAACATGACATCAAATGATTAAGGGGTCCTTAATCTACAAGGCGATAGTGTCTAGACTGTTCACATTTTCTGTTGAAGGTTGTGCTTTTATAGACAAGACATGTAACAACACATTTTAAGACCTCCTCTCACCAAGGATGAGTTCCCTCATCTCGACTGTAAAAACGAAGTTACATATTTCTGGAATACACCACTACCTGGGTAGACTGTCTTGCACTCTTGATACAGACCATTACAGTCTGTATCTGTTGTAAATATTCAATTTTTTTTTCTGCACCTTATTTTTTACTATTTTACTATTTATATTACATTACATTTTATATTTTATGACTAGGACATACTGCTGCTACAAGGATGTTGCCAAACAGAATTTCATTGCACCCCCTTGCAATGACAATAAAGCTTCTTATCTTATCTTACAACTTTCAGGAGAATTAGGTGTAGATATCTTTGTGTTCCTATACCATCTAAAGATAAGGTAGTACATTTTCAAACAATGAATAATATTTATCAATATTGTGACATATTGTAGGGATGGCTATCGGTGCCCATATCCCGATATCAGTATAATCTCCCAGTCCTACATCAAATGTTCAATTGTTTTAAATTTCTGTTTTGCAAAATTCACATTCATTAGAATCAATATTGACTACTTTAAAAACACTGCAGAAAAAAATATCACAATTGAGGTATTTGTTCAAAAATGCTGTCATATTTGATTTTGTCCATGTTGCCCAGTCTGTAAAATTATCATATGGTCGCACAATTTGAATAATAATTTTTATCATACTATTGGATTAGGTTTCATAATGAAGGACAGAAAATTTGATTTTTTTTTTTTTTTTACCAATAACTTGATAATATTTGTCACTTGTATCATTTAATTTGACCCCAGACAGATGATGAAATATATTTAGTTTCCATCATATTTTATTTTATTTTTTTGTTTCATTGTAGGTCTTTCTTGTACTTGCTCGGTCTTAAACTGTACTTTTTTACTATGGTTGAAAAAAAAAAAAACATCAAACCCTCCTGATTCCACGGCGTTGTCATGGCGCCATCTTGTGGCCGCAGCCATTACAACAGCGTAGTGTGTATAAAAAAAAAACACGCCTTGTGCAAAAAGTACTTTTGTACAAAGTACTTCCGGTGGGGTCACCGAGCAGCTTTCATGAGCGGAATTTTTTCCCGTGTTTACCAGCGTGTGTTTTACTAACATGTGAGCGTGTTTCGCCGCGGTCACAGTTCTTCTGTAAATAATTCGGTTTAACGGCCGCTTTACTTCAACACGCTCTCACAGGACGACCGCACAACGCGGTTAGACAAGCGAGGCAAAAAGAGGAAGCAATAGCCAACCATCTTTCTTCTTCTGCCAGCAATAACAAGAAAGAGACCAGGCTGGACTCCAGTGGAGCTGTGTTAGTTTGCAGTTTATTGTGTTGTTTTGTAAAACCTCTCCGTGTTAACATCGATACAAGCTCTCGGACTCTGAGCTCACACCCCGGCGAGCCTGGAAGTTTCGGATCAGAAGACTGGCTGTGAAGAATTAGTATTCCCGTTTTTTCATGTTTCCAACAGGTTTATCTTCCCCTAATCCCCCACCACCGCCAACCCAGGAGGCTAGACCAGCGGCCTGCTGATGTCAAAAACGAAAGCGGCACCATCACATCTCCGAAGAAGAGGAAAATAAACGGCTCAGAGAGGGAAGACACCACTGACACGATCTCCTCTTCGCCTCCCAAGACCCTGAATTCCTCCTCCTCCTCCTCCTCTTCCTCCTTCCTCCTCCTCCTCCTGCTCTCCCACTCCGCTGCACATTCAGAAGAAGTTGAGGTTTGAGGATTCAGTGGATTTCATTGGACTGGATGTGAAGATGGCTGAGGAGGCTGCTGCTGCTGCTGCTGCTGCTGCTGCTTCGTGCTCTAATAACAAAAGCAAAGCCGCGTTCCTGTCCGCTGCTGTGGGACACCATGCAAACGGACTGACCAAAACCGCTGCAGGCTCCACCACAGGCACCTTCTCCAACAGTAAACCCGGTGCTGCCAAGAAACTAGTCATCAAGAACTTCAAAGGTAGCGGATGCACTGAGGGATGATGAGATTCAAGCGCAGAGCATCATCTGACAGCAATTTATAACTTAAACTCAACTGCTAACAAGTAGGGCTGTGTATGGTACAGATATGTATCACGATTCAGCGATATATTGCAATACTTACTGCAATGTAATGCATTACTTTTTTAAGGACGAATAACAATATAAAGAAAATCGCACCTATGCATAAAATTTGAGGTAAGTTTACTTTTCAGAATAGGGATGATAGGTAAGATTTAAACACAACACAGTAACATATGTATCACAATATCATGATTAAGTATTTTTAAAATCAATACAGTATCACAAAACTTATCACAATACTCAAGTAAATCGATATTTTCTTACATCCCTACTACTAAAGTCCACAGGCTCTCTGAGACTGACTCAGACTGGACAATATATTGTAAAGATTGTGATATGAGACTGGGGCTCATTTAGAATAATCTTTTGTAACTCCTAAAGGCTGTGTTACAGTTAAAAAGCTCAAATATTACAAACTTAGCTGAGTCAGTGAACCATCAATACTAGGGATCTAACAATGTGATTAAAAAGTCCACAAGCAGAGATGTCATTCCCTGTTTCCTGCCCAGGGACTACAGATGAAAATTAGCTTTAGATTCTAAAAAAATATCCAATTCTGATTATTATGACTGATATTGCGACATGATTTGTGATATTAGATGTAATGATAATGTTTCATCGTTATTCTTATTTAGATTGACTAACATATTAAAAATGACTATGGTGTTTTTTGTTTTACTTTTTTTGCAGGAATGTTGACATAGTGAGATTTTTCATAAATAATAATCAGTTTTGTGAGTAAATAATACGCACATTCAGAAAATTACATAATCTTACTGTAATGTAGCCTTTGAAACAGGAAAAGATAACTCTGAAGCCATAGCTCCATATGATGATATCCAGAATCTAAGATGATATGTAGCCTCACATCACAGTGTTAATGTAATATTGATATATTGACCAGTCCTAGAAAAACTTGGTAATGAATGAATATTTCACAACATTTTTGCAAAATCTTATCGCTAAGATCTCGTTCCTCAAATGCCTGAGGTCAAAAGTAACAATTCTGAGCAGGCAATAATTAAAAACATACAAGGTCTGTTGTTAAAGTTGTGTCACGCATATAAAGAATCGGCCTGGTGTAACGCATTACACTGGAACTCACTTTAAATGTCAGCTTAATTATTTTAAAGTCCACAATACGATATTTGCAATATTAAAACACACAGAAATAATTAATCTGGATGTGTACAGCATTTTTGTGTTCGTATAAAATTTGTCTTTTATATTAACTTGAATTCTCCTCCTTTAATAAAATAAAATAAGCCAACCATGACCTTTAATGTGTGTAAAAAAAATTGGTGTGAATGGTCTTTGGCAATAAATAAATGAATTACATTTGCACAATTGGAAAAACAAGAACAATGTAGCAGTCGGTAGTAGTTCTTTTATAAAATTAAAATTTTAAAAAATTATTGCAATATTGCGAAATTCTATATATTGTTACATCCATAATGGATACTTTTACTGTTCAGTCATCAAATTGCTGTTACCAGAAATGTGTAAAAAATGTCATAGATCTGATGGAGCTTGTCTAAATAATATTTTCCTGGACTAGTCAACTAGTTAACAGTGATGTGTCGATATAAGGATGGCTGTTAATTCAGGTATTAATTCAGGTATATATATTATTGAGAAATTATCAATAATCCACCCACTCCACTGAGTTGATTGATTATCTGAACATGTAAATGAAGCGTAACGACTTGATATTTCAGTTCTCAATGTCCGGCTGCACAATTAATCAAAATGCTGCAGAGATCTTGTGACCTACAAATAATGTTCTCAAGATGTAAGAAAAAATGTTTGTTTGGCACAGACCCCAACAACTGTTACATTATCATGATTTGAATGAAAATGAAAATTGTGATGAAAAAATCATGAAACAACTATCTGTCAAATTAATCGTAATATGATTTTTTTTTTCAATATCATGCAGCCCTCCACCAAATTAATGATTCTGACAACAAAATTAGTTATTAAAGTTGTTTGACACATCTAAAGAATTGTACCTGGTGTAGTGAATAGTGGAACTTTGAACACCAGTTTGATTATTTTACACATAATTTAGGATTTTTAGTTAATGATTCATGATTTCAGCCTTATTTAACTCCTTTTTTGATCAGATAGTTTTAAATGGGTCAACATTTCTTCGTCGAGAGTGGTCTAAGAACAAGAAACGTTCATGTAGCCAGAGCACAAGCAGAACACATATAAGGCAAAACAATCAGCAATCATGCAGCAAATAGAAACTATTGAAGGAGTGATTAAAAATGCCTCATATATTACAAATCTCCTAGATGAATGAAATAATCTAGTTTGAGGGCACTTCATTCGATTTCTATTTTGAGGGCCCTTCAGTCAGTTTCAAAGGTGCATAATACCTGTCAAGGTTAGTGCGCACTTGAAATATCAACGTTTAAGTAGATGTTTCAATGTGTAGTGCAGTCACAAGATTTAGACAGAAGGTGTTTGTGAGGTAGTTCAGGAGCTTTTAAAGTGAATACAGTAGCATGATGGCTCGCTTTTATCAGTAGTGAACATATTGCTGAGCCCTGGTCATACCTTTATATTATAGTAACCAAAATATTTATCAAAACAGTTGTTTTAAAGCAGAACTTGTGATACGTCATAATGGTCCAGTGAGGTCCACTGTCTAAGTTTGCAGTGTTATGAGAACAGTTTGTGTTTTGTTTTGCTCACAGAGAAGCCCAAGTTGCCGGAGAACTACACGCAGGAGACCTGGCAGAAGCTGAAGGAGGCAGTGGAGGCCATACAGAACAGCACTTCAATCAAGTACAATCTAGAGGAGCTCTACCAGGTATCACCACAGACCTGCTGACCTCTCAGTAACCCTACATAATAAACAGTATAAACAGTCCTTTTGACGCTTTGTTTCTGTCTCCATCAGGCTGTTGAGAACCTGTGCTCCCATAAGATATCTGCCAAGCTTTACAAACAGCTGAGGGCAGTGTGTGAAGACCACATCAAGGCACAAATTGATCAGTTCAGAGAATATCCTTTGCTGCTTCTATTATCTCTGGTTGTATTCATTTTGTGTTTATCATGCAGTCATATTGCAGTAAAGCTGTTGAATGAAAGCCCACATTTACCTTAACATTGTTCATACGGATGCTCTGGACAGTGTGCTCTTCCTAAAGAAAATTGACAAGTGCTGGCAGGATCACTGCAGACAAATGGTATGTTTGTATGACTTTAATAAGTCAAATGGTTGATGTCATATCCGTTGAAAAGTCTGTTAACATAACCTCACTGTCCATGCATGCAATTTGTTTATAATTTAAGTTTAATGTTTAAAGTGGTATTCCGCTAATCTGGGAACCAGACGAATCTGCAAAATACCAAAACTTTTTCGATACTACATATTTGAAACAATACAATATCCACTAATTGTAGTATTAAAAGTATAGAAACTATGAAAAATATAATTATGTGCTCAATCAAGACCTCGGTTCAGTTCAGTCTTGATTATCCTTCCTGAAATTTGACGTGTAGCAAAGCCAGACAGTGTTCTGTGACTTTTTCTGAAACCAGCACTGTGTGCAGGTTGTTCATTTAAAAAAAAAGAAAAGAACAAAAAAAAAAAATATGATTATTTTTTACTTATTACTAAAAAAATTACTATTTTGTGTGCCCAGGGTTTCTTTTTTGTTTTTGCTGTGACATTTATGATATGACAAAACAAACAATTTTTCTTACATCTGGGGAACAAAATTTGTAGGCCAGAATATCTCCGCAGCTCTACAGAACTTCATTATAAGTCACACATTTTTCCTTTCCAAAAAATTGTAGTTTCTGTGATTTGGCCATATTGTGATTTAATGATGATAATGTTTCGATTAATTGTGCAGCCCTGTATTTAACTCTAGCAGATGCATCTGTTCAGACACATTTCTAGATGTCCTGGATCTCTTTTGGCTAATCACAAGTTTACTTAATATGATGCAGGTTTGATATGATGACTGACAGAGAAGCGTCAATGGACGAGATTTAAAAAGTCACGTGTTTTTGAGCACAACACACCAGGCTCACAAAATAAATGACAAAACTGTCAAACTAGGCAGTATAATCAAACATGAATCAAAATTCTGTAACCGCATTGCCTATTTCTCACCTCAGATGTTTTCATAAACATTTCTAGTGTACTGTTTAGATGTAATTTGAGAATGTGTGTGACCAGGCCAACCAAGCGGCGTCACACATTTTGTTGCTCTGATTGGTTTTAGGTCTATTCGGTTATGTCCAGTGGCATTTTTATGTTACCTTTTGGAAATAGAAAATGAACTGAGAGATCCCAGACTAATTTACATTTGTGAATTACTCTGCGTCCCTGGCTGGTATTCCACTGATTTAGTGTTGCATTTTCATAAAGTCAGGAGACTAGTGAGAGACATATTGGAAAAAGAATAGTCTAAATTAAAGCAGCAGAAGGCAAGTTAGTCTTTTAGTACCTCATTTGGTTCAAGCATGCTGGTCGCTATGCTTTCAGTAATGCACCGCAAGAGTATCTGTCACTAGTCTCACCCTGCCTGGTGAAAAGACAGTTTTGTAAATATCACCATGTTATTCATCTGCAAGAGCTTCGCTCTGTTAACGCCACAGAAACATATCAAAACTCAAAACAAATGTCACTTTCAACAAAAGGTCACTCTCAGTGTGAAAGTTGGGATTGTAGTCCAACCTGTCACCTGGGACCAACAGAGATAATGACGCTATTTGTGAAATCATATATTAATAATTAATTTTAAAGCTGGGGTAAGCAGTTTATTTTTGGTGTTCGATAATAACCTTTAAGTAGAAAGTAATTCACAAGTGGTCTGAGAGAAACTTGACGTCGGCCCCTCCTCTTGGTTCTATTTTCAGGCGTTAGAAAATTTAGCCCCTGACTGGAATCTTTGTCCAATCACAAGTCAGTAAGATAGTTGATTGTTGAGTCTCGTTCCTAAAAGTATCAGTATTTGACGTCCTGGGAATGAGACTCAACAATCAACTGTCTTTCTCCAGAATCACTTACTGCATCTTTGAAATGAATATTTGTAACAGAGGCCTTCTGTACAAGAATTTAAGTCTCAAACCCAGTTCAATATCAGGGTTATTTTCTCCTTCAGAGCCACAGAAGATGTTAGCTTATACTTTTTAGACTGAGGAGTGCCCCTTTAATTAGAATCAAAAACAAAAAATGTTAAAAATATGTCATTGTTACTTATTTCTAATTGTTAATGTTTTTCATTGTGTCACAGATCATGATTAGGAGTATATTTTTGTTTTTGGACCGCACCTACGTTTTACAAAACTCAATGCTGCCATCCATCTGGTGAGTGATCCCTGTTGTCAACTGTTATACAAGAGTGTGACTGTGAGGCTGATTTCTGTTGAAAGTGTGTGTTGAACAAGCTGCCTTGGTCTGCAGGGACATGGGTCTGGAGCTGTTCAGGTTCTACATCATCAGTGATCTGAAGGTCCAGAGTAAAACCATCGACGGCATCCTGCTGCTCATCGAGAGGGAGCGAAACGGAGAGGCAATAGACCGCAGTCTGCTGAGGAGCCTGCTGAGCATGCTCTCCGACCTGCAGGTGACCGACTGAAGTGTCAGCTGGTGTAAATCTGTATTTTAAAGCCTGGATTTTATCTTTGTCCTGCACTACAAGAAGAGTGTGGCATTGGAAACTGTGTTGTCTAATTGCCTGCGCAGGTGTGTGATGGGTTGTCAGTTTCCCTTTGACAAATGACTTTAATGAAACTTGTGTTCTCTCTGTCCCCGACAGATTTATCAAGACTCCTTTGAGCAACGCTTTTTGGAGGAAACTAATCGACTGTACGCTGCAGAGGGACAGAGGCTGATGCAGGAGAGAGAGGTGATTTATGTAACCTTCATAGTCGGGGCCCATTTTGTTGTTTGTCAGTGTATTTTTCTTATTTCACCGAGTAACTGGCCAAATATAAACAATTTTATTACAATGTACACGTCCAAAGTCTGTGCTGTAATTTCATAGCACAGCCATTTTTGCATCTAAAATATGAGTTGCACCATCAGGTCTTGATATTAGTACGTCTGAATGAAAGAGAGGCACCATTTGTGGGGATGTTCAAGAAGTAAGCAGTGGTCAAACACACAGCAAGTCAAACAAAACCCACACACAACAAGAAATCTATCATAGACATCCTAAAATCACCAGCATATCCACCATCCACAGTTTGAAGTGCTTAGAATGCAATACAGGCAAAATGAAAGGCTTTTCTTTTGTCTTAGGTGGAAAAGCTTTTGCTCAACTAAGACAGCAAGTATAGCAATTTTTTTTTCTGACACATTGGATTCAGATATTTTGACTCTTTGTCTCAGTTCAGAGTTAGAGTCTTCCCTACAGGTTGTCAAAACATTTGTTTGCAGTCTCTGTGAAAGTGAAAATGAAGTGGGTACTTATTTTTGAGATATTATGGCTTAAGGTTTTTCTAAAAAAGGTCAACTTTACATATAGAAGTTCAGCGCTACATGAATAGTATGTACTATATGCACAAATGAGATTTAGCTGTTAAAATAAATAGCTCAATAAATCTTAATGTTCGTATTTATTAACTACAACAGATAAACTCCTGTATCTGAAATTAGCTTAGCCTTGAAAGTAAGGCTAGCTGAGTTAGTATTTTCATCTTCATTTCAGATTTTTTATAGCATAACTTAATTAAGTAAGGATAATGCACTGTGAGCGGGTCGTTATGGTGAAATAAACCCAACACTGTGATTCAGGACCCAAATGTGACACTGATGAGGAAAAATAGAATTTAGATGGGATGATAGCTTTTCTGCAATAGGAACAACAATGCAGTAAATAGATACAAAGATGATGCTTTTTACATTCACAGGCAATTGAATTCAAATCCACTGCAGCATAATACAGAGCAAGCAGCGGCATCTCTGGTGTGATAAACTTGATCCAACCTTGCAAAGTGAATCGATGGGGTTCCTTGACAAAAATTTTTTTTTTCTTGTAAATTTGTGACTTTAATCTCAGAGGATAAACAAGTTTTTTCACATAGATTTATGGCTTTTACATGGAGTTTTTTTATTTTTTTTATTTTTTATCCACCATGGCCCTAACATGTCATCGTAGTTTAAATAATACTTTGTAACCTGGATTTTGAAAAAATCAGTACTGACGAAAAGACATCTCTTGAACCACATATGAAATGTTTTTTGGGTCTTAGAAACTCTACGATATTTTTTTAAGTAGTTAATATTAAGAGATCACCATATGGTATCAGGTTTAATATCACTGATTTAACCTTTTTTTGTAGGTACCAGAATATCTCCATCATGTCAACAAACGCTGGAAGAGGAGGCAGACAGAGTCATCACATATCTAGACCAGAGCACACAGTGAGTGTTGGATTTAAGTGTTCACTTTGCATTTTAACACTGGAAAAGATTAGTTTGTAGCCTGAACTGTTTTTGTTTGTTTTCCCGCCCAGGAAACCACTCATTGCTACTGTGGAGAAGCAGCTGCTGGGTGAACATCTCACAGCTACTCTGCAAAAAGGTACACAACAGTAAATACTTAATGTATACATCTTTTAAGTATAAAAGTGGCCAGAGTTTTGACCTGTTACCTTCTGTTGAAACTTCCAGGGTTGACTCACCTGCTGGATGAGAACCGAATTCAGGATTTGTCTCTTCTCTATCAGCTGTTCAGTCGAGTGCGAGGTGGTGTTCAGGTCCTCCTGCAACACTGGATAGAGTACATAAAGGTATGACAACATTAAAGGTACAGTGTGTAAGATTTACAGGAGCTGTTGGCAGAATATGTCAGAAAAGGAATAATATTCAAAACCAAATTATTGTGTCTGTATCTGTAGAGGATGCGGGTCCTCTTGCATATAACGGCTATGTTGCACTGCCTTGTTTCTATAATTGCCCGGAACAGACAAAAAAACACTGGCTCTAGATATGGCCTTTTGCAAGTTTCTCGGCCACTGTAGGTTCTCACACTAGGAATGGGAGAGTGAGGTGATGTGTTTGCAATCTGCAAGCTCACTGCTTGATGTCACCAAACCATACACACTGGTCCTTCACAGTTAAAGAAGTCTGACGATAATGCATGACAAGTTATTTTACATATTCTGTTGGTAACTGTTCTCTGTTGTCTTGAAAATCACCACCCAGGCTTTTGGAAGCACAATTGTAATCAATCCAGAAAAAGACAAAACAATGGTGCAGGAGCTGCTGGACTTTAAAGACAAAGTGGATCACATCATCGACATCTGCTTCATGAAGAACGAGAAGTTTGTTAACGCCATGAAGGAGGCTTTCGAAACATTCATCAACAAACGGCCAAATAAACCAGCAGAGCTCATAGGTCAGTACCTTCTGTAGAATTCTAACTGCTGCACCATTGTTTAATAAGAATATGATCATAATCACAAAATAACCTGTACTATAAATCTACTTTTGCTTACAGCAAAACACGTGGATTCAAAGCTAAGAGCAGGAAACAAAGAGGCAACAGATGAAGAGCTGGAGAAGATGCTGGATAAGATCATGATTATCTTTAGATTCATCTATGGTAACATTTTCTATCACACTTGTTTCAGTTTAGGACTTTTTTTCCCCTCTATGGTTGTTCTTAATATAATAATGTATTGTCGTTTTAGGAAAAGACGTTTTTGAGGCCTTTTACAAGAAGGATCTGGCCAAGAGGTTGCTGGTTGGAAAAAGCGCTTCCGTGGATGCTGAAAAATCCATGTTGTCAAAGCTGAAACATGGTCAGTGTAATCCATCAGTGTCACTTAACACACACACAAGCCTACTCGATGTGAAATAAGTGACAGAAAGGAAAGTTGCCCTGAACACACACTGACTTGTGACTGTTTTGGTGTTTCCTCAGAATGTGGGGCAGCGTTCACCAGCAAACTGGAGGGGATGTTCAAGGATATGGAGCTTTCTAAAGACATCATGGTGCAGTTCAAACAGGTAAGAACAACAAGGGTGGGTTCAGTCTCCAAGAATATCAGTGTGACCTGAATTCTACACTTGATTCTTATGACAGTAAGAATATGTATAAGAAGCAGTTTTCAGACAGGCTTTACCACTGTGTGAAAAATGCAGCCTCCTCGTTCATTTTAGTTGGGACAGTTTGTTTGCACAGTGGGGATCTAGAGTCATTGAACTTGGTTCAACCTTTACCACAACACAGTGTAACGTCATCTGGAAATGGGCTGCTGTGCGTAGGGATGGGAATCAAGTACCGGTTCTAAAATGTCAGATTCACAGGAGCCAATTGCCTTGGAGCTTATCTTTTCCTTTTATAGATGCCGGTATGTTTTTCTGACAGTTGTGCATTGCAGAACAGTGACATCAAACTCGTGCATCTACATTTCTGGAAACCAAGGAGTCATAGCCAAGAGGAAGAAATAGTCCAAAACGTGGCTTCATTTTACAAAGAACAATGACAACTGTGCTGGTTGTAATGTCAGTAAAAATAATTTCAAATAAGGGTTGAAACACCTGTAATGTGCTGAAACATGTTTCTACTTAACATGGGCTTAAATTCCAGAAATGCCATGTATTTGATACAGCTTTCCAGCAGCACAGCATGTCTATTACTGAGGGTAAATATCCTATGTTACAACATAGCACCAAGCAGGCAGACTTAGCTGATTTTGTTATTTGATAAAGAAAATCTAAATGAAAACAAATGCTATGAAACAAAACTTATGTTTGTATGTATTTTTTTTTGCACACATAAAATTGATCAAGAATCAGTTAGAGAGTCAATACAGAATCAGTTATGGCATTGGTATAAATAAAATCTTATCAATTCTCGTGAAGTTTTGTGCAATCAAATACTTGCTATTAAACTAACTAAAAATTATTTTCATTATCAAATAATCTGCCGATTATTCAATAATAATATTTTCTCGTCTTTATTGTTGAGTCTATATATATACATATTTCAAAAAATGGTGAAAAATGTCATAAAGCTCAAGGTGACAACTTCAAATGTCTGATTTTGTCTGATCAACAGAGAAGCTGGAATAAGGGAATGTTTATGGTGACATAAAATGTCACTTGACAAAATTAATAATGTATTCCTACTGTGATTACCTTGTTATCGTGGCAACTAGGGCTGGGCAATATATCAATATTATATTGTATCGTGATATGAGATTAGTCTGTGAAGGTTCTCAGTCATCCAGGTCATGGTATTCGTAGCAAGGTTTGTCGTAGGCAACTGGACTTGAAGACGTCTTGAAGAAGTTTCGCCTCTCATCCAAGAAGCTTCTTCAGTTCTGACTGACTGGTTTGGAAGTTCAGGTATTAAACTTAAGTTTTCAGTTCAGTTTAATACCTGAACTTCCAAACCAGTCAGTCAGAACTGAAGAAGCTTCTTGGATGAGAGGTGAAACATCTTCAAGAACTCTATCAAGTCCAGTTGCCTACGACAAACCTTGCTACGGATATGAGATTTGGTATCGTGGTAGATTTTGCATATCGCGATATGGCATAAGTTGTCTTTTCCTGCTTTTAAAGGCTGCGTACAGTAAAGTGATTTAATTTTCTGAACTTTGCCTATTTGTCTTTACCCACCTAGTCATTATATCCACATTACTGATGATTATTTATCAGAAAATCTCATAGGGTGAATATTTTGTGAAAACACTAGTCGTGATCCCTACAATATTGTAGCAATATTGAGGTATCTGGTCAAAAATATTGTGAAATTTACTAATTTTATCACCTCAGCTGCTTCCACCCCTTGGAGAACGCATGTAGTTAGTCACAACCTACATGATCAATAATTATCAATATCGACCAATATGAAACTTCACTAATGTGATAGGTTTTTCAGCTATATTGCTCAGGCCAAGTGGCAACAAAGATTGAAGTCATAGTCACCATTATAATAAGCTTCCACACTTATAAAGTCCCTCCTCATATTATTGTAAAGTAGTTTTGTTGGAATTCAATAAGACTTCAAACTCATGTATTTATTATTCGGACTAGACTTCATGGATCATATTTCTTCATCTCACTGGCACCTGAAACCGACTGCCCTCAGCAACACAGCCTGTTGTTGTGATGGCCTAAAGCAATACATTACATCTGTGCAGATGAATATTACATGTGTTTGTTTGTGTTTCCGCAGTATATGCAGTGCCAAAACATTCCTGGCAACATTGAGCTGACGGTGAACATCCTCACGATGGGTTACTGGCCAACCTATGTCCCGATGGAAGTGCACCTGCCTCCCGAGGTTAGCGCTGAGCAAATATTGAAATTTTCAGAACATGCTGTCTTTATAACCTGCCATGTAATAAATACACTGAGTGTTGCTCTGTAACGCCTCTGTTATCTTTGTCCAGATGGTGCGACTGCAAGAGATCTTCAAGACCTTCTACCTGGGCAAACACAGCGGCAGGAAGCTGCAGTGGCAATCAACACTCGGCCACTGTGTCTTAAAAGCTGAATTTAAAGAGGTAGATAACTTATCTATAAGAATGCTGAGGTATGTTTTGTTCACTTGGGGAATAAAGCTTAAAGCCTCTGGAAATTTGGTTTGAAAGAGTAAAGAAAAAAAGAGTGTCTCATTAAGCAGCCACAAGAATCTAAGTGACAATACACGTTCATAATGATTAGGAAACCTTGTTTAAGAAAAAAAAACAGCTCATTTTGCTGTTGAGACCATTTCCAAGACTGTGTAGGTGGCAGATCCCGTTTTGATTGACATCTCCCTCAGAAGTATCAGTACAGAAGCTAATGTACTCAAGTCTCCACAATACTTTAATTTTAAACTTTGGTACAATACTATTATAAAAAAAAGATCCTCGATCACAGCAAAAAGAAGAAAAGAAGAGTCCCAGGCACACAAAATAGGATACCTCTCTTTCTTTTACATTAATAACTTGCATGCAGTGCTGCTACAGAAAAAGTCACTTAGCACTGTTTGATTTTGCTGTGCTGAAAGCCACATTTCAGGCAGGACAAAGACTGAATTTAGGTCTTGAATGAGAACTTAAATCATTTTTAAAGCTTCTCTTCTTTCAAGACTATAATTAATTGATATTGTGTGGTTTTGAAAAAGCACTGAAGAATCGATTCTTTTGACAGCTTATAGTGTAGTGCTGTGGACAGGGTCAGCAGCAAAACATTTTGGCCACCTAAAAAGAACCATCTAAAAATCAGCGTCAGTTTAAGTGTATGCTTAATTAGAACATTTTCATTGTTTCACTTTGCCATCGGACAGCCCTTTCTGATGGGAAACTGAAGCTGCCATCTATGCTTTCTAAGAGTTGCTGGTCTACAATATAACTGCTTCAGTTCCCTGTTGAGTTGGTTCTGATTAAGTGGGTGCAGAGATGTTTTGTTGCACCCGTTTGTTGGGACAACGGATGTGTTTTTTTTTTTTTAATGATTTGTTCACAGAATTGATTGCGCAATTTTTGTGTTAAAAGTCCAAACATAATTCCACCCCATTCAAATCCAATATCAGGAAACAAACTAACACAAACACAAACTAAACAACTGTATTTGGAAAAGGAGGTGATGCTTCAACAATTGGATTCTCCCAAAATCCAAAACCCCAAATCCAGTGAGAATATTTCAAAAAAATTAAAAATCAGAAAGGGTTTTATTGCCAAGTAGATTTTCACTTACAAGGAATTTGCTGTGGCATATTGGTGAATAACAACAAACACAAAATTGGAAATATAAATAAGGATTGAGGCAAGGTAGCACATCTCAGTTCTCTAAGTCAGGCAGGACTACATATTTGCATTTCACCTATTTGGCTCAACAAATCCTTGCATGTTTTGGCACAGAGCCTTCATCAGAACATATGAGTGAAATAAATTTGGTCCTTCTTGACTTGAAGACTTGAGATGTGCCACCACTTAAATAACAATATTTCTAATTTGGATTAAAGTAATTTCTAATTTTAAATGCTTACTAATGTGTACATAAATACCTTAAATTACATAGTTAGAGGGCTGCTGTGTCTTTTATGTTAATTGTTCTCTTTATTTTTTCTTACAAAAGGGCAAAAAGGAGCTGCAGGTGTCACTTTTCCAAACACTTGTGCTGCTGATGTTTAATGAAGGAGAGGAGTTCACCCTGGAAGAGATCAAACTGGCAACAGGAATAGGTCTGTATGATCACATCAAAGTTTGGTCCGTTGAAGATGAAGAAATAAAGCTTGTCAAGTGCACGTTGTGCAGCGCCACTGACCTAAAACACTGCCTGTGTGTCTGTTGGTTTACAGAGGACAGTGAACTGCGCCGGACTCTGCAGTCACTGGCTTGTGGAAAAGCACGTGTCCTCACCAAAATCCCAAAAAGCAAAGACGTGGAGGACGGAGACAAATTTTCTTGCAATGACGACTTCAAACACAAGCTCTTCAGGATCAAAATAAACCAGATCCAGATGAAAGAAACGGTAGAAGTATTATGTTCTAGTATTTTCCTCACTTTACGGCCTTTGAGGTTTTGGCGACTTATTTTAACTGATCGTTTTTCCTCCCAGGTGGAGGAGCAAGCCAGTACCACAGAGAGGGTCTTTCAGGATCGTCAGTATCAGATCGATGCTGCCATTGTGCGGATCATGAAGATGAGGAAGACTCTGAGCCATAATCTCTTGATGTCTGAAGTGTACAACCAGCTCAAGTTCCCTGTCAAGGTGATTAACACAACACTGAATCGCTTTAAATGTTTCATTTACCTATATGGGGCGTGAGTATTCCGAATTCTCTATTAGTGTGTGAGCCTCAAAATGTGTTGTGTTATCATCCATCCACTTTGTGTATGTGCTTCATCCTGTCTGGGGTCACGTGGGTTATTTGTAGGTTCGTTTAAGACCAACTGTTTCTGTTTCAAGAGTTATGAATTTCAGTTGCGTACCAGATTAGGCTTATGTGGTATTAATTACAGAGGAAATATTTTAAGATTGTAGTTACATTTTACATGTCTTTGAAATGTCTATAGTACTTTTTCATGTTATTTATCAGTCTACAAATACATCAGTATCTGCAGTTAGGTAATATACATGGTATCTTTATGATAATCTCTTCATTTTCTGTAATTTTCATGGAAGGGATAGTTTGGATTATTTCAGATGGGGTTGCATGAGATACTTATCCAAAATCTGTGTATTACTTATAGTAGATGCCAGTCAGTGTGCCCCAGTTAGGAGAAGCAACAGGAGTACTGGTGCTGGAAGCTAAGCAAGGTACTGTTCTGGACAGGGTCAGCAGCAAGTGGTATTTTAGCCACTTAAAAAATGAATTGAAGAATGAATTAGAATATTTTCATTGCTTTACCTTTCTGTCAGACAGCCTTTTCCGATGGAAAACTGCCCTCATATAAGCCAAATATCGCTCTCTCAAAAGCAGCCAGACTGCTTGCAACTGCTTTGGGAGAAACAATAATTTTACCTTGTAGAAAATGGGAGTTGTTGGTCTACCACTGCCTCAGTAGGTTAGTTTCTTAGTGTTATCGAGTGACTTCAGTGAATCTGAACTAACCATTTAAAACAGTGAAGTCACACAGTGACAGACAAATTAACAGATAGACACAGTTATTATTGTTATTGTTAATTTAATTATTATGTCAATGTTTGTATTAATATGCTTTGGCAACATTGTATTTTTATGCAGTCATGCCAATAAAGCTAATTGAATACACAGTAGTAGACCAGCAACTCCTGTGTTCTATGGCATAAAAATAATGATTTTATCACTAGTCTGGTCGGCTTATACATTGGAAAAGGCTGTCTGATAGAAAGGTTAAGGATTGAATATGTATAAATACAGCATTCAATGAAACTGATTTCTTATGGTGGCTAAAATACATTTTGCTGCTAACCCTGTGCACAGCAGTACATTGCTCAGCTTCTTGCACTCTGACTCCTGCTGCTTCCCCAAACTGGGGTGCATGGGGACCACCATCTAAGTACCGCATTTACAACCCCACTTAAAATAATCCTGACTATCCCTTTAAGTACAAGCTTTTCCAGGTATTTTATAGAAGTGCCCTCCCTACTAACAAGCAAGCAGCCCCATCAGCTGACAACACTGGCAGAGAGTTAAATTTAAGACAGGTCTACCAGGATAACATCTAAACTAACTGGTAAACAAGGACGACTTGTAAACAAGGAGTGGCATGAATCAGCTTTTCACTGCGATTACCTCACACCTCAGGGTATAAAAATAACCAGATATGCTGGCATGTGCCTCATGTGTTGACCTGTGCCTCCTGTGTGTGCTCTGCCCTTTCAGCCTGCTGACTTGAAGAAGAGGATAGAGTCTCTTATTGACAGGGACTATATGGAGCGTGACAAGGAGAACTCCAACCAGTACAACTATGTGGCTTAAAGAAAGAAAACATGACAGAGAAAAAGAGATGCAGATGGTCCAGTCAGGCTAAGGTGATCGATCGGTCTCTAAATCTTTTGCTCCAGTGGATGTTAACCATTATCATCTTCAACCCAGCGACCGACAAGTGAATGGATACTGCTCCACAGGATTTTTGTCAGGGGTCTTGTGATCCTGTGGACTGCATGCCCATTGAAAAGAGAATATTGTCCATGTTTCTCAGTGCCTCTGAGAGAGTTGGGCTACCGTGGACAGACAAAGAAGACACAGATGTTGTTCCGTTTGCTCTTTTTTTTTTTTTTAATGGAGAGGAAAAATATTTATTTTCAAACTTAGATTCTTCTTTGTCCATAGTTTGAATCAATATGCTCTTTGTTATCAAGTCACTTTTTTTCTTTTTCTTCACTTGGTATCCCAAGCAAATGCTGACACACTTAACAATGCTCTAAATGTACCACACGTTGGAGAGAAAAAAGGATCAAAAAAATTAAACTGATGCTTGTTTCTTCAGTCAGTGTCAAATGTGGGACTAACATTCAAAGTAGGGAATTGATCATTTGGGGGAATATCTGTGTCAAATGTATGATCCTGCAGCAAAGTTTTACAATTTTTAAGGTCACATACAGTAGCCACCTGATAAAGCTGTGATCATGAACACACAAAGCGTTCAAAGCAGAGTTTGTGCCAAAAACAGGAGCACTTCTTTTGTTATAAGGTGTATTCAAGCTGCTAAACCAGTTCAGTTGTACAAGTATATGCATTTTAGTTTCTTGTTTTGTTCTGTCTTTGTATGTTTTTGTACATACTTCACAAAAAGTGACATTTTAAATGATCTCATCTGAGAGTCAACTGCTTTTTAGGTTTTTGTTAACCCTTAGAAAGTATACTAAAAGCACAACAACATCAGAGCCCATTTCCCCCCATCTTCCTCAGTGTCAAACCACATATAGTACATACACTATATTTTTTTTTTGTGGATTGCCTCAACATGAGGAAAAAATGATTGATTAGACATGCCCTTGTTTGTATAAGTCTGTTAGATTTATTGCTTCAGATTAAAATAACTGTTTCAATCGGGTTTTCTTTTATTAATCATTGATTTCCAAACACTTTTCACTGTCTTGTATGAAAACAGCCCATTAGTAAGCATTTTAGGTCTGAAGCCAGTCAACAATCACTTCTTGTGGCCTCTGAAAATGCCTACAGTACAATAATTAACTCTGTAAAAGACATCTAGATGATAGTCCACACCTCTTCTGGTTTGACACGCTGGTCTCTGTCATATGACTTCCATTTCCTGGTACAGTCGGCGGCGGCACAGCTTCATCCCAAACACCGCGGACTGAGCGTCCCTGTCGGGCTTTTCTTTTTGGTCTTCTCTTCGGTGGCTGACACTCCAAACTACAGGGCCATCATGCACCGATATGCTGCATTTGTTTTACTCCTCGCCTCTGGAATTGGTACGTATTAACACATAATTAGTTTTTAAATGGACTGCAAAAAGTGAGAAAAAAAAATGCTATCCGTTTTCTGCGAAGTGACGTGATTAAACTTAGGGGACGCTGTAGGCCTTTGGCTAATGCTGCTCTAGGAAAAGAGGCTTAAGCAATATTTATTACTTGTAAATTGTATTTATTTTTGTACATAAATGTGCTCCTAGTGTGAATTTACTGTACAGGCCTGAAAATAAAACCGTCGGCTGTTCATTCGAGGAGCTATCAACTAGTCGTGATGTTTTGCTAATGAAGCTAGCGGGTTGCGCTCAGATGGGAACCCTAGACCCGCGAAAGATTTCGCGAGAGTGATTGTTTTGACTCACACCAATGATCGGTCTCTAAGTTAAACTTTGTGTATTCTGCTCTTTAATTTAAGCAATCTTAATCACAGCCGTGGTACATCATAAAACATAGCTGGGCTGTACAAGGGGGACAATCAGTGAAACTAGGCGTACAAATCTCGCGACAGTTTCGCAAATTAAGGGTAACCTTCTAGACACGATCAAGCGAGCTGGACTGCTAATTGTTACTACGTCAACAACATCAACCGGAGTAGCGCTAAGTCGCCTTATGCGACTCAATAAACTACATTTTCTTAGTTAGGTGCTGTTTATGTTTTCATGCCAACGTTTAACAACCAACTTATACCCTGAAAGTGACTGTCAAGCTAGCTTTAACTTTATTATGCCACTGTGGGATGTGTTGGCCAGGTAACGCTAGCTGAGCTAGCTAACTTAGCCGTTAGCTGTGGTTGAATAACACTTGTTTTGGAGCTTAAGTTTGAGTTAATAAACAACATTAAAACTGTTTGCTGATAATGAACGTTAGCCACAGACACAGATGTTAAGAGTGTATAAAACGGTGCCTAAAACCCCGTTTGCATAACACAAAAAACATTAGCATTACGTTAGTTAGCATTAGCTACGTTTTTCAGTTTACAGTAAATCAGCACGTGACAGTACCAGTAGAACGAATTACCGTAAAGCTAACGTTATGTGATTTAGCATAGCAGCTAACCCGCAGCAAGACAAATGGATTATAGATTCCAAAGGATCGCACATTAAAAGGCAAACTGTTCATTTCAGATGAGCCTTTTAAATAAGGAATACACAGTAAATCCTTGTGTTGACACCTGGTAATACTGATGCAGTTATTTGATGATGCACTGTGTTAGCTGACTCGTTTTGTCAGGAAGGTTATAGTTAGCTTATAGTGGGCAGTTTTTCTCTAAAGTTCATCGCCAGTGCTATCAGACTGGTGTGTTCAGCAAAATTCTGTGATCCATCAGGTTCTATGAACTTATCAGGAACTTCATCTGTTTCCACTGCGAATTTATCAGACACACATTGTCACAGGCTGTATCTTCAGGGTTGCCAGGTCTGTGCAACAAAACCAGCCCAACTGTGAATAAAATTGGCCCAAAAAACAGCCTGATACCAGAACTCCAAATGTACCTCTGTCAAACCATATACTTCATAAAATGCGATGGCATTGCTATCTTTGCAAAAATCCATCTATAATAGGGTTGCAACTAATGATTATTTTCACTAATTAATCTGTCAGTAATTTTTTTGATTAATCAGTTAGTTGTTTGGTCAGTAAAATGTCAGAAAACTGAAAAATGTGGAAAATGTTTTGTCCACAACCACCTCAACAAATTCTGCCCTTCAGTGAAAATACAGTGTTTTCATAGCATGATCACAAATGATCATGTGAGTTTGAGTTCATGTCAGGTGCTTTATGAGGTAGTGTTACTTGAGGACTGGGACAGGCAGCTGTTGCTGAGTTGATGACCATGCATGCTATCAAACCATACAGTAAATCTGAACGGACTTTGGCCTCTTTCCCTGTTAAAATTGTGTGCAATTTCTTAGAGACAGTGGAAATGGCACAGGGCTTTGTTTGCAAGTTTGACTGTAAATGTTTTATGAAGAGCCTAATATCATTTTACAACATTTTCTTGTCGTCCACTTCGGTCAACCAAGGGTCATATGATTCTTACATCTGTCAGAGTGATAGAGTGACAGTGGATAGACTTCATGAGTCACAACAGACTCACAAATCAGTCTCTAAACAGAACAGTCTCCCAACTTTTGTTGCTAAAATTTGGGCGGAAACAATTAGAGAGCTTTAAAAAATTGCTATTAACCAATCCAAAGTCCTGATATTGTGGCTGTGACATTGTGTGTTTACTACCGAGGAGAACGGGGGCTTGTTTCCTAAGTAGCCAGCCATGACCTAAGCATGTGCAAAAAAATTGACATTAAAGTGGCAATGAATGCTTGAATCATGTATGAACAACTGCAAAACAAAAAATGCAATTGTCAATTGCAGCCATTTTATGAAATAAGAATAAATAAATACAAAATGTAAATAATATCTAATATTCTAAAATAATTAACCATGTAATACTACAGTAGATATTGTCACAGTCCTGTGTGGTATCGAGAACATTTTTTCTTGCCATTTTTGATGTATTGCTACATCCCTACATATCACATACAAGAATTACAGCAGTAGTATTTTTTCTTTCTTGTTTTAGTGTTCCAGCTGTCACATGGCACTGAGGTGAATGTCATGGGCGCTGACGGGAAGTTATGCCTCTACGCCAGGCTCATGGCCAACTTCTCAGTCTCATATGAAATGACTAGTAACAAGGTGAGTGTCTGGTGGTGATCACATAAACCACAAGATGTTCGTCTATGATCGGCGGTGTTTGGTATATGTAGTACATCAGGCTACACGGTATCTTTATGAAATTACTTTGCCAATATAGCACAGCAGCTCTGCTGTTATCAGGCCACCTCAATAGCATGACTGTCAAACTTTTTGTGGAAGCAGATGTCATCATTGGAAAGAGGAAATGAGTGGACACACTACAAAGCAGATAGATTCATGCAATTCAGCATTTCAGTCAGTGAGTTTTCCTGGTACATATCCTGCAATTGTTGTGTCCAGTCTTTTCACTTGTGAGTTCTTGTGCTATAAAATTAAGTTTCTATCTCTTTCAATCCCATGTTTTTAAAACAATACAATAAATTATAGTATCAAGAGCACCGAAGCTATAAAAAAGTGCTAATTCAAGACCTCAGCTCGGTTCAGTCTTTATTTTCCTGCCTGAAAGTTGCCTTGCAGCAAAACCAGACAGTGTTCAGTGGCCTTTTCTCTCCCAGCACTGTGTGCACGTTGTTAATTTAAAACAAAGCAGAAGACAAACAAAAAAAATACCTCATTTTGTGTGACTTCTTTTTTCTTTTTGTTGTGGTATTGAAAGAAATATAGAGCAATGATTCCTAAAGTGTGGGCCACGAGAGGTCATGAAAAATAAATAAATAAAACATAAGTTTCTGAGTTTAGAATTACCATAAAACATCTAAGAGTCTTTTTTTTTTTTTAAGTTATCAGAACGAATTAAAAAAGCCATGGGATTTAAAGTATGTGTCATTCTTCATTTACTGACCTAATTTAACAGGTGTTAAACCATATTTTGTGACCTGTCACATTAGCACCATAATGTATCTTATATTCTGTCATTGGTATAATTCCAGATTTCAAATTGCGCTGTGGCATTCGTAAGTTTGGGAATGGCTGTTATAGATGAATGTTTCCCAAACTTTTTTCTGGGGATCCGCTTTTTTAAAATGACAAACCATTGCAGCCTGATAACAACAAGCCTTATCAGCTGAACTTTGTGCATAAATGAAAGTTCCTGACCTTTTTACCGCCATTTCCACATCACCTTATATTATATTGACACATGTTGTTTAAAAAATTTATGCATGTTAAATATTTTATAATTGAGAAATTAATGCATTTAAGGCTGAGTAAACAGCCTCTCATTGTTTTTATTTCCTCTCATCTGGAAAACAATGTGGAACATTTTAGCCAACTTCATAAATGAGACAAAATAAGTGCATTTGGGTGAAGTTACCAGACTCTCGTTTTTGTACTTTCATCAGTAATACAACATGCTGATTTTAAATGCTTTAGAAAATGTGCACTGCAGATATAAATCTTAAATTTGCAGAATTTCCTCTCTAATCTTTTACTTATTTGGGGACCCAAATAAAATCTCCTGCGAGCCAGTCGCTGAGAATGACTGGTATAGTTGTTTTTTTTAATACTAGTATTGAAGTTTAAAATTCTGGTATCATGAAAACTCTACTATCATCTTAGCTATCAAACCCAGACCTCTTAGAGTAATATTAATGCCGTAAGCGTTGTGGGCTAAATGAACGCGCTGTTCATTTAACGTGCCCATGTTTCTGGTGAACGAATCAGTTTGCAACTAATTATGCTCATGTCATCAAGTGGCAAGACAAAAAAAATGTGGGCTCTTTGATCATGCAGCGTAGTCCAAGTGTTTGATCCAGGCTACACTACAGACCGGTGTCTTTTCTCACCTGTCTTGTTTCCTGCTCATCTCTTTGCAGCACTCATGCATGATGGTGCGATCCATTTAAACTGGGAAGTCAGAATTTCTGAGTTTCCAGTTAGAAATTTCTACAGTATGTTGGTGTTCAAGTTTTCTGTCTGCTGTAGTGTAAAACCCTCTCAAATTGTTGTAAACTAAGTTAAATTTCTTTCCCATTCCAGTGAATACAAAAACATGAATATCATGCAACATTTAGTATGACATCATTATAGACTCAAGCATCCCTGGTATGGTGAGGTTCTACTTAAAATTTAGTTTTTAAAGAACAGACAGTTTGAATGTGAACCAGTTCATTTTTTGGACTGTGAACTTGGATCAAAATTGTGAACTATGAACGTGAACTAGATCATTTTAATGTCTGTGAACTGAACTTTGAGCTCACTCTAGTGAAGTATGAACTTACACAACACTGAATCTGTTAGTTTGACAGATGCTTAGAAACAACAAGTTGTTTGACAGACAGTTTATCATCAAATTTACATAATCATGTTAAATAAGGTTACATTCTGCTCTCTCTTAGAGTGCAACAGCTGAATTTAAACTTCCCGATGACGTCAAAACAGATGGAAGTGAGTGTGGTGCCACAGGCTCAATGTTGAAGCTTAATTTTGGAGAAGGACACTCCTGGAGCATGAACTTCACCGTCAATGGAAATATGTACCAGGCAGACTCCATCACCTTGTCCTACAACCAGGGTGACGCAGCCCTGTTCCCTAACTCTGCATCAAACGGTAACTTCTACACCTCACAGAGCAAACAGAAAATGCACACATGAATGAAAGGCTTTGTACTGATGCCGATGTGTTCTCTCTCTTTTTTTTTAAAATTTCTTTTAGAGACCGCCTCTGTTACTGTGGTGCCTCACATTACAGACGTAAGCATGGACACCTGCTACTCATGCAGGAGTAACCACATGATTGAGAACAATTCTGTCAATCAGACGCTGTGGAACGTGCTCATACAGGCTTTTATCACCAGCGGCAACAAGAGTGAGAAGCGTAAGTGCAGCTGCAGCGTCTCATTTCATTCTGATCATAATATGTCTCTCCTTTTTTTTTTTTTTTACATGAATTGTCTTTTCTCTCTGTTTTGTCCTTGCAGTTACCTCCTGTAGTGCTGATCTACCCACAACTGCTGTTGTCCCCACCACTCATCCCACCAGTATTCCCACCACAGCTCCTGTCACAAATGCCACTTCCACTGCAGCCCCCGTCACAAACGCTACTACCACCACCCCGGCCCCCACCCAGCCCGCCCCCCTGCCCACTCCCAGCACAGGGAAGTACAGCCTCAAACCTGATGAGAACAGCACCGCCTGCCTGTTGGCCGACTTTGGCCTGCGGATTGGTTTGAAGCAAGGAGACGTATGTTCATAAACACAGAATTATACTGTTGTGATCTTTTTAAGGCCAGTAGATGGTACACATATGATCTCACACAGTCGTTGCTGATTTGATTCTATTCTCTTCCCTCTGACAGAAATATGAGGAGATGAACTTTGATCCCCCAAATGACACTGCGGTCTCTGGATCATGTGGAGTCAACAGCAGTGAGCTGGTGTTGGTGTCTAACACAACGACCATCTTGCTCACCTTCACCAATGTAAGTCCTCAACAATATATTGTTATATTCATCCCTGGTAGCATTTCCACAGTGTTTAAAGGACCAAGAAAAACAGCTCTGTCATTCTTCAGTTTGCCAGTTATAGGTCTGAGGTTCCCAACATCTTTGGTCTGATGTACCACTACAGCATTATCAGATCTAGAGTGGTAAATTAACTCTTTTGTCCACCAGCCAGTGGCAAGTGAGAGAGATTATCACTGTTTTTTGGCTGATCAGTGAAGCAAATCTACCAGCCTCTTGCACATCTTACCAGCTTTTGACTAGTGCTAATTTTGTGCCCTGATCAGATGGGCTGCAGAGAAAAGACAGTGACTGTGGTGGATTCATGACGCATGTGTGTTCTTACACCACAGGAGGGCTGGGTGATAGATTCAAATATGAATTAATGAGTGATATAGCAGATAAACATATCATCATAGTTGAGTTGTCACTGTCTCTGCTGGTCCCCACTGAGGGGCAGTTATGCTGCTTTACTTTGCCATAAAGTGTGTAGATTAGCTTAGGTTGCAGTATAATAGATATCTACTAAAAGGCTGTGTTTTGTTTTTGCTGCCACAGAAAATAAATAAAAAGTCACTTTTTATGTAGCGTTAACACAGTGCCTTCTTGTACTCTCAACAGTAGAGATGGACTATGAAAAGCTAATTTACTTAGATAGCAGCTACGAGTCATTGAGGTTTTGTTTTCACCATGGTGGGGGAAAAAAATCACCAGTGAAAACATGATCGATTATCTGATGGCATTTGTTTCTCTGTGTGGCTTCCATTTCCGAAAACATATCTGAGAGACCTCCCCTTTGAGGCTATTTTAATTATCCTCTTCCTCTGCCTCTGTCGCACATGTGCAGTTAGGCTGTGGGTGTCCTAACCAGAGGTGGAAGAAATATTCAGGTATATTAAGTGGAAGTACGAATACTGTGAAAATACTCTTCTGCATTCTAAACCTAACTAGGTTAAAAGTATTATAGCAAATTGTACTCGTCCTATGATGTCAGTGTTTTAAATATATTTATGTTGGGTTTTTTTATTAATATGAACAGCTGCATTAATGTGTATGTTGCATTTTCCTGCTGTAGATTAATTTTAACTACAGTGTATACTGTATTGTACAAGATAATCATGTTTGCATTATTTGAGGATATGGTATGGTAAGTTATTTTAGAGAAAATGTATATTCAGATATGTATTATTACTGACAGTATAAGCCATATTTCACAGTCCTACAACATCCTGATCTTTCATGTTTAGGCCTGGTCTTTTTCCTCTTCTTTTTTATGTTAAGTTAGGTCAATAATCGAGTCATACTGGACATTTCTGCCTACACATTTTTACCAAGAATAAATAGATAGGAATGAAAGAAGATATTATTGATCAAAAGTACAGAAAAGTCAAAAATGAGCAATATAAAGTAAAAATAAAAAGAGTAACAAGTAATTTTTTTTTTTAATCAGATCATAATTTATTTTCATTGCTATCTCTCCATCTTTGTTACTGTCAGGAATCCCTGAATTAGGTGGATTGCAAATTGCTGTAACACGGTAGCCAACATTATGTAACTTCACAGAACTAAACAGGATGAAACAAAATGTGAAATGTTCACTGACAGAGTCACTCTTCCCTGAAAAAAGAGAAAGGAAATGTTTGTATTCAGGATGTCCTGGATGCTGAGTCGTGTTTTAGCCTTTTCGCCAAATTGAGAGAGCTGTTCACATGGTATTTTGTAAAATTTAATTGGTTCAAAAAATTCTTTGGATGCATATTTTCTGTTTCTGAGTTTGTATTTTCCATCTATCAGGACACAAAGAAATTCCGCCTGCATGCCTTGAACATCACTGGAAAGACGAGCTCTGGTAATTTGATAGATCATATCTACAAATATAGACAAGCCACCACATTGAGATGCAGCTAATGTCAAGGATTTTTCTTTTAATATGTGTCTGTGTGTTTCTTCAAAGGTGTGGCGTTTTCTGAGGCAAACACCAACCTGAGCCTGTGGGAGGCAGCCATCAGCAGCTCCTACATGTGCAACAAGGAGCAGAACTACACCATCACCAACCAGCTCACCATCTTCACTTTCGAACTTCATGTGCAGCCGTTTGCAGTCAAGAATGGTGGTTTCAGTACAGGTAGGTTATTTTTTAAGTCTCTAAAAACAACACTCCGCCAACCAGGACCTGACCAAACTGTTTCATATTCAGAGTCTCAGGGAAGAGTTTGTAATGAAGAAGATGATTTTTGTTTTTTTGAATCAATCAAATGGATTGTTTTCTTAGTTTATAACACTACGAAGGCACGGTGTCATTTAAACATTGGTACCGGCAGTATCTTAGTTAGGTGTTTTTCATAGTAATAGTAGTCTATTATTTTTGATATTATGATCATACAATGTTTTTAATGCTGTTACTTTTCTCAAAAAGCCAAAAAACAGTCACAAGTTTAAAATTTTATGCTTTCAGTTGTTTTGTTTATTCAACAGTATAAACAAGCACAGTTATATATTTATTGAAAGTGTAATTATGTACTATTTACAGTCACTATAAGACAATCACAGTTTGCTTTAATCTGTGATGTCCAATTCAAGACTTCATCACCATTTGTAGAGAATAATCAGTGAACAGTAGCACTCACATGATTGTTCTGGAGCTAAAAAAGAAATGGCTGCTTGTGACTGCCACCATCCAGCCTGAGGGGCTGTGTTCACCAAAGCGTTCAATCATGAGGTCACCGTATTTTTTGAATTGTTTGTAGTGGGAGTGCCATGCATTTACAGTATGCTACAGATGCGTGACGAGGCACTGAACATTTTTTCGGTGCTGAGCGCTTCACGTTTTCGCCTTTTTTTTTAGGATGATGGGGTTTGCTGTGAGTTGAAAAATGTTAAATTCTGGGTATAGCGCTGTGCTCACAGTGGAGGAGGAGCAGAACAGCTACTGTCCCACCTCTGGGGCACGTTCAATCTGAAAATGCTGTGTACTGTTTTGCTATGGTTTTTTAGATTGAGCGACATGTTTTTGTTTTGTTTTTTTGTTTGTTTGTTTGTTTTTTCAAAACCGTGTGCAGCGGTATGGAGCAGGCTTTCATGTACATTTTGTCTTGTCAGGTGGGTGTGTCAGATGTGTTAGCCTATCAGCAGTGATGTATAAATAAACACTGCTGTATTAAAAAGGCGTTGCAGTGCAGTGCGCTTGCTTGCACAGCAGGGTGTTCACGTCTCCCTTTATGTTTCAGTAAAAGTTTTTCTGCATTTTGTTGGGGCTGAACGGGGCCTAGCTTTTGAACCAAACAATGGTAGACTACTCATCAAGATGTGTCCTTGCTCACAAAATCTCCTGAACCCACAAAGACCAGCAGGTCCGTCCTCTCTGCCTACGTGCTTTAGCCTTCCCTTCATCCAGAACAAGGACAGGGACATTGATATTCAGTACGATTGCAACCAGAGTGTCTCAGCTGAAAAGACACTGTGCCTCCAAAGCAGTCTGAAGCACTCCCGGCTAGGTATTTACAAAAGACTGCCGTTTTCAGGTGGGGTAAAAAACGTTTGGTGGACACAGCCCATAAGTCATATCTAGTGTTACCTCATATTAATCTATCAACCAAAGGAAAACATTTGATTATACACTGTTGAAAGTAGCAGTTCTCAACCTTGAATTGGTGAAAGTTTCCAATATTTCAAAAGACAAAAAGCAAACATTAGAGAAAAAGTAGTGACCTTCCTCATATTCTTTTCTTGAGAATACTTGAGGGGTCCTGACCCCCAGTTTTGGGGACACTTCTTGAAATCCTTCGGGGGGGGGGGGGGATTCCAATCAAGTCCATTGTAGGCTCAACTTCCTGAAAAGGAAGTCTGGTTAATGTCCATTTTTCCTGATCACTTCAAACACATCCGAATGACCTCCTGCAGAATCTCTCCAATCATCTGTCATGAAAGAGATGTTCATTCAAATGAGAACAGTGTTAATGTGACAGCTTAAAGTGTTTTAATGCTGTATTTTGTCACAGTTGGACAATAATCTGACCTTCTGTCCTGCTGCTTCACTCCTGTCTCACTGTTGCACCTGTTGACTGACTCTCTTTTTATCTGCAGCCCATGAATGTTCATTGGATGACACCAGCATCTTAATCCCAATCATTGTTGGCGCTGCACTGGCTGGCTTGATTCTCATTGTAGTGGTCGCTTACGTGATTGGTCGAAGAAAGACTTATGTTGGATACCAGACCCTTTAAATCCTCAAAAATCATGGGGTTCCCAAGCCTGGTCCTTGGCTTTCATGTTCATGTTTGATTGGCAAATAACTTAAAAATTCAAGAGTCAAAATCTAAACTTAAGTCTCTGCTGGGAAAACATGAGATGAATTTTTTTAAAATGAATTCTGTTAGAAAATTTGATTTTACTGATTTTACAGTAAAATGCACAAAGAACGTTTTTGAATTGATGTTGCCTTTAATGATACTAAAGTAAGAAGAGTAAAATCCATGCAGAGTTGGGGGGTTTGGTATTGTCCTCAAGGACCAAACTTGTCTGCCCCAATGTTTGTGTTTCTTTATTGTTTTGTTTTGTTGTTTTTTTTTTCCCCCAGATGGTTTTGTCTTTCCTTTTTTGTTGTGTTTTTTGTTAATGAGCAAGTGCAAGATCCACATAACCTTTTTAAAAACGTAATTACAATTACACGAAAGACGACATTCAATTTCTAAAAGCCCCTGGACATTAATTTTTCACACATTTTTTTGTGTGACAGATGTGTGTCAGTTTTAGTTTGTTTCTGCAGGATCCTGCACTTGCTCTGCAGACATTCCCTTTTTTGTTTTCTTTTGTCATTATTTAATCTTTGTGCACATTTTAGTTTTTACTTCCTTTATGGGTTGGCTTTTCATCCCCACAGTTATTTACAGTAAAGGGATAGTTCTTATTATTTGAAGTGGGATTATATGAGGTACTTATCAATAGTCAGTGTAGTACCTACAGTAGATGGTGGATGGCAAACCCCCAGTTTGGAGAAGCAGCAGGAGTTCCAGCACAGAAGCTAAGCAATGTACTGCTGTGGACTGGGTCAGCAGCAGAACATGTGTCATAGTGTACTCTATATTAAGAATATTTCACTACCTTACCTTGCCATCAGACAGCCTTCTATAGTGGTAAACCCCCAGTATATGAGCCAAATATCACTCTCTCTAAACCAAATTCTGTTGGTAAAATCAGTCATTTTACTTTGCAGAACGCAGGAGTTGGCAGTGGAGTCTAGCTGAGCAACAGAGAGCGATATTTGGCTTATACAGTGGTGGTTTCCCGTCAGAAAAGGCTGACTAACAGCAAAGTAAAGCCATGAAAATATTCTAAATATAGTGTACACTTAAATTGATATTGATTTTTTTTTTTTTAGATGGAGCTTTTTAATGTGGCTAAAATACATCTTGCTGCTGACGCTGTCCACAGTTGCTTAGCTTTTAAGCAGTGAGGTGTGTTTACCACCCTGCACTGTGGGTATTACACTAATTATCCGTAAGTACCTCATTTAACGCTCTTCAAATAATCTGAACTATCCCTGTAAAAATGGTCATTTTGACAGCATTTTCCTCCACAAATCAAAGGAAGATGGTCAACCAGCTGTCTTTCTTTGTTCCCAGAAATTCATTAATAAGGATGAAGATCTTCTCCATTCGGAACGTTGTCAAATGAAATATGCTTTAGCCCATGTTTGCCCCTGTAGAGCAGGAGAAACATTGGTATTACTGTCCTGATTATGTGGCTCCAATCATATCAAGAATGTGACATCAGAGTGTTTGTTTGTTGTTTAAACATGAATAGACTTTTTTTCATGGGAGACATTTCGGCACATGTCAAGCATTAAATAGTCCAGGTGGAACTAATGACATTAACAATGACATTTAGATGTAAAGGTGCCGAAACTGACAAAACTCCACGGGATGAAGTTATCGTTAATGTTATTAATTACACCTGCTACTCTGTGTCAAAATGCTGTTTAAAAGGTCGCTTACATTTGCACATGTTCCAGTCAGAAAATAAAGGTCAACAGTTTTTTTTTTTTTTTGTCACATAAAACATTTTGGCATTAGGTTTAGAAAAGGGATAATTTCGTTGTGTAGATATTCACTTTCAGCACAGACAATTCTGAAACGAGGATATGTACATATGAATGCACTAAGGCGCTCTTTACATTTTATGCATTATTATGTTGAGACTGTTGTCACATGATCTCACCTGTGTATAGGCCTGGGCTCGGCCTGAGCTTTGAGGGTTGCTGCTGCATCAGGGGACATTAAGGCTCCTGAAAACTTTGTTTCAGATGTTAAGTATTTCTGTATATTCTTGACTGACCAAGCTACAGTCAAAGTTAAAGTTGAGGGAAAAATGTCCTAAGGCATTTATTCTTGTAGAGTTTAGCGCAGAAATTGTTAGATATTCAGTGAAATCTGCTTTTTCACTTTGCTGGTGTGAGTTTGATAAGAATGACACTACCCTTATATCTGTCTTTTAAATATGGAGCTAAAAGCCAGGAGACAGCTTAGTTTGGCACAAAGAGTGGAAGTAGGAGTGGAAGTCTAGCCTGGCTCTCTCCAAAAGAAACAAATCTGCCTAGTTGTTTTGCCATGTTTTCAGTTTTTATTGCAAAGCTAAGCTAACTGTCCTCTGGCTGGGGCTTCAGTTTTATTAGTGGTATTGATCTTCTGATCTAACTTTTGGCAGGAAAAAGCTAAAAAGGGTATTTCCCAATACCCTTTAAAAGCTCAGCTTACTTGGACCAGGTCATTTGACCTTGTGGGTGTGGTTTGATCTGTTTTGTGGAACGGCGCTAGCAAAGGCAAGCAACCTCACAGCTGTCCTCAAATTTTGATGAAGAAATAGCTAAATCCAACAAAATATGTGATGCAATCTTGGTACCTCAGTCAACTTTCTCTTTTCCCTGTAAAAGTGACATATAAGGTCATATCTTAAGTTATCTAATGTTAGCAAAACGCAAGCTAACTAATTAGCTAATGTTAGCAAAATCAAGCTAATGCTTGACACAAATGAACGTAACGTTAATGAATAAAGCTAGTTGGCTAGCATTTTGCCACCATTTGCTAGCTATTTGGCTAGTGTTTTGCTAACATTACCTAGATTGTTAGCTAGCATATTGCTCATATTAGTTAACTTAAGATATATTTCACTTCTACAGGTCCCCCAGCAGCATGTTTTAATCATCTTCAAAATTTGATTTTCTTTTCAACGTAGACAAGCTAGCACATAGCATAAGAACAGGAAACAGGAAAGAAAGCTGACTAATGTACCGAGCTTGCTCAATTTTCATTGGAGCACAAAGTGAAAAGGGGTGGGAAAAGAAAAATTGTGTTAATAAATAGTCTCTAATAGTAAGAAACTGAAAATAGGTTTTCAGGAGCTTTTAATTGTCAGGGAATCAGTGCAGGTTGCAGTGATGCAGTGTCAGGGATGGAGGCGAGCCCCAGAATGTGTATTTCTATGATAGAAAGCCAATGTGACACATGGTAATAGCTGTGTATTATTGCCTAATTCTAGTGTTGCGCACTGTTAGCCTTGTTCCAGCTCTTCAGGACTGGAACGATGCAGGCAGCAAACCACACTGAATGACTAGAAATATGTGCTTTTTTAAGTTGCTGATAAAATTTGCTTTCCCAGGATGTTGTACATGTGTATGAATAATGGCTATAAATCAAGTGTTGGCTTTGATTTTGCTTGTGATTGTTGCTGTCGTGTGTATTTCAGCTTTGTACGAACTCAGATGCCTTAATTATAAAGATGGTTTTGCAGCACTGGTATAAATGTTTTCTCAAGGTTAATCTCCCATGTTTTCAATACATCATCCAACTTGTTCATCGTTATAACAACTGTGCCTCGCTCAATGGAAGCTTTCTCTTTTGTACATTTCAGTAACCCACTAATACTGTTAAGAAACGGTATGTTCTGATGATTTGGCTCATTGTTTCCCTTCAGAGTTGAGAACATTGCACACACGTGTTCAGCAAAGGGAATTTGTGCTGCAAGACCATCATGTTAAAGATCAGTTAATGTGTGTTATGTGGATACAAATGACTGCTGATTTCATCTCCATTCTCTCACGCTGTTCGCTCTGATGATTTTCAAATTTGTGTCTGAACTGAAGTGGAGCTTTTTAGTATTTTAGGATTTATGGAAATAAAAATGCGTTGCTGCCCTGGACATTTGAGTAAATGTTTTTCCTTTTATAAAACTTAAAAAAAAAAGAGGTTTCATGTTGCTTAAAATACTTGGGAGCTTCTTAAAGTCAGTTCTTCTTCTCTCTTTCAGGCGCTCATGCATTGACCATGATATTTCTTTTTATTTTAACTCATCTATGCAGCTTATAAGACATTCACCTCTTTGCTCTCTTCACTCTCGTCTAGCTGAGGATTGCCAGGCTGATGATGGAGAGAGCTTCCTTGTTCCCATAGCTGTCGGAGTTGCCTTGGTTGTTCTCATTCTTATCGTTCTGCTGGCCTATTTCATCGGGAGAAAGAGAAACATGGCCTCCGGCTACGAATCTTTCTAGTTATCATTTCGATCTTTACGCTGCACAAAGGATAGTCGGTGAATTGCTGCCATTTTGCCTCGCTGCCTTTGACTAATTGTGAAAAATCACCAACATGTGTTGATGTTTCCATGTAGTGTTTAGTGCTGCTGACTGCCTGACTGTATCCATAAAGGGACAGTTCAACATTTTGGGAAACATACTCATTTGTTTTATTGCAGAGTTAGATGAGAAGATTTATTGTTTGTCTATTGTTTTCCCGTTCTTGAAAGAAAATTAATTGCTAACTATTTCATAATCAGTCGTTTCAGTCATTTTTTAAGCACAAATGTTAAACATTTGCTGGTACCAGATTCCTTAATGTTAGTCTTTATATTTTGGACTGTTGGTTGGACAGAAGAACCAATTTAAAGATGTCATTTTGGGCTCTGGGAAATTGTAATGAGCATTTTCATATTTTTTTGACATTTGATAGACTTGACGATTGATCAGTTAATTGATAACAGGATTTCTGCAGATCCTTTAAAAAGTCTAAAATCCGATAATCTAAATGTTAAGGTTATGATTTTGGTCAAAAAAATTGATAGTGAAGTGATAGTGATTTTGAAGTTAACATTACTTTTATAAAGTTTCATTAACTTCAGTCTCTCTTAAATTTATCTTTGGGAAAATTTGTATTGATCATGTTATGACGAAATGACAAAACGATGGAAAATTGACCCAATAACCACTAATGCAAACTGTGCATGTACTTTTTTGCAGGCATGGATGTGAAATAAATCAGAATTTGCATGTGAAATAGTTTTAAAATGCTCTTAAGAAGCCTTAAATTTTACCTTGGAAACCTGCAGAAACCCAGGATAATGAAAATAAGAGTTAGTAGCAGCCCTGATGCTAAGCTAAGCTAACCAGCCACTGGCTGTAGCTTCATATTGAACTGACATCTTCTCATCATTTGACTCAGCATTCTGCATATTTCCCAAAATGTCAGACTATTCCTTTAAGAATTATCTTTGTTCATTCTGTTTGAAATTAATGCTCATCTCGAATGATGATTAATAACCAATTGAGTGATTTCCTTATTGTGCCTTTGGACTATTTAACCACCTTTTCCTCTAATCTACACTACATTTCCATGCTAATTTCACTTTTTCATAGGTTTCTTGCTACTCCATCTCTTTTCTCTAAGCTTTTATGGACTATAAATATCCTAAATCCCTGTTTTCTGCTGACTAAAACACTAACCTGCTGTCTGTGTCCTCTGTCTCTGTCTGTCTCTGTCTGTCTGTCAGCTGAGGAATGCTTCCTGGACTCTGACTTGAGCTTTTTGGTGCCCATTGCAGTGGGCGTGGCGCTCAGCTTCCTAATCATCCTTGTGCTTATCTCTTACCTGATTGGCCGGAGGAAGAGTCGCACTGGCTACCAGTCTGTATAATCCAACCCAGCTGCTTCTGCCCTCTCGCACCCTTTCAACCCTCACAGCTCTTAAAAACACCTTCCCGACCACTTCGCTGCCCGTCAGTGCATCAAAAGCAACCCTGAAATTTCTGCTTTTTTCTGTCTCCCTGAAAATAACCTTTAGCTTATTTCTCGTACGAAAATTTATCCCAGCAACCACCCCCGATTGTTTTCTTGGTTTTGCTTTGATGCCAATGACTGAATCAAGTACCAAAACATTTATGATCAATATTGCATCGTTTGATTGTAGATTGCATGTTTTGAAAATTAAATTTATGGCTGTGAGTAGCCGTCCACCTCCTCCCCTCAGAGAGCTCCCCCTCCTCCTGCCCCAGAGAGGCTTTTTCCTCTCAGTTTCTGTGCTGTACAATAGTATATGTGTAAATTACTCTCTTGTATAGAATGAATGACATTGATTTTTGATGACGTGAATGTACGAGCAAGCTAGTAGATACACTGTTGTCATTCATATCCCAGATGCCACTGTTTACATGTTTCTATAAAGGTATAGTTCATATTATTTGAAGTTGGGTTGTATGAGTACACTCCATTGGAGTGTATTAGCTAAAGTAGATAACACTACATGCTGCCAGTGTGGAGAAGCAGCAGCAAAACATTTTAGCAAAATACCCCTAAAAAAATCAATATCAGTTTGAGGGGCAGGTCCATTATATTTGTTTTTATAGCAGCAGTGTCCCTAATGTGTTCAAATCCGAGCATTAACATTTTGGTCCAAGTACAGATGTTTTTTCCCAAGCCCTTCTAAAAACATTTTCACGTGTGACTTGATGTAGGTTTCTGCTTGATGACATTTCTACAGATAAACTGCCTAGGTTGAGGGATGGCAGGGGACAGCATTAACACTTTTTAATAAGAGCTGAGTGGGTGTTTACATTTGAAAACCCCAGAAAAGAACACAGATGGAGTTGCCCTTCAAGTGTATGCTATATTTAGAATATTTTCACTGCTTTAACTTGCCTTCGGACAGGCTTTTCCAACGGGCAGTCTGTGTTATATAAGCCAAAAAAGAACTCCGTTGGCAAAACCAGTAATTTTTAGTCCAGAGTACTGAAGTTGCTAGTCTACCGCTGCCTCGATTTATTAGTTTGTTTGTGTTATTGTGTAACTTTGGTGCATCTGTACTACCCTTTTAGAGTACCAACATCACAAAACAACATTAACAAACTAACAGATTGAGGCAGCAACGGAGGGGCAACCTCTGTATTCTGTGAAGTAAAATTACTGATTTTACCAATGGAGTTTGGTTGCGCTGAGGAGATTAACATATGGCTCATACAACTGTAGTTTCCTGTCAAAAAAGGCTGTCTGACAGCAAAGTAAAGCAGTGAAAATATTCTAATATAGCGTACATTTAAACTAATATTGATTTTTTTTTTTTAAGCTGACTATGGTAAAATATGTTGCTGCTGACCCTGTCCACAGCAGTACAGTGGTTAGCTTCCTCCACTGGTACTGCTGCTTCTCAAAACTGGGGTTGTGCTGAGTGCCATCTACTGTAGTTAATACACTGACTGTAGATAAGTACCTCTTACACTTCAAATAATCCAAGCTATCCTTTTAATCAACACATAACATAAATTAACAGCTAAATTAAACTCTACCTGTTGCACATGTCACTTAATTGTAGCTTGTTGAAAGGGACACTAACTTATCATGACACTTTACCAGCATCGGGACCATATTTTTTTGCTGTTTTTTGGGGAAATGTGTGATGTTAGGTGTTTGTTTCTGTCACTCATGTTTGGAAGAGTTAAGGCTTATTTTCTTTAAATGTTCACTTCCCTTAAAAGAATCACATTTGAATATTTGGTGAATTAATTATGATGTTGTTCCCTTATAACCTTGTGTTACTTCACAAGTCAAACACATGGATATTTTGGAGACTAAACCTAAACCTACATTGGTCAACAGAAACTAACTTGGTTGAATGTACATTAATTTAACAACTAGACTTTGTTAGCGTGGGATCCCTCCATGTGACAGTACAGTAAAATCAACAGCATGAGCAGTTGAAGTATGAAGACGATGAGTAACGTTTCTTTAGTCACACCATTTCATTTATATGATTCTCAGTTGTGTACGTTCGGTCATTCCCCCTGACAGTTTCGTGCCTTTCTGTTGTGTCTCACCTCTGAGTTGCTTGCCTGAAGCTTGTCTCCATCTGCTGAAGAATGTGATATGATGATGAGCTTGTTTAACACAAGTGGGGAACAAATTAAATAAAGTTTCGTTCTTGTTTTGTATCACTGTCATTCTTTTTAAACAGTTGGTTTTCTACTTTTTTGCAGACCAGGATCTCCTGAGTCAAAACCGAAATCAAAGGTTAACGATTGTAAACTAAACATTCACAGTGTTTTGAGTCAAACTGCTGTTTGCTCAAACTGTCCGTTCGACTTTGATCAGCGACATGCTTTTTATAACCTGTAATTGTACACAGAAGCCTGACTCCAGCTGTTACTGGCATTCACAAAGATATGCAAGTTTACCAGGTCACACTGGTCAGTGTGGGCCCAGCTCATTACTGACAGTAGTGTGAAGATGAACAGTTAACACTTGTTGTTTGTAAAAAATAGTTATAACTTGTTTTTACATTTCTTCTGACCTTATTAAAACCCAACATGTAGAAAAGTATTGAATTGTAACCTTTCCCTTTGTCATAAACAGGAAAAAGGGGTTAGAGAGCATAAAGATTGGACTCGGGAGCAATGGAAAAAGGTCATGTGGTCTGATGAGTCCAGATTTACCCTGTTCCAGAGTGTTGGGGGCATCAGGGTAAGAGGAGAGGTGAATGAAGTGATGCACCTATCATGCCTAGTGCCTACTGTACAGGCCTGTGGGGGCAGTGCTATGATCTGGGGTTGCTTCAGTTGCTCAGGTCGAGGTTCAGCAACGTTTCGAGCCCAAAAAATGAGGTCAGCTGACTACCTGAATATACTGAATGACCAGGTTTTTCCATCAATGGATTTTTTCTTCCCTGATGGCACGGTCATATTCCAAGATGATAATGTCAGGATTCATCAGGCTCAAATTGTGAAAGAGTGGTTCATGGAGCATGAGACGTCATTTTCACACATGGATTGTCCACCACAGCATCCAGACCTTAACCCCATTGGGAATCTTTGGGATGTTCTGGAGAAGACTTCACACAGCGGTCCGACTCTCCCATCATCAATACAAGATCTTGGCGAAAAATTAATGCAACTCAGGACAGAAATAAATGTTGTGACACTGCATAAATGTATCAAAATGATACCATGGTTAATGCGTGACGTAATCAAAGCTAGAGTGACTTTTTATTGGCCAGGCAGTGTAATTATCTAAAAGCTTTGTTAATGACCGTCCTGTTAACACCGTCTGTTGATCAGTCCACCACTTATGTCCAGAATGAAGTCTCTCAACAGCAGTTGGATGGATAGACTTTTTTCATGGCAGCAATACTGTATTGAAATAGGGTAGAGGTGTTACCAGTGATATTAATTAAGGTCCTGTTCAGTTAGTGCAGCCAAGCCTTTAATCACAAAAGCGGCACCTTGAACGGTTAAACCTGAACAGAACAAAACCTTGATTAGTATTGTTAGTAACAATGACCCAATGAACATGGGTGAAGTTTGGGATGGTGTGAGGTGAACCTGTCACATCAGAAGGATGTAAGATGTAGAGAATGAGAGAAAAATTGAGAAAAATCAGAATCTAAATTTCATTGTTTGTGTGTTAGTCATTTTAAACATCTTTTCGGCAGATTTTCATTAAGCTATAGGAACTTGCAAACACGCTTTAAGATATTTTTTATCACAGATTCCTCCCACAGAGGCAGCTGCAGCCTGCGTCATCGAAACAGGTTGAATTACATCAACAATCTGTTACTTATGATAGTTTAAAACACATCAGTAATACTCTTTTTTTAGAAAGGAAACAGGACATGTTGAAGAACTAAAAGCACGGGTATGGCCTGCATAAGTTATTTGATCAGAACATTTTCATGGAAACATGTTGATATTATCTATTACCAACTTCTTGTAATTAAGGATTATCCTTAATTTTATCTGGTCACACTAGTAACCCCTGCGTTAACCCTACTATTTCATGTCAAGATGGCTACTCTGAAAAAGATTTATTGCCATGAAATTTGGAACAAATATCTCTGGTGCCCAGAGGATGAACCCTGACTGACTTTGGTGTTCTCCTGACTTTTCCTCTCGCACCACCCCGAGGTTCATATTTGTGGTTTTGAGTGAAATGCCTCAACAACTATTGGATGGATTGCCATGATCTTTAGAGTAGAAATTCATGCTCCCCAGAAGATGAAGTGTATAATTTTAACTTTAGTGATCTCTTTATTTTGCATCTGGTGCTGTCATCATCAATGCTATACATGTTCAAATATCTGAAAAACTAAACTGACATTCCCGTCATACAGCTGAGGATATGATAAGATCAGTAAATGATTATCCTGTTGTCAGCTGCGAATTACCAAACTTCTGGACAACCTAAAGATGACTTAAGCATTTTTCATCATATTATGACAAATAATGATATATTTCATGTTTTATAGGCAATGTGGCCTCTAATTAACAAACCAGAAATCTAAATACACTTAACTGGGAGTGTAAAAGTGCAAATCACTTTTGAGACAGTGGCTGTTCAATGTGGTTAACACTAAGGTACAAATCACAAACTTAATTTAATGCTTAACTAATGCATAACTCATGATGTATTAATGCAGGATGTATCATGAACTCCTCCAAACTCCGAACAGTTCCTGTTCTTATAGAAATATGAAGCTTTGCTTTAAATCAAACTGGATTTCAGATATAAACATTTATATAGTAAATGTAAAGTTACATAAATAAACTTTTAAGTAACTGAAATCCAGCTAATTTGATCTCATAACAATTAATGTATGAATTAAATGATGACCTAGAGTGAACTCACCACAAAGTCATGGCAACTTGATCGTTTGTTAGTGGTGAGCAACAGAATTTCAAGATGCCTCCTTCATTTAATCACCATAAGTAGTGCATTAGTTTTAAAGAGGTTAACATTAACTACCCATATAAACTCTACTATTTGTAGAGTTCTTCTCAAAATTACAGTTGTGTTGAAAGTTTTCAAAAATTATGTAACACAAAGTTGATGTGGACTATCAGCCCCATGTGGAAGAAAACTTACAGTACATACCAGAACATTGTATTTATTATAAGAACTATAATAGGAATAAATACAACATTGATACCAAGTTTAGTAGCACAGTTCAGGCAGGATTAATACTATCACACAATAGTTATATATATTTTTAAATGGTACAGACCTTTGACAAATTATTTCACAGTACAGTATGTCTCTTTATTGATCAGTCTTGTGTAGTATTTCATTTTCAAAAGCAAACATTTTTACAAAAGAAGGCAAGAAGTGGCTTGTGATGCTTTATCATAAATGTATAATGCTGCTCTATTCAACAAAAATATAGTAATAGTGTATTTGCAGTCATTTATTATCTTTTTTTACTGTGTAAGTACAGTACAAGTCCTGCTTTCAGTGTTTGCATGATAGTTCTTTGAATTCTTACAATATACATGTTTGAAAAATATAATGCAAAACAAATTAGTACACTTTATCACACAAAACATGTGCACACAAAACCAAAATCTAACCTGATAAAACAATATTTCTAATTGCCTATTAATGTTTTAAGTCATAATTGGATTTGCATAGCCAGAAATGCTAACTATTGGGCAGAGAGTGTAATTTAGTTTGATTAATGTTTGCTAATCATTACAAAATATCAGGAATTGAATTGAAACTCACTCTACGCACTTGCCCTGTGCTCAGCACTGTTTGTTGTGGGTGCAGGTGCCAGTAGCACGCTCAAGGTACAAAGACACAACAGAAACACAAGAGTAAATATCTACTTCTTGAGGAATTTGTTTCACAGCAGAAGACATGGATATTTAAGTGAAAGATGAGGAGAGGGAAATTACATATTTCATGGAAAATAATATTTCAACATAATTCGTTTTTTTTTTTTTTCTTGTACATTTTCCTGCCTCATGGTCACGGGAGCATCCTGCTGGCAGCAGATATCTTTACGCTCCGACGTCCAGGGAGAAGGTCACACTGCCCAGGTAGCGGTCAGTGGGTGAATCATTAATGATGCCCTTTCCGTTCAGTTTGCATTGTACTTGGATGTGAGTGTCGTACTGCAGTCCCGCAAAACGCACAGCCACCACTGGTGAGGAGTAATTTACCTGAGATCAAGACAGGACAGTGTTATAAATAAAGTTGTTCGTATGACACTGCAGTTTTTCTCAGTGATCAAACTCTCACTCACATGTCTGAGCTTCCCATAGTATGGATAGTACTTCAGGTCAAAAAAGCTTTTAGGGAAAAACTGGATTTCTCCCAAAGCTTCTGCAGGTCCTTTCTGAAAGAAAGAGAGAGCATTATTATATTACCTTGACATGATCAGGACATCTTTTAAAGACATGAGAGTGTTGATGTTTACTTTACCTTAATTCCACAAGTCACATTTATTGGTTTGCCCTGGCCAGGTAAGTAACCAAGAATCTATTGAAAAAGTAAGAATAGTATGAAAAAGGGTCATTGTGCAAACAAAAACGTACTCTCCAACCTTATTTCTGTTTTATATTTTTTGTTTTCAGTGTCTTCAAACTGAACTCAAAGGATGTTGGTAACATTAATAATACCCATCATTAATAAATGAAAATTTGATAATTAAACTTTAGTTAATAGTTATTTCACTGTTAACACTGCGAGACAGTATGCAGGAGTTTGTCACATTGTTTTACTGTTAACAAACAATGAAATGATAATTAATAATGCTGACTAATTATTAGTAATGCTATGATTGATTGAACTTGAGATGTTTTTTTTATGTGGGTAACACTTTAAAATAACCATAATAAATGGTACATTATTGTTAATTAATTAAAGACTGGAGCTGTTACATCATAAATGCATCACTGCATGCAATCTACCACTGAGCAGGATAATATCTCTATATATAAATAATAAAAAATAGATTCAAAAGTTTAGTTCTAGGGAGAAGTCCTAAAACTTCCCACAATATAATTCTGCATTAGTTGCCATCCACTGTGTTAACCGAGACAAAACGTAGTGTACTTCATGTGTCTTTATCCCCTCCCTGAAATGGCCACAAGATGTCACCCACTGAGGAACCTGAGCTTCAGCAGTGCAGTAACACATCGAGTCCCGCCTGTTTTATGTTCCCTCTTCTGTTTTTTATGCTGATGTACATAATTTTAACATGTACTTTTCTTTAGGTTCTGACTGACACTCATCTTACCCGGTTCATCCGAAGGAGGATGCATGGCTTTCCCTGAGAGTAGCCATAGTGGGGGTCCTGCAGCCCCGAACAGTCCCCCAACCAGGACCTCTTAAACTGACACGCTTTCCGCTCTGCGCTCTCCTCCAAGTCGTCCTGCATGAAGTATCTGTCCTGTGCACAGCGAATATTCTTCCTGTCCTGAGCGCCATCGTTGTACGCTGAAAATGCAGAGCAGAGAGAAAGAGACAAGCAGAGAGGGAGGGAGAGGAGGGCATAAATAAACCCTGGCTACTGTGGTGCCCTGCCAGGCTCAGGCCTCTGATTAAGGAAGCTTGACAAAAGCGGGGCATGAAAAAAAAAAAAACATTGAATGGCTGCACTCTGCCCACAAAGAGGCTTCCCTTCCCAGCATGCCCTGCAAGAACCAAATGGAAAAAGGGGACAAAGGTAGTGAAGATGAGGATTAACTCGTTGCGTGCCTGCTCGTCCTGAACAAACTCAACAACCTCATCAGACCCTCTCCTACACTTTAACTTTATCCCCCACAATCCCTCCTGACTCACGTCTTAGATATTCATCCATTGACCTTGCGTACTTCTTCCAGGATTTGCGATCAGAGGCATTGAAGGCGATCTCGTGGCCTTCTAGGTGTGGGGCCATCGTCATACCTGCCAGTGGAGACGCAGAGACAGTGAACTGTGCTGAGACTCCAGTAGAAGCAACAGACAGAGGTGACAGTGGAGGACGCGGTGGAGGGGTTTGAGAGTTTGGGGTTATATTTACCTGGTGGCATCACTCTATCGTTGAAGGTCGGATGGTAGGGACTAATAGACCACATGAGGCAAAACAAACAGCCGCCAAACATGGCTGCCAGAAACATATAAAGTGCAGCATAGAAGAGAAGGATGAGGCCTGAAAGAAGAGTGAAAAAAGAGTTATAAGAGTGAATATTTCTGATAATGGTTCCCAAACTTTTCCATGCCAAGGCCCCCAAAACAGCATTAGCTTATGGCTGGGGCCCCCTTTTGTAAGGAGTCTTTAAAAACTCATTTACATTACATCAGATAAAAAAAGGGCAACAATAATTACTTTGTAGATTACGAATATACATTATAAATAATATTTTCTGATAATAAACATAGTAATAATTCAGGCCCGACCAGTGCTGAACTTTTGGGGCTGTTGGTGATATTAAGATGTAAAAAATGTCTGATATCAATATATCAGTCAATACTCTTTGCACAGAATATAACATTAAGAATATAGAGTATATAGCAGAGTATATAAGCACACATTTTTTTGCATTAACAGTGGTTAACACTTGTGACAAAGATATTTCATGGAGGCAGGATATTTTACAGTTTAAGAATAAATGCTATTGTTAAAAATGATATCAGGTCACTGAAACAGTAAATTCCACTGGTATTTTTAGTAATTATAATTAATAACTATAAATAAAAAAAAAAAAAAACTGAGCAAAATCTGTGTATATATTAAACCTGAATTAAGAAATGGATCAAATATACACAGAATGCCGCCTATAAAGCAAAAATAAATAGATAAATAAAATAAAATAAACTTCTCACATGTAAAAAATGTTTTAACTTAAAAAAGTTAGCGTCCAGGGTGCCTTAAAAATTTGAAAAGACAAGCTGAGGTCATTTTTAAAGATTCAAAACAAATAAACTTTTCTCATCAAATAAACTTAAAATTAATCACTTAGTTGAACATGAAAACATGTTCAGCAAGCTTAATATATTCAACCAACAACTCTACAGTCACACTGACAAACATATAACATTTATATCATTTATCATAATTGATTAATTCAATACTAACCTTCATCATGGTACGCAGTGTTCTCATAATTGTGAAAACAAACAACCAGGACTTATCTTAAAGTGTGTAAGAGATACACAGCAAGTTTTCATCATATATGTTTTCTTCTGTACTACCACTATAAAAACAGAGGGGACTCAGGAGAGTTTTAACTCTCACATAATGCATGCTGGGATACGATATGTAAGCTCTGCTGCTAAGAGTCTCTCTCACATTAAAACAGTATACCAAATGACGTAGTTTGTGATGTCATGACGTAGCGATGAGAGTTGTTTTCTTTATCATTAAACACAACCATGCTGATGAAAATCTATCAGACATGACATGTGCAAGGTAATATTATAGTTTCATTCATGTTACGTTTAGTCACGTATGCCGATTTCCTTCCTCGCTCTGACATGTCCGACTTATCCAGTGATTTCCTGGAGGTTATAGCAACTAACAACTAGCGTACAACGGCTAGTTACCTTAAATAAATTATGGATTTCTCTGAGTTTGATGTTTAATGTAAGTACACAGCTTAACAAAATACATCACATATGTCCTGCATTTTCTGACTTCTTAATGTGGAAATGTTACATTTTATAGCTTTAAGAAACTTTATTTAATGATTTGATTGAACTCTGTACAGTACATTCATTCAGCCTGTCATTTTAAGTCAAAAAACTATGAAAAACTCATGTTTATAAGTTGTGAAGTCTTCTATAAAAAATTTGAAACTTTAAGTTTAATTAACTTGAATGAATGAAACCTGTATTTTTACATGAAGTTAATGAGAAAAGATACGTTGATTTTTTTTACAGTGTAGAAATATAAATGGCCAACCCTATTTCTTCTCTTACTGATGCAACTTACCAAAAATGTGATAAAATTTCAAATATTGTACTTCTTCTCTTGCTGGGGACCCACTACAACCCACACATGAGACCCCTGTTGGTTTCTGGACCTCTGTTTGAAAACAATTGTCTTAAAAAGTTAGTGTCCGGGCTGCCTTTGTTGATTGAATTTGAAAAGATAAGTTCAGGCAATTTAGTAATGATTCAAAACAAATGAGCTTTTCTTGTCAAATAAACTTGATATTAATTCAGTTGTACTTGAGAAAAACATCTTCAGCAGGCTTAAGACATCATGTTGAACCAACAGCTGTTCAGTCACACTGACAAAATGTGTATAAATTACAGTCAAAAAAATGGGCAACTGTATTTCTTCCATTGTTTTCCTAACATATACTTGTTAAAATATTCTTTTCCTCCAGTTGCCGGGGACCCCTACAACCCACTCATGGGACCCCCGTTGGTCCCTCCACCCCAGTATGAAAACCACTGGCTTACATAACAGACACCTCTCAATAGATCATCTCTCCGATCTGAGTGGAGAAAAACAATGAACCATAAAGAATTTCCACTTTTGCTCAGACAGTGAGGTTTGTCTGCACTCCAGCTACTGTCTCTGATCAGGACGGTCACTAATTTGTTTACTTATACAAAAACACTGTCCTCCCTTTATGTCAGGACCTGCAAATAACTCCAACGGTTTTGCTCTAAAATCCACTGTACTGAGCTTAATGTGAACTATCATTGTTCTGCAATTTTCAATTAACAGTCCATTAGCAACTAATCAAGCCAAACGTGCCCTACATGAAATGGCTTTTGCTGTGCGGCAATTTCACAGGGGACTAGCTGCAGCCAGCCTTGCGTCCCCAGAGCCACAAAGGCCTTTCTGTTTGAGCTCAGTGAGAATTCTCCCAGCTGTCCTTTCACTCAGGAACACAGTGAACCTCCGGTTGCCATCGTAGTGAAGGTCTTTTGCAGCCTTAGAGGCCCGGCCAGCTCCAAGGAGCCCCAATCACCCCACTCTGGTATTGTGTCCTCTCTCTTACACACTCGTCTCACAGGACACACACAGTACAGACTTCAACTCAGGGGCCTTTCTTCCTCAGACACATGGGCCCCACTCCTCCTCCTCAAGTGTGCACACACTGGTTATGCAGCTGAAATGAGCTGGGATGCAGCATTTCAGCTTATGCACGTTAACACACACTTTTCCTTGGATATTCTACTCTCAGCTGGATCATGTTTGTGGCATTGTGTACAGTGGAGCTGAGGGGAGGGGGCTCAACAGCGTCACATGGCAACTACCCTGGAATACCAAGAGGCCGTCTGCTCCATCATCATTGACTCAACAAACTCGTCCAGTCTGCCAAAAAAAGTTCACCTTGCAACAAGAGCTCAATTTGGCAGAGACAAGAGCATCTCTAAGTGTTTCACTGCAACTGAGAAGCCGTACGCATGTTAAGTTCAGCCATGAGGTCGCCAAGGCTTTGGGAAAGAGGCTGTGGAGAGCATGGTAAGATGTAGAGGAATGTGATTCCTGGCCAATGCGAGGCCTGGAACAGTGCGCTCCCGCTGGGGATACGTCCCCAGGCAGTCTGTTTTTGTCGGGACACTCTGAATTGTCCATGCACCTATGTAAACATTGAGCATAAGGACACACACACACTTGAGTCACTGGACTGTGGAGACATTTCTCATCCTCTAAACTAGCCCTGAATGCATCTTTAAAAACATTCAAACACCATAAATGTGACTCGTCTGTAACATACTATGTAAGTAATTATTGGACACATGCAGTAAAGAATTAAGTACTTTTGCGCTGATGCAAACCCCCACCCCAACAACACAGAACCTGTCTTTCTTCAACTCACTCCAGCTCTTTCCAGAGCGACCCATGAATTCGTTGGTCTCTGCATTCCACAGGTACGTCTTCAGGTCGTCTATCTTCTGGTGCAGCGTCCTCTTGGGTAACGGCCTGCGCTTCCATCTCTCAAAGTTCAGGTCTTCCTGCTCTAGCGGCTGGTGCTCGGCCAACTCCTCCTGCTCTTCCTCCAGCTCTTGGCCATGTTTGAGTATCACTTTGTGAGGCTGGTGGAAAGAAGAAGAAGAGAAAAAGCCCTCACCACACATATTCTCTCAACTGCTCACGCTCTGCAGTTGACCTATTTTTGTTTTTTTCTTTTTCAAATCTGCTGCAGGAAAAAAAATGGCATGCCTTCTGCTCCGAGTATGACCGATGATATAAACTGCCAGAGAGTGCTCTGCATATTAATGAACATCGCACTGCTGGTCCTGTCCCCCTGTTTCTGCAAATTATAAACCCGCTGGTGACCTTTGTGGCACTCGTTGGGAGAGCTGACCTCCTCTGAGTGGACCCTCCTGCTTGGAGCAGCAGCTGCAGACAGCAGAGCTGGAGGGTCACTCTGATGAGCCAGATGTTACTCACTGACTCTCAGCATCCACACACAGGACAGGACACACAGATCCCAGAGGAACCACGGGACACTGCATTTTGTGAGAGTTTGGCCTTTAAAACAATCTGCTAAAATGTTGTTGTGAGCTTTGTAAAACCACTTATTTTTGAGTTAATTACAACTGTTTTGTTTATTAAAATAACATTCAGAGCTAGAGGAAAAGGATGCTTTAATTGTATTAATATCTGCTTGAATAAAGTGATTAGAAAGTTAAATGTTTTCTATTTAATTTCAGCACTTACAAGACTTGGTGGATGGTTTTTAGGGAGCGTCTCTTCAGCTCCTCCCTCTGTGGAACTGGGCTCCATATTCTTCACACAAAGACAGAAAAAAAGGTACTTGTTATACCAATCACACCTATTGAAGTAAAGCGACACAACTTAACATCAAGTTAAACAACTTTTCCAAAACTTTTCACAGCTAGAAAAAACTAGAAATAATTACTGCAGCTGTAACAAATATAGTATCAATATAAGTTCTGACATACCTGAAGTTTTCTTTGCAATAAAAACGCGGATTTTTATGCAGAAAGCCCTCTTGATCCCTGGAGGAAAAAAAAATAATGTTTGTCAAAAAGTGTTTGGGGATTTCATTAGAAAGTTTTAGGCACCGGGTTTGGAGAACCTCCTTCAACTAGGCGCGCATCATAGTGAATGAACGCTGGACAGGACAGAGAAAAACTGGGGGTGGGATACAAAGTGCTTTTTTTTTTGGTCCCAGAGACGTTTTGGCAGCGACCTGGACCACAGAACTGCATTCTGTACACGCACACCATCACCCATTGTCTGCTAAGCTGGGCTAAAGACTGAATCAGAGCCTGAATACAATATTTATAGCTTATCCCAACACAAGACACTGTTGTCAATCACTGCAGGGGTGCATACTGTACGTGCACAAAGAAACACGGATAATTGACAGGATTTCCCCTAATCTTTTTTTTTATTATTTATTAAATATTTAACATGGCACGAACGCATCATAAGTATTATATATGTCATTAAGTGTTGTTCCTCCACATGCGCGCATACTAATTCAGTTAAACCTCCGCATGAAGAGTCTTCTTGCAGGAACAAGTGGTCACCATAAGCTTCCCTCTGCTGAAGTTCAAGTAGTCTTCATCCCTGAGTCTGACCCCATCTGCACTCCGGTCACGTAACGCTCCGTTACCCCATGTAAAAGTGGGGGAGAGGGGTCGGGGGTGGGGGGGACTTTGGGGCTGTTTTTTTTTTCCTTCTTTCTTTTACATGAAAAGACAAATTGCGTCATGGAAAAAATCTGTTCTTTGAGATTTGCGCGGCAAAACGTGCACGTGTTGGCGTTAGTGTGTGTACGTGTGTGTGTGTGTGTGTGTGTGTTTCGTGTGTTGTAAGTGTGGGTATTTTACAGTGAAGACCAATAGCTCTTCTCACCACAAAAGGAAATGTTAAGATAAGCAAAAAATCACCAGAACATTTTGAATGTAAACATTAATTTCCTGCACGCTACACTGTAATAAATAAATAAATAAATAAAATAATTAGACAGGAATTTAGTGAAATCTCTTCTCATTAAACCAACTTACACTGTAAAAACTTAACAGTTGAGAAAACTCAAAATTTCAATTCTAGATTTCTAGATTTCAGCTAATCATGTTTTGTTGAGATAATTTACTTTTCTTAATTAGATTCTTAGGTTACTTAGATTATTTTATTTTCAAAATTTTTGTATACTTAGACTACCTTATGAGTTCTGTTCCTACTCTTAGATGCAGGTTCAATTTTCTTTTTTTTTTCATTTATTATTTTCCCCTATACTTTATATAGTATATGAACATTTATTTATCTTTGTTATGTAATTATTTTTCTTTTATTTGAAAATTTCTCCTTTCCTTTTCAATGTTTTTATTTTTGATCCTGTCCAATCCTGAGTACAATGATTTAACCTTTATAAGGTAAACACATATCATTTGCTTTATATCAGTGAATGTACAGTGTGATAATGTTATAATTCTTTTACCAAAGTATATGTATAAGTATGAATGTATGACTTTCTTTGGATCAATAAAACATATTTGAAACAACATATTTGTTGTGTAAACTCATCACAGTGAATGTGAATAACGCAGTGGTTCCCAGACTGGGAAACTCAAAAATCTAGTGGAGGCAGTTGAGTTGAAATTATGAATTTTTGCAACAGCATATTAGCAAACTTCCCAGCATGCATTGTTTGAGACCCTTCTTTTTTATAGTTTGAAAAAAATAATATGAAAGTGAGTATTTCAGTGAGTTTCTAGCCTCTTACACTTGAAACTTAGTACACTCACTGGGAGCAGTTTCACATATTATCTTTGTGCTGACACAAAGTAGGTTCGACAGGAGCAGCTGCGGCTGTTAAGTTCTCTGTGTGAAATGAAGAACTGACTTTTCAAACTAAGAAAATGTAAAAGGAAATCAAATTTGTTTGTAAGGTTATTTTATTTGTCTCCCTTTGGAGAAATCTGCCTTAGATGAAGTGGAAATGCTGCATCAAACCAGAAATTACTGTATAAAAAAAAACAATAAATGAGAACATTAAATAGGTCACATGAACATTAGCTTATGGTGATAAAAACTCAAACTAGTCACCCACATTTTTCACATTCATATACTGGGACAAAATACAAGGGTACAAAGGCATAGGCTACTACTGCTACCCAGGTGTTCACACACACACTTACTCTTACATTTATATACTCAGATACATACTACTTATATACATACTATTCCAATCCACCTATCTCAGCACACAGGTATAAAACAAAACTCCTTCTGCATTGCTACAACACATAGGCAGTTTGTGGGACTGCAGTTATCTTAAAGGGATAGTTCAACCAAAAATGAAAATTCAGTCATCATCTACTCACCCTTGTGCTGACTGAAGGTCGGGTTTATTTTGTTAGTCCACAAAACACTGCTGGAGTTTCACAGGAACACAGAGCTACAGAATCTCCCAAACAGTGGAAGTGAATGGTGACCAGTTTTCAGACGTAAAAAAACAACTGGGAAAAAAAATCTAAAATGCCTCAATACTGCTCGTCTGGCATAATCCAAGTCTCCTAAAGTCCCAACGTGCCGTCTGCACACCGTCACACCACACACACCCAGTTCAGACATGTGTATGAGAATGTGACTCCAAGGAAAGGATCTACAGTGAAGATTCGGCTAAAAAACATGGCGTAAATAACATTTTTTTTAGTCAACTTGGCATGTTGGGACTTCAGTTACACCAGATGAGCAATATGGAGGCATTTTATGTTTCTATTCTGTTGTTTGTTTGTTTTTACTGTATGTAAGTCATTTTATCAAGGTATTTGAAAAAAACCATATCAGAGACAATTTATTACTTTTACTATTACTTGATATCAAATGTTTAAAATAATAAGTATGTTTCTCCCTCCGATCACAAATGTGAGATTGTTGGAGAGAAATTCGAGAAAGACAGACACTCCATTGCAGCTTTCGGGAGCTTTATTACAGACTTCACAATCACAGGTTCACAATACAAAAAAATCAAACTCTGCCTTGTCCTCAGAGGTTTTTATATCTCACTGAGTGGTCAAAACATGTCCAAACTTGGCAAAAACAAAACTGTATGTGTGTGTGTGTGTGCATTTCTCTGAAGGACATCTTGGTATTCAGATCGAGGTTCAGAAATTTGGTGCCCGAACCTGCCTTAATGTGTGTGTGTGTGGAACAGTTACGCAATGACAATATCATTTTTAATACTTGAGACACTTCCTGTCCTGCGCTTTCCCAGAATTAAGAGCTTCCTTGTTCTACTCATATTTCTACCACAACATATTCCCCCCATTGAGGGCGAAGTCCTCAAAACATGTGACCCTACTGCTGCTGCTAATAATAGAATAACGAATACGTGTACATACTGAAAATATGAACACATATATGTATATTACTATTGTATACATATAAGCGAATACCAACATACTTCTCAAAGTTCAATAAACAGTGGACAGTAAATAGAAGACAGTGGGCAATGGACTCACAGTTCACAACGTATAGGAGTGGAAAACCTGCTCGGCTGCCATCGTCATCGATTAACAGGAAAACTCTCCGATGGCCCCCCATCCATATCCACACATGGAGGCACGTGACAAACTGTCAGTCCAGTGATCAACAAGCCAGTTATCACATCAAAAATACATGATCACATTGAACTAACAATCTGTGACATAAGATATGCTATGGAGCATGATGTTACTATGTGTATGTGTCAATACTAATGAGATATGTCTCGCTATAACAGTGAACCGATATGAAGTGTGAACAAACTACATGCATGTAACCATAAACTCTAACAATGTCTATACTGGAGTGTACTAATGATACTCATGTAATGGTCTGGTGTGCAGTAGAAACTTCTCCTCTTCCACACTCCGCGTGGCCACATAGTGCTCAGTCCACTGGAGTCATGCCCTGAATCCACAGGTCCCTCAGCAATTCAAACCAGCCTCCATAAAAAGTTCAAAGAGTTTTCCTGGGAGCAACAGTTAAGTGGGCATGCCCACTGTACCTCTGCCTCTTGGATGAAGCAGGTTGCCATTTGCTCAGGTGTCATCACATTTACCATCGGAGCCATTTGCAGTCCTGATGTCACAGTCATCTGCTTGTTCACCATCCCCAGGAACCGCCTCCTCAGCATGGGCACGATGCAACATGTCAACAAGAAAATCACAGTTAGAACAATACATGCACTGACCTCTACTTTTACTATCAAGGATCCCCATTATACCAGAATTTGGTCTAGCCATCCCATGACGTGCTGTTTTTTCCCAGCATTCTCTGCGAGCTCCCACCCCATCTTCTGAAGTTTAGTCATAGCTACTGAGAATATTCCATCAGGTGCAGTATGGTTAGGAATAAAAGTACAACAATATTTTCCAAACATTTGACATATATCGCCTTTATCTGCCAATAACCAGTTTAATACTTGTCTATTCTGCCAAGACATTGTGCTTGTTGTGTGTAACTGCTCACCTAACATTCTAAAAATCTCTGACGTGTGATTGATAAACCTCTGCTGATTGTAGTAAATGTAATCAATCCAGCCAACATTTTTGTTAACCGTAATCCATGGAAGTATAGACTCTAATCCTGCCCTAATCTCATCCTGTGCTTTAAACTCATCTGGTAGCCTTGCAGGTTGACCCAGGCAGTTTAAATAAACATCTTCATCCAGTGTGTATTGCATTTTATGTCTGTGGCGCTTTATTTGCTTTAATTATATCATCTACTCCCTGGTAGATCATGACCACAGGAAGCCTCATTGTCACCAATGTGCAGAGTTCCACCCATCGTGGAGGTAGAATATTCAGCAAGACATTACCCCCACACATCCAGTAACCACCCACCTGTCGCAACATAACACAGGCCCAGGGCACGGGAGGCTGGCCATTCACTTCAACTTTTAACTTCAACAGTCTGTTTCTCTTACACAGACACGGCTGGCTTTCTTTCCTGGGAACCTCCTTACTGAGCAGCCCAAAAATAGCCACCAGTCACTTAAACATCTCCGGCCATTCACAATAACTGCTGTTTATATCCAATTCTCAGCCAAACTCAAAGATAAAAACCACAAAATGGTCAACACCAGCACTCAAAACAAATTTACAGCAGTCTCCTATGTACACAGGATCCCGGTTACGGACTGATGCTGTCTCTCCCCCTCCTAGAGTTCTTTAATTTGAGAGAGCCTAGCCATGAAATAACTGCACCCAGCAGTGAATTACAGTCGTGCCATATTGATAGGAATACAAATGTTCAACCTTTTTGGCACGCCTATCACACGACCGCCTCCGATGCAGGGGAGCAGCACTCACTTCAGGGTCTCTGGTCAAATCCCATCCTCGTCGACAAATATGATGGAGAGAAAGACTGACACTGTGTTGCAGCCTTCGTGAGCTTTATTACAGACTTCACAATACAAAAAGCATAAACTCTGCTTTGTCTTCAGAGGTTTTTATATCTCACCGAGTGGTCAAAACATGTCCAAACTTGGCAACAACAGAACTGTATGGATGTGTGCATTTCTCTGAAGGACATCTTGGTATTCAGACTGAGGTTCAGAAATTTGGCGCCCAGACCTGCGTTAATATGTGTGTGTGTGCGTGTGGAACAATTATGCAATGACAATATCATTTTTAATACTTGAGACACATCCTGTCCTGCACTTTCCCAGAATTAAAAGCTTCCTTGTTCTACTCCTATTTCTACCACAACAAGATATTTTCTTTTGTGCAAATATTTCTACCCCAGTTCTGCAAACTATTGGCTATTTGGTTTATTTACAGCACAGAGCAGAAGAGGTTGTGTGTCACAAACTGCTGTAAAAACCCCAACTGAGACACATATTCTGGATTTGCTGTTTACATAAACAAAGAATGCTCCTAAAACCAGAATAATATCAGAATATCCCACACGTCTTCTTCAGAATATCCAACCAGAATATGCTGTTAACATGAGCTGTAGCAAATTCAGAATATGCTGCAACAGCAACCACGTCACCAGATGCACAGTGGTCTATGAGGTGCTGAATCTTCACGTGCCTCGGACACGCACAAACTAATTTTGAAATCAATCAGATATCAAACACGGAGAGGAGGAAACACAAGTTTCACCTCGTTCACTCTCGATATGTTATTTTCTCTTCAGTTCTGCTTCATCCTCTCAGTAAAGTTGTAAACACTGACACCCGCTTTGACACGAGGGAGAGGCGGGGCCCTTGCGTACCTCGCAGGGGCCTACGCAACTTGCGTAGTGCACGTATAGGGCTGACTGACTCTGGGTAATGCCTGTGTTTACCCTACTGATGCTGCTGTGAAAATGATCTCTTGCAACTAATGTCAAATAATGAATGTACAAAGTAAGAGAGTTCTTAAAAAATTCTAGCCTAATTGAAGCAAAATATTTATGGCTAAAAAAATATTTTGGAATTGACTATTATGATTATTTTAATCTTTTTGATTTTTTTGCAAATTAAGTATGTTCACCTTCATAGATTAGCTGAAGGAAAATAAAAGCTACTAATCCCTTTCTTTTTTCAACCAGAAGGAATTGGATGTAGTTTAAAATTAAAGTTCAGAAACTAGACCACGCCACCTTCAGCCGAACACCATCACCTGCTTCGCTAATTCAAAAACACCTGTATCACCTGTGTCCTGCCGGTCAGACACACACAGTCACCTGTGCATACCTATAGCCTATAAGCATCTCATGACTCCCGACTCTGTTTCCTGTCCTAGCATTTAACACACAGTTTGACATCTGACATCTAGGATGGCGGTCATGTAACTGTCAGCCACATGTTCCATCGCATCTGGCCCAGGATCCCTCTGCAAGGACCTGACTCGTCCTCCCTATGTCCACCTGGGTCTCCGACGCACGCTCCAGTGCAACTCCAAGACACGTATGTTCAGCTAATACTTCCGTTATTAATTATTATAACTCGTCTTTTTTTCCTCTCTTTCTTCCATAGGAACCAAGAGGGACGATGCACCGAAGCTCGCCGAGACATTTCCCCCACCCCTCCCCTCGATCCCCTATACTTCATCCTTCATCCTCTCGACCATTAGCATCCTCTCCTTCCATCACCCCTTTCATCCTCACCCCTGACACGTGTCACTTTGTTGATGCGCTGCCCTCTGTGTCTTGAATGTAACGTCGTGCTTCTGACAGATGGTGGCGCTCGAAGCTCTGCCTCACCATATCCCTGTCTCCTTCTTACCCGTCAGAAACATCAAGTAACGGCAGTGAAAGACCTTAAACATAATTTGATTTATTTAACCCACATGTGATGTAAAGCAGGCAGTTATTCCGAACTTTTTACTGCAGAGTGAAAAACCCCCAGGTGGTTACCATGGATACTAGCGGCCCTTTACAGGCTCTTTTTTTTGTTGTTGTTGTTGTTTTGGAACGTTAATCGTTAAAGACACCCCAGTCAGCTAATTGTTTTTAAAATGGCGGACGTTTTCTTTCGGTTAATGCAGCAGTTATATACGTGTGTTTTGAATTTTATCGACAGAGGTGGAAGTAATGCAAGAACGTCAAATGAACATTAAACATCTGATCTGTAAATTGTAATTTGTAACGTTAAGTAAAGAATGGGCGTTTAACGGTCACGCACCTCTGATAACATCTTGGCCGGTTAAGTATCGTTACAGTGCTCGAAACAAGTACAAGTATGGTATTGAGTAAGTACTTGTTTTTGAGTACTTGCGTGACATGCGCACACAGAGCTAGCGGCGGCGGCAGCAGCGACCCAGTGTCCGACACCGACACACGGTGAGGACAGACGCTGACAGACGTATCGACAGCCGCGGGGATGTAAATGAGAGCGACTCGGTGTCAGCGGGGACGGACGGAGAGCTGCTGTTGTCAGAGAATGCACATTCGCTAACAAACGATTGTGCACAGCCGGGTCTTAGAAAAACAGCGAATAACAGTGAGTCGTGATTGTGTTTTTTTTTTCATTTATCTGGACGAGGATCGTCAGCGTTGAAACATCCTCCAGCCGCATGCCTCCTGCCCAGAGCCTGCAGTCTTCCAGCGGACTGACTCTCTCTGAGACAAGCGTGGGTAGGTGTGTGCAAGGTCAACGGCGTGCCTGCAGCAGGTTTTATCTATTCGATAATGCGCTCGTTTGCCATAATTCGGGGGTTTTATTTAAAAAAAATACACCACCATACACGAAGGTTGGTATCATGACTATTCACATTTGTTAATTTTGTCGGCTATATACAGTAACGGTCTTTTTAGGCTTGCAAAGACAGACAAAAACACTCGTTGCATCACTAGCCCGTGTTTTTTTTTCTGGTCCAGGCCGCAGCGCGTCACTGCAGGTGCGGCGACGTCGAGTAACCACAGCAGCCCAGATGTTTGGCTCTGATGGGGGAACTGACTGCCTGACACAGATTTAGGCAGGATGCTCGGTCCTACAATTAAAATTAAAGGAATAAATAAGGGAAAATCATTATAAAACATGCAGCAGCATTTCAGTGAAGCCCAAACAGAATATTCTCTGAATATAGTCATAGTTTATTAATTGATGTACACAGTTTACCCAGTGTTGCGGTTTTGGCACAAATAGCAGTATCATCCATGTAATGTTTGCTTTAGACTTTTTAAAAGTGCTGGAATGTAACAAAGTACATTTACTCAAATGCTGTTTTTAAGTACAAATTTGAGGTACATTTACTTCACTTGTTTTTTATACAAGTTTATATTTCTACTATACTACATCTCAGAGGCAAATATTGTACTTTGTACTCCATTACATTTTTCTTACAGCTTTGGTTACAAATCTGCCTATTATTTTCTCGATTGATCGTGAGGTTTATAAAATGTTAAAAACATATGAAAAATGTTCACATGCTCACAATTTCCCAGAGCCAAGTGATATCTTCAGACTGTGTCTTTTGTCCAATCAACAGTGCAAAACCCAAAGACTTTTCATTTACTATCATAAATAAAGAAAAGCTGCAAATCCTCAAATTTATACCAGTAAATGTTTGACATTTTGTGCATGAAAAATGACTGAAACAATTCATCACTTATCAAAATAGCTGGCAATTCATTTTATTTTCATTGACTAAGTGATTAATCGACAAATTGTTGCAGCTCTATTAGTCAGGACTTACTTTCAGATTGCAATTGTATCTCCACATTTGGTGATTTTGAATTTGAATTTTATGATAAACTGAGAAAATTCTTCCTAAGCTAAATAAACTATTAAAATAAATAAAAACCCTCTTGAATTAGCTGAAAGATATATTGTCACAAAGCTGAAACTAGGTCTGTTTTTCTGAGCTTATGTGACTTTTTACAGATCCATGGCTCTTACAGGACAGCAACACTCCAAACATATGATGATCTCATAGAACATGATGCATTGCTGTAGATTAAATTACTCAGCAGTATAGAAAGTAGTTAAAATTAGTCCAGCCATAAACATCTACAGCTGTAAAATGAAGATACTCATTAATGCAGCACTAATATTAAGCCAAATACGTAATGAAAACATTGACAGGGACCATTTTGCTGCAGAATACATTTACAAGTAAGTTCTGCTGATAATACTTATACACAGTAACTTCAGTAAGGTTTTGATTGCAGGACTTTGATTTGTAATGAAGTCTTTTCACATTGTGGTATTGCTACTTCTACTCAAGTAACGGATGTGAGTACATCTTCCACCGCTGCTTTCTTATCCTTGTAAGGCAATATTTGACAAAGAAAATCGGTCACTTATTAGAGCCTATTAGCACTTATTAGAGGTGGTTTAATCATATTCAAATGGTTATGTCACATCATATGGAGTAATCTTTAAAGAGCTACTTTTGGAATATCATGTGAGTAATGTTAAACACAGGCTATCTTACTTCTACATGAATTGTCCGTACTGTAAGTCAAATCGCAGAACCTGTACATGAATGTAGTATCAGGTAGAACTCCCACAGTTTTCAAAGGAATCCACAAAAATCAATAAGGGTAGAACATCAGGACATTGATTAAGTCAAATGTGTTAACGTTTATGCTTAAAACTTATATTTATATTCAGGTAACATATAAAATTGCAACATTGTTGGTATTTCTTAAGATATTTGACCTCTGCTGTGGTATCTAAGATTAAAACTGAAGGGATGTGACTGTAGAAACTGAGACAGTTTCAGTTAGCTGTAATTCATCATTTGAGACCAGGAAAAGAAAATAATCTACAATCAAGAATTAAAAATGAACACATTCCCAGAGTAAATGTAGTCTCATCAGAGTAACTCTCAGCTCTGCAAAGTTGTGCATATATTTCTAGATCATTAGTCTTGGAGGCTGTGTCCTTCATTATGCAGGCACACACGGTGACAAATTTTGACTGAAGCCATATGCTCAGTGCAGCAATGAGCACTGATGTAGTTCTTATTGATCTCTAAGCTGAAGCCTGAGCGTTCAGCAGCAGTGACGTCTCTCTGTGGCTTTGTGTTTCCACAAATTGATAAAACAGAGCAGAGAGGTGACTTGGATGATCTCTTGTTCTCTGACGAGCTTTGATGAGCTTTCTACCGCAGAATAACTTCCAGAGAATGGAGTAGATTACAACGAGAAGCAGGTGGACTTTGCTTCTATCATAGTTTGATTTACTATTTCAACTACTGCTGAAATGAATGCATCAGCGAAAATAGTTAAGACTGCATCTAAAATTACTGGCCACTCCCTCCTGTCTCTCTCTTCAGTTTGTAAGCTTACCAAAAGGTTCTGAATAGTGTTAGAGAAGATTCTCACCCAGCAGCTGTCCTCTTTGAAGAGATGCCCTGTGGGAGGAAGTCTTCGTTTTAAATCTGAGTGATTTAAAAAACATACATTGACTGAGGTTATTTGTTTATTGAAAGGGAAACCTTTACTAGCACTTTAAGGTATAATTTATTTATAGTTTATGATTATCTTTGTTGTTATTTATGTATATTTTTTGATATGTTTAGGTTATTGCTCTTATGTAAAAATGATGGTTTTATTATTAGTATGTTGGGCTAATGTTGAGTCTGTTATATTGAACTGTGAGCTCACCAAGGCAAGTTTTGAACAATTTTGTTGTAATGGTAATAAAGTTAACTTCATGGGACACTTCTCCCCAAAGTCAAAAATACATGTTTTTCCCTTTTACTTGTAGTGTGTTTGTCCATCTAGATTGTTTTTGTTGGAGTTGCAGAGTTTTGGAAATATCAGCCATAGAGATGTCTGCCTAATCTCGAACTATATGGCACTCGGCTTGTGGCGCTCAAAGTGTAAAAACATAACAAAACAAACAAAACACTGTTTTAGCTAGCTCAGTGGTGTTAATGTTACAGTTAAGCCAAGGAGGACACCATTAACGTTTTATATTCTGCGTTGTCAAGATCACGAGCCTCTCATCCATAAGCAGATGAACAGTGCGTGGTGAGAGAAAAAATAATTCTTAACTGCTCACAACAAGGTCTGTGGATTATCTTTGGCAACTGGGTCATGATTTCTGGAAAGAGACATTGCTGTTGAGTTTTTTAAATGTTTTTTTTTTCTTCACTTGAGCACCACAAGCAGACTGCCATTTACTTCCATTATATTTGAGAGAAGGCAGACATCTCTACGGCAGCACTAAAACAATGAAGATGGACAAATAGCACTACAGGCCAGAGGAGAAATATGTATTTTTCATTTGGGGGTAAACGGTCCCTTTAATTTATTCAATTTTAGTATTCGATTGGATGAAAGCTCTGCATTACAGTTACACAGTATGCAGTTACCTGGCCAACCCTTACTAAGGATGACACACAGAATGCATACATGTATCATATGTAAGGTAAAGTGCCTGTAAAAGTATTCACCTCTATTTAAGCCTTTCTTAGACAGTAGACAGAGAGCTGAGTGGATATGAGGGGAGAGAAACAGAGAATAACGGAGATGACATGTAAAGGTCCTTGGTCCTTGGAAGTGGCAGTGTTGCTGTGATGATGATGCTATAATGTGTCAAAACCATAGGCCACCGGGACGCCCCTTAATTAAATTTTTTGACACAACTTGAATAGAAAAAGCCTCATAATTATAATTCTTATGTGCATAAGAATTATATTATTATTATATTCTATTGACGTTCAAAAACAAACATTTTCATTGGAAATGGCTGCAAACTGTCGGATCAAACAGATCTTTAGAGTATGTCAGGAAGTTTCCCCGCTTACAAAGTAACTAATAGTGAAAGTTAAAATTGGGTGTTTTGTTTTATTTTGTTTACTGCTGGCATTTGTTTACAAGCCAGGGTTTTTCCATCATGAGAAACATAAAAAGTTATTTTTTGAGCGAACTAGTATTATAGCTTCTGTGTTTATAGAAGATGAGCTTCTTGGTGACTCTTAGGGTCCTGAGTGTTTCTCTGGATGCATTTTTAACATTAATTCCTTTGCATGTTTCCCTTAAAAATACATGTGCAGTTTAAATTGGACACTTGTGCAGCATCTTCAAAACATCATGTCAAGGCAGAGGCAGAGAAACTCCAGTCCAGTCATAAGTCTCCTTAACTAGTTCCCATTATATCATTTCACATCACTTTCCTGATGACGTCGGCAGTAATGTCCCCTCATTTGTTGCCTTGTAGGCTCCTTTAAGAGGAGGAAAAGGAAATCCATAATCGTGACGGTGATGCTGCTCATTGTGTCTGTGCTCATCCTCATCTTTGGCCTGGCAGCGACAACCAGGACGCAGAACATCACAGTGGGTGGCTATTACCCAGGAGTCATTGTGAGTGCACGTTCACACCTGAGGGCACAACACAGGCAGACCGTTTAGTGTCAGAGTTCATAAGGAGTGAGGTGTGAGTGAGTTTTTTTTGCAGCAAGCTCTTCCCGCTCCTGGACACTGATGAACATAATTACTGAAGGTCTCTGAGGGGTGAATTTTCCCCACATTCATTATTCAGCATCACTGTCATTAGAGGCTGAGTGAAGTAAAGTGTATCAGCCCATAAATGTGTTTTCTAAACAGAACTCAGCTTTCAGCTTTCTTCTTACACAAAGAGCCACCAGGAAAGCAGCCAATGTGTGTCAATTAAATTTCAAAAAGGATTCTTCAACCTTTAACCTCAAACCTCATGGTTTAAATTAGTAAAACATAATCAGTGTTGCTTTTGAGATGTAATAGTTCACAGATTACTAGTTGCCCTGTTAAAATGTAGTAAGTAATGTATGAAACTATTTCGATTCATCAAATGTAAGTTATTATGTTTGATTACTTTTTGATTGCTTTCATAATGTTTCAAACTGGGCAATAACACTGAAAAATCCTAAAAACATCAATTTGAATTAGGGGGCTATAAACCTCACAACTTTATTTCATGTGACTGATTGCGGTTACATCAACTTACCTGTAGATGTTTCTTCAGCTTTGATATCGAACCTTTTAAACAAACAAGCTTTACACTCAACAGTGCTGTTAGAGCTCTTTTCTGATTTTAAATATTGTTGAATTTACAGGACTGAAAGGCATTCTTGTCCAATGACAAGGCCACCCTCCTTGACACAATTGACTGGTCACAGGCATGGTAGACTCAGGTTGCCTTGAGCAATGTGCAATGATTTGATTGGCAGATGAGAGGCGGTGCAAATTCTAAAAGGAAAACCAATCAAAAACAACACTTAAATTTGAGTGCATACTGCCAAATGAATGGAGCCTGTCTAGACATAGAGAGAGCCCCTTGTAAGCCATCCTACCCTTAATGATGATGCACTCAAATTTGTCCCAGTGGCTTTGCTGAGTCTCATTGTCCGGAAATATGCCAGAAGATCCTGTACAGCGAAAATAGAATGAATGTTATATTCTACATATAAGCTTGTCACCGAAAAGAATGTATTCAGATGGAAGCCCCTCTTGTAATCACCAACATTTTGATTAGTAGTAATGTAATTACATGTTTTTCCCAGTAACTTTAACAGATTAAAATTACATTTGCAGTATTTTGTAACTTAATTACATGAAAATAGTTTGCCTTAGAATGGCTTTCCACAGTGAAACTTTTGTGCAACTACTTGCAGGTTGCAAATTGCATGAAACATAATTTCTATGCAACTTGACAGTTAGAAGAAACAGAACAAAATAATCAAAGTCTCATGTGACATGATTTTATAGTTTATTTCACTAAAATTAGCAGCTAGCTGTCTTATTGTTGTTTTTGCTTCATTACATCAAGTGGGAAGTGTCTTTCTAACTACATTTGTATCTTTGTCTCTTATTTTGGATTGTTTTCTCGCTGGAGTTAAAATCAAATCACTTAAAATCGGCTGGAATGATACCACATCATAGTTTGATGTTATCACACCTGCATGAAACTAGTTTCACAAAGTTGTGAGTTTTGCAACTGTCGAGGCTAAGCTTGAGTGTGTTACAGGGGGTTTTACACCATGCAACTCAATTGCTATTCAGTTTCACCTGATTTTCAAACAATGAAATGTTTCACTGTGTAAAGCCAGTCTAAGTAGTTTCTCCCCAACCCTGAATATATGGAATTTACAGAGATTTACATAGAAGAAATCAACATTGAAGTACAACATAGGACTTAGAGAAACTTTTATCACACAAATCCTCAAATTAGAGTAAATCAGTGGTTCTCAAACTGATGACCTGGGGAACCGCTGGAGTAAATTAGTCTCCAATGTATTATGCTTATCCATAAAAGCGAATAGTTTATAACATAGTAAACATGCTGAAATGCTTCTCCAGAGCATTAGAAACACTATGAAATCAAAGCTTCATAGTCAAATTAGATAAGTGCCCTAACAGCTATTTTCTCTCTTTTCAGCTGGGCTTTGGCTCTTTTCTGGGAATTATCGGTGCTCATTTAATAGAGAACAAGAGGCAGATGGTAAGAGGATTTATATTACCTTTGTGCATTGAGATCACTTTGACTGCCTAATGTTTCCTTGACTCTACAGTCATAGGGCAATGTCATTAAACTGCGTATCAGTCCCAATTACCTTACGACAGCTTGATTATGTCGTTAATGTGACAATAGACGCAGCAGGCCTAACCCAGACTGCGAGCTCCACTTGGCCTTAGGAGGTTCGTGTATCAGAGCAGAGTATCCTGGGTTTCAGGAGAGATGCTGCCAGAAATAGACATAGGGTGTAAGTGGAGGAGGACAGAATGTAGGGAAGGAAACTGCAGATGAGAGGAGCAGGTGGGACGTGCTGGGCAGCGACTGTCAGGGCTGACATGAAGAATGAGTTTGTGCCGTGACACCTTTTCCCATAATGCAGCAGAATTTGGATGCCTGGAGTACCAGTCAGGGTATGTGTGTATACCACGACTAACAGAGATATGACATATTACACCACCCTGCCTCTGATTTGTTGTTTGCCATAAAATGTTAGTATGCATAAAATGTATTGATATTATTTATGGTTCAGGGAATTAGTTTGAATGGTTAGAATGATTAGCTGGTCAATAAAAAATTAATTGGATCTATTTGATCAAACATATTAATCATTTAATGAGGGCTGCAAATAATGATTATTTTCATTATTTATTATTTTCTTGATTAAGCAATTAGTTGTTTGATCCATAAAATGTCAGAAAATGGTGAAAGCGTCTTCCAAAGCCCAAAGTGACGCCCTCAAATGTCTTGTTTTGTCCACAACCCAAAGATATTCTGCTTACTGTCACAGAGGATTAAAGAGACCAGAAAATATTCGCATTTGAGAAACTCAAATATGAGTATTTAGATATTTTTTATTAAAAATGATGCCAATCATAAATCGATTATCAAAATAGTTGGCGATTAATTTAATAGGAAATTAATTGTTGCACCTCTACATTTAATGCATTTTATCAGCAAAAATGACATGAATTCTGAATGCTCTTTAATGTGAATATCTACAGGTCTTCTTTGTTTTATATGACAGTAAATTGAATATATCTGGAGTTTGGACTGTTGGGTTGACAAAACAATCTCTAAATCAGAAATTGTTATGGACATTTAGCACTATTTTATTGGATTAATTAAAACAAATATAATCAGCACATTAATCAATTATTAAAATTGTTTTTAGTTGCAACCAAAGTTGTAAGTGAGAAGAATAATTTTCTGTGTTTTCATACTGAAAATAAGTGCAGGGTGAAAATAAGTGAATCATAATTGATAGGGAATGTTACTGTGATTCAAGTTAACATTTGGAAAACGTCTTTCCAAAACACTCAAAAATTCAGATAATCCTTTGTTGATTGACAGTGGTCTTGCAGCATGAGTAAACAACCCCACGACTGCATTTAAACTTTGACTTCAACGTTGCAAAATCTGGATTCTTACGTGGAATTGCTTCATTGGTGTGACATTAACTTTTCCAGAGTCTACTTTTAAACCAGTCAGAAGAAAATGAAGAAAGAAACACAAATACAGACAAAATAAAACTGTTTAATTTGGCAGAAAGTAGCGTGTTGATGGTAAAACACATCCAGAGTTAGAATCCAATTGAGAAAATCATTGAGAGAAACAGAAATGTTTTATCTGCAGTGGTTCAGGAACATGGTTTGTACAGGAGCTGGAAATCCTTGAAAATACTTTAATTTTAATGTAATGTTTTCAAGATTCTTGGATTTTGGATCACGCCGAAAAATGCTATAACAGTAACATCTGATTTAAGGTAATGAAGAAGTAAAATAATCATTTTAGTATATGTATATAAATATGTAATTTACCACAGTTGTAGGGTGCTGGAAAACCTTAAAAATGCACCTTGAAATTTTAAATTTTAAGTTGGAAAAGGTGTAGGAACCCTGAATGAATAAAACACGGAAGGAATAAAACACAGAGAAAATTCTGTTTTATTCTGTAAAAGCCTTACCAGGGACAAGGACCTCACATTAGCCACGGCTAAAAGTCTTTTATACATTGCATCAGTTGCATTTTTGTTTACATGTAAGTATATCTACATGTATCCTCCCTGACAAATCAATAAATAAATAAAATTAAATAAATTTCTAGGGACTCTAAGGACAATCAGCTATCAACATATCAGTGAAATGTTCAGCATGGTATTGAAATTCCCTTGTTTTAGATCATATGCCCCACGACCCTCACAGATAAGGTTACAGAAGATGATGAATGAATAGATCATATGCTGCTGAATATGATTGTCACTTACTAGCTCCTCTCAGTGCTTAAGGCTGCCATATCTGTTTCCGGATGTGATTGTTAGCATCAGAGCAATCTTGGTGCAGACATAAATCCCTATTACTTCTAGCTGTTGAATGTGTTGCGTCACTTGCACTGCCTCCCTCCTGCGAGCTGAGGGGCTGCAGACAGGGTGGGGTGATGTGTAATTGAATACATGCTGCCTCTCATTGAGGAGCCAAAGGAGGTGAGTTAAGCAAATGGAGGGTTTGCAGCAGTGCCTATAAAGAGCTGGGCACTGTGCCAGCCACAAACACCACTGGAGCTAGGTGACAAGCACAGCACTCCGTCACTGTCGTCCTTTATCCGGCCCACAGCCCCCTCCACCCTCATCCCATTCAGAGTTACTCATACTCAGAGGGAAGCACATGTGCTGGATGATACACATTAGTGTTGAAAATGTAACCCAATACTGAAGTGTCTGTTGAGAGGAAGCAATTAAAAATCAAAATAGTGCATGTTTATGTTGAGTTTTTAAAAGTCATCATAGCGTGATGAAGAGTAATGAAGCTGAGGCTGCCCTGTTTTCTTTCACAGTTAGTGGCATCCATAGTCTTCATCAGTTTCGGAGTGGTCGCTGCCTTCTGCTGCGCTATTGTTGATGGAGTTTTTGCTGCAAGGCACATTGTAAGTAACCCTGAAGCTTCCACTTATTTAACTAAACTAATACATTATAATATGGATAACACTTGTGTTCCAAGTTATAACAAGCTTATTAATCAATGCCATCCCCATTAAAGCTTAATACACTCTGTCTGCATTAGACATATATTAAAACGTATGCCCTTCTGCAAGGGCATTGCTCACAGATAGCAGGCTGTAAATATTGCTGCACCCTCCTCAGTGAGATAAATATATTTTGTGGTAGTGGGAGATTATTCTCCATTACGCAAAGTACATAAAACAATAAATAACCACTAATGCACTCTTAAAACAATTATGCTAAAATAAGTTATGGCTGACTGAAAATGGAGATGAGCACCATTAGCAGGTTTTCATTTGCCAGTGATGGTGTCAGTGAAATGGAAAGAGGGAAAATCTTTTGTTTACTAAACTGCAGAGAGGTGCGCTGTTGAATGAAAGAGAATTAGGAGAAGCAATATGATGCAGTGACAGACTGAAGAGATGAGGTGATGCTGTCAGATGGTGGGCTACGCATTGCCATTTTTCTGACTATTTGTTATGTTCATGTACATTTTTGATGCTTGTAAATATTTCAGAATTTTGCTTCCCAAACTAAATCACATTTTTGCCAACAAGTACATCAGCAGTAGCAGGGATGCACAATAGTGTCATCACGTCATCGGTATTGGCCAATAAAGGCTTTAAACGTACACAGTATGTAAGTTCTGCTTCTTGGAGTCTTTCTCACATCAAAACAACGACAAAAGACGTAGTTTGATGGCATTGTGAAGTAGTTTTGGATCATGGGAGTTGTTTGGTTGGTTAAATCATGGTTAAATCAGGAAACTGTGAACACAAGGCTAAAAAATACAGTACAGACCTACAGATGTGGACTACTGTTAAAATTCACTATTAATATATGAAGAGAAAAAGTCAGCAAAAGCAAGATACTGACCTCATGTCTTTAATGAGGGCTTACTTGTTTAGCTGCTATTCAACAATAAAGACCACATCTGGAACAACTTTTGCGTTTACTTAATTTAAATCTTACCAGCTTTATGCATTATAGCAGCACAATAGTCAGAATCGCGCTGGGCTCTGCACTTTCCAACAGGCTGATCCTGCTGCTGAACAGAGAAGCTGTCAGAGTGCACTGCTGCCCCCCATTCACAGCAATGGGAAGATAAAGGGATAGTTCACAACAAAATGAAAATTCAGTCATTATCTTCTCACCCTCATGCCGATTGAAGGTCGGGTTTAGTTTTTTAGTCCACAAAACACTGCTGGGATTGCACAGGAAGTGTTGCAGAATCTCCCAAACAGTGTAAGTGAATGGTGACCAGTTTTCAAATGGAAAAAAAATTCCAGAAAAAAAAACCTTAAAATGCTCTCATACTGCTTGTCTGGCATAATTCAAATCTCCTAAAGCTCCAACATGCTGTTCACTTGCACACCGTCACACCGCACACACAGTTCAGACGGTGAACACGCTCATGAATGTAGCTCCAAGCTAAGGATCTACTGTGAAGATTTAGGCTAAAAAACATGGTGTAAATGATATCTTTCATGTTAACTTGGCATGGACTAAACCCAGCATTTAGTTGGCATGAGGGTGAGAGAGAAAACAGAAAATTTTCAGTTTTGGGTGAACTATCCCTTAAAAGACGTCTGTATGTTCCTGTTCGCACAGCTGCAGCAGCATGTGTGCAAGTCTGAGAGAGAGGGAGACAGACATTAATGGATAGCGCTTCAAAATGCAGTGCCAGAGTACATTACATCATGTATTTCACGTTATTTTGGATTTTTTAACCGGGTAATTGTCGGTTAATTGGTGTCGGCTACCACAAGCAAAATTAACCGAAACTGACATCCCCAAATTGGATATCAGCAAAAGTCTAATATCATGCATCCCTTTTATGTAGCACTTCACAATTATGTACATAACAACCACAGTGAAGATTTTTATAGTGAATTAATCATCTTTATGTCCAATATTGGTGATTTGCAATTAAAATGCTTGCACCCAATCAAGGAATGAAAAATTGTGAAAAGTAATCGGTAACTAAAGTTGTCAGACACATGTAGCACAGTAGACAGTACAAGACATGCCTCTGAGATGTCAATGAGTAAAAGTATTAAGTTGCTTAAAATGGAAATACTCTAATGAAGTACAACCACGCCAGATTGTACTGAGGTTCAGTGCTTGAGTAAATGTACTTAGTAACACCAGATTAAAAAAGGATTATTGCTTATTTTGATTATAATTATATAATTATATAATTTATGTTCCTAGAAGAGTTATCAAATCTGATTGGGTAGTTAAGATATTGTGAGCTCAGTTAAGAGTGAAACAAAAAAGCTTCTTACTATGTAACATGCAGCCAATAAGAACAAGCAAATACAGACAAGTTGGATATTTCCTAACTTTATTTTATGACACAATAACCTGTACCAGCTCAAATGATCTGATGTCAGTCAGTTTTTCACCATAGAAATAGACATAAAAGAGTATCATAGCCCCCTTATTTTCTTGATCTCTGTGCATTGTTACCTGTTGCTTTTTGGTGCACATCATGTACAGCACACACAGTGAGACTACACATGTTCAGAACCAACTAATCCCGAGCTGTCAGTTTGCCCTGTCAATGAGTTGGTGGTAATTCATTGCAGTCATTAATCATGCAGCACTAATCAAGTATCAGTGGACCAGTGATGAATGTTGTTTATTATTCTACAGGACCTCAGGCCTTTGTACGCTGGTCGATGTGATTATCACTCCAGTGAGACTGCATCTGACCGAGATGTAAGAAACACACATTTCACTTATAATACAATTAATTCATCCTCTGTTTGTGTGTTTGATCTGTCTGTCAGTGCATACTGTTTGTTGTTTAGCCCTGAAGTTGTACAGGAACAGAGTTAAGAGCAGGAAGTCAACCCAAAGTGGAGACTATAAAATCATTTTTGCCCTTCAGGTGCCCTGTCAGACATCATCGCGCACATCTTGTAACCTGCGTGTGAAGAGCAACACCTGCTACTGCTGCGACCTCTACAACTGTGGGAAGTGAGTACGCTGAGCACTGGAGCACCTGACAAACCTATGATTCAGTGGCTACTTGCTTTGCTGTGCTGCCGTGATTGTCTGGATTTTTATGTGTACCGTTGTGGTATTTTTGTGGGAGATTTTTTTGCACTGCAACTGCTGCGTTGATTGTATTAGAACGAGAATGTTTCTTTTTCTTTTAACCTTTGTTTCAGAGAACATCCTCTTATGGGACTTCAGAATAAAGATGTTTTGAAAAAGTTTAGGAAATCATCCATGATTTGGAAGTAGGTCCCTTTTTTTCTAAAACCATATTGGCCATTAATGATCAATTCATGACCTTTTTTAATTTTTGATAAGTGATGATTGAATCTAAATATGTCAAGTTTTTATGATTTAACCCACAATACAACTGTGTTTTTAGGGTGCCATTTTGTCTGCATGTCCTTTTTGTGTCTGACCAAACACCATCCATGTCCTCTGTGTCTCTATCATGTTTGAACCAAAACCATCTGAACTTATTTATCTCTAGAAATCAAAACCTGTTTTATGTCTTTCATTGTGTCCTGATACAAATGCACAGAGCCTGTTGTTGAGTGTTTTAAAAGACTTTATTAGTGATTTTTGTGGCTTGACTGTAGGCTGTTTCCCTCTCTGTCCCACCCACTGGGCTAGCCGTGTAGAGGTGATTGGAGGCTACCATGAATACACAGACGTGAAGAGCTGCCAGGATGTGGTGCACCTCTACCACCTGTTATGGTCCGCTACCATCCTCAACATCGTGGCCCTCTTTCTGGGCATCATTACTGCTGCGGTGCTGGGAGGCTTCAAAGACATGGTACGGCTAGTTAATGGTTCACCAACAAAGAAGAGAAAGGACATAAAGGGATATAGATTATTTGAAGTGAGGTTGTATGAGGTACTTATCGATTGTCAGTGTATTACCTACAGTGGATGCCAGTCAGCACGTCCCCAGTTTGGAGAAGCAGAGAGGAGTACTAACACAGATGTTAAGCACTTAAAAAAAGGTCCACTGAAAAAAATCAATATCAGTTTAAGTGTACACTATATTTAGAATATTTTCACTGCCGTCAGACCGCCTTATCTGATGGAAAACTGCCATAATATGAGCCAAATATTGCTTTCTCCAAACTAGCAAAACTCCACTGGCGAAATCAGCAATTTCAATCACACAGGAGTTGCTGGTCTACCGCTGCCTCAATGTGTTAGTTTGTTTGTGTTATTGTGTGACTTTAGTGAATCCGAACTAACCATTTAAGACACCAAAGTCACACAATATTACAAACTAACTAACAGATCCAGGTAGCGGTAGAGCAGCAACTCCCATGTTCTGTGAGCTAAAGTGACTGATTTCACCAATGAATTTTAGTTGGTTTAGAGAGAGTGATATTTAGCTTATATAATCGCAGTTTCCTGTCAGAAAAGACTGTTTGATATGAAAGTAAAGCAGTAAAAAATATTATAAATTAAAAGTACAATTAAACTAATACTGATCTTTTAGGTGAAGCTTTTTTAAGTGGTTAAAATACATTTAGTTGCTGACTGTCCACAGAAGTTCATTGCTTAGCTTCCATACTGGTGCCCCTCTCTGCTTCTCCTAACTGGGGGCATGTTGGCCACCATCTACTGTAGGTTATACTCTGGCTATTGATAAGTACCCCACGCAACCTGACATCAAGGAATCCGAAATATCCCTTTAATTCCTCCTGAATGTGTTGAAATAAGTCTGAAACTATATTACCTTTAAGTATGAATCTGTTTGTATGAGCTGAACTAAAGGTTTTGTTTTGCAGTTCTCTAGTGTTGATAGAAACTGATCAGTCTTCTCCATCATGTCCTTGTCAGACTCCCTCTGCTGCCTCAGAGAGTACATCTGAACCAGAAGCCATCACAGCTCCAGTTCCCTCAGAACCTCCTCCACCCACCACTTCCCTCAACTCGTATTACAACACTGCCCCCTGCCTGCCGCCTTACACTGCCTATGACCTGCAGGTACAGAGCCACTTAAAACCACAAATACTCTGAGAATATCTCTCAGAGAGCTCCTATCTTAGCCCAAACATTTCTAGCAAGAACCTTTTATTTTAGTGAGGAGGTTTGGTCATTTTCAACATGGACCCTATTTTCCCATGTTTATTTTGTCAAAGTGACTAATGAGGACAACAATTTTTGAAATTGATCCAGTACTGGGGGATAGAATATTTTCACGTTTACCTTGGTGAATTAAGAGTTTATTTCAACCAAACCAAAGTTGGTGATTGTTAGAGCAGTGGAAATACGAACCATAAATAAAACAGATCCTACTCTTTAAAAAAGCTTTCTCTGTAGTGATCATTTCCATAATGTTGTCAGACATTTAGAATAACAATCTGAGCCTGTCAGTGGCAAGAACAAGCACTTTTAGTGGACTTACTGTAACAGTGCAAACTTGCGTTTGGCTGCTCTGTGTAGAAAAAGAATGGAGTTCACAGTTTCATGATGATTTCTGAGTTCAGGCCATTACTGTACCTTATCTTATTTGTTGTTGAGCTGTGCAAAACACTAGCGCAGTGTGTCTGAATGAAAATTAGCCAACATGTGTAACTGAAACATTCTCGTGGCTAACCAATTGATGATTTACCAGTAATAGCTCTAACTTAGACACAAAAATATGGTAAAATAGGTACTAGGCTGACAAGTAGTGAAGTTACCCTTTAAGACATACTGCAATTATGAATACTGTTTTATGAAATGAAAGTCTCTGTTGAATAAATTGTAAGCCAGACTTTAAAAGTAGCCTAGAATATGTTAGAAACACAGGCCTGCTTGTACAGTAGCCACATGCTGATAGTTGATGATTTTATTTGCTTATGTTTATTCACTGCGCTGGTAATTTTAGTACCTAATATACTGGACATAACCAGGGGAAGCCTGCTGTGTTCATGAATGTCCTTTTGTGAGCCTGTGAAGTGTGGACATCAGTGGAAATTAAATGAACTGCGTCACAATATGAGACTGTGACAGTGACTGTTGCGTTTCATACACTCACTGTTGTTCAGCGTTTGGAGAATATTTCTTCTGCCTTTGTCTTTGTGCCATTTTCTCCTCTGCTTAAGAAACTCTTAAGGCCTCTTAAAAGCCCTCCTTTGTTCTTCTAACAGTTTTTCACCTCAAGAGCTCTCTTAAGGCCTAAGATGCTTTGTGAATAACTTTTATTGTTACCAAGATGTACACTTAACTGTAAATTCTTAGAAAAAACATCATACTTCTAAGAATTTTCTTAAATTTTCTCACTAGGAGCAACTCTATGAAGAAGCTTTATGAATACGACTCTGAAGTACTGCATGAAATCTATATAGTGATAATTTGATAAAACAAGTATTGATAGATTATTGGCAGTTATTTGAGTAGTGGTGTCTAGTTCAGATGAAGGGTGTAATTAAGAATTATGTTTTTTGAAAAAGGGACTGTACGTGAGATTAATCAGGCAATATTATGACATAAAATGTATGTTAACTTCAGTTTAAGATTTTGATGCCAGCAGCCACAATCAGTTCTTACATTTCTTTTATCTGTTGGGGTTCTACTTAGGGTTGTAAAATCAACAGAGAAGTCTGTTTTGTATAATAGAGTCTGTCTGGTCTGACATCTCCTTGAGTTTGAGATTTTGACATCTAACTCTCATTAGACAAATGTAACAGATAAAGACTCTTTGATACCGTCTGCCATGTCTCTTAACTCTGTGAGGACGTGACATGAGCACATGAACCCTTTTTTTTTTTTTTAACCATAATTCACCTCATTTTTATGTTTGTATTTTTCTGTTGCACAACCCATTGCGCTGAGGGTAGTTAAAGTCATTCATTGAATATTCAGTAGAAGTCAGGAGTTTTTCTGAAACTGTAAACACAGCTTACTGAATAAATGTTTTGTCTTTCTTGTAGGGCTCCTACGTGTTCCCCGACTCATCAGGCCTGTCCGATGACTCCCAATCTGGAGCCAGCCACCTGTGGCCCACGATGATCCCTCCACGCTACTCCCCTCCTCACAACCATCCTGATGAGAAGCCCCCACCGTACAGCCCGTAACATGGCGTTGAGCACAGAAGGCACCTGACACGTTAGCAGGTGTTGTTAGATGCTGATTGAGTGGTTTGAATGCACAATTCCTCTGGGCTCGTCCTCGCAAACGTCGAAAACTGTCATGAAGGAAAGGTGGCGAGGAGGAGGAGGTTCACATAGAGAGAGCACGCTAACTTTGAGTTCAGCCCAACACAACACACAGGAGTGAGTGTTTGTCTCCCCGGGCACCACTCACACTCACACCTGCACTGTGTGCATATACACATCAAGAGAGAGACCACCAGTTCAAAGCCAGGACTGTTTACACGTCAATCTGCCTTAATGCAAATGGACTTCCAGTGCAGCAGCACTCTGTCACCTGGACTTCTTCTGTACAAGGTCAAAAACCCTCCTGCAGCTCATGCTTTATGTTCACCTCTCTTTAGTACACATTGTAAACGCTTCCTGCCTCCAGTGGTACAGCTGATAATGATCACAGCACAGCTACAGGCCTTGTGTGAGATTAAAAGGATGGTTGGTATTTTTTGAAATGAGGTTGTACGAGGTACTTGTCAATTAGCGTATTACCTACAGTAAATGGCAGTCGGCATGCCCCCGTTTTGCAGCAGGAGTATGTACTGCTGTGGTCAGGATCCGCAGCAAAACATATTTTAGCTACTGAAAAAAGGTCCACCTAAAAAAAATGCATATCAGTTTAAGTGTGCATTATATATTTAGAATATTTTCAAAGCTCTACCTTCACATTGGACAGGCGGGAAAGGGAGAAAATCAGTCATTTTACTGATCTACTGCTGCCTCAATCTGTTAGTTTGTTTGTGTGCAGGGCTGCAGCTAACAACGATTTTCATTATCAAATAATATGCAGATTTTTTTTCATGGTTAATTATTTAATCTATAAAATGTCAAAAAATTGTGAAAAATTATCATCACAATGTCTCAGAGCCCAGTGACATCTTCAAGTTGCTTCTTTTGTCCAACCAACAGACCAAAACCCAAATATTCTAAAATTTTCTTTGTGACTGGCTTCACAATATATTATTGACGATTTGTATTATCAGTTTGAATTTTAATTAGAATTAAAACCATGTTTGAGTACCGTGCTTTGAAAAACTAACAGTAAATACTGTCCAGCTTCAGTTAAAGTTATTAACAGTCTCCATCAGTAAAAGCAGTGACATCACAAAGGACATGATGCCATTTCAAATTGTTGAGGCGCTTTCAATGTAAAACTTGGTGAAATTATTTCAGTGTGTGTATCAGTTTACTTTTTTATTTTCAGCACATTTTAACAATACCATGATAATACTAATAACCGTAATATTTTTCAAATATTCAAAATACTGGGTACGGGGGTATGTCAACCACTATCCACTGTAGTTTATACACTGACTATAAATAAGTAGTACAACCCCACTTCAAAAAATCTGGACTATCCCTTTAATGCAGACTTGATGAAAGCTTTGGTGTCTTTCCTGAATCTTAAACAGCTAGAAAACTAACAACAGTAGAGTTGTACGCCCAAGCAGTTATATCTCTAGTGAATAGTGTCACTGTACATTATTAAAGGGAAAGTTAGCAGTATTGGAGGTGTTACATGGTCATAATGTATGTACAGCAGTATGATATACAGACGCTCCTTTAGCCAGTTAAGCTTAAGGTATACAAACAGATCATGGTATCTATTTATCAACTCTTCAGTTTACGTTCAAGAATATCTTGATCAATGTGTGGTGAACTTTGCAGAGCAGTGTTCAAGAGGAATAAGCTATTCTTCAGTAGGATGGTTAACAAGTACACTCCGAACCCTATTTATTGTATTTTCACTAAAAACTGCAAAGGAGGTAAGCATATATCGTCTCTCTCTTTGTAAGTAGTAGTAATATCACTTCCATAAGTTGAAATGTGTTGTCTTTGTCAGGAATAAACAGAATGTGAACAGTCAGTGCTGGATTCACTGACACCAGATGGGATATCACGAAAAGTTAAAATAATAAGAACTGTCGTTCACTGAGGATGAGAGTGTAAAACTGGTCTCTGTCAGCTTTAATCACTGCTTTTTATAATTTAAACAACACATTCTCAGGGACTGATTGTCAGTTCCTTTTTGTCTTGCCATTAAAAATGTTTTGTGTAATTCTAACAGTGTGTTTCTTTCTAGCCAAGCTGGCAGTGTGGCTCAGTTGCCATGAAGTTATGTTCAGACATTCATGGTTCCCAGAGGATGAATCCTACTGACTTCAGTGATCCCTGGATTTTCCCTCAAGCACCACCATGAAGTTCACATTTTTGGCTGTTGGTAAAATGTCTCAACAACTGCCAGATAGACTGCTGTGAAATTTGGTGTAATATTCATGTCCTCCATCAAGATATAACTGTTATAACTCTAGACCCTAGCATTCAAAAATGAGTACTGCAGTCCACACAAGCTGAGTTGGAGCCATAGACATAGAATATTAAATAGGTTGAAGCACGTCATTTTCCCCCGCCTCCTCCTTCTTAGGCTGCAGAGACACTGAACCTACAGGAGCTCAAGACAAGCGCAACATTGTATTTTAACAGATAAATTACACAAATATTTACACTGTAAGATGATCAGCTGCATGTATGATGTAAAGCTAAGCCTGTTATCCTGAAAACAAAAGCCCACTGCTCCAAAAATACACACTCTGGAGTTTGTATTCAGTGACTGCCTGCCTTACTGTCTGCCAGACTCCATTAACATTGCTCAATTTAACCGTTTTAATCATCTGCTCCTTTTAAAATATTACTAATGATTCCTTAAGACTCATAAAAGACACTAACTCATTTGGCAAACATATGGCATTAATGTCAGCTCCATGTAAATTGAATAAACATGAAACGGGCAGTGTAGCCACAACAAAAACAGAGGTTCAGCATTAGAATGGACATCTCAAATAAGAACATACTGGCTGTATGTTCCAAGGATGTTTCCTTAGTCTAATGATATATCAAGGCCATTTTATGATTTAGCACAGTTAATATATTACATATTTCTCATTTAAAGGGAAAATTCACCACTTTTTATGTGGATATCCAGTCAGCGTTGATTATAAATGTAGTCAGTTGAAGCAATAAATTCCTCAGTGGTGATATATTGACCAAGAAAACTGACTTCTCCTGCATTGAGCTTCTGATACCCACACCTATATTGCTGTGTGTCACCACTCTAGCCTATAGTTAGAGATGCACCGATTCCAATTTTCTTGGCCGATCTCTGATTTTTTAAGGGTCTGACCTGCCGATTCCAATTTTTCAGTCTCTCTAAGAACTATAATTCACAGCATTCACAAACATTTTTGCAACTTTTCTTGTAAAAATAAACTGAATGTTCATAATAAAACACTGACTATAAAATGTTTATTAAATACTACTTTACATTTTCTCCAGAAGTCTTCAAGGTTACAGCCAGGCCTTGTTACAATAGGTGCGTTCTGATGAGGCAGGCCAGCGCAGAATCGATCACCGGACTTAATCCCGACTTGCTCTGACGTCACGCACACTTGCGCAACTATAACCTCACCAGATCGAGGCTGCCGCAGTTTTTATTAGAGTCACCTGAATTATGAGCTGACAGACTCTGATTGGCTCTTAATTTTGACCACAAACACCACGTGTTGTATATAATACTAATCTTCTGCGTAATTTAATGCTAGATATGTTAATCTGATGTTGTGCAATGAAATTTTAATCTGTCAACAAGCAGATATTTTGTGTCTGATAATAATAAAGGTTATATACATGACTTATCAAACAAACAGTTACAGATAAAAGAACAGAGGTTCATGTAACAGAAGGGGGATCTCCTCTATTTCAGCTTCAATCAGCGATCAAGAACACATTTCATCCCTTCAGCTATGAACGTGGTCTGCGAACTACAGGTAACCTACAGGTGATCTATCAGGATGTTAGAGTCTCTTCCTGAATGTTCTCTGAGGTCTGCTGAAAACTGTCCGACTTGACTGCAGCTTTTTGTCTCCACCTCGTGCTGCGGCCGCCTGATTCCGCGCAGTTCATCTCAAACGAGCCGATTACTACAGGTAACGCGATCTCGCGAGATCCATCTCGCGGGACGTGATTTCAGGTGATCTCACGTAGAAGCAGATGTAATCCAACCGGAGACAGACAGGTGCAAGAGTTTTCTGTAGTAAAGCTTTGCATTGAGAAAAACAGAGGGAAAAGTTAAATGAGTCTGGATGAGAAAATGTTTGAGGAGACGCATCAACACAGGTTGTTTACTCTTCAGCCAGAACAGGAGGTGAGATTTTAACTGGCTGTGAACAGCAGTCTGCTGCTGGTTTACATTAGCCTGAAGAGCCAGAAAGTTTACTGCTGTTTGGCGACTTTGTCAGCGTCTCAGCTGCTGAGTCTCCTTGTAGGCGGTCTGTCTTCTCTTTATCCTGTTCTTGGAATCTATCCCTAACACTGACTTCATGCATGCATGTGTCCGAGTGTGTGTCTGTGATCAGTGCTGTTGTGGGTGTGACATTACAGTCAGTTTGTCTGCTGCTCGGGTGATGTGACCATGTGCAGAATATGACCAGCACAGAATCGGATATGTGACACTAATCACTGGTCAGGGCCGGTCACACTGAAAACCAGCTGGTTCTGGTCTTTGGCTGGTTGATCGGTGCCTCCCTACCTATAGCTGTTACTCTCTTGGCCAGAACATTGTGTTAAGCGACCAAAATACTCATCTAGCACACCTCATGGAACCCAGCGGCAGAGACAAGAAATCAAAGTTGAAATAGCCTGTAGTTCTTCCCTAACACCAATAACATCACTGTGACATCACGGGATGCAGGAGCTTTTACAGATTTTCGAACAGGAGATCTCAGCTTTCTCTGTCAATATAGAACACACTGAGGAATTTATTGCTTCAATTGACTGCATTTATCATCGACACTGACTGTACATCCACATAAAAAGTGCCAAATTTCCCTTTAAGGCTCTTATTTACATTAATTTCCAAATGAAAACACTGCAGCAGACAAACTGACATTGACATCATTTAACATGAGAACTTGAACTGTGTAGCTGCCAAGACAACAATCTGCATCTTACCCTCCGGAGTCTTGCTTATAGGAACAAAACATCATTTATGTATCGTGTAGAGACAAGCTGGGAGTATGGAGCCTCCACTGTGTCAAACTGCATTAAATTGGCTTTTCTGTTTACCCGTTCTCTCAATAAATAAGTCTCAATACACTGTTGAGTTCATCATCCTCTGGTGCTGTATGGACAGGATTTTGTATCCGTGTTTGAGACTTTTTTGCATTGCAAGAGAGAAAGTGATTTCTGTGTTTTTGTTGCGTTCAATTTGAGATGCTCGAGAGGGTACATTGCAATGACAACACACTTAATTAAAAAAAGAAGATGTTTATATGCTGGTAGTTCAAGACAATTAAGTTAAAATTGTAAAAGAATAATTTATTTACCATTCAGGGACCCTTATTGCTAACTGACAGAAAAGGGACATTTTGTACAATTCCAACAAGAGTATTTAATAACTATTTCATTTTGTCTACCGCTATAAACCTAATAAACACCTCTAAAAAAGAGGGATTAACACAAATATACACTGTACATCACACACCAATGTTAGTCTGTCAAGAATAAAAAAAAACAAAACCTGCATGATTTTATTAAATGACATAGAATAGATTCTCCATGTTAGCACTATTTTTTACTCATACTGACCAATCTACCAACTGACCAACTACATCTTGACACAATGGAAGAACAGAGTGAAAAAGTAAAAAATATTACAAAAAGATCCAACTCTAAGTGCTATGTGTATGGACTGAAATAATCCTGTTTATGTCAATCCTACCATCACATTTGTATGCTAAATCTCTAGCCCATGCTATGTGGCAGGCAGATTTAGGCAGTAAAATAACATTTCAGATAACATGGCAACCATAGGAAATAAAAACATACAGGGTTGTCAAAATAAAACACAAAGTGTTTAATGGACAAAAAAATAAACCATAGCTTTAGTTTTTTTTCCAGCCACTGACAAATTAAATAACCATTTTATATCTTCCCTGCCACAATGCCCACATGTGGGACCACCAACAATCACATAATGAAAAAATATATTTCAGATTATAATTAACATTCTCTTCTTGTACAGAATTAATTTAAATAGTCTAAAATGCAAACCAGGAATGCTCAGTTAATGTCTGTTAATATTTTCATCTGATCGTTAAAAACAGACTGGAGATTCATAATTGACACATCCATTGGTGATGGATTCAAAATTTGATCAACCTTGTTTTATTTCTTCATGGGACACCATCCTGGTTACACACACACTCATCAGCTGAGCTTTCACACTCTTAAATAGGTAACCCCATTTCCGTTTTTTGAAATGGAGCTCAGTGGGATGTTTAAAGGGATAGTTCAGATTATTTAATGTGGGGTTATATGAGGTACTCATTTATAGTCAATATATCATCTACAGTAGATGGTGGTCAGCACGTCCCCAGTTTAGAGAAGCAAAGAGGAGTGCCAGTACAGAAGCTAAGGAATGAACTGTTGTGGACAGGGTCAACAACACAAGTTATTTCAGACACTTAAAAAAGATCCACCGAAGAAAAAAAAAATCATCATCTTTTTTAAATACATATTTTTTTAGAGGCCTTCAATTTATCCAACAGCTGAAGTGAGGACAGGAAAGGGGGACAGGCGGTGGGGGAATGATACACAGCAAAGGGCCACAGGCAGGAGTCAAACCCACAGCTGCTGCATAGGACTCGTAGCCTCGTTACATGGGGCATATGCTCTCCCAACTGAGCTACCTGGCCACCAAAAATCAGTATCAGTTATATTTAGAACAATTTCACCACTTTGCTTTGCTGTTGGCCAGCATTTTCTCACAGTTCTCTCAGCCAAATATTGCTCCAATATTTCACTCGTCAAACCAACAAATCTCCATAGGCGCGAAATCAGTCATTTTGTCTCACCGAACATGGGAGCTGCTGTTCTACTGCTGCCTTGATATGTTAGTTTGTTTGTGTTAATGTGTGTGTAACCTTAGTGTTTTAAAAGGTTAGTTCAGATTCACACAATAAAACAAACTAATAGATCAAGGCAGCGCTAGACCAGCAACTTCTGTGGTCTCCAAGGTAAAATCACTGATTTCACCTATGGAGTTTGGTTGGTTTGGAAAGGGCATATTTGGCTTATTTAACGTCGGGTTTCCATCCAAAAAGGTTGTCTAACGCCATAGTGTTGAAAATATTCTTTATATAGTGTACACTTCAACTGATAGGGATTCTTTTCTAAGTAAGTAAAATACATTTTGTTGCTGACCCTGTCCACAGTAGCACATTGCCTTGCTTTCATGCTGGCCTTCTCTGCTTCCATGAACTGGGAGCATGTCCACTGGCATCTATCTTAGGTAATACACTACCTATAGTACCTCACACGACCCTGCATCAGATAATTCAGAGGTATCCCTTTAGAGTCATCAATGCATTTCGGCAATATGGCCTTAATGTTTAAAACCACTGCTGAGACAACAGAGAACCATTCAAATGTCTCATTTCAATGCTTTGTGCTTCAGACTCAAGAGAAATCAACATTAATCTGAGCCTGCAACAGCTCTAACTTGCCTAATGCAGTGAAAAGTGAAACATACATGGTTTTTGCCTTTTATTACAGCTATTGAGTTATACCTTAACCACGCCCCCTGAATGGTATCTTTATTATCCATATAAAACTAATTTTTTTTTTTTAGGATTTTACTGCGTTTGAACCACTTGTTTTTTTGCTAATGTGATTATCATTTAATCCAATGATATAAAAGATCAAGGCTATTACACAAGCAGAGTAACATGAGTCAAGATATGGTCACATTAAACTTCTGTCCTGCAACTATTTGCCCCATCTCCCCGTAACTTCAACTGCAACCAGCACCAGGGCTGCAACAATTAATCGATTAGCTTTATCGAAACAAAATTAGTTGACACCAATTTTGATAACTGATTTACTGGTTCAGTCATTTTTAAGCAAAAATGTGAAACATCTGCGGGTTCCAGCTTCTTCATCATGAGCATTTTCTGCTTTTCTTAGTAATTTATGATAGTAAATAAAGCGTCTGTGTTTTGCGCTGACATCCCTTTCAGCTCTCGGAAATCGCGATGATCATTTTTGATAATTTGTTGAAGTTTGACAGACTGAACAATAAATCACACAATCCTGAAAATATTTAGCAGGTGAAACTGATAATGAAAATGATTGTTCGCTGCAGCCATAGCCAGTACAACTGACAAATTCAAGGATTCATGTCCTGGATTGATCTCAATCTCCTGCTGGCTCCAGACGACTCTGGCACGCATCATGACCATGTTTAGTGCATTACACTACATAACTTGTTAAACAGAAAAGCTAATGTGACCGTACCTTATGCTGACACTATCAATAATTACAGAAGATTACTGTTGACATGGAACCAAAGAGGATAATGGGGGTGAGGGGGGCACCTAAAAGGCACAGGTAATGTAGCGGCAAGTGCCACTTAGTAGGTCTCTGGTATAACAAAGTCAAACTCTGTGGCTCCCTGCGGAGGAGTGTTCACTGTCGACCCTGGTCGGCCGTGAGTGTCAGGTGACATGTGAGCGTCAGGCTCCACAAAGATGTCGTCCCAATTCAACATCCTGGTCTGGGTGGAAGAGTGGACGTCTTCGCCCACGGTGGTGATGTGATGCACGCTGCCATCCTCAGATATGACGGGGAACCCTGCCCCCTCAGTAGTCCATGAATACGGCTTCATCTGCACCGTCTTACATGGCAGCAGACGGTACAAGTTGTTGTCGGCGTCGTCTTTCTCCTTCCTGCCGCAGGGGTCCTGGTTGTGGGCTTGCTTGCAGTGGGTGGACAGTAGCTGGTAGTTGATGAACATTTCATTGCACACCAAGCACTGGTACCTCCTCTCTCCTGTGTGGTGGATCTCATGTTTAGTTCTGTACTCAGCCAGAGCAAACACCTTGTTACAATAGCGACACGGATACTTCTTTTCCCATGAGTGGGTGTTGAAGTGGCGGCGGAGACTCGTCAGACACACATAGGGGCGTTTGCAGACGATGCACACGTAGAAAGTCTTTCCATCCATGATCAGCTCATAGTGATCCTCAAGCTCATTTTTGGTCCTCTTCCTGTTTGGACTGGTCTTCAGTGAGGCAGGTAGTTTATCTGCAATTTTGGCTGCCATTAACGACCTCTTCCCTTTTTTGGCTTTTGAGCCTCCTTCACCTGGATCTTCTTTCACTGGGACGATGTCGTAAGTATCTTCTCCAATGTTTGCGTACACTTTACAGCCTGATGAAATAGAATCAATCTCTGTGGCTGTATTGAGAGTCACTGTCTTTTTTGCTGCTATAGCTGATTTGGGAATGTTTGTATGACTCACTGGGCCTTCAGACACATCTCGGAGTCTTATTTTGAAATCCCCTTGCTGAGATGTAGAAGTAGAGACGTGCTTCTTGTGGACTCCCAGTATATCATTGTTTTCAGAGGACTGAGAGGCACTCGAGGGCTCTGGGGTGAAACTGCTCGCCCTGGCTGGAGTTGCAGGAGCACTTCCTGAGGACACTCTGACAGGAGAAGACGAGTTGTTGGAGCTGCTGTCTGGACTTTGCAGGGGACTGTTGTTGTTGTTAGACAAAGTGGGGTTTGGACAACTGATGCTGGAGGGTTTTGCAGCATATGTTCTCATGGGGGTTCGGGCTTTCTCTGTTTGTTTTGCAACTGCCTGATTTGATTCTTCAGTTTGCTTTGATGCGACATTTTCTGAATCAGCTGAGTCCAAATCAATGACTTCGCCAGAGCTGGCTTTCTGATTGGCTGCTCTGGTTTGAGCATCTGTTTGTGAGACAAACATAACATCACTGTCTGAGTCATCATCATTACCTGCAGGTTTGCTTGTCTGATTGAATTCCTCTGCAGATATTGAGAACGACTCTGTGATGATGGGCATCATCTCTGTGGATGTGTCACTTTTATTTTCTGTCTCCTTAGACAAACCAGGCAGACCTTTAACTTGTGATAATGGTGACCCCAAGTTTGCAATGAACTTGACTCCCAGTATCTGTCCAGCATTTATGAGCTCCTCGAGCATGTCAGAGCGGACACGGACAATCTTAGAGCTGTAGATGTAATTGAGAATCTGCTCAAAGATTTCTGCTTTGATGAAGTTTAACTCGATTACTTGTCCAGCGACACTGAAGAGCTGGTGGAAATATGTGCTTGAGGCAGACAGGATTGTTTTGTGAGCTCTGAACTTCTTGTCCTGTATGATGATGGTGACATCACAAAATAATCCATGGTTTCGCTGCTCATTCATTGACTTCAGCACTGCTGCTGAATATTGTGTGTCGGTCGCAGATATCAGCTTTAGACTTGGCATGTCTGTGGAGAGAAAAATCAAAGAAAACAAATCAGAGTCACACTTCCAAATGAAAAGGAAAAGTCAGATAATTACATGGTGACATGCAGAATGCCACTAGGTGCTTAAACAAAACATGCAGTTAGTTTCCATATCCGGCTTTTCCAGTTCAAACCGTCAGTTATTATCAACACCCCAGCAGCAGTTAAAGGACATTTAACCTGAAACTCCACTGATGTTTTCTTTTGTTTGTGCAAAATTACAGACAGTCCAGTATCCAGTGCATTAGCTAGCTAAACCTATGGCAATTTAAAACTGCAATAAGTCCTTCATACATAAGGGTAATGATCTCTTAGTTTTGTTTATTTAATTTTAATTTGTCATAAAAGGGCGTTGTTAAAATTCATGATCATTAAGACTGCCGTTTTGGCTGCTGTTGACTTGTGCATCATGCTGTCACACTGAGAGGTGCTGATGAATGAAACAAAAATGTTCATTTTATTCAAACACGTGCCTTTAAATAGTAAAACCAGAAACTGATATTTGGTGCTTTTTTTTGCAGAGCTGTATGTATGTGGCTTTTCTGTGCTGAAATTTCAGGGAGGGAAATCAGCACCAGTTGCCAGCCAAATGTTGGTAAAATAGGAAAGTGGCTGTTAGATTATATTGACATTTACTGACATTATGTTTTGTGAGACTGTATCGTTTCTCAAAACACTGGATGGTGATATTGTGATACAAAGATCTGTGACAGTGCTTAATTTTGTGTTGTATTTAAACCCCTGAACGCTAGATAGCAGTGCTGTTGCCTATCTTCCCTGTTCTGACTGCATAAGTAAACTTAACTCAAAAGTTATACATTTGGTGGTTTATTCTTCATATTATGACTGTCTTCCCAAAATTAGATTTAAAAAAATGGCAATAATAATGATAATTACTTTGCTTACAGTATTCCAATACATCACGATATACTGAATCGCAACCTCTGTATCGTGATACGTATCGTCAGATTCTTGACAATACAGTTCCCACTACTTTGCCTACCCACAATGATATAAAGGGGGTGGACAAAACATTACAGAACACTTTTCTTTTTTGTGCAAGGCTCAAAATTAAAACCAATAAGTTAAATCACAACCCTCATGAAAACAGTATGTATGGTGGGACTGTTGTTAGCTACATTAGCTTAAGCTGATTGTGCCAGCTGTAATAAACTGTCAGCTGTTGGCGTTAAATTACAAATCCATCACTGGTTCGAGGCCGTGTTGACTGAAACAGTCTGATGACTTGAATGTATGAATGTGAACATCAGTGTTTGTAACCATGTTAGATATGTTGGTTGTTAGTCAGGCAACTACAACAATAACGTTAGCAGACGTTAGCTAACACTAGACGCTAACAGCTACCTAACAAAGTTGTAGTAACAAGCTGAAGTTACACATCTCCAGACCTGTTTGTTTAACTTAACCAGGGACAATCGATATTTTGAGGAATCTATTATTAATGCAATCGATATGTTTCAAGTAATAATCACACACTGCTGTTAGCTAGCTAACAAAGGTCCTACGTTACCTTCTTCCTCATTATAGAGGAGCTCACAGCGCGGCCTAACACTTAGCAGCTTGTTAGCATGCTAGCTTCAAACACAACACCACAATGAACACATGCTACTATGAAAAGCTGCGGCGTTTAATGGATGCACATCAAATTAATTCTGTTTACCTGCAACCCTGGTGTTTTCTGTCGAGAGCAGGATCGCTACCACCGGCTGTAGTAACTGTTAGTTGGCTACAGACAATGGCTAACAACAACGACAGCTTCCCCTGGCAGGGTCCTGTCAGGAAGGGAACCCCAGACCCGCGACAGATCTCGCGAGAAAGATCGTTTTGACTCAACCCATGATCTTTCCTTAACCTCAAACGGTTACATTTTTTTTGTCTCTACATCTAATCATATCGTAATCGTAGCGTTGTCACATTATAAAACATAATTGGTTTGTACAACGCACTCAATGACGAAACCACGCTTACAAATCTCGCCAGCGTTACACAGATCAAGGGTTCCCTTCTAGCCAAGACGCCGTGCAAACTGCATTCGGCGCTAACGCAGCCTCATTGATTGAACAACCACCAGGAGCCGCCGTGGTATGGGATTAAAACTACAGAATTAAAACTGTATAGAATTACAAGACATATTAACAACAACAGCTTGACTTAATAGTAGCCTGATCATCAACAACGAAATAGTGTTTGGGCGTTATTTCAGTTGGAAAATGTTGACTTTTCCCACACCGGGATTAGCATTGAGATGACTTCCGGTTCATTAGTTTCGCTTTCAAAATAAAAGTTGTGCCCAGAAGAGAACCCCAGACTTGCGATAAACGTCACGAGAGCGTGATCTGAGTTCCCTAACCCTGACCAGGTGCTCTTTTGTCCTTGAACCTAAGTAGGTCTTAACTACAGCAATGCCACATCATAAAACACAATTAGTTTGTATTACGTGCACGTTGGAGACACAAACCGTACGAATTTCACGAGTTTCCCTAATCTAGGGTTCCCTTCTAGACACAACGCAAAATAAAAGTGTTGAGATTGCTAGTTTCAAGTTCAAGTACAAGTTGTTTATTGTCATTTCCACATACAGAGTGTACGGGAAGGTTTCTCATAGCCAAGATGCTAACGAGACATAAAAAAAAGCACTCATAAAATTTAAAAGATAAGTGCAGTGTGTACAGAGCTGGTCGAGCCCTATACGGACACTATGCAAGTTGTGTAGGGGCCTAAAATTTCTTATTTATTTTAATGTCAGTATTCACTTATCTGAAGATTCTACACAAAAATATTATATTCAATAAATATTGTTTTTTGTACCTCATTCTGCTCTATACAGATCTACTTATTCTTTGACCGACAGATGGAGCAAACTGGGGATGGAGGACTCTAGTGGAAAACACTGGGGTGTGACTGTGTGGCAAATGATTTACATGGCCCTCCAGTCAGTTAGGACGGCCCCTTAGCAGAATTTTTCTTAGGGCCCCATAAACTCAAGTTTCTATATTGGACATCCAGGTGGCCTGAGGGCTTGGCAGAGCAGCAGCTCCCCCTCATGGCCCAAATCATTCACTGACAGATCCAGCTCTGACAGAGCAGTGGTCTGACATGAAGACCTCCATCAAGTGAGGACAGCACTCACCTGTCACCTCACAATCAAGGGACCTGAGCAAAAGAAACAAAAAGTTCACAAAAATATTAATATTAAACGTATGCTTAATCATTTTTCCTGGGGTGTTTGGACATTCACATTGCACATGTTCTAGCTACTGTGGCAACAAGGGCAAACAAACTAAACTCAAGAAAACACATACAAATTCAGCAAACAAAACACACATCAAGCCTTCAAAAACATCTTCATTAGCATGACAGCACATGCACAGCCTTTAGAAACATGCTGCAAATACACAAAATGACAATGATTAAAATCATGGCAACTAACTTCTTCCAGTCAGACAAGTGGTTTAAAAAAAACGAATAAAACTATTAAAATTATTTTAATGAACAATAAATCATTAAGGTAACATTTCATTCAAAATGGTTGAAAATGCAGTTTTTAGCTTCTCAAATATTTCAATTTCCTGCATAATTTCTCCAGTATTATATTCGACTTAATATCCTTGGGTTTTTGGACTAACAAAACAAGACATTTAAAGACATCACCCTGGACTTTAAGAAACTGGAATGGGCCATTTTCACTATTTTCTGACACATCACAATACCCTTCTCTCTCTCTTCTACATACAGAGAATCTAATTGTGTGTGTGCACATGTATGTATGTATGTATACATACTATATTATATATATATGTAGATATGTATGTGTATATATATATATACACACCACACACACATATACATATATACGTATATGTATATAGATATGCACACACACAATTAGAATCACTTGATATACAGCCATCTAGAGAATGTCTGTGTTGATCACATTTGAATGAGGTCTTGTGAAGATACAGATGTTAATTGATTTTTAATTTTTCATAATTTTTTATAAGTTTGGATTGTGAAATGTCTATAAATTTAGATTTGTTGTAATAAGTCACGCCCACTTGAAGGAATTATTACCAAATTTCATGTATGGACTGAGTCCTGACCCAAGATCATGCAAATCAATTTTCAGACAAAGTCATGCAGGAGATATAAACTTGAACCATTTGTGGCGCCCCCTAGATGCGCTTCAATATGTTAGCTTAGCAAACGCTCCTGAACACGTGTCTCAGTTTTCACATTGATATCCAGGAGTTATTACTGATTTGAGAAAATTAGTTATTTTCATAAAAATTGATTGGCTCATAAAATCCAAACATTGTTGACATTTTTAAAGCAGAAACTTACTTGACAAAAGATGCAGATTAATTGAACAATTAAATTGTGAAAGAATTTTGAGTCTAGGCTGAGCCATTTTCAAGATTATTACAGAAACCTATACTAGTTTGTTACAGCACCTCCTTGAGGCCAATAAGTGTCATTTTTGTTGCCCAAGGAGTGGGTGGAACTTACAACCCACTTGCCATTTGGTGAATTTTTCGTCTTGCAGTTTTTGCTGCTCAAACACTTCTAGCACAGAAAAAAAATAAAAAGAAGAGGAAGAAAAAGAAAAAGGAAGAAAGAAAGAATCAGAGCAAAAACAAAAGGGTCTACAGTGTGTGATGCTGCTTGGACCTCAAATGAATATAACAGAAAACAAACTTGACAGCCAACATACAGGGGCTGTACAGATTTTTTTTGACTGGGTGGTCAAGGGGGCCACCGACTTATTCTTTCTTATGTTTTTTTTTTTATTGAATCGAAAAGAGTACTAATTTTGAATGCATTATTCAGTTATTTAAGAGAACTAAGAGTTATGTCACCTCCTTCACCATATAGTAGATGCCAGCTCTGTTAGATGGAATATCGTTGGCGTTGACAAAATGTCACATTTTTTTCATTTCACACCTAGTCATAGTGAGCAGCCATTTTACTTTTTAAAGTTACTTAGAGTTATCTTAATGCAAATCAAAATACATATTTACATTTTTAAACCATAATTCTCCCAAAATACAACGGAGATAACTAACCACATTCAGACAAGTATAGAGGATAAGAGCGTCTTGCACTTTCTTGCCCCAGGCTAGACACATTTTTTTTTTCTAATCTTTTTTGTCTTTTGTCTTAACTTGTGTAGCATTATCATGTTGCCTTTCTGAAAAAGACTTTATATGGCCTTGTGAGACACATTTGAACTGAACATGCTCTGTGTAGCCTGTTATAAATATGAGGTGCTCTAACAGGACTGGAAAGAGGCCTGTCAGCCACCCACAGGGATATGGCCAAGTACCAGCTCACCATGGCAACAGCTGATCCAGAGAGGAGAGATGATGCATGAAAAAAATTAAACCAACAGTATTTTTCCTCTCTTGAGGAAAGGTGGCACTTATCATTTTCAATATTCATTAACTTTCAGCCAAATTTCAACTTGTCATCAAATACCCTCTTTTATTTAGGCTATTCTTTTTAGAAATTTTCAGTGAATGCTGTTTATGAGTGTTCACAGTAGGTTAAGCACCAGGCATGCTCAGGTGACAGACACACACAGAGGCCAGTCAATTGTGTTTGCTTATATTTTTTTTGCCAGATTGTTTTAATCAGTGGTGGAAAAAAATATTCAGATCCTTTGCTTGAGTACTGCAATGTAAAAATGTTAGTAAAGTCCTGCATGGGAGTATTAGCAGCAAAAATATAGTTAAAGCATTGGTCTAGTGTCTCTGACTGATATATTATTATTTATGACATCATTAGATCATTAACAGTGAAGCGTCAGTGTGCAGCATGTTAGTTATTTTAGCTGCTGAGGTGGAGTTAGTTCAAACTACAAGTTTTATACATAGGGACACCTAATAAATCTGAGGGTCAACTTTTTCTCTTATCTTTGATTTTGGTGAAACATATGATCATTTAAACATTTACTAAAATGACACCATGTGAGAGGTTTCGAGGGAAAATCGCTGTTAGGTGGTGCTTAGACATCTGAAATCTGAAATCCTACACTACTGCTTTTTGTTACATGTCAAAAGCACAAAACTGTTGAAATACTGGTTTAGTCTTTAACAATCTGTTATATTTTAAAAGCTTGTTACATCATCCATTGTGTAAAATCTTCCTCTTAAAAGTAACTAGTAACTACAGCTGTCAAATAATGAAGTGAGGCAGAAAATATATTTCATTCTGAAATGTTTCGGAGTGGAAGTATAAAGTAGCATAACATGGAAATACTTGAGTAAAGTACAAGTACTCAAAATTGTACTTAAAGGGATAGTTCACCCAAAAATGACAAGTCAGTTATTATCTACTCACCCTCATGCTGATTGAGGGTTAGGTTTATTTTGTTAGTCCACAAAACACTGCTGGAGTTTCACAGGAAAATGGTGTTGTAGAATCTACCAAACAATCTAAGTGAATGGTGACCAGTTTTCAAATGTAAAAATCAACTGGGAAAAAAATACATCAAATGCTTCCATACTGCTCGTCTAGCACAATCCGAGTCTTCTAAAGCCCCGACATGCCGTTTACCCACTGTCACAACACACACACACACACACACAGTTCAGACGGTGTGCATATGCACCTGAACGTGGCTCCAAGCTAAGGATCTACAGTGAAGATTCAGGCTAAAAAACGTGTAAATAACATTTTTTAAGTAAACTTGGCATGTTGGGGCTTTAGGAGACTTGGATTACACCAGATGGCATTTATTGAAAACAAAAATATTTTGGAGGTATAAAAGTATTCTTTTGTTCGTAAGCTGTATTTTTGTCACGCTGTCCTGGTCTTTCATATATGTATTAATCAAAACTTACTTAGTTTGAAACATTTGTTGACTTGTAAGTGACATGTTTAGCATGTGTCTAGGTCAGTGTGTCTAGTTAGCGTATGACGTTTTGTCATGCCTATACATTATTTCTCAACATAAACCAGTCATTATTGTCGTTTTATACAATAAATACATTTTTAATAGACATTTTGCATTGCAAATGTTTCCAATCTTCCTGTTTTAAACAGAAATGTAGAGATTGAATAGCATCTTTAACAATTGCATATCGACCAAACCTGTGTTATAAATTACTAAATAAATAAAACTAGAAAATATGATAAAACAATACATATTTTCAGAACACTATGCTCACTGAGACAAAAAGAAAAAGTTAAATAGTGAAAATTTATGTTGGTTTGGGGTCAGATGCATCTGCATGACTTCTTTCATTCAAATAAATATTTTGAATCATATATCATATGTAATTGTCTTTAAGAGGTATAGGTAATTAACAGACTGATGGAAGTTTTAGAAACATTTGGTCTGAGCTTACATTTAGTGCATTCATTCATTCGTTCGTTCATTCGGTCATTCATTGATCTACCATTGTGTACGTCGTTACGTCAGCAGAGGGCGTCATCTCGGCCAGCTGTGCGGCCCCCCGCCCCCTGCCAGAGGAGTGAACTCATCCTGAGGGAGAAGCGGACAGGCATCCACAGTGAGCAGTCACCATGTCGGGGAAGGACGGCATGATGTGGCCCCTCTTACCGCTGCTGCTGCTCGGTCTGCTTCGACCCTGCACCGCCGCCGGACTCACACAGGTAGGTACCTGTTGATATCCACACACAACACATTTTTATTACAGCTTGAGTCCAGATAGACAAATAAATGAGACAGACGTGACAACCTGAGCAGATGACATCACTGTGTTTTTTTAATAATGAACCGCTCACACCTGCGCTGTGTTAAGATTAATTCAGCTGCAGCACTAAGAAACAGTAACCTATTTGCTTGAGAGTGTCATTTAACGTACAAAGTAATTATTTGTCACCTCTATGCAGGGTTTATAGTTTAAATTATTTTTATTTGACTTAAATGTTCGAGGCAGATTGTGTAAATCACAGTTCCACTGCTACACAGGTGGGTAATGAGACACTAATTTGCTCTGTAATAAGCAGCATGTGTCATCTCTCATAAGCTCTGATGGACAATTTTAACTTCTGCCAGCTTTTTCCCCCTCACTGCACTAAATATTCCCCTTGACAGATTAAGCTGGACTGCTCAGTGCTCCTTAGCAGACCTCGTTTAGAGCTCACAGGTTCTCACACACAGTAAAAACGAAAAAGTTGAGAAAATGAAAAAAAAAAAAAAAAAGCTATCTTCAATATATTTTTGAGTTTTATGAAAAAAAGTTTTAAATGAAAAAGAAGTTTTTCAACTAATAATGTTTGGTTGAGATAATTTAATATTCACTTATCAAAGTAAATAATGGTTAACTTAATATTTTCATCTGCAGCCATTTAATTTGCAAGCACTCAAATAATAAATCAGGTTCACACAGCTCACTGTGACCAATTTTTCAAATACAAATTTGTTTGGATTTCTAAGTCTCAGATTCATGTTTATTTAAAGAAGAAAAGTTAAATTATCTCAAAAGATTATAGACTGGCAAAACTTTGTCTAGTGTATTTTACCACTTAAGAGTTTGATTCAGAAATCTAGTGAAGGCAGTGCCTTCAAATTGAGTTTTCTCAAGTTTTTCTTTTTTTTTTTTTTTTGCAGTGCACTTTATGGATTGACGAGGCTTGTTGATCAAGTTGCATAAACACTCTGAACTTAACTCTGTCATTGTGTCACTCTGAACTTAATGACGATTACTTTGTGCTGCAGTGTCTACAACAAAAAGTTGGAAGTTAATTTAAATTTAGGGATGTTTAATATTTCTGCTTTGTTTCTGTGCTGCGGTTTTACAGTGAAGATAGTGAGAATTTAATCCAGATTTAGGGATGTTTAAAAGTTCTGCTTTTTACTGTGTTGAAGTGTTTACAATAAAATATAGTGAGAAGTTAGTCCAATTTTGGGGATGTTTAAAACTTCTTTTTTCCCCCTGTAAATGTCAGCTGCAACAAATGTTTTAGATAGGGGCTAACTTTGGCAGTTAATCACCAGTTCACCCATGTTAGACAGACAATTATGCAAGTCTGGGTCTTTGAGAGCAATGTTCTCCTGCTCTGTTGACACTGGGTCTGTGTTTTGTGGTGGGGCACACGTCAGTAGTTCAGCCCACGTAGTCAACAACAGAGGTATGAGAGGGAAGAAGGGTGAAAGTGACGCAGCTGCTCTTTATTTGGTTAAAGCTTTCAGATCCTGCTGGTAAATAAGCTCCTGATATTTGCTCTGTGAACAGGAGAGACAACAGAGACACTTGATCCATTGTTTGATCCTGTGGGCCTTTTCAACTGCAATTACCAATTTTTATTTGTTCATTATCAATTTCATCTTATAAAATGGCAAATAATTGCCTAAAATGCCTGCCACAGTTTCCCAGAGCCAAAAGTCAAACATTTTTGTTTAAATAATGTTTCAAAAACCAATTGGATTCAGTTTACCATCATGTAAGACGAAGAAAAGCAGCTAGTCCTCATATTTGAAAAGCTGGTACTTGCAAATGTTTAGCATTTTTGGCTGAAAAATGACTCGCACTACTAACTTATCAAAACAGTTGAATAAAACAATCATTAAAACGAGTGGGTGACTGAAGTTACAAAACACACCAGCCATAGTCAAACATTTATATGAAGCGAGAATGGTCAGATCTTTGTCACTGCAAATTATTGGCCAGAGAATGCGTGTTGCATAAAATGCAAATCTAAAAGCAAATAATAGACATAACATGTCGTGCATGATAAGAGTATATGGAAGGCTCTGCTGTCTTGTATATCCAGGAAGTAGAGTATTGAGAAGAAATACTATACTACAGTAAAGAAATACTTCTGATTGTGTTGGCTGTTGGCCAGTTGGAACAAATATAACCTGCTTTGACCTTTTATCTGTCTGTACCTCCAGCGGTGTGAGTCCACAGATGGCACAATCTACAAATACAAGGCGAAGACTCTGAACGGGAGTCACAGTGTGAACTTCAGTGACTACACAGGCAAGAGTGTCCTCTTCATCAATGTGGCCACATACTGAGGATACACCTACCAGTATGTGGGTAAGAAACGGCACCACACTTAAAATTATTTTGTGCAGCAGTATTAAAAAAAAAAACAAGCTTCTCCATCAGAAGACTTAACTTCTTTTAAAACTCTTCTCTTATCAGAACTGAATGCACTACACGAGGAGATGAAACCTCTTGGACTCACCATTCTTGGCTTTCCCTGCAACCAGTTTGGGAAACAGGAACCAGGACAAAAACAAGAAATTCTGCCAGGTTTAAAGTGAGAAATGCTTCTCTTTCAATTCTTATCTAAATCAGGCCAGCAGCCACAACTCTCTGAATAAAACCACAATGAAACCAATCAGTTGACCCTTCCCATGTCACACCCCTTTTTGTCTGTGCTCCAATAAAAGTTGAGCAAGCTCGGTACCCAGCAGAACCTTGGTCAACTTTCTCCTTTACAGTTTTCTGTACTCAGATGTGCTATGTGCCAAGTTCATCTATCTAAGAAAACCAAAATTTTAAGATGTGTAAAGGATGTTGCTGGGGAACCTGTCATATAGTCACATCTCAAGTTTGCCAATGTTAGCAAAATGCTAGCTAACTAGCTATTGATGTAGATGAGGTAGTTAGTAAGCCTTTTGCTAACATTATCTATCAGAAGTAACTAGCTATTTTTTTTACATTAATTTACAATGTGATTGTTTTACAAGTTTCCCACAACATCTCTTAAATTTCTTTGAATTTTGTCTTTCTTTTCAGACAAGCCTAGCACATAGCATAGGTCTATCCACATCATAGATGTATTACGATTCATTAAATATTCAGTTATAATGAACTGGATAGAGAACACAGAGACAGCACCCGTTAAGTCCAGTGAGAATTGCAAAGGAGAAGTGCTCAGTAATATGGATTTTAACGAGTTTCTGAACAAAATATGAGTGTTAATAAACCTTTTGTGTGCAGAGAAGAACACTTGGATCTTCAACATGTAAAAAAACAAACAAACTTTGCCCTTAGTCTGATAATTCAGTTGGTTGAGTGTTCGCCCCATGCACTGAGGCTGAGTCCTCTGCAGCAGCTGTGGGTTCAATTCCTGCCAGTGGCCCTTTGTTGCATGCCATTTCCCTCGAATGTGTTTAATACTGGGAAAAAACAAGATTTTGGTATTTTCTTCACTCTGTAGAAGATTTGGAAACATGAGAATCCCATGAACTTGAGTCACAAGCTTTTCACAAGACCATATATATTATAGTGGACTGTAACACAAGAACCTATAAAGCTGGATATAGAGAGGAATTTGCAATATTGGTAAATCCTCTTGTCAATTAACAAAGCTTCATTTAATTAAAGAAAGCATCCTTTGGCAAAAAGATCCATTTCTGTCCATGGCCTCTCTAGCACGCATAGAATTTATGGCTCAGGTTCCATCATTCATCTTATATCCATACCGAAGCCATAGCATTGTACTGTGTGTGGTATTACTCAGCTTGTAGTAACTCTAGAACTGCTGCCAGGCCACAAAGTGCTCAGAGGCACGTCCACTGATAAACTGCCCTCTCTCTGGATTCCAGGCATGTTAGACCGGGCAATGGATTTGTTCCAAACTTCCTGCTGTTTGAGAAAGGGGATGTTAATGGAAAAGATGAGCAAGAGGTTTTTACTTTCCTTAAGGTACGTAACAGTCTGCTTGCAAAGTGTGATCAAATTTGTGCTGCATGTCAAGTACAGCCTGTTTAAATCACAACATGTATCATTAATGCTGCAGCTGTGCACAAACACTACAGGCATATCTCAGTCTTATTTCTCTGACCTGACAAGTCACACGCCTGTATTTATTGAAGAGCGCACAAGTGTGTTCACACCCAACACAGAAGCATACCCACAGCCGAACCCAGTAAGAGGGATTTTCCAAATATAAACGACTATTAATAGCTCTGTTTTGATTTATGAGCAACTGAAACATTCTTACTAGGTTTCCTGTAATGGATGAAAAACTGGGAACTGATTTAACTGTGATGTAAATGATTAAATTTGTTTAACAAAGATGCTGTTCACATCTGTCAGGTCAAGGTCACAGATTATCCCTGCGTTACAAATTACATAATTTTACTTTTGTACATACTGCAGCAGCTCTTACAAAGTATGTGCTGTTGAATACAGTAAGCATACAAATAGGAAATACTACTTTGTCTTAACATTGTGCCTTGAACTTTGACCCTGAATGTAGTGGTGTTCATACAGAATTAAGTAAAAAGACTGTCTGTGCACTCTGACACTTTGACATATCTTCCAGAATAAAGGATTGTGTGTTAGAATAACCAAAAAAGCATGCTGTCTTGCATACTGCAAAATACGACTTGATGCAGTAGGACATCCTAGTATTTTTGTAACTTTGCACTGGCGACAGGCATGACTGGCGGCATTTCGTTTTTGGGTTGTACGCTTGCCTGTAAGTATGTTCGTCCATCCCATCCTTGTGAACACGGTATCTCAAGAACGCCTTTACAGAATTTCTTCAATTTTGGTACACATATCCACTTGGACTGGGATGAGCTAATTAGAATTTGGAGGTCAGAGGTCTTGTGGGATAAAATCTTCTCACTGGAGATTGTACTCTGGAATTATAAATGTCAATATTATTTCTATTTTGCCAAAAAATATATTTAATACCCTTCAAAGTCATCACTACATACATTATATTGTACATGGTGAAGCCATTATTCTTGTTGGCATAACACATTTGACTTACTAAATATTTTCCTGGTGTACTAAATAGGGTGTTGGAACGCAGCCGCAGCATTTTAATCCCGTGCTTTCTGTCATGCAGAGCGCCTGCCCTCCAGTTGGAGAGGACTTTGGTAACCCCACTGGCAGATTGTTCTGGGAGCCAATGAAGGTCAGCGACATCAAGTGGAACTTTGAAAAGTTTCTGGTGGGCCCAGATGGGAAGCCAGTGATGAGGTGGCACCCAAGCGTCAACATTTCTGAGGTCCGAGCTGACGTCCGCAGATACCTGCTCCAGCTGTACACACAGGATATTTTTAATTAGATCTGATTCGTCATAGTGTTGTCCAGCTATTGAAGTAACTGTAATGAGATGCTGAGGTAGAATGTGAAATAGAAAGTAATGTTAACAGTCTCTGATCCATGAAGATGGCATGTTGAATGAAGAGGAGGCTTGAAAACAGGAACTCTGTGGTGCCTCTTTGGAGTCTGGGGTTCAGGACAGCTCTTCAGTGCATTCAGGCTGCCCTGCGATCCCACAGCATCATGTCATCTTCTCATTCCAGGACCTGTTGGCCATTACTGCCTCAATGTTAATTACTTCCAATAAATCATGGAAAATAACACTGATGTGCAGACCTTTCTTTATGAGAAATGACTGTTGTACTGTGGGTGTCATGGCACGGTGAACACGATCTAGCATATTTGCAGGAGGGAATGTAACAAATTATGATTGTTATTGTTATGAAGTCATTTTTGGGGGGGGGGGGGGTACTTTTCATGAGTATTTTTCAAGTCTAATTTTACTATTAAGTATGTATTACACTATGTGAGGGTGCAGGTCTCATTACAACTAAAGGGCACGGTAGTGAAATTCAGCCCTGGAACGCCTCTCACTTTTGATTGCATTTGTTTATTATGTGACCTTTTAGTACAAGCAGAGAGAAGCAGAACACAGGGCAGATTTAGCTCCACTTCCTACGTTTATCAGAGGGTAGGTCAACTCAATTTTTGTGATTTCTCCACATTAAAATACCAGTCACACTATATTTTACCATGCACTAAAATGTAAACAATACTTTTATGAAACTAGATATATGCTCTTTATTAGACAGCTATATCTTAATTAGCACTCAGGTTGCACTACAGTGCGATACAAGCTGCACTTTGCATTCAATTTGACAAAAATATGTAAAGTAATTATTGGACTTATTAGACTTTTTAAGAGGGTAATTAGGGACAAGGACTCATTACAACAGAACTGTACAGTAAACTAAAGTGAAATAACAAATCTGCTTACTTACCCATTTCCGATGAATATGTGAACCAGATCTACCAGGTAAAGACCAGCATTATAGAGGCAGGAATACTTTGTCTGTAGGTGACAGTGGGGAAATGATACACTTTAGTTTACAGTACAGTTCTTTTGTAATGAGTCTAATTACTCTCTAAAGTCCAATAAGGGTATAATGCTGTTCTAGTTCTTGTCAAATTTAACTGAAAGCTAAGCTTATGTCTTATTAGTGTACTGTAAAACAAAGTGCAACCAAAATTAGAAAATGGCCCAAGGCCCTGAGTATCAGTGGCATAGATGTTCACTTCACTATGTAATCTACTTCACCTCTTTTAAAATCATAATTCCCTACTGAGTAGGACTTTGAATCAATACCCAAATCTTTCATCTGCATATATTTAGCCAATAAGGCTAAATGTGCCAATGAAACCCATGACACATGGACAGAAAAAACACTGCAGAAGGCTCAGGTTAGGGGGAGGTGACTGTGACCACTGAGAAGTGGTACGCAAAAAGTAAGTGTACTTTTTTCAAGTAATTTTAAACACCAGTAGTTTTACTTGTAGCTGAGTAATATTTCAGTAAAGTAACAGTACTTATACTTCAGCACAGATTTCCAGTACTGTACATTACCTCTGACATTTCTCTCTATCCTGCAATAAAAAATGGACAATATGAGCATGAATAAGCAGGGTGAGAAGCTAAGAGACATTTAGAATAGATTTATTAAGCCAGTCAAATACAAAAAGTCTCACATGTGCTTTTGCCTACAGCACAAAAAAAAAAAAAAAGGAATAAGGGCTACAAACCAAGAAAATACAACTGCCAGTAATTACAGCGTACCTTTCAAAGTGCAATTTCTCATTTCAGCTCTCACCCATCAGGATTATTGTTCCCAGTAACTTGTTTGATAAAATTGAGCCTTTTTTCAAATTCATCTGCACACATTTTGAAGCCCTTCATCTGACTACCTGATATACACTATACTAAGGAAACTTTAAATGGGTATTCAGTTAAAACAGTGGCTTGATTTTGAGATTGGATCTGCTTTAAAATGGAAACACACACATTATCTGAAGGCATGGAGCCTGTGTGTGTTATCAGGGCTCTTGACTTTGTGTTACAGCAGTTCACAGGTCAGTCGGCACGGCGTGGGTTGCTGGTTGTTGAAGTGGACAGAGAGCAAAGCCAGACGTCCTGGCAGAGGTTTTTCCCTCTGAGGAGCGGCTGTACTGCTGTAACACCGGATCTAGGGCCACTGAACACTGATGAAAGTCTTCCTCTTTCTGTAGCTGGAACAGAATTGGAACGTTTCAGCGCTAGACGTTGACATGAAATAACAGGATGAAGAGGAAGACAGTCATCATCACTGCTGCCTGAAGGTTTTGGTGCTGTAACTATGTCGGGGCTAAACTGTGGGCAGTAATACAAGATGCAGTAAGATGAGTATGAATATCGGAATGAGTGGTCAAATCATCAAATCAATTGTGGTCAAGTAGAAGTGTTGTGTTTAATGAGATTAGGTCCATCATCATGGGGAGAAAAAAAAGGTTGTGTATGTACTGTGCATTGTGTATTGTGTCTGATACAAACATACAATGTCAATAGCTACAATATATTGGGATTACACTAACAACATAGAAAGAACAGCATTACTAAAGACAATGATTTACACTTAGTCAATGCAACTATCAAAACAGTAGGTTATAAATAAATTATCAATAATCACAATCATGTTTTTGGTATGATACCATCAAAATTCATTTCCCAAAATTTTTGTTATTTCAACAACCACTTTTGAACAGTTACACATATGGGACATTTCTATAACATCGATGGTACTGAAGTAATCTTCATAAAATCAATTAACATTCACATTGCAATTTCTATGATTCAATGCACTTATATAGTCATTCATTGTTGGAATGAGTATATGTAGTCTTAGTCATATTGGGGAATGGCTTCCTGTAACCCTACAAGTAACAAACTAAGTGTCAAGTTGTTACATATTTGCAGAGAGACAATCACATAGGTATATTTTCTGGAAAAAAAAACAGAACAATGTTAATTATTCCAACCTATTTAACAAATGACTTCAATTCCTGATAAAAAAATCTAAATAATATTTCATGTATATATTCAGAATAGCGAAGTGTTTCACAAATAGCCTTATAAAACGCAAGTATAAACAACATTACAATAGGATATCTACAGTTCAGTAGGAAAATTATAGATCAAATCACACCTTGTCAACTCAAAAACAAACTGATTTCATGCTACTACCCAGACTCCGTCAGGTGGGTACGGTGATGCTTTAGTGCTTTCCAGGGTCAATGTTCTGTCGCTCCCTTTTTCCAAATCCTGCTCCTGCTCCTGCTGCGGCTGCTGCGGACTGATCTGCAGGCACACAAAAGGAAAGACTACATTATCTTCACAGTCACGAACTCGCTGCTGCTGCACACATTTTATTGAATGCTAACATTCAGCAAATGTTTGGTGTTATGATTATGTTGGCAATATCTATATTTTTCTTCTACTAAACCAACAATGAAGTGATCCTACTAACATGTACTGTCTGTGGAGCCAAAGTCTGATGCAGTATATCTTATTCCATTCTATTCTGAAATACTGTCACACACGACTGACAGTGAATTAACAGTTGGTGTTTTTCTGATCCACCAACCAGCATGTATTTTAGTGAGAAATCTCTGAACCTTCTGAAACAGTTTGTCTCTCATTCCCACAATATTCTCACCAAAAAAAAAAAAAAGCACAGCCAAGCAACAGAGGCTGGTATGGAGCTGAAGCGACAGAATCCAAAATGTGAAGTTTGTGCAGAAATAAATTTTATTTATGGATTATATTGTTGCCACATTGATAAGAAGACTGTCGACATATCACACCTTTTATCTTGTGTTTCTGGAGTTATGCTTTTTTGTCGACACATAAGGAATTGTTAATATGTCATATTTTTTAAAGTTCGGTGTGATATTTTCCCTGGAGAGCACAGGGAAATCACAATAGGTTTAATTCAAACTACTGATATGTACATTTTTTAACATTTGTAGCATGTGGAGGTTTGTGCGAACCTCCAAGGACGTCTCCCCAGACCCACCGCCAAACTGGTCATCTAGGAAACAGCTGAAGTAGGATAAGGTTGTGACGTTAACTGTGGCTAGTTATTAGTTTGATTAATGGTTAATAATGAATGTTTGTATCAATTACTGATGGTGGCTGATCAGGTTAATTATCAGCTGATTGTATGAATACAATTTTGTCTTCACAAAATATAATTACTACTTACTGTTACTGCATCATTGGTTTAGGCCCTGGTGCACCACATATTGGCTGCAATGCCCTACTGCTGCTACTACTAAGAATATAGTGCTGGTTTTAGTCTTTTGACAGCATTTTGTTGACAATAAGGAAAAATAGATCAATAAAACAAGTTTATGAAAATGTGATTTATAACAAATGAATAAGAATAAAAAAAGATTGTACTTGGTTGACTGTACCATACCTGCATTCTCTGGTGGTGGTCTTGAACTCTCTCCTACTGCTCTGGCCCCTCTGGGCTGCGGGAATGACGACTGCCAAGGAAAACCCTGACCAAAGAGAGAGCACCATCTTAGTTCACGTCACTAAACACTCATCCAACACAAGCAGCAGCCCTCAAGTCTCTGCCGCAACCTAACAATCGTTATTGAATGTAAGCGTGGATAGTTTGAGCTACAGTTAGAGCATCTGCTTGTTCCTCTCAAAAGATGAGGGGAGTAAAAGTTAAGAGAGAGAAGAGCCTTGTTTCCTCAGTGAGCCAGAGTCACTCCAGAGACAGAGACAGAGGGGCCTTAAGAGGACCCTTACCGGGGTAACAGGCTGGAAGTCTCGTACGGGAGGCGGTGCTGCGGCGGCTGCGGCTGTGGCGCCTGCTGCATTGGGCATCCGGGGAGGGAAGTGTATGGGCCAGCCCTCAAGGCCCTGCGGTCCCACCTGCACAAAGGGACCACAGTAGGGAGGGCTCAGCGGGCCGTTCACTGAGCCTGACGTGGGGTCTGAGGTACGTCTTTCCTGCTGCTGCCCCTACGAGGGATCACAAGTACACACGTGATCCCCAATCAGTGCATGGCTGCTACTCTCAGCGAGCGCGGTGGCTCTGTCATGGCATGGGCCACCGCTGACCTTCAACCCTGCTGCAGCTGCCTCCCCTCCCACTGAGGAGTGTCAATGTTCCACCTGTTGATCCCGAATGCACTGACAAACAAGCTAGCTGGAGTGAGGCTCTTGTCCTATGAGAGTATTGATTTGTCCACTCTGAACTTACAGTAAACATCTACATGGGGCTGCACTCTGCCACAAGAGGGCGCTACTATGCAAGTTTTACAACTCCTCTCCTATGTCTTGGCCCTAATATCAAGTACATGGCCCAAATGACCAAACATGTCACCTATCCAGCCTGATGGCACCGTTTCATTTAAAATTTCAAAATGTGCAAGACATGAGTGAGCTCAGACCTCGGCTGCAGCCAGTACCTGTTTGTGATGCTGCATCTGCAGTCTCTCCAGCTTACACCTCTCTGTGCGTTCTCTCTGACACTCATTCTGTGCCTGATGAAGCTGAACCACAAACACACAAAAGCAAATATTAGTGAGCAGTTCAGTTATAATTTTTATTGAATCAAGCTAAAGCTTTCCGAATCATGTCATATCCAGGAGAATATACGGTCACACTTTATTAACTAAAGTTTAATCAACTATCAATTTACCACGTGTTAATGATGCTTATTATGGTTATCTCACTCATAAACAATGAAATGATAATCAACTATGTATATGAACTATTAGCAATGCTACAATTTGTTATTTTATCATTAGTGTGTGTAAATATAAAATAATTAGAATAAAAATTAGATATTGTATCATATCTGATAGGACACAATCACATTTACATTTTTGATTAAATTAGTAAGCATTTGATAATGATTACCAAATGATTTTTAAACCTGTAGGAAACCATTACGTAGGCAGATGGACCAACTATTTGTCTGGTTAACAATTAGTTTGTAAACCATCTATAAACCTTCTTTTGGATGGCTATTATAAAGTTACATCTGATGATTAAAATACCTGACATGTTACATTAGGGATGTGAATTTAAGTAAGTAACATACTTATTTTAACCCAAAGCATGATCTTTTCCAGCCTACCAAAATAGTTTTGTTTCCTGAACCTAAGGACTTAGTTTTGTTGTATAATTGTACCCTAGTAGTCTTTGTGCCTGTACTTTGAAGATCTACCCAGATGTTGCATATTTCTTGAGCTGGAAGGGTGCTGACAGCATCATAGTTTGAAGCATATAGGGTCACTAACCAAGCTGCGATATTTGATTAGTTGGGAGTAGGAACGTGTTGTCTATAAATGTTATCAAGGATTCAAGGAGATTATTAATCATTTACAAGGTTGTATGACAAGATTTCAACATAGGCCCCTCTTAGGCCCCTAACTATAGTTAGTTTAAACTGTTACCAAATATACAAAGCGCTTACCTGATTGGTCAAATTAGTAATCTGACCCTGGAGTCTCTCAACTTGCCGCCTCAAGTCCTCTTTTTCCTCATTCATTCGCTCCCTGTCACTCCTCTCTTTTCTGAAGTCTTCTTCAAAGATCTTCACCTGAAGTACAAAACAACTATTTCAGGCATTTGAGGAAATGCATACTTGCAACAGAACTGTGTGTACCGTACATGTGTGTGCGTATGTTTTGCTGACATGTCTGACCTGTTCCTTTAGTACAGCGATTTGAGTGAGCAGCTCCTGCTTCTTCAGGTTATTTGCTGCATCAGCAAAATTACCCTGGCCAGGTGGTTGTTTGCGAAGATGAAGGGGAATGCAGATTTAAGGCTTCCTCTAAAGCCTGTGGCAAGATAAAGTCTAAGTATTACACAGAAATCTTTTTGCTCATCTCTCTCTTTCTGCATCTGTTGCGCACTCACCCTGTTGAGGCGTTGGATCTCCTTCTCCTGGTACTCCCTCTGTTTGCTGAGAGGCAGCAGCTGATCCTGCAGGTAGCGAATCTTCTGCTTCAGCTCAGTGGTCTCAGAGTTGAGGCACTCCTTCTCCCCCTGAAACATACATACCCAAAACGTTAAAAAAACACCTTTGTTAAAGTATCCTGAAACTTTGGGTCTCATACATATATGTTTTTTTTTATTTTTCTCTATTATTTGTTCTTGCACAAGGCAGGAAGAGGAAAACAATAAAATTCTATGGAGGATAAGTCCATATAAGGTGAGCAGACTTAAGTCAGAAAAAAAAGAAAGAAAAGAAAAGGACTGGAAACGCCACATGGCAGAAAAAAAAAAAGTGGATGAGTGCTTTGGAGGCATCACTGGAGAGATTTTGAGAGGTTTCTCTGTCGGGGTGCAGCAGGTACAGCCAACCTCCAGAATGACACACAGGTTTTGAAGAATTTTATTGCTAACCTAATCATCTTAATGTGTAAATATTGAAGATTATTAAAATAATTAATGAAAAACTGATGAAAACTGCTTCACAACTGTTGAGTAAATTACTTGTTTTCATCATTATTAATATTACGCAGCACCAAACAAGTTGGCTTTTGTGTGTATTGGCTTTATGCATCTTATCCAAGAACCTGTGGGAAGTATGCAGGTTTTCATGACTGCAACAAAAGTTCTTGAACGGTTTGTATGCACAAATAAATCAAATCTATTCGTAGAAATAATTCATGCATGAGGCCCAATCGAATTATTACATTTTAGTGAAATAAAGGTCAGCATGATAGCATCAACAAACTCGTTTGTCTACTTCCCCTGCATAAATCCACCATCCAGTTTGACCAACACCGTGTCAGATGAATATCAGCTGGGTGTTGTGTCCTCCTTTCTCACCTGTACATTTTCGATCTTGGACTTGGCCAGCAGCAGCTTCTTGTCATAGTCGCGCTGTCTCTGCTCTCGCTCTGCCTCCAGCTCAAGCACAGTTTTCTGGGACTCAGCCAGCCGTTGTCTGAGATCTGTGATCTGACGGACAATGTGAATCATTTAGTGGAGTCCACTTATCACACTTGTAAGGTACAATTCTCATAAACACAAGCCAAAACAAAAAAATCTGAATCAGTGATGACAACTCTGGCTGGGCTGCACAATATGAAAAAAAAATCATGCAATTATTTTGACAGATACTGTGATTGCAATATGATTCAGGATTATTTGGAATTAGGGCTGAATGATTTTGAAGAAATATCTAATTTGCAGTTATTTTGACCAATAATGCAGTTGCGATATGATTTGTGATATTTGAGGAAAGGATAATTTTTACATCATTATTCTCATTTTCATTATAAAACACATTGAAACAACTATGGTGTGTGTTGTTTTGTTCTTTTTCAGAAATCTATACTAAACAAAGATGTTTTCTGAAGTCTAGAAAATGATGTGTTGGCCAGGACACCTCTGCAGCACCACAATATTTAATTTAAATTTTTGATTTTGATAAAATTTCAATTTTAATTGTTCAGCACTAGTGGGAATGATCATTTTTGCATCACGATTTTCATTCTCACTTTGTTGCAGTCTGTGCCAAAGAAACATGTTTTTTTTACAACTTTTCCAGGCCACGGCAGCTTCTGCAATTTGGATATTGCACTTGGCCATATTGCCATTTTGATAATATTTTGATTCATTGTGCAGTCCTTCTCTCTGGTAAAGATAAATATCAGCTGTTGCATGTGTTAGGACACAGCTTAAGAATCGTGTTAGAAATTGTGTTATCAAACTATAAACAAAGCCACAGCAACAAGGACACATTTGCAAACACACGCAGTTCTGTTTTTGTGTAAAATATGAACGAACCGAGTGACGCAAATGGATATATCTAGGGTTCTGCGGTTTAAACCCAAGGTTGCAAGGTGTCCCTGTCTCAACAAAGTGTGAATGTAGGTTTGCGCTTGACTGTGGGTGTGCTAAAGCGTTGGTGTTTGTGTCTGAGTGTGTTGTGTGTGTGTGTCGTGTGCGGTGTGTGTGCGTGTGTGTGTTTCTGCTGCCCTCTGACTGCACCACAGCAGGAAGTCAGCGGGTACCAGAGAGGTGAGGGGAATTCTTACTGAGGTGTGACAGGCCTTGTGGTAAGTATGCTCTCAGATAGAGAGCTATTGCAAGATTGCACCTTTTCCACTGGACAAGCATGTCAAATAAAAAAAGAAAAAACATGCACGCACACAAACAGCTGCTTCACTGCCAGCTGATGCAAAAACAACAAGATATTTTTGAAGAACAAAATCCTTGCTGTCTGTCATTTCACTTATTCGACAAATATATATATAAAAAAAAATTAGGATTGTTCCACTGACATCATGCAAAATACGACCCCACCTGCTGACAAGAGACAGTTTTATTTGGCATTTACTGACTGTAAAATGTTCAGTAATGTTTACCTATTTTAAGGCCCGATATATCTTTGTTTGGTAAACTTTAAACTAAATTCAACAGTGTTACTACTGATAGCAGTAGCAAGAGTAATTCACGAAACAAACTAGTCTGAAATGAGAACAGTGGAGGACATAGGACATAGGAGGAGGAGTCCATGTTGAACACAAGACAACAGATTAGGGCAACAATTAATGATTATTTTCACTGTTGAATAATCTGCAGATTATTTTTCTCAATTAATCATTTAGTCTAGAAAATGTCAAAAGAAAAGTAAAAAATGCTCATCACAATTTCTCAGAGCCCAAAGTGACATCTTTAAATTGCTTCTTTTGTCCAAGCAACAATCAAAAACCCAAAGGCTCTTGATTTATTATCATAAATGACAAAGAAAAATCAGCAAATCCTGACATTTAAGAAGCTGGAACCAGCAAATGTTCGACCTTTTTACTTAAAAAATGACTGAAACAATTAATTCATTATTAGAATGGTGATCATTTTTCTTTTGATCGACTAATGTTTGCAGCTCTGCAAAACTATCTATTCTTAGAAGATACACAAGTTATATTGAATAAAGAGAGTTTTATGGAAAATACAGGATAAATACTCCATATAGTTTTTGTACTGTTCATTCTTGTACAATGTATAAGTGTGTTGATATGAATCTAAAAGAAACCATAGCATGTGGAATAAGTCTGAACTTTGATACAGGCCAAAGTGAAAATAAAACAATAAAAATGAGATGAGAATAGCTGGTAGGTTGGATTGAACTGACGTGATTTCATAAACCTATCTTCTAAGCTTTGAAATGACAAAAATAAACTTTTCAAAGGAATTCAGAGAGAATTAATCATTAGTTCTCCTTCAGTTCAGTTCTACATCAGTGGAGGACACAGCCACGTCTTCCCACACCCTCCATTAACAGCTGTAAAGTCATTACTGTACCTTCTGCTCAAACTGTGACTTCATGGAGTTCCACTGAATGTCCCACTGCTTGTTCACCTCCAGTACCTGTAAGTAGCGCCAGAAAGTGAAACAAATGATACTGAGAACAAAACATATAGGAAACAAAAATACACAGAGACTTTCCCCTATGGCAAAAGAGGATGGAGCAGTAAGAGCAAAAAAGACTCACATCCTTTCTCTGCTTCTCCAAAAGCTTGATCTTCTTTTCATACACCTCGACATCACAAGGTTTGGTTGGGGTTTTCTCTGCAGCTTTTCCACTCTGGGGGCACAGAAAATATTCCTAAATCCACAACATTCCTCCATTACACTAACCCAACGATATTAAAAAGGGGATGTTACAAAGTTACAAATTCAATGAGAGAACCTTTAATGTATTTCTAAAAAAGGAAAATAAAAAAAAAATCATACATAAATGGAATTTACATAAAGAAAAGTTGTAATTTGCTAAGTAATTCAATTTTAACTACCTTCTGTGGTGTGGTGGCCTCCATCTTCGGTCGTACAGCGGCTGATTCCTCCTTCACAGGCTCCTCTTTGGCCTCTGAGGCTTCAGTGTCAGGTGGTGCCGCGGTTGATCCCACTGCTGTTGCCGCTCCTGTGACCAGCTCCTTTAGTTTCTGATTCTCCTGTCTGAAATCAGCGAGTAAATGAAAATGATAGCATCTGTGAGCATGGTCCCCTTCCCAGAGTTTGTTAGAGTTTTGGTACAGCTTCAGGATGTCCTTTGGGAAGGCCCTACAATACCCACTGTGCAGTGACACCAACAGAAAGCAGAGGAATAATTCCCCACCCCACCCCCCACCCCCAAAGTGAAAAATGAAAGCCTGGTCAACTGTCAACATCCATGACAAAGTAAAAATTGTAGTATTTTGTCATTGGAATTGACTGATTCACTGTACATTCAAAAGGTCATGAGAAACTAAACTGTCCCACAGTTTAAAAAATATCAGAGGAATGAGATGTGTGAGTGTTTGTATTGTTTAGGAATACACTGCAGATCTCTCAGTTTGATCTTTTTAACCTCATTGACAATAATGTTTCTGCTCCAGCAGAAGAAACACAAAGCCCAGACAAAAAAATAAAAAAAAGAAACACATTACCTCAGCTGTTCTAAGTCTCGATTCCTGATATGATGATCCTCTTCCATTTTCTTTCGAAGCTCATTGTTCTCCTGTCTGAGCTGCTCACAGAGAGTCTATACAACCAGAAAAGACAATTATCACAGCATTTAGTATTATTCTGTATGATGACAGTAACACTTCTTTCTTACATCTGTATGTCCCAGTCAGAAGCCGCTGGCTTCAACACAATGGTGAAAATTACGCTGGGAGTACTATACATATGTATGAGCAGATTCACTTCCCACCTCAATGTCACAAAATGTGGCACAACTTTCCTGACACATGCTCCTATATTTCCATCCACAAACCATGACTTTGCTATGTTTAGCTTAGAAAAGATCAATAAGAACTAAAAATACTGCTGTACTTTTATATATTAAAATTAGGCTGTAATGTGTCTCAGAAGTCCGAAGTAGTGATGTACTTCTACTGCTAATGGCCACTAATAGACAATAGAGGCATCACAATTTCAGTATTAAATCGAAAATCGATCAAAATGAGCTTTCAATTTCAATAGGAAAGTCCAAATCAAAGCCAGAATCTGTGATTCTCATATTATTATAAGTATTTGCAGTGTCGGGCACGAAGAAAAAAAATACTTCAAAGAAGACAGCATAGCCCATATACCATACCATATAAAGTATCTTTTTGAAGGTGAATTTGAAAATGCAAATGTAATTCACCTGTTGATCTTTACCAAACAAGATCCGATAGACTAACAATGGCACAGCCATCAGTGCAAAAAAAGAAAAGTTTTAACTGAAAAATTTGGTTTAATCTTGACCCAAAAATCGAATCGTGGATTAATACCAAAAACTCGAATTACGATAATAACATGATACAATAATTATCGTAATATCAAAAAAAAAAAAACAAAGAAAAATGACGACTTAAAAGAATGTCCTTCATGAAATAATAAATCTGATGGTTGGTACAGCATTTTCTGTTTGTACAAACATTGTTTATCTTTCTAACTTAAAGTGCTTCTGCTTAATAAAATAAAAGTAACAAGCCATGACCTAAGCGTGTGCAAAAAATTGGCATGTATTGTCTTTCACAATGAATGTTAGAATTATGTACTATTGCAAAACAAAACAAAAAACGCATCAGTCAGAAGCAGTCCTTTTATAAAAGAAAATAAAAATAAGAATATAAAATAATTAACCAAGTAATGTCTCTGTATCTATCAGTGTAGATATCATCACAGTCCAGTACGGTATCAAGACATTTTTTTGCATGTTTTTGCATTTACATTCCCACTATATCATACAGGCTTGTATTGCAAAGTATTTAGTAATATTGTTTAGAGATGTGCTTACAATAAAGCAATAAAATCATTACAACAATACATATAACTAACGATGTGTTGAAAAAAAAAGGAAAGCTAGTGTTGTGTGCCTGCAGTTGTGGTTGTTTATGTGTAGGTCATGCACATACAAATGCCTATCCCACACAAAGGGACAACCGCGCATGACACCACAATTACTGGTGCAGTGCCAGAAAAGATTATAACTTCTTACACATTTTAAAGAACTTTGTCTTCATTTTACTATGAAATGTAGCCCTTGAATTATCATATGATTATCTTTATGAATCTGGCCATTTACTGGCCTTCCTGTAGTTAATACATAAAATTTTAAAACAAAATTAAATTCATCATGATAAATCATTCTAAAAACTCATTTGCTCCCACTCATGAGACTCATGAGAGCCTATAAAGGTATCATGGAGAAATAGCTTGTATAGTCGTTGTTTACATACCTGTAAAAGGGAGGTCCTTTGCTCATTCTTCTGGACCTTTGAGGAAAGATGGTGAAACTCCACTGCCATCCGACCAAGGTGAGCTAGCAACTGGTTCGGGTTGGACTCTTCTGCGAATATGCTGAAGGAGCTCTCTAGTCTCTTCAGCTGGCTCGCTAGCTCGATGTTCTCCTGAGGCAGGAGGGGGATTACTCCTGCCACTGACCCGGCCTGGAGATACCCACACAGGTGTAAAGTCAGCCAGTCAGTCAGTCCTTCCTTTCAAGCTGACTCAGCATATGAGCAAACCATTACTTATGTATATGACCCAGCACGAGACTGAAAGCTAAACATGCTGTCAGACTCATCACGATGCTATTTCTGTGAAAAGCCACAGCTGACTTATCTGAAAAGCTGAACCAGTTTGTCCTGTTGGTCTTAAATTTAGTCCACACAGACTGCAGTTGTTGTGACGATACTTTGACCAAAAAAATTCAGAGAAAGTGTGCCAAAGTAGGCAATAGAATTTTACAATATGTGACAGACTAGTCAATACCATTAGCTTCAACATCTTCTGGCACAGCGTCCTATTAACACATCCCCTAGGATGTAGTGTGCGAATGAATCAGTGGCATAATTCTAGTCAGTAATAATCCTGGACTTTCCCCTGGCTGACTCAGGCTGGAGCTACCAGTATTGAGTTTGTTGGTGAGTCACCACACCAGGGATATGTTCCTAATATTGAGGAAATAGCTGTAAAGATGAAAGACTGAATTTAGTCTAAATAAATAATCATATTTGGGAGTTTGCACCAGGAGCATTGCAACATTCTAAACATATGAAATTGTTTATTAACATTAGTTTTGAGTTCCCTTGGTAGTTGGAAAATTATTCATCTTTATTCGTGTTACAAAAATTTGGGTACGTACAGTTAAGGCATCTGCAGTCTTCCCATCCATATTGGTGACCTCAAACTCTGTGGTCTCCTGTAAAGACCAAAAAGTAAGTAGCACCATGGTACACAAAATGTCCATACAATTACTTCAATAAACCTCTAGGAATAAATTTAACACTTTCCAGTTCCACAATGTCTGGATCTAATGGTATTTACAAGTTGTTTCTGCCTGTTAAAATGACTTACAATGGGCTTCTCAGGCTGAAGGGTCTTCCCTAAACAGCTTGTTTGCTCCTCCTTCTGCTCGGCAGTGGGGTGTAAACAGGGTTTACCTGAAATAAACCAAACCAATGCCAACGATAATGAGAGGTCCAGGGAAGTAGAACAACATGTCCATAGTAATAATCCACAAATATGAAAATACGTTCTACAAAAAAAGTTACATTCTATGAGACCTACTTTGTGTCTCTGTCTGAACGGGCCCTCCCATACACAGACTGGCTGCGAAGCTGGAGGACTTGAGGGCCTCGTTGTCTCTCACGAGTTCCTCCACTCGCTGCCGAAGCCTTGATGCCTCTGATTGAGACTCTTCCAGTAAATCACCTGCAAGTTTCAGAGAGAGATCTTGTCTCTGTCCAACACTGCTCAGGCTAGATCTAAATGATGATGAGCCATCACCAAGTAGGATATGATAGAAGTTCAGTAAGAAGTTCTGCGCAACTCGCACTCCTTTGGTGAGTCACAAAAGGAGCAATCAGGCCATGCACATAAATAGCATGCAAGCTTTTCAAGAACCTACCAATGAAGATCATCAGGTTATACTACATTCCACCTGATTTGCTACATAACAGTTTCCCTCCCGCATTTGTATATTTTCAGTGGAAATTCAGTTATGGAAGATAACATATGATGTCTTTGTGGGTGCATGTGTTGTGTATGGAAGCTATAAAAAAAAAACAAATATCTAAGTGCTCATTCAAAACTTCATTCATTCTTCATACTACTATTGCACTGAAGTTAACAATTCTGGTATTATGACATCCCTGTGCCAATGTGGAAAAATAAATTCCTCTGGTGTCAGAACACACAAGAAATGTGTAATGCCATAAATCAGCTGACATGTATCCCTCCATCCACAAGCTTGAGGTACCCACTCTGTCTTCAGGAACCTACCTAAGCTTTTAAGTCCCTTCATCCGCTCCCTCAGTATGCTGTTCTCCTCCAGCAGCTGTCGATAGCTGCTTCCCCCTCCAGCCTCCTCCCTGGCCTTGACCTCACTCCCACCTGGATCATAGATGCGGTACGGGCCTTTCCCTTCCATTGCCGTCGCTCACTTCCTAGACATGGTCCTCTGAACTGTGGAAAGAGGACACAAAACTGTTGTTATAAACATACAAAGAAGGGGAAACTACTCAGCAGACGGGCTGACCTTTACAGCAAACAAAAAGTGCTGATAGTAAAGCCTTTAATCACACAGGACTGAAAATGGAGATGTGTCTACAATGGTCCTCTACCCTTTGCAATAAGAAAAGCAACTAGAGAAACAACTGTTTTTGCATTGCAGTCATATTTGAATCCTATTGAAAGTTTAAAGTATATCATAGATGTAGTATAAGGTACAGTATAAGAACAACCAAGTGTTCATGCAAATGAAAGCAAAAGTTGAACAGAGAATAGGGTGTACAGTATGAGAAAAAATAACTTAAACGTTATCAAGACATCTAGTTCACACAAAACTTACATTATGGCAGTATAACAACCACTAATTATAACAAATTATGTTTCTGTTACTTCTTGACTGTAGATTAAATAAATGCCACCCACTCAGACATGCTACTGGATGTGCTGTAAGCTACCCAACTAGAAGAGCTTTCCCATCCTTCTACCTATTATTAATTCATAACAGGACGACTGTAGACTATCAGTGAAGCCAGGTGAAGAAAATAAAGACCATCTGACAGCTCTTCAGAGGACAAAAAGCAGCTACAATCTCCTCACATTGCCACCCTGCCAGAGTCAAACATATGGCAAGAATGTGCTAACGTTTGTCATGGCTAAATATGACAACTACAACGTTCATATCCGAGGAAAAAAAGGACAAAACCAGCGGAAAAAAACACTAAATGTCACGCGAATCCTGCTAACAAACATCTCCCCAAACAGTCGAGAGTCAAATACAGCACAATCTAGCTTATGATAGCTACCTTGATTGGCTGAAGAAGGCTAATATTAGTTTTCGCTGTTGTCATGCAAATTGCTAGCAACATCCTCGTTAGCAGTCGGCTAGCTAACATTGGATGACAGTGCGGGACAGGAAGCCGCTAGCTCCCCTTTTTTTAGCCGCTATAGACACTTTTATCGGTGCAGTAAGTGAGTCGGAAAGCGGAGTTAAACGACAAATCATAGAACAAAGAGGTGTCTTTTGTCTGGATACCTTTCAGCTCGCAGTGGCCTCTCGTCTCTCAGCTCATCTATTGCGGAAGTGGTCTGCTGGTCTGTGCTGTAACCTGGGAAATTCCACCTCGCAACGTTTGATGTAAACAGCAATGATTGACGGCTCATCGGACCAATCAGAGCGCAGCTGTCTGTCCGCGGGCTACCAACGGGAGTCGCTGACCGTAATGTAAACACTGGAGTTGAATGCTTTGCCTATTCCCATTTTATTATAGTGATTTTGCCGAAAAGATTTTACATGGACTTTTAGATATGTATATGTATAGGAATGTTCATATAATGTTTATAAAATGGTTCTTACGACGCTATGACACTTGGGTGAGTAAAACTGAGCCGTATTTTTCCTTGAATTGTAATGATTTTAATTAAATAACGTCTTAAATCTTAGCGTCGAAACCAATCCTCCATAGTGCAGGGACAAACCCGACCCGTTTTATCTGAATAACTTTCTTCTTCATTGATAATTTTAGAGAAGGGGATGGTGGGGGTTTCTGTGATTGCATCACATATTTCCTCTGAACTAGGAGGGCAAGAAGGCCTCGAGTTACACTGAGTTTTTTAAGTATAGCTTAACAGGAAATATATGGTATGACAGAAAGATACATGATGTTCACATTGTGGTTAGGAATGCAACAAATTATAATTTTCATCATTGATTAATCTGTCAGTTAGTTTCTTGAAACATTAATTAATCAATAGATTAACAGTCAAAAGAAAAAGAAAAAAGGCCATCAGTATTTCCTAAAGCTACTCCCTAACACACTAAACCAGAGAACTTACTCCGTTTTATGTTTTTTGTGTATTTTTATCTTATTTTTTTCTCCTAATTAAAAAAAAATATATGTATTTTTTGTGTTTCTCCTTTATGTACTTCTAAACATGTACAGTATATCTAACTACTATTGTTTGGATCTGATGTTTGCTAAACTTACATATACTTATTTAACTATGTATGTATACGTGTGTATGTATGCACACTGAACTTGGATGGTATCGGGGTGGGGATTAGGAGAGACCCTACTATCCTTTTGAATGGAAAAAACAAAATAAGTTGATTAAAAAAAAGAGAGAATGTCCTAAAGCCCAAGCTGACACATTTAAACTCATTTTCCAACTAAAAAAAAGTCAGCCTGAAATTTAAAAGCACTCGGTTTACTGTTATAGAGCTATTTTACTTGCAGCAATATTCATATTTGTGATTCTTTGTTCATTCAACTAATTGTTTCAGCTCTGACTGTGATATGTTATTGTCATCTAGGGTTTTGGTTATTTTGAAATAATAGCCTTCTACAATAACACTTAGATGTCAATTTCTCTGGTGTTAATTTTTTTTTTTTTTTTTTTTTTTTAAAGTCATGTCAGTCACAGATTAAGAAGTATTTGTTGAGGTAATACTTGACCAAGTTGTCAGACCTTTATTGCAGGCTCGTGACTGACCAAACATGAATAATTCAGAACAATAGTGACATCTTGTGGGAATTAACAAACAGGTAATCTGCGGTCATTTTTCTTCCTTATGGAGTTACAAAAATTATTTCTCAGTTAACTGGGAGCACAAAGTAGGGTACATGATGAAATTAATTTTGTTATTACAGAGTTCATACAATTAGTCCGAACCACACAAGAGTACTTGGTAATCCCAACTGTGTATTACATGTTTCTAAGGCTCTCTAATGGGTTGAAATGATTAATTTGACTATAAAAACGTTTTTTTATGAATCAAAAGTAAAACCATGCAAGCTTGTCCTTTGAATCGTGATTTTCAGATTTCAGAGCATCAACATTGGAGGTCTTAACAGGAAGCATGCTGTGTTAACACAGGAAACACCCAGTTTGCAATGTATTTTACACTATTCCTGACGTGATTTGTAATAAAAATTAACGAATCAGAGTCACACCTTTGTTTTTCTCTTTCTTTAGCCACCATTATTACTTCCCATAACGCAAAAAAGTCCACATTAATGGTGGTGATGGTATACCAGTAATGCTTAGCTACATCTCATTTAAATACTACTGTAATAGAGAAACCAGTTTATAAAGAGATTTCATGAAAACTGTCATCGTCTTTAGTATCCTTCACAGTAAAGAACTTAAAAATAGGATTTTACCAGACTACTCATGTCTCCATACTTCTCTGATGAATTAATAAAAATCATACTGTGAAGAAGAATATGTGAATTAGTGAGAAAACAAGTAATGTGTGTAATCTGTAATGGGTGTGTGATTTAATGACAATAAGTCTTATCTAAATTTGATACATAAAAATGCAGCTTAAAGTGTTTTAGATTCCATTTAAGAGCCACACCACTCATCTAAACAATGTACAACAACAAAACGACAGACAATACCATTTTGAACCATATATTATGTAGACCAGCAGTGCTCCATTGGCCAGAAAACACCGGTAAATATGTAAATGTGTTCCCCAGAACAGTCCTCAGCTGGCTACAGGAAAAAGCAAACACACAGTTCACACACAGAAGTTGTTTTTTCCTCAGTCATCCTGTGCCTGTCACCAAACACCTTGTCCTAAATAGGTGAACAGTGTTTTCCATCTCAGGCTGCTGTGATGTGCTCAAATAATAAACAGGCACAAAACAAAAGCCTGAGGATACGGGAAATGTCCCCCATCATTTAGTCCTCCTTTATTTACGGTCCACCTGCTTTTTCAAAAGCATTTTAAAGCATTTTCCTCATGGCACAAACATAGAAGAATTAGTGGGCTAAATCATCAGATTGAAGCCCACAGTGTCACAAGTACAGAGTCTGTCTGTACCCTTACCCTGCTGAGATACAACAAGGACGGTCCAGTCTCCAATCTCCTGCAGCAGAAATCAGCAGCTGATAGTCATTAACTCTGTGCTGCTTAACACAAAATGTCCTTTTGTTAGCTGACTAGTGACTCCAGCTGTCCTCTCGAGGCCTTAAAACAGGGACATCCTCTTCTCTATGCAAAAAATTGGCCGACATGTTCACTGGTTAATGTGCTTCAGTGTTAACTTTAAACAGTCTCTTAATATCACTTTTTATTAAAAATCTAAGATGTAGTTTTTAAAGGCATGATAGGCAACATTTTCCTAAAAAAATAAAACAATGTTTAGACTCATATAAACATAATCCATTTCAATCATCAGTATTGCCCCCTAGAAGTTGTAGTGGCGGCTGTATCTGCAGAGATCCTGTCCTCTGCTTGTGTATTTCTCATTTTGTTATTATTTTGCGGTGCTCAGAATGCTTTACCAACCCAAAACATCGGTATCTGATGTCTGGGATGAGACACAACAATAAACAATCTTTTTGGTGTGTTTAAGAACAGCTTGGACAAATCCTACTGATTCTTCCTTTAAACCAAGGCAAAAAATACTGTACATGTATGGAGCTTTTTTAATCTACTTCAATGCACAGGCAAATATGCTTCAGTGTTTACTCTAAAAAGGGTCCTCACATCACTTTTTATTGAAAATCTTAACTTTAATTCTGACCAAAAAACTAGTGTGACAGATTACCAAATACATTTCTCTCAGGCTTATGTATAAATGTTATATATTATTATATATTCCATATTAATTAATTAATTGATTAATTAATTAAATAATAATAGTGATAATTAATAAAATTTATTTTCAAGCTATATTTTGTGCTATTTGGCCTTTAATTTTGTCCCTAAAATGTTATTATTTTGTTCTTTACATGGATTTATTACCATGCCCATAGATTAGTTAGCATATTACATTGTGTCTTGTTAAAAATCAAGACATATTGATCTGGTTTAAAATAAATATTACATATTGAACTCTGTTGTTGTCACACATTTACCAGTTATTTACATTTTTAGAGTCTCTGCTCAGGATTAAAAAATATTTACACCCATAGACAGAAAATATTCTAAAATAATAGAGCTAGTGGTATTTTTTCCTGAAAACAGGTCAAAATCAATCTTGTCATTATGTTACATTTGCCTCCCATGTTATGTTTCAAACAGAGGACAACAAACCACATTTCAGTGACAACATCAAATCATTTAACCCGCCCTGAATAAATAACAAAAAAAATAGACAACAGACAATGTTACAAATAATGATAAGAAATCGAATATGTTCTGTTGCTACACCTCAAAATGTTAAAACAAATAAACAACAACTCACCCACACATTCAGCTTGTGTCGGAGAGGCACTTTTTAAGGAAACTGGTGAATAGGGGGGGAAGCAATTTCACTCAGACTTGGGGAATTCCCATAACCCATTAAAATGGCCTGATACTGTAGTGTTCTCTCAGCCTAAACAGAACCTGGTGTGTGTCCAACAACTGTGTGGCCTGTCTTTACTGAGCAACACAACACGTGAAGAAGGAAAAAACACAGAATGCATTTAATTAATTTTAGTACACTAGCATGCAGCACGTACACCATGCTGCACACAGTAATACATGTCAATAAAACTGAATAAATAGTGGAGGCCGCAAAAGTAGAACACATGACATAGCAAGAAAAAAAAAAAAAGACCTCTAATAATGATAATAATAAAATACTACCTTGTATACACAGTGCAGTACATGGCTTGTTTGCACGATCAAGTCATGATGGCACCATAATCATGGGAACTGGAGATAAAAAAGTCAAAGGCTGCAGCAACACCTATAACTCCCTCTGAGGATGTGACAGCTTTGAAATATGTAAACTACAGTCTATTTAATTTATGCTGTACAAGATGTTTTGAGCAACACCACAGTGCAAACTTCCCCCAGCTGTGAAAAAAGGGAAATTTGAGAACAGTGCTGTATATTTTGACATTGGTTGCATATTAACAATGTTCTCCTATTGAAGTAATCTCTTAATCTCTCATAATTATCATCAAATGGAGTAATTTCAGGCTGGGTGTGCCATTAAAACCAGAGTGTGACTGAGTGCTGCACACTCTATTTGTTGCCCAGGATTTTGGCGTACTGCAGGGGATTTCCTCGCCACATACATCTTTTTTCTTCTTTCCTCTTTTAACTCAAAGATGGCCTGACAACAGCTGCGCTCACACGTACGCAGTGAACTGAGACACTGACAAGAACAGAGGCAGCTGCCTTGTACTTTTCTTCTGCACTAACAAGTACACAAGTCCAACTGAGACACACAAAATGAAATTTAAACGGACATGTTAAGTGTGAACTACATGTTTTATTATTTACTCATTTAAATTTGTAGGAGTATAAATAACTGTTCAGGTAGCCAAGGGAGTCATGTAATACCTGGTTGAATGTAAAAGTTTCAATTTAGACCCTAAAACATTAAAGGGACACTTTGGATTATTTGATGAAGTGTTGTATGAGGCACTTATTGATAGCCAGTGTATTACCTCCAGTAGATAGATGCCTGTTGGCTCCCAGTTCAGAGAAGCAGAGAGGAGTACCAGCACAGAAGCTGAGCAATGAGTTGAGCTGTTTTAAAAGGATAGATCGTATTCATCAAGGTTACACAATAACATAAAATCAATGATAGACTGAGCCAGAAGTAAATCAACTATCCTGTGTTCTGCAAGGTAAAATGACTCATTTTGCCTATGGAGTTTGGTTGGTTTGGAGAGGGCATATTTGGCTTATACAATGGCAGTTTCTCATCAGAAAATTCTGTCGGATGTAAAGGTAAAGCATCGAAGATGTTTGAAATTTGGCACACACTTAAAGTAATATTGATGTTTTTCGGTGGAGCTTTTTTAAGTGGCTAAAATATGTTTTGCTGGTGATCCTGTCCACAGAACTACATTGCTTAGCTTCTTGTGCTGGTATTCCTCCCTGCTTCTCCTAACTCTGGGCGTGCTGACCACCATCTATTGTAGTTAATACACTGACTATTGACCCTCATACAAACCAACATTCAATAATCCAAACTATCCCTTTAACAACTAGCTGATATCCACTAATTAATTAATTGTTATTATTTTGTTAATATCAGCCTTTATTTACACATAGTTCACCTTTATTAAAAAATATGTGTATTTCTGAGTGTGATAACAAGAAGAGGCACTGAGTAAAAGCGGGAGTTTCCAGATGTTACATATTCTAGTTCCTATTCTGTTTGGCCCAGTGGTACTGCCAGTATCAACATGGTTAATCATTGAACTGCCCTGCCAAACACAAACCATGGCACCACACCCAGAACATATACTGTACAAAAAATACTGCAGTGAGAAAAATTGTGAGCTACTATGTAGAGCCTGACTGATGCTAATTTTTGGTGCCAACACTGATAATGAGATTAAGGAGTAAAAAATATCAATATATATATCATCTGATACTGCAGTCCCTCAAGTGTGGTTGTCAAACACTTGTGACAAAGATAAGTAATAGAGGCAGGACATTTTACTTGTACAGTTTAACAATCAACAACATAAAATGGCACTGAAACAGTCAACTTAAACTGGTATTTTAAATAATTGCAAATAACTCTAAATAAAAAAAAAATCACATCAAAACAGTAACAAAATATGTAGTTTGATGACGTTGTGAAGTAGCGTGGGCTCATGGGAGTTGCTGTGTTCACTGTTTAACAACCGCCATAGCTGATGAAAATCTGACATGAGTCGGGTGTAAATCATGTTCATGGACGAGTTTAGTCACATTACATTTAGTTACGTTTGCCGACTTCCCTTCCCACTCTCTGATGTATCTGATGAAGCCTGTGATTTCCAAAGTTACAGCAACCTAGCAACAAGCTAACAACTGTTAAGAATTGAATAAATTATATTCTCTCCATGTGAATATTGTTGGAAACATTTTGGATAATGTAAGTAGAAAACTGAACAAAATATATAACTTATATCTAGTATTTTTAGACATTGTAATGAGGAAATGTTACATATAACTTTAAAGCGATATTTCACCCCCAGATGATAATTGTCGATGTATCACGAGACTTCGTATATCTCTTAATGGATGCACTTGTGAAAAGATTGCGAGATATACGAAGTCTCACGATACATTGACGCCATGTTTACATGCTACCTGGGAGGCTACAGTTGACATTTCAGCTAAAAACATGGTGTAAATGGCTCTTTTGTGGTTAAATTTTAATGTCGCGGCTCGCGGACACTTGGATTACACCACACGAGCAGGATGGAGACATTTTGTGTTTGTTTTGTGTTCTTTTTTTTTACATTTTATCTGTGGTCACCATTCACTGCCATTGTACTGGATTTGGCTGCAACGCTGTTTTCTGCTGAAACTCCAGGATTGTTTTGTGAACTGAAGATCTTCACCCATCCTCACAGTGGCATAGGGGTGAGTACATACTGAGTGGATTATCATCTAGGGCTGGAATATCGCTTTAAGAAAAAGCTACATAAGATACATAAAATGCTGCCTATACAAAATAAAAACAATCTGCATTATATTTTGTAACAAAAAAGTTTTCATATTGACAGCGGCACATAACAGATGACGACCAATATCTGTCTGGCTCTACGAGTATGATTTACATTAAACATGAACTATATATTAAAATATTTTAAAATAAGAAGAAAGAAAAGACAACATATTTGTACTTTTAATCATTTTATTCTGGCATATGTGACACTTTAAAATCACAGTAATCATTGGACGGCCTGCAATCTGAAGGCACTTGCTAATTTTCTAATCTGCAGTAGATGTGAAGCACTTTTCCACATTAATGTGAGCATCTTCGTACTACGTATGGGTCTGTACAAAAAAAGAAAGATATCATCTTGATGGACAGGACAGGACAGGATGATGAGAGCAGAAGAACTGGCTTGGAAGGCTGTGAGGTCACAGGTCACTTGGTTTGGCAGAGGAGTGGCAGCAGTTTAGGGACAGTGACAACAGATACTGATGTTAACCACCACAGTTTCACTGTGTGATCAGGCTTGTCTCATGGTTTCTCACTGAAGAGACGTGACAAGTTTAATCTTCCCCTCCACAGAGCATCAGCAGGGTTTTACGATAGTCTCCTGAGGTATCACCCTGAACAATGACGGAAAACACACGAAAGAAAGAGCTTGAATTAATGGAAAATACTTTTGTCATCACTTTTTTGTCTGCTGATATTGGTGAATCAAACAGCTGAAACAGAAAAGCAGAATTTACTTCTCACTCTTCTCACTCACAAAACAGCAAAACTGTTAATCTTTTCAGTAATGCTGAATGAACGAGTGTCAGGGGACGAAATCAACTTCAGTCAACAGGGGAGTTAAAAGTGGAATTACCCTTTATATCAGCTGACACACATGCAGAGTTCTATCTTTATAATCATCACCGCAATCATTTAAGATCATATCTTAAAAAAAAAAGAAGTTCCTCATTTTGGGAATTACGCTCATTAGATTTCTTGCTCAGAGTTAGACGAGAAGATTGTTAGCTGGTTAGCTTAGCTTGGAATAAAGACTAGAAACACAGGGGTCAGTTGGTACTTATCAATAGTCAGTGTATTACCTGCAGTAGATGACAGTCAGCACGCCCCCAGGTTGGAGAAGTACAAACAGAAGCTAAGCAATGAACTGCTGTGGACAGGGTCAGCAATAAAATATATTTGCCACTTAAAAAGAGGTCAACCTAAAAAAAAGACAAATATCAGTTTAAGTGGATGCTATATTTAGAATATTTTCACTGCTTTACTTTGCTGTCAGACAGCCTTTTTGATGGAAAACCGCCATAATATAAGCCAAATATTGCTCTCTCCAAAGCAACCAAACAAGCAGTCTTACTTCTCAGAACACGGAAGTTGCTGGTCTACCGCTGCCTCAATCAGTTAGTTAGTTTGTGTTATTGTGTGACTTTGGTGAATCTCAATTATCCTTTTAAAACCCCAAAGTCACACGGTAACACAAACAAACTAACAAATCAAGGCAGCAGTAGACCAGCAACTTCTGTGTTCTGTGAGGCAAAATGACTATTTTCATTCATGGAGTTTGGCTGGTTTGGAGAGAGCAATATTTGGTTTATATAACAGCAGTTACCCATCGTAAAAGGTTGCCTGACAGGAAAGTAAAGCAGTGTACATATTCTAAATATAGCTTACACTTTAACTGATATTTATTTTTTTAAGTGGACATTTTAAACGTGCCTAAATTACCTTTTGTTGCTGACCCTGTCCTCAGCAGTTAATTGCTTAACTTCTGTGTTGGTTCTCCTCTCTGCTTCTTCTAACTGGCGGCATGCTGACCGTCATCTACTGTAGGCAGTACACTGACTATTGTAAGTACCTCATACAACTCCACATCAAATAAACTATCTCTTTAACAGCACCTCTAAAGTTGGATCTGGTAGCTTTAGAGGTGCTGGTAGTTGGATTTATTGTATAGATGTACAATTACTGTACAGGATTTGTATTCTCATCTAACTCTCAAAATGTTGTAGTATTATTTTGAATATTTTGTAAATGCACCTGTTTGCTCTGAGTTGTCTCTAACGCACACGTTTCTGCAAATTGTTTGAAATTGCAAATTAAACATGACTTAGTATTTAATAAATTGCTTGAATCAAAATCTCTTTTGCAGATGAAATTGAAAAACCTGAAAATATGTTACTTTCTTTCACTAAACACACACTTCAGAATAAACAATATATAGCAATCCTTCCTGTTGCACAATCTGATAATATTTGTGGAAAAGCCAATCCAGGGCACCCTACTTGCTCATCTGTATTGGTGTCACGGTGATTTCATCTGTAAGTTATTATAGAACTGCTTCTGGGAGACTTCCTGTCTATGCGGCTGTCAGCCAATCACACAGCGGATATAGAGGAAGTTAAGCATGCAAAGGGGGAATTCCTTAACAGCTGTGCAGTAGCCACAGACCCACAGTCCACCGCAGGAAGCTATAGAGTACCGTACCCCACCACCCCACCGCAGCAGCAGCAGAAGAAGAAGGATGTGCAACACACACTCACACAGATCAGGACAAAGACCGTGAGACAGAAAAAACAAAAAAAAAAAAAAACTCACACAGATGAGATGAGAACACAACACACCACTCAGGAGCGTTAGTAGACAAAGACTGCGACTTACGATCATAGTTTCTACCTGGATGAATTCATGGAGGGAGGCATCATGTGTTTCCTTAAACTCTTTACGAATGTTGAAAAGGTCGATCTCGCAACGGGACACCATGATGCGGATCAGCGCTCTGTCATCTGTACCGAGGCCCTGCAGAGGAGATCAATAGATACTTTGTTTATTCAGATTCAGTTACAGTAGCTGCTACTGTTTAAGCAACAGCAGTGACACAGAGAAAGTACACAGAAAAACACACTGAACCTAAATATATAACATGCACCAGTCAATGTCACCTTATCACTTGCTTTATCTGACATCCAAGGCCCAAGTTGTGTGCTGCTGCAGCACTGCAGCTAGAAATAAACAACAGCATAAACATATTTAAAGCACTGAGAATAAATACCTTCATGGCTTTGTACAAGCGGTCTGCAAAGTAAGAAGGCTGGTTCTTCACACTGCGGACTGCAAAGCAAAGAGAGAGCAAGAATGGTCTGAGAAGTTGTTGTCAGCATATTTCACTCAAATGTGAAATATTCCAGTACATAGGCCTATCCACAGTCAGTTTATTAGCTACAGTAGATGGTGCCTGGCACATACTCAGTTTGGAGAAGCAGAGAGGAGTACCAACATGGAAGCTAAGCAATGAACTACTGTGGACAGGGTCTGCAACAAAATGTATTTTAGCCACTCGAAAAACCTACCTAAAAAGAATCAACATCAGTTTAATAGTATAACCACAACACTATAACCACAGTTATATAAGGCAAATATCACGCTCTCTCTTACTCAACCAGACTCCACTGGCAAAATCACTAATTTTAAATTTCAGAGAACAGGAACTGCTGCTCTACCGCTGCCTCACTCTGTTAGCTTGTATGTGTTATTGTGTGACTTTGCATAGTTCAGATTCACCAAAGTCACACAAAAACACAAACAAATTAACAGATTGTGGCAGTGGTAGACCAGCAACTCCTGTTTTCTGCAAGTTAAAATGGCATGATTTTGTCAATGGAGTCTGGTTGAATGAGAGAGCTGTCGAATGGTAAAGCAATGAAAATATTCAAAATATAGCGTGAACTAAAGATGATATACTAATTTTTAAATGGGCCTCTTTTTAGGTGGCTAAAATACCTTTTGTTGCAGACTTTATCCACAGCAGTTTTGCTTAGCTTCCATGCTGGTGCTTCTGTGTGCTTCTCTGAACTGGGGGCATGTCAACCTCCATCTACTGTAGAGAGTACACTGATACAAACAACCCCACTTCAAATAATCTGAACTATTCCTCTAAGGTCAAAGACAGTTATTACCTATTGCGTAAAAGGCATTTTTGACATCTCCGGACATCTCCTTCTTGATAATCTGTTCAATGTCCTTGTTGGTGCATTTAACAAACTCCTGGAATACTGTGAAGAGCAAGAAGTATGAAGATGATGATATACGGTTAAAAAAAAAAACACATTTACAATGATAATTGATCACTATGATCTATCTGTGTTGACTTTTACCTTTCCTAAGATGGGGGAAACTTCTGGTGCATAGAATACTCATGAACTTCATCTCCATGTCGTCAGAGTCTGCATTGCATGCATCAGCAAGTTCCTGATAAGTTCAGCAGGAACAAACATTTAAACCCATTCATATATTTCATATTCTAACACAGTAAAATGTTACAGGCAACACTAAATCACCTGAGCATCTGCATTAGCTCTTTCCAGATCTGCAGGGCCCTCTTCCCTTGCACCCTGAACAGAGTAAAGACAGTTTTATGTAAATTATTAATGATGAAATAACAGTATTTCACCAAGAACTTTTGTTTTTGCTTTAATATGTTACGGGAGACATTGTGAAAGAAAACCATGAGTGTAATTAAATGGGCCTTTTTTGTTCTCTGCAGCAGTGAGCAGACAGACTGCAACTAGTGAGTGGGCGTGGAAATTAAACACAGTGTAAGTTCTCATGATGATGAACTTTACCTGCACGAGAGAGACGAGTATGCGGCAGAAGTGGCCTGATGTGTCTGACTGAATGGCTTCCTCCAGAGACTTCTTATAGGCTGTGAAGTGTAGGTACATGCATTTAAAAGGTTTACAGAGATAGAAGGTGATTTTAGAGACTCCTTATTTGGCATCAAACTCACCATCCTGATAAGCAGCATTCATGGCGTGTATTTCTGCATTGCTCCTGGTGACCAGGATCTCGATCAGAGCGTGTTCATCTGTCCCAGCACCCTGTCAAAATTAAGGGTTTTAAACACAAAAAGGCAGAAGACCAAAAAAACAAAACAAACCAGAACCACATAGCTAGGAAGAGAAGAGAGTGTGAGTTGTGAGTCCTCACAACTGACAACCTGTACTGACAAATCCATATTGCTATTTATGAGTCTATTTTTATCTCCATTTGTATTTCAATGGCAGACCTTTCTAATAGTTAAAATTTACTGATTCATAGTTCAGTAGAAGACTAGATGGCACACAGGATCATTCAGTGTGTGTGGATTATTCAAGACCGTTCTCTGTTCAGAGTAAAGAATGAGTCAGGTTTCTACACAAGGAAATTCAGTCAATGTTATGATAAGTTAAAAATATCTCAAATGCAAAGTTATTTGACTATCCAAATGCATTCTGTATAATTTTCATGGCATTCAAACGCCAAATATATCTCTCTGGGCCGAACATCAACCATCATAGACAAAGAAAATCATTACCTCTCCAGCGAGGTTATGTTTTTTTTTTTTTTGTGCTGTTTGTTTGTCTGTTTGTCAGCAGCAACACGGAAAAGCTACTGGCCTGATTTTCATGAAACTTGGTGGAAAGGTGTGGCACAGGCCCAGGAAAAACCCATTAAACTTTGGGGCAGATCTGAACTGAAGGGCGAATACACAAACTACTTAACATTAAAGGGACGTTCATGCAGAGTGAAATTGAACACAAATGAAGAAACAAGCTGGTAGATGTTTTGACAGGTGTCAGTAAAACCAGCTTCAGTTCGCCTACGAAGAAGAAGAAACTGCGATCAGCATTCCTGGTAAGGGCACAATGACCCATTTGAGAAGGCACTACCCTGTCGAAATTCACACACTATTCAAGTGAGTACATAGTGCGTATGTGTACTACATGATAGTGTACTAACACAAGTGTCCAAATTGAGATACAGCTAATGATTTCCAATCCACTAGAAAAATGACTTTCACTTATCTTTTTCACAACCTGTAAAAACCATCATGAGGTGATTTGGATCAACTGTACCTCCATGGCCTTCCTCATCATTTTGGCATCAAACTCTGCAGGCGTCAACATGAGCCCGATGATCAGCCTCTCCAAGTTCTTTGACAGTTCAGACTTCAAGTCCTTCATCAGATCCTGTGGACAGATTAAACACACAATGTTGGATGGGTTGTTGGATTTAATATCCAGTAAACGATGTAATTATGGGTCAAAGTAAAGAAATATGTTTGAACTTTAGTCCTTATTATTGATACCAAATAATGAATTTCTCTCACCCTTCCCAGGAGGGATTTGAAGGACTGTCTGATCTCTTGTCTCTGGGCGTTGCTTCTCTGTGTGACGATGTCAATAATTGCATCTTCATCTGTTCCTGTAGACAGTAACAGGCAGTAACATTAATTCATAAAACTTGTTTTGTAAAATTATAGCAGTGGAAATGTGCTTAAATGTTCAGGTTTGCTTACCGAAACCCTTCATAGCTTTCCTCAGCGCTTGTGCATCAGCAGCAGGGTCAAAATTAGATGCAGGGCGGACTGTTGGCCTTAGCTAAGACAGTGGCCACAGTGACAGAATTAGAAGTGTGAGATTTAATAATTAATCTTTCAAACACATATAATGTAGAGCATGAGACAGTTTAATTTTAAATACATATTCAATTAAATACAGTTAAATAAATCAGATGTGTAAGCATAAAGCACTGAACATGCAACAAAGAAACGAGTTTGTAGATTATTCCACAGATATCACAATTCTGAAAATAGCAAAGTAATACTTCTGATAGTAATCTCTTGTCGTGAAATGGTTGGTTGTCTCAATCAAAAATATAAAATGCAAATATGATTCAAAAACAATCCAAGGTACACTATAAGGTTTGTGCACAATAAAAATGCCTTTATTATTCCCACTTGGTGTCAGTATGTAATCGCTGTGAGCGACTACAGGAGCGATCAACCTAATTTTTTTTGTGCACATCCATGACTGTATGCTGAAGGACCTCTGATTCAGAATTCTTGAAAAACCTTGAAAAAACTTTTTTAAAGATGTTTTTATGTTAAATGGCCACAGGCATCACATGTTCAGATCAACCTATTCCTGTGAGTGTGATATCTTAAGAACGCTTCGAGGGAATTTATTCAAACTTGATACAAATGTCCACTTAGACTCAAAGATGAACTGATTAGATTTTGGTGGTCAAAGGTCAAAGGTCAAGGTCACAGTGACCTCACTAAACACATTTTTGGCCATAATTCAAGATTTCATACACTGATCATGGTCAAAGGTCAACTTCACTGTGACATCATAATGTTAAGCTCTTGACTTGTCCTCCTCTGTAAAAAATAGTCTCAATGTGAAGACATGTTTCTCACTAGAAATTATTCACTGGAGTCATACATGTAGAGTGAGAACTTCTATTTTACCAAAAAACCTGTGGTGGCTGCAAAACTCGACGCAACGTTATGGCCTCAGTGAAAGAGGACCTGCCCTCTGTAGAAATAAAGGGCTCATTCTCAGGTAACGACAATGATTCATATCAGATTTCTTATTTTCAATTATTTAGACACTAACGAAAACATATTTATGAATATTACTTCCCACTCTGTCATATTCTACCAATAAATTCCTGTAAATCTTAGAGGAATGGACCCTTAATTTTTGCAAAAACTGCACAGTGTCCCTTGGATCATTTTTGAGGGTGACTTGCATTTTTCATTTGTGATTGAGACCATATTCCACCCATGCAATTAGCCCTTCACATGATGGAATAATCTCCTGACATTTGTGAGGGAGTGTGACCTCTCGAGGTTAGAAGCCAAAACACCACCAACAATAAAAAGGTGGGTAGGCTGAAAAAGAACTCGTTCTGTAGAGCGTTAGTGAGACAAGCTATTGTTGACTAAAATGCTGAGATCTTTCTGACATTCAAACAAAGGTTTGGTGAGTGCATTATAACAAAAACTATTTGTATTTGACTGAACAGCATTCTGATCATATCCACAGTAAACAAAGCTGTCACTGTGCAGACATAGCAACGTTATCAGCACAAGATCATGGCACTGCAAAATGCAGGTCATTGCGGGGCCAGCAGGTAATTAAGATGCATGCCGCTGCCAAGCCAAACATGCAGACACATCTAAAGTGGGAGCAGATGGGGCCCAAACCTGGACTTTGGTCATGGAACTTAATTCCCACATCTTGTAGGCTATCTGAGCAGCTTCAGGGAAGAATTCTCCAGCTAAGCTGTTTGACACAAGACAACACACTCAGCAAGGCTGCAACCTCAGGAGTGGGCACATTTCTGGGAACATGGATCATGATGAAATAAACATAATGCTGCTGCTTCACTTTCAGACAATATTTGGATATCAGCTTCACCAAGCATCATATGTCTCTTCACTGCTGCAATGACAACATGCTTCTCCCATCAATTCAATAAACATTTGTTTTGAATTATAGTCAGAAAACAGTATCTCCTGAAAAGTGGTGCTCTATCACCCCCATCTGGCTGCTGCTGTTGTTTGCAGCCACGCTGTAACTTACTCATCATCTCCTCCACACAGTTTAAGCAGAGTCCTCTTGTAATCCCCTGATGTGTCATCCTGTCAGGTTTAAACATACACAGAAACAAGTTATAGGTGCATGATCTTCTGATGCCATTTAGCACATTTTTAAAGCGTTTCACCAACCATAATCATATTATAAAGTGACTTCTCATATCTTAAACGGAAACACTCTCGAATGTCCAACATGTCAATTTCAGAGCGAGAAATCATGATCCTGATGAGGGTGTTGTCAGCTGTACCAAGACCCTGGAAATGACAGAAAAGACAAGTGTTTAGGGTCAGGATACTACAAGAAGTATATGTAGTCCTAATCAATTTTAAATATCATATCAGAAAGTTAGACTGTAATCTGCCACTTAGAAGAAAATGTGTTGCTAAGGCAGCATATCTGTCTACAAACAGTTTGGGACCAGATTGAGCAGCTATTTTTACTCAGAGCATGTTTACCTTCATTGACTTGTACAGGCGCTTGGCAAAGAACATGGGAACACTCCTTATGCACTGGACTGTGTGGAAAAACCAAGAAGAGAGACTTGTGTTAAATTAACAACTTGACACCATATCCATATCATCATAAAGTTCCAGTGTGTTTCTTACCAACAGCCAGCATCAGCCTCTCAAAGTCTCCAGACAGCTCATTCTTAATGCTGTCCTCTATAGACAGCTCTGCAATCTTCTCATATGCATTGAAAACTGAAGACAACAGAAGACAACGTTATTAGACAGAAGACAATGTTATTATCTTATAGGTTACTAATTGAGGTATGTTCTACTAGTAGTACTGTATGACTAGTGAGCAGGAACTGTGAGTCCATTCATGTAAAAGCCTGTGACCTTTCATCTAGTGACATCACCTGGTCAAACTGAGCTGTTTACAGCAAATCTGCAAATACTAACATGCTATGAAGCTACATTAAGATGGTTAACCTGGTAAATACTACCTGCTTAACATCAGCATGTTACTTCTATCATTGTGAGCATGTGGTTTTTAGCATTTAGCCTCACAGAACAGTCAACATGGCTGTAGGATCTCCCTACAGGCCTCTTATGTTTGAACAAATGCTACAAGTGGCATCTGCAAGAAAGCAAATAATTGAAAAAATCTTTTTTCTTCTGCCATCTTTCTCCCAGCCTTCTCCCAAAAAAGCTGTCATTCTGTTAGAAAACCTGCATTTTGTTCTTTTAATGTGAGGCAGATTTCAGTTCTGAAGAGCAGACCTCAGACACATTACTTGGCATTACACAGAGAGGGGACAGTGGTTGAAGAGTGTTAATGTTTAAAATTTAGCTGCAACTGATCAACCCACAAGTCCACTCTAACAACAACTTTTTAAGTCCAATTAACTACTGAGAGACTTGAGGTCAAAGTGAGAAATGTATGGATGCCTCGCTGTGGTGCGAATTTCCTTCAGAGCTGTTCTCACCCATGCGGAGGTGGGTCACGCTACGGTTTCCCAGGATCATGATGAATTTGGCCTCGTCTGTCCCCCACTGTTCTTCTCCAGCTGCATACAGGTCCTAATCAGAGGTAAGAAAGCACAGGATGAGATCTAGTAGAAAATTAAAAAAGAAACGTTTCAGACATCCAAAAAATCTAGCTTAATAGCAAATTAATATCATATGTGGAATTTTTATGCTAAAGAAATTTTAAAAATCAACTAATTTGATATTATTGGTGAGGCAGTTTTTAGCTATACTACTTTAGGGATAGCAGTGTTAGTCAGACTGTCAGCTGGTTGGCTCACCACTGAAATATCTCAACCACTGATGGATGGATTGCAAAAGAAAAAAAAAGAAAAGTTTATTCAGATATTCATTGTTCCCAGAGGATTAGGTTTACTGACTCTGCAATCCTAAATTACTTATCATTCAGCATAAAAAGGTCTTAACAATAACAGTCTAATCATTAGTTGTGTTTTTCTTTGGGTTTAGTGCTAATTTTTAGCAAATGCTACCATGCTAACACACTGACCTAAGATGGTACACATGGTAAATCTGCTAAACAGCCTGTTAGCATGCTGTTGTTAGGAGTTAGCTCAAAGCTCCACTGTGTCTAATGGTGTGTTCCAGTTGAACAGGGAAGTCAGAACCTCCAAGTTCCCCTGAAGTCGGATGTCCAACTCAGAGGAACCTCACCAACCCCGACCTCAAAATCCAAGATGGCTGTGCTGCACAACAATGTAGTGAAAGCTGTAGTAATATACTCTTAATTATCACTTCTGTCTTTTGTGTCTCATTAAATCAGTCATAAACACAGTACTGTCCAGCTTATATCTGTGGACATGTTGCCAGGTGTTTGCATGCACAAATACATACATACATACATACATACATACATTTTGTACTGGAATATAACATAACACAACATAAATACAGCTTAAAAGAACTGCTAGCATCGCTGTAGCCTGTCTTGTGATATATATTTTGATTGTTTCCACAATGTCTTAAATAATATAGTGATGCAAGGTAACAATATATTGAAACTAGGCCATACACTTGTCATCTATACATTACTTTAAAAGTATTACTAAAATCATCATCATTGGTACCATGGCAACGGCAGTACATATAGATGCAGCAGCCATTTTTGTTTAAATTAGCTATTTTTTTTGGCTTTTATTGTTTCTTGTACCTTGTAAAGTAAAGAAAATGATACACATTAAGTAAAAAAGCTACATTTTAAAGACTGAATGGCTTTTTAAATGAAGGTCATATTGACCTGGTAAACACAATCATCTTGCATTTCTGTTGTAGTCATAAAATTTTCAGATTCTTACTTGTGCATCCTGCTCCACCAGGTCTGCGTCCACCACTCCTGACTCATCTCTGGTCCCCTGAAACATTCAAACCAAGACAACACGCTGCTGATCAGTCAGTGGTTGAAGGTACTCTGACTATGACAGCCACTGTATGGTTGGCTGGATACTTCACTGGTGATAATATCAACTCTTCTGTGAACTGACCTGAAGTAAAACTACCAGCATCTTCTTAAAGTGACCTGAAGTGTCCGCGATTATATCCTCCTCCATGTCACTGCCGTAGGCTGGAGACACAGACAACCATGTAAAATGTCAGGAGTTGCTAAGCACATAATATGCTGATTTAAAATGACATCGAATTTAATGTATCTTACCATCCTTGTATGCTGCAACCATCTCATGCATCTGTTTGTTGTTTCTAGATGCCATGACCTCAATAAGGCATCTCTCATTTGTTCCAGCTCCCTTCACACAGAGCATTAGGTTAAATATGAAGTAGCTTCTGCTTCAGTAAATCACTGACTGAAGCACAACTAAGACTCTTACAATGAGGTAAATGTCTTACTTTGACTGCATCATGGATTTCTTTGGCATCATGGTAGGCTCGGGTTCTCATCAGACTGACAATGAGACGCTCAAATTTACCCGTCAGCTCATACTTCAGATCCTCAATCAGGTCCTGTTGACACAACAAAAACACAATGGAGTTATATGTTACTCTAGGGCATGATATTTAGACCATCTCTGAAAAATTAACTTCTGTTTTAGCCAAAAGAATAAAAAATGAGATGATGATATGTAGTTTTGTACCTTTCCAAAGTTGCTTTTGTATGCTGCAATGATTTCCTGCCTCTGAGCGTTGCTTCTTGAGGTGACCAGGTCCAATATGGCTTCTTTATCACTACCTGAGGAACGAAAAGCAACATTTTTCAACAGCCTTCATCAAAGTCATATGAATAATCTCTTATTGCATCGCTGTCACAACTGCTATGTGAAATTTTTTGTGCCTCTGTGGACAAAAGTCATGGAGGGGCGAGGCACTCACCGATGCCTTTCATAGCATTGTAAAGAGCCTCGGCATCAGCGCTGGGATCAAAGTCCGGAGCATCTGTTATTGTGCCTCTGAACACCTGGATGAAAAGTAGTAAAACTGAATTTCAGAGGTGGGACATTTTTAATTGTAATGATTTAAGAACACAGTGATGTCCAGGATGTCTTGAGCTACATAGATACACAGAAATGCAACTTACAGTATACACAGGGATTCTGCATATGCTTAAAAAGTCTAAAATCAAATACTCTGAATTTCAGGCCTTAAAAAGCCTTAAAAGGTCTTAAATACAATTTTGACAGTTCGCAGCAAGTTAATGTTACTTTTAGAAAGTTGCAATAATCAGTCTCGCTTTTGAATATGTTTGGGAAACATTTGTATTGATCGTGCTGTAACAAATACGAAACAAAACCAACATGGAATTGTGTGTTCCTGTCTGCAAATATGGGTAAGTGCAAGTTCAGCAAGATCTGGCTTGAAACAGCACATTTAGCGCTTAGTTTAAGCTTTTTGAAAATCACAAATTTGAAACATGCTGCAATTTATGTAAGAAAACATTCAAATTGGGAACTTTGGGTATATATACATTACAGTCCCATTGTAAGTCAGGAAAACATACAGCCATCATAAAAAGCTACCAGTAAACACCTGCCATCACCCAGTATGTTCTTTACATTGGGAGCATCACCAAAGACCATCACCATTTACTTTAAGTAAGTAAGTTCATTTACTTTTAAAGGTAATTTTAGGACTCCAATTTTCCTTCAGAACCTTTGTACTCTTTTGCCATTATGGATGTGAAATAGGTCTTAAATTGCATTCATAATGGTGTTTAACGGGTCTTAAAAAGTCTTCACTTTAACTTGTTGAAACCTCTAAATACATGATCATATGACCTCTCTGGCTGAGCCTGTGTGTATACTGTTCTCCAGTGTATCTCAGTCTTTACTGTGGGTGTGTGTCATCTTGGTGCTGACAGTAGCCAGCTGGGTTGTGGCCATTGTGTTGAGGCTACTAGCCACAGCTCAGGGAAGTATAAAAGAGCAACAACAATAATGGCAGAATACCAAACCAAAAAGCACAGCCAGATGATGAAGCCTACTGACTTTGGTGATTGTCTGACTTTTCCTCTAGCACCATCATAAAGTTGACATTTTTGGCTTTTAGTGAAATGTCTCAATAAATATTGGATAGACAACTGGTACAGACATTCATGTCCCCTCTTGTAACAGGTCTGCAAAGTCACAAAGACCTAAGTCCATGCAAAAGGGAGTTACTCACTCCTACAGAAAACATTTCTCCTGAACTGCCTGAAATGACTCATTTGTAATCTGGCCTTTGTTCCATCACTTGATGACATCAGTAAGTAACACATCTGCACAATGCGCAGCTGGTTTGGAACAATGACTGTAAATAAAGATGGATGATGTCTCTCCACTTCCTCCCACAGTACAAAAATGAAGCCAAAATATCCCGAATTCGAGTGCTGCCATCTTGCGCTGTTTAAGTCATTTGGAGCCAGAGTCTGTGCAGTAGTGACCAGCGCTGGAGCTGCGGTGTTGAGTTCTTACCACACACTCAATCACAAGCAGAGATCAGCTGTGAATCATGGAATAAAACCCTGTTTTTATAAAATAAAATAACTAGTTAAAATCAAACTGATCAGAAAAATGAACACTTGAAGAACTATCTAAAATAACAAAAAACATCTTTGGGAAAAATGTATCTGACATGTGCTTTGATGATTTAGTTTGGCCCGTGTGTTATCTATTCACAGTGGGAGGCAAGATTTATGAATTGTACTGCAGCCTTCCACCAGAGGGCAACTGAGATATTTTGACTTCACTTTTAGGGAGCTGTGATCCTGTCCATTTCTACAGTAATTTCTTTGGTTTGGAACAGAATTTGGAATTGGCTTGGGGCCTTGAAAAGACAGCAGCTAAAGCTATAATGGAGTGTTTTAGAGTGTGAATAGAGGTGCTGCAGCTGTAGCCAGTATAAGAAAAATTAGAAGTTTAAATTTAACGTTTTCATTTGTCCACTACTTTGGTTTATGACCAAAAATAATGATACTGCTATCAGTCTTAGCTGTACATTTAGTTTAGTGTGAAATAGCAAATGTTAGCATGTCAACATGCTGAACTGAGACTGTGAACATTATTCCTACAAAACATCAGCATGTCAGCATTGCCGGTGTGAGCATGTTTTCATGCTGACCCTAGCATTTAGCTCAAATCACTTTGTGCCTAAGCACAGCCTCACAGAGCTGCTAGCATACAGTCTTCTATTACAGACACTGTGTTCAATGTTTTCTCCTTCAACTTTATGACTTTGCAGATGCTGCTCACCTCAACCCAGATCTTTAAAGCTGAGAGAGACATTGGATGTGGACCTTCCCAGGTAAGGGTTAGGACTCAAAATAACCTTTTTCAGGGCCATAAGTGTGCATTTTCTAACAGTGCACTGGATTGGTCCACATGTCCTCGATGAGTGTATGTAGTGGACTCTGTAAAAGTGGCTGTGACAGGACACTGGAACATAAGGTGAAGCCCGTCTGCCATTGCAACAGCTGACAGCTTGCACCTGTCTCATTCCCTGCCGTGCTTGTGTGTCTGTGTGTGAGGCCGGTCCATGTGTGTAAGGGCAGGGACAGTGGGTGTGTATGAGCAGCAGGGGGTCAGGTTGCACACAAAGAAGCTCCCTTTGCAGGGGTCTGTTATACCATAGATACAATACATACAAAAAAACTCCACTGGGGATATAAATAACATATGAAGCTCTGCATGAGTACATTGTTATAAAAATGAAAGTTACTGCTCAGACCTATGAGAATGATCATAGCTCTGTCACTCTGGCTGTATGGAGTTGTGATGTTACTCACTCACTGTGGGAAATAAGACAACTTGGAAGCTCAGACTGCAGCTGCTGCCGTACAGATCACTGCTGCATCGAGGCAGGCAGCCAAAATGTGCTCTCCACCCTGCTGAGGGGCCACTGCACATGCTCTGATCCTCTGCTTCTACTACAGCGGCCGTCACTCTTCATGACAGCTGGAGAGCTTCACCCACATAGCAACCGGGCCACAAATACAAGACCCTAGCAACAGGACCCCACTGCGTAAAACCACTCAGGCTAAGCTTCACTTTCAGTTTTCATCTAAGGGTACATTAAATCACTATAAGGATTACCTTGATATGTTTAAGGGAAAACCCTTTAATCTCAGCCAGTTAAATATTCCCTTATGCTTTGCCAGATCGTCCTTATTGGCCATTTTTCTTTGAAAATTTTATGGGACCCTTACCAGTCCTTTAAAAGTGAAATGACCGGAGGAACATGCAATAGCTTTATTTATGGTGATTTGAGAGGAGCAGGAGATACCCGAGACAGATTTTTCAGGATTTGAAAGGAACACTGTCAATATGATCAATGAGAAGTTTGTTAGAGAGTATAGATTTGATATTAGCACGAGCAACTTTGTAGCTAGCCAACTGAATATTAACATAACTGTGTTTCATATATTTATGTTCTATATATTGTTTTATTGAAACTAACTATTTTTTGTTGACTCCTGTTGATGTTTGGGTAGCTCTTTTCTTGCTGTCACAGTAATGTTTTCTCCATTATGTTTCACAGCAGGTTTCTCACATTGATTTTGTCAGTTAACCTCCTTTTTGCCACATCTTTTACTTGTGTGCATTTGTTGTGAATGATCTGTTTGTTTCACCTCAAGCAAGACCAGAATGACAGGGTTGGAAGTTGGAAATCTTACTCAAGCCTTAAATAATTCTGCAGTGCATTTGCCTTTAGAAAGAAGCTGTCAGGTGTGTCTATCAGATGTGCAAGCACCACAGGTAGCAATGACACCCTACACTGCTGCCTTTATGGTGGGGAGGCAGCTGGGAGACAAATGACCTCACTCTGTCCACACCTCAGTCAATGGTACACAAAACCATCCATGATGTAGGTAATCCACAGCATCATACTTACATAATGCAAGCTGAGAAAGGTTCAGTCCACTTACCATTTCTATATTTGGTCTTCTGTGTCAACACTGTGCAGGAATCAGTAGTTTCAGGCTGGAAGAGAGAGAGAGAAAAATGCTGTTGTAGGGCCGGAGAGAAGCATTGCAAAACATCACTGTCCTCATGAAGGTGTCATTCCCCTCCGATGTGCAGGAAATCATGTTGCCAAGAGACATTATGCCCAATGATGATCCCTCCTTTTCCTGAGTAAATCTAATGAGGCAGTCTGTTCAGTGTGCTGTGCTTAAAACTGATCAACCCTTACAGTAATCCTGAGTGAGAGCACAATAGAGCAGCACAAGAAACAGAAGAGACTTCACATTCACCTAAAATGGCACGACGTTGGCGGTGGATGGAATTTGCATTAAGCCAACTGGCAGGAAAACTATTTAGTCACACTTTCCATGTGCACATACTTAAACCTATAATGTGGCCATTCAGACAAGTAAAGCATACTATACTACTATAGCTACCATAGAGAAAGTGGGTCTGCTACACAATAAAAAGCACTATGTTAAAACAATTACACAACAGTAATATAAAAATAACACCAAAACTGGGTTAAGACACCCCATTTAACCACAATTGGCTCCATTTCTAACCCAGTATTTTTAGTGCAACTTGGCCTGACAGAATCACAGTGTAAAACCACAATACTGCAGATAAGATCAAATTAAAAGGACAAATGTAGACTCAAAACCATTCAGCTTTTCTGCAGAGACAAACTGCACAAGGCTGTACTGTTTGTTTAAGGCAGAAGTCAAGCTCTCCCAAAATAGCAGCAGTTTAATGTAATGTCACAATCTGAGGTCTGTGGGGGGTGATTGGGCCTCTATATATACAGAGCCACACCCTTCTCTGTACCCCACTCTGTAGAATAAACTCTATAGATTTATTTCTAACTTTAGACTTTTCTCCTTAACAAAAGAAAGACGTTGTAGTTGTAATTCATATCGCATTTATGACCACTTGTGCACTTAATTTAACTGTCTCCAAGGGGGTGGTCTGTCTGATCTTACTGCAGTTCACTGGCACATTAAATAATGACGCATCAGCAAACTTCTCCAGCGTCTTTCTGTCGTGGTCTGATGTCTCTGAAGAAGCAGCTGAAGACGTCTCGTCTCCAAACGACAGCTGAATGAATGTCTTACCTTCTCTGTGAAGGGAGAGTCGGTGGCCGGTGAGAATGGTCCTGCTGTCTCAGCTCTGTCCCCGCTCCGCTCACCCGGTCTGTCTCAGTCTGTCTCCTCCGGTCAGACTCAGGCCGTCCCGTTACGTGTCCTCTGTGACGCAAAGACTGCAGCGCTCTCTCGCGCAGCTTCTCTTCAATTGTGTGTGAGGCTGAACTGAATGTAGCGGGTTGTCTAAAGAGAATACTATTACTACCAATACTATTTTAAACGTGTGTGATCGGGGAATAGCCAGTCTTAACTGAAATCTAAGTTAACTCACGGAGGACGTGTCGTTTCTGCAGCTGCTGCATCTGAAAAACACAAACACAAGCAGCTTTCATTCTTTATTTTTCTTTAAACAAGTCGACAAAACATGCATCGTTCTTTAAAAACATGTAAATAAAATATAAATAGATATAAACAGATAAATAGATCAATAGGCTATAAATAGGTAAACCATCAGTAACACATTCATGTTATGACTGGAGGTAGACAATTTCTGGTGGAAAAAAATAAAAAGGCCACTAGCTACAATAAATCAATCCCTGGTTTAGATTAAAATTATTTTATTATGTGACTTAAAGTTCATCAACTACGACATTTGTGTAATAACAAACAAATGAGGCATTCAGGGGCCAACAAATTTTCTAGCATGTAGGGCAGCCTTATGTCACTGCATTACATTTTCACCACTGGAGGGCCACCTTAGAGAGCACTTTGCATTATATTCTGTTTTATTCTGTCTCAGTGTGATCAAATGTGATGTTTGTCTGAATTTTATGTTGTTTTTTTTTTTGTTTTTTTTGTCTGGAGCGCTGGACCACATGAACAAAGTGCCGAGAAATGAGTCTTAAAACACAGAAATGAGTTGGCATATTGTCGCTGTCCAATGAAAAGACTTATCTCTAACATGTCAACTTTTCAGGGGCTAAAGAAAAACAGCCATGTTTTTAGTTTTGTGGCAATGGGCTTTTCAGATGATCCAGTGGCTTTGTGAATGGCTTAATAAATAGGAGAACCCCCCACCCCCACCCCAAAGTCCACCAATTTGCCAGAACTTCTGAACTTTGTCACAAGACTGAGAGTTCAGATGTGAGGGGAGCTGCTGGCACTGATGTGAGAGCTTGCTCACTCTATTTCTGTCCTGTCAGGCGTCTCTTCCAGTAAGAGGGGGAGAGAGACACACTGGCACAGTTAGTTAGGGGGGGCGGGGGAGGCAGAGCTAGTGAGATTTTGTGGACTACAGCAGGAAAAATGTGAAAATATGAAACAAATTACATGGAGGCTGAAAATCCCACAAACTCTGATGCAAACTTGTTTCATGTATGAAATCAGAAATTGTTATTATTGCAGTTTATATATAGCCCACAGTTTATGACCTGTAAAAATGCTGTGTAAACTCTAGGTGATATTTTGTGGTGGTAGTGTATTGGTGGCAGAAGAGATGAGGAGAGGTGATTTACAGGAAACAGCACAGAGTGAGGCTTACAGACAGTTCAGTGCCACACATAGCAGGAGCATGACTCAGTATGTTTGACTGGAAGACATCCACAGTGTCACTGGCTTTGTGGTTACTATCAATGTTAACTTGATACTACTGACCTCAGATGACTGTGTAAACAGAAGGACACTTTTTATTCTTGCCTCTGTGTGAAAAGTTCATAAGACACCCAGTTTAAGATGGGAATATGGTTGTTTGAATTTCTTTTTTTCTTATTCTCATATATTATTCATATCATATTATCATGGAGACTCTCTCATTTTCCCTCCACCAGAGTTCAGAATGAGAGGGGACCATATGAGGTAAACGCCGATGAAGGTGGGAGGCATCAGTGATGAAATGGAGCTGTTGTATACTGACCTCTTCTGCTTTGAAAATGTATTGCACACTGATTATGAGAACATGACCCTCATTTCTGTACTCACGGACTTCCATAAGCCGCAGAATAAGCTTGATATTAGTACAATTTACAGAAACGTGTTTATTCTCTATTTAAAGTTAGGAAATATTGAATATATTATATTCAGAAAGGTTTTGTGTGCATCCACGATTTCACAGTCTCAATGTTTTTTTTTCCTTTTAAAGAACAAGTTTATTTTATGAATAATGTTGTGTAATTATTACAGATGAGTACTGTCTGTTTCCAACTTCATACAAATAAAATTTTATTTAATATATCCCAATATCACAGACCAGAATTTGCTGCTGTACAGTGTGCAGCACTCTCTGCTCTTTAGACCCTTGATCAGGCAAAGAAGAACAATACAAAAAAACTTTTTAACAACAAATGGAAGAAACCTCAAGTAGGACCACAGAGGAGGGGTCCCCCCTACATGGAGAGATTTGTCCATCTGTAGCGATTTCTCAGAACCATTCAATCCCAAAACAGGTTATATTCCCTAAAATTTTTTATCCATACCTGAAATTCATTCATTTAAAAATAAATGAAATGAAAACTTGTGAAAACAAAACCAAACAACAAATGAACCGAGTACAAAAGCATTTTTGACATTCTGAATAGGATTTTCTGTTCGCAGTTCTCACCCTTTGCCTTCCATCCAATAATGAGCACATTATGGTCCAAACTGGTCGGGAGTGAGAATAGCTACTTTGTTGGTAATTCCATTGAGTGGGAGGGTCACACAGGCCAGACTTGTATATATCGCAGTACAAATCATGTTTCCTTCATCCAAGTCAACACAGCACGGATATTTTTGCATATTTTTCCATTGCGCTGATTCCACTACACAGTCAGCAGTCACTCCTCGTGGGACTGAAACAAGGTAAAGAACTTGTGGATCTACTGAGAAAATTACCATCAGACCTCTGACCTCTGCTTTAACTTGCATCTGTGAATTTTAAAGCTGGACGGCTGTATTCGTCTGTAACACTGCATCTGAGATGTTTCTTTAAATGCACATTACACTGCCATAAATGACACATAAATAACCTTAACTGAGTGATACAGATCAACCCTCTGATCATAAATCTGCACTCCACGTGTGTAGTAGCTGATATTTAGTTGAGCATTACTCCATTGTCCCACTGTAAATGGTATCTCTCCCGGTGAGATCTACAGATAGGAAGCCTGAGCTTTAAGTTTGGTCAAAGGTAGTTCGACCGTAAACACACACAGGGCTGCCTTCCCACTCCCTCCTGCCTCTGAGGTAGATGCCAGGAGGGATTAGGTGAGCTGAAATCCCCTGATGGGAGATGAGAAGGCGAAAGCTACCCTCTCAAAGAGTAAGTGTGCAGCCTGCTGCATGCATAAGCCATGAAAGCTGCTTTGTCCTCCTGTTTCATTAACTCACACAATTACCATTAGTCTGGCAGGCTCACACCTTCAGGTAGAGACGGGGACACGGCTCCAACAAGACAAGCAGGGAAAGTACAACGTACGCTTTAAGAAATCCTACAACAATTTAATGGAATCAACTATTCTTTTCTCATTAAGTTAATGTAAATATGCAGTTTTATTTATTGAAGAAAATTAAACTTAAAATTTCAAGTTTTTTTTTTCAGAACACTTCAGAACTTATAAACATGAGTTTTTCTAACTTGAAGTCTTTGATTTGAAATAATGAGTTGAATGAATATACTGTACAGCATTCAATCAGTTTATTAAATTAAGTTTTTAACAAACATGATCAGCATATTAGCATGCAGTGTGAGAGTTATAATTCTCCTGAGACCCTTCTTTTTTAAAGTATGAAGAAAACATATATGATGGAAACTTGCTTTGTGTCTAATACAAAGTCATGTCACGACATGGTTACTCGTCCATAAACTCTTACTCTTAAAATTTAACTAGATCACTCAATTCCTCCAACAGGAGCAGCTGCCGCTGTGAGTTCTTTGTGTAAAATAAAGCACTGAATTTTCACACAGAGAAAGTGTACAAAGAAACTGAATCTATTTGTCATGTTTATCAGTGTGACTGAGGAGCTGTTGGTCCAACTTAATATGTTAAGCATATCAAACATGTTTTCTGAATACATTTATTTTGCTACAACAATTTAGTTGTTTTGAATCATTACAAAATTGCTTCAACTTGTCTTAAAATTTTTAAGGCAGTCTGGACATGAACTTTTCTAGTTCAACCAGTTTATTTTTACAGTGTGCATGCATAAGGTCACAGGCTTGTTTCTAAATAACACTGCATGTAAACACAGAGAGAACATACATATAGTTTTGGAGGGTATTGTCTAAAAAAGGAATAAAGATCACATTTTATTTATGAGTGTCATACATTGGAAGTTTACTCTGTTTTTTCTATTTTAAAAGTGTAGTTTGTTTTTCTCAATTTCTTCTCCTTTCTGCTACTTTTACTTGTTCCTTTCTGTGAAGGACAAAAACCAAAGTCATAGACGAATGTGTACCTTAAAGTCTGGGATTATCTTGATGGCATAATCATGAAAAGATTATGAAAGCCACAGCACTTACTTACATGACCAGCATGCATTACTCACAAGACAAGTCACATTTTTTACTGTTAACTAAGGAAAACAAATGTCCATGTACAATAGACTTTTAAGTTTTGAACCCAACTCAAACTCTTTTATTTACTAGTTTTATTGAGATATTCTACTTTTCTTCTTTAGATAAACTTGAATCTTTGAGTTGTAGAAACCTCAAAAAAGGTTTTATTTGAAAAACTGAATAAAGTTGTTGAAGTAAAAGTGAATAATAGTTAACCGATTAATAATTTTCATTTGCAACCATTAATTTTAAAGTACCAAAATAATGACAAAACTCAAAAACATCAAAAATGCAAACATTCAAGTTTTAAAAAAACTTTGCAGCAGGTGTAGTCATTTAGGAGTATAGGTTAGGAGAGTGAAAATACATTTTTGTGTGTCGACACAGTTAATGTTAATAGGGTTTTCTAGTTTTTCTGTTTAGACAAGGGGCGCTTTGCATGTCTAACACTAGCACACTATAAGGTGCGGAGAGGAAAGGTCTCATTTCATCTTTATGTTTCTGAGTGTTTTTTCATTTTATTTTGACAGTGATTGACCACAAGCAGCCCCACATCAGGCTGAGTGGGGTGATTATCTCTGACATGATACTAATGAGAGGTGAGAACACTCTGTACAAATGGGAAAAGAGAGTTTTATTGCCAGGGCAAGAGCAAACAAATTATAAATGAATCTGCTCAGAAATGTTCAAGGAAGCAATTGAAGGTTGAGTAAAGTGCAGTCCTGTCTGGAGCAGGGCGTTGTTTTTGTGCTGTGGGCGGCAATGAAAACTCGCAGGCATCAGCATTATCATATCAGGGGAGTGATAAAGAGGGGGCACGTATAAAAGAATAATGTGATTTATGGGAATGACGGATCCTTTTAATTGTCTCTTCTTAGCACACCTGTGAGACAGGGAACTACACAGACACGGTGAGTGAGTTCAGTCTTTTGTTCTTCGTTTAAATTCAATTAAATGTTAGTACAGTGTGACATTTGAGTTACATTTTGTCATATGAACACTATTAAGCTTCAACAAAATGGAATTTGTGCAATTTTTGTGGGTCATTTTAGTGTTTTTAAAAATGAATTGTTCCTTTTGCAAATGTTGTAACTTCCTTGTCAGAGTAAAAAATATATTTTAAAATGCTTCTTAAAGATTTAAGACAATGCTCTTCTGTCATGCTGCTCTGACACAGACAGCATAACTCACAGGTTCACTGATTCGCCCTTTCTTCCCCACTCCTCTCCTCTTTTTTCCGCTTACACCTCCCTTTTCATGAACATCAAACTGCACTCCCACCTGTCCACATCTTTCCCCCCTGATCCAAACCCTCAGAAGCATGTCGTGTGGCGGGGTGAAGTCCTTTCTGGTGAGCCTCTCTCGGAGGAAGCCCCTGGAGCCCGAGGGGGAGCAGTCCACTTTTAACCGATGCCTGACCACTCTGGATCTAGTGGCCCTCGGTGTGGGAAGCACCCTGGGAGCTGGAGTCTACGTCCTGTCTGGAGAGGTGGCCAGAGACACTGCTGGACCCAGCATCATCATCTCCTTCTTCATCGCCGCCCTGGCATCCATATTCGCTGGGCTGTGCTATGCAGAGTTTGGGTCCCGCGTGCCCAAAACAGGTTCAGCATACCTGTACAGCTATGTGACGGTTGGAGAGCTGCTGGCTTTCATCACTGGGTGGAATCTGTTACTCTCTTACGTCATAGGCATATGATATATACATTGTAGTGATACATGTCTATATCAAAGAGCGATTTGCAATAAGTTCCTTATTATCTTTTGTAAAAAAGTTGAATTTTGCCTGTATATGCCAAAAATGTACAGAAAAAATATTTCAGCTCAGTCTGTGTCTTATATTCCTTGGCTCAAACATGTGTGAGAGAAATATTTCCCTCTTATGCAACGTGTTTGGCTCACATGAAACCCATAAATGATCAACCTTCAGAATGAGACACTTTGTGACCTTTCATCTGCTGTAGAACAAATTCTTGTCTTTTTAAACAGTGAAAGTCTGTAGTTTTCTTCACTGACAGTCCTCCTGTTTTAACACTGCTTGTTAGATCCATTGTTCAATGTTGAAAACACCATAAACCACGATTGTGGTTTAAAATAACTCGGCCATAAAGTCTTAAAGAGCCGCAGAAGGAAATGTTGCCATCTGTATTTTCTGTTTATGACTACAGTTACATGGTGACTCGGGCTGATTAGTTTATTGCATCTCTCTGCCACTATCTGCACTATCAGGGACGTCCAGTGTTGCACTGGCATGGAGTGGGACCTTTGACGACCTCATAGGGGGCCACATATCGAAATACTTTGAAGCACATGCAGCTATGGGCCTTCCTGGCCTGGCACCTTACCCAGATGTCTTTGCTGCTGTTCTCATCTTGATACTGTCAGGTAAAATGATGACACTGTTGTCGTAATAGTGGCAAAGGTCATACATAGAAAATAATTGCGGTTGCTCTTTACGTTGCAGTACACTAATAAAATGTAACAAGCTGTAGTTTGTATCAAATTAGACAAAACTATTAGACAGCATTAGACCCTTTATTAGACACTTATTAGACTTTATTATAGGTTAATTTAGGACACATTACAACAGAACTCCGCTGTAAACGAAAGTTTATTATTTACGGCTGTAAAACCCTTATTAGACTTTATTAGAGGGTAATTAGGAACAAATTACAACAGAACTGTACTGTAAAGTAAAGTGTATTATGTCCAACTGTTAGGTCCTTATTAGACTTTATTAGAGGGCAAGTAGGGACACATTACAACAGAACTGTGCTGTAAACGAGTCACATTACCGCCACTTCCCCATTTAAAAACAGAAAATGTGATTTGATCAAAGAAGTAGGTAATGGTCCTGCCTACTCTGCTGATTGTATGAGACCAGCCAAAGACTTTGTCTTAAGTAGCCGATATGTTATTTCACTTTAATTTACAGTTCAGTTCAGTTGTAGTACGTCCCTAATTACCCTCAAATAAAGTCTAGCAAGGGTTTAACAGTGGGACAGATTACAGTTTAGTTTACAGTGCAGCTCTGTTGTTATTTGACCTTAATTGCCCTCTAATGAAGGCTAATGGTCTCATAAAGGGTCTAATACTGTCTAATAAAGAACATATTATTTCTCGTTTTTGTCTAATTCGATACAGAGCACAGCTTGTTACATCTTGCGCGTGTACAGTAAAATAAAATGCATTCACTATGTTTACCATGAAGGTGTGCTGGCATTTGGAGTGAAAGAGTCAACAACAATCAACAAGATCTTCACAGCAATCAACATCCTGGTGCTGCTGTTTGTGGCCATCTCTGGATTCATCAAGGGTGACCTCTCCAACTGGCAAATCAGTGAAGAGACTCTGATAAACGCCACTGTAGAAGACAAGTAATGTCAAAGAACAATATAATCCTGACTGTGTTTGTGTGTGTCTTGTCTTATATAAATACAGAAGAATTACTCTCATTATCTCGCTGTCAGTAACCACAAAATAATATTCTTTCCTTGCTGCAGAAACTTGACATCTACTGTCAATGTGACAAGTATCTATGGAGTTGGTGGATTTTTCCCCTATGGTTTTACTGGCACACTGGCTGGAGCTGCAACATGTTTCTATGCTTTTGTTGGATTTGACTGTATCGCTACAACAGGTAAGAGGACAACTTCTCCCTTCATCAGTATCTTTGTGATTATATAGTCACCCAGCATGTTGGGTGGTTTGTTTTAATGTAAATCCAACATGCAAAATTATTACATATTATTATAACTCTAATGTAGATTACTTTATGCTGATCAAGTTCCATTAATTTCTACTGGAACAGATCCACCTTGCAACCCTAAGATTTATGCCCGACCTTCTCCACTGCTTTCACCCCCAGCTTCCCCTGATCCCCCTTGAGTTGAAAAGAAAAAGAGTCAAAACAGAAAGTGTTCCAAGTGTTATGTGTTCTCTGTATTTACATTTTCACTCACGTACATGTCTTTTTTTGTCAGTGTCTTCTTCTGAAGTAGTTGGCAAACCAGCTTAGAGGTACAATACCGTCAGATTAAGATTCACTACCAGGCACCAATCTCTTGCATTTGGCAGCATCACGACTTGCTGCCAGTGATTTGACTTCTTCTTCATGATATTTCTGGGAGACTTTACTTTATACTTTACTACTGTGGAAAAAATATTTGAAGGTAAAAATGAAAACTGCTGAGTATTCATTTACCATTACAAATTAAATTAAATGGTAAACAACACCAAATACAAACACCACATGCAAAAGCTGGGATTTTGGTGGAATGCGGATTGGAAGAATGTTGAGACACACAAACACACAAATACTCAGACGCACAAACCACTCTCCAGTTGTATTGGTAGGATGTACAGGACAATGTGATAGACAGTAGAATAAATGGGCAGAGCTTCTGGGTCTGAAAAGTGAAGCCAATGCAAAAGTGTCTTAAACCTTCATTGTATGGAGTCTTTGAGAAAATTAACTACTTCTCACTTGATTGACACTCAGATCAAACTGTCAAACTAGTTAGCTGATCATCATGAATCAAGATTCTGCTACTACATTGCCTATTTTTTGCTTAAAATGTTTTTAGAAATACAATGTAGTGTGCTGTTTAGTTGTAATTCAAGAAAGATTCTTAATACATCCATGGAAAGATTGTGACCAGGCAGCCACCATTGTGTTTCATTTCCAGTGGAGCCTCACAAAACTCAGATCAAACTGGAAAGCTAGGCAGTGCACGATCAAATATGGATCAAGATTTTTTTACACTTCATATTTCTCTTAATGTTTTCAGAAACATATTTTAGTTAACTGTTTAGTTGTAATGCAAGAAAAGATTGCAACCAGGCTGCTGAATTGACAAGCCAAAACTAAGCACTGCCTAAGTCACAGTACGTCACCCTCACTCTTATCGGTACTGTGCATGCTCTGGTTGCAAAAAAACGAGATGGCAAGCCCCATAATGCCCAGCTCGAGGCACAGTTGTCCACTGACTAATGATGGAGACACCCTCTTTCCACTAATTATTCTACTATATATCAACAGGTGCAGACCAAAATGTCTCTGCCAATTGGATAGACCCTCAACCAGTCAGAGCAACAAAACATACAGTAGTTAGGGGTGGTGCTTGGGCTGTTTTCAAACAGTAAAATGGTATCCTGATCACAAACACTCTCAAATTACAGCTAAACAGTATGACAAAATGTTTTTTCTGAAAACATTCAAGGTGAGAAACAGACAATGCAGTAACAGAATCTTGATTAGTATTTGATCAGCACTGCCTAGTTTGACACTTTTATCTAAGTTTAGTGAGCCTGGCGTGTTACATTCAAAAAGTCTGACTTCAGATCTCTATTAAATAGATGGTTGTTGAAAGTTTAGCTTTCAAGATGATGAAATAGCCTTGAACATTTAACACCTACTACTTACCAATTTATTACTTGATAAGAGCAGTAAATAATTCTTGTTATTGTATTACACATTATTGCTGCTATATCAGCAGTTAATGATGTTCCTCCTCCTCCTCCTGTACCATGTAATAAACCTATGTAATGTAATGTAATAAATCTTCATTCATGAAAAATAATCTTTGTTTTGTTCTTTATAGGTGAGGAGGTGAAGAACCCCCAGAAGTCTGTCCCTCTGGGCATTGTGGCCTCGTTACTAATCTGTTTCCTGGCCTACTTTGCTGGTTCTGCTGCTCTCACCCTGATGATGCCCTACTACGAGCTCAGTGAAAAAAGCCCCCTGCCAGTGGCCTTTGAATATGTTGGCTGGGGTCCTGCCAAATACGCCGTGGCAGTGGGATCGCTGTGCGCCCTGTCCACCAGGTATGAATCTACTAATAATGCACTTGGGGTCGTATTATGAGACTGTCACTGGAGAAAACACAGTGGTAATCCATGGCCTAAAAATGTTCATGTTAAATGCTGGCATGGCTGAAAAATTTAGGCAGTCGGTTGTTTGTTAAACTTGCAGTCTCTTCACCCAACCTAAGAAATGTTATAGGTAAATTGGTAATGTTCCAGATAATGAACCATCAAATATCTCAGTGGACCGTTTAGTTATTTTTTAATATTGCCGCTGTAGTACCACACTGAAATAACAAAGTGTGTTCTGCTAAATAACGTAATAATGTAATGATATGATGTTGTCATTCTGCACATTCAAAACTAAATCCTTTTTTTTCCTGTAAAACTGATACATAGTCACATCTTAAGTGAGTTAATGTTAGTAAAACACTAGCCAAATAAAAAGCTATTGTTAGCTCAGGTACAAACGGCTTATGATTGATGTAAAACAGCAACTGATCTAAATCAGTCATTAGCCAACTTGTTAGCTAGTGTTTTGCCAACATTAGCTAACTGAGATGTGACTGTTGTTGCTTTTACAGGTCTCCCATATTCAACAATTTAAAGTAATATGCCTTAAATTAATATGGAAGAGGTAGGGTCTTGTGTAATTAATCATTAACAAACTCCCTCCTAAATAAAATAAACCAACACTCATATCTGTTTGAGTCAGAACGCCAGCAAATAAATTTTTGGGAATGACTGACGAATCAGCATAGAGCTGTTGTAGGGAATAATCTGCCTCTCAGAGCCAGGTAGTGAAACCATTAAGATGGCTGTTGACTGACCCTGCTTGTCTCTCCAGTCTGCTAGGATCGATGTTCCCGATGCCCCGGGTGTTGTTTGCCATGGCAAGAGACGGCCTGCTTTTCCGACCGCTGACCAAAGTCACCTCAAAGGGCAGTCCTGCTGTCGCTACCATATCGTCTGGATTTGTGGCAGGTACAGATGTTCCAGCTGTTTCATTATACACCATATACATGGTGAGGTTTATGGACTTGAAGTAACTCAAACTGCCTGTTTGTTATCTTTAGCTGTCATGGCTCTGCTGTTTGATCTGGAAGCATTGGTGGAAATGATGTCTATCGGCACTCTGTTTGCATACACACTTGTGGCCATATGCATCTTAATACTAAGGTATACTTGATACTTATTACTGAAGCTTTACCTAGAATGCTGAACAAAACTCAATTCATTTTACACATTTATTTATTATTCTTGCAAACAAGGTACCAAGAGGGTCAGTCTGAAAACACAGACCTTCAGGTCAAAGACTCAAAGACCAATTTTGGCCTCCTGAACCCTCCACCATCTCCCAATTCAACCACCTCAAGAAGAGTCACAATGTTGACTGTAGGCTGTGGTACGTAAGGCAAACATTACCCAAGCACTTTAATTGTTTCTCACAAACTCTAATACCTTTTCTTGACCACCAACAATTTCTTTGCTTTTCGTGAACTGCTCTCTCTCATTCACCTGCTCTTTCTCTGCAGTTGCATGTATAGCTGCACTGTGTGTCACCTTGACCCAAGCCATAGATGCTCTGGCCAGTATGGAAGCGTGGAGTATTGTGATTGTGTGCATCCTCATTGCCATCCTGGTGCTCGGCCTGGTCATCATCTGGAGGCACCCACAAAATACCACCAAGGCATCTTTCATGGTAAGAAGATTTTGATTGACAAGGTCTGCATCAAACCTTCCTTTCGTGGGAAAAATTCTTGAAAAAGTTGTATATGAACAGTTTCAAATTCTATGCGATAACAATATCCTTTATGCGTACCAATCAGGTTTTAGATTATATAGCATGGAAACAGCCCTGGTTTAAATAATCAGTGACCTCAAATTAAACACAGATGCTAAGTAACTCTCAGTTCTTGATATTACTCGACCTCACAGTTGCGTTCAACACCATAGATCATGAAATTTTAAGTCACAGACTGTATGACATCATCGGATTATCAGGCCCCGTCTCAAACTGGTTCTCCTATGGGGCGGATGTTTAGCTCAGTTGGTAGAGCGTCCGACCCATGTATGGAGGCTGCTAGTCCTCTGCAGTGGCCGCTGGTTCGACTCCCGCCTTTGGCCCTTTGCTGCGTGTCATCCCCTCTCTCTCTGCCCCGTTTCCTGTCTACTCTCTGGCTGTCCTATCCAATAAAGGCAAAATGCTAAAAAAAAAAAAAAAATTACTTAAAAAAAACAAACAAACTGGTTCTCCTACTACCTCAAGCAAGTTCCAAATTCTCTCAAGTCCCACAAGGGTCAGTCCTTGGCTCATTACTCTTTAATCTATACATGATTAATTTTGAACAGATCAGAATACTGCAATGCTCTCTCACTTCTTTAGCAAATCATTCAATAGGAATGCTGCCAGAGTTCTTACCAGTACAAAGAAACATCATCACAATACTACTTAAATCACTTCATTGGCTTCATTCAACAGAGGATTCACTTTAAAATTCTTCTATTGGTTTTTAAGCCACTACATGTTTCAGCTGCCCTGTACATTTAGACCTTCAGGTCTTCAGACAGTGGCTTTTTGGCTGTACCCAGAATAACGTCAGGAGCTGGTAATGGTGCTTTTAGTTACTTTGGACCTGTCCTCTGGAGTGATGACCTGCAATCTACACAAACTTGGTCTACATTCAAAGCTGAGCTCAAAACCTCCATTTTCTCAGGCCTATGAACAGTTTTACGTGTGTGGGTAAAACTGTGTGCATATGTTAACCTCCCTGTATGAACACTGGTAGTGTGAGTGTGTGTGTATGTGAAGATATGATGGTTACAAATATATGTTATGTCACTACGTTGATGTGCTTGGTGTTTTGTGTCTTTTTTTACATGAAGGAGATGGGGTTTCTCCGTAATGAAACGTGCTCTGTATCACAGCAGTTACACCCATATATTGTGTAAGACTTATAAAACATTAACTAGAAAATTTCACATCCTCTATTTTCTTTTTTCACAGGTGCCCTTAGTCCCGGCTCTGCCTTTACTGAGTACACTCATCAACGTCTACCTGATGGTCCAGTTAGGTGCAGACACATGGTTACGATACGCTATTTGGATGTTAGTGGGTAAGACAGTATTTCTGCTTGAAAGGTTTAGTGGGCTTGTTATCGAGTTAGCTGCTGAACTGTAATGATCCCCTATCTTCTCTCTAGGCTTAATCATCTATTTTGGCTACGGTGTGCGTAACAGCGTACAGAAGAAACGTCTCATGACCAGCCAGACAACGATCGAAACTGTCAGCAGCAGAATGGAAAAGGACGTCATCATGAATGAAGAGAAATTCTGAGCGGCTTGAGCAGAGAGAAACAGATTGAGATGTTACACTGAGTAACTGCTTTAAGTGTGTGACTACCTGTTTTCTGTGCACCAGTGCTGATCTGTTTGTGCAGTGTTCAATACCTGACGGGTGTACAGTGTTGAAATGTAGACAGATGGGCCAACTTGTTAACTTTATTCCATTAAGACTTTATTATACGTACATGGAGTTTGTAATGTATCTAAATATTGGCTGAAATGGTGCCTGACATATTTTTGGACCTGTATCAATATCAGAGCCATGTCCTGGAGCCTCCAAATCTACTCACAAGGTATTTTATACCTTAAAAAGAAAAAAGGGCTCAACTGTTTTGATAATTACCACTTTATTACACTTAAATAATATGTTTACACTTTTCATATCATCTGTAAAATGTAGAAATTTATTTTAATTTTATACAGTTCTAATTATGATTATGAATAACAAGAAAATTGTTTTTTTACATATCAAAATATAGAATTAGGTTGTACACAAGTATGTACAATGTAGATACAGAAAATCTTGTGAAATGTCCTGTTTTAAAATTCACTTTATTAATTGTTTATTGTTTAAAAATGTAAATACGGGAACTGTACATGTTTTCTAATTATCTCTTGTAAATGTATTCCTTAATTAAAAAAAGAGACTGCAGTTTTCTACAATCTGGAGATCATTTTCTGCAGGGCTTGTGGGTAAAAGGAAATAGTCCCAGTTCCACTCATAATCTTGGATAAAGAGCCAGAGACCGGCTCACTGAGAACAAAAAGACCTTTCACAGCAGCTTACCTGTGTCATGTTCAAAGTCTTAGCTGGTCACTCGAAAGGAAAGGTTTACATTTGTCTCACTGGGTTAAGCACACTACAGATTTAATCAAATATGCAAAAACCTGATTTATTGTAATGTTTAGAAATATGTAATTTCCCATGGACCATGAGAGTACAGACATATGTTAAGTCAAATCAGTGTCTTTATATCAAAATCAGAAAACTTTATTGATCCCGAGGGCAAATTGTTGATGTTACAGGTGCTCCTTACAAGATTAGAAAGATATATCTTATAGTGCAATTAGAAGTGAAAATATAAAAAATAAAACGAGAAGTTTAAAAAATATATATATAACCTATCAAATATACACAGATACAAATGGCAAAAATAGATAATAAACAGACTATGTACAGTGAAGGTAAGGTATGTGCATTGCTTTCTGAACAATAATATACTGCAGCCTAAAATCTCAAGTTATTTTACAATCTGTGCAACAGATTGTTGTGTTTGTAAATATACTGGTTTAAATTTATGGATTTTCACATTAAAATCTTGTTTTCACAAATTGTTTCACATTAGAATTTTAGGATCCTGTCTCTCCTGTGTTTTAAAGCACCTCAAGGCTGTTAGACATAAAAATGACACTTCTCACCCTTGCAAGATAAGTTGATCATTCTTTTGCATGTGTGATTTTGTCCATTGTATGCTAGTCAGAAAGACTATCTGCATTATGTAGACGACAAGGTTTACTGGGCACCAACTGCTTTTAATAACCTTGCTGCCACAGTCTTTTCTGGGCTGTGTGGTGTGTTTTGGAGGGCCAGACTCATGCTGCTAGCACACTTCCAGTCCAGCAGCTAAGCAAACAGGCTGTGCGATTCCACATGGAGGGGCCTCTGTATCTGGACCCTCATTGGTCTGGACAAGCTTGAAAGCCTCCATTGAGCCAGTCAGGAGGAATTTGAGGTACTAATGCCACTCTCAGGAGGAGGAATTTGTGTGATTCTGGTAAACAGCTGACCGTTCACTTTGCGAGTTCTGCTTTTCTCCTCCTCTCCTCTCTCTGCTTCCCTCCTCTTGTTTGCTGCTGTAGGTGTTGAACTGCATGAACTAACAATCACAGACCACTTTGATATCCCACTGATCAATCATGCCATTGGTGAACTTGTTGAGGTCAAAGCGGAGGCTGGTGCTGAGCGCTCTCCTTATTTGTGCCGTAATCTTCGAGTTAGGTAAGTGACTTTACTCACTTGCTGAGCAGTTCCGAGAACATGTGTTCCTAGAATTACTAAGGAGGGCAGATTTCTGTTAGCCTAATGCATGACATGGCTGACTCTAGAAGTTTGCATCTGATAAAAATGAAACATTTGACTGTGTCTATATTTGCAAACTACTGATGCATTGTGTTCTCTGAACACTGTGTAGCTCATTGTCAAAAAGACGTCCAGGAGCGGAGGACCACTCCAGGGAGGAGGCCCAAGCCAAGCAAACCCAAACTTGGAAAACCAACAAATAAAGGGCCCCGAGCTGTGACAGCCAAAGCCAAAGTCAAAGCTACACCGGCAGCCCCATCACAGACCTTCCTCACACAGGTATTTCATCTAGTACACATTAACTTTTACTAATAAATTACTAATAAAAGAATAGATATATACACTAGCAACTGGCACACAAGAGCAAAAGAAAATTGTACAATAAAATGTTTAATGATTTCACTTAAATATAAACCGCCCTGAAAGCGCATAACAAACATGCCCTGGCTCATAAACAGTCCATTATATCCCTTGACATGCAAACAGCCATCGTTTAAAGGGATAGTTCAGATTATTTAATGTGGGGTTGTATGAGGTACTTATCAATAGTCAGTGTATTTCCTACAGTAGATGACAGTTGGCACGTCCCCAATGTGGAGAAGCAGAGAGGAGTACCAGCTTTGGTGAATCCAAACTATCCTTTTAAAACACTGAAGTAACACGAACAAACTGAAATCATTATTAATGTAGCGTACACTTAAACTGATATTGATTTTTTAGGTGTACCTTTTATAAGTGGCTAAAATACTAAATATTTTTTTGCTGAGTCTGTCAACAGCAGTTCATCGTGTAGTGTCCATGCTGGTTCCCCTCTCTGCCCCTCCTAACTGGGGGAAGTATCTACTGTAGTTAATACACTGACTATCAGTAAGTACCTCATACAACCCCACATCAAATAATCCAAACAATCCTTTAATGTGTGTGTTGTCTGGTTGCACCATTGACGTGTGACACAAGGACAGAAACAGCATCGAGTGAGAAAAGTGTAGACAGTGAGAAAATTGTTAATAAAAATGGGCAGGAAAGCTCACAGCTTTATTTTTATTTTTTATATATTTTTTAAATATAGTAAGTCTGTTACCGCTGTGCTTTGATAAATAAAGTGTTTAAATGAAAAGTAAAGTGGTAAAATTCAAAATTAAGTTGTTAAATTCAACCTTTTTTTCTCCTGGTCTCTATCAAAAATAGGTAATTATCGATATCGACTGATACGTTTTCTAAATTTATGTGATACATTTTTCAGCTATATCACCCTGCCCTAACTAAAGGAACATCAATCAAACACAGAAGAATGACTACATCTGTGATGTATATATATTTTTTTATAACTGTTTGATTTTGTATCTGGCACCTAAAGGTGTTGAATAGAGGGAAGTTTAAGAAGGTGGAGAGTCCATAAGTGTGCAGACAGGAGACACTCTGGAGCTGAGGTGCAGGGGCAAACCTGTGCAGTGGAGCGTCCCCTCATACCTGCAGGAAGATGATGATGGAAGGCTCAAGTAAGATGCACAGTCAATAAATCTTTATTACACATGAAGAACAAATTATTTTTGTATGGATAAAATCTTTTAACTGTGTCTAAATGTTCTTTGACTGTTTACTTTTTTGGCTCTGCAGGATTGTTCAACACGAGCGATACGGCGCTCTGACATTAGTCAACACTACGGGTGCAGACACAGGGGAGTACACCTGTTATCCTATGTACTGTGAAGACACAGACTGCAGGAAGGAGTATGACAAAGCTGTCACAGTCTTTGTCTTCTTTCCCGGTATGATAAATAAACTTATTGATGCTTACACATGCACTTCTCAATACTGAGGCTCAGCTGTTTATATTAATTAATTATCTTGTCGTAAATCTGTCATATCTTCTCACTGCTCCAAACAGATCCACATGAACTATTTGTCCCGTCGTCTGACTATTACGAGGTGATTCAGCTGAGAACCAACTGGCCTACTCTCCTTCCCTGCCAGGTGACGTCACCCGAGGCTAAAGTGACTCTGCACCGCGAGTATCCACCAGTGGAGGTGGGGTGGATGGGTTGGAGATCTCCTTTAATGTAAAGAAGGGCTTCACCATTCATCGACCCCGGCCTTATCATGCTGGAGCCTTGTACTGTGTGGCCAGTCTGGGCAACCTGAGGCAGAGCTCCACCAAGTATATGCTCATCTATGTTAACTGTGAGTGCTGCCACTAAGTTTTCTATTGCCTTTTTGCTGACAAACATGCTAACATGCATCAGACAGAAAGGCAGAGAAATACTATGGAGAAGTAGACAAACCAGCACAGGACTGACAAATGTACGTATGTAGAGGATCACAATAATGAGCCGGTTGGAGTCTGCAGTCTGCAGTCCACCTACCTTGCATACAGAGGTGTAAAGTGGAATATGATATTCATCAGTTCATAATCATCTGAAAATAAGAGTTGTTGTTGTTTTGTTACACCAGACAAAGCCCCCTCCCCCCAGAATTTTTACTGTCATCAACAATAATTGGGGATGGAACTGATTAAAAAAAGAATTCGAAAGTAGAATTTTAGTGAAATAATGTCAGCAGAATAGAATCAGCTGTTTGTTTATTTCCCCTACATAAATCATATTAATTCAGCTTTGTTTCACTCTTTATTTCTTTCCTGGTCCTCCATGCTCTGTCCTGCAGTGGCTCTGCGCCCCCCAGGGGCGCCCGCCTCCCAGTTTGGGAACCACTGCCTTCGAATGAGCCCTTTATATCAACAGAGGGCGCATATTTCCTTCCACAGTGATCACCATGTTTCTACAGTAGCCCAGAACAGACAAACAATACTGGCCCTATATATGGCCTTTTCAGTTTACAGCCTGAAAAACATGTTTAAGTGTTCAACATGATTCAACCCCTCCGTTTTAACAGCTAATTTAGTGGTTCTCAAACTGTGGAGCAGTTCCACTGGTGGGGCATGGAGCCACTGCAGGTGTGGATGACCTGAGGGAAAAATATGGAGTGAAACTAGTTGAATGATGTGAATGATTTATGTAGAGAAAATGAAGAAACGAGAGTTTGTTGATGTTATCATCTGACCTTTGTTTCACTTCATTTTAATTAGTTGCTTCTCCTATCATTGTTAATGATTGTTTAAAAGGATTTTAAAAATTGTGCAGAGGCGTGGGGTGTGAGCTTCTGTCAGCTCCTGAAGTGGAGTTTGAGAACTACTGTGCTAATTCAACTTCTTTCAGTTTTTGTATTTGAATGCAAGTAGAACTACAATGTTAGCTGTCTTAGTATTTAAACTTGTTATATTTCAACTGGAAAAATTTCAGCAGCAAAATGTTTTCAAAAAAATTTCTAAATCTTTTCTATGCAGAACATGCAAACTCCACACACAATACCACCAGTAACAGGCACGGTTACTGACTAATGCTGACTAATGCAAGCTGCTGTTAAACTATTATTTGGTGCATATTGTCACTTAAATAACTCACTAACTGTTCACATTTGCCCTCAGACCCCATGGCTCCTCCTGCTCCAGTGATCCAGGCCTCGTCAAGCTCAGTGGCTGTGGGGGAGAATCTGCGTGTCAGCTGCTCTGTGGTGGGAGAACAGGCCGTGGCCGTAGAGATCACCTGGGAGTATCCAGGACAGCAGGTCAGACACAAAGGAAAGAATGGCTAATTACATCTTTTTGCTTTCATTCAATACAAAACTGTATACTTTCAAAGGATTTTAGACTGGTTGTAGGCAAAATTACATGAAGCATCTGTGTAATTGATGTATGTTTTCTGTCATTATAGCTTACTCTGCCTTTTTAGCTAGTTTGTTATTAATTAAGAGCCCTCCAACCTATGGACGGCAGCACATCCAGGCCTATAACTATTTATCAATGACTTATTAACATTTAAGTTGCAGACTTAAAGACAAAAGACTTTCCATGCTGTGCAGTGTGTGTTCATGCACTAACTGAACGGAGCACCTGTGCTGTTGCAGATTGGGAGGCCTCTCTACACACAAGAGAGCATCAGTCCAGTGGGTGGAGGAGCGGCTCGACAGCAGTCTCAGTCCGTCCTCCTGGTAGACGAGGTGAGAGACGTGGACCAGGGAACATACACCTGCACCGCCCAGAACCTGCAAGGATCCACATCAGTGTCCACCACCATTACAGTGGTCCCCAAAGCCAAACCTAAGAAACCATAAACCATCAAAACTGAGACAGAGACAGAGAGACAGAGAGACAGAGAGACAGAGAGACAGAGTGAAGGCGGGGGAGATCAGCTGCAACATTTTGCTCGGTCACAGTATTAACCAGTATTTTATGAGTCACAGATGAATACATAATCACAACAAAACATATCTTCTCCTTCTGTCGCTATGAGTAATGGAAACAAACTGCAGCATTACAGCGATAACAGATAATTTGTTGTTGAGACGAATGTATGTAAATTGTGCATCAAGCTTGTGTATTCAAAGTTTTATAAACACACATTGTTTCTTTGCATTTTGTACTTATTTTTTTAGCCTATTTCTTATTGTGCATGACCCTGCCAAAGATGAAGACACTGAAAAGAAAATCAAATAGTCATGATGACTTTACTCTTATTCTTATAATAATAAATGTCTCAATATTATGATGTATGAGAAGTGATGTTGATAATCATTAACATCAAGTTGTATTGTTCATAAATACCATAATCTCATAATTATGACAATGACATTAATAGAGAAATGTTGAAATAAAGTCCAAATTATGAGTGAAAGATGTTGATCTTGACAAAAATGTAGACCTGAAACAATTAGTCAATTCATCACTAGAACAGAATAGAAAATGAATCTGCTACACATCTAATAATCAAATAACATTTCCTTGTTCCAGCTTTAATGTGATTTCCTTAGATTGTTTCTTTATAATTAAATATCTCTGGAGTTCTGTCAGATAAAACCAGACTTTAAATGACACATTGAGCACTTCAAAAGTATGGTGTATATTTTTCATTATTTGGTGACTGAAAAATTAACTGCTGCTGTTGTACATGTTGGCTCACTGAAAAGATTCTGCCACGTTAAATGTGGATGGGACCTTAATGAAAATCACTGATAACACCTGTGTTAACCACACTATTTCATATCAATATGACTCCTGTGAAAAAGTTCTTTTTAGTCAATTAGGAAACTAACAGAAAATGAATCTGCACCAGTTCTAACAACTGAATAATCGTAAGTAATTTTTTAAGTAAAATGTCACTTCCTGCTTCACAGAAGTGATTTCCTCAGTTTCATATCTTTGTAATCTGAATATCTTCGGGCTTCTGTCAGACAAAACAAGACATTTGATGGCACACTGAATCATCTTATGTACTGCTGGGTAGATTAAACTATATAATACATCATGTTTGATTAGCTGATTTATATTTTGTATTAATAAATGAATCTAGCGACTAAAATACTCAAATAAATAATGTAGTGCTGCAATGATTAATTGATTAATTAGTTCGAGTAATTTGTTTATTATATATATATATATATATATAAATTTTTTTTTTTTCTGGTTTCTTCATTCCCCTCTGACAGGAAACTGAATATCTTTGGGCTGTGGACAATACAAGACATTTGAGGACATCAATTTGGATCTTTGGGAAATAATGATTGATATTTTTCACCTTTTTCTGACACTTTAAAATCGATTAATCGAGAAAATAATGGACCAATTAATTGACTATGAAAATAATCGTTAGTTGCAGCCCCAGTGTGATGGAATAAAAAAGCACAACTCTGAAATACTTTGGTAACCTAGGCTTACATGTACCTAAAAATCGTATATAAGTACAGTACCTGAGTAAGTGTATTTGGCCCCTGTGAGTTTCTCTTCACTGCCTCTGAATGATTTGTTTATGTAGTGCACCTGCTGGCCTGCTCGCTAGATGGCGTCGTCCCTCTTCACATATTGAAGTATGTCAATCCAGTCACCGGGGGACAGTCCGGCACATGTTTCCAGGCTGCCTGCCTCTCATGTTTCCTCTCACTCTGCTCTCTGCTGTTCAAACCTGCGAGAGGGAAAACAGACACGCTCTTCAGTCTCCACACCACCAGCAGGCTGATCTCTGCTGTCTGCTGCTCCGCACTCAAGTCCTGGAAAATATCCTGCGGAGCCACGTAAACGCAGTTTGTTTCATTATATAACCAGCCGGAGACAAAACTGCAGCAGAGAGTACCAACGGGGAGCTGCTCCAAGAGATGTCCTGCATGCAGAATATGGTGAGCGCCAATTTCTCTAATCTTTTCATGATCTGCTGTCCGTGCACATGCAGCAGCCGCGAGGATCTGCGTCAGTATCAGTGCCTGGTTTGATGATGGCATGTTGAAAACTTTGTGCAGACTAGACCTGAGTAAATAAACTTGAAGAGACATGCTTGACTGTGCAGATTAAAGCCTGTAAACTAATGACACGGTGTTGCTCTCAACTGGATCAGAGTTTTAGTCCCTAAATCAGGGTTAATCCCCACACTGTTGTCCTGGCATTTGCAAGATCTTCCACGGTGTGTGTATGTGTGTGTGAGAGAGAGAAGAAGACTGATGGATGATTTTTCTGCCATTTATTTCCTGTCACTGTGCGGCTCTGGTGGTCTCCTGCATCTCCACTGCAGTCAGTGTATTGAACAGTGTTTGGCCTGCAGGGCAGTAAATGTTTGGGTTGAAGCTCACACTCCAGAGTTTCTTTTGATGCACAGGAGTTTGGGGACAAAAGCTGAGAGCCTGAATATTGTGTGTGTGTGTGTGTGTGTGTGTGTGTGTGGGTGGAGAGTTTTGGGGACTGCCAGGCTGTTGTCGTGGAGACCAGAGGCCACAGGTGACCTCTGACCTGAGGACTCTTGGAGCGTTGGAGGAAGAGTCCTTTGAGTGTGGTGGTTATGGGTGCATGCTGACGTAAGTGAAGAGAGACAATAGATATGTGAGCTGTTGTTGGAGACTGACTGCGTTGGTAAACCGGTCCTGTAATTTAGGAGTGGATTCACGGGGTGATAGAGGGGTGATATACTGCTGTCGTGTGACTGATCACTGCATGGCAGTCTCTGTGACAGCTTAAGTATTGTTTGGGGGTTAAAGTCACCACACAAAAATGCATTTCTGCATCTCATCCAGCCCGCTGCTCCATGACACAGGGGTGACTGAAAGTTGGGGGGGGGATGAGGTTTCACCCTCAACCCTCCTTTATCAGTGACTGCAAAGACAAACCAAAACAAGTCAATTGATGTGGTTTTAGCTGGAGTTGTGTGAGATCAGGATTGACTGCAAGATTAACAGTTTAAAAGGTCAGTTCCACCAAATCTCAGTGAAATCTGTAGATAACTTGCTGTAGAAGTTTGTTGTTTTTTTTGCAGAAGTTTTGAGTTACCAGTCTGGAACTTCTGCCAACAACGCAGTTAAATAGAGATGACTGGAATTTAATTTGTGTTGCTGAAGAAACTGACATTTGAGTCAAGAGCACAAACTGTCTGCATTGCTCGATACCACTAGTGTTTCCAGACAGAAATTGGTTGTTTCTGTAATTTGGGTGAATTGACCCTTTAAGGCTGCATGAAAATAAAGTGTTGTGGCTTCTTTAAAATGAACAGGTTACTTTGTCTACCTGTCACATCACATTAGTGTGATCAATTATAAGTGTATTATTAGCCGATTACTTGGATCCCCAGAAAACTAATTGTGGATCATTCTGATGATCAATTGATTGTATATGTAATTCACATACAGCAACATTACACTGATTATAGCTCCTGGCTTGCCCACTGTGTGTTTTTAATCTTATCAAAGATCACATATCAACATTGGGATATGCGATCAAAATGACTGAATGAATGATGCTTGATTTGGTTAATATCTCAAAGACCATCTGTTAGCTAAAAGCGTATTGGGAGACTTTTGACAACAACCTATTAGCACAGTCCATCTCTTTGCTGCTCTTCTCTCAGCAGAATCAGACAGACAGCTGATGTGATGTCTTCGTTCAGCTGTTTGAGCTCCCAGGGGGCTGACGCTCCCCTGTGTGTGTGTGTGTGTGTGTACATACATCTCCTTAAAGCACTGACAGCTGATGAAACACAAATTCTGCTGAACGGTCAGATGCTTGCCGACCATTTGCTTAGTGCTGCCCAACCAACAGTAAGAGAGGAGGATACAAACTCCTCTCTATAAAGTCACAGTCATTTTGAATGAACTTCACACCTCTGTATTCCCACAGTATGATGTTAGTCCTGATGTGACGCTTAAAGGGATAGTTCTGATTATTTGATGCGGGGTTGTATGAGGTATTGTTGATAGTCAGTGTATTACCTACAGTAGATGCCAGTCGACACGCCCCCAGTTTGGAGAACCAGAGCGGAAAACTGGCATGGAAGCAAAGCAACGACCTGCTGTGGACAGGGTCAGCTACAAAAGGTATTTTAGACACTTAAAAAAAGGTCCACCTAAATGCTATATTTAGAATATATTCACCGATTTACCTCGCCATCAGACAGCCTTGTCCAATGGGATGGTGTTGTTATGTAAGTCAAATATATCACTCTCTTCAAAACCACCAGACTCCATTGGTGAAACAGTCATTTTACCTCACAGAACACAGGAGTTGCTGGTCTGCCGCTGCCTTGAATGGTTGATTGGTTGTGTTATTGTGTGATTTTTTTGAATCCAAAATAACCTTTTAAAGCACCACAGTCACACAATAACAGACACTAACAAGCAGATAAAGGCAGTGGTAGAGCAGCAACTCCTGTGTTCTGTAAACCTGCTGGAGTCTGGTGGCTGTGGAGAGAGCAATAATTGGCTTATATAACTGCGGTTTCCTGCAGGAAAAGGCCATCTGTTGGCAAAGTAAAGCGGCTGATTTTTTAGGTGAACCTTTTTTTAAGTGGCTAAAATGCTGGAACCCTAGCTTCCTAGTACTGTACTCCTGTCTGCTTCCCAAAATAGGGGGCGTGCCGACCAGCATCTGCATCGACAAGTCCCTCGTACAACCTCACATCAAATAATCTGAACTATCCCTTTAAATAAAGGTGAAACTATACTTTACCCTGGTCAGTCATGCATACTGCAGACTAGCAGATGGTGTAGCGGTGAGAGCACAGTCATAATGGCAGCGTGTTAGTTGACAGAGATTTACCCTGAGGCCAGCCAGCTAATCAAACACTAATCGGCCCTTCTTACACTCACTGAGTTCGGTCTGTCTCCCCTCTCAGCTCTGTTTCTTCCTCCCCTCTCTCCCCATTTTTCATTGTCTGCTCCTAATCTTGGGTTTATCCTATTACTCTATTCTCTCTCCCTCCTGTCTGCACTCATCTCATAGACTCTTTATAGACAAAGCCATGCCTGATCGCTCTGAGGAGAAAGTGTCATGCTCTTACACTTAGAGCTTTCACTCCACGGTCATCCCTCTGCCTGTGGCTGGCCTGATACGCTCTCTGGGCCGTCTGTCGCTGCGATTAAAGCCTGACTGGGTTAAGAAAATCACTGTGGGACTTGGGTCAGGTTTGCGTGGCTGCCTGTCTAGATTCTGCCACTGCTGGATAATATAAGGCTGTTAGCTCAAAGCTATCACAGTAAATGCTCATTGTGTTCACGACTTTGTGGTCAGTAAATCAAAAGAAAGTATTTGCATTTGTAAGAAACTGCCGGCAAATGTGTATCCTATGTAGTTCTGCTCTAGGTGATCAGTTGTTTCATCACTTTAACTAACCAGTCGAGACAAACGTGGTTATCTTCAGTCTTGTGTGAATTTGACAGCAGCTAAGATGTAACTAGCCTCAATAAATCACTGATTTATTTTACACAGTTTCAGCTGGATCAAGTTGCAGGATGTAGAGGCTTGAACTAAGTTATTTTCTGAGTGCCGAAACAGAGAACACACCCGAGTTAATCATTATCCCCACGTGGCAGGTGTTTACAGCCGAAGATTGATCTTTGAAAGTATAGTGTCATTCATGGCATATCCATCTGACAGATTTAAAACTACAATGTAATAAAACAACTTAATAAATTAAAAGAAAACTACCTGAGACACCTTAAAGCTGCTCTAATCAATAGTTTCTATTAATAATTGCTCAGCTGACTATCTATAATGTGAATTGAGCTGCTTGTAGCTCTGCAGTTCTCTTGAGCTTTGCACTTTTCAGCATCTTTCAACTCATTGCTTTGGTTTTACAGTCCACAACCTTACAGCTTTAGTTTTTGCAGTGTTTTAAGCAAAATGCTCTAAAAGCCCACTGTACCTACCCAGCACCCAACCGCAGACAAGGTAAGTGACTCGTTAGTAAACATATAGTTGACCATTAAGCAGTTGCGTTCACAAAAACATTATTATATTTTTATGAGGGAAAAAAAAACATGTGATAGTAGCAATATTATGACTCGTTGACAGAAAAACGTCACACTGTTACACACAGCAACAACAAGTGTGGTTGAACGTGAAAGCAACATTGCTACAGGCTCCACGGCTGAGGAGTTAGTTCCAAAAAGGGGAGTGATTTCAGGCATTTGGTTATGAAAGATCAGATGTACAATAATCCACAATAATATGCAAGAAGTGTGACTGTAACAGCAAAATGGATCAAAACTAATTTCACCACCTTAAGGAAAAGCACCTGGTGAGGGGAGCCAAAAAATCCTGCAAGGAGAGCTCAACAGCTATTGTGAGTTGAAAATCAAAAATATTTTTCCGTATTTTGTCATATTGTCAAGAATATTTTTATCACAGAAATACACTATTGTGACATTATTTTAGGACCATATTACCCACACCTACTTCCATTTTTCAGGTGGCCAAAAACATGACTCCAAATTAATACTAATGTTGCACTTTGTCTGCTGGATGGATAAATACGCAACTTTTTGCTAACGCAGTGGCCATAACGACTTTATGTGGTGAAAATAATTCAGTGGTTGTGTTTATTTCTTGGTCTGTTCCAAGTAATCAGAAGAAATATATTAATACTGCTTTCAAGAGTAATTTGCCCTTAAACACTTTGGTGTCATATTTTTAATACCGGCAGGTACATATTGTCAAGTTCCTCAAGCACTACTGACTTACAAAGAACTAGATAGGTAGGAAAACCAAGTTTAAGTGCTATATTTGCAAAATAACACCTAGTATACAAACTTTGCAGATTGATGATATCTGGTAGCATGTAGGCATCTAGGAAAGGTTGCAGTTTTTTGGCAATAAACTTAGATGTCTGATGTAGATACAACTTACAAGTATATGTTCTCTGCTTACTTGTCTAATCCAAGGAGGTCAGACCTCATTCCATACACATTTTAAATATAAACTCTCTGCACACCTGCTGCAAACATCATACTTGCTGTCTGCTCCTTAAATTCAATGACCACTGTGATTTTGTAGCCATAACTTTGATTTGTATATTAGTTTTTAGATGAAGCTTAAATGTAGCCACATTATCTGCCAGGAAACAAAATCAACTTTGGAAAACTTGTCACAAAATAACTCGGAACACTCGGAACTCGGAACGCCACAGATTGATGATATACAGTATAAGAGTAAGTGTGAATATGCATGGGTGGATTTGGCATAATGAGGAGCTAGCTCTGTGGCCCACATGCTTTTTTCTATCAGTCAAACTCTCCTCTGCTGCCAGATGAACCAGACCCATCATATACTAAATATTTAATCACAGTAAAGTCTGCTGTGCCCACTGTTTCCTGTGTTATTAATGACTGTGTGTTTGGTCGACTCGCCACCTGACTGCTGAACAATAGTTTTACCCTCATGGGACAAGTGAGACCCCTTGACCTTCAGAGGGGAAAGGTCTGAGAGTGTAGGAGGGTGGACAGACCCCATGCTGTGACCATTGTCTCTAAATGTCACCAACTCAGAGGGCAGATGGAAATAGCCGCTAACTCTGGCAGCATCTCATCCTGGGACTATTGTCTTGCTAACGAATGTTTCTCCCCGTGACTCAGCCGTGGCGTGTTCTCCTCAGCCCAGTCTTATCATTTCCTCGTGTTTTTATTGATCGGCCTTATCTGCTCGTGAGGAGCCCCCGCATTCACCTGCCTTCTATAGATATCAGCAGGACTGGTTACCCTTTGCATGTGTTGGGATGAATTGCGCACAGAGTACTTGGCCCTTGTCTCTTTTATTTAGTCTGAACAGTTGTAGCGCTGCAGAACAAAAGGCCACGAGTCGAAGCCCTCCTCTGCAAGTGGGCATTATTGTTTATTTATATCTGCGTGTAGAAGTAGCAGTCGACGAGGCAGCCACAGCTCTTTTCTCTCCAACAGCATTTCAGTTTGCTGTTCTTTTACATAAAATCAATACACTGGATTTAAAGGTTACAGTCCTTGTAACCTGCACATGTCTCATGTAGGTCACACAGGTTGCAAAGAGGAACAGTGGTTAAGGTTCAGTGGCTCAGTGGCTGTTTTTTAAAGAAATAGATTCTCATTTCTTTGATTTTTAGTGATGCATGATATGGATTTTTTTCAGTTGATATTGCTAACCAATAATTACCTGCTCCTCCTGGCTGATCTGATAAGATAACTGACACAACACTACTATTACAACAAAAACAAAGAACATTTCTGACTCTTCAAATGTTCATTTATTTCTTCTATTTAAGCACACCAAAATATACTTTCGTTGAATTTTATGGAGCATTTTACCTAAGAAGTCAAATTAAATGCATTGACATAATCTGTCAAATACGATGTTATTATAACTAATTTTTATCTGCCAATATTTCATTATATAGGCCTAAATAATAATAGAAATGTCTTAATTATCTGTCAATAATTAATCAGCCCCAATATTTATCGTGCATCCCTTTTCACTGCTAAGAGTTAGATGAGAAGATTAATACAAGCTCTCATATTTGTTTGGTAAGTATCAATGAACAGTCAGTAAATGGTAAGTTTAGCTTGGCACAAAGACTGGAAACGGAAGGAGGCAGCTAGCCTCGTTGACACCAAAACGTAACAAAATCAGCCTCTGATAACAAAATTGAAGTCATGCTGTCCCTCGCCCACTTGTGATGCAGAAAGTTACTGGCTTAATACCGGCTTAACTTAAATAAGCAAAAATGTCAAACTGTTCCTTTAAGAATGTCGCTCCTCTCTAATTACTCATTTTTGTTTCTTTCATGTAAAATGTGTCTGCTTCTAAATCCTTATTGACAGGATTTCACAATGTAATATTTTTCTAAAAGCATAAATTCCAGACTGACAGATACACCGAGCTCAGGTGGGTGTCTGACCCCCAAGAACCAGACATCCAGCGTGCCTCCCATAGCTGCTTCCTGTAATGTTATTGTCCAGAAGAGCTTAGGCAAAGGAAATGAGTCTAGCCCGGGCTGTCGTCTCGTCTAGTTGACTGGTCAAACAGGTACAGTATATATATGCAGGTTCTGACTTGTTCCTCTCTGTTGTTTCAGCCTCATATTTACATCTATGGATCTCTACATTCCTATTCTCTCTCTTCTCTGTCCTCCCTCCTCCTGCTGCCATTTTTACATCCATTCACACATGCACCACCTTCACCACTCCTCCAGGTTCCCAGAGTTTTCTTGTGGAGCTACTCCTTTCAGCCAGCTGGGAAACTGAGAATCTGTGGAATCTGTGACTGGATATGCCTGTGGGGCCCAGAGGTAATGACAGGGGTATGGCGGCACCTGCTTGAGTGTTAGACTGGGCTGCCTTGCTTTGGTGAGGTTATCCCCTCCTTTCATTTTTCAGCTGATTTTCCTCAAATTGCACCAGGCAGGCCAAGGGGCACCACAAAACATCACATTCTTGCTCAGGAATTCCTTTAATAGCTTGCCAATCTCTACATTGTGCATCTCTGGTTGGCAAGGTGCTTTATTAGCTGAGATTCCTGCGTGCCCACCTATCGGTGCCAGCTTTAAGAAGCTGAGATACCTCCTCCTTCACTCCCTTCAGTTCTGCAGCCTGCATCACATGGAAAAGAGAGAAGAAAGGAGTCACTCTCTTCTGGTTAAGGGGCGGAGAACAATGTCCTCTCTTGTCTCCCGTCTCAGATGCAAGTGTCTCCAGTTTGAGTTATGTAACTTGATATGGTGCAGAACCCGTCCAGTAACCAAGCCTCAGGAAGGGAGACTTACACTCGGACTATTGTCCAGACAGTCCACCCTGAAACAACCCCCACATGCTCTCATTTTCCACTTGTTCCTCATCTGCACACTCTTGTTTTTTTCCTACCCTCATCCTTCTTTCAGTGTGTTCCTGCAGTCTGTCTATTAACCCAAGTCTGATCCCTCATTATTGTCTTATGGTCGGTGAGCAAACAAGATGTATTGCATTGTTGGTCTTTGTCCGGTGAAGCTGGCTCTCGTATGTCATTGACCGCCTCAAAGCTGGTTCACATGCGGGACTTTTGTTTCTGGAACAGGGAGAACAAGTCTAACCACAGTGGCCCCTGAGAGGGCTCAAAGTGCACAAAGAGATGAGCAGGTGAGGCAGGGACAAGGAGGGAAAGGGAGAGGGTTGGAAAGTACCAGGCTCTCTCAGGGGAGTCAAGACTGACTTATAGCTGCAGCGGAGGTCAACTTAGCGATTTCTCCCAGTTTCCAATATAAACATCAGGGATGTGACCATACCAAAAACTCAAGGTACAATAATGCCACGCTAAAGTCTACAAACAATATATACTTGGGCCCAACCCCCTCAATAAATTATTTACAAATAACCTATACAATTGAAGATATTTTTCCTGCCTTTGCAATAATTCATGCATAAATACAAGACTTTTTCAAGTTTTTGTATATGTTCCCGCTATGTGTGCTTCTCAGTGGTCTGAACTGCATATATCATTTTTGTCTGGTGAAAAGAAGCGCTATAGTGCCCGGTCAGTCAATATGTGTACATCTCTAGTAAACACTAGTTAATGATGTTATAGGATAAATGACAATGCCGAATGTGCCTGTAGATCAAGGTGAATCAGAAGAGAGTCTAAGTGATGATTTAATTTAAGGTTTTACTGTGAAACAATATGGCCCTACAATAAAACACTTGCTTTTTGAATGGAGTTTGGTTTAACAGTCCGTCCACTCAAAAGACCACCAGGTGCGTTTGTCCAGAGCAGAATTTCACCACTGTCCTCCCCCTAAATTGTAGTGCGATCTGTGCCCCTTAATTGCAAAAGGATAAAAAAAGAAAAAAAAAAAGAAAAATGACAACTTGAAAAAGTAACCATTATAAAATAAAGAATCTGATTTTTACAGCAATTTATCAGGATATTTCTTTATTGCAATATCAAAATATATGATATATTGTTACATCCCTACAAAACAAACAGGTAAATCTCCACTGATGCTGCTGTCTGTATTGAAACTGCCCTCACGCACGGCTTTAGATCGGCTTAGTCGTCTATTTAGATCAGTGCAAAGTCATCCTGTCGTGGCCTGCAGGTCAGCGGTTAGGACTGGGCTGCTCCCTCCCATCCACACCTCCCAACTGCCATCACAGAATGAGAAACAGGAAGTCATGTGGCGTGGTAATCAGGAGCGCGAGCATGAGACAGACAGAGAGAGAGAGAGAGAGAGAAAGAGAAATAGAGTGAGCATGGGATCAGGAGCAGAGGAGTGAAGTTTCAGGTGGACAAACAGACAGGTAAACAAGCCATTTTTTCCCCTTTTTTCATTTAAAATTTCTGTTGGCCAAATGATTCAGGTTTTTATTTGCTCGGAAAAGTCAGTCTTTGATCCACAGTCTAGATCAAAGCAAGAACTCACCTAACCTGTATGCGTATATTTTATACATTCCTGAGATTGCTGCTGGGGAAGTTTGACTTATTTATAAGCTCAACATGCTCTGAACTCGCTGTGATTTTAAGCTGCATTGTCAAAGAGCAGCTTAAGCTGCAGAGAGAAGAGGGAAGCAGCCTGATTGTTAATTACTCAGGCATGCTTGTCTGCAAGGGAGCTGAAGTGGAATTAGCTGACTTTTTAACCAAATCTTTTCTCCGGGACAACTGACGTCACACTGAGCTGCAGCCCCCCAGCCTCCACATTCACTCCCAGCACAGAACAAATATGCTAATTCATTGTTAATTATTGAGGGTGCAAAATAGAGCCACATGGTGCTTAGAGCACAATATATGGGGTTTACAGGGTTTCTGTTAAGTTAAATTTAGGACTTTTCAAGACCTTTTTAAGACCACTCTGAATGCAATTTAAGACCTACAATGCATGTCTACACTGGCATACGTATGTAAAGTTCAGATCACCTCCACTTTTAATGGTGGCACTGATCCAAATGCTTCAAATTTGTTATTTTAACAGGCTTCAACCAAGCACTGAATGGGTTGTTCTCAAGCTAGATCTGGCTGATACTAATGCTAATGCTAGGGATGTTAATGATTAATCATTGCACAATTAATCTCCATTACAAACTGATTAAAACAATTAAAGATGTATTCATCGATAATTAATCCGGAGTCTAGTTGTCTAGCAGTAATTTCTCCATATTTGCCATAGTTTTGTCTGGTGGAGCCTTTTGTTGAATATGGAAGCTTAAAATTAAACTTAAAATGAGAAAAAGAACAAGAAAAATGAAAATGAGGTAGTATCATGAAGTATCATTAGTTATTAATGATTAATGATCGGTTAAGGAACACGGACAAAATTTGCAACCCTAATTAAAGCTATTTCTACATTAAAGTGTCTAAAAAACCTTAGAAATGTGGTCCAGAGAAATCTGTGATTTATTCAAGTTAACAGTGCTTTTCTTTGCCAGCTGCTGTTTGTTATAACTTCCAGGGAAACACAGACACATTGGATACGTCACAGAGTGAGGAAGGACGGTGCTTAACTTAATACATCAGCTTGTCCATGAACATGATTTCTGCCTGTGTCCTGTCAGATAGTTTTTCATCTTAAATTATATTTCTGTTCCGTTGAGCTGTGGATGTTGATTTTTGTCTTTCCATTACACGTGTTCTTTATTCTCTGTTTTCTTGGATGATCTGTGATCTGATGGTCTATTTGTGTTCCTGGAATTCCCCCTGAGGACTATTCATGGCTCAGTGTTGTTCCCAAGCTCAGTAACAAGATTTCATTGGGCTGACTTTGTTCTTACCGATCGTATCACTTGAGGAACAAAGTCAGAGCCGCACAAGGTGAAATTCTCCTGATTTAACTGTTGTTTCTTGTTGTTGTCATCGTTAACTCTGTACAGCAAAGCTGTCGACTGAACAAGCTGATTTTCAGGAGTTCCAACTGTGCTGCTTCTCAGCACTGACAAGCAACAAACACTCACTTTATTTACAGAGAAACACCACAGGAGGAAAAAGTGCTGATTCTCTGACTTGGCAACAGTGTACGTCAGCATCAGTGTTTACTACCTGACATGCAGCTTCCTCTGGTGTTACGGTGCAGATGAGATCAAAGAAAAAAGTTTGCTGGGATGTGATCAGTAAAGCTTTTTATCTATGTTTAAATTGGAAAGTATTAACATCTAAAGCAGTCGTTCTGTGGGTCAGTCCATATCTGGGTGTATTCCTCTGAATCCCAATCGATTTCCAGCCGCAGTCCTCACATTTTCCCGCTTGTGTTTGTGCTGAGTGTGTGGTCTAACATTGAGGGTGTGCAGATGGATGCATGCAGCAGTTAAGTGGAATTGGTTCAGGTGTGGGTCGATGCGGGAACCACTCGATTTCTATCGCTGTAATCACAGAACGGTGACTCCTACGTGAACCGCTCCAGGAAACAAAGAAGCCACAGAGAGAAAAGAGAAAGAGAGTCTCTGCTCATGTCCTCTCTGTCCTCGTTGTAATGAATTTAATAAGAAGCTAGCTCCTGTGCTTTTGTCTTTATCAGCTCAATTTAACACAATATGGCTCCCCCGCTCTGATTATGTGGTAGAATTATCAGTCATTAGTTGTCTAATATTATCAACATAGCTAGCTCTCATGGGAACCAAGGTGCTTTGGATAATAGACACTGTTGTTTAGGTTGTGTTTTTTTTTAAATAACCCACAAGACTTCAGGTTCTGTAGCAGAGCAACAGAGTTCCTCCTCCACATCCCCCTTATCGTTGCTGCATGAGTTATGTGAAGCCACATTAATTATTACCGAGTGAGAAATGTAAGGAATGTGAGTTTGATCGCTCTTACCATTTACATTCTTCACTCTGAACTTCTGCTCACAAACTGATAGCAGCAGCAGTTGGCAAACACTGTACAGGCTTTGCCTGCTAACAAGGTGAACAGAAAACAAACAGAGAACTTGGACTAGATTCAAGATTAGGTGAAATAAATACCACGCCATTCTGTTGTTTGCTTTCTCACAAATTCCAATGAAGTTAGGTGAGGAAATATTTCTGTACGGTGCTATTTTATTACTGTTGTTGACAACAGTTGTTGTCTTTTGTAACAACAAGGGAAGAGTACAAGGATGAAGGAATAATCATCTAATCACTGTAATATCCTCAAATGAGTAAACATCTTTGTTTGTAATTATAGCACTTTAATCATACCAGACACTGTACTTTGTATATTAACAGCTCAACATACCAGTGCCAAAATCATCATCCATTTCATGTATCAAAATAAGAGATAACACAGTGCCAAAATGTTTTATGCTTCCAAGATTGGTCGAAATTGCACCACCAGTGAACATGCATCATCCATACTAGTAGTCCATCATCTTAAAATATACAGAATGTCCTGAAGTAGGGATGTTACTGTTTTTGTATCCATATTTGTCTTTATAATGTTTGTCTCAGGGCCCATGGAAACACAGTAGTTTTGTTTTTCTTGAGGACTTGGTCCTAAAGGTAACATTAAAAGCTTTGTCAGCAGCTACCCCAGCTAACGTCACCAGGGACAGGACTAAAATGTAGGCTAAGCAGCCAAACAGGGCTATGTTAAAACAAAATAACAGTCTTAGCTTACACTTTTCCCCATTATACTTGTAATACTAGGACTAACTAGCTCTACAGTGTAATATAAAAACAATGCTGTTTTTTTTATTCTCCTGTCGTCCGCATGGATCATCAGCTGGTGAGGATGCTGACTTTAACCTGGAAAAAGTAGCTTGAGCCTCAATATTTTAGCAACCCTATGACAGGGTTTTTAAATGTGTATCAAAGTCAGCCAAAGATAGCGTTTTGGGATTTGGGGACTACCCATTGTTCCAATGGCCCATTGTTCCAAAACCCCAATAGTCTGAAAAATGCCCCAATGGACCAAAAACTTGTTTGTCAGAGAGCCTGTTAATGGAAAAAAGCAGAGGCCTACAGCTCCGAGGGCCTGTTGTTCTCAAAATGCACACTCTTCCTGGAGTTTTTTGCCCTTAATATCTAAGTGTATTTTGAGGTACAAATGTCAGGTGACTTTCATCGGGTGATGATCGCTGTCATTTTAAATAGTCAGATGACCTTCATCGTCATGGTAACAATAAAAACAAGTGGTTAACGTTAAAAAGTGACAGTCTGGTGAGGTTTAGGCAACAGAACTACTTTGTTAGGTTTAGGAAAAGGTCATGGTTTGGGCGTAAATAAGTATGTTAGTTACATCAGTTTTGTTACATATGTAAGTTCAGAGTAATGGACCTTTGGAGCCAAATGGGCATTCCATCCAAAGGGACTATTGTGGTTTCGGAAGTATGGCCTGATATCGGAACAAAGGCATAATACATTTGAACCAGTCGTGGAGCTAGCATTAGCTTACTTAGTTAGCTAGCTAGCTAAAGGTGATCAAATCTGCTAGTGACAGTTGTCATTTTAGTTGGTTGTCAAAATCGGTTGTTTTCTAGATATGAGATGCTGCTTTTTCTACCTCTGTCTGAAATCAAGGACCTTTTGTTATGCTGAAGAATTTGGACTGGTAAATCTGACACCAACCTAATATTTTAATGAATAGAAGATTGACAGGTGTAAGCAACCAAACAGTCGCTTGTTCGGTTTGTTCAGAGATTATTTTCTCCAGTTCAACCCCCAGTTTACTGATTCAGGACTCACTGTCTTGTGATGGATTTCAGTGAAGGAAAACAGTGTGTTTTAAATGATATTTGTCTGTATAAAAGTTACCTCTCGTATTAGATGGTTAGCATGTTGTTTTTACCACTCAGGTTGACTGGCAGATTAGTTGTGTTTGTGTGTGTGTGTTTGTGTGGGATGAGTGAAGGGCAAGTGGATGTCACTTAAAACAACACTGAGGTCAGGTACTTATACTTATGCTGGTAGTACTAATCTCTCTTTATCACATACACACACACACGCACGCACACATGCACACACACACACACACGCCCATAGAGGTTGAACTTGTAACCTCACAGAGGGATCAACAAAGGCATTCATCTAAACAACATTATGGATTATGTAATCAATCCTTTTTCACACCACAAATTGAAGACTCTTTGATATTTTAACAAAGCAGAGTCTTTGTACTGCTGGGAGAGAACCAGAACAGGGTTGTTGTTGAATAAATTTACTCACACACAACACTAATAATACATCTGGAGGTAAGAGGTGGCCCTGTGAAGACGCTCCCTGTGGTGCCATCTTCTCACGCTAAAGCAGCCTTACATAACATCAGTCAGATCCGGATCAATAAGGTTCCATGAAACACCAGTGCAACCAGTCACCCCAGATAACCCCGACACCGCTACTGTAGTCAGAGCCAGTAACTGAATTCTGTGCAGAAATACAATACTGTTAAGTCAGCAGAGGCAGTAAAGACCAAGACACGCTATGCAGACCGCCATCAATAGACTAACAGATGCTCAGAGAGGAGCACACCTCAGCTGGTCGGCCTCAGAGGAAGTCCTGACAGCTGATTTAGTGGCGTGAGTTCAGGTCAGAGCCTGCTAGTCACCATCAGGACTGTGAGACTTGTAACACAGTTCATAAAAATGAAACTTTGTCTAATTACTGATCCTCTAAAGTAGCTATTGTATTCCTAATTTGTCCTAAGTTTTAATGTTTTCTCCTCTGGGTCAGTAATTATGGAAGCTGCTGTGGACATTATTAATGAGAGTTTTACTGCATTTAGTGTTCAGATTTAGTCTCATCTATCTGCTCAGCATTTGGAGAAGGAGCCAGCTTAAATCCACCAAACGACTAAAATGTATTTTAATGAAGACAGATTGAGGATTTAACTTTAAATAGGTCCAATATACTGTAAATTTACTGGACAGACTACTTATACTTAGTTATTAAGTATACATTTCAATCATATCTAGGGATGAATCTTGAGATCTATTCACAAAATTGAAGTGAAATAGAGACTGTTCCAATTAAAATGTGCCATGGTTGAGGTTGCACAAATATTTAAAATCCATCCAGTCATTTTCTACTGCTTATGCAGGTTCAGGTCGGAGTGGCAGCAGCTAAACAAGACAGCCCAGACGTCCGTCTCCCCAGCTCCTCCTGGGGCGTCCCTGGAGTTAACCCACCTCTGCCTTTTTTCTCCTCATTGATTGATACAGCTGATCTGAAAATAGATGAGTAAACTTTCAACCTCATTTCAAAGAGGTGATCAGCTGAGTTTAGTTGTGTTTACCCTTCACTACACCCATGAAAGAGAAAATTCACCTTTCATCTTTCATGTAAAGTCATTTGCCACAAAATGACCTCCCTGTGTTCATTACTGTCACCTGGCAGCTCATTTGCCATCACAAACATTACAATCTTAGATATTTTTTGGAATATACATGTATGTCTGACAGATATTGATAATTGAATGGATCATTTTGCATGTGATGGCTCAGACGATGGAAGAATATTTTGAAGTTTGACAGTTTCTCTGAGAACCAACTCATGAGTTTTGATCACATACAAGTGGATTTTGTGCAAATTGGTTGACAGTTGTATTGAACACATGCTAAAACACATGCAATTTGCTTGAATGAATGAGAAATTCCACTCTGTTGTGAACAGCATACTAGCTGTTCAGAGATTTGAACTTAATGTTTTGAAAAACGTAATTCTTGTTCGAGAATTGAACCAAGGTGATTGAGAAAAGAGAAAAAAAGAGAAAAATGGTCAATTCTCAGCAGAATGAACTAATGCACAGAAAGCGTGTCAGTAGCGTAATCATTCAAGCTGTACACAGAAAAGGTCTCACTCAGAACTGTGACCCACAGGGTATTTTATCACTTCAGAACTGATCTCTTTCATTTAATGCGTGTAACTACGGTGATTATGTGTTGTTATATAGACACGTTTAACTTATGATTATTATGTTTGTGTATGAGAAGCTCTTCAGCAACTGCATTTGTTAAATTTCATGATTATCAGTGCAACATTGCCTCAATTATTATTGCATCATACAGTGGCAGAAAAATCTGTTCGTCATAATAATGAGTTCAGAGCATATATAGTGCTTTAGTATTATATACAAGCAGCTCCAGTGTTCCCTAAACGTGGCAGTTCTCCCTCGTCAGAACTGTCAGAATAAGTGTCTGTGTCTGCTCTTAACTGTCTGCGTGCTCAGTAGCGCCCTGTTTTTGCCACCATGACCAATTATGACCCGTTGACCTCTGTAAAGACTCAAGTGTCCGTCATCAATGAAGACAGTGTGCGAGTGAACACTGGGCCCTCAGCTTTAGCACCACCTCATCTAACCACCAGTGAGTTATGTCCCACATTTCACAGAGAAACTGCTCCTCGTCTTGAGTGTCACAAAATGACAGTCGACCTTTCATGCAAACTTCTATCTGCGCTGTCTTTCAGAAAACAGAAGAAAAGAATCACCCGAGGCAGTTTGGCTTGAGGGCTCTGACCACCAAATTTCCATTTCTCTGTGTAGCCTGTGTGTCTTGTCAGATTTTTACAGATTTATGACACACAAACCGCTTTCAGACGCACAGAAGAAGGAACCTTTCATGACCCTCCTTTTCATCGCCTTGGCTCCTCCGAATGGCCCCGGGGTCTGTGGAAAGGAACGAGGTCTGTCTTCCTGATTGTCTGCCATCCATAATGAATAACCTGCTAACAATTAGAGGCTGCTGCCGAGCACTCCTCTGCTGTCATGCCCAACAGCCAGAAACACTCTCACACTCACTCATTACACGCCAGCATGTAAGAGTCAATCAGACAGTGGAGTCGCTTCACATGTAGGATGGTTCCTTCCTAGTGGGCCTCCGGCACAGCTCACCCTCCTGCTGCTGCTGACAGGTTCAGACAGTTGAAACACCAGGATATCACATGAAAGTCACGCTAGACTTTACATTAATTTAATTTCATGCACTCTGTATTATTTGGGATCAGTGATGAGATCCTTGTTTTTTTGTTCAACAATGTTACACAGACTGGCTTAAGATGGTGTTTTGTAGTTGTTTTAAAGCTTGTATGTTATTAATTGTCCTAACCTGCATCTTTTGTGGGGAAAGATGTGATTACTTGTTTTCTTTTGGCTTCGTATTTGGTGATTAGAATGAAACTTTGGTTTACTTGTGCTACAGTTCTCAGAGATCACAGTAAATCACATGGACAATAAGATTGTCAAAAGAATCTAAGTATCAATACTTTTTCAATACCACGTGTTTAAAAAAATACAATCTGTTAATTATAATATCGAAAATACTGAAGCTATAAAAAAATGAGTGTCTTCTTTAATATTTCCCCAAATACATGAAAAAAATGCACATTAATCAACACCAATGGAAATGTACTAGTGTTAGCCAAAATGCTGATTTCCAACTTCTTACTCCAAACAAAAGAGATCAGTTGTTGTTACTGGAAATGTAAAAGACATTCTTTTCTTTGAACTGGAAGATTTTTCCAAATGAAGGACTACCGAGCACAAATATTAAACCTGTTCATGACTTTTGAGTAGATCAAAAATTTTAATATGTCCCTTTTCATCTATTAGGATTTGGGATGAAAATGGTTGGTCGATTTGGTTGTCCACTACTTTTGTCCAGACTGAATTATTGCAACATGTATTGGATGTATTGTTTATGTATTGTATTATAACCTATGTTGTATATTTTGTTGAGTTGTGTCCCAAAATGTTTCCAAAAAAGGTCAAAGAAATCCGTAATTTATTCAAGGTAACATTGCTTTTCCTACTAGCCGCCACTTTCAGGAAAACATGGGAAAATTCATCAGAGGGTGAGGAAGGGAGTGATGGGGTGAATATGATTAAATGTGATGTGAGACTTTAACACATTACCTTGTCTGTAAACATGATTTCTGCCACATCAGATGGATTTTTACCTCTTTTGTTATTGTTTTAAACGTGAGAGAGCCCCCTAGCAGCAGAACTTATATATTGTGTGTTTAACAAGTGTTAGCATGCTAACATGCTAAACTACATATGTCTAATGTTACCTGCTATACATCAGCTTTTTAGCATTAACAATGTGAGCATGTTATCATGCTGACATCAGCATTTAGCTTACAGACTTACAGATGCACTAACCTGGTTTCAGACTTTTTGGAATCTTTTTATTAGCCTGTTTTGGCTTTTAAATATCTAAGCATCTGTCAAACCACCATAACTTCACATCATGGCTTTGCTTGTTGGTGCAAAGTGTCCTATAAAAAGGGCTGTGTGGCTGTCAGAGTAAGAGTTAAATATAATACTGCAGTTCTCTCTAAAATAGCTTAAATAAGGCGAGTGGCTGATTTGGTAATCGCTCTATAGTGTTTTACACAACTAACAGCTGTGAAAACCAGCACACACAGCTTTGATAGAGCTTATATAATGTAACAAAGTGTGCTGTGTGTGGGAGTTTTAGATGTAACCTGCGAAGTTACCCCACAAACGTAAACAAACTTTGATCATGGAGCAGGGGAGAGAGAGAGCGCCGAGGGAAGAGGGCAGAGGATGTGGAGCTTGCGAGCCGTGCATATGCTTTTTCTGGGGCTGTGTTGAGTGACCCGCGCGCACACACAAGTGTGAGTGAGCGTCCGTGGGAGTGAGCGTTTTGTGCATCAAAAACTGACGAGCCCGAGCTTGTGTTGTGCAAAGCAGCTTTGGAATTTGGCTTCCCCGTCCTTCTCTCCTCAGTCTCAGTCCCGGCGCTGACCTGTGTGTCTCTGAGGGTTTGAAATGTCTCCTCTTCACGTTCAAGCATTCTATTGAAAGCTTTGTTTTCCCCACAGGACACCTGATTACAATATTTTAGGAGAGCGCGTCCTTGAAACCCTCCTCTTGAAGGCTCCATGCTTTGTTTTCTTTGTGATTGTAGTAAAGTGGCAGTTGTATGGTTCTCTAGATGAGTTAGGATATCATCCAGTGAAAACTCAAGACAAAACCTTCACTGTAAAGCCTCACTGTAAGCCTTTAGAGACCCACCACTCAGTGATATATTTCTTTACATCTTTCCTCTTTAGTACGCTCTGCTCTATATCACCAGCACTGTACAGTACAATGTATTGACAACAAATAGTTGCTGCATTACACAAACTTCCTCTCTTAAGTCGTAAGATAGGCAGCATCTAAGAGAGGACTTTCCTCTATTTGTTATTACAGAAGCAGCTTTAGGAATCCTATCTTCTGTTACTCCATCCTATCTTATCTACAGTTAGGAAATCCCAATCCAACATTGCTTGTTAGTCTCTACCGTGTTTTCTCTATGGGCTGCACAATGTAGACACTCCAGCATGGTAGTTGGCTTCATGCACCACTGACCAGTCTTATAGGAGCAAATTGAGGCCCGCCTCCAATGCTGCATCCAGTTCTCATCATCACGTCTATGGTTAGCTAACAGCACTGTTAGTGAGCACTATGTTAGCGACTATTAGCAGCCATTACCGTTAGCTATTGTTATCTAGTCAGTATGTTAGCTACAACTACAGGCGGAGAAGTGAAAGTTAGGACAGTATAATAGTTAACCTAAAGTTAGGAGAGTTTATTAAGATTTTGAGAAGTTAGGATGCTTGTGTAAGACATACTTCCTATCTTTAGTTAACATAGGAACATTTAATTAGGAACTATTCATCTGTGATGGCTTTTGTTCTAAATCAGGTTCTAACCCTAATTACCATGGTGACCACACAGTTAAGATAGAAATTTAGGAAGCTTCTATAATACACCCCCAGACACACAAACTCTCATGTTTAATTTAACTAAAGAAATTGTGTATCACAGAATTATAATATTGATACCTCTTTCAGTTTTGGATTCGCAGTATTCACTATCACCCCTCCCCTCTTTGAAGATAAACTGCACAGTCCCATTAAGTAAAATTACTACTGATGCTCAGCTACATTCAGCAGGCTGACAAAGTGTGCTGACCAGATAGATACAGTCAGTAGATTCAGAAACATGCACAGCAGATGCAGGTATGAGTGTGCAGTATCAGAAAGATGAAGAGGCACTTTGATACCCTGATGTTAAACATTTTTTATGTTTGATCAGAGTTAGCAGCTTTTGAAAAGGCTCGTCACTGCTTTGAAAGAGGCATAAATCAAGAACAGAGCACTTTTCAATTAGACCATAACTGTTCAAGGCTGCTAGGAAGCTCTGCTTTGATCCAAGTGTGTGTGTGTGTGTGTGTGTGTGTGTGTGTGTGTGTGTGTGTGTGTGTGTGTGTGTGTTGTGTGTGTGTGTGTGTGTGTGTGTGTGTGTGTGTGTGTGTGTGTGTGTGTTTGTGATTTAAGGAGGTGTGTTGCATTTCAGGGCCCCTTGGTTAGTCAAGGCTGGGCTGTAAATCTTGCTGTGTCTCCTGGTTTACTCGGGCCCATAAACTAGAAGGCAATTATGGAAAACAACTGGATGCAAGATTTTTTCAGTCTTGTAAGATTTGTGGTTGCAGCCTAAAAGGATTTTTACCCTCCTATCTACCCAAAAGGAATTGCTTTGCCTCATCCGCCCTCACCTCAACCCCAGCTTCCCGTCAAGCATCGATTGGCCTCTCATGTCTTTGGCAGATACAAGACGCAAACGGAGTAAAATACTGTACCTAAAAATACTGTGTCAGACCTTGGCCAAGGGCCATTAGGTTTGGCACACTCATGATTTATTCATATAGTGTCAGACGTATACACTCAGTGTGACCTGCACTGACTCATATCCATCATGTCTTACTCTGACCCGGGACACTGACAGTAAGACTTCCTGGTCAGACAGCAGTGGAGATGTTCACAGAGTGTCACATTTTATTTGATTGTATTCATCATCATTGATTATCTGGTTTCTGTCCTCACTTGAGTCTGTATTATATTGGCTTATTAAGAGCCGGATGCTTTAGTGGAAAGTTTTACATTGGGAGAAATAGTACCTCATGAATATAAACATGAGCAGCTTGGGCTGCTTTGATCTCAGCCTGGCGGAGAGCCCTGAGTGGAGTGGGCTGGAGCTGCCTTTGCACAGCTCTCTCTGCCGATTTTAACCATTTGCATAATTGTTATAACTGTCGAGGCCAGCAGTGCAAAGCACTTGATAAATGTGGATTGTATTAGAAGCAAGAGGAGATACCAGAGTGTCACTGCGGGTGTCTGTGCTCATACATAGTACATATCGATGTGACAGCAACAGAGGGAAATGGCTTTAAGGTAGAGTGTGTGTGTGCACTGACTGAGAACTGATGCTCAGATGGCGGGACGGCCCATCATTAATTGGGATGAGCTCAGGTTTGATCCTCCATGCAGCCATGCACCTTCCTGCCAAAGCCCTCTAGAGCAACCACCATGCTGGGGCTTTTGCATGTTGCATATTTTATTTTATATCTTCTAAACTTAATTAGAAGATAAACCTCTTGAGATGCACCGTCTTGTTTTCATGGGGTGTCCTCAGGCACAAAAAACATTAAACAAAAATTAAAATAAATAAATACTAAGTAATAATGATAAAAATATATTTTTTAAAAATGCAATGACACAAAACATCAACATAATAACATTAATAAGGACATACACATAAAGGCTTTCCCACCATCCCAAACCACATGCATCTATTACATCTGATACAAGTTTCATTTGTTCAAGAAACAACAGAAATAAAATAAACAAACCAAATAACATTATGCCAAAACTACTTAAGAGCTGAAATGAAGGTTAATATAATCAGACACAAGAACAGGTATATTTAAGGTAAACAAGCAAAGAGGTCTTGAAGTCATTAAAGGTAGAAATTGATCTGAGTGAGTTAGGTAAATGATCCCAGTCTGATGGTGCTTTAAACTTAAAGGCATGTCGCCCATTTTCTTGGCACAATTAAAAAAAAAGGTTGTTGAATGTGTCTTAGTGAATTCGATGCATATTGAAATCAGCTTGATATCCCACCTTCCAGGCAGTCTTTAGGTCCATTTCATTTCACTGTTGCATAAAAACAATTTGTAGACACCTTAGTGTTATGCTCTTGTTTTATTGTGCATTTTATAGTAGTGCAGGAGCCAGCAGGAACACAGGGCGAAAAGAAACGAAAAGAAACTCAACGCAGCCAGGCTTTCTTTGCATGAGCTGGCTCGACAAAACCTAAACCCCCAGTCAGAGATAACGGGTATCACGACGGTGGTAATCAACTTGCTTTGTTAACTCGGGCTTTCTTATTCAGACTCTGTGCACGCTCGCACAAAGTGAAGCGATTTGCAAGCCACCCACTTCAGTCAGAATGTTCAAGTCATTATAATGGAGAGCTATGGAAAATATATAGAAAAAATTAATGGTAAAAAGAAACACTGTTGCTGCAAATAAGGCAGGTGAAGAATAATGCTGTCAGAAGATTACTGATCGACAAAATGTGATCTTAATGCTTACCATTTATTTCTAACATGACAACAGGTAAACTTCATTTAGCATATTTAAACATTATGCTATGATGATGCTATGATGTTTTTGACCATATCAAAGAAAAATGAATGTAACCGATTGAAGATTTTCCGCGATAAATAGGATAGACTAATTAATTTTCTAATCAGTTTTCTGAGCTGCAATATCAGCAATGCAAAACGGACTTTAAATAGTAAATTGTTGTACTATTCATAGTGGTATGTAGTTGCTTTATTATTCTTGTAATGTGTGGATGATATACTGTGTAAATTTAAAGCGTTAATATGACCTGAAGCAAACAAGAAAAAATTACTCTGCATCACCAAACGGAGGTTCCTGTGACAGTGTGATGCATACAGTTTGTGCTGTTGTTACATTACATTATGTTTGTACATTATATACTTTTCCCTCAGTTTGTAATCTGTATCGTTTATAAAGAATTTTGTTAGGGAAAGAATTTGTTAAAGAGCAGCGCTTTTTACAGACGATTTAATCTGAAACTCAGAACATAACCTGCTCCTGACCAGACTATGAGTTCAGCATGGTGATCTGGCCAGGTTAACATGTTTGTGACACTGAAAACTCTGACTTTAGACTCAACATACATCGCTAACCCATTAATCTCACTTCGTAGTACATCCCTCAGGTTTGAAAGCTCTTCTTGCTGTGTTTAACAACACTCCAATGTCTGAGTAACCTGCCAAACAGCACCCTTTCTAATGCAAAAAAATGAGCAGACACACATCTCCCTTTGAGAGCATTCATATTTGCCTATCAATTATCTTTCAGGTTGGATATTTTGATCATATCTTTTACCATGGAAAGGTTTTTGGCAGCCATATCTCAAATATCAGATGTTAGGTGTCTGTGACTGCACATATGAAGGCAGCCTTTTCCAGAGGGAATCCACAGTTATGTAAGCCAAATAACGCTCTCTTTAAAGCCACCAGACTCCTTTAACAAACGCTGCAGAACACAGGAGCTGCTGGTCTCCTGCTGCTTTTATCAGTTAGTTTGTTTGTGTTATTGTGTGACTTTGGTGAATCCGAACTAACCCTTTAAAACTCCGAAGTGACACAATATCACAAACAAACTAACTGATCAGTGCAGGAGTAGACCAGCAACTCTTGTGTTCTGTCGGGTAAAATTTCCGTATTTGCCAAGAGAGTCTGGTTGCTTTGCTGAGAGTGGTATTTGGTTCATATAACAGTGGTTTCCTGTCAGAAAAGACTCTGATGACATGGTAAAACAGTGAAAATATTCTAAATATAGCATGCACTTAAGCTGATATACATTATTTTAGGTGGCTAAAAAGTGTTTTGCTGCTGACCCTTTATACAGCAGTATATTGGTTGGCTTCCTCGACTGTCTGCTGCTTCAGATTTGTGATATGATTTGAAAAATGATTAGTTTTCAAGTAATTAATGGGCTAAAACAAACAATATATTCGGTATTGCTCTTTAAACTCTACCTGTTCTATGAGTGCCACATTAGCTGGCTGAGCACAAAAGGAGACTTTGCCTTGTGTTTATAGTCGGAAAAGCTGGGGCGTGTTTGTGTGTTTTATGGTTCTCAAGCAGGTTTTATGGCTGCTGGGGGTGTTTATGCACGGGAAGAGAGCGGGTCAGAAGGGTGAAATCAATAGTGATCCTTAATGAGGTTGTCTGAAAAGACGGAAGGGAGGGGGATATATGTGGGTGATTGCTGCACGGAGCTGAAGAGGCTCAAACTCGAGTTGACAAAACAATAGTGGCTCTTAGGTAGGTGTTGGGGTAACTTGGCAACTGGTTTAGTTTTGTCAGAGTCAAGAGAAAATGTTCCTCATTGTGTTTCTTCGCTGTATAAAACTCTGCCTGCAGTGACTGACAGGAGAGCTAATCTCACACAGACAGACAGCCATCATATCTGTTGAAGATGCATTTAGGCCACGCTAGACTTATGAAGGCACACTGTGTGGTTGGTACATTTGGATACCCGTGATTTTAATGTGAGGCAAGAAATTTGCAAACAAAATAAGCTGCAGCAGCACTTGATTGAATTGTCTATAATGTGAATTGTTACCAAAGTACTTGTGTCTGGTTTTCTTTTGCTTTTTTTTTTTTTTTTTAGGAAATGAGCCCTGCTGTAGTAACCTAGTTGGAACAGAGTTACATAACAGGATTGTTATGTGACATATGCTGCCCTACATCATAAAAAGTACATGTTTCATGTGATGCTGTAGTCTTTTGATGTGCAGTTGGGTCTGAGAGGCAAAACTGATGCTGTAACAGCTGCTTCATGAAATAGATGTTTTCTAATTGGTGTGGGCTTTGTCCTCTTTGTAAAGACAACATTTTACATCCCTTGTTCTCCAATAAAAGGGTTTTCATGGCGGTCAGTTTGTGTTGTGATGTTGTGAGAAGCTGAGTTGTTGTAGCTGTGCTCAGAGACAGCTGTCCGTACACAGATGCACAGCTGATGTCTGTCAGCTCAGGCTCTTCCTCCAGAGACCAACATCCACTCAGGGTAGTAAATGGACAAAAGGTGGAGTTTTTTTCAGTAGAGGAGGAAAGACGCAGAGCTTTATTGGTGACAATGTTGGTCAGCCCAAGCCTTAGTCTAGACTACAATATCTCAAAAACTATTGGATGGATTGCCATGATTCACAGTCCCCCAGAGGATAAAGCATTAGGGTTGGACAATATGTTAAAATTTTACAACCAACCACCATCAGTCCATCAACCAGCGATTGCCAACCCTGGTTTTGTCCACTTAAATCCATAATTCACAGAGTGAGATTTGAAAATATTCTTGCTCCACAGGCTGTTTTCATCTCACCCTCCTCTGGCCAAGTGGGTGTGCTGCTGAACGAGAGAGTGTCATTGAGCTGCGGATGTCACTCTGCAGACCACTGAATTAGCAAAATAAAATAACAAAAAATGGCTTTTTATCAGCGCCACCATGAGGTTAACATTTTGTGTGCAACATGCTAAAATAACAGTAACTATGGTAAACAGTTAGCTAAAAACCAGAATGGTCAGTCAGTGTGAGCATGTTAGCATGCTAATGAAGCATTTAGCTCAAAAGGTTGTGCTCTGTGAGTACAACCTCACAGAGCTGCTATCGTGGTTGCAGCAGACTCTTAATTGGTTATGATTTTCCAACAATGTGTCAATCCATCAGTTTGTAAGATTTACAGGGATTTATTGGCAAAATATAGCAGAAATGGAATATGATATTCCTAAGTACGTTTTCATTAGTATATAATCATCTGAAAATAAGAATTGTTGAGTCTTCATTTTCTTAGACTGACACATTTATATCTACAAATGGTGTGGGTCCTTTTAGTTGCACCTCTAAAAAGCCTAGAATGGGGGCGGATGTTTAGCTCAGTTGGTAGAGCGTCCGACCCGTGTATGGAGGCTGTTAGTCCTCTGCAGCGGCCGCTGGCTCGACTCCCGCCTGCGGCCCTTCACTGCGTGTCATCCCCTCTCTCTCTGCCCCGTTTCCTGTGTACTCTCTAACTATTCTGTCAATAAAGGCAAAAATGCCCCCAAAAAATAACTTAAAAAAAAAAAAAAGCCTAGAATGTATCACGTATTTGAAATGCTACATGTCCATAGGGGTGTCCAACTCACTTTAGTTCATGGGCTACGACACCTCCAAATTTTCCCATTTTTATAATTAAGTAGTAGTACATTCTGAAAACGTTTTCAATTAATGAATATATACACTTGATATACATTATACACCTACATTTTAAAAAACAGTTAATCTACAGCCTGAGATGTCCTAAGAAAAATTAGTGCGATTTCAACAATGTCTCAGCAAAAGAGTTCTACCAATATTGTTTTAAGAGAGAAGTCTGATACAGATAATTTTGTACTGAAGCTACTGATTGACAATATTTTGCACTGTTCAAAATCTGTTCAAAAAACTTAGAAAAATCATCCAGTGGGCCGGATTGGACCCTTTTGGCAGGCCGGTTTGGACCACGAGTCGTATGTTTGACACCCCTGGCTTAAACCACAGTTTGCCAAGAAGTCGCAGACCTTGTAACAGATAGTCTTTAGTGATACGTAGGCAACAAGAACATGATCATTCATCATTATTACCTATAAACAGGTTTACCTGCTTCACTTTTCTTTGAGCACTCAGTTCAAGCTTTTACTCTTTCTGTTTTTTACAGAGCACCTCACCCCCCCACAGAGCCCTGTAACCAATGGCAACCTCAGTCCAGACTCTTCCTCTGACCCGTGGCCCTAACAAAAACTTCCGTAACCCTTTCCCAGCCCCGCCCCTCTCCTCCCGTTGCGGCATGGGAAGTGTAGGCAGTCTGGTGGAGAAGCCAGATGTGTCTCCGACTAAAGGCAGCCGCGCAGTGCCCCAGGTGAGACCCAAACAGACCAACGGCCTCCTGAAGAAAGGCTTCACCCAAAGAGAGCTACTCAACTACCTCAACATCACCAGGTGAGTGCTGCTGTAAAGACCCAGATGCTTTCGGTGAACATTTTACATGCTGCACTTCAGAAGGCAAAGTAGTCTGCAAGGTGCTATAAAACTTGACCTGACTGACCTCCTGTGCTTCCAAACAGAAAAGAGCCTAAAGCGAACTCAAGCAGTGACGGCAAGAAGGACATCATCTCTGGTCTCAGCTCTGCTGGTTCCCGTGAGGAGGACAAACTATACGCCAAGGTCTACCATAAAGACGGCACTGAAATAGATTTGACGAAGAACTCACTGCCGAGTGGGGCCAAGTATGAAAAGGTGAGTATTGTTGTTTAAAACGCTGCTAAAAGGTCAATTCAAGAAAGAAAGATCATTCAATCTTTTTATTTCTTCAGTTTTATGAAAGAAACATCATTTTGTTGAGTCTCATTTGCATTAGATTATTAAACTTGTTTCAGTGTAATAGGTCTTCAGTGGGCTTATGAAGCTGGTCTTTCTCATTTTCACCTCGAGCCGACAAGACATGTTTGGAAAATACCTTTTTTATGTATTTGATGTAGTCTGAATTTATGCCACAGCAGCAATATGAGGCTGTCTTGGCTTAATTGTTGAGTGTCTACAGGATTAAATAAAACTGAAACTGAAACTGCTCGCAACAAGGTTTGTGGATTATCCTGAGTATATTTGAGAGAAGGCAGACATCTCTACAGCCAATATCTCCAAAACTCTGCAACTCACACCAAAACAATCTAGATGGTTAAGTAGCACTACAGAAAAATATATATATTTGATTTGGGCTGAACTGTCCCTTTAAAAGTATCCAATCTTACCTTCAGTAAAAGTACTTTAAAGTCTCTTTTAAAGCAGGAGGAGCAGGAGCAAGACTCGGCCTCATTCACTGAGTCAGGCACAGATGCAGATGAATGACTTCCCCATTGAATTTATTTTTATAAATGACATACAGCCGGTTTCTGGCTGCTGGGGCTGCGTTAAATTGATCAGTATCACATTTATACATCTCTAGCAGCGCGGTGCAACACCCCCATAACCTGTTACCAGCATAAATCAACCTTAAACTTCTTCCAGCTCACCAGCAGAGATTGAGAATCTGTCACTTGCTGTGTCCTGAATTTATTGCAGCAATCAAATCTCACCTGTTTTCTTTTTTTTGTTTTTGCTTGAATTGATCAGCGTTAAGGACACAGAGGGTGGAACAGTATTGATTTAATAGAAACATTGTGATTTATCTCTCCATAACCCAGGCCCCCTTTGCTGTGAGTAAGGTCTCTCTCTCTCCTTTTAGCCTTGACTCAGCTACTTTCTACTATCTTTGCATCCTCTGAAAGTGCCCTGAACTTTGCTGTCTCTTGGTTCTCCTCCTCCTCCAGGCTCGTTTTAGGTCTTCTGCTTTCAAGCCTGTCACGCCCAAAAATTTCAGCTCCATGCAAAACCTCTATCCATCTTCCAAGTCGGAGGATGTGGACCATGGCCTTTCCAACGGGCTGCACAGAGCCTACGCTCATGTCCCTAAAGCTGTCTCCACCTCTTCCTCCTCTTCCTCACCCTCCCGTCACGGAGGACCGACATCCAGTGGTAACAAGGTATCAGAATTTCTTGAAAATCTTGTCATAGTAATTAATTAAAATATGTTTTTTCAGCCAGCGGAGTGCTGCAGCCGGCAGAAACAAAACTAAGCTACAACTTAATCCTTATGCACAACTGCCCACCATCAAAGTGAGTCCATTAAAACTGCTTGTTTTCACCTCTGACACAGATTTTTATTTTAAGTGCCTGACATTAGTGTGGAAAGGATCCCTACAGAGATTAAACTCAACAGAAACAAAATAAAATTCACCAAAAATGTCTTGGTTCGTTTTTTTCATTGTTCTGGCTATTTCCAACTCTGATTTGGTTGAAATAAACCCTTAATTCACGTAATTAGATGTGATGATATCCAGAGGAACGAGAGGGAGGTCAGATCTCAGAAGCAGCGGGGGGAGAAAAGACATGTACAGCCAGAATATTTTCACATCTTCCTCTTGGAATTAAGGATCTATTTCGACCAAACCAGAGCTGGTGATTGTTGGAACAATGGAAAGACGAGCTAAGGCATTTTGGGGGAGTTTATTTTTGTTTCTGTCGTGTTTGAATTAAGATGACAATGACAATGTTAAGATTACAGTTTTGCAAAAGGAGTTTGGCGAGAGCAACAACACAGCTGTTTCTTGTTAAACAAAACATATCTTACTCATTTAAAAAAAAAAAATCCTTTCCATAATGTTGTCAGACACTTATTATAACAATTTGAGCCTGTCAGTGGCTTTTAATGGACTTGTGGTGCACACTTGCCTCTTGGAGGGATTATGTAGCAGCTTAGTTTTGCTTCTGCCAGCTCCAGTGCTCTTCCTCAGTACTGGACCAACTTCAGAAATTGTTGATAAGTCACTTCGGCAAAAAACATGGGAAAGTAGGGTCCAGGCTCAAAAACACCAGAGCTGCCTTTTAAACTTGGTGGGAAGTTGTGAGCTATGTGCTAGGGAACAAATGAATTAGGTTTTGGATGCAGGATCCAGTCTTTGTACATTGATTAAAGCAAAAACAATTAACTTCTCATGATTTGTCTTTTTATTCAGGCATGATTTGTGACTAAAATTAATCTTTTGTCAGCCTATTAATGTTGCAGTGATGAATATCTGTATAATTATGACTGTGTAGGCCGTCTCCTCGGTGCGTGGGATGAGCCAGGAGGATGATAACCTGTCAGACTCGGGTCATAACTCCATGAGCAGCCTGCCACCGTACCGGCCTCCCTTCCGCCCACACCTTGCTCACATCAGGTCTGCCGTGCCGCAGCATTATTGTCTCAGCTCTGCTTTATATTCAGAAGAAGTTGTTGCTACAATAGATTTTTTTATTCTTAATTACTGTGTGGGTAGTGATGATGGAAGAGATTTTAATGGTCTTCATGGTTTCTTTTTGTGCTCCAGTGCATCCATGGGCCACATCAACACCATCGGCTCCCTGGACCGTACCTCTCTGGGCCCAAAGGCTGCAGGGTCAGGGGGTGTGGCCATAGGGGAGATGGCGTGTCGGAGCATGGCAACCCTGAGCCGTCTGGCTCCATATGGAGGAGAGGCTCCACCTCCTTATGAATGGACACTCTCCCTGTCTGTTGAGGAAGTGGTGAGTACTGGGCAATGATTGGTTGCAAAGACAAATACACATAGATGCATAGACACATTTATGTAGACGCCACATTGGTGTCGGCATTGCCATCATATTGCACCATGTAACACTGGTTTGTAAACCAATACAGGTAAATGTGGGAGCTGTTTTTTTTTGTTTTTTGGATTCAACCAGAATGTTTACATTTCTCAACTGATTTCAATGAGTCATTTTTATAGGGTTCATGATCCACATGGTGTAGCTTAGAGAAAAAAAAAACACTTTTTTTCTACTCCGTGGGCCTCATGCAGTAGCATTCTTCATTTTCTCTTCATTTACTGTGAAGAGACAAAAAATAAGAGAAGTCAACTCCAGATGTATCAAACATTTTTAACCATCCACATCTGATGTGTGTCCCTGTGTGCTGAATGATGAATCTTCCTTTATCATTAACTAGGGGGCGTGGCCAATTGTAATTAGCATAGGTGACACCCCCTGAACACTTTATAGGGGCGGGTGTTGTACTGTATGCAAATACTCTGGCACAGGCCACCAAAGACTGTAAGACGCAGAAGTGAAATCGATGTATTGTGATGCTGTAAATGCTGTGTCAGCAGAGGAACGCACAGTAACTGAAGTAAGTGAATGAAAGAGTTCAAAAAATAAGACTTAGAGTTGGTGATAAGAAATTAAAAGCTTTTTATTTTTTACCAACTGATCGGAGCTTAAAGGTAAAGCTATACATTTCTTTTTAAACATTCATTTTAAATATTTAACTAAAAATATTATTTGTTACTGTATTTTCTTTATATTTTTGATTTGTCTGGCCTTTTATTACATTATATCAGTTTATGGGTTCAGCAGATGTCTTTAAATTACTTGTTTTTTAAAGTCTAAACCCCCTAAAATATTAAATTTAAGGTAAAAAAAAAGATTAAAGCAACAAATTTGTGAAGTAGGAAATACATGTCTTTAACTGTTTGTTCAGGTCCAAAGGTTATGTAGTCAGCTCCCCAGTTTACATGTATTTGCTCATGGGACAGTCTTAAATGGTCCAATATGGCGGGCTGAAGCTGTCAGTAAATATGGATTGATGAATGGATGGGAGGACGGGTGGGTGGACGAGCAGGTCGGTATGATTTACTGACATGTTGTCTTTTCCAGGTTCGGGATCTGGAGGAGCGGCTGGTGGAGAAAGAACACGAGCTGAAACAGATGAAAAGAAACCTGGATGAGAGTGAGGGTGCCATCGCTCAGGTGATCATCATTGTCTGTTCTTGGCCATCAATCTCTCATCATCCATCTGCTTCTCTTTTGAAGTTTAACCCCCATCTGCTCCCCTCATGCAGGTGTTTGAAGGGAAACAGCGCCTTTGGGAGAAGGAGGTAGAGGAGCTGAAACGCCTGTATGCCGCCAAGCTACGTCAGGTTTCTCAGCATGCCCAGCGTTCCCAGCGCAACCTCCAGTTGCAGCTATTCAAGGCCCAGCAGGAGAAGAGCCGACTGCAGGAGGAGCTTGACAGCCTGAAACAGGAAAGGAGCCAGGAGGCCGGAGCCATTGCAAAGCGAACCAGTCCAACTCTGGAGGAGACGCAGTGGGAGGTAAGACTTCAGAAGGACAGGGGAGGCGAGGGACTTTTTATGACAGGGAGAAACTCTTACGAAGCAGTAGAGGGGACAGTGGAGATAACTGGATTTTTCCCTGTTTGTCCTGTTAAAGGGATAGTTCGGAAGGCTTTTACCTGTTTGCTTAGTTTAAATCCAGGTTGTGACTTTTTTTTTTGGTCAGGCAGTGTATGTTTTGTTGCTGATACTGTCCACAGCAGTTAGTTGCTTAGCTTCCATGCAGGTACTCCTCTCAGCTGGCATCTAAAATTATCAAAATGATCACAACAAGGCACCTATTTGTTGTTTTTACTATATTTCTCAGGTTTGCCAGAAGTCAGGGGAGATCTCCCTGTTGAAGCAGCAGCTGAGGGACTCCCAGGCGGAGGTGACCCAGAAGCTGAGTGAGCTCTTCCAACTGAAGACACAACTCAGGGAGACCCGCACAGAGCTGCGCAATAAGGAGGGCCATATAGAGGCTCTAAAGCTGGTCCTGCAGGGGACACAGCGTCGCAGATGTCCCTCTCAGACTGCACAGGAGGACGGAAAAGGAGCTGAAGAGAGTCCTTCAGCTGGGGCAACAGGTAATTACTTGTGCGTACTGGCAATGTTTGAGTTAAAGTGCTTTGATGGTTAAAAGGAAAACACCTAAGTTTACTCATGCTGACATGCCACAAGTACAGATGAGACTTTTTGACACAGCATTTAAACAGAAGCAAGTCTGAAAACACTTTATATAAAACTGACAAACTTGAACTGATCAACATTCACAGAAAACAATATAATTCTTGGAAATATTGTTGCAAAAGCTATAATTTTCCAACCTACATTAGCTTGCACATGCCAAGCTGACATGCACGGAAAATTGGGGGAAAAAAGTAAAAGTTCAATAATTATAGTCCACAGATGTCTGTTTAATATCACAGCAAGCGAGGCGTCTAAACTGGGTTTCTTATCAACACAGCCGGAGCTTGTCTGGGTTATTTTGAGTTATGATGTTTACACGCTTGGACCCAAAATCAGGTTATTTGACTAACCGGGTCAGGAGCAGAGTTCTCTGCACATTTAAAAGCAGCCAACGTCTTTCATTATGTTTCCCCTCCGGCTCTGCTGGACTGTAGTTGAAGCCATGTGAACCTCTTCGTTGCAGGAGGGTGCGGGGGCTCCACAGAGGAGCGTCTGCGTGCCGAGCTCCTGCTGGAGCGCCGCCAGAGCGAGGCCCAGGCCATGGCTTTTGAGGAAGAGAGGCGGACATGGCAGACGGAAAAGGACAAGGTCATCCGCTACCAGAAGGAGCTGCAGGCCAGCTACTTAGACATGTACCACCGCAATGAAGCTCTGGAGAGGGAACTGCACCAGCTGAGGGCAGGCAGAGAGCAAGGAGGAGGAGGAGAAGCAGCAGGAGGAGGAGGAGGTGGAGGAGGAGGAGGAGGGAGCAGAAATGGGACACTGGAAAGAGAAGTGGCAGAGCTGAGGAGTGAGAGAGCCGCTGAAAAACAACAGGATAGACCTTCGTCTGGTTTGCCGTGGATAGAGAGAATTGAATCTTCTGAAATTTGAATGTGACTTATTTGCAATGCAAACTGTTTTCTCTCTGTCATATGGTGTCTACAGGACCCACATCCACCAGGAAAAGGAGAAAAATAGACTCACTAAGAAAAAATGATGAGATGAGTAAAAAGTTGGACTTATTAAGACAGGATTTTAGAAACTCTGCTGCCAAGTTATTAATTCTGAGTAAATAAGTAGATTTTTTAATAAACTGAGACAAAATGTGTGACGTTAAGTCAAACATTTGATCTACTTCGTCAAGCCAGAATTCTGAGATATTAAGTCAAGACTGAGACGAGAGTGAAAACGTGTTATTTTTGTCATATATTTTTAGTTTTAAAGTGGAACCTCTTAAAGTAATCTCGTCTGTTCAGGTCACATTGATCACTATAAGCTGATCATTAGCGTAACCATTTTTTTCTTCCTCTTTATTTTCTCATGCAATTACTATCTAATTGACATTTTAGGGATGCAACAAACGATTTTCATTATTGATTAAACTCACGATTGTTTACATTAATCAATGAATAGTGTAGTCTATAATATGTCAAAAATAATGTGAAGTATGCTCATCACAATTTCCCAGAGAACAAAGTAGCATCTTCAAATTGCTTCTTTTTGTGAAACCAACAGTCCTAAACTCTTCATTTACCATCATAAATGACAAAGAAAAGCAGAAAACCTCACATTTAAGGAGCTGAAACCAGCAATGTTTGACATTTTTGCCTGAAAATTATTGAAACAATTTTATCAAAATAATCAGCAACTAATTTTCCTTCAGTTGATTAATTGACTAATCATTGAAACGCTTTTCAAATTACCGTGGTGTTTCATAATTCAACCACACTGTAATAGAGTACAGTACTGTCTATAAAATACAGCTTTCTGTGGTTTTGGTGCTTCATCTCATTGGCTTGTTTTTGGCAGTTTGTCATAAGCTTTGAGGAGAGGATGTTTTTCATTGAGAGAAAATGACTTAATTTTTTGTCCATCAATGTGCACACAGCAGCAGCCTCAGGCAAACAGCTGGAAGCAGACGAGTTACCATGAGTCAAAGTAGAATAATGGGAGTAAAGTTTAAAAAAATGGGAGAGAAAAAAGTATTACTATAACTATGTATTTTTTCCCATATGTTGTCATGTATGAAGAGGCCCAAAATGAACACTGTAAGCTCTACTTGAGTGAATTATTCAGTCAGTATTTGTGTAGGATTCTGTCCCAACATTTTCGATCCATATAAGTGTTTGATCACGGTAACCTTGATCATGATAAGCAGTTTTCACTGTATGATGTATGTTTATTTTTATCATGCATAATATTTATCTATTTTTCTTCTTTTCCTGGTGAAACTGGGCTTCCATATATTCCTGTTTGCCATTCTCTGCCCATGCACCCTTATTGATTGTTCTGTATCCTGCAAAGACTGGACCAGTAACCTCCTACAGAGCACACTGACACTGAGGGGAGCTGCACAGAAATACTGCCTGTGCCTCAGCTAACCTCGGCAGAACAGTGGTGTCGATTCCATAACAAGACAGCCAAGCACCTAGACTGTCCTGCTTTTATCCAGTTATGAACCTGTAAATGAGCAAATTGACATGAAAACTATTTAGTGTTCATTTGATTATTACCTTTTGGTTTTGGACTGCTGTATAGTCTTGACTTCAACCAAAAAGGATTCAAAGGGATTTATGTGGCCCCTGAGCACCTGTTCAGTCTGTGCAGAGGGTTCTCTGCGTGGACTCCGGGTCCAGCAGGGCTCCGGGACTAGAGCTGCATCTCTGGGTTAAATATGGAGGATTAAAGCTATCTGGTGCCAAGGTACTAATGCTATTTCTTTGCCATCAAGGAAACTGTGTACGCTACTTAAGGAACTGGAAATGTTTGACTTTTTTTCTCATTCAGTTTCCAGCTCCTGTCAGGTGAGATCTATATATATATGTGTGTGTGTATATATATATTTTGTACATATTGTAATTTTGATTTGATTGGCCTTTTGTCATTGTGTTCCAAGCACACTGTTGTCTTAAATGGGCACATTTCCACATCTTTTGATTGCAGTGAAAGCGATCAATAGACTAGGATGCTGAACGTGACTGCCCTGCTTATTGGTGCAATTTGTTCCACATGCACAGCCAGTAACATCAAAATGCATGACATAGGTGAAGTTGTTCTCTTGTTTATTATTAATCTATGAACATTCACAAGCCAGCTCTCAATCGACCTTTCAACATACTGTGACTCTTGTCTATTTACTGGAATTAAAACTGTACAGTATAAATAAATATATGTTTGTTTGTTTTTTAAAGTTATATTTTTGGGCTTTTATGCCTTTATTAGATAGTACAGCTGAAGAGTAGACAGGAAGTGGGGGCAGAGGGAGAGGGGATGACACGTAGCAGAGGGCCACAGGCGGGAGTCGAATCAGCGGCCGCTGCAGGGGACTGACAGCCTCCTACATGGGGCGGATGCTCTACCAACTGAGCTAAACGACTGCCCCATAAATATATATGTTTGTTTTGGATTCATAATAAACATTTATGAAGTGGTGTAAAAGCTGTCATTTTTTGGTGTCACTTAAGGCTTCAAAATGCTTTATAATGGGCTTTTCAGTCTGTTATGAGTTAAACTCACTTGAAATCGCTTGTCAAACACTCACTCTTGAGAAGTGGAACAAAACTGTATTCTGAGGGGGGCTTGATTTTTATTCTTCAGTTATGCTGGGAAAATATATTTGGAAAGATCAAACTCTTGAATATTAAACCTTGTAATGGACCAACCTCCTAGTGATTTAAGTTTTTATCAAATAGCAATTTTTCAGATGAGGACTTTAATTTTGTTAACCCCTCAGACGCACAAAAAGTCACACCATTATATTATAAATTATGCAGGAAGTGGTTTTTGTTGCATTAAATACAAGATTATTTAATTAGCTGTATCATCAGAAAGTTTTATATATTTTTATCCAAGAAATAAAGATCATAACAAAGTTTTCCACTTCTGTTGATAATGTAATTTGTATTTGTGATTAACAACTTATAATATCAATTACAACACAAGGAAGACACACTAAGTGTGCCGTTAATTTTTACGTGATGTAAACTCATTTGAAAGAATTTCACAGAAAAACTTAACTTCTCTATGACATTGACATCACATACTGGGGGTGTGTCCAAACTTTTTTGACTGGGTGGCCTGTATTTATCTATTTTAAACTGAAAAAAGTACCACTTTCAACACATTATTTTTGTTATTAAAGAGAACAAAGAGTTATGTCACCTCTCACTTCCTGGTCTCACTTCCTGGTTTCAAAGAAAAGGTGGGAACACTGGTCAAAAAATAGAAAGCTTATCAGTAGTTGAGCAGTGTTCCCACCTTTTCTTTGAAACCAGGAAGTGAGACAGGGGTCCTTAGGGCATAGCCAGACCTTTTTATGCCTGATTAAATCATGTTTTTGTAATACTCTGAAGGTGATGACTGAAAACTTTTTTCATAAAAATATACATTTTAAAACAAAGATGATTAATATACCACATTTTTAAACCTATGTTAGAAGCATGTATTGTTAGTTTTAGAAGGCTTTTTGAGGCTTTTAAAACATTTTTCAAGTTTCAAGTTGTGAATTCTTGTTTGGGACAGAGTGTTTTCTGGCACAGGGCAAGTTTCGGAATTAAAATAATTACAGTAGATCAAAATATTTTATAAATGACATATTTCATATATATATGTATAACCTTATAGAATAATTAATTGGAATAGAGCATTAAGTAGTAATATTTTTTAAAATTTTGGTATGACATGATTTATCCTAGTTCTCATGAATGGACTCAAAATGTTAGAGGTGTAACTGATGGTATTTCACCCAGGGGCTCAGACGCCTGCCTGCTTTGAGTGGGCTTGAAAATCTCCACAGAGCGTGCCAATAAAACCCAAGGACATGAGCTTTATGACAGAATAAACAGGGCGCTGGAGGCTTTTGGGACTAATGTGGCTTTTAGAGGTTTAGCCTTCAATCCTTATCTCCACCTCTCCCTACAGCCCTCCCTGCTCTACCCAAGCCAGTCCTCACACACCAGCTCCTGCAGCACAGACTGAGCAGAGCAGGGAGGTGGGAGGTCAGCTCAGATGGAAACTGAGAGGAGGATCCTTGTGTGCTAAGTACTCTATGGAAACCATCAAATGTACAAACTAGAACAGAGCCAAGAATATCTTGGCAGAGATGAAGGCTTAACACTTTAAATTCATGTGTTGTGTTTATGGGCATGCATAAGTGAGAGAATATACAGTATATAAAAGAGTGTGAAAAGTGAGATACAGCACATGGAAGTACATAACGCAGGTTTATTTTATTTTTTATGCAATCGCAGTCTAAATAGTTACAGGTGAGGCTGACTCACGAGGCTCTTACCTTGGCATTTAAAAACATTATATAAACTGGGGCTTAATATAACTGCACAGAGCAGGAGTGGTTCACTGAAGTGGGATGAGAAAAGATTCTTACCTCACACATGTTATCAGTCTGTAGGAGGGTTGCAGTGCTGAATGCCATCAGTGCTGTTTATCTGATGAATTAACACGATTTTTAAACATTAGTGTAAAATTTATGTGGAAAAAGCGGTTGCTCATTGTGAAACTCAGATTAAAACCTCCAGCTTTAGATCTAATAGACTTTCAAGTCTATTTAGTGTGAGTATGGATAAAACGGCAATAGCTCCACCAAGTGGTGATGATAGGAGGGTCAGTGCAGGTGAGGTTAATAGCAGCAGTCCTCCACCAAATGTCAGTACACCAGTGGTGGAGGATGTACTCAGATAATTTAATCAAGTAAAAGTGGTAATGTTACAGTGTAGAAATACTCTGTTACAAATAAAAGTCCTGCATTCAGAACTTAAGTAAAAGTACAAAAGTAAAGTAGTACTCATTATGTAGGTTTTTAAGACATTTTAAGGTCACAATAAATGAAATTTAAAACCAAATTCACATCAATACTGGCAGAAAAAAAGTACATTCACAGCTCACAGTTGCTACAGCGGATATTCAGTGTTGGTTTTGTTGTGTCAGTTGTTACAGCATTATCAATACAATAATTATATTTGATATTTTACAATATCCCCTTGGGACTTGGGGAGACTTGGATTATGCCAGATAAGCAGTATGGAAGCATTCTATGTTTTGTTTTGTTTATTTCAGTTATTTTTTACTTTTTAAAACTGGTCATCATTCATTTCCTTTGTTTGGGAGATTCTGCAACACTTTTTTCTGTGACACTCCAGCAGTGTTTCACAGATTAACAAAATAAGCCCAACCCTCAGTCAGCATGAGCGTGAGAAGATAATGACTGAATTTTCATTTTTGGGTGAACGATCCTTTGAAGGCCTAAAATTCAGATTATTGGGTTACAGACTTCCTGCAGCCAATTTAGAATAATGTATATTGCATTATTGGATTATCATCACTGATACATACATGTACATGTCACTTAATGCTGGAGCAGGTAAAGGTGAGGCTAATTTTAATTACTTTATATACTGATATACTGCTGTATAGCTGAACCCACTAGGGGTTGCAAAAGCTTCAAAAGGGAGTCATGAGGCCCTCTTGACTTTAAGGGGTGTAAAATAACTTTTTTAAAATGTACAGTATTTAATTCACTTCTGTGATGAAAACAAAATAGTTATTTAAAGTTTAAATTATCATTTAAAATATATATTTGTTTTAAATCTCACAGGGTAAGGTCATGGTGACGACATGAAGACAGCCTCGTCCTGCATTACAAAAAGCACAGTTAGAATAATCAAAGAGCTAATGGAACAATAGCAAAGTGTCAGGGAGAAGAAAACTCTGAATTTGTCAAAAAAAAGAAGCCTATTAAGTAAAAAAGTTCTTAAAAATATCAGGTAAACTCATCTGATAGGCTGAAAAATCATCATCAAATTGCTCGCTTTACACAAACCAGTTATTGCATTCATTATTCAGGTTAATTCAATAGCTGTTCTGTACCATTATTGTTATGCATATTTACTTAATGACAGAAAAGGGATTCCTTAAGGGAAAAGGTTGGGAACATCACAAATGATGATAAACTTAGTATACTATAGTAACTAAATTTATCAAAGTATAAAGAAAGTAACTAAATTTATCAAATGAAACGTAGGGGAGTAAAAAGTACAATATATCCAACTGAAATGAAGTGGAGTAGAAGTATCATAAACTGGAATTACTCAAGTAAAGTACAAGTACCTCAAAACTGTACTTAAGTACACTCCTTGAGTAAATGTATTTAGTTACTTTCCACCACTGCAGTACATGTCCTCAAAGCTGTCTTGGAGTATAAATTTTTATTTTAATTTCAGATGCAAGTATATGAAACATGTTAGAGGATAAATATTTACAATAAAAGTTGCACACACAAAAGCAGGAAATGCAAACATTCAACAAAATTAATATGACAGAAGTACGGCGCGCTATAGCAGTCTATCTGAAGGAACACCTGAAGAAGCGATGAATGATTGTCAACCAATGAAAGAAAAAAAAAGGAAATTCAGTGAAGAAAAGTCCACACAATACATGTGCTTTAACCCATTCCAAATGAAACCAAGATAAAATGTTTTCTTATACTCTGACTTAAAAGTGAGTGTAATGTTGCATTGACAGTGTGAGCTATGCTGGTGCAGCGCTTGCTTAAACAAATAGCCTCACTAGAGTGTGAGGTGACATCACCATTTTAAAAGAGGACACCAGGAACTTGCACTATTGATCACCTAAACATGTTGTATTGTACATCCAGATGCCTTGGACTTTGTGAAAAGCTTTCCCCAAGCTTACACATCACCAGTTGAATAATATATACAAACTCCAACAACACCCAAATTATCAGCCTCAATAGTGAAATATGTGTAATCTTTGTTCAAGACTCCTTATATAAATGTACACCTTTAATACTAACTGCAAAGTGTGGTATGAACCGTTACAATGAGCCCTGAGGAAATGTATTTTAATGTTTCTATCTCAAATAAAAGCAGAACCCTATGCAGCAGAGGCTTTTTTTTTCTTAAGTATATATTAAACAACAGCCACAATGATCAGAGGACTTCCCCACCCACGACAAGTAAAGCTGAATCACAAGCCTACAGCCACTGCAAATCAGACCATACGGCTACCATCACACCACTTTTTACATCTCCAAATCACATGGCGTGCAAGCTCAGGATACACAGCGCGGGGGAGCAGAGTGAGGCGATGGCACATCCGTGACGTGAACTGTCGAGTTCCGAAAGTTATGCAGTAGTGTTGAATATGCATTTAGCTGTTCAGTTTTAATTTACTATTTTACATGAGCCGTTTGCAATGAAAAATAGAAACAAAGCACATTTCACAGTAGTATATATTTTTTGTTTCCTTTTTGTTTGTTAAATACATACATAGAACAAGACAAATGGCTTCTACAATGAGGAAAATCTTGCTGGTGCAGTCGGTCACAAAAAGAAAAAAAAAAAAAAAAGAAGCTGTTCCACCATTGATGAGTTAATTGTTCGGATCAAACGGATACATCAGCCAACAGTGACTTTCAAGCTACGTGAGGCCTTTATTACATCATGGAGGAGTAATGGGGTCACAATCAAGAGTTCAATTCAAGATAGACCGCCACGGTTCCCTTCACCAGCAAATAATAAACCTTCAACACAGTCTGTTACTCTGGTTTTTCTCAGTATAATAGAAGTTTATTACCATCCTGAAATCAGAAACTGCCTATCTATATACCATTTACCCACTCTCACCCATTCATAATCATTCCACTGCTTCTGTCACAAAAAAGAAAAAGAAAAAAGAAGCAGTCATCCAACTCAAACAGTCGATAAAGCCGAGAAAACAAACACTATAAAGTATTACATACTTTAAAAAGATAAGCCTATAACTCTGCAGGCATTTGCAAAATGAGTTTGAATGAATGATCCTTTTTCAAGAGGTGCTTCTTCGTGAGGATGCTCTCGTTACTGACAGACTCCTCACTAGTTGGACCATCCCCGCTGGACTCTATACACTACGCAAAAGTTGGAAGGTCCGAGGCGAGGTGGTTTTACGGGATGGCCGAGGCTGTCCAGAGGAGCACTGGGATAAAACCTTAATGCTTACAATAACAGGCCAATAAGAGGCCAGGGACAGAGGAAAAAGGGCCAGAGCAAATGGTCCTGGAAATGCAAAGAGCTCCAGGGAACTCCATCCTTACTCATGAGGAGAGTGTGCGGTATCAAAAGTAGATCTGCTTGGCATGTGACGGATTCTGCTCCATGGGGCAGTACGGACATTTCAACCTGAGGACGAGACAGGGGAGGGTGAGGAGAACAGGAACAGAAACAGGATGTTACACTGTGTGGTTTGTAACTTTGTTTTGGCAGATTAACAATAAATCTTGCACACCTAATCTAGCTGGTCATTTTCTACAATTAACCCCCACTAGGGATCACTGCTAAAATATCAGATGGGCCAAATCAAACCCCACTTTTGGGTAAGTTTTTGATGCAAGAAACAACCAAAAATATCCATGTTTGTTGTGTGATTTTCTAACAATATAGCTGTATATAAAGCAATTTTGGCAGCTGACTGAACAGCAGTGCTTGAGTGATTTCAATCTGCTTGATTACTTGCATATAAGTCACTTAAGTCCAAATAAGTCCAAAACAAAACAAGTTTTTGTAATAGCTGATATTCGTACAACCTTATCTTATCATCTTCGTATCAATCAATAAACACTCTTCACAGCAGCCATTTTGACATGAAATAATAAACACAGGTGTTACCAATGATACTAATTAAGATTCTGGTCCATTCAGGTCAAACAGAGTCAGGGTGCTGCTATTGTGCATGCTGGCTTACTGAAAAGGCTCTGCTACACTAAATGGAACAGGAATTTAATTTGTATCATTGGTTGCACCTGCGTTTATTATTTCATATCAATATTACTGCCATGAAAAAGGGCCATTGGACTGTATTGCACACTTACTTCCCAGCATTAGTCAGTTTGTTGAGGGCATCTCTGGAGATGACGTGGCCACAGATGAGCTTCATGGGAGGATTGCTCTCTGAAGTCTGCTGCCTGAGGATTGGGCAGGCGAACACAGAGTGGTACCAGCACTTCTTCCCCAGGTCGATTTCAATCTACAAGGACAAACAATGATGAGAATCAACCGAATGGTGGAAAAGAATGAAAAGAAGCCAGAAATGGAAATTCAAAGACACTTACAGGCAGCTCGTCTTTGTGCGTCCAGACTCCGCTGCACTGTCTCTGCTCTATCACCTGCTTGATGTTCATCAGCACTGGTAGGGCCATACAGCCTGACGCAAAACTGCAGAGACACAGACATGGCAGCAGTGATACATTTGTGATTGTAGTTGAAATCTTTTAAGCACACAGGATTATTAAGACAACATCACGATGACAATGAAATGGCACTGTCTGTACTTCACCTTAAACTGAAATACTCTTTACTTTGGAATTAATGTGAAGATTTTAAAAAGGGAATCAGAGACATAGATTTTGGTTTTCTAACCTAACACTGAGAGGAGACTCTACAGAGAGGCCCAGTAAGGCGCAGGCATCCCGAGTGAAAATGTTGCAGATCTCCGCCCACTGATTTGTCTCCAGCAGACTGCGGTATGGAGAGTTCTCAATGCCATGACGCAGGTACACCAGACTGCCCATCAGGATCTGAATATCTACAGGAACAAAAAAGTACAGATGTGGAAAACAACAAAAAACCAACAACATTACATGAGTATTGTGTGGTAGGTCTTGTATAATCATGTACATGTCATAGGAACTATCATACAAATCCTGAATTGTTGTAGGGTCTCTTCTTAAGAGTCAGCACCTCAAATTCTATCAAGTTTAAGGAAAAATGGTTAAATACAACTCAAGTTAAGCCTCTGTGTGTGTTCACATCAGAAATGTCACAGCAACTAAATTAGCATGCACAAAATATTTGTTTTTTGCCCCATTCTGAAATAAGCTGTTTACAAGGCTACTGAATATGAATAGTCCACTAATATTCCTGTTTACATGCAGCTGTGTGTAATCTAATTACAGATGCTTCTTTGTGTCAAAATAGAAAAAACCCTATTTTGGTGTGAAGAGGCATCAAAATAGTTGCAATGGTGGCAGACGTGTTTGACTGTGCAAAATCAGCCTTCCTCTTTCATTCATTTAATGACCTTCTTGAAAAGGTCAGCATTACAATATTTGCAGCTGTCCAAAAACCTGCTGAGCTAAAAGGTAGGTGTGTTTGTCCTTCCAACCAGAAAGGAACTGGAATTGTCTTTTGTGCATGCATCTCTACCCAAATCTTGCAAACTGTTGACTAGTTGATTTATATACAACACATGGAGCTGACTGTAAACAGGCAAGAGAACATGTGTCACATATTAAGATGCATATTCTGATTTTGCTGTATACATGCCCAAAGAATGCTCTTGAAATCAGAATAATACCAACGTATCTCATGTCTTAATCAGAAAATGTTCCATTCAGAATAAGGCCGATCTGAAGAAGAATAAGGCCAACCGGAAAAAGAATATCCAACTGGAATATGCTCTTTACATGACCCATATTCTATTCAGAATGCTGTTTTCATATTCTGAATAACAGTGGGAAAGGGTACATGTAAAAGTAGCCAACAATGACACTGTATACTGTCTACCTCTCTGGTGCTGAGAGGCGAAGGGCTGGAAGTGCCTGGCATACTGCAGGGCCTCCATTTGGTTGCTGATTCCCCCACTGAGCAGACTGATGAAGTACAAGCGGTGCAACTTGAATTCTAGACTGCTGTTCAGGTCCAAAAGGCGCTGCCGATTCGTTACAGCCCACCTAAGAAGGCACAGACATGAATAAATACAGTCAACTATGTCAATACTTAAAATATAGCCATTAACAACCCAGTGGAGGTTTTTTTTTTTTTATCATTATGTGTTTAAATGTGATGCCCATGGCATGACCAAAGTAAACTTAATCTCAACAGGAATTCCTCAAGCATATATTTGCCCTTTATAGAAGTGGCAACTTTTACTATGTGGCCAGAGAGTTCCTCAGTTAGAGTCAGCCAGATGGGGAAAAATAGCTTGGATATTTTCTGAAACTACAAAACAGCTTTTATTGTATGCCATTTCTTCCCCCATGCTAAGTTTTTAATGATAAATGCATTCATGCCTCTTGTAGTGGGTTTTATCTTAATGCAACTAAAATGGTTTTATCTGTCTCCACCATTGTGTGAAAATAGTCAAGCCATTTTATTCTCTTTACAAAGATGTCTTGACAGAGATAACAATAAAAAGAAAACATACTCTAGTGCCGGCCTGAGGTCCTGCATCCTCAGAGCTTCAAGGATTCTGTTCAGCTCCAGGAAAGGCTGCTTCATACTCATATCTATAACCACACCAGACTCCTAGAAAACAGATAAAGGCATTTTTGAATTATTAGGAATTCTTTCAATGATTATTTTGATAAAAAAAAACAAGGATTACACTAGACTTGTGGCCCCACAATGTTGCTTTAATTCATTTGCATTAATACATATCAGAAAGTAATGATCTTAAAGCAATAGAAGTTAATTCACACCATAAACATTAGTTTGAGAGCTTCACGGTTACTCACCTGACAAAGATCCTCTGCTACACTGAGCATCCCTTGTCTGTACAGGTGCTCCACAATCGTCTCACTCAGGTATTTCTGTCTTTCTGGGGTGTCCCACACTGTCTCTGCCACCACGGCACTGATTTCTGCATCAAAATTCTGCAGAAAAGCATATCACAGGTTAAGTAGTGTGCCATATGTAAAATATGACACATGCTGAATGTTAAAGTAGGTTGCAGCCTGTCCTTACCCTGTCAATGGCTTTGCCCACTTTTGACACACTGCCATGGATGTCCTTATGTCTGGAGGCTAGCATCTGCACTGTTTCTTTGATATTCTTACAACACTGTGCCATAGTCTGAGATAGGACTGACAGGTCGGCATCTTGTACTCCTGCAAGAAAGAAAAAGACATTCTTTTCACTGTCTATGTCAACAATATGTGCCCAATGAGTTATGCTACAGCACATATGAAGCATAAAAAGAATTATGATGGGACACTAATCCACTTAACTTGCAAATATTATAGTTTCATAGAGTCACAGTCATCAGTTTTTCTTACCAAATGCAACTAGCTGTCCTCGTATCTCACAGACACTGCGCAGGAGCTCGTCTAGCCTCTCCTCAGACTGGTGGCCGTACATAACAAAGCGATGGAGCACTTTCTCCAGCTCCCGCTCAACACATGCACACTGTTCCATGGTTCAGACTGGAACACTCACACACACACAACACCTAGATTTAAGAGGAAAATCAGAAAGAGAAAATACAGATCAAAGACAGTGAACTCATAGTACAGCCTCACTAATACTCAAATTGTGAGGCTAACAGCTGAGGTTATTTTCATTTTTTTTAAGGAAAACAACAGTTATTTTCATTGTAGATTAATTGGCATAAAGTGAAAAACTTTTCCCCCAGGGCCCAAGGCAATGGCTTCACATTGCTTGTTTTGTCTGACCAACAGCATAAAATGTAAATTTATTTAGTTCGGGATTACCGAAAACACAAAGAAGCATCAAATCTGCACATTTTAGAAGCTGGAACTAGGTCATGTGATTATTTTAAACCTAAATACAAAGCATAACAAATATTTTGATAACAATACGTTAAAATGAATTTTTCAAGACTTGGCCTAAATTAAAGAAGACCACGATAGTACTAGGCATGTCTCTTTAATGTTGAAAATTTTATTTGCAAGTAGTCTGCAATAGCAACGCTTTTTCTTAACTATCTCAAACATTCTTACTTAACTGCAACTTACTCTTGCATACAAATCCATTACACAATTACCTAATTCCAATTTTATTTAATTTCTCTTTTATTATAACTCATATCTAACTAGTGCTGCTACTTCAATTAATACTCTGTCTGCTGAGATCTCATCCTACACATTTCATTGTACCGTTTGCCCCCTGTTAAACTACATATGACTAATAAAACTTGAAAATATCGCTTATCTTCATTGTTGAACTGCAAATTATTCTTACCAATCAGCCAACAGATAGTGACATATTATTAGTTCAGCTGATGTATTGGTTAGGCTCAAATACTTCTTGTTTGTTTTTGTTCTCTCTTGTCACTGAACTCTCTGGTTTGCAGCTCTTTGTACTTTGCTACAGTGGATTAAACACAAGACAAAATCCTACAAACTTGGACTGTGAACCTGTTAAAAAAACAGGTTCCATTGTTTTAATATCAAAATCCAGTCGCCTGTAGCGTTTGACTGAATGATATCAGCTGCCTCTGAGAGAAGACAGCTCCATCGCTGAGCTGCAATGTTTTAAAAGACATTTGACAGCTGGTAGAGCTCATTTTTTTATCAAGAGAAGACAAAGCAAACCCACCCAGTGTTACTGCACTGATTAAAAGTTTGGCCTGATGTAACACTGCTAACAACTAGCAAGGCCTAACAATATTAAAGGCAGGCACACAGTGTACTCTGCGGCCTGCTGTTTACTAACGTCAGACGTCCCAACCAGATCAAAGTAAGATTTAATCATCGGCTGAAGAGAGAAGTGTTAATCAGAGCAGACGGTCTGCGTTCATTTAAAACTAGAAACAAATCATTTATCAGTTTAGCTTGGCTGTAACTCACCGCTTATAACCTGAATGCAGAAAATGTCCACCTAGCAGCTGCCGTGAGAGAGCTAACAACACAACCGCAAGCTAACGTAGCCGCTACATTTTAATATCGAAACGCCAAGCTTCGTATTTATTATTACCAACTAACAATGGTAAGGTGACCTGCTACAAACTGCTGACCGTATATTTAAACTGGATGCGGTAATTTAGAAAATTAAGCTGCCCGCACAGCTAACATAAACAAACGGTATCACAGCGGCTGGCTAGCTACAAAAGCTCGCCTTTTGCTAGCAGCTACTTAGCTAGTTGATGTTAGCCAGCTGGTGACTGACGAGGCCCAAATCATTTTAGGAGAGAATGACAACCCGCTTTTCTTCATTATTTTGTATTAGTCCACACGTTAAACATGTACCGCCATCTGACTGATTTTTTTTTTTTACCATATGTTTAAATAAACACCACTCACCTCTCCTGCTAATTAGTTAGCAAACATTAGCGTTAGCCACTTGCCTGTTATGGCAACACTTCACCAGCAGTCGTAATGCGGATCTTCCTGTGTCGCAGTCTGCGTTAACTGGACATTTCACAATAAAAGTCCGTTTCTATGCGACATGAAGAGTAACTGCCACATGGGTTTGTCCTAACAGAGATTTGTGTCTGGGCACCTGTCACAACTCATCCGTTAAAGGTTGGCACAGTGAATATAGTAGTGCATCAACATGCTGTAGCTGGTCATGGTTGAGCTATTTGTAACTCTTTCCTCTTAGCAAAAAGTGGAACCTTTTTGAAGAGTTTTTGGTGTAAGTGGGTTTGACAAAGCACCACCCTAAAACTGAACTACAAGTAGAAGTTATGTCAGACACCATAATCTCAATCCGTCAACTGCTGCAGGTTGTGTAATTTGTATTGTCAGTGTATTGAAAAAACACACAAATGATCTTTTTAAAACTATAATGTTGGTGGCAAGGGTGAAAGTAATCACAAATACTGAACCAACTGTAATTAATTTGTTTTTTGGGGTATTTGTACTTTTATCTGTAGATTTTCAAGTCTGTGCTTTTACTCGTACCTAAGTGTGCGCTTGTGTTACCCTTGTTTAAAATCATAAGTGAGTTCTGAGTACAATTTGAATTAATATCCAAACTATTCATCTGCATTTTTGTAGCCAATGAGGTTATCTGATCACAAACGGGCCAATAAAAACAAGCACATATAGATGAAAAACTATACACTGCAGCAGCACAAGTTTAGAGAAAGGGTGTTGATGATTAATCATTAATCAATTAATCACCATTGAGAATTTAACCAAATGCATTCAAGGGTATTTAGTAAGTAGTCTAGAAATGGCAGTATTTGCACCTTATTTGCCGTGGTTTTTTTTTTTTTTTCTGGCGGTGCCATTTGTTAAATAAAGAAACTTAAACTTAAAATGAGAAAAAAGCAAACGTGTTTTGCATCTTAAAAATGATTGACGATTAACTGCTTCTTAGCATTTTCAACGATCGCAAAATTCACAACCATAGTTTGGAGAGGTGACTGAGACCACTGAGCAGAACAGAGCAGGAGCTGGGAGTAATTCAGACTGAAGATTTGGAGAAACAGACGCCCCTGTGATTGAATGCTACTATTGATAATGCATTAAACACAAATGTTTAATGCATTGGTGTTTAATGCATTATCAATAGTAGCATTAAACACCAATGTTTAAAAAGGAACTAATACTCTGATTAGTTTTTGATTTGAATACTTTGTAATTTTTCTTTTACTTCTAACTGAGTAATATTTTAGTGATGTAACAGTATTTGTACAGATTTTCTGCACTCTTTCCACCACTGGTTGGTGGTTTTGGAGTTAATATGGACCGACTGAATAACAGATGGTTTCCACAACTCTGCCCTTCTACAGGCATGTGAGAACAAAAAAACACAAGAAGTAGGTGTGCACCAAAATAAACTTCATCAATACAATGAAAATGCTCTCTGTTCATTATAGAGGAGAACATAATTAGAATCAGTAACATGGCATGATTAGACAGTCTATTTGATCTTCCATCAAGCGTGGCGTTCACTGTTCAACAGACCTTTTGTATTAGAAATTACTATGCTCTTGTATCACAGTTGGTCAAGTGTGCGCCTGATGAAAAGAGGCTGAGTCCTCAGCAGCAGCCATGGGTTTGATTCCAGCCTGTAGGCCTTTGCTGCATGTCTCCCCTGTTTCCCGTCTATCTGAAGCTGTCCTGTCAATAAAACCTAAAAGCCAAAGAAACTTACCCACTGTGTACCCATGTGAAAACCACATGTTCAAATGCCACTATTGCTGGTGACAAAGTTACTTTCCTGGTTGTTATATAGTTTTATAGCTGCATGTTCTTACCCTAAACTATCTAATTTGTCTCAGTGACATACCCAAAACTTGACTTCTTGGACATCAAACAGGATATGCACTTAGCAGATCTGTAAAATGGTCCTCAGCAGTCATGCCCAGCGACTGGGTTGTGACCCACAGGTGGGTCACAGGAGGTTTTATTTGGGTCCCTAAAAAGATAAAAGACTATGGAAGAAATTCTGTTAGTTTAAAATTTATATATATGCAGTGCACCTTTCATAAAGGATTCAAAATGTGCTTTTTTTTTTTCTAATGAGAGGAAAAAATGAGTGCCCATTAATTCTGTCTAAATGCACTTATTTTGTCTCATTTATGAAGAACTTGTATGTTTTCAGTGACACGAGTCAGGATTATATAAGGTGATGCAGAAATGGGACGTTCATCTATGCACAAATTAAATCTTCCCAAGATTTATTGATTCAAGGTGGTTTATGATTTTTAAAAAGTTGGTGCCCAGAAAAAATGTTCTGAAAAATGATCTGTTGGTCTAATCTCTCTTTGCACCCTCTCTCTTCATTGTATTTTTAATTTCAAATTCAGATTTGTAGCATTGACATCAGTAGTACTGAAACAGGCTGTATAATACAATATAATTATAAATCAGAATGTAAGAAAATAGAAACACAACTAATATTTTCCATGTTCATGACTTTCCATTCATTGCAGATTACATTTAATGTTATAGCTACCAACAATGCAAAGGTTGTATAGTCTTCTGTCCTAAATGATTCATTACTTGTTTCTCTGTTTCATAGGGCAGGACTCCTCTGTGTTTTTGTGGCAGCAGAGAGTGGACATCAGCCAACCACTCACCTTATGAAGATCCAGCACCACAGTAGACAGCTGAACCACTCTCAGCACCCTATCTACTTTCAGGCACCAGAGCACTGTCTGAAGACCTAGTGAGTACGGTTACACACACATATTTGAGCCTCAGTCAGACCCAGACTTTATTGAGGAGTATGTTGTCCACCAAAAGCATATTTTATTTGTTAATGATTTTTGTTAGCTTGTTAGCTTGTAACTAGCAGTGGCTGATGCAGATAATGCTTACTCTTACACCAGTACACTTAAGAATGGCACTTAAACTTTGCAAAAGTTTACATTTAGCTTATTTTTACAAAGCTTTAAGTAATACTCTTTTACTGAGTTAAAGTTTAGGACAACCCTTACAACCATTACTTAAAAGTTTTACACATACTGACCCCAGGGCTATACTCATATACTCACAACTCTCTACTCCACTGGTGGATCCTGGTGCCCCCGTGTGAAAAAAACAAAAAAACAAAACAAAAACAAATGCCCTCTTTGTTGCCCCTATTGTAGACCAACAGGATTTAGTGCCCTCTATGGTGCCCTTCGAGTGGAGAAAACATGATGCAGTGCATATAGGCTGTCCCACAGAGGAGTAAGACTTTAAATCTGAGTCACATGATAAAACAATTTTAATCTTAACCAGGGTTTGAATTGTTTCATCATAAATGCATCATGAATTTATATGCACTGGTGCCCCATTGAATGCTTTATCTGTAGCAATACATCATATATTTTAAGCTTATCGTATGTTTTGCATGTAAAGTCTTAATGTGCAAAGTAACTACTAAGTACAGCAGACAACTCTATGTAGTGGAGTAAAAAGTACATTTCCTTCTGAAATGTAGTGGATTAAAAGAATAAAATAGTAATATTCAAGTAGAAACAGGTACAGGCCTCAAAATTCTCTTTCACTGATGACCAAACAAAAACAACTAAAATATAGCTAATATTAGAAATGTGGCCTGTATAGAACTTGGGCATGCAAAGTTAATCACATCCTAAAAGAGCAACTAGGTCAGTTCAAAAAAGATAGATTTGAAATGTGATCTTGTGTTTATATTCTCACTGTTTACTAGCACTTGAATAGCCCATCATGAGACTGGACACTTGTTTAGCATCATGTCCCGCAGATAGAACACAAGCAGAAAAAGTCGGCATAATTCATTTTAAAAAGTAAGTCGCGTTTATCGTCACATACAAGAAAGTGCTATGCCGGACATCTTGAGATTTGCTCAGCATGTGGACACTGAACAGCAGCCTCTCTGTCAAGCCCCTAAAAGGTTATTATATCTGCTTATAGATGCCCACACAGCGTATTGTTCATGCATGGCTTGTTGCTGAGGGTGGGTGAGGTCTTTGGACTTGGGCAGACTGGTGTGACTAATCTATCAGTGATGTAGACTAAAGCTCCCCATTGCTGAGGTGCTCAGCATTCTTTCCCACTGAGTCCTCATCCAGTCTACTGTGCTGCCATAACCACAGAGGTTCAGATTCATATCAGCACTTCTGTACACTAAGTTCACAGTCGGCTGTTTCACACCAGCAAATATATTGATACATCCATACATGTTGTCGTCTCCCTAACCTTTAAACACACAACATGTAAATTCTGCCACTAGGTGTTTTTTCACGTTAAAACAATAACTAAAGACGTAGTTTGATGATGTTGTGAAGTAGGAGTGGGATCATAGGAGACATCATGTTCATGGAAGTAATGTATTAAAGTTATATTCATGTTACATTTAGTCACATTTGCTGACTTTTAATATGGAAAAATGCAGTTTATAGCTTTAAAACTTTATTGATACTTTCACCCTGCATTTTCCAAGTAACATCTGTGTTTGAAGAATAAATTGTGGGTGCTACACTGGGTCAAAAAGGTAGTGCTTGTAATATAAAAATAAAAAAACAGTTGCTCTTCAAGGGCGGGGCCAGTAGTAGAATGAAATAGAAAAAAACACAATGACTGTCTTGCTTACTGTTAATGAATGTCCATTGAAAAGTCTAGAAAAAATCTAATCTGATCATGAGTTCTGAAAATTTTTATGATCGGGCATAAACGATCATGCGATGGGTCGCATGTGTGTGCGTGACCAACGGGCCTGGAGCTTGTCCGCAGCTAATCTTGTACACGACTGGACCCATCAAGCTAAAAATTTTTGTGCACATTTATGACTGTAGGCTCAAGGTCCTCTTGTGGTTGCTGTGATACAAAATTTTTGAAAGACCTTCAAAAACCTACATAAAACTTTTATATAACCTATAATGACTGCTGACTCATCTTAAGTGGCCAATAAGGGCTGCATGTAATTAAATTACAAAATAAATGTAACTGTAATCTGTTACAGTTATTGAGAAAAATACATTATTAAATTACAGTTACTAATCAAAATGTTGGTGATTATTTTTTCGGGTTGCTTAGTTGAGATCTGCATCCTATCGAGTACACTCTTCTAGTTAGCTCATGGATTACCAATCCATTTCGCCTCAGAGTTTTAATTATAGGATAGTATCTGTGTTTATTTATAACACATAATGTAACAGTGTATGCCAGTTCACTGTGTGAGTTCTTTTCACAATCCACCCTCTCCTTAGTACCTGTTAAGAGTTCAGAGGGATGATGATCCATGTGTGTCATGCCATTAGAGCCTCCAGTGAAAATCACATCCAGGATATCTTTGAAAGGGGATCTGGAGTCTACAACACTAGTCTATAAACAATTGAATTTTGAATTTATACAGAATTAATGGTGTAAAAAAAGATGTATAGCTGTTGTATAGCTCTGTGAGTAGAGCCATATTGCACTAACTCCACCAAGGTCAAGCAGTTCTCATTTTGGCTGGCCACAACAAAAATGTGTGCACTTGCTGCAATGTATAACTCTTCAGACAGTAAAGGGGGCCAAATTACAAACATATGAGGTCACATACATTTAAGAGATTGTTGACTCTTCAGTGTTGAAAGCAATCTCTCAACCCTTTGATACAATAATATATCCTTAGTCACAGCCTTATGCAACGTTCTGTCGCGGCTGCAATCAAAGATTTTCCATTGGCTTGCCCTGAATGACTTAATGACTGAGAATGAACGGCAATCTCATGAGGTATTAGGTTAGGGACAGAGGGCTTATCCAAACTCACCACCATCAAACATGCCCAGACAGCCTTAATGTGGTTCAGAGGGAGCTGCTATTGGAGCAACAATAATTAATACAGTAAAATGACATGATCCCCTTTTGTTTTGCCAGTTTTGATCAAAGGTTTGTCTTGTGTTGTCATATGACAACATAAATATATGATTGAAATTATTAAGGGTGCAACTATTCTTTTTCTTCTTCTTCTTCTTCTTCTTCTACTACTACTACTACTACTACTACTACTACTACTAATAATAATAAATAATAATAATATAATGATGTTGTTGTTGATGTCCTCAAATGTCATATTTTGTCCATAATCAAAAGATATTTGGTTTACTGTGAAAGAGGAGTATTAAAAAAAAAAACAGAAAATATTCACATTTAAGAAGTTGGAATCTAAGAACTTTAACTTTTTTCGAAAAAACGAATTCAAACAAGTTAATAAATTATGAAAATAGTTAGCAATTAATTTAATAGTTGACAACTTCTCAGTTAAGAGTTCCAGCTCTAGAAATTATCCATTGACTCCTGGAACATGAAGTATCCAGATGTTAAAAATAAAAACGTGACTTAAAACATGTGAGAGCACTTCACCGGTGTTATACAAGTGTTGCTAGTTACCATGCAGCGCACAGGAGCTCTGTGTGTGACCTTTCAAAGACGGGTGGTCTCTGTCAACCTTTGACCTGCTGTATCCCACCTATACCTTAACTTAGCATCCACACACACAGACTTATACATACAAACATACATTAAAGCATACATTAAATACATCCTGAATGTTAAGTATAGCCTCATATCTAGTGTTTAAGTGGACAATGTATAGGCTGTACATTGAGCTCCATATTTCCCCTTTCTTTTCCCACCAGCATGCTCAGGCAAACAGCTAAAGCTATAGCTATCTGGCCCTGATAGTATGGGTCTATATATAGAGAAGCCCTGTGACTGAGCTGGCTGTAAGTGTCAGATTCCAGGCGCACTCATCCGTCCTGGCCGGATCAGCACCTGCTGCTAACTATAAACCCTCCCACCCTCAGTGCTGCTCCCTAGCCCAGCTCACACAGGAAAGCCAATGTCCAACCAAACCCCAGCCTGGAAAAGAAAAAAGATCCAGGTTAGACTCAGTTAGCAATTTCCCCGAAGCCAACTCAGATGGGAGGGGGCAGAAATAGAGATGGGAGCGTTGGAGGATGTAACTTGTCTGAGCGAGATGCCCCTCTTGGCTTTTTTTATTCAAGTCTGATCCATGGCAGTGCCTCTTGCGTTCTGAAGTAGTCCAGCCAGTGTGGCACTGCCAGACTGAGCTGTACGGAGCTGCTCAGTCCTGGACTCAGCTGTGGATTTTGAAGGGCAGTGGTTGGATGAGCGGCAAATATTGCTGCACAGAGGAACTCAATGCCCTTGGGAAAGCCTCATCATTGGCCAAAGGTACAGTATCAATTCATTCTGTCAGGTTTCTTTGTACAGGGAGTATGCTTTCTTTCCCTAGTCACTCCTACAGCAAGGAAATGTGGAAAGTTTAGATAAAGGGTATGTATTGTGCAGAAGTAATTTAAATATGGTCACTTTCCATGGATGTAAGAAAATGTTGAAAATTCAAAATAAATTGTATATCATATTAATATATATCCTGATGAAACCTTGTGAGCTTTTATTTGAATGTAGGGGATATAAATTTCTGGTATCAACTAAAGATTTTTAGTCGGATTAACGTGAATGTGTGTATGTTGTCTTTAGTTGATTTAAGATCGCTTGCTGCTGCTTTTTAAAGCCAGAGTGAGAGAGTTATAGTTATGTCCTGAACCCCTTTTGAAGGTTTGCAATATGCTTGTGCATGGTACTAAAATTTTAGGGTTAAAACTAAATTTGCTGTTTGCAAGCTAACAAAACAGAAACAAAGCACAATGATTTAGTCTCATTTCAATTATTTTGCAGTTTTAGCCTCTATATTTGCTATTAATAAGCTTTGCCTCAGTAATATTCATCACTGTTAGTGGTGGTATAAATGAATGAGCTACACACCCTCCAGGTGATCATATCTTGTTTCCAGTCCAGGAACAGAGCCTAGAGCAGACCAGAGGAGCAGACTGGACTGGCCACAGTGAGAATTTGGAGCTTGTGGATGAGCGATGGACAGCTGGACTCTCCAAGGGGACAGCTACTCCTTCCTGCGCAGTGCGCCCCGCACCTTTTCCCTGTGTCATCGTGACGGCACCCCCAACCGCGTTGAAATCTTCGATATCATCAACACCCCTAGTCAGCGCAGTGCAATTTCTGAGACTACCTGCCTTTGTGACATTTTTGGAGACGACCGTGAGTCACCCTCCCTCTCGAGCAGCCCTGCTGTAGGGACTTTTGTCCCTTCTCCAAGGGAGGTGAACGGGACAGCTGCTGCATCACCCCTGGGGGATGACCAGAACGACTCAGGCTCTTATCACACTGCACCAGGCTCCAGTGAAGGAGAGGAGGGCTTTGAAGATTCAAGAGAAAGGCTTTACAGCCCCCCATTGCAGAGTGAGTCTTCAGAGAAAACACAGCCAGAGGGCAACGGACTGAGCTCAGGGTATCCAGAAGTTTCTGAGGACGATAGCCCAAATTTAGAACCAAAAAGCAAATCACCAGTGCCTCATCTTAGTGCAGCTAGCCCATCATCTCAAGTCGTCAACACTGGAGAGAGGACACCCTCTCCTGGACACCACAGCCCCTATACCCTGAGTCCGGAGAGAGCAGCATCATCCTTATCTCATTCCTCAGTTGAAAAAAGATGTTCACCATCACCACCTAATCCTACACAAGCGCATTCAGAAGCTGAATCGAGGGGAATCAATCCTACTTTCAAAGATAGACTTAACAGCCCTTCACATCAGTCTTTGACTCCAAGCCCCTCTCCTGAGCCTAAGAACTGTGTCAGCTCATCCTCTTCTGAATCAGTGAACACCCAGCCTCTACCTGAGTTTAGGATAGCACGAGACTCACCTGAGCCAAGGAGCAGCTACTTTAATCAACACAGCAGTCCCTCACCTGAGCCCATATCAAAAGATTTATCTCTGGATTTTACAGAATCTAGAGCCGTCCTTTCATCACCATTACCTTCACCAAGCAGTACAGAGTTGTCATCCCAGTCAAGAGAAACACCAGTCTTTCCTGGGCTAAATAATAGGTCCTACTCCCCTGATACTCAATCATCATCTCCTTCTCCTGACCGAAGAGGGAGAGTCTCCCTGCCTGATCTCTTCAGCAGAGGCTCTACACCTGATATTGAAGACTCTGACAACACCCCTGAGCGGATTTCAGATCTTTCAACAGCAGGGAGAGACTCCAGAACTACTCCTGAGAGTCGAGGTGCAAGGTTATCAGCTGAACCTGCCAGTGCTGGGTCTACACCTGCCCCACGATACACACCTCCCTCACCTGTCATTTCAATAGCAACATCTCCTGAGCTTGTGGAGAGTTGTGTCTCACCTGAATTAAGTAACACAGCTCCCTCGCCTGGTCTGCTCTGTGCTGCTTCGCCAGCTAAAATTGGGACAAGAACTCCCTCTCCTGACCCCTCACATCAAATAAGAGACAGTTCAACACATTCAACACCTATCCAGGTATCTTCACCTGTGGTAAGTTATAGTTTATCTCCATCACCTGAAGTTACGAGGGACTGTTCTCCCATAGAGCACAGATATACTGCTCCCTCACCTGAAATCAGGATTACAGCATCCTCACCTGAGGTCCATAGGAGAGAGCAGTCTTCTGAAGTGGAGACGTCAGCCTCTCCTTTCTTAGAGCCTCACTTTGACTCTGCCTTATCAAGAAGCCTCACTTCATCCCCTCACATCACAGGAATCTCTTACTCTGTTGTTCAGCCGGAGGACAGGGATACTCCCCCGTTTCCTGAGCTCTCTCGGCTCTCCACCCCGGAGCCTGACAGGACACGTGTGTCCCCTGATGCAAGGAGCCCTACCCCAAGCAGAGACAGTATACAGAGCAGTAGAGCAGAGTCCACTGGTACACCACGAGACTCACCTCATATATTGAGCTTCTCAAGTTCTGTCCTGCAGCCTGAAATAACTCATCAGCCCAGGTATCAAACACCTTCACCTCAGCCAAAGCATCACACTCCCTCACCTGAGCCAAGACATCAAACCCCTTCATCTGACAGGTATCAAAGTCCCTCACCCCAACACAGAAGTAAAGAGCCATCACCTGTTGCCCCATCTCCTGAGCAGAGGTATCATCAGCCTTTACCAGCAAACCTCTGTACAGAGTACCACCCTCAGTCTACACAGCCTACTCCTCCTCTAAGAAACACACCTGAGGTTGAGGTGGATTCCTCCTCAGTTGATATTACAGAAACACAGTACCCCACACATTTGGCCAAAGAGGTTGTGTCACCTGTATTTGAATTAGACGGGGGAGAGAGTTCAGTTGTAGCTCAAATCAAAAGCAGATCACCAGTTGTGTCAGTCCATTCACCTATATCTACTTCACCTCTCTTAGCTGAGGAAAAGGTAGACAGCACAGACAGAGAAGCAGCCCCCAAGGAAGCAAACTCAAGTGTAGTCATCTCCTCTAAAGAAAAGCAAACCACTGACCCCTCCTTGTTTCAGAAAGAAGAAACTTACAATAATCCTCCCATTGTAACCAAGAGTCCTTCCCCTAATATTCTATTCTCTAAAGACAGGAGTCCCAGCATTTCCCCTGTGCACAAGGCTCCATCTAAATCACCTGTGCAGACACTTCAAAACCCACAACCTCAGTCCACAGCTTATTCCCTAACTCCTGAAAGCAGCAGCTCATTAAAATCATCTTGTACGTGTGAGCAGACAAGGGGACAGCTGTCGACCAGTGTTAGACGTGAAAACAGAGAGAGGTCCACAGAGGACATGGCCCAGAACAGAAACAGAAGGCGGACTCCCTCTCCGCCACTCACCAGGTTTACACCTGTCCACATAATAGCCCCTGAGAAACCATACAGCACTGGCAGAACAGAAGCCGCAGCCCCTCTCAGGTTGTAGCATCGTCACCGAGAGGTAATTTAAAGAAAGCGGTGACAAATAGGGAAAGCCCCACTGTTGCCCCTGTCGACAATAATAGCCAGGCTGACTGGGTCAGGCTAGGAACGAAATTGGAAATGGAGAGGGAAATGCAGCTGGAGGAGGATAGAGAGGTAGGTAGAGAGAGGCAAATGGATAGGGAGATGGAGAGAGAGAGAAAGAGGGAGGAGTGGCTTCCTGAAAAGGGGAAGGGGTGGCAGGGGGACGCCAGTTACAGAGGGGAACAGGTTGAGCTGTCATTCAATGCCAGGAATAGAAAAGGGCCTGCGAGTCGCAGAGCAGCTCCCACAAGCAGAGAGACCCGTCAGGGACTGCCAGCAGTGCATTCCTATTCAGAGAGCTTGCTTTCCACCAGACAGCTACAGCAACAACATAGTCTGTTTAGACTTGCTTCCCAACAAGACTCCAGGGGTGGTGTTTCTGGCAGACGGCTTCAACCTCCTGCACCACAGAACAAGAACAGTGCTCCTGGACGCGTGGCCATAAACAGGCCCGGCCGGAGTTCCAGCTCCAGCATGGGAAGTGAGCTTGATGAAGCAGACAATGAGGTGAAGTGGTTTACAGATGTGGCTTTCCGCAGCCTGTCAAGCCCTGAGGTAGATTACCTTGATATGTACAACTCCAGCCACCGTTCATCTACCAACATTTCTCAACCATCTACCCAGGACAGCCCAGCTGGGGTCAGTGCTGCCTGGCCGGCCTATGCTGACTTCCGGGGTTCTGCTTCAAAGCTGGACAATGATGAACTCTGCTTCCAGCAGTCATCTGCATACCACTCAGATGGCTTAGATCCATCAAGACGCTATGAATTGGGCAGTTTTGAGTGTGTAGATGTGGCCATTGAAAGAGAGGAATCCAGGAAAGTGAGAAGAGGAGTGCCAAAGAGACAGATCCAGCTGAAGAGAAAGGATACTTCTGAAGGGAAGCAGGATGAGAGCAGTGAAAATAGCAGTCCTGGGGTTCCAGTGATGGGGGAAAGCCCCTCTCTAGAGAGTCACTCCAGAGAGACATTTGTAAGACAACACAGTACACCAGCAGCAATACAACAGTGCTACACTTCTGAGCGCAGCCCTGAGCCCAATCAACAAAATGAAAGAAAATCCAAACTCCAGAAGTCTGCTTCTCTAGATGAAACATGCAGTAAAACCCAGATGGCCACCTGTCTCATCAAGAGTGTGTTGTCCAAGAAGATGCAAAGTGTTGATAAACAACCTGATGAGCAGGCAGGAGAAGAAGTGAGTCCCGCTTTTGAGGAAAACAGCCCACAAACAGAGAGTGCTGTAGCACCCCTTACAGAGTCCCCAAAACCTGATGCATATAATCTGAGTTCCAGTTTTCAGTCAGATTATAGTCTCTCATCTGAGGCTCTTTCTTTGAGGGGAGAGCCAAGCACAAAGGATGAAGCCAAACCACCAAAAACCTTTGGAGTGAGATCCAGTAACAGGCCAAGTTCATCGAGCAGCAGCAGAAGTGTTACCTTTTCACTGTCAGAGAGTGAAGAGGCTGATTCTCAAAGCAGGAGTGCAACCTCATTAAGATCTGAAATGAAATCAGAATTGAAAGTGCCATTCGATAGTAAACAGTCAAGAACTGGAGGACAACGAGCAGATGACAGTAAAATATGGGACGGAAGGGAGGCCGGTGACTCAGCACATGCCACTGCCAGGAACACAGGAGCTCCTTCTGCCACTGGAGCCAGCAGCACGCAGGCCAGGGCGACAAATAGAGACCAGGAATGTGAAAACACAGAGGACCATAAACAACTGCAAGAGGGTGACAAGGGCGTTCACTCATCAAAAACACAGGAGATTACATTCAAAGCTGTGGAGAAAAAGAAAGCCTCCTTGAATGTCTGTCTTACCCCTGAGGCAGAAAATAAACCTGAGGCTTCTTCACTAGACATGTCTCACAGAGAAAGCGATGAAAGGGCACAGACCAGTGTAGATGAGAAAACAGAAGAAGAAGAGGGAAATGGGAATAATCAAGTTAAGGTCCCCATTCACAAAGTTAGGGATGTAAGGCGACTTGTGAAAAATACATATAATCTCTCCTTCAAGGCAACTAGTGCTGCAGTAACAGCAAATCTAAATGAAGAAAGGATGGGAATGTTTAATGAGAAAAGGAGTGAAGAAATAAAAGAGGAAAGGAGGGAAGAGGTCATAGCAAGGGAGGAGAAGGAGGTAAGGCAGGAGATAAGGATGGAGGAGAGGGAAGAGGAGTTCAGGATAGAGGAACGGCAAGAAGCGAAAGACTCAAAACTGCTGACTCCATCTCCTCAGAGCAAAGGAAATCCTTTGTCTCGTCCACAGCCCATGCAAATAGAATACAAGGCTGTTTGCTGGAAAGAAGACAAAAATAAAATGGCATGCGTCATAAAAGACTCAGAGAACATAGGTGACAAACCCCAGGCTTCTCCAAAGCATATCACAGAGGCAGAATCACAGAACTCCTTGAATGCAAACACTCAGAATTACACAACAGGAGACACAGGAAGTGCCAAGTCATGCCAACATGAAGAAACACAAGAGACTATGACAGAAATGCATAAAGCATCACACAGTGAGGACAAACCTGTGGTAGTTCGAACAGACAGAAAACCTCCCATGCTTGGAAGTCTCCCCAGACAGCCCAGTAAGGAAAGAGAGGTGTCCACTGCTGTAGTGTTGATAAGGGATGGATCCAGCAAGACCAAGACATCTCCAGCCCAGGAAGAGACTCCCACCTCACTCCAAACTCTGGCTGCTCTACTTTCACCTGGGCCCACTACACCTGGCAGCACCCATGGTAGCAGTGGCCATTCAGTTTCCATGTTATTAAAAGAGAAAGGCTACCAAGCTGACATTGGAGCAGTGGTGGGTGACAACCAGAATGGAGCTGGAGGTAAAGGGGTTCTCCGTAAGCATGTGAACAGCCTGGAGATCCCCCTTCAGACCTCTTCAGATGGAGGTCAGATTGAGTCTCATAGAGAGAGGACATTCTCCTCCTCATCTGCCACGTCTGGCTCGGCAGCTGTGTCTGACAGCACAGATACCCTAACAAAGACCAGAGAAGATGAGGGAGCTGGCATTAAGCCTACTGTAAAAGACACAGCAAAGCAAAAAAGTCCTTCTACGCTAAGGAACACGCTGGAGCAAACACCACCTCTTACCAAACAGAAGGAGCTAGGAGATTTTGAAGCAGTGAAAAGATTAGATCCAACTTTCCCGCCAAGGTCCCCTGCAATAAGGAGGTTCAGACCACAGCCAATTGAAGTTAAGTCACTGTCTAAAGAAACACAGAAACAAGAGATGCCCACAAATGCTACAGGAAACAACAGGCCTCAAACCATTGAAGTTAAATCTATAGCTAAAAATTCTCAAAAGCCGGTTGTGCCTCCAAAACCGAGCTGCAAATTCAAACCTGCAGATATAGGAGCAGTGCCAAATGAGGCATCGAGACCATCTGCAACAACAACTGTAAAAAACACAAGGTGAGGAGAGGTCTCAAACAATCATAGTGTCCTCACCAACAATCTATAGAAAGATCTCTAATGAATCAACATCAACGTCAAATTATACAAGAAAATTAGCTGTATCTGCAGTATCCAGCCTCAAACCTCCATCTTGTAAAACAACAGCAACCACCACCCCTAATGTCCCAAACCAGTCCACAGCATCATCAGAAAGAGAGGCATCTCATGACAGAGGTGAGCAGCAAAAGCCAGGGGCCCCACCTCAGAGCTCTAGTTACACACAAAAGCCCACAACCTTAGCTACAGCTCCAACATCAGCCACTAGTGCAGTTTTAACCTCAGCTCCAGGTCCAGTTTCTGACCCAAAATCAATCCAAGTCCCTGCACCTGCCTCAGCCGGAGCCAACCAGCCAAGCCAGCCAAGTCAGCCAGCTGTTACGGATCCAGAGAGCCAACCACAGTATCCCAGGACGGCATACCCTCATGAACAAGCAATGCTGGTGACTTCAAACAATACAAAACAACCCGCTGCTGTTTCCACAAACACAAGTGCCAGGATACGCACACCAGGCATTTCGCAGATCACTCTCAAGTGAGCGCTCACAAAGAACAGATGACCTGCACTTTTATGCCTCAGATGACCCTCCGAGCTACGATGAAAGAGAGAGCTTCAGTCCCCTCATGTTGCCAGATCTGACCCCCAGGAGGTCAAATCGCTATCAACCCTCCTCTCGCCCTCCTCCCTGCTCCTGCACAGCTGGCTGCCCTACCCACCCTGGTTTCACTCCTACTCACCATCACCGCAGCCCCCATAACCTCACCCCCCCTGCCCCAGCACACTCTCCAGGCCAGGCACTACCTTACCCAGTGGCTCAGCCCCCTCTCCGCCCCCACCAGTGCAAACCGGACCCTCAGCAGATTAGCTATCAACCCGGCTCTCCAAAATCAAGTCCTTTTGGTCCAGGCCAGCCACCAGCCATGTACCAGCCTCTCCACCAGCCTCCTCCCTGTCCTCCCCACCCATCGCTCATGCAGCCCTGCCCTGCTGACCGGCCATTGCAGCCACCTCAGCATATTGACTCTCGACGACCCCCTGTCCACAGATCCCCCCAGCAACAGCCACCTGGAATGGCTGGTGCTCCTTACAGTGATCCTGGCCACAGCCACTCTCCTGGCCTTCCTCCTATGGATCCCCAGTACCTGTGTGGCTCTCAAAGCCTGGGGCCTTCCTATGGCTCTGAATATGGGGGAGACAGCTCAAGTTTGTACTCAGAAACTAGCTATGGACAGACACCTCGCAGAGTGCTCCTGGATCCTGAGACAGGGAAGTACTTTTACATTGAGGTGCCTGTACAGCCGCTCAGGAAAATGTTGTTTGACCCAGAGACTGGCCAATATGTAGAAGTGCTCATCCCGCAGCAAGCAATGTCACATTCTGGCCTGTATCCTCCTTCAGCAGCCCCCTACCCACCTCTCCACAACCCCAACATGTATGCCCCTGCTCCACAGTATATGCCCTATGCTGCTCCTCCTCCTCCTCCTCCAGCCCATCCCCAGGCACAGCCCCAGCCACCCCGATATCCTGAGGCCTCTGCCACAGCAACAATGCACCCAAGTGGGCCTGTGATCGGCTACAGGAATCCCTCTGGTCAGGCACCCAAGCCAGAGCCCCAGAACCATCCACCATTGGACCAGAGCTACCTGGAGAGTATGTATTATGTCCCTACAGGGATGAATGCAAGCCCCAATCCCACCCCACCAGACTATTACCACAAACATCCCCCCAACCTCCCGCCAACAGGGGGGAAAAGGTCCTGAAATAGAGGATAGAGGCCGCCTTCCTGGAGCCTGTTGGGTTTTAAATACACAGTGTATAAAGGGGGTGTCTAATGTTAGCCTGTAATGTTATTTGAGTTTTCACATTGCAACTGAAGACAGCAATTCTTTGGTTGTTTATTTGCTGCTGCTTGTTCTGTGCTAGGCTGCTTTAACAAGATATATGATCCTTGAGTTAACAGTTTTGAAAACACAAGAGCCTTTTTTATGTGGTGTTCTTAAGATTATTTCATAAATCTAAAATGGTCTATTAAAATGTTTGTCATTTTTGATGCAGGGTAAGAACATCATACTATATGGTCTCCAGTAATGCACAGGCACTATACTGTAAATCAACAGGTTTACTGACGTGTGTACTTTAACAACAAATATCTCCAAAAAACTTGAAAGTACTGTTTTGAAAGAACCTCGTATTTATTTTATTATTGTGTTTCTCTAATATTGGATGAGTGAGTTTGTGCACATGATGTCTGCAACAACAATGCCAATAAAATATGTCACAAATGCACTGCTCTTATTTCATGCTTTCATGTATTTTTCTATAGATTCTTTCTATGGGTCACAATTTTAGCAGTTATTTACTGTTTGACAATCTGATTTACAGTTACAACAAAAATTCTGAGGTTTTGGTGAGTATCTAGAGTGTCTAAGAGGAAGTTATTGCTATATACTGTATTTCCACTAATGTATCAGCTGCTGATTTGAAACTAGCTTTGCAGAAAACACTTTATTCAGCTGCACTCCATAGCTCTTTCTCTCTCTGACTTTAGAGGGCACTGTCGCTGTTGATAGTATGCAACAGCAAAAAAGAACTTTAATGTATAATACTGATTATCAGGCCCAAATGGAATCTGCAGAATCTTTCACAGTTTTCATCAGTGATCCAGAATGAAAATCTGCAGAATTCTGCAGAATGTTGTTTTGCTTGTGATGTGATAGACAAGATTCATTTAAGATAACAAGGATTGTTTTTGAACAAATATAAGCACAGATGACCTTTTAAATTTAAGATTCTTCCCATGACTAACAGTTTAAAACTGAATGTGAATGTTGTTGGAAAAGTCGATAAAATGCAGGACAGGGCAACTAAAATGTCAGGTTCAATGTGGAGCAGAGAGAGCAAAAATTAATGAACCATTAATTATTTGTCCTCCAATAAATACAACTTAAACACATACACAAAAAGAAAGATAGATAGACTAATATATAAGCTGTGCTTGATAACTTCCTTAGCTTTATAAGCAGGATCTCTTTGTTTATTTGTTTAAAATCTACTGAAAATATGGGGAAAATCTGTGGAAATGTCAGTTTGTGATGCAGAGTTCATTTGGGCCTACGTGATTTTGGGAGTGATTTGGAGTCATTATAGGTCACATGGTAGTTATTAAAAAGTTATTAATATGCCATGATTTTTGTAAGCAAGAGAAAGCATTAATATTCAGAGTTCAGTATAAAGAGGTGTCCTCCATTGGCCAATCAGTTGCACATTGTACTAAAGTGACCACTGGAGGGTGCCACAGACCACCAGAGTGATGCAGAACGTCCCATCCTGAAGGCACCTCTAGCCTTTCGTGAGAGGATCCAGTCATAGTAAAACAGTTCAATGATTTCCTAATCAAAACCTGAGCTTGTAAACTGAAACCAGAGCCTAATTTGTTAGTCCAAAGGGACAAAATTGGTCTCCCCTTTCTTTGATGTGGATGGCAGTAAAACTAATGAGAGGTCTGACCAGTAGCTGTGAGGGGCTTTAGTGTGTAGGTGCGTGTGTGGTTGTGTGGCTGAGTGTGTACATGTGCCTGATGGAACAAAACAGACAGCAACTCAAAAGCAACTCAAAGCCGCATAGGAACACATGAGCATGTTCATTAACATCTGGAGGGGATATAACACTGACAGCACCTGGCAAAATGCGTAGTCTCTGAATGTGGGTCATTTTCAGCTCTGGAAATCTACTTTACCTTGCAGCACTTCAACACCCACATCCACAACTGTTCATCATTAGTAATGTCTTCTAAACCAAAGGAGTGAGGCTGTGATCCCACTGAGGAGAACAGTGGTCCTCAAGTTGTAGGGCGGTCCCCTCTGGTGGGGCAAAGAGCCATAACAGGGTGTTGCGCTTACTTTATCTACCGTTTTTAATTAGAGTTGCAAATTTTGCGCATTTTCCTTAACAATTATTCAATCGATCATTAATAATGATTATGACTGATAATGAATAATTAACAATGATCAGTCTGGTCATTAATAGTTATTAAGATACAAAACATGTCTTTTTCTCAGTTTAAGTTTTATTTGAACAATTCTAGCTGCATATTAGTCATGTCAAGCATTAATTCATGAGCACAAACAATTTAAATGAACAGAATAATAAAACAATAAGACTCTTCCTTGAAAATGCTGTTCTTGTCCGCCGGTGAGTATCTAAATGGCAATTAATTGATTAATAATTAATCATTAATATTCCAGTTGTTAAAGCCATATTCAACATTTTCCCTAAAAACAATGTAGGACTCACATAAAATCCATCCATTTTAATCATAATGTCTGTATCTGCACAGAAATGTCCTGGCAATGAGTCTCAGCAATCAATAGCTTTCTGGTGTGTTTATGAACAGCTTGGACAAATCCTACTGATTCTACCTTTAATAAATAATAAAGGAAATTGTGGGGTGGGGGGCTGAAATTTTTAAAAGAAAGAGTTTGAGAACCTCTGTATTAGAAAGAGACTGGCCTAATCTAGCCGACGTGTAACTGAGGAGGACACTGAATATGTGTAACTGAGGCAGGTCATAAAAGTGAGAAGAAAGGAGGCTGCTCAGTTTATCAGTTAAAATATAATCTTTGCACAGCAACAGCATGTAACAACAAAACAACAGCGATAGCACACAGTTTCAATCATAATCTAAGTTCAAAATGACCCCATGTTTTTTTCATAGTTCACAGAAAATAAAACTGGACCCACATCCACCTTCCTACAACTTCCTCCTATGAAATTGTCACTGGAATGCAATTTTTAGTTTAAGTTTATTGCTCTGATCCTGTATTGTCACAACCTGGCTGACGATTAGAGACACACCTTATGAACACATACACTAATCTTTATAAACCTCCTGGCACACCTAATCACTTCCAGACAAACACACACACACTTCCACACACCTTGGGTCTGTTCCAATAAGCAGCTTTACTGAGTTATCTAACTTTTCAGACTTAAACCTGCTCAAATCTGATGTAAAAATACCTGTTAAACAACATTTTTTCGATAATCCAGAAAACCGCCTTCTTTAAACAGCACAGTGTAGCTTTATTGTTCAGTATGCTAAATGTCACTCTAAATAAAAACCAAATGAGACAAACAAACAGTGCTATTTACTCCTCTTGATGTTTGGTGTGAGTTGCCAAGCTTTGGAGATATTGTCCGTAGAGATGTCTGCCTAGAGATGTTTTGCTCAAAGTGCCAAAAAAAAAAAAAAAAAAAAGGGTTACTCAGGATAATCCACAGACCTTGTTGTGAGCAGCATCATGTGAGAATGTTTACATCACACAAGCACGAGCCTCTTGTCCATGAGTAGATGTACACCTCCGTCTGTGTGGTGATACCCAGTTACCTTCTAATAAGGATCAAATAAGGGTCTAACAGTAGGAAATAAAACGCTTTAGTTTACAGTACAGTTCTGTTGTAATGTGTCCCAAATTTCCCTCTAAGAAAGTCTAAAAAGTGTCTCTCATACTGTATAACAACATGAAACCTATTATTTCTAGTTTTTGTCTAATTTGATACCAAGTAGAACTTGTTACATCTTATTAGTGTACTTTAAAATAAAGTGCAACCGAGAAAAAACAGGTCTTTTTGATTTTGGGGTGAACTGTCCCTTTAACTTACTTGCACTATATATGTATTTTAAATTAGCAAAATATGACATTAGAATAATATTGTAGCTTCTTCCTAATAATCATTTAACATTAATCAACATTTTCCAGACATATCATGTGTGACTGTGTTGAATTCCAATCGTATATACACATAAAACAGACACCATGACATCATTAGGACGGCTCTGGGCTCTTTCCAGCGTGTCTGTTATTGTTATGGTTCTGTGACCACTTTTCTACCCCACTTTGTGATTACACACTCACACACTCACTGTAGGAGTCCCATCATCCATGCCGCACCCAGGAGTGAGTGGGTGAGCTTGACTCTGTAGCCACGTTTGATGTGGACCCACCGGGGGGCTGATGGGTCAGTGGAAAAGTCCTCTCTGCATTGTCTTTCTGTATCAGGAATTTAGAAAAGAGTGGGTGGCATGGGCCAGGCAGCCAGATAAGAGGCAGAGTTTTAAATGATGATAAGTGAGTTGTTTGGAATAAAATGTGCAATGTGCTTCCTGACATTTTCCAGTGAGTTCCCTCAACCTGTGTGGCCAGAGATTAGATGTCAACAGTTTATATAAAAGTAAAGTTCTAGCTAATGATGACTGTGTTGCCGACTCAGAGAAAAATAAAGGACAGCTTTGTGTGTCAGTCAGTCTGTCCATGACTGTCTGTGTGTGTGCGGTGTATCGATCAAAGGGAGGAAGCCTGATCATGAGGTGGATGTCTGGTCCAGGTCAGACACTGATATTAGTAAACTCTGACTGGCTGGAAACCTTTATTGTGAACATCCTGAGAGAGGTCAATGTTAGCTGAGAAAGGCCATCGGCATTAGTAAGTTCACATTGTTGAGAACCACCTGATTGAACACATCTGTTCTGCACAATCTTATTGGTTTGCAAATTACAACACATAAAAATGGACCAGTGTCTACTGTTGTCACAGTTTGTATGTCTGTGAGTCGTGAGCAGTCCAACCCGAGAACAATTTTGCCCTCTCAGCATTTCTGATTAAGAAAAGGTAAAAACTATCCAGTATTTTACAAGAAAAATTCAAAAAGAATTATGGAGTCTTTCCTGTAAAACTGTGGGTCTCAACTCAGGCAAAACCTGGACTTGAACTTCCATTCACTGAGTCTCCCCTAAAACTATTGGGATCTTCCCAGGGAAATGAAACAACACCTACCCCTAACCCCAACCCATCCCAAACTCCCACAAAGAGACAGAAAAGAAAATGAACAAAAAATTAAAAAATAAAATAAAATAAATAAAACACACATACACACAGACACACTGAAAACAAATAATTTAGGGAGGGAAGTACAATAAAAATATATTCGAAGAATGGATGGATTGAGAATCAATTGGGGCCCAGATTAAAAATATATTTTGTAGAATATATATATTATGCAGTTCACTTCTTCTAACAACAGAGATGACATTAAATCAATTAGCCAGGTTGTGGTAGAAGGTGAATTTGGTCTTTTCTGCTGTAACAGAATATGTCTGTGGGCTATGAGCGAGGAAAAAAGCAGCAACATCAGAATCTTTTTTGGTGAGACCAGCTGATATAAGGAGTACCCCAGAGATTATCAAGATCAAGGAGCAGGACTTTAGTGTAGTATTGAGGCCTTTTCTTAACGTATTAACAAAATTGGGCCAGGACTTTTGGACAAGAGTTAAACCATATGAATGTGATCTGGCAGTTGTCTTCTTTCCCGAGCCCTTTGTAAGTCACTATTACTAAACACTGTATACCTTGTATGCAACCAAATCCTGTCAGAATAAAGGAATGCACTGGAGTTATGAGTGTACAGCTTTTCTCTCCTTATCTGATGTGTAAATACCAGTTTTGCTTCAGTTCAAATCTGGTCAAGTCAGTTTTTATTTGTACAATATCACAAATCACAATTTGCCTCAAGGGGCTTTACAATCTATACAACACACAATACACTGTGTCATCAGATTGAGGAATGAGGAAAAACTGCCCATTAGAAACTCTTTCAGCATGTTGAGATCTTGAGATCCTTTATTGCCCGATACTGCCAGACGTCACCCGAGAGAAAATTTGACTTTATTGATTATGACAGGCAGTAAAAAGGGAGAAGACACTTTAAAAAATGACATTTAACAAGAGAGAGCAAACACAGCTCACTGTTTATCTCCATGGCTGCCTCACCTGCACGCTCAGGTTAATGCCCATAAAAGGCTTCTTCCAGGAGGAAGTGGGCGGGGTTACAGGCTGTGCATGCGTGCTTGAGCGTGTGCTGATTGTGACAGGCGGTGAGTGAAGCAAGAGGAGCGGAGATAAGAGAAAGGCTATGTGAGACGCCGGTGAACACCTGAAACCGTGCCTTCCGGCATTCACCTTGTTGCCTAGCAACCACTGAGCATAATAATGACTCCGTGTTGCAAGCCCTCCCCTTGTGTGTCATACCGACCGTCCTCTCTCCACCAGGTGGTGTGCCTACCTGTCTGACGGTACAGATTTCACGTCATCTCCTGTGATTGCTTCAACCCAAAGCCCTGTAATACTAATCATCGGCCAGAAATGATCAAACTTACATGACTCACCTGTACAGTAACTACAGCATTTGTGTCTAATAATTGATTCTGGCCTTTTGCTAAATCACACAGAGAAGCTCTGCTGAGATTACTGTTATATGAGTTTCAACAGCTACAGTGTAATGGACTGAAAAGAGCTCTGAGAGGAGATGTTTTCATTCATAGTGGAAATCATTAGTCTAGACTAGTCTAGTCCCTTTATTGTCCCAGGACCCCTCATGTCTAGGGAGGAAATTGTTACTTATACTATGAGTCTGTCCTCATCTCTAAGACTGAGACACACACACACACAACACACACACACACACACACACACACACACACTCATACCATACACATAAACACACTCGCATTATCCAGTGTTGAGGATGAGGTAGCCAAAAAAATGAAGTCATAGCCTGATCACTTTACCCGTCCTCCTCCTCCTCTTCCTCCCAGGACCTGGATGTCAGATCAATGAGGAATGGAAGGAATGAGGAGGGAGAGAGAGAGAGAGCCTGAGTGCCTGAGTCTGTAAGTGGCTGGTGAGAGAGAGACAGACAGAGGTGAGTTATTGACAGGAAGGAGCTCTTTGCTGCCTCCATCCTGAATCACTCAGAGCTGATGACATGTCTGAACTCTTATTGATACCATGCCATGTCAGTTCACTCCACTGTGACTCTGACTGGGCTGCACCAACAAAGAATTAATTCAATTCAGTATTAGTTCTAACCACAGTTTAGCAAAACTAGTTTTAAAATACAGAAATAAATTTAAAAAATAATCATTTGAGTGTTCTCAGGATCTACTGAGTAGAAAAGAGGGTGGAAAACTGCAAATGTTCAGCTCTGTATTCCTTAACAAAACATTACTTTACTTGTCAGCTAGTAAAAAAGTTAACAAAACATTACATTGTTTGTTAGCTAGCGAAAAATTTGTTGTCTGAATTTAGACTGCCTGGCAGTAACTGTCAGTCAGTTTAAACGGATCAGCTGGAGTGAAAGAAAGAAGAGATGCATCCTAAAGCTCAACTGGGTTGAGTCTGTACCTTAACTTTCCTTGAGGAACTTGATTATTTTGTCAATCTCAGAAACACAGCAGTTTTAAATTTAACTGCTCAAATTTAAGTTAATACTGGATCATATTTTAAATTTGAGTTTTAATTTAAGTTAATCTTGGTTTAGAGTAAAAGCCAAACATGGCAGGGTTTATAGTTTTAAATGGTGGTTTATATTTAATCTTTCCTGACTTTGAGCAAAGTTTTAAAGTTGGTGCAACAAAACTTAAAGTTAAACCATGATTTAATTCATTTAAAAATGAATCCTCGGTAGTGCAGCCCAGCCTCTCCATATTGAGTTCCCAGCCCCCAGCAGAGAGGTCTGGCACATATTAACGTGAGGGAATCTCCTGGGAATCAGCCCGTTCAGTGGTCAGGCCCATAATGAGGTGGTGTGTACGGGTCACTGGATTCCTCAAGCATGAGGTAAAAGTTATGAGTCATAGGAGGGTGGCCCTGACCTCACAGATCTTAGACATCAGACATTTAATAATACATTTATTAGACATTAGAGCAGAGACCAATAACAGTAACCCATCAGTCTCCTCTCATCAGTTTTCTGAAGAACAGTAATATTGATGTTTCCCTCCTTTCACTTAAGAATCTCTATCCCTGGTTTTAGCAACAAGTAGAGTGTGTGGAATCTCAAACATGGTCAGGACAATCTATGGCATGCTTTAGAGGACTTGAGATGTTGCAGCACATCAATATACAGGCAACTCGTCACCACAGGCCGTCACCAGGAGGGTGCCAAACAGCTGACAGAGAGGTGGGTGCAAGCAGCAGAGATAGAAAGTGACGAATTACCAGTCAAGGAAAGGCAGTGAGGCGGACGTCATGCTTGCACTTTGTACAGTTCATCAAGTTTATTTATTCATTGATGAAGTGGGTCAAAGGTAACAGGTAGCAGTACTTCATGGATCCTGTGAAATGTCTCAGTTCTAAATATAAACAGGGCAAACACGACTTGCATATACATGAAGTCAGCAACTAATTTAACCATGATTCCACAGCTTTACTGGAATAATGAGAATAATGGATTGGTGGAGCCTTTTTTGGGGATGTTTTGGGAAGAATGAACCTGTTTCTGAAACAACAGCATAAATGACATAAATGCTCCTAATATAGAGGGCACATTAGTTTAAGATGCATTCAGTAGTCAGGCCTGCTTTTGTTATGATCTTACTGAAAGTACCGCCATGCTCCTTTAACTGGTTTCCTTCCCTGCAAATGATGATTTCTGTCCCCATTTTAAGTTGTTAGCAAACACTTGTTTACAATATTAACATCAAGCAAACATGGAGCAACATTAGCATTCATTTTTTAGAGTTGTGTTTGTGTTCGCCTGACCAATGTAAGTCCATTATTCACTCTTCTCTACCAGCCGTGACATCATGTGGCTGATATTAAGGTGGTTTTGAGTACTTTGGCAGGTGTTTATGTGTCCGTTTGTCTGCCTGTCTGCCCGTCCATCTGTCTGTCTGTCTGTCTGTGCACAGATTTTGTCAATAGCATCACAACTCTGCATGATGCAATAGTGTGTGAAATGGTCTGTAGTTGAGATCAAAAAGAGTGATTTCAAAGATGGGTGTGGTCCAACCTATGCGTACAGAGAACTCATATAATAATGGTGTTGTAACTATTGAGTACTCACAGGTCAGAACGTCAGTATGATCCCTTTGCAAGATGATCTCCAGTTTAATTCTGTTTTAGTCCTCCAAACTCCTCTTTTTAGCTGGTAAATGTTCCACTATATGTTCACTGGGTATTTCCTAAATTAGTTTTTCTGTCATTAGTGCGGAGCAGGTAGTGTATAGTGAGCAGTTATAAGAGCAGTGAGACTGAGCTAGAAATGTTTAAAATCCAAAACAATGCGCTAAAGGACACTAAAATGCTCCGTACAGTCTTTTTTTCATTTTCAACCCTTGAAATGCTGATTTTTATAAATGTATTATGATTTATCAATATTTACACCAAAGACTGATGTGTTTCATCACAATACAGAAATATAATTTGGTTTACAGATTAAAAATATGTTTAAGTGTGCAGTAACTCTTTAATATAAACATATTGATTCCTTCAAAATCTTCACTACAGACATTATATGAGTCTGGACAGACAAGGATGTAAACTGTAACTTGACTGGTTGGTGGAGACAAACAGCTGTAAGGCAGTAATTCATAGATTCATGTTGATTTATTTCACAAATATTAGTGATGCAGTGTCAATATTTGTAATGCTATTATCTTACACCACATCAATCACTGCTCATACTGACACAATTTTCTACACTCCAATTTTAAGTGACTATTGCACATAAATTGCAGGGGTGATCCCTTTAGATTGGATCTAATAACCGTGCTGATCCCAGTGATCAGAGTAACCATGGCAATATCAAGCCAAGACAGGCAAGCAAACAATACGTGCAGGAACTCACTCAACTTACTTTTGTTGACTGGGTAATTTGTCATGCAGGTCTTTCCCCCCGGATTGTTTGTGGTATTTATCAGTTAGGTGTTATGTGTAAAGTTTTTCCATCCCCGAGCCAGGGCAATGTTTTTCTGACAGCATGCAACACAGTGTTAGCAGTGTTGTGTAAGTCAAAAACACAGTTTCTTAATGTTTTTATTCTCATGGAGTCACAGATTATCTTCCCTTTGAGATTAAAAGGAATTCCCCAGAAACCATGAATGCAAAACACCTCATATCAGTGTTTGAAGTCAGCCTTATGTCATGTTTGTTATTGTGTTGATGGGTGGAGGTACAGTGTGATAACAGATTAATGAGCTCTCTGTCATACTTTCCATTTAGGACTAAGCAACATTTTTTTTTTTTTTTTTTTGATATGACAGAAACAAGACATCCAGTACCAACCAAGAAAAATAAACATCAGAAGTCAAAAAGATATGTTTTGGAAAATGTTATGTAAGTTGATATGTTCTCAGCAAGCCAAAATACATGATGATGGCTGGATGACAAACAATAGGCCCTTGTTTCAGAAGACATTTGGACACAGTCAGTGGGTCACAGAAGGAAAAGCAGTGATAAAAAAAAGCACAGTAAAGCATAGTAATGAAATTAACGGTGGCTGAATTTCATTTAAAAGTTCAGAATCCTGGTAAAGACCTTTTTTTACAGCAGCCATTTTGACAGGAAATAGGGTAAACACAGGTGTTAATGATGATACTAATTAAGGTTCAGTTAAATTCAGGTCAAACAGAGTCAGGATGCTGCTATTATGCATGTTGGCTCACTGGAAAGGCTCTGCTACATTAAATGGAACAGGATCTTAATTAGCATCATTGGTAACACCTGTGTTTACTCTACTATTTCATATCAATATGGCTGCCATGAAAAAGGTCTATTGTGCATGCACCCTCTCTGTCACACCGGCACAGCTTTCCGGGAAACGTATTGAATAGGAGCCATTGTTAATGTTATTGGAAACACCTGTACTTTTTCTACTGTAACAAGTCAAAATGTGAAATAGGCCAGTTTATTTCCCAACACAGTATATGTGGAGTTTCTGTTTTTGCATGGTGAATTAATGACTTTATACATTACAGAGATACTATGCCCTGATCTTCAATGCACTATTGTGTCTATCAGTATACCATATATGAATTTATGTTTTGAACTAGCAGGAACTATGCAAAGTCTGCTCTATTGCATGTCAATGTAGCTGCAAGTCAATGTATTGTGAAACAGAGATATCTACTGAAGTTAGCATGCTAACCAGCTAGCTCTCTATAATAACACTTTGTACCTCAAAAGGCAAGGGCTACTTGGGGAAACAACAGTGAGTAAAGGGATGAAGTTTGATGCAGAACTCACAATGTTTCTTCTAGACTGGGAAGTAAGCAGCTCTTAGTGCTAACCTTTGCCATTTAACAAACCATTGGGAAGAGCGCCAGGCTTTGAAGCCAATTTGACATAATGGCCTTCCTGTGTCGAGACAATGTCACGTGATGCACTGCGTACCAGAAAGACTTGACAGCTGCACAGTTAAGTCATTTTGTCCACATTCAAATTAGCAAAGGGCTAAACTGGAATTTAGACTCTCACAGCTTGTTCACACTACATGCTTGAGCAGAACTTGACGGCATTGTCACTGAACTGCTGTGGCTCACACACGCTGTTGTGTCCACACAGGCTGCATTTCTGCTGTGAGGAGGCTACTAAAAGCCTTATCTTTCTACGCAGAGTTTGCAGAAGAGTTTGGAAGAGAGAAAAAAGCTCTTTTCTGAAGCAATCAGAGATCTCCCCCCTCGTTCAGAGAGGGAGGGAGGGTGGGATTGATAGAAGGAGAAAAGAAAAGAGATAAAGAAAAAGAGAGATGCCCTGCACCTGTTTTATTAATGTCTGTGACAGATTGCACAGATGTAAACAATGAAACTGTACTGTGGTGAGAGGTGTCCTTTTGCTGATATAATGTTGACTGACTGTCAGCAGATCATTTTTAATATGCATGCGGAAAAAATAGGCGAGCCTCCAACAGGTGCATGAGCAGCACTGCACTGCGGGCTGTGTGGATGCTCCAACCTCTTAATGTGGGTGCCAGAATAAAAAGCAACAGGTAGCGCCACACACTGCTCAAGTGTCTAGTGTGAACAAGCTGTCAGTTGAAGGAAGTCTCTTCTTCACTGGCTCTATGGGCAGCACAAAGCAGAAGCATATGTGGAAGATCGACATGCAAGTTGGCTTCATGCACCATTGAACATATCACCAATTTTTTGGTGACATGCTGCCCCTAATATGTTTGGAGTATGAATTTGACAGGTGGCCAATTCTTACATGCAGCTCTTTTAAAATTTTCCATGTTGGGTTTCTGACCACTAGTAGCAACATGGAGCAATGTTTTTATGAGTGGGGCCCTGTGTTGTTTGTATCATAGATGCACATGCAAGAGGTTGCAGGTGACATGATGCACATTCCTTTCACCTGTTTCATGCAAGTCCACTGATCGAAAGTTGGCATCAGTAACACACAGAAGAGGCGTAGAAATGTTCCAAGAAAGGAAGTGAAGAAGATTACTTGCTAGGAAATATGGATGTCAACAATGTAAGATTTAAAACATTTAAACCATAGAATTTTTAAATGTCTTATGCATTGTTTTATAGCAGATTTATTAGACCTCAAATATACATTCATTTGGTTAGTAACACTGAATGTCAACATACTGTACATTTTGTTGGTTTAAAAGAAGACCCTACTTCACCTTTAATATGCCAATTTTCCAGTGATTCATGCTGAAAGCATAGATAGAATTAGTTCATAGTAATGAAAGTAATTAAATGGGAAGTGATTGCAACCCGGTAAGATCAGGTGTGCATACAATCAATGTTTAGGAAACCTGATATTAGTTTTGTAAAATGTTGATATGTCTATACTTTCTCATGCATTTCTCCTCATAGGTGATAATGTAGGATATAAGTCAAAACAGCAGTGGAGGGGAAAACCAGAGACATGTTTGGTTGATTGTAGCGCTGCGAATCAGGAGGCTGAGAGCAGGCGGAGAAGGCCTTCTATTGTTGTGGACAGAATGGAAACTCTCACACAGTCAGATTCCATCCTACCAGTGCGGTCATGGTGGCAGCACTCTGATAAGCTTCCTCTGAACCATTCTCAAAGACTCTGTTGTCCTGTTCTGTCCAGATCAAAATTATTTCCCCCTTTTGAATACCTCTGGCCTATTTCAGACAACAGCTCACAGATTTGGTCGTGGCAGCTTGTGAATGTGTACATTGATGCCTGTTTGATCTGATAAAGTGTCTGTGTTGACAGGTCACCTGTGGGAAGTGCCATTGTTCCTCTGTCTGTATCCACTTCATGAAGCAGGTGTGGTTATTTATTACAATCACACCTGAATGAACTCTTGAGCGCCTCACTAACATCACAACCTCTCTACTTGCGTCACTCACTGTGGTCACCGCTGGCTGGCTGTCTCTGTTTCTCCACCCACAGCATCCATTCCACAGTATCAGTGCATTTGAACACAAAATCAGAGTTTGGATGGAAACCATGGAAATGACTTGTTACCACAGCAGTGACTCGCCACCACAGTCACCACAGTGCTGGGCAAAGCTTCTGTAGACAGTTGCAGAACCACAGTGTTTTCCTCCACTGGCCTCTAAAAAATGTCTCTAAGCCTTGTGATTGTGCAATGTTTAAACCCAAGGTCTTTGCTTCATTACAAAATGGTTTTCTAACTCTTTCTCTATGTGAGATGTATTATGCTACAGCCTGTCCAAACAACAGTTGAGAATTGAATCTGGAAGTATTTATTTTGGATATATATTTAGCTTATGACCACCAACCTGGATCATGCCAACCATGCTAACTAGCTGGGGCAGGGCTATATTTACAGAGGGCTGGGCATCCATCATCGCAGCGCAAAAGCACAGACAGGCAGCGAGCGAGGAAGGGAAAGTGTGGCCCATCAGTCACCACAGTCCAATCTCAGGGCTTGCCTATTTAAAACACCTCGCAATTTGACCACAATAGTGCCACAGGTCACGCTGTACTACTGGACCTACAGCGCTGCACCCTTTCTCCATGCCATGTAATGTGCACAGGTGCCTATCTGTACTCATGCATGTTTTTTGCATGCACATGTGCATGCATCCTCAGAAAACCCAGACTGGATGGTGTCAGATGACAGAAGAAATGGCAGGAGGGAAAAAAAGCTGATGGTGACACCTGGGCTCTCTGCCCTGGCACACTGCACCTGAATGACATCACTCAGACACACAGACAAAATAACACATCAACTGTCAAATACAAATGGGATAGACTGTCTGATACTGCAAATAGACGGCCAGACAGATAGGCAGGCACACAGCATGCAGTGACAGACAGTGTTAAAGCAGACAGACGGACAGGCGCAAGGTCAGAGAATGACTGACAGACAGACATACAGACATGCTGTGTCACTGCTCGAGACTGAGGGTTTCTGAGACTGGCTTTCCTTCATTATGTGTTTGCCGTGAAGCATGACTAAGTGAGGAAATTCCAAGGTTGCATGGTGAAGCCCAAATATAAATGAATTTTTGGATACGTATATTGCCATAGTGGTTTTACGTTATTATTCATATACATTCTGCACAAAGCAAAGCAAAGGTTAACCTACAAAATAAATATACAAAAACTATAATGCAACATTTTTTTGCTCCGATGCACATAAAAGATTTATTTCTCTTAAAATTTTGTTCACAAATGTGTTAAAAATCTGTTAGTGAATACTTCTCCTTTGTCAAGATAATCCAACTGACAGGTATATAGAGATGCTGATTTAACAGCAGGATTATTGCGCAGGTGTGTTTGGATTTATCAGAATAAAAGGCCACTCTGAACTGTGCAGTTTGGTCTTAAAAAAAGACATTTATTACGCACTGAACTATGGCTATTTAACATAGGCTTGCGGATGCCATTTTTCCTCCTAGGAGGGCAAAGTCATGACCCGCCCTACTCTGCCTCTGATTAGTTAGTACTTGTTGCTGTCATTGGTTTTGTTCATAAGGTCTAGGCATGAGGAGTGATTGATTAGGATAAGAAAATCAGGGTAAGCCAATCGCATTCAGAGCAGGTCGGGTCATGACTTTGCCATCCTGGTATGTGTTGTCCTATGTTGAGTTTTTAATAAATTTATTTTTTCAAGATCAAACGGCACATTTTAGAGTGGCCTTTTATTGTGACTAGTTCAAGGCACATGTTTATAATAATCGTGCTGTTTAATCAGCATCTCTATATGTCACACCTGTCAGGTGGATGGATTATCTTGGTGAAGGAGAAGTGCTCATGAACATGGACTGAAATATGTAAACACAATTTGCAAGAAATAAACATTTTGTGTGCTTAAAAGTAGATCTTTCGCTTCTTATGAAAACTCATGAAAACTAAGCAAAAATAAAAGTGTGGCCTATGTTTTTGCTGAGTCTACAACGCAGCAAAAGGAGACAAATATATCAAATTCAACAGTATTCAACTCAACTGTAGTTTTCTTGCATATATTTTTGTTGCTCATGTGGTTGTTTTGCCTTTATTTAGTCAAGAAAAGCTGACTGTGCAGACATGCTCTTTGTTTAAGTTCATTTCTGGAACCTGCTCAGTACAACCACAGTCTTCTGCTGCTGACCACTGAACAGTCCCAGCGGGGCAGTTGGGGCTTAAGTACCTTGTTTACCACAATAACCATTGTTGAGGTAGATGACAGTGGTTGTCATCCATCCCACACAGATTCTCCCAGCCTCTCTGGGGATTTGAATTACATTCAAAGCAAACCTGTGACCCTCCAGTCACAAGTTTACTTCGCCTCTCGTGCCAAGTTTGCATCCAGCTTCTGCTCCGATGTGTGGACGTGCATGTGTGCAGGCTCAGGCAGCAGATCGTATAGGTTGCACCACTGATGCCCTGCAGCATGGGGTGTGATGGGTTGGCATTTTCAGTGTGGGGCCAAGTCGTTAGCACTTTGGAGTGGAGAATAAACCAGCCATGTAGGGATATTTGTCTGTGAGCTCAGAAACACTGAAACCCAAGAAGCTTCTCAAATCCCCCCAACTACCCTCTGGGGTATTAATAACACACACCCATATACACACTCCTGTCCAGCTACTGATTAACAATAACCCCAAGTAAAGTTTTATTCTGATGACTGCTGAAAAAAGGTGTCATTCCATGCCAAATCTTTAGATTGTACAAGTCTGAAATGCATGTTTTCACCCATTCCCTGCTGCATACTCCAGTACCTCTAGGGACAAATACACTTTAAAACACCCTGCATGGAGTTCCTGGTAATGTTGGGGTCAAGTCTGGGCTGTGTTAAGGGTGTGCGTATGCGTCCAGTTTAATGACATCATGTAAATTAACACCCCTGCTACCCGCCGTCCCCTGACCATGTGAATGCACGAGCCTCCTGGATGGTGAGGTCATGACGGCCTGTAGATCCTTGTCATGGAGGGGGGCCGGCTGCTAAATACAGAGTAAGGTATTGGGGTGGGGGGAATGCTGGCTATGCACACCCAAGTATACTAGTATATGCTATGTTTGGTTGCGCCACTGTCACCTTTTTACTCAGTGCACCCTCTTACAACACCTACTGTGTGTGCATTATTCTCAAGCTGCTGGTTGCTAAACTGCGCTGCATGATGGGTGTTTTTTTTAGATGCGTCAGGGTAAAAATAATGAATGTAACATAAAAAGCCAAGATTGTCTTGGCAATAAACTTGAGCCACAGCTGCTCCACTTTGTTTTATGACCTCTGGGCTATGAACAGGGACTACCCATACAGTGGCTCAGATACACAGGTGCTATAAATCATGCATGTGTTGATAGCTGTAATCTGTGACGTGTGTGTGTGTGTCTCTGTGTTGGTGGTGTCACAGGTTCAAGACAAAAAAAAAAACTGCAGGGAAAGGAAACTCAGGAGGCAAAGAGTTGCCAAGCTTGATATTATAGTCAAATCTGTTATTTTCCCTCTTGTGTTGCTTTGTAAAACTATTCCAGCTGTGCTTTGGAAAACTACCAGTGTCAGAGACTCTTGGAAGATGGGGGAAGCCTGCTGCATTCCTGAGTCATGAGTGGGCTAATCACTCAGTGTGATGTCATGACAGGTTCATAGGTTGTGCTCACATACATGCCCAGGCAGAGCACCGGTGTCAACACCTCACTGCACACCTTTCCCAGACAGGAACATTTTATTTCCTCCACAATCTTATCAGTAATCTGAAGGACATTGTTTCTCAGCACATATTGCAGCAACAGACATGACTGATGAAGACAAACTTGAACACTAGTGGAACTGTACATCAGTGACACTTTCTGACGTTCTAATGATCTTACATACTTTTATAGTTTTTTTTTTAGCCACATTAATGGTCTGGCTGAACGGTGATGTCGGTCGGTTCACCACTTTGGGCCAGACTGGAATATCTCATCAACTACTGGATGGATTGCCTTAAAATAGTCAACAGACATTCATGGTCCCCAGAAGGTGAATCCTAATGACTTTAAAGATATGAAGTTTGTGGTTTTGCATGAGATATTTTGAAAACTACATCTATTGGGTGGACTGTTATGAAATTTGGTCCAAAATCAGAGCCAGCCAGATATAGCCATTGTCCGATGTTATCGGCTCAATATTGGCCTAGCAGAGCTATATCAGTCTATAGTGGTATTGTGTTTATGTTGTCTGTTATTTTTTATGTAACAACATGATGCGGATTGCTTTTATTTTTGTTTAGGCAGCATTTTATGTATATTTGATCCTTTTTCTTAATTTAAGCTGTTCTATATGTGTCCTATAATTGTTGAACATACAAATGAAAGTTGACTGTTTCAGTGCCCTGATGCCATTTTGGATTATCTATATATAAATAAAGAATATCAGCCAATATATGTAATTTTTTTTAACTTCCTAATATCAGTACTGCCATCAGCCTCAAAAATCCAGTCTCAGTCGGTCTTTATGTTCCTATCAGAATGAACTGAAGTAACTTTGGTAATCACTTGACTTTTCCTTTAGCACCATCATCAGGTGAAACGTTCTTCTTTCTCAAATACCATATAACTGAAAAACTAACAAGATTCCTCATTATTAAATACTTTGTGTTTACTGCTAATTAGCACATGTGATGAACATGCTAGCATTGACATTGTGAGCATGTTAGAATGGTGATATATCAGCTTGAATGAATGCAGCATATAGCTGCACAGAGCCGCCAGCATAGTTATACACTCTTAGTCTTACCAGCAACAAGATCATGACTGGTATAGTTTTCACCTTTTGAGTTTGTGTGTGTGTTTCATTGTGACAAAATGTGGTACTGGAGACGCCTACTATAGCAGGAACTACCAAAGAAGCGGTTTTTGAGTCGTTTGCCAGGTGTCACATGCCTGTGGATGGATTTTGTCAGCACCGAAGTGTCACAACTGTGCAAGATGCAGTCACAAAACTTCACAGATGTGTAGTGGAAATCAAAATGAAGGCCAAGTTTCAAGATGGGAGTGATCCAAGCAAGGGTGCTCGAATTAGGGGGATAGGAGATAGGGAAAGGGCCATCGGCCTCCTCACTTTACACCCCTGACCAATTCGTTTTATGTCACCAATATATGTGAATTTCAATCTTTCTCATCCACATCAGATGAAATTTTATCTTTTCAATGTGCATGTGTGTGTTTGTGTGTGAGTGTTTCGTCCTACAATGCGTGTTTGTGTATGATCATGGCAAAATGTGGGTCCTGGAGACACCCACCGCCAAGGTGTCTTTGAGTACTTTGATGTAGGTGTATAGTTGAGATGAAATTGAAGGCTGAGTTTGAAGATGAGGTCCAACCCATGAGTGACAAGGTGAATATGTTCACAGATGTCGCAGCTGGTTTGATCCCATCACAAGATGGTGTCTAGTTAAGACCACAGGCATCTTCCATCTTCCATCTTTCTGTATTTTCAATTTGCACAGAAAAAAAACAAAACAGTGGAAATGCTGTAAATTTAAAATTGAAATTGAAATACTGCAAAAAACATTTTTAAATTTGGCTGAGGACAAGTTGGTACATTAGCATGCTAACACCCTAAAAAGATTGTAACTGGTAAACGTGACACCTGCAAAACATCTCATGTTGATGTTAGCATTTAGCTCAGAGGTCAGCTTCAGAACAAAGTAGAGTCTTGTCAAAAGTGGTCTGGTTTGAGAGCTGCTCACCTATATTGACAGTTACTGCAGGTGTTCAGATTGGTCTAATGTGTAAATGTGGCTCTGATGGGTGTGAAATCTTAATAACACTGGCACTCTGACAAGTACTGTGTAATACTGGTGTTTGTTGCAATATCTAAAATGTCAAACCCATAAAATTTACACTCCTGTCTGGAGTGACAAATACAAGCGCTGAAATGATTCGTGCTGCCGGTCATCTCGCCTTCCTTGCTTCACTGTGGTGGTCAGCTCCTCTGTGTCAGACTGTCTGTCTGCTCGGATTGGTTTTATTTCCAGTATCGTTCACGTCAAACAGAATCTGTCTGTCTCCCACACATCCTCTGCATATTTCACATAATCCACGAGGTGCAGCTGAGACCGCCGGCATATTCCCTCCCTGCAGGATGTGAGTGTGGTCCATGATAGAAAAATAAACAAGGGTTTTTCATCATGGGAGGCATCTCTCAGTCAAGGAATCCCAGGCAGACAGACTCGTCTTACTCGTGACAAATGTTTTTTTTCTCCCCCTTTTTTCTCCAAATCAACAAATTTCTGTTCCATATATCCATTTTATGCTGGCTTGTGAAAGGGTAAAAGAAACCACACTGTCCAAAAAAGAGTCTCCAAAGCGTCGAGAGAGCGCTTATGTTGGCAAAATGCACCATTTAATTGCTGGGCTTGTAAAAAAACACTATTTGTCTCAGGGATTCCCCCTCTCAAACTACACACACACACACACACACACAGAGCAACAGCCTGGCTTGTGTGCAGAGACATTTAGTCTTTGAAAAGCAGCATTGTGTGAAGGTCAGGAGAGCCTGTGGAATGGAGATCTATCGTTGTGACATTCTCCATTCTGTGAGCAAGGCTGGACAGGCAGCTCCTCTTACATAGGCACCAGAGGAGAGCTGGATAAAAGGCAAGGAGTGTATTAACGTTGTATATGAATGTGCATTAGTGTGTGTGTGTGTGTGTGTGTGTGTGCTGGAGCCCGAGGTGCATTAGAGAGACAGTGACTACTGAGATTCTGATCTTATTATGACTGTCTGCCTTTCAGACAGATCAGAGATGGGTGACTAACACACAGGGGTATCAGTGATGTCTTTCTTCAAAAGATGTCATGCACAAAAAGGCCCACACAGACTCGCAAACTTTTTGTCCTGATACTGCTTCTATTAAACATTGAAGGGATAGTTCAGATTATTTGAAGTGGGGTTGTATGAGGTACTTATCAATAGTCAGTGTATTACATACAGCAGATGGAGGTTGACACATCATCAGTTTTGGAGAAGAATAGGGTAGCACCTGCTTAAAAGCTAAGTGATGTTCTGCTCTGGACAGGATCAACAACAAAAGGTATGTTAGCCACACAGTACTTTGTATATAGAATATTTTCATAACTTTACCTTGGTCTCAGACAGTGTTTTCCAAAGACAAACCACTGATAAGCCAAATGTTGCCTTCTCCAAACCAACCATGGGTGAAGTCAGTCATTTTACCTCAGAGAGCACGAGAGTTGCTGGTCTGCAGCTGCTTCTATCTGTTTGTTTGTTTGTGTTCATGTGTGATTGTGGTGAATCCGATCTATCCTGTTAAAACACTGAAGTCACACAATAACACAAACTACTGAAGCAGCAGTTTAGCAGCAACTCCTGTGTTCTGTGGGGTAAAATTACTGATTTCACCCATGGGGTTTAGTTGGTTTGGAGAGAGTGCTATTTAGCAAATATAACAGCGGTTTCCTGTCAGAAAATGCTGTCTGATGGCAAAATAAAGCAGTGAAAATATTCTAAATATAGTGTACACTTCACTTAATATTGATTTCTTTAGGTGGACCTTTATCAGGTGGCTAAAATACATTTTACTATAAATAATACACTGACCATTGACAAGTACAACCCCACATTAAATATCTCTTAAACTGAAGGTGGAGTAAATTATGGTTGCTTCGACTTGTAGCTGAAATTTAAGGTGCAGAAACTGCAGTATGAACTAATCCCAATGATGCCATCAGTTCTGTGAATTCATGCAACACAACATCAGGATGGTGTAAGGTCACAGTTCCAGCACATGCCCAATACTGCTGCCACAGCTGCTGTGTTACATAGGCCAGTGTTTGAGATATGTTTGTGGTTACTGGACTTATTTCATAATAAGTGAACTTTGAGCATTTTCAAGGACAGAGAGTTTGACAAAGGATGATCTTTCATAATCATTCTCAAGAAATGAAACCACGGGCAGGGTGGTGATTTACAAAATATGTTAGAAACAGGACAGAAACAACCACAACCTCCCCCTTTTCACTTTTATTTCCTCTCTACCTTCCTCTTTTTTGTCTCTTTTCCCATGTACTCCCTGCCACTCTATCAGGTTTATCATTACACTGTATTTTCTTGTAAATGACCCTCTGTACATTTCCAGGTTGGCAGCAGGTCGCTCTGTAAATATTTGTCGAGGACTGCCTCAGGAATAACTTAGAGGAATGTCATGCGCAACAGAGAGCTGACAAGCCAGCAGTATCGATCTGAACTGCTCTCAGTTGCAGTTACACTTTCTTTTTAACTGAGATCTGATATCACTATTTATTGCACTGCTTTGTTGAATACTCAATTCTGATTGGTCAGTCCCGCCATTCTAAGGTCTATTATTTCTGAATAGCAGACTGTTGCTATGAATAACAGAACGTTGCTATGGACGCAGTTCTGATCATAGACTCTGAAGAACTTAGTGGAAGCAATAAAATCTTTTTTTAATATTTGTTGGGGTTTTATGCCGTTTAATTGATAAGTAAGCTGAAGTGAGGACAGGAAAGGGGGAGAAAAAGGGGGGAAGGTGACATGCAGCAAAGGGTCGCTGGCTGAAATTGAACCTCTGCTGAGGTCTCACATCTCTAGTATATGGGGCACATGCTCTACCAACTGAGCTACCAGGGTGCCCCCAAAATCATTTTTAAAATAATATAATAATTTTTAAATCAACATTTTGTTTCAAATTATTGATTTTTTTAGTAAGTGGCCTGTAATAAGTGGGATAGTGTACAGTGAGCGGGTCATTATTGTGAAATAAACTTCTGCACCACCCCATTATTTCTCAATAATGACCAACCCACTGTACATTATCCTTTACCAGAAAACCACTGTATATCTTCTCTTAAAGTCTTGTTATGGAAAAAGACAGCTATTTGCTGTACTACAGCAATAACTGGTTTTAAGCTGATTATCAGTATCTGATTTAAAACACGTGTAACGGCAGCTGCAACGTGGAGTTTTCAAGCCAGGAACAGTGGTGGTGACACAGGCATGGCCGGCAGTGTTTCCTGTAGGTGTGTCTGAATCCATTCAAACTACCTGAATCACTGGGTCATCCTGCTCAGATGAACCCAACCCTAAACTGTTAACTGACAGAGCGTGGAGGGAAGATGGCTTTATCTAATTTAAGACCAACCGTTAGAGCCCAGACCAGTTTAGTTATAGTCCATCTGAATATTCACTGTTTACAGCTTTGGCCAGAGGTATGATGTAGCTACACATTTACCAGATTATGTTGTAGTTTCTCTTTCATTTGGCCTTCACTCACTGATAAAAAATGTGAGGAATCTACAGTCTGTTAACATTCAACAGGTTTTCATGGCTCATGTTCTGCATAGACAATGTGAGGTGACTGGTTGTTGGAGCACCACCAAAATCTGGATAGAAATGAAAGTCCTCCAGATGAATCATCATTGCAAAAGATGAGGAACTGCATTACAAAATGTTTGTTTTTTAATTCAAAACTCACAGATTCAATCATTCTTTTTTTTTTTTTTTTCAAATTTCTGTAAGAAACAGCAAATCACCAAGCAACAAGTGGAAGATTTGAATTTAAAAACAATAATTCAGCAGTTTAAATCAGTTACTATAGTTATTGGGGATTAATGCAGTAATGCTGGGACAGTTTTTTGATCCCCAGTGGCAACAATGAAGTATTTTATTTGCTTCAGCTCTGATTCACATTCTTCTCAAAGGAAATAAGTGCCTGACACTTGTGAGTGTTTTGGTGTTCAGAGCCATTTGTCATACTAAACTAATGGCAAAATGTTATTTCTGTGAAACAAACTGGAAATACACAAAACGTATGGCCACAACATGCAGCATTATTAAATTAATCAGGATACTTTATTCAAACAATAGACCCTTTTACAGCCAAAGTCATCGAAAAGCTGCACGCGTATTTCAGCAACAGAAGCAGCAGTCTCCCTGAGTCATCCAGACGAGTTATCACTCTGCAAACGTTGAATTAAACATTTTACCAGCCCCAAAAACATCAGAATGTCTGGTTGTTCCACATACGATAGGCCAGAATCGATATTCCAGTGGTCAACTTAAGTTATTCAGAATTCTGACAGGATCACACCCGTTTCAGAGAAATTGGCGGTGTCTATGGCTGCGAGCTATTGAACGTGTTGACTTTACTGAGGATGCTCGTGTTTGCACCGTCCACTGACAAACTGTTGTGGTCGAACTGCAAAACTGCACCCGCAGCCTGCTCAGTGTTTATAAACTGTGAAAGGGTCTGTATGTAAGTTCTGCCGCTAGGGATGTCTCTCACATTAAAACTAACAAAAGACGTAGTTTAATGATGTTGTGAAGTAGCGTGGGATCATGGGAGTTGTTTTCCTCACTTTTAAATGACCACCATTGCTGATGAAAATCTATCTGACAGGACTTAGGCAGAAATCATGGACAAGGTAATATTAAACTTATACTCACATTATGGTCAGTCATGTTCACTGATTTCCTTCCGCAGTTTCTAACATATTCCGTGTTGTCCTGGAAGATATAGCAGCTAGCAACTAGCTAGCAACAGCTAGCAGAAAACACACTATTAGCTTGAATATATTATGGATTTCTCTGTTTGAACATAAAAAATATGTGACATATGTCTTAGATGTTTTAATGCATAAATGTTATATATAATAGCTTTAACGTGTGCATGTTAGGGTTAAAAATATGTTCAAATAGATATTCACAGTGGTTAAAATACTAAAACCAGCTGTCTTTACTGGCTCTCTATACAGACAGGATCAATCTTACAAATAACAGTCCAGCGGTTGTTAGTGTTCTTCTCATTGTGCGCTTTAGAAGTAAGTGAAAGTCACTTACAATTGCCCTGTATCTCACCGGTTAAATGGCTCTGATTTGTGACATGTCACTTTCTCAGTTGTCACTGCATTGCATCACTTCACATCTGTCTCCTGATGTGATGCAATGACAGTGAGTCATTAGCGAGTTTGTCAGCTCCACCAGGAACCCTGGTTCTAGTTTATCAGGTGCTCCATGATAGTTTCAGTGATGTGGTTTTCACAAACATACCTGACATGCATTTGCAAGGCCTGAAACAAACACGTGTTGTGGAAACAATTTAGATAATCCATGGATCGTTCTGCTAAGTATTTAGAGGAATGTTGTAAGCTTTAAAACAATGCCATCCTCATGAAAGCTATTCACAAGTGCTCTGCTCTTTGTCATAGTAAATGCACACGCACGTCTTATTTATGCTGCATTGTTCTTCCCTTACATGCGCCAGGTGCTCCAGTGCAAGATCAAACTTCAATAAAGACCTACAACATGACCACAACAGGTTCTTCACCTAGTCTTTGCCACCGTGGGGAGTCAGAACACAGAGGGGTGTGTGAACATGGATCAAAGGATCCGCCGCCGATTCTCTTTCATGTTTAACAAAAGCGATTAAACACGGCCTCTGACTGAAAACTGCGGCAGTGGAACATTCCAGCAGAGAAACATGATATGTTGGAAAAGGAGCTTTGAAGTTACCTGAGTGCTGCTGCTTCATCATAGGTTTACTCAGGTTACTACAGCCGGTCTGTATACTGGGCTGGAGATGGAGATGGAGATAGAGGCCAAGAAAACGTGTGTAAAGCAGTATCATCTCTGTGAGTCAGTCCTGCTTGTGTAAATTATGTTTGCTTCAGGTTTTACCTGTACAAAGGTACAAGGAGGTGGCCCCAGGCTACACTTAGCACACTTCCCCTACTCTCCCTCCTTTCATTGCTGCTCTTGCCTCCACACCTCATTTATCACATTCCGGTATTTTCCTGTCACAACCTGAATTTGCACTGAAACACTGTGTCAGAGGGAATGTGTGTGTTGTGTGCATGTCATGGAGGTGAGCTATTACTCCCCTAAAAGGATAAATCATTGCCATCTGTAAATCCTACGAGTGTTATTTGAAATCAGAAACACTTTGTTATTGTGGTCCATTGTTGGCTTTAAACAGAGGACAAATTTAAAGGAAAATTACTGTTTTTTTACAACTTGGGTTTTATTTTTGTTGATCTAGCTTGCGGTTCAATCATTAGCGATAATGCTGTACTCACCAAGTTCCCAGCTCTTAGAACAGGGCAGTACTGATAAAAAGAAATCAACAGGGCAGCAAATACAGGCTTCCAGATGATCAGACAGGTTGTTACAAAAGCCCTCCACTCTCTCTGGTGTAGTACATTTCGGTCCAGCACCGCAGCCTTAATGTCTTGTTCTGTGCGTCTTCTCCAGGTGGTTAGGTCGTCCTCTGTTTCAACAAACCCCCACATTAATCAACTTAGTTGGAAAAGAAAACTAAGGCAAACAGTAAAATTATTACCCCAACTGTCCATTTTAAACAGCCTTCAGTTCACAGATAGGTCCCGGTCCTGCCACAGTTGCCCTACTTCATAACTCTCCTGTACAATGAGGGATTAGTGAAATTACCATTACATAACTTTATCCTTAAATTTAACCTTAAGCTGGGCATACAATGTACGATTTGAGCCCGTTTCTGGCCCGATTTTTGAGACACATGTTAGAGTCTGACCAAATTTCTGCTTTGTTGAGCGTTGTTTGCTGTACAGTGTATGAGTTACACATATGATGTTTGTCAATTTGAAAGATAATTTTACAAAACAAGAAAGTCACAAATGAAATGAAATGAAATGAATTACAGAAAGTTTTGTCAGCAAAACACAGGCTAACTGACAGTTATATCTCCACTCACACACTGTTTAATGTCAGACGTAAGCTATCAAAGTAAAGTGATGAACTAAAGTCATGAAACAGATATCACTTCTATACTGACAGTTCTTAATAGCTTCCATTAAACTTTTTTGCCATTGGACAGTCTTTGAAATGATCTTATCTCAGAGTGCACAAGCTCAACACTTTAACCATTACTGCATATTATATCCAGATTTAATAGCCCTGGTGCCCGGCCGTCTCTTGACATAACAACATTTCATAGTAATGTTGCTTAGTAATGCTTGGCATGCCAGCAATGGCTGAGGTAGGAGCATACTTGAGAGTATAGTAAGGCCCTCGTGGGATTTTTATACACATTCCATAGAAACAAAGCAAAAGCTCATAAAACGTCTTCTCTTTAACGGGAAGCTCGGCTCTTAAACCTTCAGAAATGAGACGCCTTTTGCTTTGGAGACTCAGAATGCCAAAAACAACCAGGAAGTGTTTTGACTCCTACTGTATGTGTAAAAATACTGATGTAAAACTGAAATAGCAGCTTCCCACCGGTTGTGCCCATGCCCAGGGGGATTATGGGAAAGTGCTACCACCATACCGATGGCTGCCCATTGTGGTATTGTGTGTTGTGCCTGCCTTCAAATGCCCAGACAGGGCTTATTTTCCATTTATTCATTTGAAGGTCAAAAGTTTTGCAGTAAAACACACAAAGATTTCTTGGATGAGGCCAACACCCCCTCCCTCTGCCCTTTTATCCTCACAACAATCACACTTCCTCACTTCAAACACTTTGTTATTTCAGCTTTTTTGTGTTTATGGAGGGTAGACTGAATATCCACTGCTGTATGGGGGTCTAGTGAGGCCATATCCTCTTAAATTGTACACTACTATTAGCTCAAGCAGTCTATAAACATCAGCCTTGTTATGTTTATACGTTTTTAGCTCAAAATTATCATGCAGCATCTGCGACGAGGCCACCAGCATTTCCATGGCATCACAGCAGCAGTGATCTCACACAGGCCACCCTCTTCTTGACGTCTCTCCGCCTGTCATTTCTGAGAGTTTCCGGCCTCCGCTCTGTTCTTCCTCCCTCGTTGGAACTGTTTTGAGTCAGGAACTGGTCAGGGAGGAATGTGGTGGTACAGCAGCAGCGTGACACAGACAGTTCACCCACACAGACACATCAGAATTCAAAGAGAAGGAGGGGGAATAAGTGAGAAAAAGGTGAGGTTGAGGGACCTACGTGTCATTGAGGTGTCGGGACTCTCTGACTAATAACGCATTCAAGTGTATTAAAGAGAAAACCACATTTGTAGAGGGTTCCGTTACTGTATGAAGGAAGTACAGATGCTAATATAACCACAATGGGTCAAATATAGCAAGGAAGTGACTCAAGTGTGGCATCCTACATTCTTAGCTGTCATTTTTCTGAAGAATAAGAAGTCCGTTACACATTCAGTCTGTGAACTGACTTTTTGTGATTTGCATATGCTTTTACAGTGTGCTTCCAGGTGTATGAGCATGTATGTTTGTTGTTCATTCCTCCATGCCAGTGACCGGAGTGGCCGGAGGAATTATATTTTCTGGATGTACATACATCTGTACGTCTGTCTGTCCATCCGTCCCATTCTTGTGAACATGATATCTTGAGAATGCCTTGAGAGAATTTCTTCAAAACTTGGTACAAACATCCATTTGGACTCAAGGATGAACAGATTACAAATTGGTGGTCAAAGGTCAAAGGTCAAGGTCAGTGTGACCTCATGTCCTTCCCATTTTTGTGAACGTGATATCTCAGGAACACCTGGGTGGAATTTCTTCTAATTTGGTACAAATGTCCACTTGGACTCAATGTTCAACTGATTTAAATTTGGAGGTCAAAGTCAAGGTCACTGTGACCTCAGCAGACACATTTCTAGCCACAACTCAGTACAGATGAAATGGGATAAAATTAGTAATTATTGCCATTATATATCAAAAAAGTCAAAGGTCAACTGACATCATTATATTGTGCAAAAATACTCTCTAACAGTCCTCTGTCGTCCTCTGTAAAAATAGTCTCTAAGTCAAGACATCATGTTTCTCACTGGGAATTATTCACTGGAATCAGATGTCAACTTCCATTTTACCAAAATAAATAAATAAATAAAAATTTTTAAAAAATTACACTTTAATACTTTTTATTAAATTCCTTCAGAGTCTTCACTACATACATTATATGAGTTGGGACAGACATGGATGTGACAGCAACTTGACTGGTTGGTGGAAGCACATGGCCGCAAGTTTTCTATCTGTACTGTGACTCAGGAAGGGTTTAAGGACTGATGAAGGCCCAAACTGAGAAATCATATTTAGTTTAGTTTGTGAAATTTGTCTCCTGGCTGTCTCCACTAGTTTCAAATGGGCATTGCAGAATATGCTCACGAGTAATCATGTCCCATGTATGTGTGATACAGTAACTGATGTGTCATGTGGTGCGAATGTACTGATCACCACGTGTCTTTCACTTTATCATCTCATCACACCAGGATGCATAATCAGTGCACGTCTGAATATTTACAAAATGGATTTTGGTCACATTGCTGGATCTCATGATCCTGAAGGGAAAAACAAACAGTGGTACATTTATAGGACACTGGACTATTTGCACTTTCGGTTACCTGTAAATCCCACAAACTGCAACAAAACAAGAGCTTTAAGGCCATTATTACAAACTGATTAACCAGCAACTAGCAGTTATGACTCCTTCCCGACATCTACTTTGCCTATTCTGTGGAAGTGTAGAAACAGCAACAATAGCAGACCAACCGTTTTCTGTCAGTCTCCAACCACAATATAAGCCCTGGCCTATGTTATGTAAAGTATTTCCACGGCAGCTGCTCCATGTTTCCATTTACAGTAAATACTCAGAGTGAGGCGGTGTAGAAAAAGAAAGTGTATGGTTATTCTTACTTCAGATTTTATCTCTCCTATGTCCCTGTTTTTTTTGTTTGTTTTTTTGTTTTCTTTTTTTAATGTATTATGACCCTTGTATGTCTTAATGGCTTTTAACACCATGCCGGAGGACTACGGTTGGAAACTAGCCTTTGGCTAACACTGGCACATTTACAGAAATGTATGATGAATGTGCACTGTCCTCTTTAAATAAATAAATTAAAAAAAAAAAAAAAAGTGCATGTGACAAATCTGTGTTTAAACTTTTACAGTAGCTGGCCCCTCACCTCTGTAAATAACCCCTGTAAATACAGGGAATATCTGATTGTCAGTGTGCTCTGGAAGGAGTTGGAAAAAGAAGTGGCTGGTTCAGGGGTTCAATCATTAGACAGCCAACCAGTCATAATTAACAATATAGCCACTCACTGTTTCCACGGCTACACACCACAATGTTTCACATTTTGAGAGGCAAACACCAGTCCCAATTATGTAATTGCTGAGGTTTGTTTTCAGTGTGTATGAGAGATATTAATATTTTGAAGTTTGGGAGACTCTACATGTAAATGTCTTAATGTTTAACAACACCAAAAATGCAGGACAAAAATTATTACTGTGGGAATCAATTAGAATATTAATATAATGAAGAATATTAAAGACATGTTTTAGCATATATAAAAATTGCTCTTTTCTATTCTTTTCACAAAAAAGTTTTCTCGTTAAAGTCTTTGAAATGACATCTACTCTTTCTTCCTCATTAAAAACATGAAAAAGGCCTCAAGGCCTCAAGGCCACGTCACTCTTTTGCAAGTTGAATATTGGACCAGGATTAGTTTCCAAACTACACTGCCCGGCCAAAAAAAAAGTCACCACCTGGATTTAACTAAGCAAATAGGTACGAGCCTCCTATTGGATAATTACTGCATGGGCGATTATCTTTCAGCTGGCAACAAGTTATTTAACCCCAACTGGTGCAATGAGTTGCTTCTCATTTCCTAAACAACCATGTCGAAAGACACATCCCATGGTCGTGGAAAAGATGTTAGTCTGTTTGAGAAGGGTCAAATCATTGGCATGCATCAAGCAGAGAAAACATCTAAGGAGATTGCAGAAACTACTAAAATTGGGTTAAGAACTGTCCAACGCATTATTAAAAACTGGAAGGATAGTGGGGACCCATCATCTTCGAGGAAGAAATGTGGCCGGAAAAAAATCCTGAATGATCGTGATCGGCGATCACTTAAACGTTTGGTGAGATCAAATCAAAGAAAAACAACAGTAGAACTCAGGGCTATGTTTAATAGTGAAAGTAAGAGCATTTCCACACACACAATGTGAAGGGAACTCAAGGGATTGGGACTGAACAGCTGTATAGCCTTAAGAAAACCACTAATCAGTGAGGCTAACCGGAAAAAAAGGCTTCAATTTGCTAGGGAGCATAAAGATTGGACTCTGGAGCAATGGAAGAAGGTCATGTGGTCTGATGAGTCCAGATTTACCCTGTTCCAGAGTGATGGGCGCATCAGGGTAAGAAGAGAGGCAGATGAAGTGATGCACCCATCATGCCTAGTGCCTACTGTACAAGCCTGTGGGGGCAGTGCTATGATCTGGGGTTGCTGCAGTTGGTCAGGTCTAGGTTCAGCAACAGTATGTGCTCAAAGAATGAGGTCAGCTGACTACCTGAATATACTGAATGACCAGGTTATTCCATCAATGGATTTTTTCTTCCCTGATGGCACGGGCATATTCCAAGATGACAATGCCAGGATTCATCGGGCTCAAATTGTGAAAGACTGGTTCAGGGAGCATGAGACATCATTTTCACACATGGATTGGCCACCACAGAGTCCAGACCTTAACCCCATTGAGAATCTTTGGGATATGCTGGAGAAGGCTTTGCGCAGCGGTCAGACTCTACCATCATCAATGCAAGATCTTGGTGAAAAATTAATGCAACACTGGATGGAAATAAATCTTGTGACATTGCAGAAGCTTATCGAAACAATGCCACAGCGAATGCGTGCCGTAATCAAAGCTAAAGGCGGTCCAACGAAATATTAGAGTGTATGACCTTTTTTTTTGGTGGCGACTTTTTTTTTGGCCAGGCAGTGTATTTGTGATGTCACAAATCATGCTTTTAAGCCCAACCCTGAAAATGGGATTTTCAGTGAGCACATAGAAACTTTCCACTTTCAACAGATGAATGTAAAAACAATCTCCTAGTGTCAAACTCTGCACATAAATTCTTCTGAAGCTCAAACACTCAACTGCAGGAACAAGAAGAAAAACAATTTTTTTAATAGAAGGGAAGTTTGTACTGAATGCAACACATAGACTGTGCTGATTTTTACCAGAATTGTGTTGGTCTTCTACAAACAAGAGCCTAAAGCATCAGAATAATTTTTCAGCAATCATTATAATCCAATCTGTTCTCACCCGAATTCGGCATCTGATACTGAAGCACAAGGTACCCTTCAGAAAGCCTTTTTAACACGTGATTAACACTGTGAAACACTCGCAGCTTGGGTAGGTTTTGGCACAAAAATTACTTAGGTTCGGTTTAGGATAAGCCCATGTTTGGGGTTCTAATAAGTATGTCCTGTATGTAGTCATGTGACCTTACTGAAGCAACTTGCAAGATAAAAGTCACATGACACATAACGTGTGCCTTAAAATTTTTAATGAGGTTTTGGTTTCACATGGGACACAAACCCCAGTGTCCTGGATGAAAGTCCTGGATTTGTCTGAACCATCGATTCACCCCACCTCCCTCTTGATACTACAATGAGAGGCGAGGCAGTTCATACAGCTGCAGATGGGATGCATCTCTTTCAGACTGTGTGCATCTGCATGAGATGCTGAGAGGTGGTGACAAATCTTTCGTACATGAAGAGTTGGGAATGAGAGTGGGCTGTATAATCAAAATCAGAAATTCTTCACATGATATTGATATGGAAGTTTGTATTTTTTGACATTTAATTCTGGTGATGAAAACAATTGCATGCTGAACAATGACAAGGAAAGAACTCAGTGACAGCGTTATCCTGAGTTCTACGCTGGCAGATAGACTAACTTGTAAGAGAAGCAGGATCAGCAGTGCATCTGTAGAAGTAATTGTTGTCACTGACTTCAACAACAGTGACAACTTCTAGAAAAACTGACAAATCATAATAAAATAAGTAACCAATCTAGTCTCTCAAAACGTAGTCTGGTTTTATTCATGTTTACATTCACAAGCCAGTTAGTCTTTTTATAAACTAGCAAACAACTGCTAACTAACTGACTTCTGTACAGCATTTAGTCAGTATTTAATACACTGTATGTGTGTGTGAGTGTGTTTGCCTGTGTGTATCTGTTTGTGTGTGTCTGTTTTACTTTACGTAAAAAGCAGATGACAGCTTTGAGACTGAGCAGAAACACAAACTAAATGTTCAGACATTAGTTTCAATCCCTTCACATCCTCTTCTTCCCCCAGTTCCCTCTTTTGTTTATTTTTAGTTAATTTATAATTTTGTATTTTTAGTGTGTTCACAGTTACTTTAGGATACGAACACCCACTTCTAAAGAAAGCCTCTTGAAATAGCACGACCGACAGACAGACGGAATAAAACGTAGCTATGTTGGTAAGGAACAGGGTACTGGAAAGAAAAAAAGGAAAACAAAGAACAATCTTTGTGTTTATGCAAGACGGGCCTTTTCTTGGGTGTGTAAGGTCAGCAGTGTGTCGTCAGTGTGTGTGTGTGTGTGTGTGTGTGTGTGTGTGCGCATGTGTGTGTGTGTGTGTGTGTGTGTGTGCGTGCGTGTGTGCCTGTCTGTGTTTCCGTTTGTGGTGCTTATGACTGTGCAGTAATCAGCCAGGAGGAAAAGCCTGTCCGAGTGCAGACAGCGTATCTAGCCTGAGGATCCACCCGTTCTCTCACACACATGCATAGCACAGCCCTATTTGACAGGCTACAGACAACAATGTGTAGGGTTTAGATTACAAAGCATTTAAAAAAAGCAATACCAGGAAGAAGCAAATGAAAATTTTCACCAAATGGAATGGGCCAGTGAGACAACACTGCAGCACTGTTTACTAGAGTATAAATAGGCACAATGGTCTTGACAGAAGGGTTATTTTTAACAACCGTGAAGCAAACTTGATATTGAGATAAGAGGATGGAAAATTGTGTCGGACAGAACAAAAAGGAGAAATGTGTGGGGTGAGTGTTAGGGAGGGGTGAGATATACGCCAGTAAAACAAAAACAAATCTAAAATTCCTGCTCAGGCTTTATGGCCAAGTTGTACCAAGGCTTGAGAGTTGACAATCATAGGGTGTAAAGGCTCAATATTTTTTTTTTACCACATATATTTGCTGCATGTTCACATTGATAAATTTGAATTATAGATGTAGAATATGAATTTTGTATATTTTACAGTTGTGGTTTGCTGTCATAATTTATAAACTTATATTTTTATCAAACTTAAATTTGTATTAACAAACCTTAAGGAGCATCAGAATACTTCTTTAAATAATAAATTTAAATGCCACTGTGTTAGACCAGTTCTATCATCTCTATCTTTGGTTTGTCACTTCTGGGCTACTGTAGAAATATTGGTGGTGCAAAACTGCAGCCTCCATGGAAGAGGACCCGCACCTTTTGTAGTTATAACAGCTCACTCTACGGTAACAACAACACAGTTAATTTATGATGATTAAAAACTAATGAAAACATACCTCTAAATATTATATTCCATTTCTGCTATATTGTAATAACAAATCCCAGTAAATTTACACACTGGACCTTTCATACAAGTTTTTAGTTTTTGGGTCTCCTGCGGTCAGCACTTCATAACAGACTAAAAATCACTTAACACTTGATGGCCTTGAAAAGTTGACATGCTAACATGTTAAACATTTGCTTGTTTACACATCCAGCAGACAATGAACAGCATTATAGCATTCATTTTGAGTCGTGTTCCTGTTGCCACCTCCTCCGACGCCTGAGGGAAATATATGGCTCTTACATGCTAGCTAGCTGCTAACTTTGTCTGCTGTGAGCATTTTTGTGAAAAACAAGGTTAATGAGAGCAGTGAGAATAAACTTGTAAAGTTACCTGCTACAATTCTAAAACAATGAGCTCAAAGCAGGACATAGAGCTCAAGGGAACAGAAGGGAGTTTTTTGACGTCACCTTTCACATTACATGTACGACCAGTCATTTGATCCAAAGCTCATCAAAAGATATTGATAGGTGCATCAATCAGCATGTAGAATGGATGTCATGATAATAATAATACAAAGGTACAACAACAATGACAAAATTCAGCCAATAACACTGGATATGTTGTTAAAATAACGTTACTTAAACTAAAAATCACTCAACTCATGCTAAGTTTAAAATGTTTCCTCCTTTTGCGTGAAAAGTTGGATGCCACCATTTGCATACTGGTTTTTATTAATTTGTCATTAATGCCTGATGAGCCGCCTCAACACAAAGTACTTCCATTCACGACTTAAACTGCTTTTCTTTTTGATGAGTTGAGGTGTAGCTGTTGCTGCAGTTGCACTTCTATAGTGTGCTGTAGTTCTTCCTTGCTGGTAAACATTCTTCTTCTTCCTTTGGTATTTAACAGCAGACTAAAACATTTTAGTTGTATGCTGTCCTCATCAGGTCCAGAAGAAAATCTAGTGTTGTCACGTTTACGTTACAAAGATGTATTACAGTAAAAGTTAATCTGTCAGAGTCAGCTCTGCAGTGCATATCTTGGGACATAAATGCATTTAGGAAATTAAGACTCCTTCACTGACTCACACACAGCGATTAATGACGAAGAAAAATCATCCTTCGTCATTAAAAGCCATGACAAAGATGATATTATCTCCTTGCTTTCAAAATAGAAAACGATAAGAGACAGACAGAATTAGAAATAGGGTGTGGGAGCTCCTGAAGACAACTGACTAACCTTGACCAGGAAAACTCTAACCTCACTGTAACTGTCTACTGTAAGCCTCCTGTGACACACAAGCACACAAAACATTTCTTTCAGCCTCACAAAGACAGAAACATCTGCAATCAATTACTCCCACCCACCCACCCAGCTATACAATCCAATAATGACTGTGAAACGCAACAGCAATTTTCTTTTATGATGTTGTTTTCCCTGCTTGGCATTGCTTTCAGTAACTATAGAGATGGACAGCAAAGGCTGGCACTGACTAGAGAAGGCTGTTCAATTCGACTCATCGGTCATATCAGGCGGGAAAAAAACAACATCCACCATTAGTAAGTTCAGAGGATGCACTACCGCTGGTTTTCCCTGGCTGTTTTCTCTATATAAGGTGGTATGATAAGATCCTACACACACACTCACACACAGGAGTGACAGGAATGTCAGTCCTGGACAGTAGCCAGTAACTACTCATGGCTCTTCAGACCCAGGGCCCAGCAGGGGATGAAGTGAGTCCACTGTGAACCAAAGCCTCTCAGACAAAGACTTGTGGCATGGTGATGTCACTTCCTGGCAGGCCGTAACGCTGTTTGATGTGGAGGACGAGGGGGCGAGGTGATACCCCACTGAGATGGACGTAGGTCGGAAGAGAGGAAGCAGGGCTGTTAATGAGCACAGAAGCAGGAGGATGTTGTGGTCAGCTGCAGTGCGGCTGCTTGGTTTACCTCAACTCATTTCCTTTTCAGGCCTCTGCAGCACTGAGAGCAGCTCCTGGCCTGAGTTTTAGGTCGGAAATAAAAATAACAAAAAAACAATACAGAGATATGGAGGGAGTGTTTGAGGAGGGACGGGAATTCAGTGACAATAAAGATGTCAGTGAGGAGTCTGTAATTAGAGTGAAGGAACTCCCAGAGCTGCAAACACACCTGCACTCTCGAACAATCACACCACTGTCTTAGAAAAGAGAACTGAGGCCTTATAGAGAGGGTGTGTGTGTGTGTGTGTGTGTGTGTGTGTGTGTGTGTGTGTGTGTTTAGAGAGATGAAGAGAAAATGAAAACAGGTGGGGAGATGTGTGATTGAATTCCTGAAGTGACAGCTCTGAATGTTAGTTACAAAAATAACCTTAAAAAACAAACTGAGTGGTTTCATGGCAACCTGAAAGTCCCAACAGTTTTAGTGATGTCAGACAGTCCTGTGGACATCAATTGGTGTCACAGCCTTTGTAAAAGAACTAAAAGAAGCATTCAGTGCGATTCAAAGACCCTAGACCTAGCTGATCCGCTGACACGTTATCCTCATCTGAGCTCACATTGAGGTTTAAAGGGATAAATTTCACTTAGAGCCCTGACATACAAGCAAGCCTCAAAGAGCCAATGCAACAAAGGTTGACCTATCAAATGCTTTGTGTTGCCACCTGATGCCTCTTGTCTCCTGTTAAAGTTGCATTTGAACACACAGCAAGTGAGTAGTGAAAAAACATCAGACAGCTGAAAAACCATACCATTATCATGCCACTGTGAATATATGAATGGCTATATTCTTGTAAAATAAATGGTAAATGACTACATTTATGTAGCTCATATAGTTTTTTGATGCTCTTTCATGCACACACAGATGGCAGTGAACTACTACCAAGGGTGTTGACGTGACTATCAATCAGGATCAATTTGACTCTTCAACATGTAGATAGGAGGTGGGGATCACAACATCAACCCTGTGATCAGCTCTACCTCCTAAGCCGCAGCTATGTGACAATAAAATCTTGTTTCTTGAACAAAAGTGTTGTTTTGCTTTACTCTGGCGTCATATCAGCCAGTTGTTATTTTGGAAGAGGAGGTTGCGGTAGAGTAAAAACTTTCACAAAACTGCCTCTGTCACTTCTTGCTTGTTGCAGTGAGCGTGTCAAGACAGGTGTTTCCAAGAATTGTATAAATATGTAACCTATCTATAATTTGTGTTTGGTGCTAATTAGAAAATGTTAAAGTACTAATATGATAAACTAAGATGGTTAACTTACCTGCTAAACATGAGCATGTCGGAGCAGCAAGTGTGGCTTAGTCCACACTCAGACAGGATCAGGCACTGCAGCGGGTTTTGCAGCGGTGTGAGGGGTGTGCAGGGGTGTTTATTTGTGCTTAGAACATAAACGCTGTGAAACAATAAGGAAATTGCTTTTTAATTCTTTATTTCATGAGCTCTCTCGCTACCAACGCTCCCTCACCACAGTCAGTCTTTACCTTGCATGACCACATGGCTGCTCTCTCACAATTACAAACAAATGGACACAACTCTTAAATTTTCACAATTTCAACAGCTGCCAGTGCTGACAATTTGACATGTTCAATATCAGCCAAACAGCAGCCGATAATAGACAAGGCAACAGTGCCAGACACGGTGCAAAAGCTGTTGGCGATGGCCAGTCACAGACACTCACCAAAAGCTCAACAGCACCTCACAGTCCACTGTTAGCTTGATATGTCAGGGATCTTAGATTTTTGACGCTGGTGTCAAAGGCAGTGCTTGATGATTCTGTAGTCAATCTTCCAAGTTTTCTTCCACTGAAGCTGTGACAGTTTGGGTTGGGTTGTAGGAGTGACTCCAACTAATCTGGCTCCCAGAGAGAGGATCAGAGGATGTATAAAAACAACTGCTCCCACGGGGATGTGTCACATTCAGATGGGGGCCCTATTGTCCCCCGACAAAGCTTTGGTGCTATGTCACATTCCCGAAATCCACGCTGGGGATGGGGGCTCGGGGAAGGAGTGATATTTTTCACACCAAGGCACAAAGCCACAGAGCGTCGGTCTCCGTGACTCACACATGGGGAGGAAAAGAGGCTGAGTAATCACAATAATAACCACCATCATCCTGTCGTCTCGACAGTTGCTACTAACCGGGACTCCTCACCCAATCAGTGCAGTAACAGAGCATCAGATCACTCTTCAAGATGAGACAATATTGCTGTTGAATCAGCTGTGTCTGCTGAGCACGCTAATTGTAGTGTTACTAATCACTTCCATCTCTCAGCCAGTAATGGGGCAGATTTTAGCAGGGCTTTTCACATGGCTGAGTTCACTAAAGTGGCCCGCTGGGGCCTGACTTTCTGCCTTGTACAAAGCTAGCTGTCGTGTGTGGTGTGTTGATAAAGACAGAACAATCTGGACTGAGAGATTAGCTGTGGTGTAATGGGCTGAGATGAAAACTAGATGTCATCTCTCTGCCAACCAAGTGCTGCTACGGGTCCAGCCCTTTCTCCCTCTCAGTGTGTGTGTGTGTGTGTGTGTGTGTGTGTGTGCTGGCAGAGGGAGGTCAGGGGCGCGTCTGCCACGAGCTCAGCTCTCGCTCAGAGAGAAGCCATCATCCATGACCTCATCCAAGGAAAAATCCCCCTCTCCTGCCTTCCTCTCCTCCCTCTTCTCTCCTCCAGCAGCTGAGCCCTGAGTGCTCCCGCTGCATTCCTGCTCTCTGAACAGCTCCCACACTGTCTCGAGGCTGCGGCAGGAGAGAGGGAACACACAGAGGAACAGTGGGTGGACGGACAGACGGAGAGCAGCAGAGGGGAAAGTCTTGCTGAGGTCACGGACCCCACTAATAGCCTGTGGGCTGCTTAGGCGGCCTTACGGGGAGGGATGTAAATTTGTTGGGGAGTCAGAGAGATGAAGGCAGATGAATGAAGAAATTCAAAAGAGGGAAAATTATGTCTTCATTTGCTTTAAATTTTCCGGTCGTTGGTTAGGGGTTGTTCCATTATACATTGAGGAGAAGGCAGGGTAACACCCTGGACACCTCGCCAATCTATCAAAGGGCCATACATAAAGACAGTTCAACACATTCAAATGTTGGTGGTCTGACTCAGTTGGTCAGTTGGTTGATCCACTTTGGTCCAGACAGGGGTCACCAACCTGCAACTCTGCTGCATACTGCATGTGGCTCTTTTGCCTCTCACTGTTGGCTTTGATAAAAAAAAAAAAAAAAAAAGCCTACATGTATGCATGGCTCACACAGGCCTTTTACTCAAAATTTTGCCAGGGGCTAGTCTTGAGTTGACCTAGGCTAGCTATGGCAAATCCAAAAAGAAAGGTCTCTGATTTATTTTCTTTCTTTTTTGGTCCAAAACAGTTCTTCTGATAATAAAGGTTGCTGACCCCTGGTCTAGAATGAACTGTCACAGCCATTGTTAGATGGATTGCCATCAAATTTTGTACAAACATTCATCTTCCTCTTTTGGTGACCCCCGGACTTTTCATGTGGCTTCACCAGCAGGTCAACACTTAAAAATTTCCAGTATTACCAAAAACCAGCATTTTGTGTTACAGCCCTATTATGCAAGAATCTGTATTTTTTGTGACTTGGCGTCCCTACAGTTTTGGAGTGCAGTTCTCTTTTACACCACTGTTGTGCAACTGTTCACATGCATTTGTTGACATGCTGAAGGATTTGGAACTGGCTTATGACTGAAACAAAAAATCATCTTAGCTTCCTCCATTAGCATCATCTTCAGTCTCTTCGTGTCTCTCATGATGTCCGTTCTGAGAGTTGCAAGTTAGCTTCTTCTTAGACCTGTAGTTAGTGTTGGTGTTGTGTGACATAGTGCCATAACGCACTTTCTGCTGGAGATTGTATTGTTTAATCCAAGTCACATAGTACAAGAACAAGCATTCTTACTCCAAGCATTGGGCTGTGGAGTCATATGTTACTTTAAGTGCTAATTAGCAGATGTTAAACTAAGCTAAGACAGTGAACATGGTAAACTTTATACCTGCAAAACATCAGCATGTTGGCATCATTGTGAACATGTTTGCATGCCAACATTAGCATAGCTCAAAGCATTGCTGTGACTCACAGAGAGAGAGAGAGAGTCTGGCATGGCTGTAGGTTGTAGAGTTTTTTTTTTTAATACATAAGTTGGCCCTGCCTGTATGTCTTTGAACCACACAATGACACTGAAGCATCCAATGGAAACTCGTATATGGGGATAAGGAGGTAAACCAGAAATGACATGGGTCAGAAATTAGACATAGGCTGCCTTTATTACCTTTAAGCCTCTGTCACCGTCACAAAGTCTTCTTACTGCATCACAACATTTCCAGGTCTATGGAACTGATCAAAATCGTTCATTATTGGGCAGTCAAATCACTGTTCTGTGACTATATCTGACATACTGCATGAGAGATAGAAAGAAATTCTTTTGTAGTGATCCCTAGGCACAGGTATTTCTCCACAAGGAAAATCCCTCCACTCTTTCCCAACAATCCATGCAGGATCTCAAACTCGAACAATTAAGATTGCTTAAAGTGTATGCCTTGGGGGTGATAGGTGACGGTGGGGGAAGGGGGTGGGGGTGAGGTGTTCTTTCAGTTTCAACAGCAGCCGACCACAAAGGAAACACAGTGAAGAAGAATGCCTGGAGCCCACTCCTTGCGGTAACCGGAGCCTGCTGCCGTCTGTTCTGACATCCGTCCGCCTCTCCTTTGTCATAAGCTGTGGTGTCAGCCAGCTCAACTGGCCAGCACGCGTTGGGCTGATCCTTCTAAAACCACCATTAGGTGCCTGCTTCTGCACACACGCACACATGGGCGGATATGGGAGGAGTTTTTTCTTATTTCAGAGAACTGTATGGGGTAGAGAAAACAGATGAGTCAAGCATGCAGTCATGCCGTCTTCCTGTCTGTTTGCCGGCATGCTGTTGTTTGTTTGACTTATTTTTTAGCTTGTGTGTGTGTGTGCGTGTGTGTGGTAGTGGTGATGGCGATTAGGGGATTGGTCAATGACATCCAGTTTCTTCCCCTGCTTTCTCTTCACTCCCTTCCTAACCCTACCCCAGTCGCTCCCTGGCTCTAACTCTCTCTTCTCCTCTTACCCAGTAAGTAATGCGATGCCACCATCAGCCTCCTTGGGGCCTAAATAGACCTCAGTGAGAATTTAATAGTGTGACCATGATACATAACAAGTGTCTGTCCAGCAGGGTGACATCAGCAGAGGGGAATCTGCTGGTATCCCTGCCCAACTCCTGCTGGCATCAGGAGCAAGAGGACTGAGCTGAGCTGTTTTTTCAACAGTGCTAACATAGAAAGCAGCAGTGTTGATCAGAGGCAGACTTTGCCTCATTAGGGTGTCCTGGAAACAAATGGTGAACCTGATTGGTTTCAAACTAAACTAAATGAAACAGCATTTGTGATATGGCAGGCATTTTTCCAGCAACATCCATTCAGTGTATTTTCATCTTTTCTGTTACTGGCAGAGCCTGTCTTTAGTACACAGGATTCAAATTACTCACCCACACAGAAGCAAATTACAGTGAACAATACATGCACATACAAGACATGATGCAGTAGCCAACATTCAATTTGACTGCTGACTATATTCTTTCTTTTTTTTCCATCACATTCATTCATCATTTTGAAAGGAATTCTGTGACCCGTATTATTAAAACTCTGTTACCACCAACTAACCACTGGTGTCCTCAATGTAACCACTGTGACTGTAAAGTAAGTTTGATGTTTTGGGAAGTAGCTTTTTTGCTGAGAGTTAGAAGAGGAGATAAATAACACTCACATGCCTGTGAATTCTATGGTACCAGAGCTGGGAGTCAATTAGCTTAGCTTAACATAAAGACTGGAACTATAAAAAAAAACAATTAGCTTGTCTCACTCTAAAGTTAAAGAGGCTGTATGTAAGAATTATATTTTAAAACATTTAAAATTATCAAAAGAATGTGAACACTTTTGTCAACATCTATGTATTGTGTTGCAGATATCTGCTGAAGTCAACATGCTAATCAACTAGCTCCAACTCATCCTGTCTCATAATACCACTTTGTACCTCAAGAGGCAATAGTGAATCACTGCAGTGTCCAGTCTGTCCTCAGTCCAACATGAGAGGATGAAGAAGTAGCGCTGTCCCAAGGGAAAGAAACCACCTCCAGTGGCACAGAAAGAAGTGATAGAAATAGAGTCAAGTTAAACATTACCAGGTGGCTGTGGCTCAGTAAATGGAAGATTGTGTGTTCAGTCCCCAACTTCTTCAGTCCACATTTCAAAGTGTCCTTAAGCAAGATACTGAACCAATGCTCGAGCCCCTGACAGCTGTTCTGTTGGTGGGTGAATGTGTGTGTGATTGTATGAGTGAATGGATGAATGTGAAGAGAAGTTGTAAATATGCCATATAAATGCAAATCCATTTACATTGGAGTTGCTTGCTGCCACTGGAGGCCACTCTGGTGAGTAAAGTGAAGTTTGACCCTGAACTTGCAACGTTGTATATAGACTAGTAATAAAGCAGCTGTTAATGCAAACATTTGGCCCTTTTCCATACACATGAGCTGGTCTGGCTTGACTCGGTCTGACTCAGCCCATCAGCCCAGCATGGCAGGGGTCTGCATTTCCATTTGAACCAGGCTACACACTTGAAGGTGTCTTTTTAACTGAAGACGAGCTTGACAAGGCTTGAGTCCAGTAGTTGTAAAGCGGTCGATAAAACTGTTTATATATGTCTGTGGGATAAACATGCCGTTTCCTTAAATTCTTTACAATAAAAGTCCCCTGTTGTTTTGTTATTCAAACTCTTTCATTATGAAGCAGCACAATCAGGAAATGTGTTCGTTCAGGGTTTCATCACCAGTAACTTAACATGACTCTGACACAGCTGAAAGCAAATATGAAATGGTAAAATAATGCAGAAACCTGAAAATACAAACAGTGACACAGGAGAGAAACTGAATTTCAGAGAATTGGAGATTCAGTTAGAAGCTACATAAGTCCTGAGAGCTGAACATGAAGAGACTTTTTAAAATGTCTTTCTCTCTGCTTTCCTGCACAGTCATGAGCTGAGTATCACAATGCTTGTTTGACTGTGCAGCTGAAAGTGGCAGTGGAAAAGCCCCAAGAATCTATTCAGTGATAGCTTATAAAAGCTATGTAGGAGGGACGATGCATCTCTTTGTTTCTAACTAAGCTAAGCTGAATGACTCAAGGTTCAAGGTTAATTTATTTGTCATTCTACAACAGTGAAATGCACGTTTTAGTCCCTTTATACTACACAAGATGTAGATTTTTTTTATGATGGAGTGGGGGAGGATGAGTTGAGGAGAAAAGATGCTGCCCTGTAGTGTGGTCTTATGGCAGTGGATACTTCTGTATCTCTTGCCAGATGGCAGCAGGGTGAGCCAGGGTGTGGCTGGGATGAGTTTTAATTTCCTTAGGGTTCTTTGCAGGCACCTCACTTCACCAAAATCACTGTTGCTCGATAGGCCTATCACTGATGTTCTGGGCTGTTTTAACAGCTAGACTCCCAGTTCTAGCTTCTTTGTAAATACACAGGCAAGAGAGGGGCATCAATCCTCCTATCTAATTTGTGTCAAGAAAGCAAATAAGTATATTTAAGAAATGTACTTTAATGGTGTGACTGAACAGTCATGATGTAGATATAATAGCTGACTGATTAGAACACTGTGATTGATCTCCTCTAATTAAAAAAAATATACTACTTGTACAGTGTGGAGTTACTGCCAGCCCTCTGAGGCAGTGGTAATTTTTCTTAGCAACAACATTTTATTATTTCCCTTGTAGCTTTTGCTGCAGTGGTAAGAAAAAATGTTTGAGGTTAAGAGAAGTAGCTGAGCTTGATGAAGTAGTGGAGGGAGTAGGCATGACTCAAGAATGACCAGTCTTTTAATCTAACAAATGAGGGGTGTTGGTCTGTAAGTAAATATTCTCTAAATTAATGAAAAATGAGCTTTCATTACTTAATATTATTGCTTTTTATAGGCTGCTGGGACCTATGTGGCTGCTTTTGCCCTAATGGCAAGACTCTGAGCATGTGTCAGTTTTATGGGTAAAAGAAAGAGGAAGTAAAAGGAGACAGGAAAAGGATGAGGAAATGGAGGAGGGGACAAGGACATAACAGGGACGGGAATAAAGAATGAAGACAGTACTCCACAGGAACTGAAGAGTAAATCAAAGTAAAGGACTGGAGAAGGAAGAGTTAGAGCTATGACAGGCATTGATGCCGCTCCTCTAACTCTATAATCTTTTTTATCCACATGCAGGCGAAGACAAGTCAGCACCCTCCAAGTAGAAGTTCTCACCTTGACCCATTCTCCATCGCTCTCTCTTCGTCTCGCGCTCCCCATCTCATGTTACCATGTCGTCCTTATCTCCCACTCCTTCTCTTCATTCCTGTCATCCTCCTCTTTGCCTGTCCTCACCATGTAAGCAGGATAATACAGACTGTGTACAACACACTGTTCCACCACCACCAGTCTCTTTTTGTCATGCGACAATGGCTGTGAGGCTGTCATCACCTCATCAATCAGGCCTGAGTGGCACACTGAGGCTGCGCTGGTGCTTCATTTTGACTTCACAGTAGCAGTTGAGGATATTAATTTGCCTCATGTAAGGGCATTTTATTTTGGCGGAAAAACAAACTGTATAATCTTAACATATGAAGCAGATCCGGACACCCACACACTCATTAATATTAGGTAATAATGTGTTCCTGTTGATGATATCCGGGCAGAGAATGATTATATTTCCAACTGTTGGCGTGCGCACTTCCATATCAGAGTGGAAACTACCCATTGTTGCTCCTCAGAAGGGCAGGAAGCACCTTTCACAACAAACTCACCGTCCTCACACTGATTCGATCAAATGCAACCACCAGAGCATCTGATTACTCAAGTGTATTTGGCCATGTATCAAGACAGCAGAGTGGTTTGCTTTGATAATGGGTTTACATCTTTTCATAAAATATTTAAAGAGGAACATTACACTTTATTTGAAGGGGTGTGCATAAGACACTGTCATAACCATGTCATGACACCTGTGAAGAACATGAATGAGCCTTTATGCAAAGTGTCATTCAGTCAATTATGTCTTCTTCTTCTTCTTAATGCAAAGTTGACATTGATTTAGATGTCTGTCATGACAACTTGACATGGTCAAACCTTAAAATAATGTTTAGCTTTACATTTTAACATTATATTAAACTGTCATGTGGTTTGTTTTGACTGACAAAGACACTGAGAGGTTACGCTGTTTTGCTTAATGCCAAGTCATCATAAAGAAATATATTTGTTGTCATAACAAAAACATTTCAGACACTGTCAACTTTGTGTTAAAAATGACTTGACAAAACTGACCTCATGTCACAGAATGAATATGGAACATTATCAGTACACCTTTATGCCACACTGATATCGTCTCTGTGATCAGCCAGGTGGCTGATTCTGCTGTATAAGTGGGTGGTCTGCATAAAGCAAGCAACCTCCAACATGCATTATGTGCTCTTCATTTTCTAAAGAATTATACATTTAAAACATTAACGCCAAAAATTCCAACTTTTATTGGTGCTATCTATAGTATGTATATCAAATTTAGTTGGAGGCATTTTTGTGAGTCTAAAAGTCTTTGATGTTTCAGACAAAAACACTGAAAATTAGGTTAGGTGAACACACCTTGAGGTAAACCACTGCTGCCAAAAATGTAGCAAAAACAATAGCAATCTTGGTACACCGGTAATTCCCAGCTGAGTGAGACACACAATGAGTTCTGCCACTTCCAGTGAATTTTGGCCAACCTGAAAGGAAATGCCTTCTGAGCTGTGGAAATATCCCCTTTGGGTCTCTCTAAGAACATTCAAGAACACTCAGAAGGCGAGGACAAGTGACTTGCAGAGGTTGTGCGGAGCCGTTACTGTGACCCTACAAGGAAAATCCAGGAGTGGTGCAGCACTGGTGCCTGATGATGGGCAACCAGAGCGGACATTATTTCCTGGCTGTGGTCCACCAGGCTAGTGAGAAACAGAACGCAGCAAAGTCCCTTCTCTCTCAGCATTCTGGCTCTTTGGTGGCCATCAGCCCCGGGAATAGCAGCTATGTGAGCATGACTGCACAGCACTATTTCTGTGTGCTCTGCTACTTGACATTGAGAGGCCGGGATTAGGTGGCTCCACTACTGTAAATGACTAGCCCCTGTCACACATACAAACACACGTACACATGTGTTGCCTTTTGCAAATACACACACACACATTCATACATACATATCATACATTTGAAATCCTGTGACATGGAATGGAAAATTAGCTGTATTTATTTATAACTGAGAAACTGTAGTCGTCAGCATATTGTCACTGTCCCCTGAAAGCCAGATATCGACTTTTCATGAGAAAACAGGTCCGTTTTCAGCTTTATGACGACTAGTGTTAGACCAAAAGTTTTTTTCAGATGCCTTTTTTAGCTGAAAAGAGAACTGTGCCTACAGGTCTTGGAGAGTACTATTGCATATGTTTTAAAGCAGTGAGCTTAGTCTTCATCCCTGCTTGAGACTTGAGGCTAAACTAGCCACAATTAGCATAAGGCTGTATTCAGATGCAATCAGGCATTACAGCGATTAGCCACAGTGTTATGCAGCAGTGTAGAGGGTGTGTGGGGGTGTTTATTTGTGCTTTTAACGTAACAGCTATGAAACAATCAGAAAATTACATTTTGTTTCTCAGATTCACCGGTTTTCTCGCCACCAGTGCTCCCTCACCTAATACAGTCTCTACCTTGATTGCCCACTGCTGCATGCTCTCTCTCTCAAACAAATGGATACCAACCTGGCTCCGCCATTTTGTAGCTTAAACTGCAGGTAGACAGAAAAACCAAGAGAGGACATTATTGGGAGAGTATCATCGTTTGGTCCATGTACCCCGTCTGGATAGCGTCCGCTTTCAGTGATATTTCAGGCTGACTGAAGAGAAGGTCTGATCACCGACTTGCGTGATTGTCCACCATAGCTGGCATCAGGTTGCATTTCTTCAAAAGTTGGCGCTGTTTCCGCTTTTCCACCGCTCGCCACTGTGTTTTTCCCCGCATCCCCTGCGGTCCCATTCAAGTGATTGAGATGACTGGCGTTTTCGCTGCAATGCCTAATTCTGTCTGAATATGGCCTACAGGTTCTATTATCGTCCTGAACAGACACGGACACCTCCAGACATGGACAGCTGCCGACCCCATGGACGCCTATTAGTTTTGTTTATACTACTTTCTGGAATCCACTTGGAGGACGTACTCCACACATGCGCAGTATATTGGCATCTGTAGTGGCCACATGGAAGGGTTCATGCACCTCTGGGGAGTTCATGGAAGTCCACACAGAGCCTACACATACGTCCTCTGATGACAAAATTTACATCACATGGACCCCAGCGGACCCTCTCAGGTATGGAAAGTGCAGTACCAGCTTAATACAATTAAATCTCTGACAACTGCCAGCAGTTGAGTTGCATTGTGGGTAATGTAGACACCAGGTTTCAACAAGGAAGAAAATTTTGCTGACTAAAAGACAATATCACTGGTTCTGCTGTATTGATTTTGATTTTTTTAAGCTGTTCGTGTTGAGTCTGACTGTGTAATAGAAGTCCAGTGCAACTCCCAAATATGGAGATAGTGTTCACAGAATAGCGACAACGTGTTAACCTCTAAAATATACTCCAGGCCCACATCATCATATTCTGTATTTTTAGATTGTTTTAATGCACGTGAACACTACGTGTTCTTACGTGTTTGCAAACCTGCTTGCCTCAAATTACCCCCTTGATGGTAAAATAAAGGGCTTTGAATTAAATTGAACATTGTCATGCAGTCTATTCATTGACTAAAATTGCAAACTGAGCAGATACAAATATGTTCATGTGGATCATCTGGATTGCTTTTTCCTGACAAAGTTAAATGCTGAACTGCTGTTTTTCAGTTGCTCAACAAATTGGTATGAGAAGTTTCTGAATCAGGTACCACGCCCTTATGGTTCAGCTGAACATCTGTCTTTAACTACCCCCCCCCCCAACGTGAACATGTGAGTCCGACAGTATCTTGTTTATTCAGTATATATAGACAGTATGGGAATCAAACCCACAAACAGTGTTGAAAATGATCCCATAGCAAACATGTAAACACACATGTTTTGCTGTGGATTTTTGCTTGTAATGGTTTGGTTAACCCCTGAAACCCACACAGATGGAGCACCAAGGCATTACTCTACCACATTCCCACACACACACACACACAGCGTCGGTGTAACTACATCCGTGTAGGAGGTGACTTCAAGGGGTGACTAACATTTGGCTGGGTCTCAGCCTGCCTTTGAGTCCAGCTGGGTCTTTTGACTTTCCTTACGCCCATTAAACCTGCGTGCGGCATACATGACAGCATTGTTGCATCCTGCTAGTATTTGCTGTATGTGGTCTCTCTGAAGCCTGCGGCACTCTGGGCTGGTTGAGGTCTCAGATGTTATACTTGGTGGTGGTGGTGGTGTGTCTTTGAACATGACATCTGTTGGCTGTGTGAGTAATGGTGTGTGGTGCTGTGGCGTGATGTGTTGTGGCTAAACATCAGGTGTTCTCTGGCCGGTACACATCTGTTCCCCTCAGAACATACACACAGCAGTGAGTGAGTCCTGACCGCGCTCATTATGATTGATCTGTTAGTGAAGGTGATGATGCTGTTGTCAACGCATGAAACTAATAATATCTAAGGTCCAAAGAGATAAACATTTTCATTTAAATGACAAACAATCATGACAAAGAATCATTTGTTACTCGTTACTTGTACTTTGTTGTTTACATGGCCTTCCCAGACAACCAGATTTAAACATAAACTAGGGAGGCTTTCTCACTCCATATCTACACATCACTGACTATAAATATTTGCCTTTTGAGCACTGAATAGAATAATAGCACTAATGACCAGGATACAGGTGCTTGGTTAAACAAGTCAGAGACAGGGGAAATAAAAATATTGTGTTTACTATAATTACAGCTCCTGAATGGGCCAAAAGAACATGCCGGTGTTATCATTATCCACACTGGCCGCTCTAAAATATCACATTATTAAACTGTGGCCCAACTCAGGAAGTGAACTAAAGGGCAAAAATAAACTTGACCTTACTTAACTGATCTGACAGTACAACATGTGAGACTCCTGTTAATGCCAAGAAGTAAGACTGAACAATTAACTGAAATCACAATAAGCAATCGCAATTGCAATATTTATTAAAGATGATATGTGTGTCAAAATACCATTTTAAATTAAATGTTGTCATGCTGCAAAGATGTCCTGGCCTACACATCATATTCTACTGCAACAATTGCGCCATAATCATCAAAATTTTAATGTTTTTTTTTTTTTTATGAAAATGAGAATAATGAATGAAGAATCATGATGATTCGTTCAACCCTACCAAAGTCCCAGTGTTTTGATTTGCAGAGTTAGAGGTACTGCATAATGAAATAAAATGAGTCAAAAATTCTGATAATTCTTCTTTTTTTTTATTTTGCTCTGAAAAAAAAATCACATAAATAACAATCACTTCAAAACTGCAGGACAGGATTTGAAAGGGTGGAACACTTTAATTCACATTTTTTTGCTCAACAGCTGAACACGGATCTGAGGGAGTTTCTGATATAAACAATGGTAAGACAACATGACATGACAACATATTTATACCAAATTCTTGCTACAGTGCATTAGATATCCGACTCCCTTTTAAAAGTTTTCTTAACAATACAGGCGCTAAGTGCACAGTAATTATGTTGCCTTTAATTAATACATAGCCAGTGCAATGTACTGTAATGACATTACGGCAGAACACTATGCCCTAATGTGGCCTTAAAAATCCCTTAACCTGTAGGATAAATTTAGAAGGGAGAGGTCCAAGAGTAGTGCTTGCCCCCACCTCAATACCACCACAGATGAGCAAGGCCCTGAACACCCAGCTTCTACGGTGGAGCTGCTTTTTACAACTAACAGATCCAACTGGTTGTACTGGGCAGCTTCTGGTGTGAATGTTTACTGAGCTGCAACAATTAATCGATTACTTGACAACTTTTAAATGAATCGCCAACTATTTTCATAATCGATTAATCAGTAGGAGTAATTCTTCATGAAAAAAATCAAAATTCTCTGATTTCAGCTTCTAAATGTGGACATTTTCTGGGTTCTTTACTCCTCTATGACAATATCTTAAAGTTGTGGACAAAACAAGACATTTGCAGACATCACGTTGGGCTTTGGGAAACAGTGATCAACATTTTTCACTATTTTCTGACATTTTATAGACTAAACAACTAATTGATTAATCAAGAAAATAATCGCCAGATAATTGACAAAGAAAATAATCATTAGTTGCAGCCCTAAATGTGTGTGACTGTGAGCAGGTGAGCTGCTCTCAGTGAAACTCCTCTGAAGAATTAGAAAGCGATCATGTCTATTCAATGATCAATTTATTAATCACAGTGCTATTGATCATCTAAAATGAAAGCCAGAAATCAGATATTTATGCGTCATATCTCGTTTTCAAGGAGCTTCTGCATTGTTTGCTTCTCTGTTTCATAAATAAATATCATATCGTCCAATAAAGAATATAAAAACAACTGTAACATCATTATTTTAAAAAACTGTTGAAGGTGGTTAAAATCTCTATAAATACAGTTAGCTTAAATAAATAAATTAAAATTATAAATATACCGTTTACTGTACACAAAACAAAACAAAAAAAGATGGACTTGTGCAGGAAAATATAAAATGCTGTCTGTTGAGAAAAAAAAAAAAAATCCAGGTTGAGCTCTTGTTTGTTAAAAATCTGGTTCAGTTCAGTCTGAGACGACCTCTTTTCACACAGTCAAGAAGCAGCACTGAGTCTAGACATGTTCCTTCTTCCTCTTCTTGTTCCTTCGTGCTTTTCATCACCCGTTGCTCTGTCACATCTCCAGTCCATCGTCTGGGCCGTTAGTATTCCAGTTTCAGGTGGGCCGTCTTCTTCTGAGGCCTTCAGGAATATGTTCACCTGCCCATTCATTCATTTTTCATCTGAATGTCTAGCAGAGGTTTAAGGCAGACAACGACCTCTGTTCCCTTCTTCATGTACGATCCTTTTTTCCTCCAGAACCTCCTTTCGTGGTTCACTTCTCTTTTTCTATTTTGAGGTAGAATTTCCGCATCTTTGCCTAGGATGAAAAAAAAACCAAAAAAACAAAAAACAAGAAGCTATGAGCTTATTTCATTCAGGCAAAAAAGAGGAAAGAAAAACAAAGCTGTTTGTCTGTGTATGTGTTTGTGGCCCTGCTCCTCACTACTCACCTCTCTTTGTCTCTTCAGTGGTTGGACGCTAACCCTAGTTTGACCTTCTCTTCATTCTCTACATCATATGCTCCCCGCTTGTGAAACCTGTAATAAACAAAAGAAAAGGAGCGTTTTATACTATTTTCTGTGGCTATCTATAATAAGTGTCTGATCAGGCTCTAGTAAAGCCCTTTATCTGTGTGTGTGGTTGTCAGTGTGTATTTGTGGGTGAATCTATGAGTCTTTTCCTCACCTGAGCAATAATAAAAGGCCTATGATGATGAGGCAGACAGATGACAGCACCACCGCCACCACGGCCAGAGCTGTGGTCCGGTTGTAGCCCTCCTGGGGCTTCTCCAAAGGCAGCGTGAAAAACTGACACCTTTCCCCAGAGTAACTCGGGTGGCACCTGCACACAGGACAGAGAGGGAGTCAGTGAATAAGAGGTTAATAATTTATTGGATCTTTTGTTTTCTGCCTGGGTTTCTGTTCTTTGTGACTTGTGAAAAGTATCTTTGGTACTGTTTAGTGTGACTGGATTGCACCAACAAATATTAATTTAATCTGAGTTCTAATCAGAGTTTAGCAAATCTAGGTTTAAAATGAGTAAATTCATATTTAAAATTAAGCAGAGCAATTAAAACTAATCTTAATTTAGAAATTTCAAGTTTATTTATATAAACCGACATTAAATAGAGTTTAATCAATATGGAGATGCTTGCTTACCCAAATTAAAATTAAAAAAATCATCATAAAAATAAATTAGAATGCTGTTGGGACCTAGTAAGTACTGTTACGTTTCAGTTGTTTGTATTTCTTAACAAAACGTTACATTATTTGCTAACTAGCTACAAAGCTTACAAATGTTAGAAGCTAGCTAAAAAGCTAGAAGGTTAAAAGTTTCCTTGAGGAACGTGATTATTTTGATAAAAGTTAAACCTCGTCATGTGTAAGTTTAAAGTATAAATATTGGATTACAATTTAAGTTGGAGTTTAAAGTTTTGGTACAGCAGTATTAAACAGTATTACACGGCACACTATTAACAGTATTAAATTTAGTCTAGATTTAGAGTAAACCTTGATTTAATCAGGTTTCAAAATTAATCCCTGTTGTTGCAACCCAGCCTAAAGAATAACTCAGTGGAGCCAGAGGGATGGAAACTAGTGTGCAGATGGATGCAGAGCTCCTACTTACACACAGGACGGGGCGTGGATGTCCCTCAGGTACTGGCATGTGCCGTGAATGCAGAAATCCTTGTACTTCTTCAGGCAGGGGTTCCTCTTCTTTCCCTTGCCTTTGCCCCTCTTTCTCCCCTTTCCTCTCCTTCTCTTTCCTTCAGTGCTCTCAGCCTCCAGGATGGCAGACGGGTCTTTGGGTTTGCTTGACATGGCAACTGAACCAAAAACAGTACGATAATTATTACATTGAATTTTTTATGAGGAAAATTTGATTGAAATGAGAGAAATTTGAGAAAACCGACAAACATGAGCGCCTTACCTTGCGGCAATTCCATTTCGTAGTCTCCAGACATGCCATCTTCGTACTCATCTTCATAATACTCTTCATCGTACTCGTCCTCCTCACCTTCCTGACTGTACTCCACTGTTGTCGCATCCACGCTTATGCTCTCCTCCTCGGCCCTCCTGTCTTTGGTCGTGTCCAAAAACTTGAAAACAGCTCGGTGCCGCTGCCTGTCGCTCTCATACCTGTCGACTGCAGCGCCGCTGGCCATTCTGGACACCACTGAGGAGAGAAGAAGAACGTTTAAAATGTTAAAATTACATAAAAGTTTGGTTTCATACAATCTTTTAACAGAACAGACTTCAGAAAGTCTTCCTCTAGGGGACAGTCAGTGCACACAGGTTAGTGTGCCAAGGTGGGCTGGACCTCTGAGGACAAGTTGAAACATGTGCACAAGCAGGCTCCAGGCAGGATTTTTTGGTTTTCAGTGCAGTCCTGTTAGGAAATGCATACGCTCTGATACAGAGCATGGTTCCTGAGGGGTTGGTAGGTGTCCACTGCCTTGCTCGGGAGCACTTGGGCAGAGTGGAACCTGAGCCATAAGTGGGCCTTGAACTTGAATGCCTCCATCAGAGGGACAATTTAGATTTGTGGGCTTTGGACGGGACATATAGTGAGGCCAACAGAAGTTGGCATACACTCTCTGTGTCTCATACACGCACACAAAATGCATGGACAGACAGTTAGCTAATGTCAGGCAAGAATATGAGTTAAAAATAAATGTATCCAGTTACATAAAGCATGCTCTAAAATAGAGAGATGACCCCATTAGGTCCTGAATAGCCTGGCATCATGAAAACTTGCTTTAAAGGTTATGAAGTTTACAAGACATGTTATTAGCTCGAACCATGCTATGAGAGAGGTTTACACTAACAGACAAGAGGAGACACAGGTAGACACAGAAATGTCAAACATAAAAACTCAACAGAAAGAGAAACACAGTTATTTTACATATGAAACTCACCCAAGGCGTGAACCAGCAGGAGCACAACACTGAAAATCCTCATGATGGCAAAACTTCCAGTTATTTTTAAGGAAGAAAAGTTAAAAAATAAAATAAAATATGGAGATCAACAAGTTGTATTCCTTCCACTTGTTCCGGTTCTAGATATTCCTTCGTTTCTTCGCTTTTTTTTTTTTTGTGTGTGTTTCTGTGACTTTATTCCGCTTGTTTGCGACCTCCTCAGAGGGCTGGTGTGTCTCTGCTGTTAGGAGCGGAGTGAGAGAGCGTCTGGTCAGAGGCTCAGCGGTATTTATGGAGCTCCTCACTTTACCACGCCTACAGAGCGGAGGCTGCTCCTCACTGCTGCCTGCACCGCTGAGGAGGCTGCTGCCGCCGCTGCTGCTGTGCGAACATGTGTGTCAAGATACAGACTGACACTGAACACAGTGTGGTCTTGTATTGCACAGATATTAGTGCTTTACAACCAGTAATTAATGGATTAATGGTATAGAGCTGCACCGTATGGCCACTTTGGAATTCATATGAATGGTCACAGGCATTACTAAGGTATTAATATTTTGGTAGATGTGATTTTGCCTGCTATTAAATATCCTGTTGTACATCCTGTGTGAGTTTCCGTGGAAGTTGTTGAAATTCATTCTGTGATAATTTTCCAGCAATTATATACTTATTACTGTTTTCTTATGATTTCTTCAGGCTTATTTCTACTCTTAAATGGGACGATAACTGTAACGTAACCCTATTTCAGAGTCGGATATAGTATATGAATCTTTTAGGTCGGTCTTCATAAAAAATTGACCTGGGCTACCCGAGGTGCCCTTGTCGTTCAAAATACTCTCATTTCATATTTTCTAAAAAAAAAAAATTTTTAAAGTATTTCATGGTTATACTTTTTAAAATTTTTTTTTTTTTTTTTTTACTAAATGTAGATAGATAGATAGATAGATAGATAGATAGATAGATAGATAGATAGATAGAATTAAAGTGTTACAGCAGCCAAAATAAATCTAACCGTGACCATATTATTCAGAAATAATCTGACCACTTCAACAAAACCAAACTAATATGAAGGATTAATGAAAGACCATAAAACACTAGACAATTGAGGTAGGTGAGAAACAAAATAACATTTAAAAAGTAAACATACTGATATGAAATAACATACAATAAATAAATAGTTAAAAAATAGTAAAATGTGCGCCTTTTTCACTTGTCAAAGTTTTACTATTCCTGTTTAACGATTACTTAAACAACAAAACAAAACACTGAGGCTTGCAGTCTACACTCTGGCTCCAGGGATTCGGTGTTGTATAATCCAGATGAGTCTGGTGTGTTAATCTTACACACATATTTAAATGCGCAACATAGCCCTCACACAAAGCCCTCTAAAGTAAAATAATTAGAGTGATATTTAAAAAGGGATAGGCTGACACAACTGATACAGAGAAAAAAAAAAAATAACTGCAAGGTCCAAATTGGACTGATGACTGTTAAAGACTGGTTCTCTTGTCACATAAATAATAAAAGGACCTTGTAAAGAGGTCCCAGGGGCAAATAATGGACAGCCTGTCTGCGCCACCACGTGGTAAAAACAGGACCTACATAATTACGAGACGAGCGAGCTGGACTCTATATGGAGAGAGAAAAAATCGAGTTTCCCTCAAGGGGATTAACAAAGTACGGTCCTCCTCTTCTTCTTCTTGGAAATAGTGTAGTAAACACAGGTGTTACCAAAGATACTAATTATGGTCCTGTTCCGTTTCGTGTAGCAGAGCCTTTCCAGAGAGCCAACATGCACAACAGCAACGCCCTGACTCAGTTTGACCTGAATGGAACCGAACCTTAATTAGTATCTTCGGTAACACCTGTGCCAACAGTACTATTTTATGACTAAATGAATAAAGGGGCTATTCGCCTTTTTCACTATAGACACTTACCATGTCCAAGATTAACAATATGTTAAAGAGATGCATGTCAGCACATTTTATCTTAATACCGAAAATATTTTCAGAGGTTCTTTTAGGTCAGAGATATACTGTAAGGTTTTCCCAACCTCTTCCCACAAGAGTATCAATACTGGACATGCTTGTATAATTTACTACTTGTTCCCCACATCCTCTCCTTGGGGGTAACATTTCCCATATTTGTAAGGTGTAATTAAATATCTCATGTTCAATTTCCAAGTAAATTATCTCCAGTATTTTTGTAGTGCCTATTGTCAAAAAAAAAAAAAAAAAAAAAAAAAAAGAGTCTCTTCAAAAACTTAGAACAAAGGGCCACTGATGCACCATTCAGTTGAGTTGTACTGGTGCATGACCTGACATTGACCCACCTACCTAGTGCCCCAAGTGTCTACAACAAAACTACATATAAATACAAAAATAACTAATAATAATCAAACTAATGAAACAGCTCCAACAGTTTTGATGGTGATATCTTAAAGTTTCCACTTCAGAGTCTTTCCAGTCTCCTGCTGTTATGTTAATTTCTAATTCTATTTTACATTTCTCTTTTACTTTATTATCTACAATGGTCCGGATATCAAAGTGAAAGATTTTCTTTGACTTATTTCTATTTTGAATCACATATTGTATTATTGTTTAACTCATATTTGGAGGCTATCATTTCAAATGAATTTATTTTAAGCTTTGTGAGTAGTTGCAGATATAATACTAATTCCTTCCAACCCAACACAACATATCTTTACATTAAAAAACTGAGGAGCCATCAGGGAAAATATATAATCATTTAATTAACTGCTGAAAATAAAGAAGTTTAGCAGAGGTAGTGAGTGTTAACTACCCCTATGCTCCAGTCCAGTAAGTGGCAGTAGTCCACCTATAAGTGGACACTCTTACTGCCAGTAAATCCAAAGAAGAAGAAGAGTAAAGCTCTCACAGCGCGCGTGATTGCTCTGGTATGGTCACGTGAACAGTCGGGGCGTGGGGAGGGGGGGACAAACATGGACGACGAGGCAGGGGAAGTAAACACAGCTGTTGAGGATGGCGAAGCAGAACAGCAGCGAGAGGAGCCCGAAGTTTCTGAAGCCGCTACCAACGGTGAGCCAGGCGGCAGCGAGGCACCGGAGCGGCCAGAGAAGTCTGCTCCGGCCGCGGCAGAGAACAGCTGGTCGGCCCCTCTCCTGTCACTGGCTCGGAAGGCCACGGAGACGATTAGCAGCGGGGTGAGCTACGCTGCTGCCCAGAGAAATCCCTCACAGGGGTCCGCTGCCAGCTCCCCAACAGAAAAAGAGCCCGAGAATGAGCTCACCAACGCTTCAAAAAACCTTCCAGGTAGGCGCTGACTATTATTAACGTTTGGCATTCAAACTAAGACTCTCCTTTTTGATCCAAGTTAAAATACTGCAGCCAAAGTCCACCTCACTACTTCCTCTTGGACTTAGCTGATCGTCAGCTTTCGGGACACATGACTTAAAGTGCAACACATTGATTTCAAGGGTTGATGGCTGTGCAGAAAGTCACTCTGTGCTCTCTCGAGTGCATATTTCCTAAAAGCCAGCATTTGTTTGACTAATCTCATTTCATTCATTTTTTTTTTTGCCTTGCTTACTTTACAGTTCTGCCCCTCAAAGACCCCATGTCAATAGAGAGATCCAACCTCCTCAGCATGATGAAGCTGAGCATCAAAGTATTAATTCAGTCCTCCTTGAGTCTGGGCAGGACGCTGGACTCAGACTACCCGCCCCTGCAGCAGTTCTTTGTTGTGCTGGAGCATTGCCTCAAACATGGGCTGAAAGGTGAGTCCTTGAGGATCACCTTTTTAAATAACATGGTTTTTTAATTAAAGGCATGCTATGCAGGATATTCCTAAAGTGTGCCCTAGTGGTGTTAACATGGTGTCTGTATCTGCACAGACCCTGCCCTCTGCCTAATTTTTTTTTTTCCATTTTTCTCATATTTTGATGTGTTTGGTGCATTTCTTGGCAGTGGTGTGTTGCCTAAGCCAATAACAGCATGTAGGTTGTAAAGGCAGGACTACAAAAACGTAGAGACCATCACTTATATTACTGTCTCCGCCCCTCTCCTCTGCTCTCTGTCCGTGAGAGCTGCAGAAAGAGTTTTACGTGCATACACAGGCAGAGGCAGCACAGACTGAGGATCGTTTCAGCTGCATTCACACAAAATTGTTCAGAAAATTCTAAAGATTTGTGCTTTACAGCATAACTGCTCTGAAATAATCAGAAAGTGGTTTAGTTTTTTAATTTAGCTCTTTAGTTCTTTTAATTTCTCACTTCATTCACTCTCTATCTCACTCTCCTTCATTGGTGAGTGATGCGTTTACAAAATATCCTGCATATTCTAAACTTAATATCATCTGATCCCATGTCATTACCAGAGTGAGCAGAAATTAGTTTTACTTTTTTTTTTCCAGTTAAGAAATCTTTCATTGGTCAGAACAAGTCCATTTGGGGACCCCTGGAACTGGTTGAGAAGTTGTGTCCAGAGTCTGTCAACATTGCCACAAGTGCCAGAGATCTGCCCGGCATTAAGTATGTGATGCTCAATCATTTTCCTGTACACTTATGTATATGTAAAATCTGCTGACCATTCACTTGGTTTTTGGCGTTTTTAAATTTTAATTTAATTTTATTTTCAGAACTGGTTTGGGGAGAGCAAGGGCTTGGCTGCATTTAGCACTTATGCAGAAGAAAGTAGCGGACTACATGAAAGCTTTGCTGGACCGGAAAGATCTCCTGAGGTCAGTAATCATGATTAGTAATGTGGACTTCATATAGCAGGTATTTTATACTAGAATGCTAACATTTACCTTGATTTTATTCATTTTCTTTTATAACAGTCTGTCAAACCCTCTTTGTCTGTCTCCACCTAGTGAGTTTTATGACTCTGGAGCGTTGATGCTGGAGGAGGAGGGGGCCGTGATGGGGGGACTGCTGGTGGGCCTCAATGTAATTGATGCTAATCTCTGTATTAAAGGAGAGGATCTTGATTCTCAGGTGAGTGCAGACAGAGTTTTCCATTTTCTCTGTGAGAAAGAATTTGATCAGGATAAACAGTGATCACTTTCTCTTTTCTGTTTAGGTGGGAGTCATTGACTTCTCCCTTTATCTGAAAGATCCTGCCAACAGTGAGACTCAAAAAGAGTGAGTGCCTGCTTTCAGATGGATTTAGCATCTCACCCACACTGCCTTGCATCATGTTTTAAGCTGCTTCATGTGTTATTTTAGTTTGATCCTCTCAAATGTTTGTGACCCTCAACTTGTAGTGATTCCAAGATGACAGCCATATTGGATCAGAAGCACTACATTGAGGAGTTAAATCGTCACCTAAGTGGCACCGTCACTGACCTTCAGGCTAAGATGGACTATCTAGAGAAGACTAACAGCAAACTTGTAGAGGAGGTGAGACGCACTATGTGTGAAGTAATTTTTAGATTGTTCCATTCAGCTAAGAAGAAGACATTCCTCTCTAATGTCGATTTAGACTGGGTTGCACCAACGAAGACTCATTTAATGTAACATCAGTTCTCATTAGAGTTTAGCAATCCCTAAGTTTAAAATGAAGAACAGAACTCTGTTGTACAATTTAAAAACTAATCTTAGTTTAATAAATCCAAGTTTAGTGATGTAAACCAAATGTAAATAGTGTTTAGTCAATATGGAGATGCTTGCTTGCACAGATTTAAAAAAGCCCCTTTGCTAGTGTACCAACAAGTTAACTAAATGTTTTATTGTTGGCTAGCTTGCTAAAAAGTTAGTTAGCCTACTCATGATGACTCGACAGAGATTCTCTAATTTCTTGTCCTTTGAGAAAAACTTCCTGGTTGAATTATCAGTTGGTGTTGAAGAAAGAAGAGTTGCATCAGAAAACTCAGTTGGGTTGAGTCTGTGTCTTAACTTTCTTTGAGGAACTTGATTATTACTCTCAATCCATCTCCAAAAGGCAGCAGTTTTAAAAGTTAAACCACTTCAAGTGTAAGTTTGAAGTTAATACTGGATCACACTTTAAATTGGAGTGTTGATGCAACAATTAAATTTGATTTAGGCTGAGAGTAAAAACTAGACTGAGCTTTAAAGAGAGGTTTACTTAACTTTTTTCAATTTTAGGATGCTTTAAAACTTCAGTGCAAAATAATTTAAAGTTTTAATTGGTCTAAAAAAGTAATCCTTGTTGGTGCAATCCAGCCATAATAGCATGTGTGCACATTAGGTGCGTCTCACCTGACTGATGAGTTTGTGGTTTTCTTTTCCCCAGTTGACAGCAGCAACAGACAGAATTAACTCTCTGCGGGAGGAACAGGAACAGCTAAGACAGGAGAATGTGTCGATTTTGCAGTCCAGCCAGAAAAAGGAAGAGGTCAGAAAGCATCTACAAATAACTGCAACTAAACCCACTCCTTATCTAAATAAAATACTCATACTGTATGATGTGTTTGTGTTTCCAGGCAGCCCTTCAGGACAGTCAGGTGGAGCTGGAGACGTACAAACAGACTCGACAGGGTCTGGATGAGATGTACAACGTGGTGTGGAAGCAGTATAAAGAGGAAAAGCGCATTCGCCAGGTCAGGTATCATCAGGCTATAGCATGTGACAGTAAAAGGTGACTCGGCTGCTTTGTGCTGCTTCTTGGGGGAATGTAGTAGAGGCTGGAGATGCGTTTTGGGTGGGAGGCATTGTGATGAAGTTTAAAGTAGTGTTCATGCTCCATTGTCAGCACATAGTTTGACAGAAGCCAATACTGAGTTCTGAGCATTGCAAGAAATCCTGTCTAATGTTTTTTTGTACTGAGTAGACTTTAGAACTGAATTTGACTCACGCCTTTTGTATGTTTGCGTTGCATGATGTCAGGAGCTGGAGCGCGAGTTGGAGCTCCAGGTGGGTCTGAAGCAGGAGATGGAGGTGGCCATGAAGCTGCTGGAGAAGGACACACATGAAAAACAGGACACACTGGCAGCCCTGCGGCTTCAGCTCGACCAAGTCAAGACGCTTAACGTGCAGATGTTCCACAAAGCTCAGGTACACACACATGAATACACATTTTCCTCCTCTTGTACACCCATTCAGACAGAACGCACAATAACACAGCCTGTGACTCTTAAGGACTCAGAACGAGAAGCAGAAAAAAAAGCAGGCGGAGGCGGTGCAGCTGGAGCAGAAGATGGATGAAATGGAGAAGGCCATGAAGGAACTAGAGCAGAGGTATATTTTGTCATGTTTCAGTGTGTTTAAATGATATGAAAATGATATTTCTTTAATATTCTCCTTTTTGGATGTTTGTGTCACAGGCTACAGAACTCTGAGCGGGAGCGCAAACAAAGTGACCAGTCAGACAAAGACATGCGGGTGGAGCTGGAGGGAAAAGTGGATGCTTTGCAGAAACAACTGAGTGACCTGGACACACTAAGGTTAAGACACTTATAGGTGGAAAAAAGAAAAAAATATGTAAAATGATAATTCCCTCTAAAATCACATCATATATAGAATAAAGACTAGAAAGAATATTTTTTCAAAATCATTCAGCCCTCAAAAACTGAAACTGGTTGAAAAAACCCCAAAAACATTTAAGATAACAAATAAAAATTAAAAAGAGACTTTGGAAATGTCTTTAGTTTTAGTGTTGTTAGCACAACAAGCATGAGGAGGCACTGCTGCATATGTTCACTGAGACTGGGGTGTCTACACTGTGAGTCCGCTGCCCTCATAAAGAGTTTTGTATTCTAATACTTTACACCTACTCTGGACTTCTTAAATCTTGCAACTGACAAACATCCATCATATTATAATGAAAAAGCACAAAAAAACCCATAAACTAATGAAAACTAAATTAAAAATAAACATATTTAAACAATAAAAACTAAACAGAAATGAGCAAAACACTCTGTGCTTACTGAAACTAAACTGAATTGAGAACAAAAAGTAAAAATGAAAATGGAAACTAATGAAAAATACAAAACTAAATTAACTATATAACTCCAGAACTAGAAAAAAAGTTTCCTAATCAGTAGTCATTGTTGGAGAAAGGAAAGGAGACAGCTGCAAGGAGACACCAATGGACATAATTCCTACAACCACAAAGTGTAACATAGATGTGTAAATTTTATAAAACTAAGTCATGATTAAAAGAGGTCCAGTACTAACTCAGTGTTTGTATCTGAAAAAGATTGTTTAATATTATAGGATATAAGTTTAGTTTTAACTTGAATCAGTCTTACACAGATTTAAAATCAGCTGGTATGAAAGAAAGTTTTATAGACAAGTGGCAAATCTCTTCAAGGTGTTACAGTACAAGTCCCTAATTTCCTTCATACATACATCAATTCTAAAAAAACAAAACAAAACATACCATTCATGTCAAGCATGTTCACGTCATGAAACTTGAGTCCCACATATCTGATTTTATAGCAACAGATAGCAACAGATTATTATTATTAATAATAATAATAATAATAATAATACCGCCACGTGTCTTGTCTGTTCTCAGGTTGGGTTTGGAGAACGAGCTGCGTACTGAGAGGGAACAGAGACAAAGCCTGCAGAAAGCTCTGCAGCGGGAACAGGACAACAGCGTCGAGCTGCGCACACAGCTGCAACAACTCCAGGGCCTCCACACGGTCAGTGTCACACACACACACACACACACCACGGTTATGGTCAGTCAACTCTGGAAGTGGATTCTTCTGTGAAATGTTGATATACTGGTAAGCTGTAGTTACTAGAGGGTCAGTATGTAGTTTCAAAATTCCCTGTGCGTCAGTCTACATCATTATGTGCAGTGGAATTTGATATGCAGAACTAAACTGAAATAATATGCATAACTACCAGATACAGGCACAAAATAACAACTTTAAAAGTGCTTCTTTATATTAGCTGTCAGGTTCATTTCAGTTCTTGGGTTCAATCTCAAACCTGTTTCTGTTAGTTAACCAGATACTACAGTTTAAGAGTGGTTCCCGTTTGAGTGTTTACATTTGAAATATCAATATTTGCAATGTGATCGTAATTGTTCAATTGGTGCAACAGCCTTAGCAAAACATTGTCCACCCTATTGAAGTTCTTCTAATATCTGTACATTGATGGGATGTCATGGTGTTTGTTCCCTGTGAATTGATGGTGCAGGAGCTCCAGGATTTGAAGCAGGAGAAGCAGCAGCTGCAGCTGAAGTGTGAGCAGCAGGAACAGGCTCTACAGGAGATGGGACTTCATCTCAGCCAGTCAGTACTACTGATTTTGTCATCTTTTTTGTTAATTATACAATATATGGATATCATTATATCAGACCAAATGTCCTCTTAGATGATGGATATCATTATATGTATATATAAGTGTTGCCTTTTCCTGGTTTTAAAGGCTGCATTACAGTAAAGTGATGTCATATGAGACTGTTCTATTTACCTTTACATACTTAGTCATTATATCCACATTACTGATGATTTTTATAAATTAAAAATCTCATTGTGTTAATATGTTGTCAAAGCATGAATAGTCAACCCTACAATACTGTTGCCATATCAAAATTGAGGTATTTGGTCAAAAATGCTGTAATATTTCATTTTTGTCCAGCTCTACTATTTTGTATCCTGAAGTTTTTGTGTTTCCCTCATCTTTGTCACAGGTCTAAACTTAAGATGGAGGACTTCAAGGAGGTCAACAAAGCTCTGAAGGTAGAATGCGAGAAAGTGTACTTGTGCAATTCATGCTGCAAATTTTTGAAAAAACAAAATGAGAAATTCATATCCTCTATGGTCACTCCCACCAGGGCCACGCCTGGCTGAAAGATGATGAGGCCACTCAATGCAAGCAATGCCAGAAGGAGTTCTCCATTTCACGCAGAAAGGTAGGCTCCTTACTTTCTTTATTTACTATTTTTGTGACGCACCAAAACACCAAGGCAAACAGAGTGCAGCAGGAATGCCATTTTTTGTAGGCCAACCTGGAAGTTAGCATTGATCTGGTTCCCTTCACAATAAGCCAATGTGATTTTTTTCATTGGATTAGTGAGAATAGGCTCTGTGGTGAACAAAAGTTTATGATACAGACAAATTTTGTTCAGCAAGATAGTCTTCACAAATGAATACCACTTTTGTTATTTTTTGAAGCATAAATGCTATCATGATGAGGAAAAAGCTAATGTTAGGCTATAAATATACAACACAGCCGCGTGACTCAACATTACCACCACAAAATGTTCAGCGTGATGACGTTTAATGTCTCATTTAGCCACTTGTTGGCAATCCCCTTTTTAATATAGTTGTAAAAGTTTCAAAATTCAGCAATGGGATATTTACGAATTCATTTTATGTTGTAGAATAAAACATGAAAATCTCTTGAGCTTGTGTTGACCACAGATCTTATTTCAGGCAAATAAAAAACACCCATTGATTTTGAGACTTAATGCTAATATGTTAACTCTTTTCCCTGTTTTAGGAGCCATTCCTGCAACCCCCTATTCCTCGTACTTGGCAATAAACCTGATTCTGATCATTTGTTCTCATATTATACCCCACAGCACCACTGTAGAAACTGTGGAGATATCTACTGCAACAGTTGTTCCAGTAACGAGCTGGCCTTGCCCTCCTACCCTCGGCCTGTGCGGGTGTGCGACATGTGTCACTCCCTTCTGCTGCAGAGAAGCTCCTCCACAGCCTCCTGACAAAACACCTACAAGCTTCAAAGTTTCTACGAGAGCTTTCTAACACTGCACATGCTCATCCACTATGATTTTAACCATGTTACTACTAAAGGTCATCAAATCTTATGGAAATGTGATTTGGTGTTCCATTCCCACTGTTACCTGAAATTCAGGAACATAAGTTCATCATCTGTATTAAATAAGGGGCCACCTTTTAACACTGAAGGATGATCCGTTATAGCTGACTGTATGTTAAGAGGACTTGACTTTGCTTTGAGATTGACAGTTTAGGATATTTATGTGATCAATGTTCCTTTGAGCTGGAATAACATCAGTTTGACTATTTGGTACTTGATAACTGACCATGGGTTTTCTAATTTGAACCATGGATCTAGATTATGTTGAGGTCCCATCACAGCTACTGTTGGTTTTCAGCATTTGTTGAGGATCATTTGTGTAGCTGGTTCATGTACTTCACTTTGATATTGTTCAACTTGTCATGCATCTACTTTGTAACAATATTTGCAGTTGTGGCCCCACTGCTGGATACATGCAAAGTTATTGTGTAAATGACTGTAGAATGTTAACAAAATTTAACTATTTTAGAATGTATTATATAACAACAGGGTTTTGTGGATTGTGTCAACAGCTACAAAGCCATTTTCTTAATTTGGGAATGGTGACCAAAAGTTTTTTTATCTAGGTATTTGATAAATGAATAAAACCTCCTCTTTTGCAAATCTTGTTTCAATTAGATATTCCAGACTAGTTTATTCACTTTGTGCACAGGAAATACAAATAGCATTTGAAGCAGTAGAAACCTTCATGTCAGCAGATTTGAAATTCATTTGCTGTTGATATAGCACTTATCCAGAGAAACCGCCCTATCAACAGTCACACCTGAAGAAAACAAAACATGCTCTGACCATGTGAAGTTTCAAATTCAGATTAACATCTTAACTGGAAATTTAAAAAAAAGGCTATAAACACTATGTAGAAGATGAAACAAGGTCAAAAACATATCAGAAGATAGACATTTTCTGATCATTTTTGTTCATGCACTCAGACATTGAAATAAATGTTAAAGCCACCAGCACAGGATGAATTAACTTTTGAGGAACAGCCAGGTGCTTTGACAACGATAAACACAAAAATGACACACTTCCGGGTGATGAAAATTTAAAGCAAGGTTTCTGTGATGTGTCAAATCTGTGAGGAATGGGGAAGACGAACAGCGCTTTCTCTGACAATTCTCGTGACACTTGAGAATCTCACTTCTCTGAAGATCATCCACTTAAAAAAAAAAAAAAAAAATACAAACCCTACCCCCTCAGTATTTTCAAAACAACCTCACCTGACCCTACCCTATGTATACTAGGTGAGACTTGCGTTTCCAGTCCTTCCAGCAAAATGCTGAGTTTAAAAAAAACATCAAATTAAGGGAAAAAGAAAAACTACATTCCCCATCCCCCACCCAGTCCGTTCATAGAGCCTCTGCTTCCGCCTCCTCCACCGCCGCCGTAGTAACTGCTTCCCATTCCGCCCTGGTTACCTAACAAGAGAGAGAAAATACACACTATAGGACCGTGGAGTTCATCGACGAGTCAAACGATGAAAAACTCTGCGTATCTGTCCTTCAAAACAAAACTTATAAAAAGTGTCAAAGTTTTGTCCTAAAGGCTCAGCCTGGTGCAGAACATAGCTGCGGTGCATAATAATACTTCCAATGCCTTAATTAAATGTGTTAAGAGCAGGAAAGGATGTAGTTTAGGGTGTATGTAGAAACCTATAGACTTTTTTCACAGCAGCCATCTCGATATGAAATTATCAATGATAGTCTAGCATTGAGCCAGTGAGCCAACATGCAGATGATCCCTTCAGGGTGCGATGGCAATTCATGCAAATTAAACCAATGTCAGTAAATTCCACATGACCTTGTAAATCTGTCCAATCATTGTAGCTTCCCACAAGTTCCATCAGTCATTACAGTCCCCCCGAAAATATCATACATGTATGTCTCATGTTTTATTATTTTTGGCAACTTTATTCTCCTGGAACAAGTTGCCTTTGACTTTTAATGAATTATACAAAAAAGCAATTTTTCAGTCTTCACTTGCTCCCACAATTACATTGCAAAAAAGGGCTAAAAACATCCTGACATTCTAAACAATTATTGTAAGGAAAACTGCTGTAAAAAAGCAACCCCCAAAATCCTGGAGGGACTGACAATAGCAATAACCTGAGTGGAACCATAATATCTCTCATTGGTAACACCTGTGTTTACCCCACTATTTCATGTCAAAATGGCTGCTGTGACAAAGGTCTCTTACAACAGAGCTGACACTCACTATAGTCACTGTAGCCGCCCATGTTGCCCTGGCTGCTGTATCCACCAGAGTACCCCGAGCTCAGCTGCCCGCCGCTGTAAGACGACTGGTTCCCTGTGGAGAGGACAGATCACACAGGTTTAGAAGGACATTAAAGCATCATAATTATTCCATTGATATTTCGTGATGCCCTCGCTTGTCTGAGAAAATGGCCAAGCACCAACGCCACAAGGATTTTGTGCTGCTGTCTATCCACAGGGATTAAAGAAAGAAAAATTTGTGGGCCTGAAGTTGCCCAGGAAGAAATGTACCCTCCAGAGCAAAAACAGTAACTAGATATTTGGTTAAAAACTGGGCAGAGACTCAGTCTGACTTTGACATCTGTTTCACCATATAAAAATAAGATTAAGACAACTAGCCAGCTAAAGCAGAAAAGCTAACATTAAGTGAAAGCTAGCTTGTGAGATACCTACGTTGGCTAGCCTTAGCTAAATCAAAATGTAGCCTGCTAAGAAATATCAATTTTGATAGAACTTTCATGTTTGTTCCGTTTGTTTTTACACCGAGCAAATGATGCAGTAGGCTGGCTAAAACCAATCATAATGGAGGGAGAAAAAAAAACGTAGCTAAACTACTGTTAAAGCGAATTAAGCTCAACATAATGTTATCTCAGCTTTTGACTAGTAGAATTCATGTGATTTTGTGTGGCTAAACTACTAATAAACTTGATAATTCAATGTATTAAACTGTAGATTTCAACAAATAGCAGAATTAATAGAAGACCAAGAGTGATACATTTAATCCTATGAGCTACACCTAAATACTTGAAATTCTTTCACTGTGTCTGTAGTCACTGCTGTTTGCCTCTGTAGTGCAGTACTAAATTAAGTATTATATGAATCTAAAATTGCTCTATGCTTGAGAACTTTAAGCCCTGCATCCAGGACACTACTGGTCTCAGGACCTCCATTACTGATACTAACCCATGCCACCCATCATCTGGCTGCCATATGCTCCATTACTGCCACCTGCTGTTGAGTTCAGAAACAGCTCCACATAGCGGTGCTCTGAGGAACAGAGAAAAGAATGAAACCTTGAATAACAGTGTGAACTTATGCGTGTTACTCTATATGCAGGGTGGAATTAAGGTTACTTGTAAACTTTAAAACTCACGCATGTTGGCTTTGTCTTTAGACATGGCTGCCACGGCGTCCTCGTGTGTTGCAAACTCTACATCTGCCTCCCCGGTTACCCTGCCATCTGGTCCGATCTCAATGTGGACACGCACCGGATTCAATGGCGAGAAGAACTAAGAAATGCAAACAAGGACAAATAACATTTGTGTAAGATACAACCTTTAACACATGGTATCTACATGTATCAAAAGGGTAAATATAAGACTTTTCAATGCCACTGTTGAATTAATGCCAACTACATGTCAAATGTTAAAATAGAGTAAAGCTGCAATGATTGATTAATCAATTATTACCTGAATTGCCAACTATTTTGATAATTGATTCATCATTTTGAGTCATTTATCTGATTCCAGCTTTTTAAATGCAAATATTTTCTGGTTCTTTACGCCATTATGACAAACTAAATATCTTGGGTTGTGGACAAAAGACATTTGAAGATGTCATGCTGGACTTGGGCCCACAAAACCAATCTCCATTTTCAGTTATTGTATGACTCAAACAACTAATCAATTAATTGAGAAAATTAGACAGATTAATTGATGATGAAAATAATTGTTAATGCAGCACCTTAAATAAAGACATACTCTGAGTAAATACACATTGTCAAATTATAGGTAAGGTAAAATGACTACTGGTTGCGTTAAAGAACACTCGACCAAATAGGTTCATTAACAAAAACCTAAAAGAGTGTACCAGGATAACAGAGGCATTCTTGCACTAATTACATAAAGCCATTTTATTAGTAAATGTGAATTAATTTTCAAGGACCTATAGCCACTCTGGTACATCTGCATCATGCAGAGTAGAGAGGATCTCAGCAATCCATTCTGCAGTCATTCCTTTGACTTACATTGTAGATGTCTGTCTCTGTGGCTCTGTATGGCAGGCCCCTCATATGGACACAATGGCCTGTTGTGCTCTGGAAGGAAGAGCCACCATCACCATACCGACCATCCGATACACCTGAATATATATATAATTGTTATTATCACAAGGTCTGATTCTATATTCTCAACATGAATGGACATAGGGTGAGTGATTTATTAAATAAACTGCACAGGTTAGTATCACTAAATCTGAGTTTCGTTTAAACTTCAGTCCACTTGACACCCACCTCCTCCATAGCCTCCGCGACGCATTCTGTCATAGGATCCCCCTCGGCCCATCATGTTGTAGCCGCGACCACCAGAGGGCCGGTCGTAAGGGCCGGGTCTCTGCATGCCCATGGGCTTCCGCTGGGGTTCGTAATGGGTCCGCACCTCAGCGCGGCTACTCTTGAAGATCTCAATGTACCTAAGAGCATAGAGATACCACAGTGAGGGCATGGCAGTGGACCAAGCAAGGGTGCATTTGCTCAATACTGATGAAACTGGGCTATGCAGATGCTGTCATGGTGTAGTCCATAGGTAGTAATAACATCTTTGAGTACTTAATGCTAGTTGTAATTGAGTAGATAAAAAGAAATAAAAATAAAGCTGTCCAAATTGATAAGGGCCTTATTGACGTTTTCACTTTTCTTATGGTTACCTGAAATTAATCATATCTGATTCAATAGAGCATCCTGTGTCCTTTCCATGACAGCCATTGTCTTAGTTTTAGAGGGACAGAGAGGGCTCCAGCCCTTCTGCAACCCACTCTAAGCATTTACCTGTGACAGTGGGCTCCAGATCCATGTGTACAGTGGCCCTCTGATTTTACCACCAGGGAGACTCCTTACCAGTTATCAACCTGGACTGATGTTTAGTGCTGAGACACCATTTGTACTCAAAATTAAACATGTATTCTAATTCAGGATTTGTGAATGGTGCCCAAGCATTAATCTACCCATTGAACATTGTGAATGTGTGGCATATTTGGATGTAACATGAAAATCTGTGTGTTTGTGGTAAATGTTACAAATATGCTCAAAGATCAAAGTGTCCGTTTTACATTTGGATCAGATGTTGAAGGTGCACACCATAAGAAAAGCAACTTATCCAGCCAACCAACCAACCATCCCCACCTGTGCCCTATTCTTTCCTTGTGTTTCTTTAGAGCCTTTTCAGCTATATCCTGTGAAGCAAACTGCACGAAGGCCTCCCCCGTACTCCTCCCCTGGATGTCCACCGGCAATGTTATCCCATTTGGCACGATTTCCAACCCTTCAACCCAAGGACAGATAACCCCAGCAGGGGACATATTAAATCACATGCCCAATCACAGAGAGAACTTTTCTCTAAAGAGAGAGATAGAAAACTTATGGAAAAACTCTATACATCATCACACATACCAGTTCAGTTTTTAACCAGTGACTGGCCATTTAACGACTTACATTTACTGTGTTCTGGGGGTAAAATAGAAATGAGAGGATAGAGGAAGAATATGGAAAAGGGCACTGTTTGGGACATCAGGCTAGTATTGGTGTGTTGATGAAGAGAGAACAAGATCCTGGTGGGTGACATGAGTTCAATTACTGTTGGTCCATTAGGAACTAATCTAACACTTGGCATACAGTGTATATAAGAAAAATGTATGTAAAGGACAAAGGTGTGAAGAAATGGGGAAAGAAACAATGGTACTGGGGTAACAGATCGTCCAATCATTAACGAGTGATACCCATTCCATCAGTAGTAAACTGCCAGCAGGAACAGACAATGTAAAAATATACTAAGTTGTTTTTTTTCCACGCCAAGACCCAATTATAGGGAAAAAGGTGATGAAAATGGGCTAAAGATGGATATGAGGGGCAAAGATGGGAAGGGAGTTTGAAAAAACAGATTCCTGCCCTTGAACTAATAAATAATCTTCAAATAATTGCTTCATATAAAATTATACCTAACTTCCTTTTCTGGCATCATTTCCTCACTGATCAAGCCACAAAAGTAAATTATTTTATTATCCATTATGTAATAATATACAGTATGTAATGATTATTTTCCAGAGGTATATTTTTTTTCTTTGTAAAATCAGATGCAAGAACTGTCAAGTGTCCATAGGAGAAAGGAAACAAGAAAAGGAAGATGGAAAAAAAATAAAATAAAAACTTTTTATCACTAACATTACATTAATGAAGTTTTACAAGTAACCAATGAGTAAGGCTTATTCTTACCTGAAAAAAACTGTACTATCTCCTCTTTGCTGCAGCCAAAGGGAAGGCCTCGAAGTCGAACGAGCCCATCTCCTGCTGTTTCTGGACAGTTTGGACCAGTGTGCTTCATGACCCAGTCCATTTCGACATTGTTGGATTTAAAAACTATTGCAGGACATATAACAATCAGTCACCACAGCTCAAAGTTGAGACAATTCAAAGGAGTCGTTATGTGCAAGCAGGTGTACCCACCCTCTACATATCTGTGGCCCATAGTTTCTCTGTCCTTCTTCACTGCAATCTTCAGGTCTTCCTCTGTCTCCAACTCAACAAATGCTTCTCCACTGGGACGCCCTTCTCTTGTGTAAGTGAAGTGGATGCCACCTCCATTGTTGACGATTTTACAATCTGCATTGAAATAGATTATAGAATAACGTCTGATTTGCTTTAATTGCTCAAGTCTTGTTAAAAAAAAAAAAATTAGAACATTCAAATGCCTACCTGAAAAAAACCTCTGTACTTCGTCCACTGAGCAGGACCAAGGGAGACCCCGAATGCGTACTACATATCCCTCATCAGCCATGACTGGTCAGAATCCCTGAAAAGAACAAACAAACAAACAATTATTCAGTCTTCAGGTTTGAGAAATAAGCACGCACTACTACACAAATAGTGAATTTATGTGCGTCTGTTTCGCCTCACAAGCACCTTTCTCGGTGTCCCTGCTTTACGCGGAGCTCCACGGGCAAATATACACTGTGACTCACATCCCTGAGCCACTTCATCTCAAAACACCGTAATTCTGACCCCCCAAAAGAAACAGTACCCTACATTTGCAGTGATATTTTACATATTACCCTTCCTACACATCACCAGGGTATTTCTAAAGAACAGGTAAAATCTTCCCGACGCTTTTTAATTTTAATCTTAAAAAGTAGAAAGATCTACGATATATTTGATTGATCGCAGCCGTGTTTGGGATCATGTGGTGGGTAAATGTGATTAATTGGCAGCGCCATCTTGAGGCCACTTGATAATGTTAGCGCCATCATGTATGTACCAATTAGAAAATTGCAATGTTATGTCTTTCCCTGCCACAAAGAATATAAATGTCTTAAACGTAACGTTAAATTGCAAGCAACTGTCACATTACCTAATTCCCAGGACCACTGGCGACCACTTTATAAAAAGCGCGAACCCAGAGTCGTTCCCAGCTAGCTAACGTTAGCTAACGACAATGAGCAGCATAACTAAGGTACTTTGATTCGACAATATTTCTGTTGAAGCGTTTCAATAAATGTTTAAGAGTTCACAAAAATCAAAATACAGATTAATAATTAAAGGACCTCTTTGTTTTCGGCAGGGTGCGTAGCCCTTAGCACGCTCACTACCGCACCCAGACACAAGAACAAAGCGGCCCTCTCACCCGGCGCCATGTTATTAGCGTTAACAGTTAGCTAGCTCTCACGCTAGCGTCCGCTAACAAACGGTGTTATCATGAATCTAGAATACATACCGATTGCTACATTATGCTATTAAAGTAAAAAAGTCGGCATTACGTTTTTAGTCATGCAAGTTAAATTAAAGCTGCATTGATCAATTTACCTGATTCAAACGTAGATACAACACGCCGGAGTATGTATGACCAGACCTGCGTGATGCAGCTGAAACCCTCTACTGGGTTGCCAGTCCTCGACCATCCCCCTTTCAGGAAGTATGGGTCGACGCACTTAACTAATTCCCGCCTCTGTTCCAAACTTTGACACAAACTTATTATTCAACATGACCAAATATTTTAAACATATTTGCAACGACTATTAGTATATTTCTATGTCGTGGATCCCATATAAATCCAAAAATTGCAAGTTTGCTGCAGTAACTTAAAATTGAGCGAAAGTGAGGGTTTTTATATAAACCTGGCAATCCCGACAGAATAACCAATCGCCTCCGACTGGCCTGCGTCCACGCCCAAAAATGATGACGTTGCCGCCCCAGGCCCTAGCTGGCCGGGCGGCATCTCCTGGCCTAGAAATCCAAGTAACCATGTTTACAATGGTCAGTGACTAACCTGTAATGCTTTTCAGCCTCTTGAAGGTACAATATAATATATGCACCTCATAGGTTTCACAATAAGGCCAAAAGGAGCTCATGCTTATCAACGCCAACTCAAAACATCACCACAATTCTGACATTATTTGACACTTAGAGCTCATTTAATAAGACAACCAACAGCAGACCACAACAGATTTTTGAGTTTTTGTCTTAATGACGTATAACAGTAACATGGATAGCTTAATCTTATTTACATATATATCTTGGTCGCTGGTTTTGGTGAAAATGTGACTAAAAGATCACTCCTTTTATTGTAGATGGGGACAGGAGAAGTAGCACACACATTTTAACAACCGACTAAACCAAGATGTTGGTGTGACAGCAGACCAAAAGTAAAAAAAAAGTAAGTTATATATAGGTTGCTGGCTGTAATCACTGCACCCTCTTTTTTGGGCAGGAGACCTTTCCTTCAACAACTTAGGAAATGCCCTTTTGCACCTGCTTTCGAAGATGTTCAGTGGGCAACAACAGGACACTGTAGTAATGGTCAGCTCCAGGAATGAGGAATGAGGAATGTGTCTGTCAGAGGTAGAAAGTAACAAATTACATAAACTGAAATGATATGATTATAATATTTTTAAGTAGCCTACTGGTCCCTGACTTGAGTGCTATTATTTTGTGTATTTTATTTAAATTTGAAATACACATCAAATTAGTGAGAAATGTTGCACTTTTTACTGCACCACATTTTTCTAATGACTTACTTTGTATTGAGTCATATACAATGCATTAATGTACATTAAACTATGCAAGAGTATGAAGTTAGATTTGGCACTGCCTGGACCATCTACAACATTAAAATACTGCTTGGTCATTATTAATTAATCATTAATTTCATATTCTACAGTACATTTACTTTTGGTTCTTGGTACATTTTAAACATTTTAATACATCCTTACTGTCACGTAAACAAACTTTTCAATTGCAGGAGTATTTTTTAGAATGCAATATTGCGACTTAATACTTAAGTTGATTTAAGTTAAGTTTAAGGATCCAAATAAATCTTCCAATACATGAATGAATGTGAAGCACTCAGTGCTAAAGAAATAAGACAAATGGTCACTCATAATAGTCATAAAGACAATCAAACTATGTGTACGTGTGCTACATTATACTGCAAAAAGCAGAAGCCATCGTTTTGTGTTGTTGTCTTGTGTTTTAAGTTTCTTTTTTTTTTTTAAATGTATTGTCCATTTCCTCAGAGGAAACAGACACATTTACAATGAAACCTGACACTGTCTGAATACACAATCACAGAAGTTCAGCCAAAAAAGTGTTCCAATGAAATACACCTTATGAGGCACAGACACTACTTCCTTATCCAATTACCTAAAAGGTAAAGGCATTCATTTGTTGAGTGAGGCAGTTTTTACTCAAGACCAATTGATTGTCTTGGTTCATTATGGACAGGTACCTGAAGTCAGTGGTAGTTCTGCAAAGTTCAAATCAAACATTCACTGGGTCCAGGTAAAGAATTAAATGTGTGACTACTTAAAAATTTGCATCAAAGAGTCATTTCAAAGCGATGCATATGTCTCAGTGGTTTCAAAATGAAGTTTTTGATTTTTGTGGGTGAAGTCACTGGTGAAACCAATGTGTTTTTGCCTATTACCAATCACCTGAACATATACTATAAGTTGAATTATATTATGTGGCTGTGTGTTACTTATTTTCAGCAAAATATCTACGTACACATGTAAGCTGTTAATTTTAAGTATGAAATGTGATCATAATAAAGTGGTGAACTTGTTTTTTTTTTTCTTATTTTTGTATGTGTTCATGTGTTTGTGTCTGTTTTGTCTCATATTATTGACCCTAAAATATTCCCTTCATTTCTTCTATTTTTAATCTTATTTATTCTCATTAATAAACATCAAAGTAATAAATTACAGCATATGTAATTTGTGAAGCTCAGTTCTGTACTGATATTTATTATCATTTAAAGTGTCACATCAAAAGACAGATAAAAATTTACCACAGGTACAAATACACTCTCGCTGTAGTCCTTCAATTTATGTGTGGATTCCCAATAAGAGTTTACATAAACTAGTAAAGCTAGCTACCAGTTAAGTTGGCCTACCGTGTCATGTCTTGACGTTCGTTCTACAGCCTCGTGATATTGGTAAACCTAACATGACGTTGCGGTCTCGCGTTTGACAAGCATTAAGTCTAACCAATAGAAAACAGAGCTTTTTCCAGCGGAACCAATAGGATTCGTAGGATTCCCTACAGAGGCGGTCTTTCTGAGAAACAGTGCGTATCGGGTTAGGTTGTTAGAAAGTTAATGGCTGGGGGAAAGAGATCCTCCTCAACCCTCGCTTCGGGAGAGTTTCTGGATTCCCTGAAGTAAAACACGCAAATATCCTAAAAGAAAGAGCCTGGACGGACATTTAAGTCAACAACTAGCTCGTTAACACACGTATCGTGAACATAAGTATGCAGGATGCAGTAGCCGGGACGGCAATGCTGACGGACGGCTTCGAGGACGAGATTGACTCGGTGACTCCTCGCTCCCCAGTGGCAGGGATGGGGGTAGGAGCGACACCAGGAGGAGTCGGACTAGGGGGCATTGGGATTGGTGTAGGTGGAAAGAAAGTACGTTTATACGGCGAACCAGGCGGGCCTGCTGCAGAAAGACTGGATTTCAAACTAGCGGCCGCGGCCGTCCTCTCCTCGGGTCCAGGATCCGGCAGCGACGAAGACGAGGTTTCAGAGGTAGCTACGCTAAGCTAAGCTAGTTAGCTAAGCCTAACTAGAGAGCTAGGCAACATTCCTCTCCTAGCGCTAGCTGGCTGTTAGCTAGCGAGTTAGCTCGCAGTTGGCAACCACCCCCTCCCAGGCCGCTGAAATTACGTAAAATAAACCAGCACATGAATCGAATAACACCTCCTGCCAGGTCAGATGCTTATGAAGTGTTGTGATGGCGATAATGTCGGGTGAGACACAAGCGTTGTTCACGCTGAGCGGCTGAAATGTTTTATTTATGCAGCGCAGGCTGTGACCACGGCCTAGTTCGGGTGGAAGCGAAGACGGCCTCGTTCGGTGCTGTCGTCTCGCAACACCCATCACAAGTTTGCAGCTCTTCCAACAGCTTTCCAGCCACAGCAAATGGAAGATGCCCGTAAACCCACGGACGTGCACGGCCATCTAACTATCTGCCATTTCGTAGTTGTGGTGCAATTACGTCACTTTTCCAAATCATGTAAATTAACTCCGATCATCCCTCGGCCAACTTTTCGATACGTTTAGATTTTGCTTTTTCCTCACAGAACTGCTCGAATTTTCGACAGTTGGTGTTGACAAATAAAGCAGTTGGGTTGTTTTTCATCCTCCGTCTCTGTCGGTCAGAGAGCCACCAGCACTGTGTCAACTTGATTTGCGCTGTCACAATTGAGTTCATGTTGAAAGGTGTCCAACTTTCCATGTGCTGGCCTGGCAGTCACACACGGGGACAGGTGTGATGGCATCTCCACCTCAGCTAAACATACTGGAGACATGTTTTTATATTAGCTCAGATCGCTGCCTAGATTAAACGAAATATTTGTCTCCACAGCACAAATGTGATATGCTCTCCTACATGGCAATGTGACAGAGCCAGCTCTTGGGGGATTTTTACAAAATAATCTAAAGGTTAATAATAGTCAGTCTCGCCAAATGCCGTGTCATAACCAAACCTTTTTACTGCATGTAATGTTTAATGTGAGCTGTCATTCTAAAGCTATTCAAGACTTCTCAGCAATACTATTGTCATGTAATCGAGTTTAACATATGTGTGACTGCAGCAGACACAGGAATGATACCTGTCAGACTGCTAGATGGCAAATACATGATTTGCACAAATCTATCAAAGCCCTTAGGTTAATGTCATTTCCATGGTAACATAATATTCATTGTCATCTAAAAGGTGATGCAGTATTTACTATCAGAAACACTATCATCAAGGCGGCATGGGTGTGGAGGGAATTGCCAATGCTGAGCAATGCACATTACCTGTTGAGCTGTCTCTATTATACTTCACTAATATCTGACCAAAGGGCTCTCAGTCTGAAACATACTGCAGCCATGACAGTTGGACAAGTAAGGATGTTGTCAGCTGTCTGATACCAGTGTCAATATAGCCTAGCCATTTATGTCTGAGCATCAGCTGTGTAGCAGCAGCAGAAGAGAATATCAAGTTTGACAATTACATCTCAGGCAGTTTAATTGAATCAAATTGCAAATGTATGGCCTCCGTGTCGTGTTTCATCGCTCTCTCAGTCTACTATATAAGCCTGAAAGGGTGCGTTTGTTGTGGTGTTTTACTCCAGTGAAGAACTCGCTGCTCTGGGCAGTAGCTAAAATCTGAGCCCCAGGATTAAGCAGATGCCATTCTAGGCCTTTCCAGCTCTCTGGATACCAACACTCTGGGAACTGTAGTTCATTAATAGTGAAGACTGATGTCCATTGTTGATTATAAAGGCCCTGGTGGAACTACATCCCCCATGGGTTTTTTGCTCTGCGTTCCTATCGTATAGCTGAATTCCTCCACACTGCTGAATGCTGACTCTCTCCCAACATTTGCTCTCTGAGCCAGGCCCTGAAAGCCTGCTGCAGTGTATGGATGGACACAGAGAGAGATTGGTTCTTTATCAGTTTTTTTTGTCAAAGATTGCTTTACAAGCTGTTGAATGATAATAATATGTGATTTATTCTAAATGTTATAGTTATTTTAAAAACTCACCTTCAGGGTAGGCTGTTTACCTGAGTTTGGTATACTATCTGTCACATTTGTCATTCTCAGTATAGCTTACACATATACCTGACCTACAATACAGGATAAATGGTTGACCTAAAAATGTGTCCTGATAGTACAATGTTTGGTACACTTTGGTCACATGCATGGAATTGTGTCAATCAGTTATTAGTGTATGTAATATATCTGTGTTTTCTTTCTCACTAACACTGTAAATAGGGGTCAGTACACGCAGCCGGTCATATAGCCCTCTAGATAAAAACCTAAAAAACTTTTTTAGCAAACCAGAATCTGTACCAAAATATGTCATGAGTTATTTCCACAACTACCTGTGGGACAGCAAGGAAGTTACCCTGAAGTTACAATGTGCAATTCAAATATTGACAAGTCCCACCTCTAAAATTTGAAACACAGGAATTGGACCAGCTGTTACTCTGAAATTGACTAAATATAAACAAGTTAGATTAAAGTTTATTTTCAGATGGTGTGTGTTTATATTAATATTTGCATTTCTGATGTGTGTGTATATTGTTTACCTCATATGTAAAGGAGTAAAACAGGCCTTTATTTTTAATTGCGATCTGATGAAAAACATGTAATTATTTTTCACTTTTAAGTTGTACGCTTCAGTAACGTGAGTATAGCCGTAAGTTATATGGTGAAAATATTGATCGACATTTAAAACATTAATTGACACGGCATCTACACGAGAAGTAAATAGTAAAATGTTTGTTTTAGTGAAGGTTATGTTCATTATGTTGACTCACTGGAGGATATTTGGAATAATAAAATGTTTGTAATACAGACTAATACATGATAGCCAACAGGGCCAAAGCTCAGGTATGAGACTGTGGTGCTGTACTTGGGCAGCTGACTCTCAGCTGAATCTCTCCATGTGTGCAGGGGTTTTAATTCCTGGCTGTAGCACTTCCTGTGCTTTGACTCTCTTATCCCTGTGTTCCTTCTTGTTTTCCCTCTGTTGAAAGAAACTGTAAATAAACAAGGGTAGCACACCTGGTCTTTTTATAGGTGGTGTGTTTGCGTGTATTGGGCCACTACTGGAAATGTGGTATTAAAGTATTAATCATGTATTAAGTAACATAATACAAATGTTGTCACTCGTTCTCACAAGTTATTCTGTTTGTGCTATTTGATGAATATTGGTCAAGGTTCACGAGAACAATACAGTTGTTGATCAGAAACTAACATGAAAACAGCTGTCAAAGGGCTAATTGTTCTTTTTCTCTCCTCTCTGTGCCTCTTTCAGGTGGAGTCATTCATTTTGGACCAGGAGGACCTGGATAACCCCATCATGAAGACAGCGTCAGAGTTGCTTTTGTCCAGCGCCACAGATGGAGTAGATTTGAGGACTGTTGATCCAGAGACACAGGCCCGACTTGAAGCTCTACTGGAAGCTGCAGGTATGACTGCCTTGTCTGAACTTAATTCAGCTTAAGACTTGACAGATGTTCATTTGTAGTTGACCAGTACCTCATTGGCCACACCTATTTTGCTCTAACCAGTTTTAATTTGTGCTTCAACAAATGGTAACTATGAATAAGTAAAACTGTCTTTCTCCCTCAGCTTTCCCCCCCCATCCCTTTCAAATCCATACATTAAGTTGAGGTCTTAATTTGTATAAGACTTAAGGCTGAAATGGCAATAAACTGAACCTGCCGGTTCTGCAAGTGTCATATCAGCACATAGTTTGAAAGTGATTTGGGTAAATTAGTTTGATTAAAACTTGTAATCTAGGTGTAAGAAGGTCTGTGTAGATTAATTCATTAGGGCTGGGTGTCCTGGCCTCGTTTGGGCTTATGAACATTACCAGGCAGATTAACGCGGCAACGCGCTTGAGCCTCCACAGCATGCAGAGAGCCTGTGTTGAACGGCTAATGGCTAATCTCATTCTCTTCCCCTTTCTCCCTGACTAGTGGGAACAGAAGAGGTGGCAACTTGCATTCATCCACAACATACATCTGTTTGCTTAACCTCTGTTTCAGCTTGCATAATAATGCCTTGAATGTGTTCTTGTATTGATTTGTGAGGTGTCCTATAATTTTTTTGTATAGTATTAGCAGAGAGAGGAAAGTGGGTTGTTGATGGTCGTGGCAGGAAGATTTGGACAGCCTGCCTTCATTCCCTGTATGAACAAAGTAGCCAAATACCTGTCAAGACCATCATCAGGGAATATGCCAAGCGTATGGTTATGTTTATTGATTGTAGACTTGAGGCAGTTGTTTATTGCATAAGATTTGCAACCCCAATATGTTTAGTATTGTGACTTTTCTGAGCTTATTTTTATGTTTTCAATACATATTAGACCCCTTAAATTGGGGGACTATGGGTGTAAAGGGCTATGATTCCCCTTGCTAATCTGATGTGGGTGTAAACACCTTAAAATTAAGCTGAATTATGGCACTTCAGCCTCATAGTTAATGTGTCATTGTTTCATTTCCAATCCATTGTTCAGGTGTACAGAGCCGAAATAACAAAAAATGTGACATTTTCTTGCTCCTTTCTAACAGTTGCTGAACTTAAGCATTTTTGTCTCATGGGGGATGAGGAGGAGAGGCTGTCCAAAACGTCTAGGACAAAAGTTGCCTGACATTCTTCTCTTCGCAGATATATTAAAACAATTCTGTAGCAGGTCGTCATCCTAAATATTACAGGAAACCAGATATTTTTCAAAATTTAAGTGGCTCTTTTTAGTTTTAATCTAGGCCTAATTGTGCACTGTACAGCTATGTATATTGTGATCTGGTTAAAAACCTTGATTTGTGTTTGGATAGGGATTTTCTCTTTCATTTATCAAGTGATGTGTCTGTAAAGAGACTATCGGTGCTTAGCAGATCTAAATACAACAATTGCAAGATGTAAGACAAGTCATACATGGATTAATGAAAGTTACTGATACTGCTAACCATATGCAGTTGACCTTAGGCTAATATCTTCTATTCTCGTTAATAAAACCGAGAAGAAATGTCAGAAATGGCAGTAAGGTGTTCAAAAACACACACAAAACCTAGTCAGCATGGACAAAAAAAGAATCTGAAAAGGGACAAAACAATCTTAGAAGATAGCAGAAACATTCCTCATAGCATAGTTTATTACATACACTCATTCCCTTTATAAGGTACACATGTACAATCTGTTGTACAGCCCCACCATGAATTTCACCTTTACAAAGTTTATAATGTCAAGTTTTTGTTGACGTCAAAGCTGTGACTTCAATTAAGTTTGTTACTTTGCAAGTGATGCATTACTGATAGCTGTAAGGTGAGGCTGGATTGCACTTTTTATTATTATATTGGGAGGTGGTTCAAATTTTTTGTCCTTCCTGTTTACATATACGAAAGGGGCAGAATATTAAACACACCTCAGTATAATGTGGACTGCATTATGCTGTGAAAGGTGTTTCTACAGCACCACCAGTAACTATGACCTCAGTGCTAAAACATAGAATTAAATTTAAAGGGTGACTCCATCTGAATATGTTTCTGGGCTTTTCAAATGGAAACGCCCACTCAGCCCTAAGCAAAAAGCAGTGAAGTAAGTTCCTCTCCCATCGATGTCATCATACAGAAACCTAAGTGAGGTCACGTGGGAAAAAGTTTGTAGAAGGGCTTGAGGAAAATAACGTTTTGATACTTTGGTACTTAAACCAAAATTTGAGTGTTAATTTGAATACATAAGGAACATGGTTTAAACTTAGGGACATATGCATTGTCTATAAAGTACTTGTTGATTTGCATTTTTAGACTAACTTGTTATGTTTAGAATAATTGTTGAGTCTGAAAGCGATGAAAAGATTTTTTTCAGAAGGCTGAATACACAGATGTCTGTATGCCTGATATAAATTTTTTTTTAAATCCAGTGGTCATATTACTTTTTGCAACGATTTTCTAGATGTGCATAGGTGTGACAGTGGACTTTTCCCTCCAAGTTCTTTTCTCTGTAATAATCAACTCCTACCTCAATCACAGTTTGTACCCTGCCAAACTCAAACATTTTCTTCTGTATTGCCAGCGATGCTGAGTGGTGTGTTTTCGAAAAAAGGAATGAGAAAAGTGACAGAAATCGGCATCGTGTTCTGAACAACCAGTGCACTTATACACTGATAGGCAGCTTCTGTCTACCCCAAGCCTTCAAGGCCTTTTCACATTGCCGTAGAGTAACCACCCTGAAAACCTCCTAGTTGCAAAAGGGTTCCGTCAAAAAGCAAACCACTTTAAAAAGTGGCTGCTGCCGCTGACATCCGAGGCTGCGATGACAGGCCAGTGCTTTGGTAAGTGTCATAGCATTGATACAACCACCACCACCCAAAACTGCATAACACGTATACTAGTTATAGAAATTAAATATTGTCCCATGCTCAGTTTTTTCTTTTGGTTGTCGTTGTACGTGGCCATTGCAGTGTTATACAGCTTGAGGTATTCAGACACTAACATTATCAGCTCCTGCTGATCAGTAATGCCTTCTATTTCCATGATGCCCGCCACCCTCTGTTTGATTGGCTGAAGCCAGGTGGCTACCGCCAGAACGTCAGCACAGTGATCACCGAGCGACAGAGCAAAATGTGAGGATTCACATGAGACATTGAAGTGACTGGAGGCAGCGAGTTACTGCGCAGCGGTGTGAAAAAGCTTTTACTTGTAACCCACTAACATACAAACACACACAATAATGACCAAATTCTTGCCCCTTCTTTAAAGACAAAATTATACATTTACATTTAAATGCACCCTGTAGAGACTGTGACCACTAGTGGTGTCCATAGACCCTTTTACCGTTTATAAACAACGAGCAAGCTGCACATGCAGTTTGACAACGGAAATATGGCAGACCACAACAGCTTGTCGATGGGTGCAGCAAGCATGAGCAGTTTTGATTGCGTCCTTAGTCCAGTCAACATGTTTAATAGCTTGCAGCGATAGACGCTGCCAGTTGCTCTAAAACGGTTGTGATCCTGTCGGAATTCTGTACAACTTAAGTGGAATATCGATTCTGATATGTCATATATGTAATAACCAGACATTTTGGTAATTTTGGTGCTTATGAAATGTTTAATTCAACATTTGCAGCTTGATCATTTTTACTGGATGATTGAGGGAGACCGCTACTTCTGTTGCGCACGCAGCTTTTTGATGATATCGGCTGTAAAAGGCTCTATGAATTGCTGGTATATAGTCTGTCTAGTGTATCAGTGCAGGCACAGAGGACACAGGTACATGCCATTAGAATGGGGGCGACATGATGCACATTTCTGCTGACTGCAGAAAAGCAATAGAACATATAAACAGTTGTTGGTTGTGCCGCAAAAGGCAGTAATGCACATGTAAAGGAGGAGAACAAGGCTGTCAGCCATCTGTAACAATGCAGGTTTGAAAATAAAAATTATTTAACAAGTTTGCGAACATGAAGAAATACAGTTGACGTGTTTATAAGGCATCGAAGGGTCAAGCAGTGCGCTTTGTGCACTTCTGAGTATAACTGAACCTTAACCCCCACACTGTTTATAGTAATTATTCCACAGAAGAGCTAAAACCCTCACAATTTTTGTGTGGGAATCCCTTGTTGCTCTATGTTGGGAAATTGAAAATCATGTGGGCATGCTACCTTTTGTTACACATTGGCAGTCACAGGTGGCTCCTTTGTCAAACCATAATTTTGCACCCTAATCAAACTTGTACAAACTCTACTATTCTCAGTTTTTAAATGGCTCCTCTCAGGCTACAGTAACCAGACACTATGCAGCAGAGACACTTGAATTTACAATGCAGGGTAGGTTTATTTATATAAGACCTTGCAAACTTAGACACTTAAAAATACTGTTCTTGGTTGGATACAAATGCATTAAGCAACATCTAAAATCACAACTTAAAGGAAAATAAAATCAATTAAATACAACTAAAAGAATAAAAGTAACATAAACTAAATTCATTTTTATTGTATTTAACCTTAATTTAGCTAGTTTAAATGTTAGTATAAATGTTAAACAAAAGCAGACGTAGAGAAGTCAAGCACACAAAAAATATCAGCGGTTCAGGGTAGTAATGGTCCAGTAATAAATGGCCCCAAAGGTAATTAATAAACCAAAAGTCAAGTGGACCAAGATAGTAAATCAGAATGTGAGTTCTCGTGCTGATAAATGCACAGCTCTGGCAAACATTTTTAAGATCTGTAGCTCTGAACTGTGGTTGAACTGTCAAGCCTATACAGCTGCAAAAGTGTGGCCAAGACATTATCTGGTTGTTGGCATTCATCAGTTTATTCCTGCAGTAAAAATATAGAGGCATTTCTCATCTTTAATAAGGGGATGTGTTTTCTTCACTGGCCACAAAACACAATTGTAAACAGGGCTTGCAGACTAAATTCTTGTATCCCTGTGCACATTGTATATCTGTGTTCAAGAAAAAAAGTAAAAGTAACTCTACTGATTTAAGAAACACCAGAAACTGCAGTAAACTGTAACTCATTAGCCAAGGCTCACACGCAGTAATGATGTTATATCTCACCAAGACTCAACAAGTTCTCTCTGAAATGTTAGAGAGAGCTTTGAGACACTTACACTGAAGAATGTGAAGATGTTGTAGGCCACCAGTGATAAAGGCCGCCACCATAAAACCTACATATGCACCTTCTCCTACAGATACATTATTTGTGTGGGAAAGGAAACCATCATATTCAAGTACTGCCCTACTTGTCTCCTATTTTAGAACCTGTCAGGTGCATGTATTGAAAGTTTTATCTCCGACAAAATAAGTTTGATAGTAGAGTAGTCATAACCAGTGGTTGACTGATGTGTGTTTTTCAGTGGCCAATGCTGATATTTTGAGTAGTGCGTCTGATAGCTGATATATAATGCAGATACCAAAGCAAAGAAAAGTCATGTATGAGTCTATTTTTCTGTGCACGTTACAATCAAATATACATGGTTATCTTAGCCTGTAACATGCAATGGCATTATTGTATGCATTATAACACGGTATATATTTAACACTAGCTATAAACAGTTTTAGATTAGATTTGCAGTCATTGAGGATGGGAAAAATGTGTTAATATTTAGAAACAATAATGGTGACTGATTGTTCCACAGTAGATACACTGACGAGGCTGCCTGCAGATGTGTCTGTGGACATTTGTTTGTTTAAAATGTCAGATAATCGGCTAACTGATTGATCGATCTATGATTAATCGTAACCCAGTTTACAGATGAGAATCACTTCAGTTTTTTGCAGAATGCATCTGATGAAGTCTGAATTGTTGTTTTAATTTTGCTCATTTGTCAGAAAGGGCATGGAGTGAACTGGATGCAAAGTTGTGTTTCTACATGCAAACAACAGCTAGCTGCTGTAGAAAAAGATGACAAATTCCCTAATTTCCTGTAGGCTACTGTAAATCATTGTGGGTAATAACCTGAATATCAAACATATTGTTCACTCATTAGATGTGAAGTTAAAATGTGACCCATGTGAGGAAAACTGCCACCTTAATCTATTTGTTTATGTTAATTTTGCTAGAATGAAGGACGCACAATGTGGATTCTTCTCCCAATACGATAATGTGCTCCTCATAGCCAAAGATGACCAATAATTTCACATTTTTATATTTTGAAAAGAAGTTCTTATAAAACGTAGTTTATGCACTCAAAAGGCACAGATATAGTAAGCAAAACACTCCACAAATCTTTTAGCTCTTATCGAGCATTTTGCCTAAGAATTCAGATTAAATGCTTTGACAATCTGTCAAATCAGATGTTAGTATAACTGCTATTTATTGGCTAATATACTCTGGTACTGATATAAACAGATATATAGCTGAATAGGCTGACGTTGGCCGATAATTTTTCAGCCCTGATGTTTATCATGCATCCCTAGCTAGAATATGTGTGTAAATGTCTTTGTATCGGTGCCACCAGACTGTGTGAACGCCAGTTGCATGTTCTGAACAAGCATTTGGTATATACACCTGCCCTCACACTTTATTTTAGCACTAGATAGAAGATCATGTTGTCTGTGTAAACATGTCAGAGTTTGGGGGGAGAAGTGCAGGAACAGGTGCTTATGGGTAAACACACTTACCATCCCTTTCATCTTGGATTTGGACTTGATTCCCTGGGTCCAAACACCTCTGTGCTGTGCTGTAGTAGCCCAGGGCAGGTCTCACCCAGGGGGCAAGTACACTTCATGTGGCCATTTTTAAAAAGCTGGAACCAGCAACCATCAAAGCCTGGTGCTGGTATGCCATGAGGATTTTGATTTTTAAAAGTGCAAGTCATCTTTATTCCTGGCTAATGAGCCATTGGCTACACCTGACAGTCAGTTCATGGATTGACAAGCTGATTTGTTAATGTTGAAGTAACAGATGGCAACTGTTTTTTGTTCAGAAATTCAATGAGGTTTAGTGCTGAATTGCTCGCAATTTTGCGTCGGCTGTTCTCAAACAAACACTGGCTGAAATTTTAATTAGCGACTTGGATAAAAATGTTTATTCAGATTGCATAGTGTGTTGGTGGTACAGTGGGTGTAGGCAGCCCAGTGGCTAGCCAGTAACTTGTCTCAGTTGAAACAAAAATATCTGCTAGTACTCACTCAAGTCACAGCCCTGACCTAGTAAAGCTCAATGTCCATTTTGTGCACCTAAGAAAGAGTTACATGTAAACAAGCAAAGTTATTTTTGTGTTAAGTGTGATTCACAGCTGTAGAAATGGTTTTGTTTTGGAAATTTACAAATTCTTTCATAAAAAGTTTAGAAAAATGATCACCACCAGCTGGTTTCTCTGTTTTCATCCAAGTTACAATATTTACAGTGCGTCTAACCCAGATGTATGTACAGTCTGTTTTGGTTCAGTGAACTTTTCGCATTCTCGGAGATAAACACAATACAGTTAAACATTAATGATCAACTTCCTCGACCTCTTGTTTCCCTCTTCCTCGGGGGCCATTGCGAAATCGTCGTCTGAGAGCCTTACTAAGTTTAGCATGAGTCGCGGGCTTAGTGGTGAAAACATAGGAGCACCACAAGGACTGGAGCTCACTTGTGCCTGGGTCATGGATGGGTTGAGGCTTAGGCTGAAAAAGTTCAAAGCCAACACTTTTTCTTTCTCTCTTGGCTCCTCCTTGCTTCATTTTTATACGTGCAGCCCTACACACACACAACACAAACACTTGAACGGTTTCATTGGTTGGGAAATGGTCCTTGTTCTGTCCTCTGAAAGAGATCTTTCAGTGTAGGTCATTAGGAAAATCTGTTTTTTTCCTCCTGCTTGCTCTTCCCTCTTTGGCTTTTCTTCTCACATATACACAAACACATTATTCTCTCATATGGGATTTTGTTCTTCTCCCAGCTGTGCTTTTCTCTTGTGCTGACCACTGTCTTCAGTTTCTGTTTCTCTCACATTCACTGCCTCTTACCCATCTATCACACAGGATGAGACTTTTTTTTTTCTTTTACCATTAACAGCCTGAACCCATGTCTACTATCCTATAGAACTAACATTATTTCCCTCACTTTATTCGTTCTTGTCATGGTCACAGATCTGTTCTTACTGGACATTCCCATAGTAACCCAGTGGACATAGTTTTGCACCATTTGACCCAGTCACTGGAAAAATTATTAAGTATCATAGATGGTGTATTTAAAGTAGTGAAAAAAGATATTGAGCCATATTAACAAATGCTTGTGTGTGTTTTCTGTGTGTGATTTTTTTATTTTTTTTTTCCCCCCTCTTTTTGTATGCTGCTACTAACCTTCGATTGGATTGGCTGGACTGGACTTGCTTCTTCATCTGGTCTGGTGTGGTTGTGCTCCCCTGTGGTTTGCCTTGCCCTATGCACCTCTGCCCTTTTGGTGTTCGGCAGGCATCGGTAAACTGTCCACTGCCGATGGTAAAGCTTTTGCAGACCCTGAGGTGCTACGGCGATTGACGTCATCGGTGAGTTGTGCCCTGGACGAAGCTGCGGCAGCCCTGACCCGTATGAGAGCTGAAAACACACTCAACGCCGGCCAAGCCGACAAGTATGTATCTCGCCCATACCGACACTGGCGTATGCCAGTTTACCTTGCACAAAGTCTCATATAGTTATGAAGTGCTGCAGGGATCAATCCTAAAACAACAATAAAATTAGCACTTCTTTTGTCTTCTCTTGTCTTAAAGTCAATGGGTTATTTGAAAGGGATTTTGGTAGAGGTGGGTATCAGTACTTGAATGTATCGCCTGAAAAAACCCAGTACGAAGTACTATCAGAAGTATCAAACAATTCCTGCATTCAATCCTTTTTTATCTGGATCTAACAAAAATTACTATTTGTATGGCTGAAAAACAACATGTGTGCTCATACTTTCAGGCCCATATGTCTTCTGCTGTGTTGAAACAAACCTTTCTAACTTAATTTGCTACTCTCGCTTCAACACTAAACACTGACCAGAGATCAAAGGGTCAAAACTCAAAATCAGAATTGAAATTTCAGTTTCATACGTGAAGGATGTTAATTTAAAGACTCAGAATTGTGTTGTGTGCAGTTTTAGAGGCTCTAATTATTTTAGTCAAACATCTTATTTTATTCATTAATTTGTTATAGCACTGGCTTGATGAGCAGGAACAGCTAAATGTAGCAGTTTACCTCAAAGAGTATTTCATTTGATACTTTTATATGCAGTATAAGATTATGCTGCTGAAATAAAACTCAAAGACTGCCATGTGATGGGCATTGTTTTCAGAAACATGAATCATGATATACAGTCTCTAGAAGTGTATGATTAAACTATTTTCCCATGGTCTAGTGGTAATAAAACATACAAATCACAACAAATCCTAATATCAAATAGCAATACATATCGAATTGGCACCCAAGTATCGTGATAGTAATGAATTGGGAGATAAGTGGATATCCTAATAATAATAATTCCAAAGCTTTTATGTCTAAAAAAAAAGGTGGTTGCTAACAAGTGGCTGAATGAGACTGTAGAAGTTGTCAGGGGCATTAAATATTTATGTGATTTACGCCAATCACTAGCCACTTGGTGGTAGTGACGTGAAGTCATGCAAGCCATGGTATACTTAGTTACTTCTGGCAATATCATTTACACTCCAAAACTCAAAATTCTGTGCTTTTGTGAAGATTATTTAACAATATAACAATATTTAACAATATAACAATATTTAACAATCAAAATGTGTCTATATCATAAACGTTTTTATTTTTTGACACACAGCTTATATTCTGCAATAATCCAAAACCCAATGGAAAGATCCCATTGGCTTTTTGTGCAGGAAACCAAAAGCTAATTGGTCGACAAAAATGTCATCCCTGCAACACTCTTTAAATGAGATTATACATACATATATATATATGTGTTCTGTTTTGTTTTGTTTTTTCTCAAATCTGAGCTGCACATACAATACATTTGCATGTGTGTGTTTGCTGCTTGGAAGTGATTGCGTAATTGTGAGGCGTATGTGTGCTCACCTGTCACAGTGGCAGTAATTGTAGCAGTCTGGTTATTTTCAGCCGTAGTTTAGCAGAGGCGTGCTCAGATGGGGATGTCAACGCTGTGCGCAAATTGCTGGATGAGGGACGGAGCGTCAACGAACACACAGAAGAAGGGGAGAGCCTGCTGTGCCTCGCCTGCTCAGCTGGCTACTATGAACTTGCACAGGTATGTGAAAGGAAGGGTGGGGTGGGATTTAAGTTAGCATAATTGTGATTTGCATGTTTGCGGTGTGTACTGTCTGTGCACTGCTGAGCAAAGATAGGATCATGATGGTATCACTAGTTCACTGTTGTGAGAAGATTTTCCGTTGGTGACGAGCCTCCATGCACATTTTTAGACATTATCATTTCATCTTTCATCCTCAGGTTTTGTTGGCCATGCATGCCAATGTGGAGGACCGGGGTATCAAGGGGGACATAACGCCACTCATGGCTGCTGCCAGCGGAGGTTATGTGGACATTGTCAAACTGCTTCTGGTCCATGGAGCAGATGTTAATGCACAATCCTCCACAGGTAAAACCCCTCCTCATGTCTCTACAATTTCAATTATTTCGTTTTCTCTGTGTGTTTTGCGGTCAGATTAATTTCTCTGCTGTCTTCCAGGCAACACAGCTCTGACGTACGCATGTGCCGGTGGCTTCGTTGATGTAGTGAAGGTGCTGCTCAAAGAGGGTGCTAACATTGAGGACCACAACGAGAACGGTCACACACCTCTAATGGAGGCGGCCAGTGCTGGCCATGTGGAAGTGGCCCGGGTACTGTTGGAATATGGCGCAGGAATCAACACACACTCCAATGAGTTCAAGGAGAGTGCTCTCACACTCGCCTGCTATAAAGGTCAGAACTCAGATATAGTCTCTGTCCTGTTGATTACCTTATTTAGGTTCTGTTCCGTTTACATGCTCTTTACTAATACTTTAACAGTGATAAAGGTTTGGAAAATTAATTTTTGTTTGTGCACTGCAGGTCACTTGGATATGGTGCGTTTTCTGTTGGAGGCTGGAGCAGACCAAGAACATAAAACAGATGAGATGCACACAGCACTGATGGAGGCGTGCATGGTGAGCATCTGAACCAAACCTAAATATTTCCCTCTCACGGTTTAGTTCACAGTTTACAGTTTTGTTTCAAATAAGTAATACTTTAGTTGATAAAATGTTTTGTTTTTCAACATTTTCATACCATTTTAGTTAGAATTGTATTTTTGCCTTCAAACTCATATTTGGTTTGTTTGTCATATTTTTTTAAGTCACATTTTCTACAGACTACCTTTTTATCACCGTCAAATTTTGGATCCAACTATAAAAACAGTTCAAAATAAGAGTACTGCACACAGTCATGTATGTGCTAACATAAGCGGAGACAGGAGTTGACTTATTTCAGGAAATCTGTAAAGCAAAGCTGTCAACACCAAACTATTTTGTTCCATGATCATTATTCTAACCATGTCCCCCCTGTCCAGTCAAATAATTATAATAAGGTATGTGCCTATTTTTTGAGATAAACTGGACAAGTAATGTTGGGAGAGTAATTATTTTACGTTTATTATATTTCCATACTCCCAATCTTCGATGGACTGTACTTCCTTTTGAACATTTTTAAAAATCACACTAACAGCAGAATAAAAAAAAGGTAGATAAGCAAATGTACATGGTATGATAACTGTTATATAATGTTTTAAAAACCACGTTATACCAGTATACCACTGCAACACTGGACTATAGTGTATTGGCTCAATTCAAAAGTGATGCCATAGATTCATAGATATAGATAGATATAGATACATAGATATTCAGGTGCTTATCTCTACATTCTCTGTGTGTCTCGCTGTCCCAGGACGGCCATGTGGAGGTGGCACGGCTGCTATTGGACAGCGGCGCGCAGGTCAACATGCCAGCCGATTCCTTCGAGTCGCCCCTGACCCTTGCAGCATGTGGAGGACATGTGGAGCTGGCAGCCTTGCTCATAGAGAGAGGAGCCAACTTGGAGGAGGTGTGTAAAGAGACTGACGCCTAAAATCCAGCACTAGTTTGGGAAGGGAGAGGGTGCAATTCCCAGCTGTCTTTCTGGAGCTGTTTCTGTATATATGAATGATGTAGCTGCAGACTATTTTTTTTATTTCACACAGACTGCAGTGGAGAATACCCTCTAGATTTTTTACAGTCATACTACCCTGCTAATTTGGGAATACGTTGTATTGAAATGCTATGCCGGACGAAGAGTTTCAAGATGTAGATAGAATTTAGAGTTTAGTTAAGGACATGCTTCTGAAAAGGGAATTTATTTTGTTAACATTTAAATGACATTTATAAAACCAGCTACATGGTTTATCTTTTTAAAAAATGTAAGTTGGAGGAAGCAAGAAAAACAAAAAATTGTTGTTTGTTCATATTTCATTGCTGTCAAAGCTTAAAAGGAGAGAAAAACACACTCAGCTCGCAGGTTCCTGAGGTTTCTCCTCAACCCCCACAACCTTTTATTTAAAGATGTCAACTGCAGTGCCAGTATCAAATGACTAGCCGGTTAAAATTTTCCATCCATTCCACTAAAGCCTAGCGGAGTTCTACACCACTGAGTAATTTTGTAGTGAGTCACACTCACCCTTATGTTTTCTTATCTGTTAATGCTTCTGTTTGTGTCCAGGTCAATGATGAGGGCTACACCCCTCTGATGGAGGCAGCTAGAGAAGGCCATGAGGAGATGGTAGCACTGCTGCTGGCTCAAGGTAAACAGGCTTTGCTCTCATATCTGGGATACGTAAACTTAATGCCAAATGCCATTCCAGTGATCAGTTTTGTCTGGCCTTGATCAGTGTAATCTGTGAGATTATATTGCCATGATTTTGGTGTTTTGATTTATCAAATGATACAAGTTTTGGACTTAATGAAAACAAATCAGCCACTAATCACTTACTGTTGTTCTTCTGTTGTCCAGGTGCTAACATTAACGCTCAGACAGAGGAGACCCAGGAGACGGCTTTGACTCTAGCATGCTGCGGGGGCTTCTTGGAAGTCGCCGACTTCCTCATCAAGGCTGGTGCCGACATCGAGCTGGGCTGCTCCACACCTCTAATGGAGGCTGCACAGGAAGGCCATCTTGAGTTGGTCAAATATCTGCTAGCTGCAGGTAAGCAAGAAGAAAGAAGGTGTGGAGCGGTAAATCTTTTTGAACAAGGAGAGAAGCTTAACTGCATTTAAAAATGTCTTTGTTATACCTCTGTGCCTACATTCCTGATCTCTTGGTTTTTGTTATTCAGGGGCAAACGTTCATGCCACCACGGCAACGGGGGACACAGCATTGACGTATGCGTGTGAGAACGGACACACTGATGTGGCGGATGTGCTACTGCAGGCTGGCGCCAACTTGGTACACCTTGATCTGAAACCCTCTTTGTTACTAATGTTTCTTTTACATAGATTTATAAAACACCAGAAAAGGTGCATAATGACATCTGATTCTTTTGTCGTGTTTTAACTGCATGGTACGGTATCGGGTACTTTTCTTGATTTGTTTTTCACTGCAGCTGGTACCCCTCAATGTTGGCGTGATTTTAAGCTGATTGATATAGTGATGCCAGGTGAAACTGCTGTGACATAATCTTTAACACGACACAAACACACAGGAAGAATTAGGGCTGTGTGATATGATAAACAAATATTATGATTACTTTGACAGATATTGCGATGTGATTCACAATTAGTTGGGAGGATCCTTTTTGCATCATTTTCACTGAAAAACACTTAAAATCATGATGATGTGACATTTTTGGTACTAAACGAACATCTTTTTGTAGATCTGGAGAACAAGATTTGTAGGCCAGAACATCTCTGCAGCCCTACATACTTAAGTATAATGCTGTTTTGTCACACAGTTTTCCTTTATCATAAAATTACAGCTTCCACAATTTGGATATTGCATTTGGCCATATTGCGATTTTGCTAATATAAATTTTATTGTGCAGCCTTTTGAGATCCTGCCATAGGTAGCAAACGTAAACGTCTGCACCTTGTCAATTGATCACGCTCGCTTGGAACCTTCAAGGTGATACCAAAAAGCGCACCAGGTCCTGTCCACTACTTTTGACAGTGGAAACCCACAAAAGAGCATGTTGAGTTGAGCCAAGCCGCATCATGCAGTCGAAACACAGCTTTATTGTGCAAATGTTAATTGATGAAATTGAAAACAGTCTTGTGTATGAAGCGAAACAGCAGCCATATTTTTGTGGACATATATAAATCATAACTCTTTTGTGAAACTTCTGCGCTAGGCTAAGCTTTAACAAACACCCCTGTCTTCCAGGAACACGAGTCTGAAGGTGGGCGGACGCCCTTGATGAAGGCAGCAAGGGCAGGACATCTCTGTACAGTGCAGTTCCTAATCAGCAAAGGTGGGTTAATGAATAGCTGTTCAGATTAACCAAGTTATGTTTTTTTCTTTTAATTGTAGATTTGTTTTTGTCAGAATCCATGGAAAAGATGGTTTCCAAATTTCCAGTTGTCCTTAATTATGTTGTTTTATTCAAATTTGACTTCATTCTTTGTGTATGAAAACATTGTGAGGGAAAATATGTGAAGCAGCTTCCCCATGCAGGCAGAGGCAGTTTTGGAAATTAATTTATTACAGGTAAATAAGTAACGATATAATTTTATGATGAAATTATAAGCTTAAAGGATTTCTTGATTTCAACAATTTGACTGGAAGATGCTTCATTCTGGAAGGATTCACATTAGCAAGAATAGTCAATGTTAAAAGTGTATCTAAGACTCATATCTCATAAACTGTGACTTCATGTGTTTCTTCTTCTCTTGCCCAGGTGCTAATGTGAACAGAGCTACTGCCAACAATGATCACACAGTGGTGTCTCTGGCCTGTGCTGGAGGACATCTGGCTGTGGTGGAGCTGCTGCTGGCACATGGGGCCGATCCTACACACAGACTCAAAGTAATGCACGCATTCTGAGTATACAGGAGATTAGACCAGTTACAATATTTATTCTTTTCAATATGTGTGTAATAACACATCACTGAAACCATGTAAATTTGCTCTTTGTAGGATGGTTCAACCATGTTGATAGAAGCTGCTAAGGGTGGCCACACCAATGTGGTTTCCTACCTGTTGGACTACCCCAACAACATCCTATCTGTCCCCGCCCCCGACCTCTCCCAGCTCACTCCCCCCTCGCAAGACGCCTCTCAGGTAAATACAGCAATTAATCACACTCTTTGTTGATGTTCTCCTGAGAATATACAGGGTTTATAGGGGTGCTGGAAATGAAACCCTTGAATTTTATAATATTAATATTCATTTTCAAGGTTTAAAAAGTGCTAGATTTTGGATAAAGTGCTTCTAACGGCTTGAAATTGCAATTGCATTACTTTCCTAATAAATCACTGGGTAACTGAATAGTTAGATTTTTAGATAAATAAATAAAATAAGTTGGAGAGAGCCTAATTGCTTTTGCCATTTGCACAAAATGAAAAAAGACTCCACTCAAGCCTTGCTTGCCCTCACACTTAGTGGGTTCTGAGAGTCTTTTTTGATGTGTGTCTGAACAATGAGTAGGAGGCTAACAGATGACAACATGTCAGAGGGTTGCAGTTTCAATTAGCGCTGGCTTGAAAACAAACAAAATAAAAAGAAAAAGATTTTATTGAAATTTAAATTATTTGTCTAGTGATCGTTTGAGTGACTGTTTCATATTCATTCAGCCAGATAATAAAGAATGCCAAGTCTACTTACAGACCAGTGACACATTTTGAAAAATGAACATTTTTTTGTTTTCTTTCAGTGTATTCTATTATGAAACAATTTAGTTTGTTTATAGCACAATAACATCTGATTTGAAGTGAAATAGTAATTCTGTATATAAATATGTCATTTACCACAGCTCTAAGGTGCTGGAAAAGCTTGAACGTGCCTGTATAGATCTGCTTTCAGTCAGAGGCAAGTCTAATAGTTGTTTTTAATGGCTTAAAACTAACACATCCTCTGCCATAACAGGTTCCTCGTGTCCCATTCCAAGCTCTCGCCATGGTAGTGCCCCCTCAGGAGCCCGACCGAGCCCCGTCAAACATCGCCACACCCCCACCCGTCTCCAGCAAAGGTAATCAGTGCTACAAGTCCTGTCACCCAGTGAGCTGACTCACAAAATGGAGTTGCAGACTTCTCTAAGCAATTTAGCTGTTATCTCCCCAGTTTTATGGTATTTTATTGTTAACTCATTCTAATCCTCGACTTCTACAACCCTTTTTGTTCAAATCCAGGCGTGTCCAAGCAGAGACAGGCAGCCCTTCAGCCTGGCGTCCCCAGCTCAGCCGGCCGGGGGCCTGAAGCAGAGCCCCTGCCGCCGTTCCACTTGTGCCAGCCTCTCGAGTGCATTGTGGAGGAGACGGAGGGGAAGCTGAACGAGCTGGGCCAGAGAATCAGCGCTATCGAGAAGGCCCAGCTTCAGTCGCTAGAGCTCATTCAGGGGGAGCCGCTCACCAAAGACAAGATTGAGGAGCTGAAGAAAAGTAGAGAGGAGCAGGTATAATCCATCACCCATTTATGATCTGATCTCAAGCAAGTCACATTCTTAAATGTTATTTTGCATGCGTAGCAGTGTATCAGAAATTGAGTGAAATATGGATGTGACTGTTGCCCGCTTAGGTGCAGAAGAAAAAGAAAATCTTGAAGGAGCTGCAGAAGGTGGAGCGCCAGCTGCAGCTGAAAACACAGCAACAGTTCACCAAAGAGTACATGGAAGCGAAGGGTTTAAAGGAGGAGCAGGAGGCTGGACAGAGCCAGGGCCCAGGCCCGGGGCCTGGAAGTACAACGTCTGTTCTAGGGCCACTTCCCACCACGCCAGGTGCCCTAGCACACACCAGCTCTGACACCGACGAAGAAGCCAACAAGGACGGGGAACAGGAGGAGCAGCTGGGAGAGGAAGGGGAAGAGGTGAAAGTCTGATGAATTTAGTTATTAAATTCTTATGATGTTAGGTCTAACTCCTCTAACACTGTTTGCCTTAAGAGACTTAAAGTAGTAAAGTAGTTGAGATTATTTGAAGTGGGGCTGTATGAGGTTCTCAATGATAGTCAGTGTATTACCTACAGTAGATGGAGGTCAGCACGCCCCAGGTTTGGAGAAGCAGAGAGGAGTACCAGCACGGAACCTAAACTATGAACCACTGTGGACAGGGTCAGCAGCAAAACATATTTTAGCCAATTAAAGACCCACCTAAAAAAATCAGTGTCAATTTAAGTGTACTTCGCCGTCAGACAGCCTTTTCTAAAAAGAAACCACTGGCCAGATATGGCCAGAGCAAACCAAACCCCCATAAGCGAAGTCAGCAATTTTACTCCTGTGTTCTGCAAGGTAAAATTACTAATTTCACCTGTGGGGTTTGGTTTGGTCTCGTCATTTTTGGAATATATAACAGTGGTTCCCATCAGAAAAGGTTGTCTGACAGCAAAGTAAAGCAGTGGAAATATTTTAAATATAGCATACACAATGATAATGATTTTTTTTAAGGTGGACCTATTTATAAGTTTTTAAAATACCTTTTGTTGCTGACCCTGTCCACAGCAGTATATCGCTTAGCTTCTGCGCTTGTGCTCCTCTGGTTCTCGAAACTGCAGGTGTGCTGACCGGCATCTACTGAAGCTAATACACTGACTATCAACAAGTACCTCATACTGCCTTACATCAAATACTCCGAACTATCCCTTTAAGATTTTTTTTACTGCATTTTCAGGAGGAGGAAGACGATGACGAAGAGGAGGGTTCGGAGGAAGAGGCAGACGGAGAAGAGGACGATTACCCCAAGCTTCCTCAGGTGGGCACAATCCTCTACAGGGATGGGCCACAGCCGCCACAGCAGCCTCCTCTGCCCCCCTCGCCACAGGCCCAGCCCCAGCCTCCCCCTCCGCCTATTCAGGCCGCCTTCGTCCCCATCCAGCCCCTTCCAGACTACAACCCTGCAGACTACCCGGGAAGCACCAGCCCCGAGCTGCAGAGGGTACTGGTGGGGCAGCAGATGCTGGGCCAACAGCAGCAGGGTCAGCAGCTAGCTGGGTTAGGCCCAGGAATGATACCTCAGCAGGCCCCAGATGGGCTCATGGTAGCTACACCTGCACAGACGCTCACAGACACGCTGGATGACATCATGGCAGGTAGGTGCATTTATTATTACAGTGGTCTTGAGATTATTGTTGACACCAACTAGATGTAAATGTCTGCTAATCTGTATGTTCAGATACATACAGACACATGTTTTGCATAATTGCACCTGTCTTCATTTTATATATTTTTATGTGCCTTTACCTATACTTTGCACTTTTATCTCTTTAAAATACAAGATTTTGTTCGTTTGTTGGCATTTTATATGCATTACCTGCCATATATGAGATAATCTCTTATATCTGCATCTTGGTAGTTTATATACTGTATACTTTTATCTCATTTATGTCAATTTTCCCTGCCTTATTATTTTAAATGAACCTGCAATCTTAATGATAAAACAAAAAGACATACAACAACACATCTGCTCCACATAAATGCACAGGCTCAACATCTGTATCTTCATATCTGATGAATTTTAAAAATGTCATGTTAAAATGTTAAACATACACATACCTCATAAATAACTCAAATATTCTTTATTGAACACCCCTATCTTTTATCCTCACATGGGTTTTTGATTTTAATTTTTGTTCTGTAAATTCTTAATCTGAAAATCTTTCTTAACCTTGAAAAGTGCTATATGAATAAAATTCTTCATCTTACATTTTTTCTTTTCTCTTTATCGCAGCTGTGAGCAGCCGTGTGCCCATGCTGAACACTACAACCTCACCCACACCCCTGTCCCAGCCACCCACACAGATGCCCGCAAACATTGCCTCGCCCCCTTCAGTCCTGCCCCTCTACCCCTCTGTTGACATAGATGCACATGTAAGTCACAACACAACAGAAATTCGAAATTTGACAATGCAAATGAGTTAATGCATGCAGAAAGTTAAGAGGTGCTGTTTCCCCTCCCACAGACGGAGAGTAACCATGACACAGCGCTGACGCTGGCGTGTGCAGGAGGACACGAGGAGCTCGTGTCTGTCCTCATTGCACGGGGAGCCAACATTGAGCACCGGGACAAAAAAGGTATAAAAGAGTGATGAAAAATAGGAAGCTATAAAATGAATTTATAGGTGTTTAAATATTAAGTAACCAAAAACTCTCATATTACCCCTGTTCTCCCCAGGTTTTACTCCTCTGATCCTGGCTGCCACTGCTGGTCACGTAGGGGTGGTAGAGGTGCTCCTGGACAAAGGGGGTGACATTGAGGCTCAGTCGGAGAGAACCAAAGACACGCCCCTGTCCCTGGCCTGCTCTGGGGGACGCCAGGAGGTAAACACGTTGTCTCTCAGTTTATGTTCACAATAGTGACATTACTGCTCATTCTGTTCCTGACATTAACTATGCTGTGTAACATCACTTGTGTTGGTCAGGTGGTTGAGCTGCTGCTGCTTCGGGGAGCCAATAAGGAACACCGCAATGTTTCCGACTACACGCCTCTCAGCCTGGCTGCTTCTGGGGGTTATGTCAACATCATCAAGATACTCCTCAACGCTGGAGCTGAAATTAACTCCAGGTGAGCGACAAGCACCTCTTTGCCCACTTTGGCCCCTTGGTAGGAGTGGAACATGTCCACCCATATTAGGTTTATTATCTCCTTAATCTGAACGTGATTTGAGTGAATGAGGTAGTACTTTGGAGACACTTCAGTTTTATTGAACCACACAGTCCCAAGCAAATACAACATCTATATAAAAAGTGCCTTTGGGTTCTACTCAAACACAAAAGTAATAGCATTGTGATTACAATAAAAGCCTTGTTAAGAAATGAAGGGTTATCATCCTCTGAAATGCTAGAGGGCTTTTAATTTGAAATGGATGCAGGAAGTGATGAGTTACAACCAAAAGCTTAACAGATGAAATAAGCATGAGTGATGCAACGGTTATTAGGAACAGGGCTATATTTAAAACATAATTATGGGATGAATGTTTATTAACTTTCAGCAGCAAAAACTAGTTACCAAGCTAGTGTGACGACACTGACTTCATCACCTCGTGGTTGTTGTTCTCAACTGCATGCATGAGAGTGTACAGTGTGCAGGTGTAGTACTGGTTTGCCTTCAGGGAATTTCGCCAGAAATGATTTCATCAGTAAATTTTATGAAAGTACACAAGTTGAGACGGGTGACTAACTGATATACAAATCATCTTGGGAATGGAGTTCACCTTTTGTTTGACTAATTGCCATGCAACAATGACACAAACTCAGCTGAGAATTAGCTCAAGTTTTTTGTGTCGTCAACAGTTTTCGCAATCAGTAGATAGAACGCATTAATCCATATCTCCCAGTTGCATATTTTTTATGAATATCGATCGATATCGATCAGTATTTGATCGATCTTGGCAGCCCTACTTTGATAAATGTTCCTCTGCAAAAAGTGTAAATACATCTTAACTGAAACCAAGCCAAACATTCAGTGTTCCATGTTATGCTTCCAGTTGCCCATTAAACAGTTAGATGCTTTAATTTCCAAACTATTTATTTTTTCACTTCTCTCATCAGGACTGGCAGTAAACTGGGAATCTCTCCTCTGATGCTGGCAGCTATGAATGGTCATGTACCGGCAGTGAAGTTGTTGTTAGATATGGGCTCAGACATCAACGCCCAGATCGAGACCAACAGAAACACAGCTCTGACCCTCGCCTGCTTCCAGGGGCGGGCTGAGGTTGTCAGTCTGCTGCTCGATCGCAAGGCCAACGTAGAGCATCGTGCAAAGGTGAAGTGTCAGGATCACATTCATCAAGACACATAGATTTCCACTTTTCAGAATTAATGAATTAATTTGTAATTATTATTTTTTTTACTGCAGACTGGCCTCACTCCTCTGATGGAGGCCGCCTCAGGAGGTTATGCTGAGGTGGGCCGGGTGCTGCTGGACAAAGGTGCTGATGTCAACGCTCCTCCTGTTCCCTCATCCCGAGACACTGCCCTCACCATTGCTGCAGACAAAGGCCACTACAAGTTTTGTGAGCTGCTTATCAACAGGTGAGTGCTCTTAGGTGTTCCTGTATTGAACTGCTCTAGTTTCCTTATACTAAGATAATCATTTGCTTCTGTTGTGAAGTGAATTAGCTTTAATGGCTGGGCCATAGGCTGAAGTTTTTTCTGCAGGTTGGGGTGACTTGTTTGCAGTGTAGCACATTGTGCTGGTGAGTGAAGCCCATATTGCTGGTTTCATAACAACACAAGGGTGGACAAATTGTGCTTTTCTCACACTGTGTTTCATATGTTGGATGCTGGTGAGGTGCAAACATAAAGGCACCCATGATACAAGTGATTTAAAACAGGTGTCACTCATAGATACTTAGACTTTGTAAAAGCTCCAAGAGGCTATTTGTGGTACAGCACAGAACATATAGACACATTAAAAGCACATCAGACAAAAGCAACAATAGTCTGATCATCTGTAGCAGTCATCATAAATGTCATCACAGACCAGGCAGGCAGCCAAGTGCATGTCATTAAAGGATAAGTTCGGTTTTTTGACACCTGGACCTTATTGTTAAGATTAAATATGCTCGTAGACTCACCCAGACAATTTTGGTGGAGCTCGGAGCCGTTTTCGAGCAATTTAGATCCAGCCGACGGCGTTTTTTTCTCATGCCATAGTAGCGGACGGGGCCAGAAATCGAAGCCCCTAAATTAGACTTTATCTGCTGCAAAACTCGTTCATTTCACCTACATTTTATAAATGAATGGCCAGTGTTATCACCATGTCAGCTCAACTTCGTTGTTATGGTCATCCGGGGCTTTACGAGGATGGGTAACTTTTGGTGACATTATAGACGTGTGCCGCAGGACCGCAGCTGAGTAGAGACGCTGTTGTTGCTAGGCTACACGGCAACACGGCTATTTTTGTGCAGCATGGCGGAATATTTATCCGATGTAGAAGTGTCTGATGACGACTTTGAGTATAATGGATGCCCGTATCGTTTTGAGCCAGAATACACCGACGAGGAGCTATTTGAAAGGAGGATGCAGAGTAGGGTGACCAGGTCCCAATAAACCAAAAGAGGGACAAGGGGTATGTTTGTGAGGGACAAAGTGGGACACCGCCTGTAGCTGCATCGTCTCTTCTTGTTTGGCGTCTCCCCTTCCTCCATTTCCAAAGAAGAACGCGCGATGCGAGTGTCATTCACTAGCTGTCACCTCAGCTGTTGGTAGCGCGGAGAAAATTAGGGGCGCGCCTAAGCGCCGTACGTGCGGTGCTACTATGACAACAACAAACAGCCCAGAGTGCAGTAACATCACCGGCTTCACATTGCTGGGGCCTGAGGGGGATGTTGTGCGGGACATGGTCTCAATTTGCGTGATGCGTGAAAAGAGACAGAAAATGCGTGAAATCACGCGCAAAGCGGGACATCTGGTCACCCTAATGCAGAGGGAAAGAGCCGAACAGCTGGCCAGAGAACGAGCAACCACTGCACGTCCACGAATGGGGGCTAACTGGTGGTGTTGTTGTGGACATTGCATGAGTTTCGCAGCAGATAATGTCTAATTTAGGGGCTTCGATTTCTGGCCCCGTCCGCTACTATGGCATGAGAAAAAACGCCGTCGGCTGGATCTAAATTGCTCGAAAACGGCTCCGAGCTCCACCAAAATTGTCTGGGTGAGTCTACGAGCGTATTTAATCCTAACAATAAGGTCCAGGTGTCAAAAAACCGAACTTATCCTTTAACTGTGTATCCACAATTGTCATAAAAATAAGTAGTGTGTATACTGCACATCCCCTGTGAAACCCTACAGTCTCTTGCCAATGTATAAGTCTTATCTTGCAGCCCTTTTAGCTGCACTGCCTTTTTGTGACTCCTTCCTGTCTTTCCAGGGGTGCCCATATCGACGTACGAAACAAGAAAGGGAACACTCCTCTCTGGCTGGCGGCAAATGGTGGCCATTTTGACGTTGTCCAGCTCTTGGTGCATGCCAGTGCTGATGTGGATGCAGCCGACAACCGCAAGATTACTCCACTCATGGCTGCTTTTCGCAAGGTGCAGAGTTTACCAAAACTTTGATCTTTAGTGTGTTGTGCTACACTCCTCTAGTTACTAACCACTTTATTTAACATTTCAGGGTCATGTGAAGGTGGTACAGTATCTTGTGAAGGAGGTCAACCAATTCCCATCAGATATCGAGTGCATGAGATATATCGCCACCATCGCTGACAAGGTTGGTATTGATTTCCCTTTCACCTATTAGTCTGCTGCACTTATTGGAACTGACAGGACTGAAGATGTTAGCAGAGCTCTAAATCCAGCTGTTGGTTTTCTGTTGTTTCAGGAGCTGTTGAAGAAGTGCCACCAGTGCATGGAGACCATCGTCAAAGCCAAAGACCAGCAGGCAGCTGAGGCCAACAAAAATGCTAGCATTCTCCTTAAGGAGCTAGACTTGGAGAAGGTAACTGCGGCTGTGCTTTGGGAGGTCATTGTATTCGGAATGCACTGCATACACTGGAGCAGGACAAACATGTTTTTTTAAATGACTCCGTTGTGTGTTACAGTCCCGTGAGGAGAGCAAGAAGCAGGCCCTGGCTGCTAAACGTGAGAAGCGTAAGGAGAAACGCAAGAAGAAGAAGGAGGAGCAGAAGAGGAAGCAGGAGGAAGAGGAGGGGCAGAAAACCAAGGAGGATTCCTCTGAGATGCAGGAGCAGAAGGAGGATTCAGCTGATGGTAACTTTCTTTACTTGTGCTATAAGTTGACTGCAGAATTGGAATTTTCTAATCTTTTCAGGTCTACTGCGCCTTAAGTTGTCATGATACCAGAATTTTTAACTCTTTAAATACCACGGCAAAAAGAAAAAAAAAGTCCTAGGCTCACAAAATAGGATAATTTTTTCTTGGACACAGTGTTTGGTCTAAAAGACTCACTGCACACTGTCTGGTTTTGCTGCAAGCCAAATTTCAGGCAGGACAATAAAGACTGAACTGAAATAACGTCTTGAATGAGCACTAAAATTATTTTTTTAATAGCTTATGTACTTTTGAAAGTACTTTTAGCAGTCATTGTATGGTATTGAAAAAGTATCAGTACTTTTGACAACCTTAGTTGTACAAGAATGATGTGTATTAAGGGTATCCTTCCCATCTGAATTTTATCTTTTTTCCCTCCCTCAGAAACAGAGGTTCCTATTGAGCCTCCGAGTGCACCACCACCACCACCATCGGTATATCTGCCACCTCCACCACTTTCACTACAGCTTTTGGTAAGAAGCGAGCAAGTGTGGCCACTACCCCGAGCACCAATCGCAAGAACAAAAAGAACAAGACCAAGGACTCTTCGCCCAATGAACCCATCATATTACAGGATCCGCAGGTGAGTGTTACGCTTTTATCGATGGTATTTTTTGTCCTTAATTTGATTCATAATATGCTTTGTAGAACTGACATTTAGACTAAAAGCACATGTGTATGTGTCTTCCCTCCAGGTTGCACTAGCGCAGCACAAGGCTGACAAGAACAAGATCCACGGTGAGCCACGGGGTGGGGGTGGGGGAGTGACGGGTGGCAACAGCGATTCTGACCCCTTGGATAGCACCGACTGTGCCAGTGAGAGCAGCAGCAGCGGGGGCAAGAGTCAGGAGCTCAACTACCTCCCTGACCTCACCTCCTCCGCCTCCTCCTCCTCTTCCTCCTCCTCCTCCTCCTCTTCCTCAGCCCCCTCCTCAGGAGCGGCCCAGTCCCAGATCCTCCTGCGTGGCCCGGAGAAGAGACACTGTCCTCAGCCACAGACTGATGGCAAGGTGGACAACAAAGTCACGGTCTCCATCTCAAAACCAATGCAAAAGTGAGTCTCTGATGGAGCAGAATACACGTGACATGCAGCTAATAGGGTTGGGTGTTTCTATAGGATCAATACATCGATTCTGACAAGCTACTCATTTGTCATTGATTTCTTTAAAAAAAAAAACTATTGATAATAACATTACACAAGTGCAAAACGTGGGTGGCAGCACCACTTCGAAATGTTCCTCTTTAAAAAAAACAAAACAAAAAAACCCCAAAAAGATACCCATTTAAAAGAATTGTCAGTTTTGGAATCGGTATCAATATCTGTAAAATTGTGACTGTAAGTTTGGTATCTCCTTCATGTATTTTAAAATATTTTGAACTATTTGCATTAAGTTTTGTTAAGTAGCAGATATATTTTGACTTTAACCTATAGTTTATTTAAAAAAATCTTTCCATTTTTGGCAACCCACATGACAAATAACGGATTATATCTTCATTATTGAGATCTGATTGAACCTGAGTGTTGTCTGTTTTATACACAGAGCTCCAGACACGATCGACTCCACCTCCAACTCCTTGCCTTCTCCATTCAAGACCATGGCTCTTCCTGTCACCTCACCCAACAGTAAACTCAGCCTCACGAGCCCCAAAAGAGGCCAGAAAAGAGAAGAAGGTTGGAAGGAGGTGGTCAGAAGGTCAGTGGTTTATTCAGTGTTATCCGTTTACATTGCAACCTTTCACAGTGTTTTGATTTAAGTTAACATAAAGTGCACACATTTGTAAGAGAAAGATGGTTCTTAAAATTCTGCATGGTTATCTGGTTTGTGCGTGTCAGTTAGTGTGAATTACAAACTGTAGTGTTTCCGTCTGCCAGTATAGACACATAAATAATAAAATGTCACTGCTTCTTTTGAAGATCAAAGAAGCTGTCTGTGCCAGCCTCTGTCGTGTCTCGGATCATGGGCCGAGGAGGCTGCAACATCACAGCCATCCAGGACGTGACAGGAGCACACATTGATGTAGACAAACAGAAGGACAAGAACGGGGAGAGGATGATCACCATAAGGTAAAAATAAGGCCCTCTGGTGGCCCGTAAACACCACTGCAGCTGCAGGGTACAACAGTTGGTTAGATGCGTTAAGCGTGTAAGCCCCATCTGGATGATGTCATTCATTCCTCCCAGGCCAGTCCCACAATGCAACAGTCCAACATGAGTTTGAAATATGGAGGCACTGGGTTTGATATAAGTCACATTCTGGGAAATTTTCTTTTAGTCTGGAAATATAAATGAGTGATAGATATTTTAAAAATACATTATTGATCACAAGCAAGAAGGCAATAACAAGAAATTTGTAGAAGGCTGAACACACCACTGTGGAACAATGGTTAGAAATTATGAGAGAGATTTATAGTATGGGGTGAAAAAAATTACTGATCTGCTTAGAGTGAGAGAAAATGTTTTTGTTTGTAAATGGAAGAAAAGGATGATACACGACACAGCAGAACATATATTTCAAGATACTGGATTTTTATTTGCCAGTATTTGATAGTGGATACTAATCATGGCTGTTTTGTGTTTCATTTATTGTATTTTGTTTTCTTGCCATGTCTTTTTGGCTATAAAAGAATCATAAGTCAACATGCTCAATAGTTTTGGTTATATGCTTAAACAAAAACCCAATAAATATGAAGGTTTTAAAAAAAAGAACTTCAAAAGCCAAGCCCTGCAAGATGAAAATATAACCAAATAATCTGCACCCATAAAATGATTTGCACTGTTTGTTCCTGCTGTAGTGACAGAGACAAAATGTTAAGTGTGAAAATTTGTACTAGATCTTACAGGCCTTAGACTCCACATACATACACAGCAGACTTAACTCAAATGTTGATCAAGCCAGCTGGATTCTACTCACACTACTGTAACCAGCAAAAGTGTTTAGTCTGTAGTCTGTCTGGATGTGATGGATGCATTTTGGCCCACTATTGTTATGGTGGAATCAGTAAACCTGCACATTTGCTATTGCTTTGGTTGTGCTCTGCTCTGCCTCAAGCTTATTATAGTCAACTAAATAGTAACTAAAAACTAAAACTAGGTGTGGAAAAAACATTTTAGTTAAATGAGATAAAATTTAGACTTAAGGAAAAAAACAAAAACTAAGTGAAACTATATTGTGTCCCAAAATAAAGTAAACAAACAGGAAATGTCTTAAGGTTTGAGTTTGGTCAAATTTGTCAACACAACTAGCATGAGGAGTCATTGGTGCTTATGTTTATTGAGACTGGGTTATCTACATAACTGAGATCAGTTGCCTTCATAAAATGTTGTTTGTATTGTAATTCCTACAACGAACTTATTAAATTTTGCCCATGACACATAACCTCCATATTATAATAAAGCAAATGAATAGTACTAAAATTAAAAAAAAAACAAAAAAAAAACCTAACCTAACCCTAAATCAAATTAAACAATAAAAGCGAGCAACCCACTCTGTACACTAGCCGAAACTAAACAGAACTGGGGAAAAAAATGATCAAAATGAAAAGAATGTAATAAGAACTAATGGAAAATACAACTATAATAACTCTGGTCTGCCATAAAACTTAATCATACTGAAATGTGTAAATGTTCTCAGTTTTGATTTGCTGCACTTTTCAACACAAGAACACAGTTTGAATAAAGTGTGCGTTGTTGTTTCAGAGGAGGCACGGAGTCTACGAGGTATGCAGTCCAGCTGATCAACGCTCTAATCCAGGACCCCGCCAAAGAGCTTGAAGATCTGATACCCCGGAATCACATCAGAGCCCCGGGCTCTAAAACCACCTCAGCTTCCTTCCCCAGTACCACCGGGGCCACCAGTGGTTCAACCACTGGGCCCAAAGCCCTGAGCTCGTTGGTCACCTCCACAGGCGTCTCGTTCCAGCCCTCCTCATCCTCGTCTTCAGCCTCCTCTCAGGCCGGGGGGAAGATCGGGAAGGGGCTCTCGTCAAGCGTCAGACAGCCGTTCCCCGTGTCGCTGCCCCTGGCATACGCCCACCCTCAGCTGGCGCTCCTGGCTGCTCAGACCATGCACCAGATCAGACACCCTCGTCTCCCCATGGCGCAATTTGGCGGCACCTTCTCTCCCGCTGCCAGCACCTGGGGACCCTTCCCTGTGCGTCCTGTGAGTCCTGGCAGTGCTAACAGCTCCCCCAAACACAACGGAGGAACCAGCAGCACCGGAGGCCAGGCCAGACCCAACTCCACCCACAACGAGCACAGCAGCACAGCCAGCTCAGGAGTCTCCATCACGACCACCAACACCACCACCACCATTGCTCCCAACACATCTACAGCCGCAGGCTCACCTCATACCCCTAACCCCACCCCGTACAACCCCCAACCGAGCGTCCCCACTCCCTCCTCTGTCAGAAAACAGCTCTTCGCCCCCGATCCCAAACCCACTGGTGTCACCCCTGTATCTGTTGCTGCTACGTCTACTAGTGGCAGCAATGCAGTACGAGGCACGGGTTCTCCTGCACATCACAGCTCCACTACAACCACCGCCAACGCCCCTCAGCAGCCAGTTGGACCTATCTCGCAGCCCCCCATCCAACCACCTAAATCAGAGCCCAGCGCTGTCGCCCCTCCTGGAAAAGACAAGCCGTCTCTACCTGTAGAGAATCAGCCTGTTTCCGTCAGTGAGAGCATCAGCTCTGTCGGCTTCACTGCCCCCGCCATGGCTTTACCTCCAAAACCAGAGCCTCGGCAGCAGTTACCTCCCCCTCCCTCCTCTGTACCATCCTCAGAGGCTCCACCTCCCCTCCTCAACCCGCAGCACAGCTCCCACCTCCCCTCCGCACCTCCTCCTGTCCTCTCACACAATGTTGCACACCCCAACAACACTGTACCGCATTTCTCAGCCCCTGCACCCAGAGTCTCCCATCGTATGCAGCCACCAGGGCCTTACTACTCCCTTCCTGAGCAGCAGCAACAGCAGCAGCAGACGCAACAGCAGCAACAATCCGTGTTTGTGCCCTTCAACGCTCAGCAAGAACCCCCGAAACAGACCCAAAACCAGACGTCCCAGCCCACGAGTTTGCCTCCTCAAGCCCAGACCCAAGCTCAAGCCCAGGCTCCAGGCTCCCTGCAGGTCTCTGCTAACCTGGGGATGATGAATGGTTCCCAGATGCAGCATGTGGCCAGCACTGGCAAGCCTCAGCAGATACCCCCTAACTTTGGTCCCGCAGGTCTCTTCAACTTCAGCAGCATCTTTGATAACAATAGCCAGGTGAGCTACTTTAAACATTAGCCAGATATCTTGTTTTAGTTTTGGCTGTTCTTCTGCAGTGCCTTTAAAGCTAGAATCAGTAGGATTTGTCCGAGCTATTCATAAACGCACCAGAGAGATAGGTGACTGTTGAGCATCATTCCCAGGACATCTAGTACCTACGTTTTGGGTTAGTAAAGTGTCCTAGGTCCAGCAAAGAAATGAGAAAATAAGGAAATATAGGCAGAGGGCAGCTTCTCTGCAGATACCGACACCACCACACGAGTGGGTCACAAGTGATAATTGAAAGGGATTGTTTGTCTGCACAAACACACACAAAATGTTGAATATTATGCCTTTAAATGGTACAAAAGGAGGGTAATAATTTATTTTATATTAATTTAGAAAACATTGACTAAAATTAGATTGAAATTAAAATTGAGTGCCTTCTTTTTAACTTGCTAACATGCTACTCACTGTGACTTTGCCTGGCAAAGTGTAAACACAGGCTTGTTTCATCTGATTTCAAGTAGAATCCAACCTGGTTAACAAGTGTTTTGAATAACTATATAGAAACAGCCAAACTTCTCACAGATAGTCCTGTGTACTTATGTAGGTCATATAGAGACATCACTAATGCTTTGAGATGGTTCAATAACCAATGAAAAACTCCTCGTAGTAGCTCTAACTACAGTTTTCTTTAGGCAACTGCATTTAAATTCTTGTCAAAATTAACACAGTTTATAAATGTCACCGTTTATTCACTGAATAATTTTGTGTAATAATTTGTGTTGTCATCAATTGTGCTTTCCTTGCAGGTTGGAAACAATCAGGTGTGGGGTGCGTGCCATCTGCCGGCTCGATCACCTCCGGAGCAGTCATACTCAGCCCCACCAGCCTACATGAACATGGGCCAGATGGAGAATATGATGCCCCCACCTCCTCCAGACAGCTCCAAAGCTCCTGGCTACCGCTCTGCCTCACAGAGGATGGTCAACAGTCCCATCGGTATGACTGATTTCATTTTAGTTTATATCTCATTTTGTCAGGTGTATTTAACTGAGGAACCGCTTACAGATTAAGAAGTAGTTTTTTAGAGCAATCTAACAAAAAACAACCAATTTGAGCAGTAACAGTATATATACAAATATATCTAAATATACTGAAAGGTAGCATAGTAGAAACATGTCTTGGCCGTAAAGCCATTTATTCTTAAGTGTTGAGGTACAGTTTGCTTTCTCATGTGCTCAATTATGAGGTGTTGTCTCTTTAACTGTCTTCACCCACAGCATTGACCAGCTATGCCACCAGTATCTCTGGCAGTCCTGTGTATCTGCACGGTCATACACCGGTTGGCACGCCCTCGTTCAGCAGACAGCACTTTTCCCCTCATCCATGGAGTGCATCCACATCAGGTATAAGGCTCACACTTTTTTTTTCCTTTAATTTTTCAGCCTCGAGCCATTTATTCACACTTTTAGAAAAGCATTTTTGTGACTTATCTTTTTAGTTTGGTTTCTTCCATAACCCTTTTAAAATTCATAAATGGTATTTTTACTGGCTTATTGTCTTTTATTTTGTAAAGCAGTTTGTATCTTTAGGTCACCGTGCAAATGAATGTTTTAAGCATTACTTTCAAATGTGTAAATCTGCTCTGTCCCCTAACTATTTCCTCCTTCACTGTCTCATCTGCACCAGGTGAATCTCCTGTCCCGCCTCCCTCTACGGTGTCATCTTCAGCTCTCTCCACCTCAGCTGTGGCCCCTCCTCCCCAGCCTAAGCCAGGTAGCTCCTCGCAGCAGGACCGGAAGGTTCCGCCACCCATCGGCACAGAGCGGCTGGCCAGGATCAGGCAGACGGGTTCCGTCAACCCACCTCTCCTCACCACCAGCTACACGGCATCTGTTGGACAGGGAGGCATCTGGTCGTTTGGGGTCGGCAGTGCTTCAGGTAAGAGAAAATATGGTTGACTCTTTTTGTATGTTAGATTTAAGACAAATCTTTACTGTGCACTAGTAACTGATATCCATTAACAATGCTAACTAGAGGAGGAAAGTTTAGAAGGTTCACTGAGTGAATTTGCCCTGCAGTATTAATTTTGACTACGTTACAGCCCTCACTTTGTTTGAGCCACAAAAAAAAGTTGTCCTAAGATTCGTTGCAGGGTTTGTCGTGAGCATCCTGCGTCACCTAATCTGGAAAACATTAGCCCATGCTGCTTTGTTTATGGCTAAAAGCATGGTGCAGTTGAACTTGCTGTGCTTGTGTAAAACATAATGATGATGAATGAGAGATTGTAGACAGCAGATGAAGATATTTCTTTAGCTTTCTGTCTTCTCTGTTGTCTTCACTTGGTTCACTGTTTCCACTGCGGTTTTTCTGCTGACTTTGCTCCGTGTGTGAGTGTACGTTGAGTAGCTGCCTCTACAGAGAGGCTGCAGCATGATAATACATTACACCTAACTGTTAAAACTGCCAATAAAATAACCAATAATGTCAGAGCTTTGCCATTCTTTAAGATGCATGGTAAACTAAGCTAAACAGAGGGCTTTTGTTGTAGCTTGTTTGTAACAATTTACTATAGTGCGCATGAAGAGGAGGAGTTGGTAAAAAATAGACATGGACAAGGACAAGGTTCAGGTTTAAACAACAGAAAATGTTAATCTGCAAGGGTTATTTTTCCAATTTTGCACATTAAATGTTAAAAAAAAACTGTACTGTGTGAAATATGTCCTAGTAAGAGAATAAAGAGTACAGTAATTGCTGCCATCCAGTTGCCATACTGTGCTTTTACACCTTCAGAAACATTTATATTGAAATTTTAAGAAAAATGTATATACAGTGATTTATACTGTTAGCGTGATATTAATTTTATGCCTAATTTTAACCCCCTATGTGTGTTGGTACAGAGGCCATGTCTGGTTGGTCCCAGCCCCTGATGAGCAGCCACATGATGCACCCTCAGCTGCAGGCAGAGCAGTCGGCCTTCTCTCAGCACCAGCCCATGGAACAGGATGACACAGGCATCGCAAACCCTGCTAACAACTACCACCAGCCTCAGCATTTGCCCAACAGTTACATGGACTTCCCAAAGGTGACACAAAGCCTCTGTAGATAATTTAACCCCACTTCCTGTTATGTACACATCTTTTAACAATTGCTTGTTCCTGTCTGTTCAGGGGATGCCTATGTCAATGTATGGAGGCACCATGCTCCCCCCTCATCCTCCCATGGCAGAGGGGCCAGGGGGACCGATGTACAATGGTTTGCACGCTGGTGATCCTGCATGGAGCCCCATCATCAAAGTGGTCCCAAACAATGCAGATAACTCTGACCCACAACAGCAGGTAATGTACTCTTTTACACTCTTTTGTACTATATTATTTACTTATTTTGTACTACTACTATTATTTCTATACACAGTGCTGTCTGTGCTTAGAGTTATGCTGTCAGGCTTGCATTTCTGCCATTAGGCTGATAGAGCTGCAACAGTTAGTCGAGAAATCAATCAGTTGATGCAAAGAAAATTAGTTGATAGTTATTTTGGTTATTTATCATTTCAGTCATTTTTCAAACAAAAATGTCAAACATTTTCAGGTTCTAGCTTCTGAAATTTCAGGATTTGCATCTTTACTTTGTCATTCAAGATAATAAATGCGAATTAGTATTTGGGTTTTGGATTTGGTTTGTTGGATAAAAGAAGCAATTTTATACACCTTATTTATGGCTCTGGGAAATTATGATGAGGATTTTTTTATTTTTTTTATTTTTTATAGACTAATCATTAATGAAAATAATGGTTAGTTGCAATAGTTAAGTCTAATACAATATTTGACTAACATCTGTCCTTTATTGGTCTTCTTGTCTCCCTTCAGGTGTGGCCTGGTACCTGGGCACCTCATGTGGGCAACGTGCACCTGAACCACGTCAACTAGACAGCGTCCACAGCAATCAAACGCACACAGCATGACCCACAGCGCAAACATGAAATACCAACTGACGAATATGACCGAATAAGACAACCTAAAAAAGAAAAACGTACAACATGTTAACTTTAGTAGAGACCTGAGAGTGCAGAGCAGAGGTTGAAGAATTGGAAGTTCTCTTGACGCCATTCTTTGATGTGCCTATCTCAAACAAAGGAAAGGGGGAACTGGGCGAGAGCTGTTATCAGTGTCTCGATGATGCAAACAAACATGCGCGATCACCTGTTCAACAGGATCCATTCTCTGCGTAGTTTAGCGATTTTGACTTAAACCCACATACACCGTTCTTGGGCGGCAGGGGGCTCAACATGAAGTAGCTATTTAAACTTGGCCCAGAACTAGATGATGATTACCTAAAGAGAAAGAAATCAGAACCTTTTAGAGTGGTAAATACATGTATAATTGTTTACATACTAAAAAGGGTTAAAATGAGAGTAAATTTCATGTCGTATAGTGGCTCTACTTTATGTAGCCTGTATTAATGTGAAATATTTACCTTAATATTCAATAAAAAGATTGAAAAGTATTTGTGTGCTGTTTCATATTATCATTCTTAACTTATTTGCATGTTTTGACTTTCACAGACCTCAAGACTTGGTACACATTTCATCTAATGAAATTATGTCATTATTGGCTCCTTTACAAATGCCTGTCTTTACAAACCTGTCTTAAGAAATGCAAATTGCCCTTCAAGAACAGTCTTTTTTTATTTGATAAATATCCATCCATCCATCCATTTTCTGTAACCGCTTATCTGTGAGGGTCGCGGGGGGCTGGAGCCTATCCCAGCTGACATTGGGCGAGAGGCGGGGTACACCCTGGACAAGTCGCCAGTTCATCGCACGGCTGACACATAGAGACAGACAACAACTCACTCTCACATTCACACCTACGGGCAATTTAGAGTCACCAATTAACCTATTATGCTGCATGTCTTTGGACTGTGGGAGGAAGCCAGAGTACCCGGAGAGAACCCATGCCGACACGAGGAGAACATGTATTTGATAAATATATATATATATATTTTATTAAGTACATATGTTTAGTGTTTCTCTTACAGCTGCTTAAGCTGAAGAGTTGTGCTAGCTGGAAAAGCGTCACTGTCATGCCTGGTGACACTTGATACATCTTTTGTTGGAAACTGACCTTAAATAAAATTGGAAATCTAGCTGGGGGGTTAAATATATGTGTATATACAGTACAGAACAATTACTGTTAATGTAAGTGTTTATTGTGCCATTGGAGTCAAACTCAGTTCAGTTTCCAAAACAAAATACATCACTACTAATCTATTTGAGATTCAATGATGGTTCAAACAGTTGTAACTTTACCCAATACTGCCGCTCCGTGGTAAGAGTGGGGAAATGGAGAGATTGGATAACATTTTCATCATCTTAGTTTCCTGTCATGATGAAACCACGTGATCCTAGGACATTATTATTGCAGTGCTTTTGATTGGTTAACAGTTGAATAATACTTGCCTGAACTTGCCTGTGTGATTTTAAAAAAGATCATGTAAATTAATAGGAGAAACTTGATTGAAATAATGACTTGGCATATAAAAATAACTGGTGGAAAGGAATTAAATACATTTACTCAAGTACTGTACTTAAGCACAATTTTGACACATTTATACTTGAGTATGTCCATTTTATGCTGCTTTTTACTTTTGCACCACTACATCTCAAGAGTGAAATATGTTTACTCCACTACATTTATTTTACACTTATAGTTACTTTTTACATTAAAAAGCATGTGATATGTTTATATGATGTGATCCAGTACTACACTACTGATCTACCCAGTGGTATACAGAACATCTAAAACTGGATCTGCATGATGAACTACGACATTAAATACATCTTACATGTATTTGCTTGTGAGATAAACAGAATATCATATTCTATAATATAACTAATGAGCACTTTTAATTTTATACTTAAAGTACATTTTTCTGATAATACTTATGTACTTTTGTGTAAGTTTGAATTCAGGATTTCGACTTGTAACAGAGTATTTTTAGAATGGTATCTCTACTTTGACTTAGTACTTTAGTAAAAGATCTGACTACTTCCACCACCACTGCAAAACAATGATTTAGTATATCAAAATAATTAGTTTGTCTTAATTTTGAGAAAATTCTCATTATTTTTAGATACTAATTCACTATTTTGAGGAAATTTCTCATTATGAGGTATAACATGACTTGTTTTTTTTTTTTCACCAAATTGACAGAAATGGGCTTCCACAGTATAGCTGTAATAATAATAATAATGATAATGATAACAACAACAACAACAATAATAATAATAAATAATAATAAATGCATAATTTAGTTAGTACTACAGAATTTTGTCTTATGCTGTATTAAAGTTTTAAGTTGAAAATATGATGTCCTTTTATTTTATTATAAAGCAATGCGCATTAATGAATACTGACGTTTTAAACATATTTCCCGTGAAAGTTCTTGAGCAGAGCTTGTTTTACCACGTGTGCATAATGCATACGTATCAGGCAGCAGACGCCAGGAGGCACAATGGCACTTTTATTCCTGGTGTAAAATATTAGGACTTTTATTGTGAAGTCCGGGGTCAAAGAGTAACCGGAAGTGTAGTTCTGTAGTTCCTCATTGGTTTTTGCAGTCCAAGGTAAGCATGGCGGCGGCAACAACACCAGCGGTCCCTGAGCAAACACCGAAAACATCGCCGTCAGCGCCTGTACCGTTTGACTTTTCACAGCCGCCAATTATCGAAGGCTTCAGTCCTTTACCGAGGGTCAAAGATGAAACTTTCAAAGAAAAATTCATGAGGAAAACCAAGGAGAACCCGTTCGTCCCCATAGGTGAGTTATACAAGCAGGGCAACACTGCAGAAACAAGTTTCATAAGTGCTCCACCGAGCACCACCAGTTTGTATTTTATTGTGTGATTAAATCAATTATATATCGCGTCAGCACTAATATGCTCAACTGATTGTAAGGTTATAGGTTAAGAAATAGGCAAACTCAATATTGGAGAAAAAGTAAGGTTTTCAAACCCTCTGTGTTTCAGATGACGTTGCCAAAAGTTTATTGTTCTTTGAGTTTGGTCAATGAATGACTTGCTTTAATTTCATTTGGAGCAGCGTCAAAATTGTTTTCATGTAGTTTGACTATTCTTTAACTTGAGACGCGGTGACTGGTCAAATGTTTTTGAGGTACAGGAAACCTAATACACACGAAGGCTGTTTATCCATTTAGATCGTTTAGATACGAGTTGCCTAGTTTGGGAGATATCAGCTGTAGTCTGCCTTCTCTCCAATACACTCAGATTGTGGTGCTCAAATTGCCCAAAAAAAATACATGTTAAAAAAAATCAATATAACTTGGTTACTGAAGATAATCCAAAGATCTTGTGAGCAGTTTCACGCAGGGACTACCTTCTTTCTATAGTAGAATCTAGTGGAACGTGAACCTGCCTACATGAAACTGCTCACAACAAGGTCTGCGGAGTATCTTGTGTGACCAGGTCATGATTTCTGGAAAGAGACATTGGTGTTGAATTTTTAAAATGCATTATTTGGCACTTCAACCACCAGAAGCTGAGTGCCATCTATTCTCATTATATCTGAGAGAAGGCAGACATCTCTATGGCTGATATTCCCAAAGCTCTGCAACTCACGCCAAACCAATCTAGATGGATAAATATGACTATAGACCAGAAGAAAAATATGGATTTTTGATTTTCTGATGAACTGTCCCTTTAAGTCATATGGGAACTTCTTTCAAGGAACTGAAAGGTTCCTTCAGCCCACTAATGCCTGTTTCCACCACAGTCTTGAGACCTGCAAGTTAGTCTTCTGACATATAAAAAAATGACACTTGTATTTACACATTTTTGCATGACTATACAACAACTTTGTCATCAGTCCATCTGTCCTATGCTTTCTTACGTTCTTCTCAATTTTGATGTGTCAAAGCATAATAAACAAATAAACAAATTAGTTTGCAGCTGCAGATTAACCCTGCTCTAGTGTCCGAAAATACATAAAATTTATAACATTACAGTTGTACTAGTCTTTCCCCACTGTTTACCTTATTTTTTCTCACAGTCAACCTGTCCAGTACCTGTGCATTGTTCTGTGAGATCCTGTCTCTAAGTTGTGATTTGCTTTGTGTCTTCCAGGTTGTTTGGGAACAGCAGGAGCGCTGATTTATGGTCTCCGTGCCTTCCATCAAGGGAAAACCAGACAGTCCCAGCTGCTGATGAGGGGACGCATCTTTGCTCAAGGCTTCACTGTAGTTGCCATTGTTTTTGGAGTCTTTGCCACAGCTATGAGACCCAAACAATGAAGAAGGACCAATCCCTTTCCTCAACTCAACATCAGACCAGATCCAGCCTGGACTTGGAGTGATGTCACTGTCTGAATGAACTGAATAATGTTATGTCTCCAGCATTGTTCAGATACCTATGCTAAGGCCAATGCTATTTTATGATGTTTGAATACTGTGAACCATTCAAGGTTATAATATTTTGCAACAACAAAGCATTATCAGCTCCTTACCAGACCAAGTAAGCAAGCTGAATATTACTTTAATTGTGCTATAATAGTATGTAGGCAAATGTTGATAAAGATAAATCATATGCTCCGTGTTCGTCTGGAGGGCTAGATTTCAACTTTTCCCAAAGTGTTGTCACTGAAACGACCCACATGTAATACCAGACTGTGTCTTCTAATATAAATTTTAAGTTGAACCTGGAGTCCTGTGTGTATTTGAGAGAAAGCATCACACTCACAACTGTATTCAGGGGACACTACTCCTTCTACAACCTTTATTTAACAGCTTTATTTAAAAAAAAAAAAAAAGTGAACAAAGTTTTTATATGAACGACCTGGATGTTGCAGATCTAAATGGGAGGATTTGAGGCCACGTTCACACTGCAAGCCTTAGTTCTCAATTCTGACTTATTGCTCTAACCTGATTTTGTTTGTTCACATTAATCTGTCATTGTGACCAATATCAAATTCCACTCTGAACTGTCACGTTCCTGAGCTGACCCATGTGCAAAATAACATAACAAAGACTTCATACACACAAAATTTTAATTGTGGCTTTTTGTGGAGCAGTGGCTCTGCAGATGCAGAGTCGAAGCCAAAAGTGGTTGGATTGTGACGTGAACGGCTTCCCACAGATTTCATCCAAAATTTCAGGATGTCAACAGCTACTTTTCTCAGACCCTCTCCACAAGTCTTGCAGCAAGACACTGCAGATGAGTGAGTGATGAAATATTTGTGTAAATTCTGGTAAAACTGTCAAGACTGAGGCTGCATTGCAAAAAAAATTACCTGTATCTGATTTAGGGTCATATGTAAAATTGGCCCAACTCAAAATTGAAAAGATCTGATTCCATGGGATTTTTCTTGTTCAAACTGTCATGAAAAAAATGGACTTGAGTCACATCTTAAGAAAATCAGATTTGGTCCACTTCTGCCTGCAGTGTGATCATGTCTTAAACAAATTAATGGCCCAGTCTTGTATCCACCTTAAAAACTCAACTGACTTTCAATTTCACTTGAAAATCCTTGATGGGGGGGGGCTCTAAGATGTTGTATTAGGAATGTGACAGTACTTTTTGAAATCACTTTGCTCATGCAGAGGCATTTTGGTGGCCCATTAAGTGTGAAAACTGTATCATATGAAAACAAATTAAAATCAGAATACAGAACTAAACACATAATTTGCAGCTGCGCTCCTGAAAATTAACATTTAAATGCTAAAAACTGCAGTTAAATGCCTCTTACACGGCCAGTTTCACAGTAGCGCAGCCCTCAGCAAAGTGTCTGAGTGTATGAAGGGTGGATGTTTGCACTGGGCCACACATAATGTTATCTCCTCACACATCAGCTGGACAAACTGGGATTCCAGTGATTATCTCATGGCAACAGTCTTTGCTGGGAAATATGTAAGGACAAAGTACTTTAGGTGATCATACTCCACTGTCTTTATTTTCCAGTTCCCTTTTAACATTCACTTTTTCAGTATTCATAATGTCCAAATAGGCAACATGTGAAACAATGTGCAGACATTGCTGTTGAAATTGACACCTTATTGATTGCTGTTTAAAAAATCCAAAACATATTCAGGTGTGACACAAAAACGGTGCAGAAAACATCTGCTGAGAAAAATCAGTGAAATGAGAACTCGCATAAGCTGTTAATCATGTGAAAATTTAGATGATAGCAGAAATCTTTGGTTATGATTTTTCTTTTTTTTTTTTTGCTGATATCTTGCCTAATTGATGAGGAGGAAATCCATCTGGCTGAATACTCAAACTGGAGCAAGAGCTACATCAAAAAGGCCACAAGCTTAATGCATTTGAAAGAGAAAAATATGCTAGCTACGTTAATATGGTAATTAGGGATATAATACATCAAATGTGAACAAGGACTGTGTTCATAATTCTACATTGATGAGAGGCATAAGTGGTTACAATCTAATACGCAGTAGTGCTTAATAATTAAGTGTTTGACATTGACCAAAATGCAAATTTATAAAACAACTAAAAAACTGTGCATCCAAATATTGGCAGAGGCATGCAATAAGGTTGACCTAATAAAATTTTATAAGTTAAAGGGGAAGGTAAAAGCTTAACTTACAGTAACAATATTTTCTTGAGTGATAAAACTGACCTTCTAAAGGATGTCGTAACAATAGAGCAGTCCTTCATCTTCTCGTAAGAGAGTGGGATTAAGTACATTACTTCAATATAATAGGCATTAAGAAAGGCAGGAAGTTTTCAAAGGTTATAAACATACCAGGAACTTATGGAAAAGGGCATACAAACTGATCTGATGCAACGTGAGGTTAAAACCGAAAAGGCAATGTTTCTAGAACAAATATTCTCCTCACGACCTCGTTTAGCGGACCAGAGGCGTCTGTTTGAGAGAGATGAGGACCGAACGCATTCGAGAAACATCCTTTGCCTGTTTGTTGGTTTTCGGATTGAAGTCGCAGAGGCGAGCTACTCTCTCCCACTCAGAACCGGGGCTGTCGCCATCGCTCTCTGCCAGGAAAGCCTCCTCTGATGCTCTAAATGTGGGAAGGAGACCAGAGAAATACATGAATGAGTTGTGATATTAGAGGGATTTCAGAACGGTTTCCATAACAGCAAACCTGTCTGAGCCGAACACGGTGCTCAACCACAAAGTTCAATCACATGAATAGCATCTGTGCATAAGATACACAAAAACGTCATGCATCCAATCATACAGTTTGTTGGTGACTTGTTTAATATTTATAACCTATAGCCTATGGAACAATTAGGGCTGGGCGATATGACTTTGAATAATACACTGCCTGGCCAAAAAAAAAGTCACCACCAAAAAAAAAAAACGGTCATAACACTCTAATATTTCGTTGGACCACCTTTAGCTTTGATTACGGCACGCATTCGCTGTGGCATTGTTTCGATAAGCTTCTGCAATGTCACAAGATTTATTTCCATCCAGTGTTGCATTAATTTTTCACCAAGATCTTGCATTGATGATGGTAGAGTCTGACCGCTGCGCAAAGCCTTCTCCAGCACATCCCAAAGATTCTCAATGGGGTTAAGGTCTGGACTCTGTGGTGGCCAATCCATGTGTGAAAATGATGTCTCATGCTCCCTGAACCACTCTTTCACAATTTGAGCCCGATGAATCCTGGCATTGTCATCTTGGAATATGCCCGTGCCATCAGGGAAGAAAAAATCCATTGATGGAATAACCTGGTCATTCAGTATATTCAGGTAGTCAGCTGACCTCATTCTTTGAGCACATACTGTTGCTGAACCTAGACCTGACCAACTGCAGCAACCCCAGATCATAGCACTGCCCCCACAGGCTTGTACAGTAGGCACTAGGCATGATGGGTGCATCACTTCATCTGCCTCTCTTCTTACCCTGATGCGCCCATCACTCTGGAACAGGGTAAATCTGGACTCATCAGACCACATGACCTTCTTCCATTGCTCCAGAGTCCAATCTTTATGCTCTCTAGCAAATTGAAGCCTTTTTTTTTTCCGGTTAGCCTCACTGATTAGTGGTTTTCTTAAGGCTACACAGCTGTTCAGTCCCAATCCCTTGAGTTCCCTTCGCATTGTGCGTGTGGAAATGCTCTTACTTTCACTATTAAACATAGCCCTGAGTTCTACTGTTGTTTTTCTTCGATTTGATCTCACCAAACGTTTAAGTGATCGCCGATCACGATCATTCAGGATTTTTTTCCGGCCACATTTCTTCCTCGAAGATGATGGGTCCCCACTATCCTTCCAGTTTTTAATAATGCGTTGGACAGTTCTTAACCCAATTTTAGTAGTTTCTGCAATCTCCTTAGATGTTTTCTCTGCTTGATGCATGCCAATGATTTGACCCTTCTCAAACAGACTAACATCTTTTCCACGACCACGGGATGTGTCTTTCGACATGGTTGTTTAGGAAATGAGAAGCAACTCATTGCACCAGTTGGGGTTAAATAACTTGTTGCCAGCTGAAAGATAATCGCCCATGCAGTAATTATCCAATAGGAGGCTTGTACCTATTTGTTTAGTTAAATCCAGGTGGCGACTTTTTTTTTTGGCCGGGCAGTGTATCTCAGTGTTTTTAGGCTATTCCACAGTATATGATATATATTTCAATATACACATTTTCTCCAAAATAACATACTATAAAATCTCATATTGTGCAAACTTTAGAAATGAGCCGATTCTCTTTTTTTCAGTTCCGTTTTCTGATTCCAACACCTGAGTTTGGATATCTGCCGATACTGATACTATTCCAATACCAGAGCTCTTTTTTCATGATGATGATGATTATCATTGCCTTTCTTCTTCTTCTTCTTCTTCTTCTTCTTCTTCTTATTGTTAAGTTCTGTGTCAGTTGATGATGATTTACATCCAGTCAGAGTTTTCACTTTCACTGAGATTTTTGAGTAATCATCAGTAGTGTGGATATAATGACTAAGAGGTCAAAGGCAAATAGTAGCTACAACAGTCTGGTAAGCTCAGAAAATTACATCACTTTAATGCAATGCAGCCTTTTAAAATCAGGATAAAACTTATGCCATAATCACGATATAACGATATACGATATCTAGTCTCATATCATGATATATTGATATAATGTCGATATATTGCCCAGCCCTAGGAACAATTAAATAAATATACAAAAATACCAAATCAGGCCTTTAAAAACAAACAATAATTTTAGTGTTTGGGCATGCATCAGGTGAAAATGAACTAGCGGTAACTCATGGGGTAGTTCATATAACATTAGAAAGCGTAAGAATTCTAAACCTACACAAAGCCTATAACATCAGAGTTGGGCTGTTTGTAGAAAGCCTTGTCAGCAATCCTAGTACGCAGGCAAGGCCAAGAAAGCAGGAAAAAGAAGGAGAAAGGAGAACAGTTTCAGTGTCAAACAACAGGCAGAGAAAAGTTAGGGTCTGTATTAAAAGGGTTATGTAAGCGACTGAGAAACAGTTCTAATGAGGTGGAAATAAAGATTCACGCTGGTCTAAGACTAATTATAACCTTTCTGTGCCATTCTGGTACATTGTTGCCAATAGCAAGCTTGGAATGGCGATGCATATCAGTAAACTACAAACTGTAGCATGGATCATAACTGTGACATTTGCTCTCTGCTGTTTGCATTCCTTCTAGCTAGCTAGCTTCCTGTTTTGTTTTCCAGACATTCGCAGTGGACACACACAGCTGTAGACTAATATCTCATCAGAGGGCTGTCTCTCAGTGCTTTCACAGACACAGAAGAAGAAATTGGGCAAAAACTAGAGCCACAGATGCAGAGTGATACCGTGCCAGACTTGGACAGAGTCTGTTGGAAAGTGTGAGAGAAGAACGGGTTAGCTTGGTCAAGAAGAGGAAAGGCTGCAATATTTTTGTGAGCACAACTACAACACTGACTGCAACCAGACTGAAATAATATTAGTTGTGATACTGTCCTAATATACAATAAACAAATTTGATCAACAACACTATCAATGCTCCAATATTGGATCTGCTGGTGCAGTAAGTTCAACACAAATGCTTCAGCCTTATACATTCCTCATTAAACATACTGTTTACAAATCCACCTAACATGATAAAGTCTTGTTAAAGGGATAGTTTGGATAATTTGAACTGGGGTTGTATATGAGGTGATTCTCGATAGTCAGTGTATTGCCTGCCTAGTAGATGGTGGACGACACACCCCCAGTTTGGAGAAGCAGAGAGGAGTACCATCACAGAAGCTAAGCAATGCACTGCTGTGGACAGAGTCAGTGACAAAACATATTTTAGCCACTTAAAACAACAAAACAAAACAAACAAACAAAAAACCCCCACAATATCTGTATTAATGTGTGAATGTTTTCACAACTCGACCTTGCTGTCAGACAGCCTTTCTCGATGAGACACCACTGTCCTCTGAGCCAAACATCTCTCTTTCTCTCTTTGAACCAGACTCCTTTGACGAAAACAGCCATTTCATCTTGCAGAACATGGAAGTTGCTGGTCTACTGCTGCCTCAATCTGTTATTTTATTTGTTATCGTGAACTCAGTGAATTCAAACGAACTCTTTAAAACACTGAAGTCTTTCAATAAAATAAACAAGCAAATTAACTGATTGAGGTAGAGGTAGACCAGGGACTCCCATATTCTGCAAGGTAAACTGCTGATTTTTCCAATGGAGTCTGTTTGCTTTGGAGAGCGATATCTGGCTAATTTAACAGCAGTTTCCCGTCAGAAAAGGCTGTCTGTTGGCAAAGTAAAACGGTAAAATTATTCTAAATATGGCGTACACTTAAATTGATTGTATTTTTTATGTGGGCCTTTTATGTAGTTAGCTGCAATAGGTTTTCTGCTGACCCTGTCCAGAGCAGTACATGCTTATTGTCCTCGACTGCAATCTACTGTAGGTAATACACTGACTATGGATAAATACCTCATACAACCCCACTTAAAATAATCTGAACTACCCCATTAATATAGTGTATCTATTGCCACACAGTGCATCTGGCTTGACATGCAAATTAAAAGATAAATTTTGAATGATTTCTACTGAGGAAAAAAAAAAAAAAAACAATCTGCCAATACAACACTTTACTGATAATAACAGAATGAGTTCAGAGTAGTGATTAGAACATCATCACATCATGATGATAAAGCACCTGTTACTTCTCTGCATGTTAACAGGGGACATGTCAGACCCTAACCTGTTGTTGGCCTTGTTCTTCTCCATCTGCTCACTCTGGTGTACGTGCCAGTCCTCTAGCTCCTTTTTGGCTTTCTCTCTCCACTCTGCCTCTGCTGCCTTAGATGCTGAGTCTTGTCAGGGTGCAACAGTGGAGAACAAGACAGACAGAGTCCCCAGAAATGTAAAAATAGAAAACAAAGGATATATTATTAGGTTATAGTATGACACATTTAGATATGCTGCGTCATTCATCTTAAAAGGTTAAGCTACAGAAAAGAAACATCATAAAATGGCAAAATCATACTGACTCATTACAGCTGCTGAGGCGTGAGTGCATTATGATACATGATTCATTACCCGATGAGAACATCTCTGCTCACCTAATGCTTCAAGGCGTGTCTTCTGCTCCTCCCTCCACTTGCGTAAACTCTCTGGCTCTTGCCTCTGAATATCCACCTGGGCGATGGCTGCATAGTTGTCTGTTGGGCCATTGGACTCCTTTCAGAGGACATAAAGCATTTACTCCATTTCAAACAGTAATTTGATTCCAATTCTGAGGTGATAGTTAATCCATCACATCATAACATGCAGCAATGTTAGAACAAAAAGTAAAGGGAAAATAAATCAACTGTTTTGTTGGAGCTGAGAATAAAACTCAAAATTACATTCTAATAGATGGCAGATTTGCAGAACATAGATCTTTTTTGTGACAGCCATTTTAACATGAAATTGTATAAACACAGGTATTCCCAATTAGAGCTGCAACTATTACACGATGACTCAATCAGTTGTCAACTATTAAAATAACTGCCAACTATTTTGGTAATTTGTCAATCAGTTTGAGTATTTTTTAAGAAAACCAGAGTCAAAATTCTCTGATTCCAGCTTCTTAATGGTGAATACTTCCTGGTTTCTTAACTCCTCTATAGCTTTAAACTGCACATCTTTGGGTTATGGATGACAACATTTTAGGACATCATCTTGGGCTTTGGGAAACACTGATTTGCAATTTTTCAGCATTTTCTGACAGTTTATAGACCAACAACTAATTAATTAATCAAGAACATAATCAACCATTAAAATAATTGTTATTTATCGTTCTAAATTACCCGTAATACTTATTGTATAATAAAGGATTCAACCAGGTCAAACAGAGTCAGGATGCTGCTATTGTGCATGTTGGCTCCCTGCAAAGGCTCTGCTACACTAAATGGAACGGGACCTTAATTAAAATCATTGGTAACACCTGTGTTAACCCTGTTCATATGAATACACGAAAAAAGGTCTTATGAGTACAGTTTAAACTGTTAAAACTCACCTGAAACATGTCCCCATTCACCGTGGCAGGCTCCTCCTCGAAACCGTCTAACATTGCAATGAGAAAACAAAGTTTAACGATAAAATGGCTTTCTTAGAATTAGCTCTTCTTCCTCCTCATCATCCGGTTACCTCATGTGTGCAGCTATTGTTGCAGCGTCACTTTGCTTTTAAGGTAACCGGATAAACGTTACGAGCTCAGAAATGCAGCAGCACCTGTCTGCTCACTGATGCTGTCGATGCAGTTTGTCAGTTCACAGGACAGGTTTTTCCAGATGAGTATCAACAGTTAACGTAACTAATAAAGAAGTAAGTTAAAGGCAGTGCTGTTAGTAAAATGCTATATAGTGTGACACATCTAACGTTACAACGTCAGAAGGATGTTATTAACGTTTACTAACGTACGTTGACGCACTAACCGTCCGCCAGCTCCGCTATGAGGCTAACTTTACATTTATATGAGCAGGTTAGCTAATACAAACTGATAAACTGTTATACTACCTGATTTTATCAGCTAGTGACGCCATTGATAACAAAGGGACGACGCTTTCACCTGCTAACAAAACTGTCAGTTCTGTCAAAGTACCGGTAGGCACATTAGCTAGCTGTTAGCTCGTTAGCTTGCTAGTCGAGGCTGACGTTAGCTCAGTCACAAACTTGCCGTAGTTGGCCGCCGGCTGTGGCTCAGACGTCTGCTGGTCGTCTGCTCCTTCCAGCGCCCCGAATCCCTCTCCGTCGTTCTCTATCCCCGCTATCTCGCTCTCCTGTTGAGCCAGAAAAGCCGCAGCTGGGTCCTCTTCGACCGGGTGTGCTCCGTTGTCAGCCATCTTTCACAAAAGTGTTCACAAGTTTGACTTAGCTCGGTAGGTTTTGCTAGCTAGCTAAAGTCACAGCCCCCAAATTAGGCCACCAGCTCTGCAACGTTGATTTAAACAACTTAATATTTTACTCGCAGATATTTAGAGATTGTTGTCGGAAACAGGATAAACTATTTAATAGTCAGTAATGAACAGTTTAAATTCGACCTCAGGCCCTCAGTGATGATTCATGACTCCTCACTTGTTCAGTCACTGTGATGAGGGAGCAGGGCAGCACCCTCAGGGTACCACTTCCCTTTTGTTGCAGTTTGTCTCCACCTGCTGTCCATCTCTGCTGATCATTTCATCAAAAGCCATACTCAAGTAGTTACTGAAGTATCATCTTGAAGTGATGTTTTGAATGTTGGTGTTATTTACAATAATAACCTTTATATAACCTAACATATTTCATACACAAAATGCAACTTAGCAGACAACGGAAACAACAGTTAAACTATTAAAACAAAATAAACGTTTGCTTAAAATCAAACATAATGTTCATGTTATTTTTCTAATAGAGCAGAAAGAATCGATTTTACTTGTAAAAATAGCACACGTATGCCAACTTTGTCAATGAAATTAGAGTATAGTTCACATGTGATAGAGAAATAGAGGACAAACAGGGCATTATATCCCCAAAGTATGTTTAGTCTGTCAACAGTGTGGAAGAAGTATTCAGATCCTTTAACTAAACAACTAATAATTATTTTAAATTAGTCTATTGATTTTTTTCTCAATTAATCGATAGTTGTTTGGTAACAAAAAAGTCCAAAAAATGGTGAAAGATGTTGATCAGTGTTTCCCAAAGTCCAATATAACATCCTCAAATGTCTTGTTTGTGTACAATCCAAAGATGATCTGTTTACTGTCACAAAGGAGTAAAGAAACTAGAATATATTCACATTTAAGAAGCTGGTATCAGAGAATTAAACTTATTTAATGAAACTTACTTAATTTTATAACTATTAATAATCAATTTATCAATTAATTGTTACGATTCTAATAAGTATCTAAACCAAATATCGTCATAACAGAATGGCCCTTTATAAAAGAAGACATACTTGCCAGATTCATTTTTTATTTTGTGCAATCAGCATTTGTGTCATGTAGCTGGCTGAGGTGGAGCTATTTTGTATTATTTATTATGTACTCTCTAATGTTTCATACATGCATCATACTTTTTAAGATATGTTCTGTATGTTCTGTGCTGTTATATATAATATTAATCTTCAGAGTAACAGAAACTATAGCTGTCAGGTAAAAAGGTAAAAGTAACCTCCTCCACTACATTGGACAGTTTTAGTAACTAGTTATTTCACAAATTATGATTTTTGCAAACAAAACATGAAGGGCTTGTAAAGTATGGTGTTTTGCTATAAATTAAACTACCCAAAAGTGGCAAATTGGCAAATATTTTGACAACCATTTAAGTCATTTTGATAATGGTTAATGGTTCCAGTTTCACACTTGTGACGTTTTGCTGGTTTTCCTTTTAATGGTTTTAATTATTTTTAAATAATTTTGAGATTTGGTTGGTTAGACAAAACAAGCATTGAATTGTATTGAATTGGGCTCTGGGTAATTGTGATGGTATGTCCCTTATTTTCTGTTTTGTTTTTTGTTTTTTTTGTTTTTTTATGGAGAAAATAACCAGCAGATGAATCTAGGATGAAAATAATCATTAGTGTCAGTCCTATGCAAAATAATTTTAAAAAATGAGCTCCACCTCAATCGAGCAATAGTAAAACCCCACTTTCACATTAATGCGTGAGAAATAATAATATAATAATATAATACCATAACAGCCACAAGGAGCACTTTTCTGCATAGAGTACTTTTAATTCAAGTACGTTATACTTACATACTTTTACTGGACCTTTGCTTGTAACAGAGTATTTTTTTACAGTTGGTGTTTGTGCTTTTACCTGAGTGAAGGATCTGAATACTTCCTCCACCACTGTTGTTTGTTTGTGTTGTGACTTTTTCCAAAACAAAGAGCACTTTATTGGTTTTTAAAGTGGCATTAAAGTCATTGTGATTGATGTGGATCAGCCCTGGGTGGTTTATGTGTGTAAAGCTCGGCCTCTCCTGGTTTATAGCAGCAGCGGTGAAGAAATGAAGCAGCGGCCCATGTGACTTCTGACGTTTGAGCCGAGCGCTGCTAAAAAGAATTTGAGGGAATGATCCTGCTGCTCACCAAGTGATCCACGGTGGCTTCCTGACGTCCGCTTTGAGGAAGTCCGAAAGTTAGCCTGCTTACCGATTGACGTCTTTTTTTTAATCCACAGAACACAAGACTCGTGATGTCTGGCGAACAGGGGGGACAGGAGGTAAGCTAATTCAACTTTTTTTAAAGCCAACTTTTCCACTGTTAAGTTTTGTATGGGCTGCTGTGTTGTGCTCCTCATTGTGTAAGTTTATGGTTCTGGCTAACTTCAGCTGCTCCATCGCTCCGTCTATAACGCAAACTACTTTGTTACTTTGCTGCTTTCGTGTCCCATCCTCCTGACTTCTATTAATGTTTATTTCGGGGTCCGCACTGCAGTGGTTTTACCAGCTCTAGTGTTCACTGGGAGCTTTAATTACCTGTTGCAAATGATTGTCTCAGACACACTGAAATCAATGAAAAGTAAAGCTACATAAGCGCATAATTGCTTAGCCCCTAAACTATAAAAGAAATAAGCGTGTAATTCAGTGTATTTGAACATTCACATTAAAAGTACAAGTTCCTATAGAAACCTGACAGTGACACCATGGGAGATTATAAATAGCAACGCCATAAGTAGGGACAACGTTTTAAACGAGTACCACAGGGATTTCTAACATATTTATTGGCTTAGGTTGATGATTTCTCCACTGGTTTAATATAATATAGAGAGGTGGTGTTTAATTAACTGAAATGCATCCCGATTCACGCTGTTTTTTCCCGCTCTCTATCTTATTGTAATCTGTTTAAAACAACAAAATAATCAATTTGCACTGTGCTGCTGTTATCACCAATCAAATCTAACCCCCATTACTTGTAGCTGCTGTGGGTCTTTTCCATTTATTGTCTCAATCAGTCTGTTTCATAATTGATTTTCTTTGCTCCTGGACTTCTTTATGGGAGGTTTAATATGAGAAAAGTGACAGTAAACTAATCCAAGTTTTAGTAATTAAGATTGTTTATATGATGTAGAGTCTTGCACTAGCACTTAAACACAAAGAATAGATACAAATGAAAACTCTTAAAGGATTTCCATTAAATTAGCAGCTTTGCAGGTTTTATGGGTGGGATTAGTTGGGGTGTTTGGCTGGTTGCTTTATAGTAGGGCCATGTTAGTATTTGTTTTAATATGATCTATGAGCACATCCCTAATTTTAGTTTTTCACCTTATGTGAGCACAGAGATGGGCTCGAATTAAATATATCTAAAACATATATTTAATTACCTTCTGACTATTTTGTAATTTGCTTTATGCAGGGCAGAATAATAAGATGTAATTGTAACAAAATGCACTAAGAGCTTGCATTTGTGTAGTCTGAAATACTTATAGCTACTTACTTATAGCTACTACAAGGAGTTTTTAAGTAGTTATGAAACAGTGTCAATTCATTACTGATACCTCTATATGACCTACATAAGCATACTAGACCTTTCGTGAGAAGATTGGCTATTTCTGTATAGATAGTCTAAATGCCTGCCACCGGTTGGAGTCTCTGTGAAATCAGATGAAATGAGCCTGTGTTTACATTTTCCCAGGTAAAGGTAAACAAGTACTATGTTAGCCAGTTAAAAAGACACAGGATTTTTTTTTGTGGTTATTATGGTGGAAAAACTACCACATTTGTCTAACGGAGCCTCCAAAATAAACAAAATATGAAAGCTCATTGTAGTAGTTTTAAGTTTTGAATTTTTAAACTAAGTCTCTTGCATACTGGTCCTTTTAAGGTCAGACACATATTAAGGCTTCAGTAATGCCTAAAATGTTATAATATCAGTTTGTAGAGAATGCATTTTTAGATTTTCAAATTACTTGTATTTTAGTTAGATACACATTCTTGTAACAGTATTTTTTATTTTATTTTGACACATTTGTTGCGCATGAATTTTAATTCATAAGAAGGCACTTTGATGTATTTGCGCCCATTTCTGTGCAAGTTCCTCTGTTGCTTTAAGAACTTGATGTTTTAAATATAATTGCTGGTTTGGTTGTACTGTGCTCCATGCCCTCCAGAAGGAATGCAGAATACCATAAGCTTCATTTCAGTTGTGGCTGTCTGCCTCTTCTCAGAAAAAAAAAAAAAAAAAAAAAATCAATTGACTCTTACGTAGTAGGCTTTTGCCAGACTATAGGAGTAGTTGACGTTACCTCTCTTCATACTCCTCCTCTACCCCTTCTGCCTCTGTGACTCATGTGGGTGTTGGGCTGAAATAGTTTGGTGTAGTTTTACATTCCTTATATAGCCTCTGAGGAGTGAGGAGAGGCTAGGGCTCGCCTGTGTCACAGACAGTGTCGGGGGGTAGGGTTTGCCCACAGAGAGAGAATCTGCTTGCCCTAGCTTACTGACTCCCTAGCTTTCTCCCAGGTTTGGGCTATTGGCCAGCCTTTGAGGACAAGGTAGGTTTGCATGGTGGCATCTTGGGTAGCTGATTGTGGACACCTGGCTGGCATGGTTGAGGGGAGAAGGAGGAGGAGCTGTGTTAGGGGTGCAGGTACAGAGGTCAGTGGTACAGCCATAACTCGCAAGCAAGAGCAAGTGACATAGCCCTTCGTCTCAGGTTGCCTTTGGTTCTTAAAATTACTTGGTTATTTGGTGACTTGCCAGTCAGTGTCAGTAATTAGCTCTGGCAAAGTTGTTGTTTCACACTGTTTTCATGATTTCACAGTTGCACAGATTATTTTCATTATTCACTGGTTAATCTGTCAATCATCTTACTTTATTAATCTTTATTAATCAATAAGTTGTTTGGTTCTTAAAATGTCAGAAAATAGTGAAAAATGTTGATCACTGTTTCCCAAAGGCCAAGGTGGCATCCGCGGATTTATTGTTTTATCCACAACCCAAAGATGGTTGGTTTACTCTCAATAAAGGAACCAGAAAATACTCATATTTGAGAAGCTGAAATCAGAAAATATGGACATTTTTCCTTTAAAAAAAACACTCAAAACGGTTAATGGATTATCAAATTAGTTGGTGATTAATGTAATAGTTGACAACTAATGGATTAATCTACTAATAATTGTAGCTATGGTACAAATTATGAAAAATATTCAAAAACATCAAGGCCAGTTTGTATGTTGTGGGCCAGTGTTTCGTTATCATTCACTTTAATAGTTGAATTATGAATTTAATACAAAGAGTCGGCTACACTCCCTCTGGCAGGAAGAAGATAACAGTTGAATGTCGGTGCTGTTCTTGTTGATTGTAGATTTATGATGCTGATGCTTTCTGTGGTACTCATTTGCATTGTAGTATACTTTATTACACTCTGAATTGGGCCTCCATGACACAAGGGATAGCAACCTATTAGGCTAGTTTGTGTGTTGATTAATGTAGGAACGTGGTCTCCCAGCGGCAGCTCTGGTATTTTAATAGCTTAATTCAGATAGCTAAATTGATTATTTCACATTTAATGAATTACTGTAACATGGCTATTCCTAAAACAGAACTTTTCTGAGATTTAATATAATATACTCTGGGACAAAACTGTTTTAATGTCACTTTCTATATGGAATGTGTGTGTTAGTGGAGGAAACAATTGCACACAACTAACAGCAGCTATGGGCTGCGTGGATGAAGTAGAAAAGGATGTGTGGCCTCGAAAACCTTTCCTGGGCTTCCTGACTAATTAAGACACTGTTTCCTCCCTTCTCTCTCCCCAAGGCTATGAACGTATACTCGGTAACCCTCAGCGGCCCAGCGCCTTGGGGCTTCAGGCTGCAGGGTGGCAAGGACTTCAGCATGCCCCTCACCGTGTCAAGGGTAAGAAACTGTTTGTCATTTAAGTCAGCTTTTGTACTTCTCTGTATCTGTGATGATTGAGGTCTGTGCACACCTCTTGAAGATTTGTATGGAGGATCAATATGTTCCTCCAAGCTTCTATATAAAACTCATTTAACAAGGTTCTGTTGGTGTTCAGTAGTATTGGTCTCCACATGCAGTGCTCATTTTCATATCACTAACATTTTCTCATAGTACCAATCCTATCCAGTCAGGCTTAAAGGGATAGTTCAGATTATTTGAAGTGGGGCTGTATGAGGTACTTAAGGATAGTCAGTGGATTACCTACAGTAGATGGTAGTTGGCATGTCACCAGTTTAGAGAAGAAGAGAGGCGCATGAGCACAGAAGCTAAACAATGTACTGCTGTGGACATTGTAAGGAGTGACACTGGAGTTGCAGGTCTACCACTGCCGCGATCTGTTAGTTTGTTTGTGTTATTGTGTATTCACCTGCTTTGATGTTTGAAAAGGATAGTTTAGAATCACCAAAGTCACACAATAATAAAAGCAAATGAATAGATAGAGGCAGCAGCAGACCATCAACTCCTGTGTTCTGTGAGATAAAATTACTAGACATGCCTTTGGAGTTTGGTTGGTTTAGAGAGAGTGATATTTGGCTTACTTAAGTCGTTTCCCGTCAGAAAGGGCTGTCTGACAGCAACGTAAAATGGTGAAAATTATCTAAATATAGCATTTACTTAGTCCGATATTAGGTTTTTGTTTTTAGGTAGACCATTTTTTTAAGTGGCTAAAATACCTTTTGTTGCTGACCCTGTTGACAGCCTAGTTCTATGCAGGTGCCCTTCTCTGTTTCTTCAAACTGGGGGTGTGCTGACCAGCATCTACTCTAGGTAAAACACTGACTATAGTACCCTTCAAATAATCCGACCTATCCCTTTAACATCCAGTGCCTTTGCATCAATAGCATTAATTGGTCATAAGGAGATCCTTATGTTTGTTTCATAGTGCTTCTAACTGTCCATCTTAGGTCACATAACCTCTCCACTGAATGCATTTTCAAATACTCTATAAACTGCTGTCGCTATTGAAGACAGCAGCAAGCACTTTCCAGGCCTTATAAGTGCAGCGCAGTGCTGCTTTGCCTGACAAACACACAGACTCTTAACATGCAGCCACGCACGCATGCGCACACATAAAATCATTCCAACATAGCTGCCAGCTATTACGCACACAGATCCAGCATTCTATCATGCACTCGTTCCCCATTGACGTTGTTATATTGCTACCTTAGAGGCTGTGGTGATCTATAAATGTTAGACTAGATTTACATTTATTAAATCATCAATTTTGTTCAGAATGTGCAGTTTCCTATTATAGAGATAATTAGGAGTTAATAGGTAATTATATGGGTCAGGCCTTAGCCTCACAAGGTTACCCCACATAAAGTCTCTAAAACACTTTTGCAGTTTCTACTGAAGTTGCTGGAAAGTCATAGTTATAATGAAACATCAACATGGAAAGTGGCAAACAAATGCTACACTATTTAATGTTGCTTTGATTCGTATAACCAATAGAGCCTAGAGTGTGTTGTAAGCAGCACTGAGGTGTATGTGGAGCTGACGTAATCCTGTAGTGAGTGCAGCAGCTATCACCAGCCTTGTCAGTACATGTCTTGTATCTGCTCTGTTCTCTGGCAGGCATCTCAGTCAGAAACACAGTGTTCCTCTTGGATTCAAGACAAGAAACATTTTCCTTTACCCATAAAAGACCAAATGCATGTAAAAACCTTATTTGACGAATTGCCTGAAACAAAAGAGGGATTTTTGGTGGGATATAGGAGTTTACTTTGAGGGCTTTCAGTCTAGACTGGCAAGGTGAGTGGTGTTGTGTGAATATCAGTGGGTGCATCAGTAGTTGTAGTTGAATTATCTTGACTAATCAGCCAGCGCAGGAGGCCAGTTTTTCCGCAATCCAGGTACATTATGCATGCTGATTATTTTCCTGCTGAGAGAAATACAGCTTGTGTTTTCTGTATCGCAAAGCCGTTCCCCTGCCAGTCTCTCCATATAATTTGTTAGAACCTGTTTAGTCGAAGCAGCATAGTTTAAAATTGATAATGGCTCCCATTTTGACAAAAAACAAAACATCACTTCTAATATTGGAATCTTAACAACTGGTTAGTGGCTAATATTTCTGTGGCTTGTTCCAGCAGTCTGCCAGGCCTCAGGGTGCAGAAGTTATAAAGATGTGACAGGTAGTCTCTTTTTTACCTCTCCGGGACTGTTGGCTCTCCTCGCGATTGTCATAAAAGACTGGACAGTGAATCACACAGTTGCAGAGGATGGAAACAGCCCAACAAGGGGATGTAAACCTCAAAGATATACAGTATCCCTTAGTAACAGGAAGAAAAAGCCAGACCTGCACTCAGTGGCCTTACATTGGATGAATTTAGTGGGTGGTCTTTCTTTACTGGCTTGAAGCCGATGAGATAAGTATCTCAGCCCAGAGACAGTCAGTCAGTGAAAAGTGATTACACAATGAAGAACATGTGGAGTGACAGGACAAAAGGCTCAGTACAATGCTCTAAGGCAAAGAGATTGACAGTGATAACCTCTGGAAGATCAATGTGTTTAAGTGTTTTTTGTATAGATTAGATGACAATTAGTGTTGCTGGGACCAGATTTATTTAGAGCTCGTGATTATTTAATCATTAACCTGTGTTTGTTGGACCATAAAAGGGATTTATGATAATATTTGTATTGACTTGGAAAGTTTTAAGGTCTGTGGCTTGTTACCTTGTGTGTGTGAGTTGGTATATTGTAGGTTTCCATGCTCCATGAATGCTTTTGTTTCCTTCCTCCTCTGTCTGTGAGCGATGGAAAGCCATGCTTTCTCAGCATTCCTGAGATTTTTCTCATATCCACCCTGTCGCTGCCAACAGACAATCCTCTTGTCTCCTTTCTGTGTCTAATATGTTCTCCACACTCAATTTTCTCAAGTTGTGCATATGATGGGCTCAACTCTCCCCAATCTCGCCGGAATACTTTAACAGTGAGATCAGAGGGAAAACGGAACATGCCAAGACAAACTGTTAAGTCACTGTGGAAGGAAAAATAACTTTTTGACCTTAGCATAACACGTACACACCCATTTATCATCTGATAAAATGTGTACATAACTTTTAGTTGACTCTTTTTAATATCAGTACCCCACTTTCAGTTTTCTCAGCATTGAGTTAGTAGATGCATAGAAACTTCTAACCAGTCAAATCAGCACAGAGTTCTCTTGACCTTTCACCATCCTATTAAGGAAAAACAAAGGAAAAGAAAAATAATGAGAAAGAGAATGCCTTTCTCTCTGTTAAACTGAAATGTCATTATACCCCTTTCAAGACGACACAGCGATACAGGGCACAGCTGTATGTGTCAGCAGACCCGGCTTCTTGACCCTCCTCTCAGCCGGGGATGAACACGGGTTGGATGCTGCTTGGCGCTGGTGAACTGACTTTTCTGTCAGTGTCTGAAATTTAATGTTATTGGCATTCAAATGGTATTTAAAGAGGTACTCCGGTGATTTTAGTTCTGTGCTTCCAGTAAGCTTTGGGACTTGCTTGCTTGCATCAAGCACCAGAACACTGGATTCTACATTTCCCGTAATGCAGCTCATTAACATCAAGGTTATTTTGTAAGACTTCTTAAAGCTCTTCCAAAGCCACAAGAGGCATTATATAAATGTTTTCACAGAATGAGTAGGACGAACAATGACCAGTAAACTAGGCCCAAAAATGGCATTAGTCCTTCTAAAAACACACAGGTTCACACCATTTGAATATCTAGTTTTGTGCCTTATATGCATAAGAGGACAAATCATTACAACAGGAGACATAACTACTTGCATAGGTATGTTTATTTCAACATAAGCATGTCAGATCTACATACCGACACATAAAATAAGCAAAAAAAAAAAAAAAAAAAAAAAAAAAGTCCTATATTGTAAAACTTAATTTAAAGATCATAGATCCCTTTCTCGCTAATTTTCTCTGCACTCTGGTTGGTGCAAGAACACACCGTTGGAGTTTAAGTGACTCATTTGTAATCTATACATTATCCATCAGCTTACATTGCTTGTAAACAACTTTTATCTCGAGACTCCACAGTTTTGCTGTCTGACCAAAATCCAAAGTATTTCCAAGAAGGGCTTTTTAGAAAGCTTGCAGTGCGAATCACTCTGTCTCTCATTATCACAGGGTTGTTGCTGAATTGTTCACTTGCTCAACTTGTCCTAAATTTCAATTTTTACCAATGAAAATGACATTTTGTAACTCCTGTCAAGCAATGCCTTCGGCCAGGGAGATTGCGAGGCAGAGGCAGTCAATGTAGTGCTTTCTTTCACAACTGAATATCATTATTTTTTTTTGCAATTCAATAATGTAATGCAATTAAGAATGTTCATTGACAGCCCTATAGTAAACTTTGCTTGCTTGGCCCATTTAACTGACAGCTCGACTTGACCAGAAACACTGGAACTTAACTTAACATGGTAGTCATGTAATGTAATTCTGTGGTCTTGGCAATAGTGTCTCTAGGACTACAGTTGTTGACTTGAGTCTGTGTGAACACTTAAGGATTATCACCTGACAGCCATCTCATATGAATGGGTCAAACACGGGTTAAACATCCAGTAAGCCCTCGTCACTCCAGCATCTCCTCCTTTGAAAGCTGACCTCTGAAAATCTTGAGACAGTTGAGTTCTTGTGAGTTTGATCCTGTCTTCAGACACAGCCTCTGTAGCCTTTTCTAATTGGACTTCGTGCCAACCTTATTTCTTGAATTTCTGCAAGCTTCTGTGACCTTGAGGAGACGGAGGTCTACTGACGTAAAATTATATCTCTCTCTTGGCATGTCTGCCCCCAGCATCCTGTTTCAGCAGGAAAGGAATAAAATTTAGGAAGCAAGATGTCGTTGTAAGCCTGTTTCATTTAGCCAGTCCCCAGTCTGGGGCAGCCCTAAAACTCCTCTGAGGAGTTTCTCAATATATCTGCTACAGATCTCGTGCCATTGTGATTCCATAAACATTATGATACCATAACCCCGCCTCATGAGCACCATCTGGTTTCTATCGACAAACACATGCCACTCTGCTGAAATCAAATGTTCGGAGGAAATGGCAAATGATGTCAAGTCAATAATTGAGTGGGGAGATTTGTGAACATCTCTCCACTGCCACAGCTGGATGTGTCATCAAGTCTTATATTCCTGTTTCTCTGTGTGTGTCTGTCTGTAGACCATCTGTTGCTTTATCACTGGTATACTCTTAAACACTCCCCCTCTTTCTTTCTCACACACACATACACATTCTCAGGGAAAAAAAGAGGCCTTGTTAGAGGGGTGAATTAATAATTCAGTGCGTACTGATAAATTGCCCGTAGGGGGCATTTCTTGTGTGGCCAGTTAGATGTGAATGTGTTGTGTTGTGATCAGTGTAGCAGTGTTTTAAGGTGAGTTAGTGCTAGGTGTTCCACTGCAGTCATTACGGAGGAGACCACATACTTGCAGGTTTGGTTTTCCATTTCTCAGAGGGATATTTATGGCTTTGCATCAGCTGTGCTGTGTGTGTGATGTAAGGACAGACTGTCTCTCAGCCCCCAAATAGCCGTGGAAAGAATAAAAGTGAGCTGGTGCAGAGTTACATAGCCGCTAGTATATCCAAAGCTGTAGATAAACTTTGGTGCATTATTAGTTTAGCCAAAAACAAGAGCAGCCAGCCCAGGGTGAGTTTGAGGCCCTGGCTCACCTGCAGGGTCAGTCAAGGGAAATGCTTCAAAGGTGAATTCAAGACGTTGCATTTTGAAAGGTTGGCTAATGCTTTGAAATTCAATAGCATACCAAAACAGCTCTGCTTCTGCGCTCTGCCAGAAAGCCTTGAAACGGGCTACTAACTGTTAGGCTAAGCCTGCAATTTGCAATTGTGAATATCTTCAGTTGCACAAACGCCATGCCATTAATGTCAATCAATCATATTTTCACAAAATCATGTCTAACAGGATGAGTCTGCTTCTCGTTTGTTAACATATCAGTGTATAAAAAAGCCATCTTTGTGGCATCGCTGCTGCACCATGGTATCATGCATCATGGCTGCACCATCATGTTAGCTCCCTGGTCGTTGGTGGGGTGTGTTGCATTCAGGAACATGTTTTCCACTGTCCTTCATCGTATTGACAAACTGCTGGGGGGGTATAAGGTTTCTGCTCGCCCCCTACCAACCAAAGGTCTGAACGCAGCAACTTTAACTGCTGCCTTCTCAAGTGAGGGAGCAGCTGCACTCTGAACCTGAGCCAGGAGCACAGGTGTCTGTGTCCATCAGTAACTCTACTCACACACACACATGCACGTACATATACAATCTTTACAGCTTCATATATTCTCTTTTTTTTCTTTATCTCATCTTACATTTAGAGGTTAGAAATATAGGTCAGATCGTCAATGGTGGTTTGCAGTTTTATAGTAAGCAGATTGGTGACACAAACTTAAAATGTCTGAGTAAAGTGCTGGGCCACCGTGAGCCTCTAGAGCAGCCTCATATAAAAAACAATACACTCATTTTACATCTATTTTTCTTACACTCAAACTTGACCAAAACAAGATGATGTTATAACTTATCAAGACTGTCTCGGTTAGTCCTTCCACTATTCCAACAATCATCAGCTCTGGTTTGCTTGAAAAAAAATCCTGAATTCACTGAGTTGTATGTGAAAATATTCTGGCTCCACAGGTTGTTTCTTCTCACTCGTTCTTTGGCTCAGTGGGTGTGTACTGTGCTGCTGAATAAGAGTCTGTCACTGAACAGTGACTCTCACTTGTTCTTTAGAGGCAGACCATTAAATCAGCTAAATAAATGACAAAAATCGCCCCCTGAAAACCAAAACAACAGACAGTGGATTCAGCCAACTGCAAAGAGCTGATATATTCATCCAATTGAACAACCCTATTGCTCAATGTTATTCTCACAAAGAGTTTTTTTAGTCTTTCTGAAAAGATGACATGCAATGATGGGCCTTTCTGCTTATGTTTTATGCTACGTGGGTGTCTATTAATGCACTGGCTAGTAACACTTTAATACTTTTTTTTTTAACTTTAATTCCTTTTTAATTAAAATAATTAACTTCTTTGAGGCTTGACATTGCTTCTGTGACTAAAGCTCATGGGAAATTTTGAATGCCAACAAAATCATTGTTTTATTTTGGTAAAATGACAAGGTGCTCTGGTTTTACTATCAACATAGTAATAAAAATGTGGCTGCGGCTCTCTCTAGTGTCCTCAGTGGCATTATGCCAGGCTGTGTCCCTTTCAGATATGTCGCTTGTGTCCATGTCACAGTTGTTTCCCCCCGTGTGTAAGTTGTTAAAACTTTTAAGTTCTTTCCAAACTGGAGAAATTATTTCTTCCTTAACCCCTCTAATTGCTTCCAGTGAGTGCAAATCAAAGTCTATTAAAGTGATGTTTGAACTTGGCTGTAAAGTAACCGTAGCTCAGATTGCCTCTAAGGAATGATGCATTTCTTCCTATTTTTAGCTTTGCTCTGTTTTGATTCAAGGCAGGCTTTAACTTCGTTGTCTTTGTGGGATGCGGAGCGCACTTTTTTTTTTTTTTCAGCCTGAGCTGTCATCAGTTTATAGAGCATATTACCTCCCTGCTCACACCACTGTTTATGTTTAATGTGCAGAATCAAAGCGGCAAGTGTGATAGCTTAGCTGAACATGGCAGAAAACTATTGATTGAACCGCTGAGTCCTCTGAGCTTTTGATGAGCTAACATTTGCAGGGATCCATGACATCAGAGAGTAATCCTAATAGGTTTTTTGCCAGAAATCCTGGCACTCGCTCACTTATCTGATGCTGAACACTTTGTACTCCAGTTATCTGAGAATTTGACACAAGTCTCGAGTTTCATTAAGCTGCATGAGCAAGCTGACTAAGCCCTTACTAAACACGATTTGGCATCTCTGCCATGTCGTCTAGAACCACTAATATACACAGCAGACACTATAGTCTGTGTACGTGTAGAAAAACATTACTACCCATATATACTATGTCAAGTTCTTCCTGTTTGTAACAAGACTCCAGGCCTTTGCTCTGATTCAATATGTCTGCAGGCTGCGTGACAACCCGAGAGCATGATGTCATTCTTTTGTCAGTGAAACAGGCCAATGACTTACCTGTGAGGATGGAAAAGTAGATGGGTTGTTCTGGGAAATGATGTGACTATTTGTGACATATGGTCCCTGTCTGCAGCTTTCAAGAGTTTCTTTGAAAGTCTGAAGTCACATCTGCAGTAAATCACATGCTGATGACTGATGACATCATGATGACCTATAATGTCTGTTCCTGAGTGTTGAGTGAAATATCTTGGCCGCCTTATTAGACCCAGACACACTGACTCCCTGAGTTGATCATTAAGTGTTGTTAACAGACGATACACTGAACATGACTTTTTGTGTGTTTAGATTTCCTGCATTTTGCTTTGAACCACTGATATGTGTGAGCTAATGGCATTTTAAGTACTTTTCTCAATTGCTTGCCTTCTGAGACCTGACCTAATGACTAGGATAATGAAACAAAAGTGAAATGGAGGCAGTGTTTTAAAAATGTATATTGCGTTTTGAGATGTGATTATTTCATACTGTCCATTAATGCACACATTGCAGAATTGTGAAGTTCATAATATTTATGTATTTAGTCACTTTAAAGGATTATTATCTGTGTTAGTTGAGTTGAGAAAACATATTATTTCAAGGCAACTGTCTTCACTAAATTTTTGAGTTTGAAGTCAAAATCTTAAATTTTGAAATAAATAAACAACAATTCTGCCAACCTGTAATCTTTTAATGAGATAATTTACTCTCTTTGAGTTTTAGAAACAAAACATTTCATATTTCAATAGTTGTTGAGCAAACTCATTAAAGTGTAAGTGAATTATAGTTAATAACTGAATAATTTCAGTTGCAACCATTTCACTTTCAAGCACCCAAATAACAACAAATCAGGTTCACAGCTCACTGTGAACTCTTTTTTTTTGAAATACAGAATTTTTAGGGTTTCTGAAACCCTCTGACTTATTTTTCTTCTTTAGATTGACTTGAATGTTAGATTTTTAGAAACCCCATTCTTTATTCTTAATTTCAACAATTGTTCACAGTGAGCTGTGAGCTTACTTGTCATTATTTGCTTGACAATTAAATGGTTGCAGATGAAAATAGCAAATTATTAACCATTGTTCATCAATTTTTGAAATACAAAATGTTTGGTTTTTAAAACTCAAATATTCAAAATTAATTCTTTCTAGGAAGAAAAGTAAATTCTCTCAAAATAAAGATTAAGTTGACAAAAGTTTTTTTTAGTTTATTTAAAAATTTTAGTGAAAACAGTTGTCTTGAAATTATGAGTTTTACCCTTAATTTTAGTTGTGTCGTTTACTATTAGTAGGCACTTTTTCTGTAACTCTCAAGTTACATGAAACATTAAAGGAGAGTAAATTTTATGTTTTGTTTGTTTTTTTCCAACATTTAAGAGAAATTTCTTATTTCTAAAACTCAATCCAGTGTGGTTGTCTGGTTATTCTTTTTGCTAAATTTACTTAAGTATAACAGATAAATATTTGTGATTGCAGTGAGTTAATTGCCCAAATATTGGTTATAGTTTGGTAAAAAGGCTCAGTACACACGGCCTAATGATGGTGGTGTGACAGGCTTTAAAGGTGCATAAGGGAATTCAAAACAAATTAAAGGTACACATGTAAAAAAGAGTCAAGATAACATTACCTTTAAATATCCGTATTATACAGTAAGTTAATCATATTAAACATGATTAAAGTAATATTTTTACATTTTTTTTTACAGTGTACTATTGGTGCATCTTTGCCCGAGGAGCTGCCCCTTAAAACATGTTTTCGTCCACATTCCTGTCATCTCCTGTCCTCATGTACCTCTAACTTCTGTCTTTCTGTCCCTGTCTTTTCTTTTTCTCCAGCTGACCCCGGGCGGAAAGGCAGCTCAGGCTGGTGTTGGAGTGGGAGACTGGGTGGTGTCCATCGATAACGCTAATGCAGAGGACATGACCCATGTGGAGGCACAAAACAAGATCAGAGCGGCAACAGACTCCCTCACCCTCACCCTCAACAAGTAACGTGATGCAACAAAACACCACATGATCGCTCACCCTCCATTTTATCTCGGTCAAACACCGCAGCATAAATCACCACAAAACACATATGCTCCTTCATTCTTTGGAGAGATAAAATACAGTAATGTCCTTGAAATTTGCCTCCATTTGACAGATAGTCGCAAAACACATTGGTATTAAAGTTATCACCACACACACTCCATTATTTCAGTTCCCCAATGGCTTAAATTCATTTAAGGGAAGACTTCAGCTTGTATTTCATTTTACTCCTAAGTCTCAGCCCCACTAGCAAATGCTGTCAAAAAGTTATTATTTCTGTCAGGAAGGTTTACAATCCTGTTTGTCTCGACTTTGTCTATTATAGTAGTTAGCAGGACATTTAAAAAAAAAAAAAAAAAAAGAAGTGGATTTTGGTGAGCCAAAATAGATCTAATTAGGTGTTTGTACAGATAACACTACCATATGGTAATTTTTAAAGCACTTTATGTTGTTGCTCATCAATTCTGAACTGTGAGGCTTTGAAGAAAAAAATATTTTCCTGTATTTCTGGTCCAACTCGAGTCTTTGCAAAAAGGTGTGCCCAATTCCACCTACATAGATGTCACATTTGTGCAAACTGCAGTTTTATTACTCCTTCTACAAATTCCGTCACAGAGTTGGTACTGTGCATATTTTGGTGGTCTATTTTTAGGTTTTTCTATTTATCCCCTGCTGTTTTCCTGCAATGTTTGCCAAAGTCTTGCTGGCATGGCCTACTTGAAACAAACTGCCAAACGCCTTGAATGCATTGTGCATTTGCAACCACATTAATAAGACAGGTGCACATATCAACCCAGAGTAATCCTGCAAAATAGGATGGCATTTTGCTCATAGGCAGTGTAACAGCAACATGGGAGATTTAAATGACTTTATAGTCATTTAAAGTAGTCATGAGTCTGAAGGTCTTAAAATTGTGTTCAATTAAACCTTGCACAAAGCAAATAGTCCCAGGATTTATGTGTTCTCCAAAATTTAGCATTATCACTCATCAGTATATATAATTTGATGTCAATGCTAATGCTGGTTGAACACCTCTGAACATGATCATTTATGTGCATATTATGTAAAATACACTTTTTTGTGGTTTTTAAAATTTTTTTTTAACAAAATTATGTCCCTGGTGTGTTGAAAGATCCCCAAATTTTGAGACAAAACATTTTTCCTTTTTTCCTTTTCTTTTTTTTTTTTACTTGTTCAAACTTTTAGAAAATGTGTGCTCCAAAACTCCAGTCAGATTTGCTCTTCCCTTATGATGTCACAAAGGGCTTAACATCACCTTAAGCTAGGTGACCACTCCATGATCATACCCACCAATTACCTCGGCTACATTCAAAATGCAGCAAAATGTTATTTAAACAGAAATGGTGGTGAACTGAACCCCCTGTTGTGTGTGCTGGCACATCCACCAAATGTGAGAAAATGCACCTCAGAGCCTGTTGCACACTGTCACACACTGTTTCCAGGAAACTGCACAGCGTTTTGAGATTGGATGTGCTCCTAGTGAATCACTGCAGGCGATGCCTGCTCAAGGTTGTGGGAGCTAACCAATCAGAGCAGACTGAGCTTTTTGGGAGGGGGAACAAGAGCTAAAAGATGTTTCAGACAAGGTGAATAGAGGTGCTGCAGCAATGGCCTGTATGAAAAAAGTAATGTGCATTTTATGTCAACCTATTCAGTTAGAACCTCCAAATAAAAGCGTGAGCCTGAAAATTTGCATAGTATGTCTCCTCACACAAGGGATTATGCGGTGTTTGAGGTACATGCTCTCTGAATTCTTTCTAGCTTAGTATTACAGTAATATACTGTCCTTCTCATACTAAGGAAGCAAGAGCAGGGGTGAGTAGTCTGCACTTAGCAGCAGATATGCATGCCAAATGCTGTCAGGTGGATACACTGGCCTTTGTTCGGTTGAAATAAACCATTTCAGAGGAGCCATGGGTACCTTACATTATGCCTCAGCTTTGTAATGAAATTAGAGAAAACTCTTTGTTCAGATTAAAACACAGTGTTGTTAAGTGAGCCAGGAAAATCAATGTCTTTAATTTTGCTTGAGTTATTTTAATTAGCACTGGATAACCTTCATACAGGCAGCACTCATACCTGCTCACATAACTCCTGCCAGAAATTCCTGACTGATAAAGTATCTCTGTAAAGTACAAGCCAAAATGTTTCATCAAGAGCTTAATTAGAAGAAAAAAGGTTTCCCTCCCCAAAAAAGATGGATGTAACCATTTAAGAGCTTAAAGCCCTCAGAAAATGAGAATTTGCAGACTTGTTAAGTAATAAAGATGAGCCTTGCTGCGGTTATGGGACTCATTTTGATTTGGTGATGCTCACAGGTAAATGAGGTTGTGATCACAGCTGTAACACAGCTATTTTCACATCGAGTTCATTTTGTTCTTGCCTGCCAAGAGACTCAGTCGTTAGGTTCTGACAAACCTTCTTTGTTCACTTAGTTTATTGGGAGTCAGAACAGCCGCAGGTCTTTTCTGACTTTCCAGAAGAAACCAGCCAGAACATAAACTAATAAACTTTCTGGAAGAAAACAGCCAGAACATAAACTAAAATACTTACCGGAAGAAAACTGCCAGAGCATAAACTAATAGTTTCAGATTTAGAGATATTTGTTGCATATTGTGGTGGATATTTGTTTCTTATTATTCAACATGTGCCTGGCTTCACTCACATTCATAAAGCATAGATGTCTCTGCACAGATCACAAAATCCAGTGGAACCTACCAGTTCTCAAATGTGAGGATTTGATGCTATTCATACATGATAGGAAATGGGATATCTTTGGGATCTGGATTTGTTTAAATGAGACATTTTCTGACATTTTGTAAGCAAAATTGAGTAATAGAGATAATAATGGACATATTAATCTATAATGAAAATGGCTGTCATTTGAAACCGTAATGCAAAACAAACGCTGAACACGACAGATAATGGTAGTATTGGCATCGACATTATATCCTATGGTGAGAAAAAACACAAAGACAGAAGAGAAGAGAGAAAGAATAACAGGGGTAAGATGATGGATGGATGGGTGGGTGGAGGTGGAGTACAGATAATGTTAAACTCAGGGATCAAAGGCAGATTTGAAGTGAGAAATAAGACGGCAAGGAAATATTATAAAAAAATCAGGTTCTTTTCTAGCAAAGAGCTGCAATCCCTCTTTTCCATTCAACCCACATGACATATTGCTGATGTTGCATGTACTTTTTTTTTCCTACAGAGAGAGGTCACACTACACTTCGACCTACTAAATGCCTTAAAAGGAATGTGAGGGAAAGGGAGTGGTAGATTCATGGGTTGGAGTTTCAGAGTGAGAAGGAAAAAGGAAAGAAGAATTAGCAAAGAGACACTGACTACGTTTACATACACAAAATATTCCAGTTTTTGCCCTTATTCTGACAAAAGACAATATTCCTACTAAGCGTTTACATGGCTAATGAAATAAATATTTCAACAATATTCCTGTTTACGTGCAGTCATGCATATTTGGCATACTTCTTTGCATTAAAATTTTATTTTTTTCAAAGTTTCCATAGGTAGTGGACTTGTTCACTGTGCAAATACAGCCTCCCTCTGTCATTTATCCACATTCTTGAAAGGCATTTCGATTTGCACATATCTAAAAAGCTGTTTATCAAAGTCTTTCGTGATGTTTAAAAGTAGGTTTGTTTGTCCATCCAACCAGAAATGTTTGCTTTCCTTTTGTGAATGCATCTCTGCCCAAGCCTTACAAACTGTTGGCTAGTTGATTTGTTTTTTTTACCGTAGTTTGCGCCACATGTTCTGTTGCCCTAGTCCCATGACTTTCGGAACCTCTGTCAACTTTTTCCTTTCCTGTTTTCTGTACTTGGATATGCTATGTGCTAGGCTTGTCTATGTTGAAAACCAAACAAAAAATTAAGTTGGCTAATGTTAGCAAAAGGCTACCTAAGTAGCTAGATAGCTATTCTACATCAATCATTAGCTTGCGAGTCAGCTAGGGTTGTGCTTTGTAGCAAATTGCTTGCTAACTAGCAGGTGATTGCACAATAATGATTTACCAATCAGAAACTAACTAATTAGCTAGCAATTTGCTAACATTAGCTAACTTAAGATGTGATTATATGTTACTTTTAAATGTCCCCCAGCAACTTAGGATGGACATAGTGTGCAGGAATGGAGAAAGTTGACCAAGGTCTGCCAGATACCATGCCTTGGTAGGTCTACCTGTGGGTACACAGTACTACAGGACTGTAGTACTGTACTACAAGACACGCCCCTGAAATGGTTGCAGTTAGGTTACATTTAGCCAGCAAAACTAGATGGGCATAGGCTTAAACACAAAAACAACTTGAGTAGGGTTAGGAACAAAAAATCCCTGTTCAAGTTTAGGAAAAGAACGTGTTTTGGGTTCAAATAAGTCCAGAAATCCAGGAAGTTATCTCACGGGGGTCTGTCTTGTAGTGAAGAGTGTGTTTAGTGTGTGTGTTTGTGCGCTGGTACGCTGTGAGGATGCAGATAGACTCTTCTAACCAAGCTTGCTCGACTATTATTGGAGCACAGAGCAAAAAGGAGCAGTATATCCCACATGTTTTAACTTGGAAAATGCTACATATGGAATAAAGCCTAATTCAGAATATCCAAAGGGAATATTCTGTATACATGACCTGTATGAAATTCAGAAAATTGTCAGGGAGAATCATGTTAGCCTTTGTGGTGAGAGGATAGGGATCAAGAAAAGTGGCGTCATGCTCTCTGCAGAGGGATGGTGGGGTTTAGTCAGTTGTCACACATGAGCCAAATGTGTCCCCTGCCCCCTCTGTCTGAAAATCTTCTGTATTTTTTTCCCTTCAGGAGCATGAATTTATTTTTTTCTGACTGGCTTTGTGTGTTAAATTTTATTTAAAACAGAATTATTGTTATTGTGCATTTTAAAACACAAGTCATACATCTGTTTAATGAAAGAACGGTTTTCTTCTTTTGCCTTTATCTCCTGGGGAGTGGTGTAATGTTTTCTAATAAACTAGCATGTTTACTTAACATCAGCCATACTTCTGCTCCGTTCTGTGGTTTCCCTTCTCTATTTCACATCTCCTTGTGGAGTCCAGCTATTGTAAATATTTCACATTCTTCCACTCTTTTTTTTTTTTTTTTACCCATGACTCCTTTCCCATGAGTCCCCAGTCTCCTCTCTTCATTCCGCCCTCTTCTATCGTTATTATATTGTAAGACAAGCAAATATTGTTTTCCTGAAACACTTCTCGGAGCGGTGCGATTGTCAGTTTTATTTATTTCTTCGTGTCTTGGCTGCCATCCACGGTTTCTTTTATGTCAAGAGAGGAGGACAGCCTCACAGTGATGAGATATGGTCCATTGTTTGGTTTAGGGCCTCATTTTGTTCAACACCAATGATCATCTCCTGTCTTTTTTTATGGTAAGGTTTAGGCTTCATCCAGAGCCCCTTTTATGGTGAGCGGAATCAAAAAAATATGGGCCATAGATTTCCGGCTTCAAAGAAAGGAGATCGTGTTGCATCTACAGGGACACACCAGGTCCACATTTCAAAGCTCACGGTCAGTGATTGGCCTGGAGGTTTGTGGTTGGAGCATGTCAGTGATGTGTGGAAAGCTGATTACAGTATCATGGGAATTTTTTTTTTTCTGGAAATTTCTGACTTTATCTAACGCCAAGCATGCATCAGCTAAAATGAGTGACCCATAAAATGAGTCAGGAAATGATCTCAGAGCGTGGATATTCAGTTTCAGTGCAGGTCAAACATGGTCATTTTCCATCAAACTGTGATTTAATCATCCCCACATTTGTTCGTTTTAAGTCTGCCAAAATAAATACTGTACACACTGTCATAAACATTCCTTATATATCCCTGTTTTTAAGTGTGTTACTCATCAAATTGTGGGTTAAGGTGAGTTGAAGTGCTATGAATTTCACATTGATTTGTCTTCCCAGAAGTGTGACACGCACAGACATGTCAGTATGCCTTCTCCTCCTTCACCCCTCTCTCTGTATCTATACCTCATGTTGTCATCCTCTCTTTAACATTGCTCTATCAGTGGTCGAGCAGGCAGCAACACGAGCGGTTAGTCATTCCTCATTGTTGCAGGAAGCGTTGTCCATTGTTTTGTGTGTACAGAGCTGCTTCATTCTTGCTTTGTGTAGCATACAAACATCAGTCAGTGGATGGTGGTTGTTTATGTTTAGCTATTATTGGAGCCAGCGGCGATGTAAAGCTGGGTGTCTCCATGTTTAATGTGTAAAGAAATCTTAATGAACCGTCTGCTGGGTTGCTCCAGTCAGCAAAGGCACCGCAGTAATGTGAATCCTGGGATTAGAGTTAAGAAGTGTACAGCACTGTGGCACTGGCAGTATTCATAGCTGGGTGGGTGAATCAGCAGACAGTCCAAGAAGACTGTGAAAAGTAGTGAGGTTTTGGTGTTTATAATGTCGCCACAGAGAAGACTTCAGCGTTTTTACAATCTGGTTCTTTTCTCCCATCATCTCTATCACTTGCATCTTCGCTGATAAGCTTAATTGTTGAGATATGAGTGTGAGTGGAGTGCACTACTGTGGAGTCAATGGGGCATTACAAACACAAGAACTATGAGCAAACAAGTCCAGTCTAACCTAATTATCTAAACCACATGTTTAGATGTGAAAACAAAGGTTATAATCAAACTGTCAGTTGTAAACATCCCGAATCCAGCAGTATAATTTGCAGGACTTAGTTCAGTTGTACATGGGTGATCATGTAGTTTCATGATGCATTGGATAATTATAATGGACATTTTGAGTGCACCCTTTTCTATTCTTTTATTTCTTCAAAGCCCTATTTATAAAAACTATAGCAATAATACCCATCACCCGTAAATTTCCCTGCAACTTATAGCTGAGTTTACTCATACCACTTACAATGTTATATCTGAGTTCAGCTATTAGTTTTGATTACACTGATAACCGTTTTAGTCGAAGTGAAATACTTGAAGTGAAATATCAGCCTCACGTTGACAGACTTATTTTATCTGCCAGACATATGCCTGGAGGAGATCATGCAATAGGTTGTGTGTGAGTGACCAGCAGGGCTGGAGCTGCTGTCTGTGTCTGCAGCTAATCTCACATACTACTGGACCAATTAGCCTAGGAGTTTTTGTTCACATTTATGACTGTTTGCTCAAGGAGGTCTCATGGTTGCCATGATTCCCAATTTTTGAAAAACCTATTTTGCACTAATTTATACTAGTGATGTTCCTGGCGACTAATTTCCCTGTCGATTAAACGCAAAATTTAATTTAGACTAGTCGACTAGTCTAACACTAAGAAAACAGTCAGAAAGCAGTTAATATTGAGCAAAATGTATTAATTTATAATGTTAAACACTGTCCGAAAAAAATACTGTGCATGTTAAGAGCCATTTGAAGCCGTTAATCACAGTCAACAATCGCCAAATCATACTTTAAATGCCGCTGAAATGTGCGCTATGCGCGCTAAATATGCAATACAAACCGTACACATTAACTTACAAAACATTACAGCAACTCAATAAATGCTTCACCTAAATGCTTTCAGACCGAAGAGGATCACAGCGTCTGCAGGTAAACGACCCAGTGACGTTAGCCACCAGTCTGCTACACAGTGTGGCTAACGTTAGCAGCGCTAGCAGCAGCAGCAGCTCCACTTACAGGTTTATACCTGTGTCTGTGCTTAATGTGGTCACGTTTCTCCAGTCGAGTGTATATCAGCTTATTATGTTACAGTCTACATTCAACATTATTTACATTGTCTAGATTAAAACACTGCCAAACTACGCTGTCATCTGTCCGACTTTGCTGATATAAACAAACGGGGTTGCCTAGGTGATCGGGGCGTACACGCTGGGCAAGAGGGACTGCCGTCAGTGCCGCAGCCCCAACTAGTGGCGGGCGGCTGCATAAAATCTTAGAGGCAACAGATAACTGGCATGTACATGAGTAAAATATTGATAAATAGTTTAAACGACTAGTAATTCTGGTGCCGACTAGCGAGGGAGGGGACGTTTAATCGTATAGTCGACTAATCGTGCGCATCCCTAATTTATACTAATTGATGACTCCTCATTCCTATTAACTGGCCAGTAGAGTCATCAACAACTGCAAGCCTAAAAATAAGGCTTACCTCATCTGTTGCAGGCCACATTTTGGCCTTTGATGTGGCTCAGAAATATTGGGTATGGAATTAATGGAAACTTATGGAAACTAAACTTTTCTATGTATGTGTTATAATCCACTAAAGTAAGACATAATACGAGATGAATGAATCCTCGTTTTGCAATCTTTGCTACCATTGTTGCTATTTATGCGTCTGTACGGTCCCCATATTGGGGCATTCAAAGTCAGCTGATAAACAAATAAGAGATTTAGACTTCACTACAAAATCAACTGTGTGGATTTTGATCATTTGTTGATGAAGTTTATTATGAACATGAAAAATTGACATGATACTGATTATTTGTTGGAATTAAGTTCAGTTACTTGGAGTGACCTAATCAACTTTATGCAAATATATTAACCATCTGAGCAGCCTTAACTTCCACTGGGACATTCAGGCTCCAACCTCTGAATAGGCAGGTGTAAATAATGAGAAGTGTAAATAATTGAGAATTTCAGCTTTTTTGACTTTCTCCAACGATTTCATAGGATGTATAAGAAATACAAGCAAAACATTCATCATTTTGTTTCAGGAATACTGTTGCAATGCAACTCATTATAAACTTTTTTGTCAGGTTGAATAGTAAACTCAGAAACTGTTTTGAAAAGAGATTCACAAGTCTCAAACACAACTTTCCGTTTCACTGAAACATCGCACACTCTGATCTAGAAATGTCAGTACTCTTTATTGTAACTTAAACTTGTGATAGTGAGTTTATTAGAAGTGTGTACTAATAACTGTTCCTGTCTTTTATTTTGACAGAGCTTTCAAAGCGGGTGGAGACCAGAAGGTAAGGCCATATTTGTCTGAAACTCTGAGCTCACCTCTGTATTAGCACTTGGATGCTTTGGCATGGTCTGCTGCTGGACTACAGTGACACTGATTGAATCTGAAACTTCCTTTAATCATTGCTCACAATTGGCCCCAACAGTGTGTTGTGTCACTTTGTGTTTAAATTCACCTGATTCACCTGAGTCACCTGTCAAGCTCTCACGGAGTCCACGCACTGTGCATTAGCAAAGCATCAGTGAGTTGCTAAATGAGTTGTTTGCTGGATGGAGTGTTGTGAATATTTTTCCTATGGTTCATTTTGTCATGCCTTGCACAATCCCTGATACCAGAGCTGCACTGATGCATTTAGTTTCACTGTCAAACTCCTTGAGAGCTACTTGCCCAACTGATTACAGCTTGAGTAGTACAATGGTGTCATGAACTGCTTTGTGCTGCATGCTGTTTTTAGTAAAGCAGCGGTAACGGAATACTTTCACAAAGTCAATGTTCCATTTTAGTGGGTGTTCTTTTGCAGTCCATGCATAATGCTCAGCAGGAAATCTTTGTTAGTTAGACATGTCAGTCAAATATGACAATTTCTCACTTTGAGCATTTTCATTTTACCAGCAGTAGCAGATTACTTTGGCCAGTCCATGGCAGACTGCCAACACAAATAAAATGGCTGTGTTCACAGTTCTTAAGCACTTCTTCCGTGTACAGAGAAAAGCTGGCAGGCTTTGACAGAGCTGCTCCTGCAGCCCGTAGTAATCATTTTCTGTTAGAAACTGGAAGCTTTCTTAACATAAAGCTCGGGATTGTGCAACAGCAGACGGAACTTTTACTGTGTGTCAGAAATGTCTCACTGCATGTTGTGTGCACTCTCCTGCATTGTCTCCCTCTCCCACACCTTCGTAGGACTCAGCTCCAGCTTCTGTTCAGCCAAAGTACTCCTTTGCCCCCAGCACGACTATTAACAAGATGGCGAGGCCGTTTGCACCAGGTGGTGGTGGTAGTGCCAACTCAGGTCCTGTTATTAAACCTGTGGCCTACTCGCCTAAACTTAACACTCCACGCTCACAGGGCAGTGCCAGCATGCAGCAGCCACAGAATGGGTAGGTAGATAAATAAACACTTTTACCTGTTAATACCACAAGGTGATTAATGTGGTTTTAATGGTAATTGTGATGTCTCTGGTTTTAAAAGAACTCATTCAGGATTTCCCAATTGCATCATGGCTAAGAACTTATTTCAGTATACTGGCAAATATTTTTGAGTTGTGTATTTACCTTATCCCTACATGTTTCCAACAATGGTCAAACCAGAGAATTTTATAATGTATTCAAGGTAACTGTGGGTTTCCTGTGTTACTGTAACTTTCATGATAATACAGGGCCCATCGAATACGTCAAGTTGGCAAACATGATTTCTGCCTGAATCATGTCAGATAGATTTTAATTGGCAATGGTGGTTGTTTAACAATGAAGACAGCAGCTCCTGTCATCCTACACTTCTTCAGATGTCATCAGACTATGTTTTTTCTTATTGTTGTAATATGAGAGAGACCCATAGCAGCAGAATTTACATTGTCTGTGTTTAAGAAAAATTCTAAAAAAAAAGATGAACATAAATCGATGCCGGCTCACTGCTGAGATCAACTTTGGTACTCCACTGCCTCTCAAAAGTTAAACAGAAATGATGACAGGCATGACTTTTGTATAAACTTAGGCTGTTGCTAAACACGCCAGCAGTAATAAGCTGCCATTACAGATTATGTCATGACTCTGGCCACAGAATAATTTAGGGGGATAAAGAGGAGGATGTCAGCTTTTTGTCAAAACAGACCCAAATGATCTTTCCAGCCTTTATCATGCAGATGAAAGTAAACAGTTTGGTATATTTAGCTGACAATTCAAGCTGGCCTCCTACAACTGAAAGACCTCTACAGTGAAATCTATTGGATGACAGAAACAGCTTTACACAGATTAGTGAAGGATGAGTCAATAATCAGTTTTATGGCACTGTAAAATTAGTTTTATTTTTTCTCTGATTCTGTTTTGCTTTTTTTGGCCGCTTTAAAAGTTATTATTTATTTTTGTAGGCCTATGTATGGATTTTTTCTTCATTCCCATCATCCTCATTATGTGCATGTGTGTTTGTAAGATATACAATACAAAAAAAGCAAGACTTTTAAATTTAGTAACAGTATTAATCATTTGTTCACCACATAACTGATTTGCTATTTCAGCAGATAGTTTATTGACTGACTGATTGACTGAATTATTATTGTATGTTCCATCTCCAGTCAGTAGTATGCTGGACAGAAATAGAGTGGATTTTGAAGTCCAAAAAACACTTTGGAACTAACTCTGCACTGAACTTTGGGCTAAATTGTATTTCTCAGCTTGCAGCTGTGTTGTGTGTCACTGCACTCACTTTGTCATGTTGGTTTCTCCTCATAAAAAAACATCACTACATCAGTCAAACGTCATACATCCAATAATGCATTTAATTACATTTCTCTATTTGTGTTATGTTTAAAAATAATTTAAATTTGTGCTGATGCCATCGGAAACTTCGATTCTTCCATGATTCTCTCCACATTTACCACACTGCAGAAATTATAGGGCTATACAGCCAATTATCCCGTCAGACTAGTAATGCTGGAAAGTCCTGATCATAGCACATCTTTCTACTCTCTTTTTAACCACAAACAGAATTTATGAATGAAATAAATTTTATAGGCCAAAAGTTAAAATGATGTCTCAGCAAGCTCTAACATGTTGACCCTCAAGTAATTTTTTTATCTGTTGTGTTGGAAAAGTAAATCTTGAGTTCCTCCTTGAAATATTTAATTCCGTTTTGCTTCTGATCTTTTGGTGGAAAAAATGAAACAGAAACTTTGTTTCAAAGGTAACATCTCAGCTTTGTATTAAAATGAATTTAAAGTTTCAGTGAACGAACTTTTGTTGCTATAATTACATCAAATAAATCTCCCAATTTTTATTTTACCGTTCAGTTTTCAGGTTTTTACAAGGGTTCCAGGAATGGATCAGAAATGCATTTTAAATGATCCTGAAAGTGGCAGAATGGCATGAGATGTTCTTAAAGCATAGGCCAGTCTGGTTCCTGTAATTTGGGTCATGGTAGTGGCCTGACTGCAGCCATTGGTGAGACGTGGTCTGTTGCTGTTTTTAGCTTCGCTCATAAATTGTGCTGCGTTCTCACACAGCATTTTACTGCCCTGGTGCTGGATTATTTAAGCAGCCTTGCTTGCTTACTCTAGAGAGGGCTCACATGGTTGTGAAGTTTCACTGCAGATGGCCGAAACACATTCCTCTGGCTGTCTTTGAGGAGACTGGAGCCTAATTATAACTGTCAGCCCACTTTTGATGAAGACATTGTTGGATTTCTCCAGACAGCAAACAGTTCGATGCAAACAACATATGTCCAATGTGTCTGGGCCTGTCGTGTTGAAACAGGTTTTGTGTGATGATGTTTGTGCAGAGCTTACTCTGACATCATGATGCGTCACTGCTGTGGCATTTAGTGCTGTTTACTAGTATCAAGGGACAAGATAAATTAGACTAACTGTGCTGGCAAATTAGGCAATGTTTTTTGTTTTTTGTTTTTTTGTTTTCTGGCAAATGCTGCCACCATTTCCATAAATCTGAAAGCATTTGTGCACATGGATGAAAGGAGCACTGGGCAAAGTGTTTGTGCCAAATCGACTGAGTCATTTTGGGTCAGCATAACAATAGGCGATTTGACAGACAAACAGTACCGTCTTTCTCTAGCAGAGCCTGTTGACAATCACAGCATGTCTCATGTCACTCCTTGCATGTTTTCTGCACCCTGCAGTATTTTTGATTTTCTGTTGTGTACAACCTCATTGTCAAATATTGACATGTTCTGGTTTTCCTTCTGTTTGACTCAAAGCTGAACTCTGACCCCTTTCTTTCATTTGCTGTTTTTCCTCTTTTCTTTTAATGCTGCAGGTGGAAACTCTTGAGAAGTTAGTATATTTCTTTTTTTCACTCAGTATAAAATAATGTTTGTTTGTTCACCTTTGAAATTGTCTTTCACAAAATGATTTTTCTGTGTTATATGTGAATAACTTAACTTAAAATTATCCAGTAATTTACAAAGACATAGAGGTGTAGGTGTCTAGCCTGGACCCAAACTTACAAAAATATATGATGAATTGCCAGAACTGCAACAGCAACCGATAAAAGGACACAACAAATCATGAAAAAAATTGTATGAATATAAAATTTGTATTATATTATTTAATTATACAAGTGCATCATAGCAGTTATGAAATTTGTGTAGTGTAAAGTTAAGTTTCACACCACCTCATAATGAACTTCCACTGAAACACTAGAAGGCTTTTAATTTGAAACAGATACAGGAAGTGTTGAGCTCGTATTAACAGCATAATGTAAAAAAAGAGGCTTAGTATTTAAATATTGTGGTGTGCCAGTGATTTCCCTTCATACCTGGACGGAACAGTTGTTCGCTGTTTCATGTTCCGCAATGCAAATGTTACTTTTTGTCAGTGTTCTGTTCAGACCATGGTGTTTTAAGTTGGTAGCCTAATTGTCTTTTTTTCTTTTTGCTGGTTTATAGTTTTAACCATTAGTCAGGTGGCTGTTTCATTTCTTGACCCCAGCTGTATTTTGCTACAGAATTTAAACTAGAGCTGCAACTATTAGTCAATTAATCGATAAATTGATCAAAAGAAAATTACCGGCCAACTATTTTGATAATCAATTTATTGCCATTTTTCTATTATTATTTTTTTGTCAAACATTTGCTGGCTCCAGGCTCCATTAAATGTGAAGATTTGCTGCTTTTGTTTGTCATTTGTGACAGTAAATGAAGAGTCTTTGGGTTTTGGACTGTATTAATTGTGAAAATAATCATCAGATTAATTGATAATGAAAATAATTGTTAATTGCAGCCCTAGTTTAAAGTTCTTGACCCCTGTATTGAAAGGCATCAAATATTTGACTCCGCTGAGAGCATAATTCTGTCTGTCATTCCTCGCTGCCTGTCTCTGTTTGAGGAAATGCGTTATGCATTTTACTCTGCCAGTATTTATCTTGCAACCCACTGTGTGGGTCCCTGTCCCCAGTTTGGGAACCACTGCTCTTTTACCGTCCATGCAATGGTTTCCTAGTCATTCACCAGTTAAACTGAACCTATTCCCAACTCATACTTTATACTGGACAATTTTAAGTTACAATCAGGACAAAACTAGAAACATTATAATATCTAAAAGCTTTTCACTTATCAAAGTCTCTTACCGTTCATTGATTTCCCCTCTATCCTCTGTCTTTCCTCCATTAACCTCATACAGTTTGTCTTCATTTGATCTTTTGTCTGTTCTACAGGGGTGAAGCAACTTACTATGATGATCTGTATCAACAGTCCAAGTAAGGGGCAGCTGCATGCAGGCTGGTTTGTCAGCTTAGTACGTTAACATGATGAGAGATAAGGTAGATTCAAAGATTGGGTTTACAGACAGATGCAACAGACAAAGATGCCAGTTCATTAGTAACATTCATCTTTCATCTTCTGCTCATTTTTTGTTAAATGCATGCCACAGTTGTGCTGCAGCCTTGTTGAAACAGTATATTTGAAGTGAAAAGCATTATTTTTGCTGCTTCTTGAGTTTTTTAAAATCAAATTAGAAGGTAATATAAAGATCTGTGCAATATCTTGAAAGACTGAAACATTTTAACCGTTAAGTTTTTAAGGTTAGGAATGTGCTTGAATTTGAATACACTCATTGAAAAATGCTCAGTTTTAAACTGGTTTTATCTACACAATCACTCATGTAAAACAAAAATCTTTTAATATTTTAAAATTAAGTGATCCTGTTGTCGTATTTGTCATTCATAGCTACATAAATCGTCTGTTAATCCCGTACTGGAAGTTAGCAAGCATTAAATAATCATTTTCAAAGCATACAATCAAAGTTAACATGAACAGCTGGTATAATAAAAAAGTAACAGTACGCACTAAATGGATATAAAGGAATTTGCAGTTGCATTGACAGTGATTTAGATGTGATGACAAAGGTTTTGACAGTTTTTTTTTTTTTTTGTTTAGGAAAGCTTTTAAAAAGCTGTATGAATCCTCTAATATGTAGTAAAATGTTTCCAGGTGCTAATAGTCTGACAGCTTTTCTGCCATTGACTCTAATGACAGTTATAAATACAATCTCTAATGTGCTAATGTCCATTTATGAGAGTCTACAGTGGACCCAGGAGAAATCTTAGTAATGGGTATCCATTAGCCCGCTTATTGCATGGCCGTGATGCTGAACATTAAGTGTTGCATGATCTGTTCAGGATGTCCTCTATTCTCAAGGTCACCTGATTAGCTGGGTTGGTGTGAGTGAGTGAGTAGTCCCTGTAGGTGGGGTTGTTCTAACCTGCTCCTGCCGTGTGCTGCTGCCGGGTGTGTGTGTGCAGGCACGGCCTCAGGGTGGAGAACCTGCCCTGTTATATCCCCAACGACCGCAGCAAGAAGAGGCTGATCCAGGACACTGAGGACTGGCAGCCCCGTACCGGCACCACCCAGTCCCGCTCCTTCCGCATCCTGGCCCAGCTCACAGGCACCGACTTCAGTAAGTCGGAACCAGGCCTGGTGTAGTCAGTAGAGTGAGACAGCGGAGAATGATGGGTTGGGGGTTCACCTGGTAGTGAAGACGAGGTGTAGGTGGAGGCCTATGACTGAACGGTTGATCTGATGTGATCTGATCATAGTGAGGGTGACAGCCGAGTGAGTGACACAGGAAAGGTGGATAACAGGGGTGTCCATTTGTCAGCTGTGAAGAGGGGCTTCAACTGTCAGGTGGCTGCTGTCTTAAATGACACCTGTTTTGTCACAACTGTAACCAGTCTGACAAATCTACTGCACATCCACATGTTGTTTATGTAGTGTAAGAACAGCACCATTTATTATAACGTATACTGTGATCGTGTTTGGGCCTGTAGGTAATCAGCTGTTGGACTATTTGTCTGTCAGAACAGAAGGTGTGTCAGTGTCTTTATCAGTAAGGCATGCTGATGTGTGTCTCTCCTGGATCTCTCAGTGCAGGACCCAGATGATGAAACCATGAAGAGGTCCAGGTAAAACCTTGAGTGTCGTTGATTTGAACACATGCACCTCCTCAGTCACAAGTGATTGTGTTTGTGCATTTGTGTGTGGAAGCTTCAGCTTGGCCATTATTTAAAAAAATGATCTCAACTTTTGAATCTAGCTTTAGTTATTTGTTGTTGTTTGTTTTGCAGTTTTTAACTCTGGCATGCTGTGATTTGGACATGCTTTGTATTAGTAGAACAAGAATTTGTTTCATGGAGTAATTTTCCTTTTAAGGAATAGTTCAACATTGAGAAAATGTGCTTCCTTGCTGTGAGATAGATAAAGAAGAGACTATTGACCTTTTTTCACAGTGGCCATTTTGACATGAAATAGTAGAGTAAACTCAGGGGTTACCACTGATTCTACTTCCATTCAGGTCAAACAGAGTCAGGGTGCTGCTAGTGGACATGTTGGCTCAATGGGAAGGATCTGCTAAACTGAATGGACTGGGACCTAGGTGCTACCAATGGTACAAATTAATTTTTTTCCTCAGTGTCCCACAACTGTCCCAAAGTCCATTTTAAACTGTCCAATACTTAACAACGATTGTCTCAAAGTGAAGGTCTTTCACATATATTACACAATACAATTCTTTATAACAAATATAGTATAATAAATTATACTGATTGGCCACAATCAGTTTCATTATTGTTTTAGCCATTTTTTAAGTTACTGTTTGTTGTTTATTTATGTTTAATCAATAAATGCATCACTGCAAAGTGCAGTGCAAATGCAAATTAGTTTCTGATTGGAATGTGTGACGGAGTGTAGAGCTTTTTTCAAATTTGAACACTTCACAATTAAAATGAAAAATATTCCAAGCATGAATGTAATAATTTCATTACATGATAGGTTTCTCTAATGTACCAAAATTGTCACAGGTGTTATTTTTATTGTCCCTGGAACAACAGGACATGCTGGTTACAACTATGTTTACTCTACTATTTCATATCAAATGGCTGCCATGAAAAATGTCTATTGTAATGCTTTATTCCAGCTGATAAACCAGTAGCTGGTTGGCATAGCTTAGCATAAAGAATGGAAACACAGGAAACAGACTGCTGTGCCCAGTGGTAACAAAAACTGACTATTTGCGTGTGACTATTTTGCAGCTGGTGCACTAATTTCTATTGTCTTGTCATAAACGTGAGGTTGTCAGGCAACTGCAGAGACCTAACCCCCCTTGGAACTACTGTGTGTTATTTTTACTCTTTGATTTTTGGATGGTTAAATAAACTTGAAACATATAACATGTTGAGCTTTAGAGGTGCTGGTAGGTGGATTTTATCACCTCTGGACACAGCCAGGTTATTTGTTTCCTCCTGTTTCCAGTCTTTGTGGTAAGCTAACCTGCTGCTTTGCCGTAGCTTCATATTTAACTGACAGATATGCGAGTCAATCTTCTCTTCTAACTCATGGCAAGAAAGTTAATAATCTCTCCAAATGCCAAACTATTCCTTCAAGTTCAGTTTAATATTTACCTTTCAACCTTATCACATCTTTTTCTGCCTTCGCTGTTTCACCTGTTTTTTTTTCTCTGTTACTTTTTCACCTTTTGATGCACTTTACTCCACTTTCTGCTCTCTCTTGCTCTCTCTCTTTTTTGTATTTATTCTCTCCCCTACAATCTATTTCCTTCCTGTCTATCTCTGTTTCATATCTCTGTTGCTTGCCGTCAGGGAAAAGTTCCTCACTGAGATTCAGAGTCCCCGCTATGCCCGTCTGAGGGATTGGCACCACGACAGGTCTGCTCGCGCCCTCAATATCAAATCCTGAGCGACATCCTAGACGCCATGGGATGCAGAGCCCAGCCAGAGCCTGCTAGTGATAGCCACACCGCAATGACTACGTGACAAAGACGACGAAGATAGCCGACCGTCCAATGGCAGTTAACACATTCACCTTTCGGATTACAGATGGGGTGAAAAAGAAGTTTGGGGATTTAAAAAGAAAAACAAACCAAAAATAGAAGAAACATAGCCTAGATGACAAAGCCCAAAGTGGAACCTTGCATACTGAGCCTAAGTGTAAGATCTCCCTCTGATTTTCTGACTTGATGATTGTTGACAACACTGTGGACCACTGTGTCTGTAGCCCTATTTTCCATTTCACACTGCGTTACTTGGAGTAAACTGGTGGGAAGGTGGGAAGGGGGGTCTCCGCAGTGGGAAGCGCCTTTCTGTTCCTTATTCTTCTTCTTTGATTGTGAAGTTCAGACCCTCCTTTGATCTCTGTCTGTCTCTCCCTCTCACCCTCTTCTCTCTGCCTGTTTCCATTTATTGAGTTCTTCATCCTTTTTCATTTCTGATCCCCTCATCTCGTAGGCTTCTCCAACCATTAAGAAAGAAAAGGAAGATAAATCTGTACTTTTGTTTTTTTCTGCTGTCATCAAAAATATAAAACTTCTGAAAAAAAGCAGCCCTCGCTTCTCTGTTCTTTCTTCTTCCATGTTTCTCTTTTCTTCTTGTTTATTCACCATTTAAGCTTAAAAGGATACATCGCTTGATACCCAACTCTTATTTCTATTTCTTTAGCTGAATCACAATAATGTCTTTACTTCCCTGGTGTACTGAGCAAAAACGATTATGTAGAAGCAGGGGTTTCCTCAGTATTTATGCAGTTGTGAATTAATGGCGGGCCTTTTCAAAGATCAGGGTTCAAGTTTCCTTTTATTGCCTGAGAGAGAAAATTGTTGTGCCGTCAGGCATAAAAACAACAAATAGGCATACTCACACAAGGTAAAACACAATTATAAAGTCCAAAGGTGCACTGTGAGGAAATGCTAGACTGTTGTCTCTTGCACTTGCCTAAAAATTAGAATAATCAAGAGTATTTAGAACCTAATAAAAAAGACCAACATGATCATATTTAGAGATCAGCTGAGTACAGTGATTGCTGCAGTACAATGGCCTTTATCAGAGAGAAAAGATCTTATAGCAAGTTGCAAACATGACTTTTAAAAAAAGAAAACAATTTGATGGTTAGGCATCATGTATCGCCCTGATTTGGATGTAGAAAACTAAGAAATAACTTTTAGGGGTGAAGACATCCAGAAACTATTCAACAACCTTGTCCATGGACAAGTTACAAAATGTGCTTTTGCCTGAAGGTGGCCAGAGGAAAAATGTGGGATGGTTGCTCCTCACAAGGTGATATTTCCTAATAGTCTGTGATGGAACCATGAGAATGAGAAGTGGTCTACATTACATACTACCACCGATTCCAAAAAACTATATAATTTGCTCATCCTAGATGACATAAATTCAATTGAAAACAATACAAAGACAACATATATTTAATGTTTTACCTCATCAGCTTCATTGTTTGTTTGTTTGTTGAATATTAGAGCTGCTATGACTACTTAATTAAATAATTAGTCGATCAAAAGAAAATTAAGTGCAAACTATATTGATGATTATTTTTTCTGAAGCAAAACTGTCATACAACATTTGTCAGTTGCAGCTTCTTCGATGTAATTAATCTAAATGGTGCTGCTTTTCTTTATCATTTATGATAATATACATATACTTATATATTTAAAGATGGCCTCTCTGTATGTAGAAGTAAGTCTGAATGACAAGAAAGAAAAGCAGTAGCTCCAAACGTCACCTGTGGATGTGCTAAGAAATTGCGCTAAATGAAGCAACAGTGTGCAGACTTTTTTGTACATTTATTCACTTACAGAAAATTAAAAATGAAAGTCAAGGTAATGCTATATTGTCGTCTTTGATAATACTACCAATCACCATTTAATTACCAAATCTACAATTGTCAAACAAGTTACTGTATAAGGTGACTAAAACTAAGATAGGGCAAGCTATCTGGTCTGTTCCAGCAGGACTGTCCAGACAGCCTCATCACACACTAAATGTCAACCATCCAGCCTGTGTGCAGAAATGTCAGCACAGCAGATAACAGTATAACAGACATTATATGACATGACCCCACGCAAATTGCTACAGAAAGTCTTTCAACTGTTCTACTCTCCTAAATATGGCATTGTAACACATCAGAAGTCTTAAGAAATCTGAGAGGGGGAAAATATTGGAAAATACTGAAATTGGTGATGCCAGAATTTGCCATGACCGCCCATGTTAAAAAATTTACTTATACATGTCTTCTTGTCTGATGTCCACACAAAAGGTTGAGTGCTATCCACAATCAACCAGAAACTGTGTTTTACATGGGACATGGGGTTGGATGCAGTACAGTGAATGTGCAAAAGGAAATTCTTGATCCTTAGATGCATAAGTGAGTCAAAATGATCTGGTGGGTTTGTTTTCTTGCAAAATCTCTGTAATAAAAGCAGTTTATTTGAATATGTTCATCATTGACATCTATGCTAATTAGTGACAATTTGGTAGTCATAAATATTTTAAAGTAAAGTAATTTAATTAATTTTCCTAAATGTTAATCACACATTCATATGGATTTGTCTCAATTTACGTTACCTTATATACAAGTATACTAATATAGTGATGCTTATTTAAATTATTATTTTATGAAGCAGAAAATTGGTACCAGGTTAGGGTTAAGAATCACCTGAGAACCACCACTTGGATGTCTTCAAACTTTTTATATGTTCTAGAGGAGATTTTTGTGAGCAATTGACATTTGCCAGATTTTCAGTTGGTGTGAGGAACTTTTTTTTCTCCCAAAATGCCGGGACTAAAGGGTCAAAAGGCATTTTGGTAGGGTCATATGTAGGCAATTTTTAAAACTTTCCCTTCATGTGTTTCCTTAAGACTTTTTTTTTCTCTCATTCAGAACACACCAAGAACACAAAATCCATTGAGTTTGTTAATGTTGCAGTGTGTGTGAGGTTGATCCACAGTTGTGTATAAAATGCCGGACTAGTAACAGAATAGTGGGAAACAAAGAATGTTTACAATAGTTAAAATGAAAAGTGACAAATTGTTACTTTTAATGTCATGAAGAAAAGTGTCTTGTAAATAATAAGAATGGATGACAGAACGAGATTGTTGCATACATTCAGCAGTGTCTCTCTGCCCTCTCAGAGCTGTCCCACTATTGTTTGACATTTTGTCAGTTGTCACATTCAGGTTCTTGCAGAGCTGCAACACTTTTTTTTCCCTCCTCACTGTGGAGGGTGACATATGTCAGTGGCTTCTTGCTCCATGTAAAATCAAAACCTGCTTCTTTTCTCCGCCGGATGTTGAGCTGCCAACAGACTTCTCCCCTTTGCTCAGGTCGGTGCATCCCACAGGAGAGGAAGCCAAAAAAAAAACAAACAAAAAAAGCAGGGGAATCTGAATTCCGAGGTGTAAAAGTGAACAGGAAATGTCAAGGAAATGTTCCATAGTGTGCATGTCCAAAACTCTATGTTGAAGGCAAGAAATCCCCCTCCTGTCTGCACATTTTGTGATGCAGGAATTGTGCACCTGCATTGCACTGAGCTGCTCACTGAGCAGATGGGGGAGGAGGATGTTAAAAGCAGTGAAAATGTCAAGAAAACATGATCCGGGCTGCTCCAGGTGGGAATAAACTATTGTAGAGGATGTACTCCAATTTGCACCGGCAACCTTCACCAGAGTGAGGTGCAGCCAAATAGACCTCTCAGAGGTGTATGAGGCACCAGAGCCACTGGCCTGTTGTCATGTAGGGAGAGTAGCCGGGGCCGCGGTGTTGACCAGGATGTTTTTTTTGGTGTGAGTTTGTTCGGCGGGGTCCCAGAACAGAGGCTTGCCAGTGTGTGGGGTGGAGGGCAGCTGACCCGGGGTCTCTATGTCAAACAGGCTGAAACGGGTTTGTTCTGTCCTTTGTTTGACCCAGCCGCCAGAGAGCCTTCTCCTTCAGCCTCCTCTCCTCCTTTCACTCTGTTTTGCTGGAGTTTGTCTCCAAAAAATCTCCTGGTACAGGAGGAGGGGGGTCTTACCTTCCTTTAATTTAGAAAGATTTAACTTTCTCTCTGTCACCAACCCTGCAAGCCATCTCGCTGCTATTGCAAGGGGATTTAATGTCCTTTATTATTCAGAGTACGCTGAAAAATAGCAGACTGTTTTTATTTTTCTTCTTGCTCGATAGCTCCCAGCTGAAAGTCAGTAACTTATACTGCCTTCGTAACTTCTTGTGTTTAGTTGTTTGGCTACATAAGGAGTATAATTGATAGGCAGACTCAACCTGATACAGGCGATGCTAAAGAACAAGGCTGTTTCAGGGTAATTCATTTCACATTTTCCTCTTTTTCTTTGCAAATGAGAGATGATTTCATCATCTTTCATTAGTGTATTGTAGATGCCACAGTTGATGATGTAAACACGATAGACGCCTAAGGCAGTGTTATATTTTTTTCCCAAGATAAGACGTCTCCAGAGCTCACTGTCTTGGCTCAGAAGTTGTTTTTCTGTCTCAGTCATGGTTTGAAGATTTTCTGAATATAGTGACGCTTGCTGCGGGTAACAGAACTTTGAAATGTAGAAACAACTCTTTATTTCAACACTTCTGCACATGCACGCTTGAAGCGAAACTCCTCCGACTCAAAATCTGACAGCGTAACGCTTCCCGAGTTTTCTCATTCTCCAACTTTGCCTGTGAGTGACGTGCATCAGTCAGAGATGTTCGGGCCTCTAATTGCTCTCATTAGGGGGAGTCAGTGGCTCTTGAACCATTTTGAAACGTCTCTACTGAACGCACACCGTGTTATCTGTTGTGCAGCATCGATCATTTGAATTACATGATTGATTTTGTCTCAAGGAAGCTTGTGGAATCATGTAAAATAGATGAAAAATCAATTCAAATTCTGTTACAGCGTGTTTTCTTTAACATTTACCTGATTCTTCAACAATAAACCAGCTTGTCTTGACACAACAGGTGAGAAACTCCTGTTGATTCTGATTAATATTAATGATGATGATACTTATCATCATTCATGCAGAGGGTAATCTGTGGCACAAGGTAATGGAGACAACCATGGCTGCTTGTATCCAAACATGACGTTCATTGAGTAGTAACCATGGTTACTGTGAGGTGTTGTGTGTGTTGTGTGTGTGTGTGTGTTGTGTGTGTTGTGTGTGTGTGTACCTTTTCTAATTAGTCATTTTCTCCCCACAGCCTTGAGCCAACTCCCTCACCTGCCAAGGCCCAGGCAGCAGATAAACCAGATGGTGAGTTTCTGCTCCTGCTGATGCGTAAAAAGAAGCCCAGCAGCATCCAGTAGAGGTTGTGCTAATAGATTCTTATTAAGTGTCAATACATGAGCATCAGCAGCAACAACGTGACTGTCACAACATACATCTGGTGGGAGCGTGTATATTACATAAAAGTGTCCCCCTCCTGTTGTGAAATTATTCAAAGTCACGGCCAAGTATTTCTAAGTGCTTTAATTCCAAAACAAATCACCCTGTTTTTTTTTGGCTCAGGCTCCAAGACTGCAGCTGCAGCAGCAGGCAGCTCAGGTCCATCCAGTCGACCGCCGTGGGTCACCGACCCTAATTTCGCTGACCGCTTTCGCCCAGACAAGACCAGCACCATCGTGACCCAGCACAAGCAGCCGGCCCAGCCGACGCCAATGCAGAACCGCAGCTCCATCCTGCAGGCAGCGCAGCAGGCACCCGAGGACAGCGGGAGGACCCCGGTGTGTGGCGCCTGCAACAAAATCATAAGGTGAGAATGCAGTGCCCACATCCATGGTGACAGTTTGATTCATTTTACCAGGATAAAGTCCTCTCAATGTTTGCACCTTTCAGAGTGCTGTTAGAGAAATGCCACATCATTTAAGACAGTTAATACACACAATGACAGACTGCAGTCAGCATAATTAACACAGTCTAGAGACATCTTGTTATCAGTGGAGACAAGCATTATGCTGACTTTGAAATAATTTAAATCTCATTTCACACATTTCACAGATAACAGAGAAACCTTAGTTCTTATTCTGGTCACTATTGGAATTAAACAGACTCTGAGCTGATTTTCAACACGTGAAGATATAAAGTACATCCCCATTTCCAAAAACATGGGATGTTGCGTAAAACGTAAATACAAATAGAATGCAATAATTTGCAAATACCGTTTGACCTATATTCAATAGAATATAGTACAAAGACAAGATAATTCCTGTTCAAACTAATTAACTTCATTGTTTGTTTTTGTAAATACACATTCCAAAAAAGTTTTTCTTTCTCAGTAAGCATTTGGGAACTGAGGACACTACTCCTTGAAGTTTGGAAGGTGAAAGTCTTTCTCATTCTTGCTTCAGGTGCTCGACAGTCCAGGGTCCCTGTTGCTGTATTTTATGCTTCATAATTTCCATTTTCAATGGGAGACAGGTCTGGTCTGCAGGCAAGCAAGTCTAGTACCTGGGCTCTTTTACTATGAAGTCACGCTGTTGTAACAGGAGCAGAATGTGTCTTGGCATTTTCTTGCTGAGATAAGCAGGGACGTCTCTGAAAAAGACGTTCTCTGGATGGCAGCATATGTTGCTCCAAAACCTGTATGTACCTTTCAGCATAAGTGTGGCCTTCACAGATATGACAGTTACCCATGATGCCATGGACACTAACACACTCTCAGACCATCACAGATGCTGGCTTTTGAAGTCAGCGCAGGTAACAAACTGGATGGTCCTTTTCCTCTTTAGCTCAGAGGTCACAACATCCATGATTTCTGACCACAGCACACTTTTTCACTTAGTGTGCCTTTTTACCATATTCAATGGAATACAAGTTGAAAAGTATTTGTAAATCATTGCATTCTTTTTTTATTTACATTTTACACAATGTCCCAACTTCCTTGGAATTGAGCTTGTACCTCATATAACTAAAGACATGTCTTGAGATTTTGTCCACATTTCACACATGGTGCTTACTTTTCTATTGGAGCTGCCTCTGATGTGCTGTTAAAGTGTGTGTATGTGTGTGATATGTTTTCCAGGGGTCGATACCTGGTGGCGCTGGGACGCTCTTGGCACCCGGAGGAGTTTACATGTTCACAGTGCAAGGCGGTGCTGGATGAGGGGGGCTTCTTCGAGGAGAGAGGGTCTGTTTACTGCACCAAGTGCCACGACAACCGATATGCTCCAAACTGCGCCAAATGCAAAAAGAAGATCACAGGGGTAAGAGTTGCATTGTTGCGTTCAGCAAAATCAAAACACAAACCAGAGACATGGAAGGATTTTTAACCAGGAGGCACATTTTACACTCTAGTAGAGTTGCTGTTTAAAACTTTGTAATCTTTGATTTGAGAATATATGTGTGTAGTCTTCCCCATATTTAAGCAACACCCGCTGAGCTGAAAATAAAAAATTTACAACCTTCTTCTCCCGTTATCAGGAAATCATGCATGCCCTGAAGATGACCTACCATGTTCAGTGTTTCAAGTGTGCAGCTTGCAAGACTCCCATCAGGAACCAGGCCTTTTACATGGAGGAAGGCGAACCCTACTGTGAGAAAGGTGAAACACTGAACTGCTGAAGCCAACACATTCTGTGCTCCCTAACTTGACCATTTAAAATAGAAACTGCTTTTATAAAAGTTTAAAATACTTACAAAAATTAGTGGAAATCGACACCTTTTTTGTTTAACTTCTCATTATGAAGTAAAGTTAATTGCCCAGTGTAATGGCTATAGAATAATGACACCATCTGCGTTTAGACTGGTTCCCTGTGAGCGTCACTTCTTCAGTCTGCCACCAGGCACAATTTTTCCCAGGAAAATGATGTCTTCATTATAGACTACATGAATGAACCGTCTCTTTCTCCTAATGTTTTCTTCTAATGTTTTTCATCCCCCAACCTGACGCCAACCCCTGTTGGTGCGAAGCAGTAGCGTTACTCAAACTATGTTGTTGCTATGCAGTGTACATCATTACAATAGCTTATACCTGTTCCCAAATTCAATATAAAACTGTGACTATTGCAATTTCCATTTTTCTTTGCTCTTATTTCCAAAGTGGTGTTAATAATTTCTTCACAGAACAAGGCTCTAAGGAAACAGAAAGTGATCTGTTGTTGTGCCAATGTGTGTTCCCTACTTTAATAGTGTTTACCATAGTGGTGCCCTCTGTGGTTGAGGGAGAGGTTATGGTTAGGAAGAACACACATCAGCAGACAAACAGATTTTGACAGCATCTATTGTCTTTGTCACAGCTGCCCAACAATAATACCACTTGTAAACGCTAGTGGGCTGAAAGGTTGTCTGTTTCTACAGTAAAAGAAATGGAGCTTCTTGGGAAAGATTGGGCAGTCTGAAGTACTTAAACACTGTATTAAGGACTTGATTCCAACTTTTACATGAAAACAAATATTATTTGCACCTGGATCTGCTACTTTCATGGTAATCACGATAATGATACTAGCAAGACCATCTGCAGTGTTAAGGGCGGTGGAGGATACATCTAAATAAAACACACAATAGGTAAGATGCCTGAGATCATCAAATGCTCCCATCACATGTATCTGGTGGAAAACAATAATTTAAGCAATAATAATAACAATGTCAAAACATCAGGATATTGTAATAGTAACTAATATTGTTAAATAACCTCATAGAACATTTAGTTTGACTATCCTTTCACTCAAGGACTGTCTCTCATTCATACCTAATAATACAACACACATTATTGTGCCTTCATAAAAGAGATGAAGGCATCTCCATGGTGAAAAATCCTCTGCTGGAAACAAAGGGAAATGTTATATTAATGTGGTTTTTAGGACAAGAATAGAAGAAAAACAATGGCAGCAGTATCTACTGTGGCTGAACAGACGGTGAAACCCACAGAGACGCCACAGAAAATTTAACTCTGACTCTGAATTAAAGGCAGGCAGTATTTAAGAGTAATGCCTTAGCAGAAAATATGTAACACTGGCCGAAGAAAAAAGCATGCTTTAAAATCCTCAGTGAGCAGATTGATTAGTTCCAGTGCCAACTGAGAACATCTTAGCCCATGTAAGACCCCCTGTAACTTTACACATGGATCAAGCCTTGTGCGTTTATCGTAAATCTGCACTGGGCGCTATGAGCCGAGGGAGAGCTGACATCGTGATCGAGCTTGTGTGATGAAAGATAGCAAATCTTCTTACTTTAAATGGATGCCATAGTTAAGTACAGTGCAGTTCAGGATACAAAACAGAAAAACAGAAAAAATGCAGCCACTGGGGGATTCAGAGGTTTTGCCGGGTGCATTTGGTGAAAAACAAGTAGCTCACTGCAGGGCGTCCCCTCTCCAGTTTTGCTTGAATCATTTTCATATTTTTTTTTATCAAGCCATTTGTAAAACATTGCATTGTTGTATTATTGCTGTGGGGTTTGGCACGGGCCTACATCATGAATCTCCTCCTGCGTACCACAGTCAATCATAAAGTGTGATGTTTTCATCTGCTGTAATCTATTTAGCTCCAGTTTACTTCATACATTTCTCTATTGGATTTTATGAATGGTGTGTGCTCTTCTATTATGCTGTAAATGATTTAGCGGGCCAGCGTGTTTCTCTCTCTCTCTCTCTCGCTGTTGAGGCTCTGACTTGGATCGCTGCTTTATCAGAGGCAAAGGCAGAACCTGAGTACTCATACTCCGAATAATGCCTTTAGCTCTGATAAACATTGTGCTGCCTCAGCATCTTTCAGGGATTGTGCGGCTCTTCACCCACTCAGTCTTGAGAAGCAGCATTATAACCTGACACTTTCCCCAGAGTCGCTGTGATGAAAGAGACTGGCAAATCCAGTTAAGTATCTGGAGCAATTTCCTCCTCATCCTAATCCCTGCCTCACACTCTGGAAAGGCACTAATGTACAGTGGGTGGACAAAATAACGCAAACAGCAAAGTATCAAATAACCTGATGAGGAGATGAGCCAAAGTTTGGCTTCAAAACAGTTTCATCCATCTTTATTGCCGTCATTCAAGTCCTTAAAGGGATGATTTGCATTATTTGATGGAGGGCTGTATGAGGTACTTGTCAATAGTCAGTGTATTAACTCCAGTAGATGGCTGTCGTAACACCCCCAGCACGGAAGCTAAGCAATGTACTGCTGTGGACAGCATCAGCAACAAAAGGTATTTTAACTATTTGAAAAAAGGTCAAATCAATCAGTCAATATCTGCTAAAGTGTACGCTTTATTTAGATTTTCACCACTTTACTTTGACATGAAACAGCATTTTCTGATGGGAAACTGCTGTTATATAAGCCAAATATTGCTCTCTCCAAACTAATTAAACTCCAGACAAAATCAGTAAATTTACCTTGTAGAACACAGGGGTTGTTGATCTACAGCTGTCTTGCTTTGTTTGTGTTATTGTGTAACTTTGGTCACACAATCAGTCCCTCCAGGATTTTGCTGGCTTTTTTTTTTTTGGAGGATTGTTGTGGGCTAAAATGGCAGCTTTTGTAAAAAACAATGTGATGAATGTTGCAATGTTTTATTTGTTTTTTTGCAATTATTTTGCTGTTTTTTATTGTAACTCAGTAAAAATCAAAGGCAACTTGTTCCAGGGAGAATAAAATTACACTCTGTTCAGAGTGTTCAAAGTGACCTCACCAAAAAGACTCAGGATTACAAAAATTCCAAAAGAAGCAAAATCTTTTTTGGAGTTCAAACTCAGAAGAGCAAGCATAAAATTATAAAATACAAAAGTGAGCACTGATAAATGTCAATAGCAATGACAAACCTTGTGTTCTTTTTAGTACCTGGGACAAAATTAAAAAATACAACAAAAAAAAAAAAAGTAAATAATAAAACACTGAGTTGGTCCATGGGGGCATACTGTACATGCACGTTTCTTTTGGGGAATGCTATGATTGGTGGAACTCATGGGAAGCTACAGTAATTTGTCAAATTTGTGGAAGAGTTGCAAGGTCATGCAGAATTCATGGGGATTGGTTGAATTTGCGTTAATTGTTGTGATTGCAGCATCGCAACTTACTGGAGGGACAGGCAGCGGTAGGCAGCAACTTTCGTGTTCTGTGAAATAAAATTACTGATATTGTCCTTGGAGTTTGATTGGTTTTGGAAAGAACGATGTCTGGGTTATAAAACCGCAATTTCCAATCAGAAAAGGGCTGTCTGATGGCACAGTAAAGCAGTGAAAATATTCTAAAAATAGTGTATACTTAAACTGATATTGATGTTTTTTGGACCTTTGAGTAGCTAAAATACCTTTTGTTTCTGACCCTGTTCACAGCATCCATGCTGGTGCCCTCACTGCCCCCACTGTGGTAAATACCCTGACTATTGATAAGTACCTCATAGAACCCCACATCAAATAATCTGAACTATCCCTTTAAGTGTATGTGTGTGTAGTTGGATATTACTCCTCTTCAAGTTGAAAAGCCACCTGTTTTGTAAAAAGATGAAAGAGATGGAAACCTATTTCACACTCGGTGCTCCAGAATCCTAAAAAGGTTAAGTGATGTTTACATATGCTGATTGTGGAGGCCAGCGAGGATGCTTGACCTGATCTCGAGGATGATAAAAGCGTTTTTGGATTTATTTTATTATGTTATTCTGATGTTTATCTCACATTATCTCAGCTGCTCACTGCCTCTCCCTCTCTCTGCAGACTATGAGAAGATGTTTGGCACCAAATGCCACGGCTGTGACTTTAAGATTGATGCCGGTGATCGGTTTCTGGAGGCCTTGGGCTACAGCTGGCACGATACGTGCTTCGTCTGTGCTGTAAGTCATTTTGATTGATTCGGCTCCCTGTGGGGCTCTCTTTGCCCCCATCTCTTCTGGCTGTCCCAGCACAATGCCACCTGAAAAAAAAAATCTGCCACCATCTTTGGACCTCAAGCTTTCCCCTCCGTCTGTCTCTCTTTTACCCTGTCACCTGCAGTCTATCACTCTCTCCATCTCCCTTCTCAGTCTGTGAAGAAAACTGAAAGTAAATGCAGTCAAGTAAATAATATGTACCTGCTCTGGCCAGCAGAAAACTGTGTAAATTCACATTGGCAATGTTGAGGTCTGCTATCTCCTCTGCCCTGGTTTCCCCAATCTGTTTCTCACTGTCTGTCTGTCTCCTTTCATCTTTAAAGCTCTGCCAAATCAACCTGGAGGGGAAGACGTTCTACTCGAAGAAGGATAAGCCCCTGTGCAAAGGCCATGCCTTCGCTCCAGTGTGAGCGAGCAAGCTTCATCTTCAGAGGAAGGAACCCTTCTCCCTCTCCCTCCTCTTTACCGCACTCCGCCCTCCGGCACACTTGTACACACTTTACATCTCTTCTTGGCAACCACACACCTAGTTAAAACTCCGTCTTTTATTTTCTATACTGCAGACTTTGTTTCTATATTTGAGGCTTAATGTTAGTGTTGTGTGCCGTTAGGAGAGTTCAAATGTTACTGCCTGTGTTACCAAATGCTGTGTTGTAGGGGTGTCACGATTTCAATTCCAAATTGAAAATGAATCAAAAATTGATTGAAATTAAAAACAGGATCAGTGATTCTCCTACCTTCTCTTTGTTCTCTCCATCCCCACCTGGCTAGCATCCGATTCATGTAAGAAGGTTTTAAAAAAAAAACAAAAAAAAACCCAAACACTTGACTTTTCTATCTTTTTAAAAAAGATAGAAAACAAATAAAACAATAAATTTTGGAAGTCCATGGAAATAACGAATTAAACTTAAGGATTAAGGATGATTTTATCTTAATTCTTTTTTTCCTAATTTGTCAATGCTAAGCACAGGGACAGAGGAAGTTAATTCAAGTCAATTGTAGAGTAACATTAAGCTTCATGGTCAAAGACAGTTTATATCACGTTGACACTTCTGTTGTTATTTGCACGCTTCCTTTCTTGCACTCATCCTGAGCACTCTGTCCTGTCTCTGCATCACACTTAAAGTGATATTCTACCGCAGAGTAATAGTCCACTCAATATGTACTCACCCCTATGCCGATGTGAAGATGGGTGAAGATCTTCAGTTCACAAAACAATTCTGGAGTTTCAGCAGAAAACAGGGTTGCAGGCAAATCTGGTACAATGGTAGTGAATGGAGATCAAATGTAAATGTAAAAAAAAAAAGAACACAAAACAAACACAAAATGTCTCCATCCTGCTTGTGTGGTGTAATCCAAGTGTCTGCGAGCCGCGACATTAAAATTCAACCACAAAAGACACCATTTACGCCATGTTTTTAGCCGAAATGTCAACTGTAGCATGTAGCAGGTAGCATGTAAACATGGCGTCGATCTCGCGAGACTTCGTATATCTCTTAATGGATGCACGTGTGAAAATATCGCAAGATCGACGCCATGTTTACATCCTACCTGCTACTGCTGAAACTCCAGGATTGTTTTGTGAACTGAAGATCTTCACCCATCTTCACATTGGCATAGGACTGAGTACATATTGAGTGGACTATTACTCTGCGGTGGAATATCGCTTTAAATAGCCGTTTTTCCAGCGATTTATAAGAGGTTCTGAATCAAATCCAACTGTAGTTATCTATGTTACTTGATGATCAGAATCTTGACAAGACACTGGTGTCTAAAAACTGAATTGCCAGTAAAGTGGCAGAGGAGAAAACAGCGACATCAGCTGAGGCAGTGTGGCAGGGCATCAAGGCCACTGTGGCCACAACACATCATTTTTTGAGGGGCGCAAGGCCAAACTGAGGGGGCACAGCGACCATGGCCATCAGGGCTGCCATGAAATTCCCTGATAACAATTGTCAGGGCATAAAACCAATGATCTGTTAATCTGTCATTGCTTCAAATATATATGTATAAATTGAAGATCGATTCAAATCATGACCTTAAAATTGAAAGTCAAATTGAGTTGTGGATTTGGAGAATCGTGACACCCCTACTGTGTTGTATAACTGGAAGTAGTCAAGGAATTATTTCATGTCATCACTAACTTATTGACTTATGAGTCAATTGATTTTTAGATTGGACAGTAAAAATGCAGCTCGTCTAGATTTAATTGTAGTTTTTAGTGAGAAATTCTCACGACTCTACTAATCTCCTCCTTGTTCGGTCTGAAGTAAGATCAAGTCAGTATCTTCCAAGTTGGAGGAGTCACTTAGCCTCTAATAATCTCACATATTGCAGTAATGATCTGCCACTACTCCTGTACTAAGTGTAGAGAAGTGGTGGCCCCATTCAGGACCCCGGCCCACTCACCGACTCTTACCGCAGTGCCTATTAACGTAATGGAGGTCCAGTCAAGCAGAAAGGGGGGTGTCCCATTTCTGCCTGACAGGACCCCTGCACCTCTCCACACAAGCACTAACTACTTTACTTATCACTTTGGCTCCAGCAAATCAGAGCACACACCGCAGCTAATAACTGTAATTCTGAGTCATGTAATAAACTTTAATTGATCCAATTTTCATAGTCACAGACGTGGGTGACAAAGAAAGTGCTGTTATTGTTTTTAAATGTTTCTAACGTAAAGAGATTTTTCAAAGCTTTGAAAATATCATTTATTGGAGATTTTGATGTAAGAAAAAAGCTCAAAAGGTGACTTTATCCCTCATGTTACTACGATGTTGTGATTGTTCCTTAGAGTACTTTCAAGCCATGGCTGAATTTGTATTTATATTGCTTCAGAATGGGCCTGGGAGTGTTGTTTTTGTAGCTGCTGGATGTTTCAAATAAAATTAATCAGTAATGCCATGTGCTGGGGCTGAAGTGTTTCTAGGGTGAACCCATCTGTAAGATTTTCCATTGTCTGATGTTTTGGCTGTCTTTGCTCTCACCAACACCTGCTCCCCAACAACAGGATAATGGACTGTCTAAGGTTTTGTTGTAAGTGCAATAAGCACTAAAAATCAAGCTTTACACAACCAGCTTTGTGGCTGCAACAAAGACCTGAGTGAATCTCCACAATATTTCAGATGTAGAAATAATTTTACATCATTAGACATCTGAATTGATGTTAACCATGTTAAACAAATTGATCTAACTAGTGTACATTTGGCCATTTTGTACTCCTCTTTGCTTTCTTGCCAAGTTAGCTAAATGAGATCAGAGGCTGAATTCACTAAACATCCTGAGGCTAAAAGTAGCTCCTAACTGGATGAATTAGAAGAAACTCCTGAAAGCAGGAGGCGAGTCTTAACTTTTGGACTCCTCAGTTTTCTGTCATATTTGTAATTTAGAGATTTTTTTTGTGCCTAAACCTAACCAAACTGCAACTGGAAATTGAAAACAACAATAAAGTATAGAAAGTATAGAGTAGAGTATAGAAATAGAAAAAGTGACATTTAGCACTACTGTGCTAAATACTTGGAAAAGACACAGTCTCTAGTGCTGTTTTACTTGGAATATCTCAGCCATCTGTCATGCATTCATCAAACCAAACATGTTCTTCAGACCCCACAACAGGTCCAGAGGCCTTTCAATGTGAGGTCGCCAGGTTACCAGAGATGATGCACAAACTTTAAACTGTTGCTTGTCAAGAAATACACTCTACAAATAACTATTTCCAGCAACACAAATGATCATTTTTATGTTTCTGCTTGTGTACAAATTAAACTACCAGTGAGATCGTGTGTTATTCAGTGAGCTTTAGATGTGCTGTTTTTTTTTTGTATTTTTGAGCCTTAAAGAGACCCAGGGTAGCTGTTTGACACACTAGCATGGAGTCTTTAAGCTATGCTATTTACATCAGCCTTTTTATCAAATTCACCAAAAATGTGATTTATCAAATTTTCAATTTTCTCTTAAACCAGTGGTGTCAACCTCAGTTTCATCCTGTGCTTCCTGGTAAGATGGATTCTTGTATGATCTGGCGAATGCAGCTGCCTCACAAGGTTAGTCTGTTGAGTCTTTGAAGCTCAATCTACAACAAACCAGTTTGCTATAACATGTAGTAGTACATGTATGATCCTTTAAAATTTGATGAGGAACACAAGTTAATTATCAAGTAAAAAGATCCAGTCCTTCATTTAACAATATATAATTTATTTACAACAATTTCAGGTTGAATTACTATACATACCTTTCTGAAATGTCATAGATATATATATACATAAGGCCAAGTAAATACTTGAAAGCACTTAGAAACGAATTTCCAAAATTCTACCCACAAATCCATATCATTGTCCAAAAAAGTACAGAAAATCTCCCTTAGCAGAAGTTTTTCCATTTGCCACAAAAGTTTTGACAACAATTTACATTGACGATAAGGAACACAAAAGGTTAAAAAAACAAAAGAAAACAAAACAAAAAAAGGATTATACAATTGCATAAGCGCTGTGGCATGTAATAAATACAGCATTTTTGACTTGCAGAAAGGCAAGGAACATTGAATCAAGGAACTAAATAGAAAAACCATTCACAAGTACAGAAGTCTATTGTTCTTAGTTCAAAAAGAAAACAGTTCAGTCAGAGTGACGGGGAGGTACGCACACACCCAGTCTCGCTCACATAAAACACACACACACGTCCTTGACACTGAATAGTAATGAGTGACACAAAAAGTACAGTTGTGAGATGTAACAACTCTCCCCCGCATAACTCAGAGTTAAACTTATAAACTGTTGAACAAAGCATTTATGTTACCAACACGAGTCTTACACACAACTATCAGGCCCAGATTTCATCATGAAGGGAACTATATTCATCACACACTCACATGGTAATTGCAGATTTGTTAGATTTGTTGGACAAGTTAAGATGTGAAGATAGATGCTGAACATCCTGGCGGCTGGTGAATTACATTACTGAAATGTGCTTAGACGACACATCCAAGACAATGACGGAGGGTGATAGAGTTTCACACAGTCTGACTGTACAACTGCCATGGCTCATCATCGGAAACATGCTGCGTTAACACTGACTCGTCAGTGTCTGAGAACTGATGTCCTCTTTCTCCGATTAGCCTCGGTGCAGTCCCAGTGTAGTGACTCACTAAGCATTAGTGACTATTTCCACCTTGTATTTAAATGCTTACAGTTAAGAGAAATAATCAGGTAGACATATGCAGAGTAAGGACGAACAAAATATGTATAGAAACTTCCTGTAAAACAGTCTCTAAACCCTTAACACTGCAAAAAGTCTTCACTGCTAGATCGCCAAAGAACAGTATATAGGCAAACACGTCACGGTTTAGACTTGACAAATGCTGCGCCAGTTAAGTGTCTTTTTTTGGCTTCATATTAAAATATAATTTACATTTCTTTACAAAGTGATAAAAGAAACCGACACATATTACCGCTTGAACAAACAGCATTAACTTGCCTCAAAGACAAAAGCGAGGAAATGACATAAAGAAATGACAGCAACTCTGACTTATTCTATACTAGCTGCAAGTAAAAACAACGCTGAAACAATATTTAATGGATACAATATGAGGATGTAGTGGCCTCAAATGATATTCATAAAACTTTGGTTACCAATTCTGCTGATATACAGTATGCAAAGTGACAGCACACGGCTGGTATAGAAAAAGTATTTACATATTACATGTGACGATGATCCATTTCAACATGAAAAGGTTTATTTAAGGTGATATCACCGTTTTTGTCTGAAAGGGGCTTCATCCGAGGGTTTCTTAAAAGTGAATTTAAAAAATTTGAAATTTGATTTCATGGCATCTCTATGTCAGATAATACAGCGGTTTGTAAAAACGTGTTGGTCAAGAACAGGTGTTGTAGCAGCCACTTATGTAACGGTTACCTTTAATGTACAACCCCGATTCCAAAAATGTTGGGACGTTGTGTAAAACATAAACAAAAACAGAATTTGCAAGTCAATTGAATACAGTACAAATATAAGATATTTAATGTTTTAACTGATGAAACTGTTTTTTGTAAATGTCGTCCACAGTTCAGATTGTTTTCAGAACTCATGGACATAGTGACCTCCGGGTTACAGAGGAAAAGGACCGTGTGATGGTATGGGGGTGTGTCAGTGCCCATGGCATCATGGGTAACCGTCACATCTGTGAAGGCCCCATTAACATGACAGCAACATGTGCTGTCATCCAGACGACGTCTTTTTCAGAGACGTCCCTGCTTATTTCAGCAAGACGATGCCAAGACACAGCATGGCTTTGTCGTAAAAGAGTTCAGGCAGTAGACTGACCTGCCTGCCATGGAAAATGTGTAGTGCATTATGGAGTCGCGAAATACGACAACATAGACCCCAAACTGCTGATCACTTGAAGTCATATATCAAGCTAGAATGAGAAAGAATTTCACCTTCAAAACTTCAACACTTAGTGTCCTCAGTTCCCAAACACTGACTGAGTGCTGTTAAAAGAAAAGGTGATGTGTGACAGCTGTAAACATGACCCTATCCCAACTTTTTTGGAACATGTTGCAGGCATCAAATTAAAAATGACTTTATATTTACAAAAAAAAAACAATAAAGATAATCAGATTGAACATTAAATATCTTGTTTTTGTGCTGTATTCAATTGAATATAGGTCTACGTTTTTGAATACGGGTAACAATAACTGCCAATAACGTAATATTTTTTCTCTTTTGAAAGTAATAAAAGTCAATAATGTAATAACTGGCCTGTAATGTAAAAATGTCTCTGACCCAATAACATACCAACTTTCTGCTCATAATGTAATACGTTTCTTGACTGGTTATGAACATTATTAGCTGGGTTAAAGAAACAAAAAATGTAATAAATGGAGCAGATAATGTAACAAGATTCTTTACTTATATCACTTTAAAGTTTTCTTATTGGCTATAAAGCCAATATATCAAACACTCCCTTTACTGTTGCCTCTTTCAAACAACCAGCTTCTCAAAAAACCTGACCACACACACACACACACACACACACACACACAGTCTCTACAAATTATTATTATTAATTTGTTTTAAACATAGTGACATTACAGTATTGGCTCCAGTTATTACATTTTAAATTAATTTTCAAATCCTGATACTAATATAATAATTGTCAACAATATAAACATATTATGCGCTAAAAGTTATGTTTTTGGTTCAGACATGTTATTACATTATTGGCTAGTTATTACATTATTGATTTTTATTGCATTAAGAACAGAAAAGTTCTGGCGTTATTACATTAACGGCACTTATTACATTATTGGCTGCTACACGTGTTTAATACGATGAAAAAGAGGCTAAAGCAGGAGCTGAGATGCCACACAAATATAAAGTAACTTAAAAAAAGAAACAAAAGACACATTTTCCCCCACTACAAGGAAACATAAATGTACATTCCAAATATCTGACAATCATAAAAGAGGCTCCAGTCAGTGTTAAAGGTTGAAGCCACAGGAGCTGGTAGGATGGGCTGTGCTAGCTGTTTGAAGAAGAATGAAAAGGGGCTCTCTTTACAACTTTAACAGACAACTTCACATGCAACCCTGAGGCAGACGGAGAGACAACTATGGCTAGTTTCGGATTGCTCACACCTTTTCAAAGAATAATTACTGAACCACTGGACTTTAAAGATACTCTGTGTATTTATGTTGTCCGACCTGACAGATCCATTTATTATAATAATAATTGAAAAAACGGTGTACATTAATGCAAAGTAGCAAAATATGATAAGCAAGTGCGTAGTTGCAGTTTATGATTAGTTGCATGAATCTGTGGGATCATTTTTGCCACGCTGGCTAGAAAATAAACCAGGAAAAAATCCTTTCAAAGCATCTTTTGTGAGCAGAGGCGTGACATTATGTATAAGCCACTCTTAACTTTGAGAGACAGGCGTTTCTCTGATGTGGAAATACTGTTTTGCCACACAGCAAATATAGAATTCCCACCAACATTGCTTTATGAATTATAAAAACAAAGCCGCAATGCTTCTCTTTCAACATGAGGGATCTGGTGAAAATTTTTTGAAGAATTTGTTGTCAGATCTTCTGTGGGAAGTGCCCTGCATTATTCATATGGGATAATAACCCTCTTGGCCATGCTTTTATGTTTAACGTCCTCTCTGCTACAGAATTAATGTAATCAGGAGGAAAATGTCATTTTAGAAATGAGTTTGGACGACATTCAGTGTTCACATGTATGCAGCTGGAACGCCTTTCGGCCCTATGGCTCCTTCATTAGCTGTGGAATTTGAAGCAGAAAAAAACGCCATGATGAACGATCGGGGTAATGCACGACATGAAATAAACTGGACGGATCAAAAATCACAGGCTTTCCATAGAAAATGGCTTCTGAAATATGACTTTAGTGAAGATATTACTCACTTCTCCCTTAAAAAAAAAAGTTCAAAGAACCCAAACCCCACATATATTGATTTAGAAGCAGGAAAGCTGTGAAGCATCTCGCTGAATCAAGATGTCAAGATGTTACATTCACAGTAGTGATACCGGCTGGACTAAAAACAACACACAAACAAGATGAGACAGGTTTTTTGGGCCTCTGACATACAATCTATTTTAAACCTGCGAGTCCAGGATGTGCTACAAACCGTCGATGTGGAAACAGATAATGAGACGTATGAGACGTATGTCTGTAGAGTGGACGGGAGTGGACGCTCACAGACCCTGGTGACCTTGTTGGAAATGTGCTCAGTGTCTGAGATGATGCCATATAACAAACCTGCCAATTGCATATGTTGCCTGTTCTCTTGAACCTGAAAAGACTGTTTGTCACATCCCTTTTTATTTCATATGCAAATAATTAAAAAATGATTCATTGAATTTGCAATATTGGCCATTAGTAATAGCATTACGTTTGCATATTGCTCCTTATTAGCCTTAAATGGGCTATTTATATAAAAGGCATGAAGTTAATTTAATGTTACCTTTAAAGGGACAGTTCAATGCAAAATCAAAAATACGTATTTTTCTTCTGGCCTGTGGTGCTATTTATCCATCTAGATTGTTTTGGTGTGAGTTACAGAGTTTTGGAGATATCAGCTGTAGAGATATGTGTCTTCCCTCGAGTATAATGTAACTAGAATGCACTGCATCCTGAGCTCAAAGTACCAAAAAATACATTTTGTCTTGTTCCAGAAATCACAGCCCAGTTACTCAACATACTCATACCAGTTTGATGTAGGAACTACTTTGTTTCTAGCAGAAAGAATGTAATTCCAGTATATTATATACCCCAGTTAAACTTCAAAAAAATGGACTTATGGAGGATAATTATTGCTGGAGGTGTTGAAACAAAGCAGATACTTTTCTTCATTTACTGTGGGATTGTTAATTTGTTTCTTCTTTATGGAAGCAAGTAGTCAAATGTATTGGAGAGTGGTTAGATAAACCTTTGCCAGAATCTCCCCGGCCGTGCTTATTAGGCTGCTTGCACTGGCAGGATCTATTGGTGCTTCAAAGTTTGTTCTTCACCACAGGACGAGTCAGACAGAGCCTGTTTTTGATGAATGGTTAAAGTTGATGACGGACATGGGCTCCCTTGAATCATTAATAGCGAGGGCTAATTGCCAAGGGAAGCTTTAAGTTTCAGGTCTGGTCTACAAATATACATAAAGAAAGAAATATAAGGGATTGTAAATGTTCCTGGATTAGAAGATTTCTAGATGAAATGATCTCATCCCAAGATCTGTTGTGTTTGCTTTGTTAATTGTTTTTCTTTTACTTATTGTAATGTGTTTTATTATGTTGCATTACGTTGTTTGTAAAACAGAAAACTCAGTTTAAAACTTGAATTAAACAAAAGAAAGTAGTTCTGGCAGATTCTACTGCAGAAAGAAAATAGTTCTACATGAAACTGCTCACAACAAGGTCTGTGGATTATCTTGAGTAACCGGGTCATGATTTCATGAGACATTGCTGTTGAATTTTCAAATATATTTGCTGGTGCTTTGAGCAACACAAGCCGGCTGCCATCTATTTCCTTTATATTTGACAGTGGGCACACATCTCTATGGCAGATATCTCCAAAACTCTGCGGCTCACACCAAAACAATCTAGATGGATGAATAGAACTTCAGGTAAGAGGAAAAATATGTATTTTTGATTTGCGGGTGAAGTTTCCCTTTTAAGTAGAACCATGTTGTGGATTTAACTTCGATCTTTGATGAAAAATAAAGGGTATTTTCTTTCCCCACACACCCAAACTCTTTTGTTTTCCCTCATTTGGTCTGCTTAAAGATTTTTACTGTGTTCGATGGGAAACAGGGACTCAATCCTACATAAACCCTCGACTATCTTCTGAAGTGAGGAGGGACGTTGGGACAGCTCTGCTCTTCGATTCCTGCTGCAGTTATTGTTGTTGGGTTGTTTTTTTTGTGTGTTGTTGTTGTATTCTGTACTTTTTCCTCTGCACCAGTCTCTCCCCCCCCCCCCCCCCTCTTTTCTGGGTTAGCACTCGCCATCAGAGACCAGGAATATCATGGCTTCCTGTTTGCCGATGTCAGCCATGACCGTGGCCAGCTGGTTGATGTTGCCGCTGTGGAAATGTTGTGCCTCCCACAGGTCCAGGATCACAGAGGTTGGGCTCGCTTTGGATGCAAAGAAACTCATGTGTCTGCGGAGGAGAGGAGAGCACAGAAATAACAGTGAGAGGGAACGATGAGACGTTTTTATTAAATCAAGCCGTGTGCACGTATCAAAACAGACAGTCTCTCATTTGCTCTACACCAACAGAGTCTAAGGAAAAGCTTTTCAGCCAAGATTTTATTGTGCTGCTGCTTCTTGTAACTCTGTCAATGTCAAGTTTTATTGTGTTTTATTGCTACATCCAGATATGCCGCGTTGGAGCACTAAGTAAAAAAATGATAAAAGGTATAAGAACACAGTGTGGCTCTTCAAACTGCCATCAAACACAGAATCTCTGGCAATTTTCATTTGAAGCTTAACAGCATAAGCCTCATTCCTCTTTATTTGATGTTGAAATTGGCCCTAAATCCCTGTATAGTAAATCCTATATGGACTTTCACAGTTAAGTCGGAAGTGACCTTTTCCATTTTAGGAGCAGAACCTTTACGATCAGACCCAATCAATGACAACAAAGCGGTGGCCCTGGCCAGCTGTATATTTGATGTTGAGTGGGACCTGATCCCTGCGGTACCCGAAGACGCTTGTTTGATTTAATGGCCTTTTTCTGTTCTCCAAATGTCTGGGGCCTTAACTGTTATGTAGAGCACACATGACATTAAAAAAAAGAGAGCAGCGTTAACTCCTGGCACAAAGGGGGACTGTGTTGTGTGAGTGTTTTTTTTTTTTTTTTTTGCCCCAGCCAGGTGGGACAGGAAGCCCACAAAGTCCTTTTTCACCTTGAGAAAGGTCAGACGGAGTCCATTACTTCCTCGTATCTTCTGTTCACCTATTGAAGCATCCTGTGATGGATATAAACACGGCTGCTTTGGCAGTACAGAAGCAGTGAGAACACGGTGTCACTCTGCTATTTTCAGTCAATTGGATTTTATAGCGCACACAGCCTTCCCTCTGCACTGGGAAGAGCACAACAAAGCAAAGTGTTGGTCAAAAAATCCTCTGGAAACAAACGTCTGTGTCATTATTCAGATAAAAAAGACAGAGCTTAGCGTCCAACGTGTCAGCCCCGCTTATTCACCTCGCCGTGTGAAACACGAGCTTATCTTGTATGGCTCAGACACAGCCGTTTGCACAGTCTTAGGAGAGAAAGATCAAATAAAAGGTTCTTGGCATTTTAAGTTTTATTGATTGGTCCCGTTCCGCTCGGTCTGAACACTTTACACACACAGAAACAAACGCAGAAATAACAGCATGACAGAATGCCAAGGAGCTGCTGCCTTCTTGGGAAAACATGTTGTTAAGGACAGATCAAACAACAGAGCAGTTGTTCCTTCCTGAGGCCCAAATGAGAATTGATTATGTTGAGCAAAACATTGCTAGTTAAACCTGTAGTGCATCAATTCACTTTGTGATTAATTGAGGTAAATAAAGTTGATTGGACAAATTAAGTGTACCTATTTGATTTCATTACGAGCTAGAAATTAAATTGGAGGATAAGGGATCAATGCCTGGCTCCTTTCTGTTTGTTACAGGTGCTCCCATGATAAAGTACAGTAACTCTCGGAGCTCGGCACAGATCCAAACCCACTCCATCTTTTTATGCTGCTGATGGGCAGCTAGCTCGCTACCTTTCCAATTACAAAGTGGAATGTAGCAGGTACAACTTTAGCTGCAGACTTTAAGCTGCTTACCTGTTCCTGAGGAGAAAAAAAAAAGGAAGAAGGTGGTCGTGTTTTCTCACAGAAGTGATAGCTGTATCCATCAAGTCCACATTAATCCTATAATGTTAGCTGTGTCAAATAAGGGATTAGTTTGCCAAGGCAGAACCTTGTTTACCTAAACTTTAGGAAAAACACTTGACTGTGGTGATACACTTTACGCTGATTGTACAATTACATTACATTACCATTTCATAGTTACATGTTACAGGGAAAGTTCAGATTATTTGAAGTGATGCCGCACGAGGTACTTATCAACAGTCAGTATATTACCTACAGTAGATGCTGGTTGGCACACTCCCAGTTTGGAGAAGCAAAGCTGGCAGCAGCATGGAAGCTAAACAATCTACTGCTGTGGATGGGGTCAGCAACAAAATGTATTTTAGCCACTTAAAAAAGGTCCACTTAAAAAATCAGTATCATTTTAAATGTACACTATATTTAGAATATTTTCAATGCTTTACTTTGCCACCAGACACTTTAATATCTTTTTAAAATTCTTGCTAGAATCTGGATCATATCTGGAGACTTTCTGATACGCTTTATACCATACACATTAAATAAAATATCTGAATATGCCCTCATACCATATATTGAAAAATGTGTATTTGTGTGTATTGGCTAGAATATGACCATATACCCTGTGACATATCATCACTCTTTACCACTGAAGCATGTGTGTGGCATTCGAAATACGGCATCAGTCATATCTGAAAAATATCTTAACATCATATTCTGATAGTGTCAATGTGGTCCGAATCCAGAGATAAGAGTTGCTCCAGATTTGACAGCTTACAATGCCGTGATCGGGGAGCATCCAACATGGATTTCATCATATATGGCTCATAGTTTGAAATATCCAGGAAATATCCTTCAAACTAACCAAACTCCACAGGAGAAATTAGCAATTTTACCTCATAGAACACAGAAGTTTCTGGACTCCCACTGCCTCCATCTGTTAAGGTTTGTTTGTGTTATTGTGTGACTTTGGTGAATCCAAACTGTTCTTTTAAAACACATAATAGTCACATAATAACTAAGAGATAGAGGCAGTGGTAGATCAGCAATTTCCATGTTTGGCAAAGTAAAACTACAGATTCTATTCTAAATAAAGTGTACATATGTGTGTTCAATAACATTTAGGGCAGCGAAACTATGGAATGATTTTTTCCACCTGGTAAAAATCTGCATCTCTATAAAAAACATTTAACTGCTGTTTTGTAATGGGTGCTCCTCATGTATTTTGTCCATACTTAAATTTGTCTTATTCATTGTGATGTATTTTTACTATTGCTCAAGGGTCAACATAGTATAAACTATTATACCCCTCACAAACAGACACACACATACACACACCTATCACACTAACATCGTCTTACACGTCACATACTCAGATTTTCTGCTCTTAAATAGATTATATTATTGTTGTTAACTGTTGTTACTATCAAACATATTTTGTTACTAGTAGTTTGCTATCACTGGTATTATTTTATGTATTCTTCTGTATTTTTCTGTACTTCTGAGTTCTGAATAACCTTGTGAAAATTTTATTAGGTGGAGGCTTAAAATAAGCCCTATGGGTTTTTTGCCTCTCCCTGCACTGTATTTCTTTTTTTTTTTCTTGCCTTTTTTGCGTGTTTTAATTGTGCAAAATAAAACTAACTACTAACTAACTAACAACTAACTACACTTAAACTAATATTGTTTTTTTTTTAAATTTAGGACCTTTAAGTGGCTAAAATACCTTTTGTTGCTGACCCCGCATTTACTGTATGTCATACACTGATTATCGAAATGTACCTCATACAAACCCACATCAAATAATCAGAACTATCCCTTAAATCGCTATATTAGTGGGCCCTTCACAATCAGTGTGATTGCATGTTCATTATTTTTAACAAGCTGCATTCAAGTAGTGCACATATACTGCTGTGTTTGGTTGTTTGGATAAATGAGGCTCTGCTGTATTTCTGCAGAGCCTTTGTGTCAGAGCTGTCTGTTCCAGAGATCAGTGATCAGATAAGGTATTATGGTCTTGTGCAACTGGTATTTACCTCTCAAGTTTAAGTCTTTGTGCTAGCATTCTCCAGTCGGCTCCGTTGGGACAGGGGGCATCCAGGCTGCTGCAGATCTTCTGCCTGATGAGGTACGGGATCTGAAAGGCGCTGGGCCCTGCCAGAGCTGTGGCATTATTGTCCATTAGCAGGAACTCAGTGTCCACAGCTCGGGTGTCCTGGTAGGAATGAGAGCCGCACAGCACAGCCTTCAGAAAACAACCCTTTTTCTCAGCACAGCAGAAAAACAATCCCTTTATGACTAAGACAATCACTTGCTGGCTCTGAGCGAGTTAGTTATGCTGAACATTACCTTGGCAATGTTAAAGTCGAGGCTAAAGCTCTGTCCCTCCCCCTCCACCTGCCACACGCACAGCTGGCAGGTGAGCTCGCAGGTGCTGAGGCTGAGGCGCTCCAGAGTGAACGTGCAGTGCAGGTACCGCTGGGAACCATTCCAGATGTGGTAGAACGGGATCTCCTGCAGAAAAAAAAAGACCACGCAGCACGCACAAGCGGCAACGCAGCAGCACAGTTAGAATCTGCATGTTTGAAACACGCCACAACAGGACCGCCTGCCTAGAATACACCGAGATCACCATTAATTACACTGACATGAGCTGTCATCGTTAGGTGAAAACAGCTAAATATATGTGAGGCGGCAGACTGACAACATTCAGGTAAGTTAAAGGGAGATAATGTGCTGTTACTGACAAATAGCATCTTTAAAGGCACTTAACAGTTTGTCGGGCTGTCTGAGATGATTACAGGAGCAATCAAAGACAATATATACTATATATAGATATCTTTGGCATGGAAACATTTTCTGTTCATCCATTATTTTTCAGCCTCTGTTTGCAGTATGTACTGAATGTGGATTTATGGTCTATAGAGCTGCAACGATTATCATCAACTATTAGTTTTAGTAACTGATTAATCAGTTTGAGTAATTTTTAAGAAAAATAAGTCCAAACTCTTTGATGCCAGCTTCTTAAAAGAGAAATAGTCATCAGAGATCAAGAAAACATGCTAAGTTTAAATACTAAATAATAAGTGTCTAATAAGTGTCTATTTATGAGTCGTAAGAAATCATTAATAATCTTTTATAAACTGTTAAATTTAAATACGTTAATGGAGTCTGGCAGGCAGTCACTGCACTCAAACTCCAGAGTGTGTATTTTCAGAGCAGTAGGCTTTTGTTTGTTGGACTTGTCATCACTTTTTATTGTGGTGCTCGTCTTGCGCCCCTGCAGTGTTCCTGCAGCCTGCCCGAGCTTCCTCGAGTCTGCAGAGGAGGAGGCAAGGGAAAACAACTCACTTCAACCATAGATTGTACATTAAACAGGGTTTTAACCTATCTAATGTAGCGTCTATAGCTTCAACCTGTTATTTGGACTGCAGTATTCATTTCAGGATGCACCAGTTACAAATTGCTCATTTTAATATTAATATTTTCTGGTTTCTTTACTCCTCTATGATAATAAACTGAATCTCATTTGAGAATGTCAGCTTCGGCTTTGGGAAACACTGATCAACATTTTTCACCATTTTTTATGGACCAAACAAGTAATCAGTTAATCAAGAAAATAATCTTCACTCACAATAAAAAATATTTGTTAGTTGCAGCCCTACTGCACAGAGCTACAAATGATGCTGAAACATCACAGGTCTGCTTTGAATCTATCATGTGGCATAGAGAGATATATGTATGCCTAATAGCTTTGAGTAGAACCACTGTGCAGCACTAGCTTCTGTCTAGCAAAAAAGCTACCAGGGAGTATTTGGTAGGATTTATTCAAGCCTGACAATTTCTACATCTTCCTCTCTGTTGCTCCATATTCATGCCTAATTTGCATATCCCAAGAGAAACAGAGATGAGAGGTAACTGGGAAAAAAAAAACAGGGCACACTAACTCTTCACTTCACCCTGGGTTCAACAGCTGACAAGAACTTGAGATTGAAGTGGGGCTGCAGTACATGCCACAGACCAAACGGGGGCACTGTTACCCAGGCAGTCAGATGACAGAAGGAGCCCGAAGAAACACGCAAAAAGTCTTCACGGGGCCCCAGGGACACTAAAGGCCTTTTTTGACCGCACTGCTGAGAGGGGAATAACACTTCCAAATGAACAGGCACAGTCCAGAGGAATAAGCCTCTGTTCTGGGTGCATTGTTGCTGCCGCTGCTTGCTTGGCACAGCCTGTGTGTTCTCTTTAGGGACCCGGTGCTCAGTGCTTACATAGTTACAGCCAGGAACATTTTCTAGTCCTCTTTGAACAGCCCTCGTGTCTCTGTTCCCGGGCTGCAGTGCAGTGGGCCACGCAGGTGTGGGGAGTGCAGCGGCGGTGGAGAGGTTCCAAGAAGTTCCAGATATTTACATACTGCTCTATATTTCATCTGAGCTCCCTGTGAGAGAGCAGCAGCCAGGATAATCAATCAGTGTGCAGCTCTGGGTAAGTGCACACACAACCCAGCTCCTGTATGCACGCATATACACCCTTACGCATGGGCAGAAGAGGACAGAAACATGCACACTCACACACATGTAAAAAGGTTCCCTTGACTCCAACAAATGACTAAAAGTTGCAGAGAATGCCAAGACAAGAAAGGTTATTGGACAGAAGAGTCCCGCAGTAAGAGACTGAGAAACACTCCTTTGTGTGAATCTTTAAAGTGATCAACTGAAACCAAAGCAAACCATACTTAATTAAAACTCTGAAGCAACTAAAATTAAAACAGCTTTCCAGAGAGACGGGTAGACCATGAACCCTCATTAACAATAAAAAGTTGCTCCTGAGGAACTTTTGATTACTCAGTAACATTGCTTTTGCCGACACGTACTCTGGTCTTTTTTCATTTCTCTGGACGGCTAATTTAAAATAACCAGAGACAACATGGATTTTAAATTGAGTGTACAAACAAACACATTAGAGAGCCCTATAACTGCTGATACACAGATTTGACAGATTCACCCCGGCACTTGTATTACATCTCTGTGCTCTCTCTCTGATCTGGAGTGACTCCCTGCCCCTGCAGCCCCGCAGGGCCACCCGACGCACCTGGTAGCCGGCTAGCAGCTTGCTCCTCCAGTGCGCCTGGGGCATGTCATGGATGGACAGGCGCAGGTTGTGGTAGCTGTCTTTGAAAAGCAGGACGTGGGGCTCGTCAATCAGCCGACCCCCGAGCTGTCGCTCCATCTGCATCACCTCCTGATGAAACAAAGAGGGAGAGGGGCGTCAGCACTCAAAGGAAACACATTTACCATCATAGACATGTAGGTGAGTGAAACTGTGCAAAACAATCCACAACTGTGTAGCTTTCGTGTTTATACTCAAACACAAAACTAAACAGTTTGGAGCAAGAGTTTGTCAACACACACACACACACATAGGGACACCAGAGGCCCTTCAACACAATATTACCACAATACCTTAAGGCAAACTACGCAGCATTTTCCCAAAAAATAATGCATAGACACATACAAAAATAATCTCTCTCAATCACCACCACCACAACCCACCAGGAGTGTCTGGCAGCGCCGGCACCTGCGAAGATCCCACACTTCACCTTTACCCGCTTGTGTTCTCATTATTTTGCTGTGTTCGGGATGCTTTACCAACCCAAAATGTCAGTATTTCTTTTCCTGAGAATGCACCTCAAGTAACTATCTTTCCAGGGTTCAACTTTCATGTTTTTTTTCACAGTCGAGCAGAAGTCTACTTGCCAGAAGGCAATTTTTACTTGCCCTTGTACAAATTGTTTTATCAATGATTATTAAATAACAACAAAGATGAAAGTTATTTGTCACTTATAATCTCGGGCTGCGACATATATAAAATGTCAGACAACAGTGAAAAATGTCTATCCCAGATTGTTCAAGTCCAAACAGATGTCTTTAAATGTCTCATGTTGTCTAAAACCTAAAAACCTAAAACCTAAAACTTGTCTAAAAAAGATATTCAGTTTAATATGACAATAAATGAAGAATAGCAGTAACTCTCCATAGGATGAAAAGCATTTTTGCCATTTTCCATGAAAAAATTACTTTAATGATTAATCAATTATCAAAAAACTTTTTTTTCCACCAGAGTTGCCAGATTTATTTGCCCAACATGACATTCTACTTGCGCCCTTGCAAGCAGGCAATCCTCATTTTTGTGCCCTGCTTTCTTGTGCGTTTATAAACAAACCCTACGACAAACCCTACGCACTGGACCTTTAAGTCTCAATACAATAATTTTGTAATTTTAAACATTTTGTGAAATGCTGAGTATTGTGATAACATACATTGTGATATACTGCAATTTATTACCTTTTTTCAACTAAAAATCATGTCCCCGTTTCAGCAAAATGCGATGTCAAACGAGACTGACCTACACTGTTTATAAAATCTTACCAATCCTGCTGTGTGAAAAAAAAAAAAAAATCAATTGCAGTGAAAGAGCAATTAATTTTATTTTTCAGGTACCAAAAAGTTTATTTCACATTTACAATATTAATAATTTATAAAACAGATTGATACTTGGCATTAATTTTTCCAATACAATATTGTTACATAAAATATCACAGTACTCTGCTGTAGTGATTTTTCCACCACCCTTGACACATGCAGGGAGCAATAAAAAAAGAAATACAAAAGAAGACGTGGATAATTTCTCTTGAGCCAACAATTTGAATCAAACAGATGAACACACAGACACACAAAGAGAACGGCTTGCTTACTCACACACACATACACAGCACGAACATTGGGCAGGGGTACAGCACATCTTAGGACAGAAAGATAGCGTCCCTGCATGCGGCCACAGCGGGCTGGACCGACTTGTCTCCACAGCGCTTTAATGTCACCACAAGGTTGATCCCCTGCCTCAGTGTGTGTGCGCCCTGCTTCCAGCGACTGCATTAGCATGCAAATACTGCAGCCACCCCGGCCTACTGGCTACCTGGGCTGTGATGAAGTAAAGTGAACGAGCCATTAGTCAACTGCTCATTGTTCTCGCATGGCGAATCTCCTTAATTTCATTTTTGTTTTTGTGCCAGGAGAGATTTGTAAATGCATGCTTAATATTTTAATCTCTGTGGGACTGGCTCACTGGACCATTTGTTGGCATCCAAATGACCATCTGGAATGGGATGATAATATCTGCCGCGTTTCCCTCTGATCTATCAATTCCTTTTGAGCTTGATGCTTTGTGCTGAGCGAGTCTTTAAGAATCCAATACTTTGGACGGCACTCACATGTGCTACCTCACACTCCAATCGGAACAGCATATTACAACAGAGAAAAACAGACCTCTGAAATTAGTGGTGAGAAAAGACCTCAGAAATAAGATATGTTCTTTTAATCTGTCTGAGAAGGGAAACAAGATGGCAGCAGAGGGAAAACAGACAGCTAGAATATGCCTCAGAGTCTAGGAGACATCTCAAAGACAACGGCTCCAAGAGGGAGATGTGTGTATAGATAGTGGCCATATGTTGAGCGCTGCATGCCAGGATGGTTGCCCATGGTATGATTTCAGCAAAGACATCTAATTAAGGTGGAGAATGGCATTAATTTCTATCTGCACAACACTGATTCAATTTTCTGCCCTCTTTCCCAGGAATGGGCTAGACTGATTCCAATTATAATGGAGAGGAAGCTGTTAATTATCCATTTGGAATCTCTACCTGCTTTTGATATTTGATGTGTTCTCTCCTTCACTGAATGAGCACTTTTGGGTTCAGCCAGAGAATTGAATTTCAATGTTTGCTCAGCGTATTGCTAATTTCCATGTTTGCTTAGTGCTTATCTTCTTGTTAACATGAATATTATGCCCCCTGTGATTATCCATCTCCATTCTTGCATGTGCATCGGTTTATTACTTTCACACAAATACCTCACAACCGTAAAGGGACAGTTCACTTCAAAATCAGAAATACTGTATTTTTTTCTCACATGTAGTGCTATTCATCCATGTAGACTGCTTTGGTATGAGCTGTGGAGTTTTTGAGGCATCAGCCAGAGATGTCTGCCTTCTCTTGAACATAATGGATCTAAATAGCACTCAGCTTGTGGTGCTCAGGGCGCCAAAAAATACATTTGAAAAACTCAACAACAGTGTCTCTTTCCAGAAATGATGACCCAGTTTTTCAGAATTTACAGACCTTGTTGTGTGCAGTTTCATGAAGGAACTACTTTCTTTCTGTGGTAGAATCCTACATTAAACTGCTCACAACAAGGTCTGTTGATTATCTTGAGTGGCCAGGTCATTTTTTCTGGAAAGAGACACTGGTGTTGATTTTTTTTTTGTGTTCTGAGCACCACAAGCCGAGTGCCATGTAGTTCCATTATATTACAGAGAAGGCAAACATCTCTAGGGCCGAAATCTCCAAAACTCAGCAACTCACACCAAAACAATCTAGACAGATAAATACCACCAATATGTATTTTATTTTGGGGTGAACTGTCCCTTTAAACAAACAATATATAACACCTTAGCATTCAAAAATGAGTTCTGCAGTCCAAATATTTAGTTGGAGCCATGGATGGTACATTAAATAGGTTGAAGCATGTTACCTGCAGGCACCAGGGACAATGAAGCTACACAAGTACAAGACGAGGACAATATTATACTTTGACACTGACAAGCGACAAGACATCCATCCCTGGGTTGCAATGGGCAATTATTTTCATTATTGATTAATGCTCAGATTATTTTCACGGTTACTCGATTATTTGTTTAGTCTATAAAATGTTAAAAAAAATAAAAATAAATAAAAATGCTCATCAAATTTGCCAGAGCCAACAGTGACGTCCAACCAACAGTCCAAAACTGACTCAGAACACTACGTTTACTATCATAAATGAAAGCAGTAAATCCTTACATTTAAGAATCTGGAACCAGAATATGTTTGATATTTTGGCATGAAAATTCCCTGAAACCAATCTATGAAAATAGTTGGCACCTAATTTCTTTCAACAGACTAATCGATTAAGCATTGCATTTTGAGTCCTACACTGTAAGTTGATCAGCTTTATATAACTGTCAATTGTCTGTAAAACTAAGTTTGTTATCCTGAAAACAAAAGCCCACTGCTTTGAAACTTCTAACTCTTGACTTGGAGATCAGTGACTGTGCCTTACTGCCTGCCAGACTCCATTCACATTTTGCTCAATTTAACATTATAAGTATCTGCTCCTTACAAAAGTCTACTTATGATTTCTTACAACTCATAAACAGACATTTACTCATTTGGCAAAACATTCAGCATTAATTTAAACTATAAACGTGAAACGACAAACAAAAACAGATGCTCCGGACATCCTGGCTGTCAGAGAAGCCAGTATTTCAACTTTGCGTTTCCTTAATGTCTATTGACATATCATGGTTATTTTATGATTTAGTACGGTAAATATATCACATACTTCTCCTTTACAGATGCACAATGATCTGACTGTATATGGCTGGCAGCGAGATGTCTCCCTCACTGTACTGCCATGCCGGAGCCTTGTGATGTTACCCAGCCCACTTACCCGGAGCGGGAAGGTCAGACAATGGCTCTGAATCAAAGCGTTGAGGTCTAATGAGTTAATAACAGAGGGCAGAGCATTCTCCACAGAATTAAAAGCCCTCTGCTATTATGTCTCTTACACAGACAAAAAGTCACATTATGAGGGCTTCCGGAGAGGTTCATTTAACACAGTTCTTAAGCACAATTATTTGTTGGGGGGTGATTAGCATTGCAAATTGGGGCTGGTGGACTTTGATCGGGTCTTTGACCTATAGCAGCAGATCTATAGGCCTGCTAGCGAGAGAAAGAGTGCAGAATGCCAATTATCTTATTATCAACATATAGCGACTAGAGTGAATACTAACTGGCCTGTCTAGCAGTTTGTCAGGTTCAAGGCTGACACGGCAGGATTACGATCAAACAAGGTCTAGGACATGACACTCCAGCTACCTGACAGGGACGCCGAGCTGACTGAGGGAAAAATACACAACGCGGGATGATACACTTGCCTAAAGTGTGCATGTGTCCTCGCCTTCAAATGACACCGTCTCGCTTGTGTATTGTTTATATGCTCCTGAGTGCCTGTGAGTGTGTGTGTGTTAGCTAGAGTGTGTTTTTGTGCAGGGTTTCAGCATATGTTCTGGACTGAGAGAATAATGGCCCTCTTTACGCCCCATTATCCTGTTAACAAATGACAGTGTGAGCAAGCTAATAGATGAGAAGCTAAATTTGACCATATTATTTACTCTTTCTGGGGGAAAACAATGCAAGGTTTTGAATTAGTTTATCAAATCGCATATTAATCACCAACTTAGAGCTAAATTGTGAGTCCATTTGGTGGCGATAAGAGGGGCAGCTTCTCTTAAGACACCCTGACCCTGTACAACCGTGGAAACATTAAGATGCATGAGACGGGCGAGAAGTTCAAGTGCTGCAGGAGAAAAACCCCTTTTGTTCTGACGGAATTTGAGATAGCCTGTGGTGTGTGTGAAGACTGTGAATTTAGAGTCGGGCCAAGCCAAGACCACCCCCTGACATTCAATGAGGCTGGCTAAAGAGAGTGAGATAGAGCAAGGAAGAGTGAAAAGAGCAGGGGCAAGAGAGAAGAGAGACAGAGGGAGCTTAACATTTGTGTCTTCAGGTCACTAGAGTGGCCAGCTTTAGCAGGAGAGATAACAGGATTACTGCAATCATGGCCACAGTTTTCTATGACTTCAACCCCCTTTTTCCCACCCTCACTCGCCTCCCACCCCTCTTCCTCCTCATCCTCCCGGCTTGGACCAGAGCTGGGACTGTGATGGACTTGGGGCCGGGCTCCACCGGGAAACAAGAGACACTCATACAGCTAATCTCTTCGGGCTGGTGCTGACAGAAAGAGGTTAGTGGCTGCACCAAACTCTCTCCTGCAACAAAAACAGCCTGCCATCGGATACAGGAAAGAAACAGTCTAAACAAATCAAAGCATTAGCACAGGCCTATAAATATAATATAAAATATATATAAAAAGAACTGGAGTGGTTCAAAGCTGCAGATTAAAATATTCTGCACTCTCAGAAGAAGAAGATACTCACTAGAACCATAAAGCGTTCTTCGGCTTGTCCCCATAAGAAGCAGAATGTACTTTTTTAACGGGATTTTTTCACTCCATTGTTAATTATTTTATGCACATGCAGGCTTGTGGTAGAGGTGGTAAAGTGATGCTGCCCAGAAACAAGTACCTCCAGCAGTTTGGGGTTCAGTGCCTTGCTCAATGGCACCTCAACAGTGCCCAGGAAGTGAACTGGCACATCTCCAGTTAACAGTCTAATCCCTAATTTTTGGTTCGAGCTGGACTTGAGCTGGCTACCTGTGGTGCACAAGCCAAATCCTACTACTGCCCAAAGAGGAGAACACTCTGAGAGTTTTCTATCTGGAACCCAACAGAAAGGAGAAGAACCAAGAAGAACCATCTGTAAAACGTTTCATCCAGAACCCCATGCAAGACGTCCTAAAGAGAACCACTCTGTGATGTGACCCTGTCTATTCAGAACCTTTTCACTCTCAACAACCCTCAAAGAACTCTTCCTTCCAAAAAGGGTTCTATGGATGAAAAGGGTTCTCAATGGAACCCTTAGTCTTACAAAGAACCCAAAACGAACCGTTTCTTCAAAAAAGGGTTCTTCAGAAGCAAATGGTTCTGAGTAGAACCTCAGCCCTTCTGGAAGAAACCCTTTTGGAACCCATATTTCTAGGAGTGTACTTTCCTCACAGCAAGGTCAAGTGACTACATGTGGTCTTCTATTATTCTGGCTTGGTGTGTAATAAACTGATTAACTTAACCAGCTCTGATGGGGATTATAACTAGCGTTTGATCAGTTAATTAGTCAGGCTACATGTCATATAAAACACGGAGGGATGCACGGGCTTTAATATTCTCATAAATTTGTCTTCACCCCTCCACTTCTTAGCAGTGTCCTCGTGTGTTTAAAAATGTGCGTTCATAGCGACGATCCATTTCCAGAGTTGCTCTTTTCAGGCAAATGCATTTGTTTATAGAGAGTAGCCTGGCTATGTGGGCTCCATAAATCTGTGTATTTGTCAGCAGGATGTGACAGGCTTTTCCTCTCTGACTGAGAGTCTATCAGTCTGAGCTCCAGTGGCCGTGCCCGCTACAGTCAACTCTGATTAATAACTACAAATAGAAGGGACTTGTCTGCTCAGTTATAAATGGGGACTGTGTTTGCTAGGGAAAAGATGCACATTTTGCCTGATAAATCACAGAGCAGGACGGGAGAAAAAACAGCACACAGGAACACAGAAATATAATATGGAAACAATTTCTCAGCTGGGCTCAGTGATAAAGCTGACTGTCTTCTTTAACTTAATGCCAGCAATTACTGGGCTGTGCTCCTCTGTTTTTTTCCCCAGGAATTCCTTGCCAGTAACTATTCTGATGGGGGGATCAGACAAACTGTTTGTATTACACTCTACATGCTACTTACCTCTCCTGTGATACTTAAAAGCAAAAAAGTTTCTGCTCAAATGAAGCTTCCTTCTCAGGAGGAGCTTGCAAGAGAATGTCAGAGTGGAGGGAGCTTATAAACAGTTTATGAGCCCCTTTTAAAGCGCAAATACCAGTAAGAATAATAGCTTGAGGTCAAACACTGTATAAAAGAATCCAGGAGCCGCTGTTTAACCAGTTAGACATCAATTAAACACCCATTTATCACTGGAACATACATTTTTACAATCAAGAGACAAAAAGCTCAATGCATTGGCCTCATTACATGAATATTGATGAAAACATAAATTCTATGGTCTGAAATACAATACTGGGAGTACAGAGGGAGCGACCTCAAACATTTTCTCACCATTTGAGCCAAAACTGAGGCTTTAGGAAGTTTAATGGTCATTGAATGTAACTTAAACTCACTACAATGATGATTTAAGAGTTATACAGCCAGGCTAATAGCTCTGTGAGGCTACACCTCAGGCACAGAAGTGCTTTGAGCTAAATGCTAACATCAGCCTGCTAACATGACCAGTGCTCACAATGACAATGCTAACATGCTAATGTTAAATGCACAAAATATAAGTTCTGCCACTTGGGGTCTCTCTCACATTAAAACAATAACAAAAGACGTAGTTTGATGACATTGTGAAGTAGCGTGGTATCATAGTTTGTTTGTTTTTTCATTATTAAACTCCATTGCAGAGGAAAATCTATCCGATGTCCCCGTTTTCTCAAAATTGTAGCAACTAGCCAGCAAACGCTAGCAGGAAACACACCAATACCTTGAGTAAATTACAGATTTCTCTACATTTGAACACAAGTCTAGTGTTTTTAGACATTTTAAAGCAGATATGTGATATATTTTAGCCTGAAACTCCCTACAATGATAATTTAAGAGTCACGTTAGCAGCTCTTCAAAGCTACACCTCAGGCTACACTGATTTGAATTAAATGCAAACATCAGCATGTTAACATGCTCATAATGACAAGGCTAACATGCTAACATTAAGGAATAATGTTTACTATGTTAATAATCTTAGTTTAGCATTCTTTCAGGCTAACATTTGCTAACTGGGCTTAAGGGAATGTCATTTGTTTTGCAGGTATCTGATCATAAATAGGGTTGCCATCGTCAGTGTGGTAAAATAAGGAACACCTTGCCAGCAGCCCATCCCGACAGAACACGAAACAAGCGAGGGGTCTGGGGGTCCTCTCCCAGGAGATTTTGAGTGTCAGACATGTCATCTCCTGAATTCTGGTGAAGTATAAATACAGCATAAATTTTGGAAGATGTATTTCCACCAAGTGGGTTGTTGGATAAATTTCTCTGTCTCTCTCTCTCACATGCATGGGGAAGGGGTGGCGTTGAGGTAAACTTATGGTTACATCCTCAGAGAACTGTCATGTTACATATCTGGAGAACGGCACGGTGATGTTTTAAACATATTATTATCTAATAACAACAGTACAGTTCTGGGGTATTATGAATTGAGTGACTGATTGAGATGAATGTTGCTTGAGGTCGGACAGTCCACATGGATGACAGAAAATACTCTGACAAACTGTACAGTTTGCTTTGTACTGACAACTACTGACAGGGCTGCTCCACTCGTGGCCTGTCTGCCATTCAGATCTGTATTTGGACAGCCACTTTCTTTTCACAGGCAGACTTGAGCTGGAGGGGTTCCCCTTAAAATACCACCATCTAAGGCAGCAAGATTAATCAAAATATTGTAATCGCAAACACTGAAGTTATTTTTTGATGGAGGAAAAATGTGTGACAAAACAACATTATAATGGAAATACTGCAGTGCTGCTGAGATGCCCTGGCCTACAAATCTTGTTCTCCAGATGTAAATAGACAAATTTCACATCATCATGATTTTAATATTTTTTATCAGTGAAAATGAAAATTTTATGCAAAAATGAGAATTCCCACTAATTGTGAATCTAAACACAATATCTGATAAAATAATCACTATATATATTATATATATTTGCCATATTGTGCAGCCCTTATGCTGTCCAAGTCTCTATAATCAGGGCAACAATGACAGAGTGCAGGCAACTTGCCTGTCATTCTGATTTAATACATCTCTGCTATGTCTTGTGAAACTCTTCTTGTTTTATTATTTTTTATATTATTTCAAGCATGTGAAAACCTAGTGTATATATTAGAAGACAGCATGTATGAAAACTCAGGACAAATCTGTATTGATTCAGGAACAGAGAGTGCGTTTTATTTTTGAATACAGGTGGCAACCCTTTTGACACTGTCAAGCAAAACTGACAAATTTAAATTCTGATCTGATGATGGCATTAGAGGAAAAGTCATGGGACCAAGTCACTGGGAGTCCTCTGGGGATTATTAATGTCTCTACACAATGTTGTCCCATAAAAAGTCCAATAGAGATATTTATTACAAAACCTACTGTATTAGTATTTATGGTGGTCCCTCAAAAAGTCTACCACACACAACACAGAAAAAGTGACTAGGACTTCAACCTCTGTAAAAAAATAAATGTGACAGAAAGTGGGTGGTTTATAAATCGTTCTCCATGTTTTTTTTAAACTGCACAAACAACCCCAGCTTTACAAAACACAGACATGTGGGTGTGAGGGAAGAACATTTAGTTATCAATAAACACCAGGATATTTTGCCATTGTTCCACTGTTCAAATGTGGGTTATGCTCAGAGGAAAACTTGCTGAGCATTTTGTCCTTCACAGCAAAAGCTGACAGATTTTGAATATCACAGATAAATGTAAAAAAAAAACAAAAAAAACTAGCAGCTGCATATTCCAACCCTAAAAAGACACCTCTGTCGGCACCCTTCCAGTTTAATTAGATGTTGGTGTTAGGTCTATCTCTGTACTGAGTCGGAGGTTTGGTTCACTGCAGGTGTTTCAATCAGTTGTGGGATGGCAGAACATCAGTGATGCTCTCCCACAGGTCTAGCTGGGAACAACCGAGTGCACAGCAAGGGCGCTACCAAACGCCGATCATGTCTCCTCTGCTGCTGCGCCAGCCTTGGCTGGGCCCATCAAGAGTGGGACACACATTAAATATTAACTTAATTGGTCCCGGCAGAGCCCTGCTAACATACGGCAAGCATCAGACGGAAATGTCACTGTTTCCCCAGAGCCCCCGCACACTTAGGATCAAAGACAATAACATTGGTTCTAATCTGCTGTAATTGGGAGATAAGAGATTGCATGGTACAGCGTGAATAAGTGAAGCGCGCACGCATATGTGCACGTGTTTGTGGGTGTGTGTGCGTGCCATCCTCGCTGATGGAAGCTTGTCAGAGTAGACTGACAGCCAGCGAGGGGCCTGGAGAGAAAACCTCAGCATCCCTTTTGGTTTCTACAGTTCTTCCTGCCAGGGAGCAGCGAACAGAAAAAAGGCAGAGAAATGCCTGTTCAGTTTTTTTCATCTCCCATCAAAAGTACAGGCTGTTAAATGCATGAAAAGTTGACTTCTTGTCTGAAAAACGAGGTGCAGTGCCTTAGCAGCAGACCTGCAAATGCTGTCATAAAATTCATCATGTGCAGAAGGGTTACTGTACATGAGCACAAACATAAAAAATGCTGCCGTGCCACTCCGTTGTACCACCTACTGCTCTTCCACCACTGTTACACACGACAATTAAATCTAATGGCAGCCATAGTGAAAGTCTAATCATAAATGGTGCATTTTAAAGATAGTGATTAGTGATTAGGCTGAACCTCTCCAGGGAAGTTTAATCTCCACTCAAAGTGGTTAATGTACTTGCTAAATGAACTGCTCCCTCCATAATGGCACCAAGAGCAGTGTGAAGTCGAGATTACTAAACAGTGCAGGCCACATTCTAAATCACTCACTAAAAACTACAAAACCCTGGAGACGCCGTGGCTTACCACAGGACCAGGTTGTGTGAGAGACGGGGAGTTAATGCACTCAAGGGCGTCAAGGGAGCTGCAGAGTATGGCAGCACAAGTGCTGGAGTCAACAAGCTCAGATGTCCTTTTCCTGGCTAAGAGAGCAGGAGAATAGCAGAACAAGAGCTAGCCAGAGGGAGAGACAGAGAGAGAAAGAGTTTTCTGTGCACCAGCAGCCTTCCTGCATCTAACACAGGACGTACAAGGTCATTTCAACAGTCACACTGCAGCAAAACAACACTGGGTCACCCAATGATCTGAATATATAAAGAGAGCCCTATCATTACAGCTGCTTTGATAGAGAGTAAACACAAAGGGTTGATACATATCTGCCCTTCCACTGCAGACCACCAATGCTACATTTTACATTTATTTCTATGTTGGGACACAGTTTAAAGGAGAAATATGTAACAATTGCATGTCCACAGAGCCATAAATGGCACATTAAATAGGTTGAAATCCTATTAAATGCAGGAACACTGCAGGAGCACGAGATGAGCACAAAGTGACAATGAGTCCTACACTGTAAGTTGATAAGCTATTCATAACTGTCAGTAGTCTGTCAATGTAAAGTTAAGACAGTTATCCTGAAAACAAATCTGAAAATACACACTCTGCAGTTGGGAGTCCAGTGACTGCTTGCCTTCTGCCAAACAGACTTAGATTTACATATTGCTCAATTTAAACATTATAACCATCTACTCCTTCTAAAAGATTATTAATGACTCTTACGACTCATTAATAGACACCAACTTATTCTGGGAACATTCTGCATTAATTTGAACTCTAATTAACATAAAACAGGCATACAAAAACAGTTATTCCAGCCTGTAAATGTCAAAGGAGGACACTGTGGCTGTAGCATTGTTGTCAGGGAAGCTAGTATTTCAATTTAGCATGTTTCCTTAATTTCTGATGACATACCATGGTCATTTTATGGTTTAACACAGTAAATATATTATTATATTTCTCCTTTAATGCCAGCCGGCAATTTCCCTACACACGCCTACTATCACGCAATAGCTGTCAGAAACCGAGAAAGATAGCAGCAGAGGCAGAACTGACCCACAAAAAGACAGATGTAAGCTCAGAGAGTTTTCAACAATTCCCACCCCACAGCTAGAGCCCCATGCATGGTTCTCATCTCATCTTCCTCTCCCTGAATGCGAAAATGTGCTAATTTCAAGCTGACCACCCCGCTCCTGCCTGGTCCATTCATCTTCATATGATGCCCTGGGCTGCGCAGTATGTCCCGGAGTCATAGATTGCGCCTGTGGCGAGCCTCCGTGCAAGGAGGTCAGCCATTACAGCCGGCGAAAGTGGACTCGAGTGGGAAGTGGCACTTGTGGCTGTGGGAGGTGTCAGACGAGGAGGAACAGCTTGGAGAGAGGGAGAGAGGTGCGGCGAGAAAGACAGAGAGAGAGGGAGCACGGGGGTTGCTGGGAAAAGATTGGGGCAGGCTCTCCTTTTAATTTACTAATTAACCATGCAAATGAAATCTTAACAGGCTACTCAGAGGCAGTCCTCGAGGGAGGGAGGGAGGCATTAGTGCTTGATTATACTCTGTCCATGTGGAGAGCAAAAAAGAGAAGCGAAATATGCTGTTGAACAAAGTGATGGGAAACTTCTGGGCCCATGGCAGTCAAGCAGAACCACTGATGGCATGAAAGAAAAAAATCTATGTAGGCATGCACACAAAAACACACTCCAAGATTGCACTGTATACCGTGATTAACCTGGACATATGCATTATTTCAACAGACCAAAAATCACACACACTTGAACGGCACATTGTGTAATCAAGCCTACAATATTGTTCAATTTACCATAGCCACGCCTAACTCCTACAAGCACTGATTTCTACTAACCTCCCAATGTGACAGACAATGCTATTACACATAATAGTCCACCTATCACTCAGCTGGTGCGAAACAGCTCCATCCATGCAATCTCGGCAGAGAGACTGCTCGGCAAACAGAAAAACAGGCAGTACTACATTTGTCACAATCACAGACAACAGAATAAGCGGACAGAGCCAGTATGACGTCACCCATTGGTTTGTGAACTATGGTTTTGAAGCCTTGAGTTTGATATTACGGGGGTTGCCTTCTTGCCATCTTGCCATCTGCAACCAGGGCATGCACAGTAATGATGAGAGCGTGGAGCTGGTGGGTGACGTACTGCGACTTGGTGGTGCTTGGTTTTGGCTTGTCTGTTCAGCAGGGAATAATGGCAGCCTGTCTGGTTGCAATCTTTCTTGTATGACAACTAAACAGTTCACTAAACGTGTTTGTTTCTGAAAACATTTTAAGTGAGAACTGGAGTATTTTTTGGTGAAAAGGGCCTTGAGAGTGCATTGTCAATCACACAGTATCCTGCCCTAAAACACACCTTACTTTATTGTCTATTTTACTCTACATGCCACCATAATTTACAAAATTAACATCATGCTGCATAGAAGCAGAGTTGAAAGTCTGAGACCATAAACCACATTAGGAAACTGTTAACTTGGGTCATAAATCAAGTGAGAAGTAGGTGCTTTTTCTGTTTGATTTCCATACAATTGGACGTCTGTCCGTAAGCAGTTGAATCATGGTCTGGAAGCTCTGTCCACTTATTCTATTGTCTATGGTCACAATTTACCTTGAAGACGTCCTGCGTGTCGTCCATGCAGTACACTCTGATGTTGTACTCCAGCGTGGAGCAGTATGCGTCGGAGAAGAGCACCAGCCTCAGGCGCTTGGCAGCTCCCATGTGCAGGGACTCTCCCACCAGGGCGAGGGTGCCCAGCTGCTCTGAAAAGACCCGGCACGTCTCAGCCTCAAGCTGGCAGTAGTAGGGCTCTGATACCAGCTCCTCCCCCATCAGCAGGACGTCCTGGAGGAGGCAATAGCGAGGAAGAAAATACCATTTTACATCCATGTCAGGACTCATGTAGTGAAAACTTTTAAGGAATTTTATTAAAAGATATTAAAGTATATTTTTCGTCAAAATGGAAGTAATCATTATACTGACACATGTAATACCAGTGAATAATTTTCAGTGAGAAACATGATGCCTTCACTTAGAGACTATTTTTTACAGAGGACTGACAGTGTCCTCTGTCACCGTGAAGTTGACCTTTGACCTTGTGGATGTCAAACATCATCACTTCATAATTATATCCTTTTGGGTGTAATTTCTAGCATATAATGATAATTTTGAGAAATGGCTAAAAGCATGTTTTGTGAGGTCACAGGAACTTTGACAACCAAAATTTAATAATTTCATCCTTGAGTCCAAGTGTGCGTTTGTACCAAATTTGAAGAAATTCCCTCCAGGTGTTCCTGAGATATCACGTTCATGAGAATGGAATGGACATGAGGTCACAGTGACCTTGAACTTTGACCTCTGACTAGGGCTGGGCGACACAGGGCTACTCTAAAAGTTTGAGAACCACTGGATTAAACTACACAAAAGTTAATAGGCTGGGGACAATGGACAAAATCAAATATCACAATATTTTATATTTATTTTATTTATTTTATATTTTTTTATTTTTACAACATCATGATATACCAATATTCAGTATTTTGTCTCATATCATGATATCAATATGATATTAAAATACTGCCTTTCCCTACCTTAGACCACCAAAATCTAAGTCAAAGTCTATGGGGACATTTGTGCCAAGTTCGAAGAAATTCTCAAGAAATCAGGAATCAGATCTCAAGAAATCTCAAGAAAGTATTCTTACGATTTCACATTCCCAGGAAGGGGACAGATGGATGAACAACTTGAAAACACAGTGCCTCTAGTCATGGCTGTCGCGGAGGCATGAAAAAAGAACAAGGCGTGAATGGAAGGTCAAGCACCCAATGTGGGAGGGAAAGGTAATGTGTTCGCCTGCTCTCTGTATGTGTGGGTGTATGTTTGTAAAGGGGTCATTAGGAAAGTAGTTTGGCGCAGCAGCAAGGCCGCAAACTCTGTCCCTCATGCAATGTGACAAAGTAACATTAAAGCTTAAGGTCTTTAAGGTAATTGCATAAGTATGGAGGTAATAGTTTGAATTATGGGGAAAAAGGAATACTTTGTTCATGCTTCAGATTACCTTTTCCACTGCAGTACAATTGTTCCATACTGACATAAAGACACACATTCCCTCATACAAAGACACATCCTATAGAGCCCCATCAATTTACTTAATAATGCATGAACGAGGTACTCAATTGACATGAAAGGAGACTCGAATAGATTCCTGGCAAGAATAGATGGTTCTGGAGAAAGAAAAGACTGTGGAGGTGCAGTAAATATTGGATTATTGGGATTTCCGGAATTTCCTTCAGCCTTTGAGATTTGTTAAGAAAGGTGAAAACAACTTGCCAATTTATCTGCAAAACAACACTGTTGCCTGATGGTGAGAGGTGTTAAATTAAAAAAAAAACAGCAAGACAAAGTGCAAGAATTAATTGGTGTTTTAATTTGCAGAGGAGAAAAAAAACCCACAAAGACAGATTTAAACAATGGATTTTTCTTTTTCGGCTTTGTTGCAGAGCTGAAGTGCTGTATCACAACTGCATCTCTAATAAAGATGACAGACTCGCAAAAATATCCTATCCCGTCACAGTACGGGATAGTTTTATGAGATAATTCCACCGCTCTGCAGGCTAATTTGATGGGGACAAATTGGACCCAAGGTGACAACATTTTCTCTAAAATCCCATCATGCCAGTTGACTGACTCTTCTCATTAGCCAATCAAGCTGAAGAGAGCATTCTGCCTGCCAAATGCCCAGCAAGCCCCTCTAGGATCGATTCAACCAGACACCATCTACATCAATAGAATTAGTATTGACACAATTCATTTGCTATGCAACCACAATGGAGTCTCACTTTTTCATCATCTTAATATTTCTTCAGAGTGGAGCAGAGAGTGAGGTGGCTCAATTACACCACTGAGCACTCACTCTACAGCCAATTCATTCCTCTTACTCCTTCTCCATGTCCATTTTCACAATCTTTTTATGTCGTTCTCTTCTTTCCTGAGCCGTATTTCCAATCTCCTACTCTTTCTAATCATTCCTCCGCATCTAGTCCACTTTGCCTTTCCCTCTTTCTTTCATTTTCTTTCTCTTCACACTCTCTCTGCACTTGTTTCCACTCTCGTCCTCTTGTCCACCTGGCTCTTTTTCCTTCGGTGGCCACGCAGTCAGGCCGTTGGGCTATATTTGGTTCGGCCGATGATTAAAAGTGCTGGTCTAACCTCTGCCTCAGACAGGCCAATCCATCCCACAGACACCCCACCGCCGCCACACACGGGGAGGCTGAATAATTTATGCACAATATCGAACATGAAAGAAGACCTACTAACACTCCAAAGCCCACCAGCACCCTTTCCAATCTCTCTGGATTGTTGAGATGGGTATACTGCCTCAAACCGTGCTTGTTTGCGGGAGGGTGTGTGTATGTGTGTGTGTGTGCTGACACCAAACGTTCTTCCCAACTGTATCCTATTGGATTCTGGCAGTTCTGGTTACTTTCAAATTTCATGGATAGAAAAATGGGGAGGGAGCTCTGTAATTGGAAGCAGCGGTCAAAAATGGTCAAGGAGCACTCAGAAGAGTACTTTGAGGATCAGTAATTTGCTTAGAGAATTTCTGTTTGGAGACACGGGTTGCCTAGCAACTCTTGAGCTGTAGAGAGCTGGTGCTTCCAGGCTTTTGTTCCAGCCCAATGAGAAAACACCTGATGGTCAATATAATTTAAACCCTATGGAGTGGATGAGTGCTGGGCCAGAACTACCTCGGCTATACGGCATTGAGTGCTTGCCGGTGCGAGTTTCAAGCCTCTGCTGAGCAACTTTGTACTTTTTCAAGCTCTCACTGAGTTCAGTAACAAAATTCACTGGGTGGCAAATTTGTCTTTCTGTGGAGGATTTCTACTGGAGTTATAGTGCTGCCTCACCTCCCAAGCGCCCTCATAGTTCTGCTTCTTGAGGCGGACGGCCCAGTTGTAGAGGCATGCGTCAGAGCAGTGGTGCATGCTGAGGATAATAGGTCGAAATTCTGTCATAATTAGGGTCTGAATTCGTAAGAAATTGCCAAAACATGTTTTGTGGGGTTGTTGTAATGGCTGGCAGTCACCGACCACCACAAGTTCCATTTTCGACATGGAGGAGAGAAAATAAAAAGAAGCTGTCGATGTTGCTGCTGCTCTACATCTCCATGTCATGTTTATTATTCTCTTATTAAACACAACTAAGTAAATGACATGTGGTGACAAGATGAAGACCCTTTGTAGACCCAGCAATGACGTCATCGTCCATCGCGATGTTTTATTGTGGACATCTTCATATGCCAATTCAGTAGGCAGGTAGTATCGTCCATTCTTATTGTGAAGTCTCAGTAACTTTTGTCCTTTGACCACCAAAATCATTATGATGTCACAGTGAAGCTGAACTTTGACTTTTTGGATATTAAATGTCATCACTTCATAATGTTATCCTCTTAAGCATCTGAGTGAAATTTTTTCATTAATAGCATATGAATAATTGAGAAATGTGTTTTGTGAGGTCACAGTGACCTTTGACCACAAAAATCTTATCAGTTCATCCCTGAGTCCAACTGGATGTTTGTGCCAAATTTGAGAACATTCCCTGCAGGTGAACCTGGATGTGAGGTCACAGTGAACTTACCTTTGACTAGGGTTGGCCACTGTAGCTTACAAATAATATCTCTATATTTTCAGGCTATATCGCGATATGCAATATATATCTCAATATACACGTTTTCACTAAAATAACAAAATAATTGTAAATAGGAATATGGGATATGGACAAAATCAAATATCACAAAAATTTTTTGACCTGATGCCTCTATTTAGCGACAATATTGTAGGGATGAGTTTGGAGTTTTCAGAAAATATTAACACAATGAGAACTGCCGGTGCAGGTTTCAAGTCTCTGCTGAGCAACTTTTTCAAGCTCTCAGTGAGTTCAGCAACAAATTCACTGGGTGGCAACTTTGTCTTTCTGTGAAGGATTTCTGCTGGAGTTATAGTGCTGCCTCACCTCCCAAGCGCCCTCATAGTTCTGCTTCTTGAGGCGGACGGCCCAGTTATCGAGGCATGCGTCAGAGCAGTGGTCCATGCTGAGGATAACCGGTCGGCTCAGGACCACCCCAGGAGGGCCACAACTCACAACGGGGCTGAGCAGGGTCTGGCAGCCGGCCAGGGGTAACCTACCCGGGGAGAGGGGGGTGAGTTGAAATGAAGTGCTTTTACTCAGCGAGTTATTAGCGAGAATTTACTGGTCTCTTGTACGCAGGATATGATACTGTCACCTCTGCAAATTATGTAGCAGCTGGAACAGAGAATAATGAAAGCCTCACTGACTAGCTGGACCAAGTTGTGATGATGACTGAGTAACACTATCACAGCAGGCTACAATGACTGTGTCTGCTGAGACTGAACGCAGCAGGCCAGATAAACAGTGTTTTCCAAACAATTCATTTAACTTAAATAGTGCACATCCTGGTAAAAGGCTACGTTATTTATTTACATCCCTCCTCCACAGCACTGGCACAGACTCTTAAGCCTTTCCTAATGGAACAGTAGAGCATCAAAACAAACAGCCTAGTGGCATCCAGGGAAGACTGCCAGTTAGGCAGTGTTAAAGAGACCCACCTTAAATCTTCCTTCCTCTGAACAGTGAGATAAATCTCATAGATCTTTCCTCTGGGGATGGCCTCGGGAGGAATGAGCAGACTGATTCCTAATGCAAATAACAACAAAGGGAGAGAAAGAAAGGAGGGGAGGGGGGAATAGGGAAGAGAGGGACAGGCTCATTTGTTCTGACTGAACAACGCTTTTGTCATCTCACAAAAGGAAGCCGGCCCACTCAACAAAACTGTATGGCTGCAAAAACAAAAAACAAATCTACTCTGAAGGTCAGAGGAAGCCTCCGTCAGGTACAGTAGATGCAAATCTCTGCACTGGCAGCCGAGGCGGCATGCGTCCCCACGGTCAACAATTAGCTGAGACAAAAGCGCACGCTGCGTCGCAGTTTAAATGTCCTCCGTCTGCTACCAAGTAGATAATTGAGACTATGGAACAGACTACTCCAGGAAAATTGCACTTCCCCCAGGAGAGTGTGGGAATGCACCTTGGAGAATAGAGAGAGCTACTGAGGTAGTCGGAGTGTTGTGGCATTTGTGTTGCGATTCTCGTGCCAAAAATCAACCACTTAGAATCCTATTTAAATGTAGTACAAACAGTGACAATGTGACACAATCATAACAGTAAACTCAGGCTGTTCACCATAAAAACATCTGTCCGAATAAAGCGAAGGTGCCTGAATGCTCACAGCCTTGTCTGAATCTATAAACCCTCTTCTGTCTTCTGCGTGCCTGCTCTGAAACGGTGCTAAATGACAGTATATCTCTTCTGAGTGGATGCATGCGAGTGTTTTTTTTTTTTGTGTGTCCCAATAAGAAGATGGGTGCCAATGCGTGGTATAGTCTACATGGCTTTGAGTTAATCCATGCATAAAATATCTGTAAGAGAGCGGAGGAGAGACGGAGAAAAGAGACACACAGAGAGAGTGATGGCAAGAAAAACAGGAAAAAAAGACCTTTTCTCCTGGCGTACTGGCACTGTCATTGGCTAATCTGGACAGCCTACAATGAGCCAAGTGAAAACACTGTCTTCCAGTATAATTATATAAGCTCTGTACTCAGCTAATGTGAAGAGGAGAAGCAAAATAGGAGACTAATGATGTTGGGCTTTTTATATCTTTTATCAGACTAATCTTTAATGGACTATCTCTATTCCTCTGTCCACGCTCACAGCACAGAACTGACACTTGTGGACATCGGCTACAAATTCGACCAGCTCTGCCATAAGTGAGGAGGCCTAATTGGAATAATTTGTTCTAGGTTTTATTCCAGGAATCTTTTCAAAGTACAATGTATTCGGTGAACACACTTGATTTTATAGTTAATCATCTCATCCCTGCACTGAACATTCGTGTAGACGTAGGTTACTGGCAAAACTTTTCACTCCATCATGCATTTTAGACACTGTAAAGGCAAACATCTTGCTTTTTTTTGGGATGATTTAATATATTTTATATGAGGTACTTACCAATAGTCAGTGGATTACCTACAGCAAAGGGTGGGCGGCCCAGCAGTTCTGGTGTAGGAAGCTAAGCAATGTACTGATGTGAAGAGGGTCAGCAGCAAAATTCAGTTTATCGAGTGACCAATATTATCAGCTCGATATCGGACTAGCACAACTACACTGGTCTATATTGGTATAAGCGCACATATCTCACACATGCCAATCATAATGACACAATGCAGATTTTTTAAATTGAATTTTTGTTTGTTTTATAGGCAGCATTTTATGTACAGAATATTTGCCAAAATCAGATTTTTTTTACTCTCTACTATCAGCATCAGCCCCCAAACCCCGAAACTACTGGTTGGGCTCTATTAGCTACCTAAAAAAAAACAAATTTTAGTTTATTACGTGTATGCTATAATTAGTATATATCACTGCTTTAATTTGCCATCAGACAGGGGAACTGTCATTGTATAAGCCAAATACCTTTTACCAAACCAACCTAAATCCATGGGTAATCATCCATCAGTAATTTAACCTCAGAAAACACAGGAGCTGCTGGTCCACTGCTGCTCCAATTGCTTAATATTTATTTGGCTTATTGTATGACTTTGGTGAATCCAAACTACCCTTTTAAAAGCACAATTCATACAAGAACACAAATAAACTAACTAATCGAGGCAGCTGTAGATCAGCGATCCCCTTGTTCTGTGATGCAAAATGACTGATTTTGCCAATGAAGTCTGGTATGGTTGGTATAGACTGAGTGATATTTAGCTTACATAATGGCAGTTTTCCATCAGAAAAGGCTGTCTGACTGCAAAGTAAATCGATAAAAACATTCTAAATAAGGCATACTCTTAAATTGATACAGATTTTTTTTTTTTTTTTTTTTTTTGGTGGACTTTTTTTAAGTGGCTAAAATACATTTTGCTGTTGACCCTGTCCACAGCATTACATTGCTTAGCTTACCTGCTGGTGCTCCTCTCTGCCTCTCCAACTACAGGTAATACACTGACTATGGATAAGTACCTCATACAACCCCACTTATCATAATCCAAACTATCCCTTTAATCACCCAACTAAAACAAGCCCCACATGCATATTTTGTTGTGGCATCTTGTTTCTTATAACTGTTATAAACTCATTTGTTTCACACAGAGAAATACAGCTCATGCACTAAGCTGTTTTGTCCCGGTACAAACCTATTAGGAAACCCACATGCATGAGATTTAAGGGCTGAATGGTCTGGGTCTGCTTCAACAAGACAGTGAGACGTTTATGGGACTCAGCTGTTACTGATAAATTCTCTTTAACGTCCAGTCAGAGGCATCGTGTCATTAAAGCAGGTGTAATAAAGCTTCTGTAAGTGTTCTTTTTTAATGTAAGAGCAATGACAATGCATAAAATATGCAATACAAATAAAAACTGATTTGTTCCTGCCGTATTTTTACATTTTCTAGCAGATGTTACATTGTTTAGATGGGACTTTTCTTGTTTGTTTGAAGTTTTGCAGCAAACAGAACATCCTACAGAGGATTACTGAAATCTCCCTGTCCTTCCAAAACACAGAATCACAATGCTGTGTCTATTGAAACAATACCTGAATGACAACAACACTGCTTTCACTGTCCAACTCAGGTATCAAGACTTTTTTCCTCATTTTCTTCTACTCTTAGAGTTTTCATAAATCACATTTACATATTACAGTAGGCAAGCAGTAAACTGGTCCTCACCTAGAAAAAACAATTGCTGTCCTTTAGTTCACAATGACTTATTATAAATGGAAAAGCTGCAAACATAAAGACTTATGGACTGCCAGGTAACTCATCAAATGAACAGTTCTGGGGATCCAGACTCATTAGCACTACATGGACTGAAACCAATTCATGCTGCACTTTACTTCACCTTACCTGCTTTTTTGGTCATCTTTGGAGTCACAAAGAGCTTGCAAGAGAAGTACTGTTTATCATCATTATTAATTGAAACTGTAACCAGACCTCATGTGTCGTAAAATGCTGGACTAATAAAAGAGATCCTTAAGAGTCTTTCTTGATAATTAATAAATGATTTTAGCATATTCCATAAGCTTAACTATTATTAAATCCATCTATTAAAGAAAGTGATCTCCCAACCTGTATAAAATCAATGTATAGGTCATATTCATTTGAGATCATCCTCATGTGGACTTGCTGCTGCATAATATTCTCAACATGATGAAACTACTCATGAAGTCAGTCTAAAATTGGATGAGTGCTCAGCTATAGCTGACTAATGTATATAAACTTGCCACTGTAGGAAAAGTGGTGAAATGATCTGAAATGAGCCTCAATTTAAGCACACGTGTATGCATGTGCGCATCATACGTGTGCTCTGGTACAACAAATAGCACTACACTTCATCTATTATACAGTATGTCTATTTAAAACACATGTCCATTAGTTGTTCTATATGGCTGGAATTAAAAAGTTATCATAACCTCTGATCTATACGTGCAAATAGTTTGGGCTTTATCTTGAGACACTGGCTCTGAGATTTCTGCCATGACCTTAACAGAGCACTTCAGAAATGTTCATTTTCATTTCCAATAGGTCAAAATGTCAAAATCTGTCCAGCAGAGACAGATATTCCGACTTTTATTTCCTAAAAATGGTGCAAAAATGCGGATCATATACATTTTCCGTAATGCAACTCAGAAGCACTTCTCATCAGACTTTCTCTGCCTCATGTCTAATTCCACACCATCAGTTTATAACTGAGTAAACTGCTCATGTGTAAAATCGGCAGGGTGTGTCTTTAAAAATGAGTGAAACATAGCAACCGCACAGTAACTACAATATGGAAAATGTCTCTTTTTGTCAATATTTGTCTATTTATGCATATGTTACTACGGTATACACCTAATCATGCTCATTATCTGTTATTTCTTTGCGAGCTCTTTGTGTAGCATGTTGTTACACATGCATTAAATTGCAGTAATGTGCCGTCCATTATCATCCAGGATGACATCACCAAGACTGTCCAATGAATGCCTTCCCTGTCAGTCTCTATGAATTAATGTTTACAGCTCTTAGTTTGTGAGAACATGATTGGGACCAAAACTACAACACAACAATGTACTGTATCTTCTCTTTTCCAAAAACAATTGAAACCATAGAAACCTAGATCTAAATCTGTACAGCTCTTCCAAACTGTATATATTTTTATAATATTTTTTCATATTTTATAGTTTATTTTCTGTTTATGCTTCTTGACTTTAAGTACTTGCTTTTTACCTTATATTTTTCTTCTTACTATGTTTATTGTAATGCATTATGTGACAACCTTCTTGGCAATAAATGAGATTCTGATTTCATATGAACCCAAATGAAGAACCCACCTGTGTTGGGGATTGTCAGCCTCCCTCCCAGGAAGTTGAAGGTCCCATAGGAGGTGTTAGCTACGTCTCGGGGCAGAGTTTTAAAGTAGCTCTGAGTGGACAGCCTGCTCACAAACTCAGCAGGGTCTGGGTTAAGCTTGCCGTTGTGCAGTGTGTGTGAGCCGTTGGGAAGCGGGTCCAGCAGAGGCCCGTTGGTCATCGAAAACTTCCCAGTGGCATCATGGCGAGAGCGGAGGGTGCCTTGGTAACTGGTGGTGGTGGTGGTTAGATCAGGCTGGATGGTGAGCAAATGGGAATTCTCTGTTTTAACACAAAAAACAAAAAAACAAAAAACAAAAAAACAAACAAAAAAAAAAACAGACAAAAGCAAAATGTGTGAATCTCAATGAGTGGCAGGCAGGGTGGTTAATACATCACAGAGACAGACCTCACACTCTCTGAAGCTGTCGCAAACACACACAGAAAGCTGAAACAAACAGGAAAAGACACATGGTGCAGAAAACAGAAGACTCACACGCACACCGCTCCTGACAATACACAAACACAAATTCCACCCAAAGCCAGTCTATTTCCCTCCCCTCTCTCTATCTCTGTCTGTCTGTCTCTTTAGCAACCACACAATCAATTCCAAACAGAACTCAGATGCAGCTTAGCACCCAGAATGTATAAAGGCTTTTTTTCACGGTGAATCACAGGCACTGCAACCCAGTTCCCCATCTCCATCCAGCTCAGACAGTTGTATTTCTATTACTCGCTGGTAAACCTCAGAGGCTCCACACAGGCAGTAAACAGAGTGGGTACATTTCCTGACAATGAGGTGGTGGCGAAACATAATGTGTCAGGCAGACAAATAAACAGCTCGTGCACCACACACACACAAACACACACACGATATAATAGATCTTGCTTAGACTACAAACCACTGTAAACACATTCACACCACCTCCACAACCACAAACAAACACAGGATCAGTGCTACATGTAGATGAGTGCTGCACGGTTCACGGTGGGCAGACGGACAGACCGACGGACGCACAGAGGAGGGTAGAACAAAGAACAGTGTCCTACTGCTGTGGGGGGGAGGCCTGCGCGGCCGCGGTGCCCACACACCTGGCTTGCTGGGCTTGATGCCCATGGGCTGGAAGCCAGTGGTGAGGATGGAGGAGTCGGCCACGTCGGCATCCAGGCCCTCCTTCTTGCGCCGGTAGACCAGGACCACGACGATGAGCAGGAGAGTCAGACACAGAGCCACCGCCACCATGCCCACATAGAGCGCCACATCCTCGGCCCCGCTCACAGCTGCAATGAGGGAATACACGAGAACAACAGAAAAATTATTAATCACGACTGAAAAACCTCCCTCAGGTGTTGAATGACAATACCAACGCGTGCTGCTGCTGCGACATCTTTTATTATCTTCGCTGTGAAGGTCTCACTTGAGGATCTGTTTAATAGCATGAAATCAGTTACACATTCCCCACCCGTCACCTAATGCTTCTTGACTTGTCCCTTACTGCATGCTACAGAGGCAATTATTACACAACCATCTTGATTATTAAGTATTTTTACAAGCTTCAATGGCTACATTTACATCCACACTAATCTTCCACTATTATTCAGAATCTGACAATATTCTGACTTTAATAAAAGTCATGTAAACAGCATATTCTGGTTCTGACTTAGGCCTTATTCTGAACAGAGCATATTCTGATTAAGACATGTGGGACACGCTGGTATTATTCTGGTTTTATGAGAATTCTTTGGACATGTATACAGCAAATTCAGAATATGCGTTTGGATTGGGTTTTTTACTGCAGTTTGTGACACAGTCTCTTGCCTTTTTACAGTCTGCTCTGTGCTGTTAACATTCCAGGAGGCCAACAGTTTGCAGGGCTGGGGTAGAGATGCATGCACAAAAGAAAAGCTCACATTTCTGGTCAGAAAGAGAAACACACCTACTTTTTAAAGGCAACATTTTCCTAAAAAACAATGTATGGATTGATAAAAACATAATCCTTTTCAATCATCAATTAATCTCTGTATCTGCAGAGACCCTGCCCTCCACCCGTATTTCCTTATTCTCTCATTATTTAACTGTACCAAAATGTCTGTATTTGACATCCTGGGAATGAGACTCAACAATCAATTGTCTTTCAGGTGAATTTACGAACAGCTCAGACAAATGCTACTGATTCTACAGCCATTTTGGATATGCACCAATATCACAACATGGACCTTTTTAAGAAGGGGATTAAATCAATAAAAGAGAGAGTTTACATTCGCACGGTGGTTTTCCACCACTGGAGGAAAACTTTGGAAAAATCCTATTTTGACGCAAAGAACTGTCCATAATCAGACTATACACAGTTGCATGTAAACGGGAATATTAGAGGAATATTCATTTTCATTAGCCATGTCCACAGCTTAGTAGCAAAATTGCCTTTCTCAGAATAAGGACAAAGACTAACATATTGGGCCCCATGTATGAATGTTTTCTCTTACATTTGCTCTGAACAAAGCAGTAAGAGGGAAAAAAGAGAATTCAATGTGGGATTCATGAAACATGCTCTGACAGCCAAGTTTGTTCTTACCCACATGTGAGCATGTTGATGAAGTGTGCATGCCAGGCAGCAGACTTAAGTAACGTCTGCAAATCACAGACCAACAACATCATTCTGTCTCTAAAGTAAGTTGAGGCTCCAGAACAGCAAACAGGTTTTGAAGAATCCGTCTCTGTAGCTTAATTATCTGTATAAACATTTAAAATAATTAAAGGAATAAATAGTTGTATAACATTTTTTCTTCTGTGTTTTCATAAAGTAATTTTTTTTTCATCATTATTAAAATTTCTCACCACTAAACATGAGTTGGCTTTTGTGCATATTGGCATAAGAGTGTTCGAGGGCACTCTTAAATTTTGCTTTTACCTAAAACATAGAAGTACAAAAGTAATGATGAATGCCACAAAAATTCTTAAATTGTTTGTACCAGTGATTCATGCGTGATGCCCATTGTGTGCATGTAAACGTAGTCAATGTCAAGCTGTAGACAATCGGAGAGGAGAAAGACGCGGTTTCTGCAGCAGGTTTTCACTGTTACCTGACTTCATTTCTGTTCTGGATAAATATATCTTGTGCTTGCATGTTCTTCCTCTCTCCTGTCTTTTTCTCTCTGTCTCTAAGTACACAACACCCCCAAGAGAGACAGTGGAAAAATGAAGGATTTGCTTATGAAATTCTAGCACCTCTTATTGAATCTCTCTCTGCCTCTCTCTCAAAAGCATAAGAGCGCCTTTCTCCCAAAAGTACAGTATGAAGATGACAGCTAAGCCCAGACAAACATCAATGTGTGCGTGTGTTCGTGTGTGTGTGTGTGTGTGTGTGTGTGTGTGTGTGTGTGTGTGTGTGTGTGTGTGGTGTGTGTGTGTGTGTGTGTGTGTGTGTGTGTGTGTGTGTGTGTGTGTTTTGCAGGAGAATGGGATTTGCCACAGCTGTCTCCCTAGGCTGGGGGGAAGTTGGTGGCGGAGGTGGAGGATGCTCCTGGGGCCTTTGTGGAGGGCCATTGTCACAGGGAGCCACGGGGGCGTAGCGCTGTCAACTGAACACAGTCAAGGAGGGGACGCACTGAGCAGTGCAGCTTTGAGGGACGGAGAACAGCGGCAAAGGTTAAAGTGCTGCAGGCTGGCGTGCGTTGAGTTGACAACAAAGGAGGAGGACAGAAGCAGGGAGAACAGAGTGAACATACAAGAATGAAAATTAGAATTTAAAGGGACTGTTCACTGCAAAATCAAAAATACATATTTTTCTTCTTACCTGTAGTGCTTTTTATCCATCTAGATTGTCTTGTGTGAGTTGCAGAGTTCAGAGATATCAGCTGTAGAGATGCCTGTCTTCTCTCCATTATAATAGGACTAAATGACATTCGACTAGTGCTCAAACACACAAAAAAAATACATTTGAAAAACTCAACAGCAGTGTCTCTTTCCAGAAATCATAACCTGATTACTCAAGATAATCCACACACTTTGTTGTGAGCATTTTATGGAGAACTACTTCTTTCTAGGTAAATCTACCAGAACTACATTTTTTTCAACTAGAAAGAAAACAGTTCCTACATGAAACTGCTCACAACAAGGTCTGTGAATTATCTTGAGTAAGGGGATCATGTTTTCGGGAAAGAGATATTGCTGTTGAATTTTTCAAATGTATTTTTTTGGTACATTGAGCATCACAAGCTGAGTGCCACTTTGTCCATTATTTTGGAGAGAAGGCAGATATCTCCACGGACAATATCTCATACACTCTGCAACTCACACCAAAACAATCTAGATGGATAAGAGCACTACAGGCCAGAGGTAAAAAAAAAAAATAAATAAAAAAAATGTATTTTTGATTTGGGGTGAACTGTCCCTTTAAGAGACAAATGGTAAGACAGCATGTGCCTGTGACTGACAGCATGTGTGATTTGCATTTCAGCAATAACACGTCCAGAAGGTTTGTGTCAAAATCGACCTGATTAACATTAGATACGACATATTTTGATGAATATCTCCAGAGTCTGCTGGTGTTTTTCCACCACTGTTGTAAGCCTACCACTTGACAGGAACTGCACTCAATGCTGGAAACACAGATTTGACAAGTTTTAATTGGTGTTAGTAAATCTGTGACATGAAAATGGCACAATTAAATTAGCAGAGTGCTCACAGACGAGTTTGGAAGAAAAAAGAGAAAGTGGTCAAAAGTGTTCTTTCTGTCTGTGTCTCACTCTCATCTCTATTCATCTCTTTTCATCCGTTCGTCCTTGCCTTCTCCTCTTGCCTTGAAAAATCCATTTCTCTGGACAAAGCCGTCTGACATACTCAAGTCTTTAAGAGAAAATGCCAGAATCTATTTCATGGGTGATTATCTCAGTACAATCTGATACCTTAAGTAGCTGGATTATATGCAGCCAAGCTCTATGGCGGCCCGTTGTAATGCCAGAGATCTCTTGACACGCAATTGATTGTGAATGACTGGCCAAAGATAAACACAAGATTGTGTGTTTTGTTCTTTGCCATCACATTACACACCTGCACTGATCATACTTAAGGCATTGAGTCTTATAAGACACATACAACCACACTCTGCCTTTCATCCCCTCCAATCACCTGCATGTGCTTCTCCTGTGCAGCACCATCCCCTTTTAGGGGTGTCACAAAGAGTTGTGTAAGGGATATCAAACTATTAATCTGTCTTTAAAAGGATAGTTTGGATTATTTAAAGCTACTACAAGGAGTTTTTAACTGGTTATGAAACAGTCTCAATTAATACTGATGCTTCTATATGACCTACATAAGTTAACGAGACCAACCGTGAGAAGATTGGCTGTGTCTGTATAATTATTCTTAATGCCTGCCACGAGGCCGGAAACTCTGCGAAATCAAATGAAACATGCCTGTGTTTGCATACAGGCAAAGTTACAGTGAGTAATATGTTAAAAAGAAGCAGGAGGAGATTTTTCTTAAGATAATTTTATTTTTGATGTTATATTTAGTGGTTATTCATTGAAACACAACCACTTTTGTCCACACGTGTTTAAAAATCAATGAATATGAAAATTCCTTGTAGTAGCTTTAATATGGGGTTGTATGATGTACTTATTCATGGTCAGTGTATTACCCACACTAGATGGCAGCTGTTGAGTCCCTGAAGTCTTGACTGAAAAAAGGTAAATGATATCATGCACCCACTTCAACCAAGTGTTATATACTTCAAATTCAACCAGTACCTCCTCAAAAGAAGACAGGAAAGGCATAATCATGTTTATTTTTGGCCAGGAAAAATACAGAGAATTAAAAATTCAGATAATGTGAAGGACGTCATTTTAAAGCACTTTTATATTGTGTTTAAACACTATTTTATGTGCTGTAGAAAACTTGCAGCATGCAGCAAAAATAGAACTGAATTCTAGATTTGCTGCATGCTGCTGCAGCCGCAACATGCTATATTTGCATCTGGTGTAAATACACACAATCCGCTATCATTCTAATTAATGTATCTTGGCTGCTGCAGATGCTGCGCAGAAGACGTACAGCAGTTGTGTCGCATACATGCTGCATGCAGTGTAAAACAGCACTAAACTTTCTCTCTCTACTCAACTTCCTCCTTTTCTGTGTATACACACTACGTGCTAGGTTTGTCTATGTTGAAAAGTAAACAAAATATAAAGTTGCCTTAAATTAGCAAAATGCTAAGCAGGTCACTAGTTAGCTAATCTACACCAATATTTAGCTAACTAGTTAGGTAGTGTTGTGCTCTGTAGCAAAAAGCTAGCTAACTAATTAGCTAATCTGCATCAATCGCTTGCATAAATAGAATAAAACACCTGCTTTTAGACTGGAGGTTGGTTCAACAGCACCAAAACAGCGAAACAAAGTGTCTTAACCATATACACTGTGACAGATGTCTGAAATACAATATCTTAAGATTCAGTAATGTAGTTGTAAATGTCAGATTCAACCACTTTGATTGAGGCAGACTGAAAGTACCCCATCTACTTATTTTTTTTTCCTATGCAACAACACTGAGGATATAGCATAATAGTTCACCTGACTGGTCAGAAGATCTGGGCTCCAAATAGCTAAATAGAGATATAGTTTTCTTATTTTATGAGTCTGAACTAGCAAAAACCTTGGAATTTGTATTGACCACCAGTAAAATTAGAGTGGTTGTTTTTCACTTAAAAAGGGATGGCAGCATGACACAGGAGCAAAGTACATGGATGGGTTGCTCTCATCCACTATGAATGACTGGCTGAAGATAAACACAAGATTGTGTGTTTTATCCTTTGCCATGACATTACACATCTGCACAGAACATACTTAAAGCATGAAGAGTCTTATAGAGCAATCCTCCGCCTCTCATCCTGCCCATTTACCTGCCTGTGCCTCTCTCCTCTGACTCCCACCTCTGTTTCTCTCCTCAGGGAAGCATAAAGGTGCTTAACTGTAAGCAGCCTGGCTAAACCTTCCACCTTCCACAATGAGCTCCAAAAAAGGCGGCAGAGACTATGGCTGAACCTCTCATTAAAGTTCCCAAATCCAATTGTCTTGGTGAGTCAAAGGCCAGACGAGGCTGTGATATTTGGACTTCTGGAGCTGCAGTCTACAGAGAGATGTGCAGCCTGACTAAAGACAAAACAACAGCCGTCAGCAAGGAGACAGGCCTACTGGGTTCTGCTGATTGGATAAACATAGCCTCAGATTGGCTGGTTTACTTTCTAAGGGCAAACCAAAGGCACCCAGGCTAACCTCAGATGCAAAGATCCAGTATCTCTACTCTTCCTTTTCCCCCTGCACACACTATTCTTGCACCCAGACAATAAAGTCAGTCAATCAGACAACTCCCTCGCCCTCTTTCTTCCTCCATCTCTCCATCTATCTCTCCCTCTATTCTGTGTGTAATCTCTGGTGGCTTATCAGAGCATCGCTGAGTGAAGTTTTATCTGACCCACCAGGTGTCACAGCAAAATGATCTCGATGCTTGCTACAACCCTGACCAGCAACTGCTCTCAGCTCCTCCTGGCCTCCGCTCATTGATTTTCATGATGCCAGCCAATAATTGAAAGGACATCCATCACACTTTAATTGACATAGCTAATCAGGTTTTATAATTGGATGGGCTTTACTTTAGTTCCCCTCTAGCACGCCCTTTTTTCACATACACTCTACCAATCTACCTCTCTTCCTCACTGTGGCCCGTCGCTCCACTGCTCATTTCCACTTGAAGTAATTGCTGGTGAGGAACTTCTGATTCTCTTTGTGAGTGACCTCTCTTCATGATTGACACCCGCCTGTGGATAATCTGTGGATGTGATGAGCTGTTTTCAGAGTTGACCCCGGGCCAATCTCTGTTTGTTCCCCTCTCCCGAAGCTTTCAAGTTCAGCTCCTCAGACTCGCTCCAGGGCTGGCTGGTTTAGGGATCAGTTTCTGACTTGAGACAGGCCAGTGTGGACTTATAATTCATCTACCTCTGAGGCGGTGTGCAGGGCTCCCGTTGAAGTTTGGACTCTCGCTGCATTGGCAGTCAGCACAATGTCTGCACCTGATCATCCTCAACTCTCTCTACCTGCTCCTTTCTCTCTACTGCATTGATAAATAAAAGCTTTGCAGCCTCCTGTGCCTCCTCCCTGGGCATTTATCAAGAGACCCGAGAATATATTTCATCCCATGGCCAATCCCAGTCACCCGCCCGAAGATGAATAACACTGGAGTTCTTAAGGTCAGGGAAAATATGGCTACTAAAACTCTCAAAGTGAACGTGACCATTACTATCTCCACAATACAGTCGTCCCATCCCTCAGCGGCTCCCTGTGAAATATGGCCCAAAATAAATGTTCAGCCATTTTTCACACAGCCTGTGACCCCCGCCTCTGACAATCAAACCCATGACGAAGAACATCAGCCGCTTCACTACCAAATTAGGACCCAAACTCAAAAAAACAGATTAAAGTGACAGTTTGGATTAAGTGAACTGTGGGGTTGTATGAGGTACTTATTGATAGTCACTGTATTACCTATAGTAGATGCCAGTCAGCATGTCCCCAGTTTGGGGGTCAGCAAGAAAAGGCCGTTATATGAGCCAAAAACTGCCCTCTACAAACCAACCACACCCCACAGGTGTAATCAGTAATTTTATCTCGCAGATTACAAAAGTTGCTGATCTACTACAGACTTATTAGTTTGTTTGTGTTCTTGTGTTACTTTGGTGTGTTAAAAGATTATTTCGGATTCAACAAAGTCATACAATAACAAAAACAAACTTAACAAATTGAGGCAGCAGTAGACCAGCAACTTCTGCGTTCTGGGAGGTGAAATGACTGATTTCACTAATGGAGTTTAGTTTGGAGAGAGTGATATTTGGCTTATATAGTAGCAGTTTGTCAGAAAAGGATGTTTGAAGGCAAAGTAAACAGGTCAAAATGTAGCATACACATACACAACTGATATAGATTGTTTTAGGTGGGCCTTTTGTAAGTGGCTAAAATATGTTTTGTTGATGACCCTGTCCAGAGCACTTCATTGCTTAGCTTCCATGCTGGTGCTTGTCTCTGCTTCTCCAAACTCTGTGCGTGCTGACCGCCATCTACTGTAGGCAATACACTGGCTATCAATAAGTCCCTCATACAACCCACATATTAAATAATCAGAACTATTCCTTTGATAGTTTGATGGCTTTTACACAATCATTTGTGACGCCCCCCAAAATGGGATGCTGCAGCAAATTAAGTTCATTACCTTCATTACACACATTAAGCCAAATAATTGTTTTTATGTTATCCTAATTTCCTGTGCCTGAGAATATGAGCAGCATTATATTCCTCCACTATCATTTTTGTGCCCTCTAACACCTGTCTGCCATTTTGGCTCTGGCACACTGCCAGCACATTTATTATTTGCCTGCACAGATTTTCGCGTGGCTCCATCTTGGGCTTCACTTGTTTGCTTTATGAAAACGATCCCGCCTGGGTCAGATCTGTTTATTTTAGAGCTGTAACACAAAGCTTGCTGCCCGTACATTGATTGAGTCTCATATATGCAATACCCAAAACAATAACCTCAGCTAACGTGTACCCTTTCTGGCTTAATGAGCGAGATGAGACACGTTTCTGAGGTCCTCAGACAGAGGACATCTTTTGAGGCAAAGTAACTACAGCTCACTCTGCAGTTGTATTGTTCGATTACACTGGAGAAGAGAAGGGTGTCTTTTGTTTCAGGGGGAAGTTTTCCATCTCAGCTAATAGCCTGCAGACATGGTTGAAGTATGGGAGTTGCTGACAAGCCAAAACCATCTTGCTATTTTGCTTATTATAATACTTCACACAGCCGTTGTCTATGGAAACACATCTGCTGGGAACAGATTGGGACAGGCATTCTTCAGAGGCCAGCGCTCCGCTATGCACTGTCAGTGTAAATACTGAGCGACTGCATGTGTGTGTCTGTGTGTGTGTGTGAGGAACAATGACTGGCATCTTTGTGTATATATCTTGCCTCTCTGGGGAGGAGCTGCTGACCTTTGATGATGGGCCGACTGAGCTCCCTGGTTCACTGCACCAGCCAAACTCAGCTGACACACGCACATGCATGCACACACACACACACACACACACACACAAGCATAGTGCTAACACATAAACACGATGCAACATTCACACCCCCCTCAGCTCGCCCCCATGCGTTGGGTCTATCCAATCATGTCAATAAGTGCAAGATACATGATTCAGTTTATTAATTCACTGGCTCATGTCAACCAAATCCCCGTTTAAACTCACTGTTTACCATGCAGATCAGCCAAACAGCATGTTATTTAGAACATTTTCTCTATGAAATGCCACCCTGAGACTCATCATTTCTGGATGGGAGGATGCAATATCTTTCTGTCTTTGATATCTGTAGGGAGGGACGGAGCTCTCCCTTCATGTCCATCTGGTCAGCAGTGGACCCTGCGGTGCCACTTTCCACTCAGCTGCCGGCTCGGGCTGTACAGGCTTCGCGGTTTCTAATCCTGACAGTACGCACATGCCCTATTAATGACACATGGTGAGTGGCAGCACAATACTGGCTGCTTTGCACAAAAAAAACTTGAAGACACATTGGCTTTTGTAGTTATATAAACGCACAATATAAATAGTCCAGGTATTTTACCCAAAAGCATGGGTCAACTCACACAAACTGCAACATCAACAAACTCAGTGGATTTTATGTCTTCAGTGTCTTCTGAATGAGAAAAAAATCTTAAGGAACCATCTGAAGGGAAAGTCTAAAAAAATCACCTTAATATGATCCTACCAAAAATGCCCTTTTCAGTACACACATTCTGTGAGAAAAAAGGGATGATCCCCGCACAAATTGCAACAGAAAATCTGAGATTACTCATAGTTAGCACTCATAAAAGTCTCCTTTATAACATAAAAAGACAGAAGAGATGCAAGTGGTGTTTCAAAGGTGTTTCTTGTCCATATGACTTGCTATGAAGATCACTGCTTTGACACTCACAAACACACACTAAAGAATCTTTTCTAAGGCAAATGATATCACTAGTAAAGGTGATGTAATATTTAAATACGGTGGCCCTGAAGTGCAAAACACAACCGCAAAAGAGAAAACACAACAACAAAAGAGAAAACACAACCGCAAAAGAGAAAACACAACAACAAAAGAGAAAACACAACGGCAAATCAGAAAACACAACGGCAAAAGAGAAAACACAACGGCAAATAGGAAAACACAACGGCAAATCGGAAAACACAACGGCAAATCGGAAAACACAACGGCAAAAGAGAAAACACAACGGCAAATAGGAAAACACAACGGCAAATCAGAAAACACAACGGCAAATCGGAAAACACAACGGCAAAAGAGAAAACACAACGGCAAATAGGAAAACAACGGCAAATCAGAAAACACAACGGCAAAAGAGAAAACACAACGGCAAATCGGAAAACACAACGGCAAAAGAGAAAACACAACGGCAAATCAGAAAACACAACGGCAAATCAGAAAACACAACGGCAAAAGAGAAAACACAACGGCAAATCGGAAAACACAACAGCAAAAGAGAAAACACAACGGCAAATCAGAAAACACAACGGCAAATCGGAAAACACAACGGCAAAAGAGAAAACACAACGGCAAATAGGAAAACACAACGGCAAATCGGAAAACACAACGGCAAATCGGAAAACACAACGGCAAATCGGAAAACACAACGGCAAATAGGAAAACACAACGGCAAATCGGAAAACACAACGGCAAATAGGTTGTGTTTTCTCTTTTGCGGTTGTGTTTTCTCTTTTGCGGTTGTGTTTTCTCTTTTGCTGTTGTGTTTTCTCTTTTGTCGTTGTGTTTTCTCTTTTGCTGTTGTGTTTTCTCTTTTGTCGTTGTGTTTTCTCTTTTGCGGTTGTGTTTTCTCTTTTGCCGTTGTGTTTTCCTATTTGCCGTTGTGTTTTCCTATTTGCCGTTGTGTTTTCTCTTTTGCCGTTGTGTTTTCTGATTTGCCGTTGTGTTTTCCTATTTGCCGTTGTGTTTTCTCTTTTGCCGTTGTGTTTTCCTATTTGCCGTTGTGTTTTCTCTTTTGCCGTTGTGTTTTCCGATTTGCCGTTGTGTTTTCTCTTTTGCCGTTGTGTTTTCTCTTTTGCGGTTGTGTTTTCTCTTTTGTCGTTGTGTTTTCTCTTTTGCGGTTGTGTTTTCCTATTTGCCGTTGTGTTTTCTGATTTGCCGTTGTGTTTTCTCTTTTGCGGTTGTGTTTTTCACTTCAGGGCCACCGTATTTAAACCATTCAACAGTCCAGTAAAATGCGGCCTCATTTCCCATCATGCCTAGTGCTGGGCTGAGTAGTTTCCTAAATTTGCTGTTTTATGTTACAAAGTGCAAATGTTATTTTTTGTCAGTGATAGTCTCTGTTCAGAAGATGGTGGTTTATGGTGGTAATTCTTTTGTGTTGGTTTATAGTTTTAATTATTAGTGAGATTGTTGTTATATTTCTTTATGCCAGCTGTATTTTACATATTTTTGAGCCTTATGTTGAATATCTTTAAGGTGCTGATGTCGCTGAGAGCTCCTACCTGGCTCTCATTCCATGTTTCTTGCCACAATATTCTATTTTTTTCTCCACAACCCTCTGGCAAACCCTAGATATTATATTAAAACCCCATAGAGGGTCCCAACACCCAGGTTGAGAACAAACCTCTGCTTTAAATCAACATTACTAGTATACTTGTATTCAAGGCAACAGAAATTGGCACTAACCTATATAAATGGATTGATTAACATAAATTTAAAACCAAAGCATCTAAATAGCACTAAAAATAGCCCATATTACTTTTAAAATATTTGTGACTGCCACACTGGTACTAATCAACATAAATGTGAACACTGATGAACATGTTTGGTTTTAAGTAAAACTTGTTTTCATTACAAAGCTATTGCAAGAAAATGAACTCAGAAGATCATGTTGACCCACTTATGCATCTAAGGGTTAAGAATCTTCTTGTGCACATGCACAGTTTCTGTATCCACTCCATGTCTCATGTAAAACAGTTTCTGGTTGATTGTGGACACCATTCAACCCTTCATGTGGACATCAGACAAGAAGACATGCATAAATAATTGTTTTAACATGGGCAACAATGGGAAATTGTGGCATCGCTGATTTCCTTTCCCACACTTTCTTAAGACTTTCAATATGTCATGCATGACTTATGAGACTAGAAAGAGTCCCTGTTGGAATTTGTGTGCCTTCTTCTGTGTGCGTTTTCATGGCCGAGCTGACCCCTGGCATTCTATCTGGCAGGTTGTGTTTTAATCAGAAGAAAGATGGTTTAATTCTCAGCTCTATTAATAGGTCAGAGAGCATCACAGCACTGACGTAGGTGAAAAGACTGTATATTGTCTTTGCGGCAAGCGTCAAACCAGTGTTTATCAGAAACTATTATCTGAAAAGGTCATGCAGGTGGGGGACAAGCCTGCAATGGTCTGCAAAGTCAGTAGATGTGTTGTATGGGATGGGCATATTTCCTTTATAAGCCTTTTCTAAGATACACTTAACATCTATCAAAGAAAATTGATGTCATAAGAAAACATAAAATGTTGGTCACACTTTATTTACAGTACACTAATAAGATGTAACAACCACACTTGAAATAATATGTTTATTAGGCAGCACTAGAGCCTCTTTTAGACCCTTGTTTGACTTTATTAGAGCGTAATTTGGAATATTTTACAACAGAACTGCACTGTAAACTACAGTGAAATCACATCTCTGCTACATCCTCATTTAAAAACAATATGCAAGCCAGATCTACCAAGCAAAGGCCAAAATTTTAGCAGATGACTGTGCATAGTTATACTTAATACTTCAAGAAGATGATATGATTTGATCAAAGTAGTAGGCATCTGACAATTATGTGAGACCAGCCAAAGAAGGTGTGTCTCAAGTAGCAGATCTGTGGTTTAGTTTACAGTTTAGTGCTTTAGTTTACAGTACAAAGTGTAATAAGCATCTAACAGTGGGAAATAATACACTTTAGTTTAGCACAGTTCTGCTGCAATGTGCCCCTAATTACCTTCTAATAAGTCTAATAAGGGTCTAATACTATCTCTATCTTAACACAAAGAACATGTTATTACATCTTGTTAGTGTACTGTGAAATAAAGTGTGACCAAAAGGTTTATTTGATCTGTTAAAAAGAGGAGAAGGACACTGGCCTCTCCTTGTTGAAGTGGAAATTGTATTTAAAAGCAAAAAGCATGAAGGGAAAACCCTTCCCACCCCCTGTACATGTCTTAGTGTAGGGGCTAATTGATGCTAATCCTGCACACCTGTCCTCCATGTATTGTTTGTGATCTACTTGTTGTTGTATTTGATGAAGGTCTTGGCCTTGAGAGTATCGTGCTGCTTTTTTGTATTAGATCAGTAGTGGTTTTTCCAGCTACAACCCTCAAATGCTGTTTTTGAGCACATTTATTGATTTTAAAAGGCCCCTTTGCCACTCATCATAATCAAATATATAACTAAACCACATTCCACTGATCCTGCTCCAGAGAAGTGGTTAAAAATACCTTGAGCTACTGCATCTTTTCTATTGTTCGACAGAGTTGAACAGCTTGAGAGTGTGGTTAGCAGTATGTGGGTGGTGGTGCACTCACTCTGCGGGCACTGCTCGCTGGTACAGTTGAGAGACTGGAGGTCGAGCCCCTGGCAGTCTTTGCCCCCGGTGCCGGGTGAGGGCTGGGTGCACTCCCTGCTCCTCCACATCGAACAGTCTGCACCACACGCCGACCACTTGCTCCACTCGCTCCAGCCTCCATCCACTGCAGACACACATGATTTAAAAAAAAAATAGCACAAGTGAGCAAGAAAACAAACACAGCAGTAAAAAAGTCAAACAGATTCACTTCAAACACATATATTTTAGTTCACAGGAAAACTATTGATCGGAAAACATGGCAAACAGTTTCAATAAAACAAGCTACAACTATTTTTTTTTAAAACAGAGTGAAATGTTAAAAGTCTACATGTCGGTGAAGTTCAGATGCAACAGCGGTGTAAAAGCAGTGGTGTATTTGCGTGTGAGATGAGAACAACTGGTAGAATACTCTGTTGCCATCCTGTGCAAATCCACTCACTCTAAAATGGAAACCTGGTAGGGAAAGCATAATAAAGACATGCAAATCCACTTGCACACACTCAAATCCAGCAGATGCACAGGGAAACCAAAGCGTGTAAAACTGCTGAGGAGAGCCATATTGTCTCTATTCTGCTTTCTTTGTTTATTTCCAACATGGAAATCAGATGCAACTAAGCTAAACCCCAGTGGTGCAAGGGTGCTGTGGAAGGTGCTGTGGCCTGGTAGACCCAGCTGTCAACAAACTAAATCTGTACAGGGAGAAGAAGGATTTCACCCCCTGGGAAATTGGTGCTCTAGTCTGCTGTCAAACATACATGGAACACACAAATGTGTCTAGTTAAAAATTCGCCTAGAAAATGAACATTTGTGAGAAGAAACAAATCTGCCTTGGTTTGATTTCTTTGTCCAAACAAGCTGTTACTATAGCAACATGAGCATTACCTGCAGCACATTTGAATGCGAAACGCAGTACAGGTGATATTACTCTGAACATTACTGTACATTACACCTGCAGCCTATTTCTGTCTACCATAACTTCAAACACACACCACCATCAGCACGAGCAAAGTGAAACAAATGGAAATGGGCTGGTAATAGTTCTGAGAGGGGCCCCGTTGTAAGAAATATCAGCGGCTTTGCCACACGCAGAGAGAAGGGGGCCATTTTTGCAATGGGGTTGGGGGTAATTTGGCACTGTGGCCAGGGTGGGGCGGTGGCTTGGAGTGATATTGACAGTGACACAGAGCCCGGCCTGGGGAAGGTTACCATAGGACTAATGGGGAAAAGAGCAGTAATGAGCTCTCATGGGAGAAAAACGCCACCGTCTCCTCGCCTCTTACTCTCTCTCCCAAATGTAAGGGTGAAGGGGACCAGACAAGAATCACCAGAGCTGCACACACACACACACACACACGCACACACACACCGCACGCACGCACGCACGCACACACACACACACACACACACACACACACACCACCACACACACACACAAAGAGAGCACAAGCACACCTCTGTGACAGCAGTAACCCTCCTCCTGACTGACCTAAGGGCAAGGAAACCTTAGTGCTCATTAATCCTAGCAATAAAGAGTGCAAGGGGCATGACCCTGAGAAGGCAGGTCTGACCCACTGCAGGTCAGCGGCTTTGGTTAATAAAACATAAGTGAGATGTTACTCAGGGTGGTGGGATGCCTATTATTGCATAACTGAACCAAGTAATGATGTTACTTGGTTTAAGAGAGAGTCCGCAGTTGATCCTTCTTGAGTCCCGACCCTTCTCCCTCTGTGTCCCAGTTTAGCAAACCTGGTATCTCGGTCAACTTTCTCCTATCCCATTTCCTGTACTCAAACATGCCATGTGCTAGGCTCATCTATGTTGAAAAGAAAACCATATTTTAAAGATGGTTAAAAGATTTTGCTGGTGGACCAGTAAAAGTCACAGACAGTCACATCTTAAGGTAGCTAATTTTAGTAAAACGTTGGCTAACATGCTAGTTAACAATTGATGTAGACTGGCTAGCTAGTTAGCTTGTGTTAGGGCAACCAGACATCCTGAAAAAAATCAGGATAGTCAAGAAATACAAGCAATAGTCCAGAATCCAGAATCCTGTCCCGTTTGTTCCGAAAATTAACTGCCATAGTAATAGATAATATGAACAACATATGAATCTGAGAAAATACTGTGATAAAATCACTTATAAAGGCCATAATTCCTGCTTTTAGTTTACAAAAATATCCCCTTTGTTTTGTATGTAAGAGTATTGTTGATGAGTTTTGTTTTTGTTTTGACCTGTTTTAAACCCAATGATGGAGGGTGCAGCTGCCACTGCTGGAGGAATTTGTTCTAAAAAGTATCTTAAAAATGTGTTTGTAAGGTCCTACAGTTCAATGACAATCTTATTTGCTGAAAAAGCGTTGGAAATGATTGTAACACACCTGTCACCCGTGTGTAATGCTTCATGCCTTTTATAAACAGCCAGGACACTGTGCTTCATGTCATCCTCAGAATCTGCAACTGCTCTTCATAATATTAATGATAAATTAGCAGAGTCTGATGTTTCGCTGATTTATTCTGTACATTTTAATCCTTCTGACGTGATACACCCGTCCCCCAACTCCACTGTCCCAAATTTCACCCATTCTTATCTGGTCACCCTAGCTAGCATTTTGCTCATATTAGTTGGATGTAACTAGCTAGCCAACAATCATGGTAGATTAGCTAGCTATGTAGCTAATGTTTTGCTAACATTTCCTATCAAATGTTTTGTTTTGATGTTCTTGCTCCAAATTCCTTGAAACATCCCAGAAGCTTGCTTAACTGTTATTGGAGCACAGAGCAAAAAGGGGCGGGGCTTAGGAAGGGTCAATTGGAAAAGCTGCTAAAAGGCGCTGTGAGTGTAGTAGAGCCAGAGGCCCAGGTGTGTGAATTAGACCCTGGTCTCACACAAATCTGCATGTTTGTTCATGTGTGTCCTCAAATGATTGCTAGAGAATGTGAGAGTGTGTATTTGTGTGTGTGTGAGAGAGTGTGTGTGGTGGGATGCTGACACAGCTCGGGCCTCTTTGCAGTCAGATCCATTTGGCAGAGAGAGCAGAACCAATCAGATAATTGTCCTTGTTTGGCATTGAGTGGACCCATCCGTGGGCCAGTGGGCTGATTATCCAGGCCGGGAATGAGAATGATTGAATAGCGAATTACATCCTAATGAATATATTATGTCGCCCCTCAGTTTATCCACACCACTGTGAAATAAAGAGATGAGATCAACATCTGCCCTGATGAGGTGATGAAATTCAACTTCTCTTTTCCCACCACAAAGCAAGACTAATGGCCATGCAAATAACATTTTCAAACAAGTAGATTGGAGTGGAAAACAGGGTGCTGCTGCTCATGAGAATGTGGATGAGGTGTGTGAGCGCACATGGCAACCCGAGGGCTGAGGAAAATCAAAGAAAAGATGAGATGCATAAACAGTTCTTGATGGCCTGTCTGACTCTGATCACATGTTGCAAATATTTCAAGAAGAAGGAGAGGCTTTCCACAGGAGCACACACCAAAGAAATGTTTGGACAGCATAAGAGGGAGCGGAAAGATAGTAAGTGGTTACAATAAATGCAGTGAAGCAAGAAAATTGACACTTTTCTTGATTTTTTTCACATTCAAGGCTAAAAAATCAGAAGTAAACCTCATCCTTTTACTTTTTCAGAATCCACATAAGAAAATTGTTATCCACAGCCGCAGTTTTTCTTATCAAATCCCCAGAAAGAGATTGTTAGCGCCACTGCAAACGGCACCACAGCTGATTTTCAATCATGCAGCACCACAGGTTTTAGGTCAGGCAGGTCTCTGCGGAGGGACAGTAATACAATAGCCCAGTGGCAAGCCCCCATTTGGACACGTTGTCAAGGGGAGAAGCAAAAGGAACCTGACCATTCTTTACAGGTCGGTAGGAGGGCCTGTTTGAGGCTTTGCTGTTCAAAATGACAATGGCCGCTGACGAACACAGTCCGAGATCATCGGACACCTATGGTTTTTGTGTCCTTGAGGTGAACATGAGGAGGTAGACAAGTACCACTGAGACCAGCAGGCCACCCCTCTGCTCCCACCGTCCTGTCAACACACATGTGCGCGCAGTAACCGCTCCCAATCCCAGCATTCAAAGGCTGATAGAGAAAAAGCCACAGAAAACCACAGACCTGTGGCAGGGGGTTGATGGCTTAGACACAGATGTAGTTGATGTAAAGCAGATTCATAATCAAACCTTATTCTGTATTTCTGAAACACTTTTATATATAGTTAAAATCCAGATTTATTAGCGGTTGTCATATAGTATGTAATAACTCCTCTACCACTGCCAGGCCTGTGGCCATTAAACTGGACTAAACTTGATCTTATTTCTTATCACCTTTTACTCTTATGTTCAGTTCATCCTAAAGTCAAAAATACACATTTTTCCTCTCACCTGTAGTGTCATTTATCCATCTAGATTGTTTTAATGTGAGTTGTAGAGTTTGGAGATATCAGCTGTAGAGATGTCTGCCTTCTCTAAAACATAATGGAACTAGATGACACTCAACTGTGGTGCTCAAAGTGCCAAAAGAATACATTTGAAAAGCTAAACAGCAATGTCTCTTCCCAGAATTCATGGACCAGTTATTCAAGATAATCCACAGACCTTGTTGTGAGCAGTTTCATGTAAGAACAAGCAGACATTTCTCAGTGTCTAGATGGATAAATAGAAAGACAGGTAAGAGGAAAAATATGTATTTTTGATTTTGAGGTGAACTGTCCCTTTAATACCATGACATCTGCTTATAGATTCTAGCAAAAATACTTGAATATATCTATTATATCATATGTGATCTGATATTATCATATATTAGACTATTATCATTATCACTCATATAACTATATATTACATATAACTTATACATTATCTTTCTCTTTGCAGACCAGACTTTTTATCTGTCCATCTATCTATGTATTTATTCTATCTATCCAATTAATAAGTGAACAAAGCTGAGTCTACTCTCTTATGTTAACTAAACCACCAGAACAAACCAAAATGAGACAGAATGACATATGATGAGGGCGAGCCAAAACAAATGGCACAGAATGATTAAAAACAGCGCTGATGCAAGCCTGTCACCAGATGGCCACCGTCTTTTCACACTGAACTAATGTGTTTTTCTGTCACATTTATTAGCCACAGCCTTTATTTATTCCTCGGATAAAATATGAAGTCTCCAGAACAATCTCTGATAATAACCAGAGACACTCGGATGCTCACTTCCGAAGTTGAATTAGACACTTGCCTGCAGTGAAGACAGCAGACATATGGGTGCTAACTTGCATGTGTACAGCACGTACATGCGCAAACACACGCTTACAAGTACGCGTGCACAAATACACCAGCCCCGAGTCTGTTTATTTTCCATCTAGTAGAATTCTCATGACTCCTCTGGCAAGCCTGAGGGATCAGTACAATATTTAAATAATTCACGCGAGTTAGAAATCTCTTCAGGTTGTTTGCTCTTCTCTCACACATCAGCAACCGTCCTGTTCATTTGTGTGTGGCAGGTGTCTCTTCCAAAAACTGGGGACTAACTGTTTGCTGTTGGCTCAGGTCATGTGTCTTTGTCGGAAATGTTAGTGTGAGCTGACATTTTGCCATGACCATTGGTCGGACTACAAGTCAGTGCAGGGGCAGAGTCAATGAAAGGGTGAGGGACAGACTGCAGATTTATGTGGGATAGTTCAGCGGGATGTGATGAGATGGAGACAAAGGAAAGAGGAGAAGGCAGGGAGAGGAAAAAGAAATGGAGATAAGCTCTTGCATGGTTTGGCTACTGGCCGTCTCAAGTGTTGATCTGCTCTGCTCTGAGCCTCAGGCTTTAGCCTCAGCCTCCTCCTCCTCCTCCTCCTCCACAGCTCCCTGTGTCTCCTCTCAGCATGGAGCCCATCTGATCTGCCACACAGGCCTCCGCCAACTCTCATTAAACACTTTGGAGACTTAGACAAAAATACAGATGAGCCACTCGAGCTTCACACTTTCCAGATGAGAGGTGGGAGCTCACATTTTGATACAAGAGTCATTGTGAATCGACATGTGCTGTTACCGAGCAGGAAGCTGTAGATCGTGGAGGCCCATATGAAGAATGTGTTTTAAATACGGTTGCACAATATGATTTAAAAAATCATGTTTTAGCATGACATTAGTCATACTTTGTATTAAATCAGACAAAAACTAGAAATAATATGTTCTTTATTAGATACCCTTTATTAGATCATTATTAGACTTAATTAGAGGGAAATTAGGAACACATTACAACAGACCTGTAGTGTAAACTAAAATGAAATCAAATATCTGCTTACTTTAGAAACACCGTCTTTGATTGGTCCTGTACAATTGGCAGTTTCCAAGACCGACTCCTACTTCTTTGAACAAATCACATTATCTGCCTACAGTAGAGACAGTCATGTGCAGTCAGCCATAGACAAAATATTTCTAACTCTATAATTTTGGCCTTCACTTGCTGAATCTGCTTCACATATTACTATTAAATTGGAAAGTAGCAAATATGTGATTTCACTTTAGTTTACAGTACAGTTCTGTTGTAATGTGTCTAATAAAGGGTCTAATACTGTTTAATAAAGAACATTTTATTTCTAGTTTTTGTCTGAATTGATACAAAGAACAGCTTTGTGCACTGTTAGATGTATGCTGTGCAATTACGTTATAACTGCTGTCTAATAAAGAACATATTCATTATTTTTTCTAATTTGATAAAAAGTACAGCTCGTTACCTCTAATTAGTGCACTATAAAATAAAGTTCACTCCATTTTTGCATCACAATTTTCACTTTCACTGCAAAACAAACAAACAAACAAGCAAGCAAACAAACAAAAAACTATTAAAATCCTGCTAATGTGACATTTGTTGGGGTCTGTACCAAACAACCATGTTTTCTTACATCTGGAGAACAAGATTTGCAGGCCAGGAGATCTCAGTACTGTATTTTGTTATAATGCTGTTTGGTCACACATTTTTCCTACATCAAAAAATAGAAGCCTCTACAATTTGGATATCGCACTTGGCCATATTGCGATTCTGTTAATATTTTCATTAATTGTGCAGCTCTAATATAAAAAATATGCCTCTGTGGCTGCAGCTAAACACTGCTCCAAAGGAATCATGCTACTTTTTAAATGTGGAACGACACATGGCCATCGGCGTTTCAACAAGAAATATATATATAGACTTAACTGGGCAATGCAGACACAAATTACAGCCTTTGCATGTTGTTGGTTCCAAATTTAAATTGATTTGTTTCCAGCAAATATTCTTTCACTTGACAGCATCTCTTCCTCCCTAAAGGAAGAGTACAGCAAATCTGCGAGACCATCAATGTGTTTTAGACTAAACAGAAAAACAGACTGCAAATGCAAATTACAAAGAAAGCATCTAAAAAACAAAATGTATTTTTCTGTAACCCATTTCAAGGATCTAATGCTGTGAGATGATGCACAAGAGAGCTAATAATCAACAAAGAATCTTAGTCTGGATAATTAATGAAATCTTGAAACAAGACCGGCATTAAAATCATGCAATTTTTTAAAATGCAGCTCGAAAAACAAAAGGCACTGTAGAGGAGAAGAAATGCCTCTCAAGGCTGACTTAAAAAAATAAAGACGACTACTTCTGAATCCAAATGTCAGCCACGTCTAAATAAATAACATTATGTCTATCTGCAGAATTACAGCTCCCCGTGTAATTCATTCTTCTCAAGTCTCTTTCTTCACAAATAAGCTGAAATCACCGTCTAACTGTGCATCTAGTGGATTAGACCTGTGAAGGCTATAAGCACAGTGATAATTACACTCGTTATCCACTATGTGAGGATGCTCTCTGCTAGGCTGGTCTCATCTGTTCCTCCTTGCTGAACATGACTGTTATATACGTGTCTACTCATTTATTCAGGCTGATGATTCATACATGTGTTAATCATGTATTGGATGAATCAAGGTAAGGATTCAGTGCCTGGTTGCAGAAAACCACTTAGGCTAAGTTTTCACTTAAATTTTCATCTAAGTGTGCCTTAGGAAAAAATTAGTTAGTCTCTGTTTTTCTTTTTCCTTTTCTCTTTGTTGTCCATTTTGGAGAAGTTAGTGAACACAGGCCTAACTAAGTGTGTTAGCTAAGCTAGTGAACAGTAATGCTGACAGTAATGCTGTCTAGTAAAATCAAAGAATGATGTGAGTTTAGTGTAACCATGGTAACTGAGGTGCACAGGTGCTATAATATGACAGCAACTGCTATGAAATTCTTGGTCTTAGTCTGGACAGCGGCACCCCAGAGTCAAAAATACATTTTTTTCACCTGGCCTGTAGTTCTGTATAACCATGTAGATTTTTTTAGTGTGTATAATTTTGAGCAACCGTGTCATGACTTGGAAAGAGAGGCTGATTTTGAATTTTTCGCATGTATTTTTTTTGGTGCTTTGATCACCACAGGATTTGTGCCATTTTGTCCCATTATATTGGAGAGAAGGCAGAAATCTCTACACTGATGTCTCCAAAACTGCAACTCATACCAAAAAAAAAGAAAAAAAATCTAGATGGATAAATAGCACAGCAGGCCAGGGGAAAAATATGTATTTTTGATTTGGGGGTGAACTGTGCCTTTAAAGGACAAACTTAAACATACAATATGTAAATTCTGCCGCTCAGGGTCTCTCTCACATTAAAACAATGACAGAAAATGTAGTTTGATGACATTGTGAAGTAGCATGTGATCATAATAGTTGTTGTCATTTCATTGTTAAACAACCACCATAGCTGATGAAAATCTATGTGACATGACTCAGGTAGACATAATGTTCATGAATGAGGTAATGTATTTAAGTCTTATTCATGTTACGTTTAGTCACATTTGCCTGCTTCTGTCCTCACATTCTAATGTATCCGTCATTTTCCTGAATGTTATAGCAACTAGCATCTAGCTAACAGAAAACACTCCGTTTCCTTGAATAAATTATGGATCTCTCTGCATTTGAACAAAGTTGGAAACATTTGGGATAATGTAAGTTCACAACTTAACAAATGTATAACACAATTATGTCTAGCACTTTTAGACATTTTAATGTGAAAGTGTTACATATTGTAGCTTTAAGTTTGACACTTCAGGTGGTTTATGCAACTGGGCACAGATGTATTTGAGCAATTGTCTTTGCTTGGCGTGTGTGTGTATGGTCTTAGAGACAAATGATAGGAAGCACTCAGTTCATCTTGGGGGACTTCAGAGGCATGTGTGTGAGTACACAACAGAGCCGCAGTGCCACTTGTGATTGGAAACAACAGCCCATCATCCCAAAGGCTCTGGCGTGGTGAACTTCGGCCTTGAGGGGGGCCCTCTCCGGGGTCCGACAGTTGGGGCTGTCTGTGCCACGGTGTTCTGTCTGCGACAGGTAACGAGTCAGAGAAAAGGAGGCAGAGACGACTCTGTTGCCAAAGAACAGGACTGATAGAGGTGTGAGTGGGGTCACGTCGCTGTAGCGTCTCTCATCAAGAGAAAAAAGGAGGAATTCTTTCTCTCTCAAAGTCTCTGCAAACAGCGTTCACAGGCCACAATGCAATTTCTGTCACAGCACCCCAAGAGTTGAAATTACACACTTTCTCCTTGTGGGGCAGGAGAAAGAGAGTGGAGGGTGGGGTCTGGTCTAACAATAGCAGCTTGGACTGACATTAATCTCTTTAAGCTCATGGAGGTCAGTCTCCTTCTTTGCTATGGGGGAATGTCAAGCATCCCTGGACACCCCCTCTAATTCCATTACTCGTTGCTCTGGCACTAATAATTCCACATCCATCCAGATAGGGTCCTGATGGGAGCGTCATGCATTTCTGCTTTTCCTTTGTCTTCCTCCTCCTGCTGTATTCCAGCGGGCCATGTTACTTACACTCACGCTTGACATCTAGTGATGTCTTTACATGGGAGATGTGTAACACAACCCCCTGATTCACTGAGGAAGATAACCTCTGTTTTAGGCAGGGAGAAGCTGCCACTGCCAGAGGTGTTGGATTTCCCTCTCCGCTATTTACCGAGCGTGGGAGATTTCTCCTGCGGTCAGCATGGCTGCAGAGCCCCAGTCCTATGTGCACAGCCAAACAGCCAGCGCTTGTACACACGGGCTTTCTCTACTTCTTTTCCTCTTTGTCTCACTCTGGGCTTTGTTCCTGCCTCCCTTACACTATATCTGATTTCATCTGTCTCTATCCCCTGCTTTCACCTTACACCTCCTTTTTCCCCATCCTGCTCTCCCTTGCTATCTCTCCCTCTGTCAGGGGGCTAATGTGGGACTGCAAATGAAGCAGCTTGACTTCCATCTCAGGCTACCGGGGATCGATATGTGTTGCTCAGTATCAGGCAGGACACTCTCTGCCTCTCCGATGTGCTCTCACAAGGGATAGTGGGGCAAGCAAATGAAACGCCCTCAACTCAGCACACGTAAACATGGCACATAGGCCGCCATAATTCAGCTTTTTATTGCCCATATTTACTACATAGCTTGAGCAGCAAACAATAACAAATGTACTAGCTGGTCTGACACAATGCCATGGCGGGGACCATGTCTCTTAAAGCAGACAGGTCTCTGAAATAAAAGCGGGGTCTGCGTACAGCGCAGAAGATAAAGAGATATGTGAACAAAGAGTGATAATAATAAATCACTTTCAGGATGAGGCTTTACTGTGAAGACTAATGGGCTCTGACATTGCTGTGTAAGCGGTCTAATTGCGGAAACAACAGAAGCACTGACATCTAAGAAAGGACCTGGGTGCTGTTACAAAAAGGCAGCCAAAATAAAGATGAATTGATGACTTCTAGATGCAAAAAAATGCAAAAAGGAAGCCACAGGAAGCCAAGCGCCACAGGACAAATAGGGTTGCCTGGGAGTTACCTGGACAGGTGGCCACACAGGCACTTTTCTGGACGTTCTGCCCCTCACAGGATGTGCCTCCATTCAGTGGCGTGGGGTTGGTGCAGCTCCGACTCCTCTTCTGCCAGCCACGCCCACACACGGCACTGCAGGACGACCAGGTGGTCCACGTGGACCAGCCGCCGTTGACTGTCAGACCAAGCGCCAGTGGGGATGGAGGGGTGGGGGGGTGGGGGTGGGGGTTGGAAGGAGGGAGGGATGGATGGATGAAGGAACAGAGCAGCCAGGATTACCCGACATGCACTAAGGAAAAGAGGTGTGTTGCGCTAGAATAATCGTGACTGCTGTTACACTCTTTGGTTCAGCGCTGCAAGGTGAACTAATGGAAGAGCAAGAGCAAAGGGGGCTGCGTCCTGTGTCCGAGTTGGAAATACAGCCAACTGCAGTGAAAACAAAATGGCTTCAACAGGGAGCAGAAAATAACATGACAGCTTGCCATCTTTGACCTTATCTCTGAGGAAGACAGTTGCTGCAAAGGAACTAGTGGACATTTTAAATATGCCTCTAAAATTTCACCAAGGTAATGCAAGACATTATAAACACCACCTATAATACAAAAATCACAAAAGAAACAAAGGCTTTCTCTTTTAAAACAATAAAAATGTCTTTATTGTCACAGCATGGTCATGTTGAACCTGAAAACAAACAAGCTCTAAGGTGTTTCAGCACACAAGCCTTTGTCAGGGAGTCAAACAGATCAAATAAAACAAAAGGCCTTTTTATAGTGGTCTTCCTCCAGGGCTGTAAAGGTAACCTCATTACCAGGGCCATGTGATGCCTACTGCGGATTACTGTCATCACCGCAAATTTTATTTTGAAGGGTCAATCTTATGGTGAGATCAACTCATGGATCTATCAATACATCGATGGATCAGCGCTGTCACGCACAAGTCACGAACACAGCCTCTGACTGGTTGACAGACTCAACTCAAGGCATCTTGGGATTGCCAGTGGGTGGCTCCCAAAAGACCCTGCAGCTGAAGTCTGGATTACAAAGCTTCTGAAAGGGATACGAATGTTAGCCTCTGCAACTCAGCCTACTTCAAAGCTAACCCCTCACTTTTCCAGCAGTTGGGAAATAACAGACAAGACTGTTCTTAGTCTTGACAAGCTGCAATATTTACTGACACACTGTAACCTCAACTGTATATTTACTGGCAGACTGACAGTTTTCTGCTCCACTATGGGCATCACTGTCACTCTCAGTCTGTTGCTCGCTTTCACTCATTTGTACGTTGCGCACACATTACACACTGCACTATTATTTAAAAGAGCTAGGCTATGCTTGTTACAGCATCATTTAATTAAGTCTAATAAAACGTAATTATTAAGGCAGTCGCGATAAACCGCTATCCATAAATCCATACCATCACAGTCCTATATTCCACCAGAAGGAATCTTCCACTTACACCCTACAGCCAACATGACCATGCTGTGACAATGAAGGCATTTTGATTGTTTTAAAAGAGTGCCTTGGAGTTTTTTTGTGATTTTTACACATGTATCCCTCTCGAAAGAGCACCTCAATCAAACTCAATTTGAGTCCAGGAAGGGCTCCTACCCAAACCTTTGTTAATTTCCACACTCATAATACAGCCACAATTTAATCTCTGTAAAGAAATACCATTTAAAGGAAAATGCTCATGGTCATAAAGCATACAAAACAACGCCTACTACTTGGAAATGCCAACAGGCTACTGAAAAATAAATATATCATGGCTGTTCCAGTAATTCAGATTATGTCCTTCACACATCCATCACTGATTTCACACCATTACATGTCATTCTTCAAACTCAAGTATTCTTTGAATTGTAGAAAACGGCCTTGTATAATTTAGCTCTCTTTTATATTTGAAGCTGAAAGTTCAGGCGGTTCAAAAGCTCTGCTCCTATTATTGCAGTTACTTGCTGAACCGAAGCCCACTTCTGAACCTTTCCCTGTCTATTGGCACGTAATTGTTGCTGTATCGCTCGATCATGGCAGGCGATTACATCAAATCACGCTGGTTTAATTCTAATCAGCTCCTTCCTGTATCTTCTGTGTTTGCCTCAGCTTACAAGATACCGAGATTCCTGATTTATTGACTTGAACAGCACTGTCGTTCCTTCTCTGTACATACTCCCCTCCTAATTTCCCCCCCTAACTCTCTCCTGTGCTTGTCGTGGCTGAATCATTTCCTTGCCCTCTCTATGCGATTGATTGCCCGCCACGGCGAGGTAAATTGCCAGGCAACTCGGCCCCTGATTACCTCTTAGCACAGAGTGCAGTCACACCAACCAGGCCTTGTTAAAATGCATCTCTGGCCCCCTGTTGAACCTGCTTTGAAAAGTAGTGGTTATTATGACTTGCTACAGCTAGCTTGATCAGCTAGCGTGGTGGACTGCGATGCTCTCAGGTAACTTTATTTTTCTTTTCTGCTACAGAGCAACATAAGTGAACAGCAGTGACAGGTCTTATTTTGAACAAGAGCATTTCTATTGTGAGCTGACCTCAATTAATACAGCAATAGTAATACATTTGTCAACTTGTCAAGCACATAGAGTGATGAGAAGAAATAAGATTGCACATGCAAGCACCCCAGCAATTTGTTTGCAATTTGTCTGGTCTAAGAGTGAAAACTATTGTTTGACAATGCAAGGAAGGCAAACAATAAGAGTGTGAATGCTCTTGCCTCCACAGTCATTTCAAGTTCTTTCAACAACAAGCTAATCAATTATAATCAACAGTAAGAATAATTGTCCTTTTTCAGTTTTATGCTGGAGGCTTGGAGGAGTGTATGGTAATGTCTGTTTTGACTGCATGCTCCAAATGAACATATTTCATTTGAAACCGTTCACCATGAAAGTGCACATGCCTCAATTATCAGTCACATTAGAGATAGAGCACTATTTAAAAGTTTGAACCTCCTTCAGGGTCTGCACAGTTTGTTCAATTACAAAATGAGCCTAAAAGGAAACTACCTGATGTGCTCAGCCTAAAACACAACGATATCTTTTACTGTCTGTTTCATTTTTATTAGCAAATATTGATTTGATTATTACATTTATAAACTAAGTAAAAGTAAAAACACTGTACAAAGTCAACTCTAAAGTAACACATGCAGGTAGGGCTGCAAACTAATGATTATTTTCACTATCTGATAATCTGTTGATCATTTTCTCAATTAATCCATTAGTTGTTTGGTCCATAAAATGTCAGAAAATGGTGGAAAATGTTGATCTGTTTCCCAAAGACCAAAGGGACATCTTCAAATGTCTTGCTTTGTCCACAACACAAATCAGTTTACTGTCAGGGAAGACTTAAGAAACCAGAAAATATTCACATTGAGAAGGTTAAGTAAAAGATATTGGACATTTTCCCTCAAATGACTCAACAGGAATAACTGATTATCAGAATAGTTGGTGATGAATTTAAAGGGATAGTTTGGATTATTTGAAGTGGGGTTGTATAAGATAATTACTAATAGTCAGTGTATTACCTACAGCAGCTGTAGTCAGCACAGCCCAAATTTGGAGAGCTAGAGAGGGGCAACAGCACGAAGCGCTCTTTCCAAACAAACCAGACTCCATAAGCGGAGGACACAGGAGTTGCTGTTCTACCACTGCCTCGATCTATTAGGTTGTTTGTTGTTATTGTGTGATTTCTGTGCTTTAAAAGGATAGTTCAGATTCACCAAAGTCACACACCAACACAAACTAACAGATCACGAGCAGACCAGCAACTGCTGTGTTCTGTGAGGTACAATTTCCTATAGTCTGGTTGGTTTGGAGACAGTGATATTTGGCTTATATAATGACGATTTTCTGTCAGAGAAGACTGTTTGACAGCAAGTTAAGAGGTGAAAATTTTCTATATATAGCATACACTTAAACTGATATTGATTTTTTTTTTTTTTTTTGCTGATCCTATCCATAGCAGTACATTGTTTAGCTTCCTTGCTGATGCCCCTTTCTGCAAACTGGGGTCAAGCCAACTACCATCTACTGTAACTAATACAGTGACTATCAATAGGTACCTCAAATCCACTTCAAAATAACCCAAACTCTCTCTAGAGTTAGTTGACAACCTATCAAGTAATCGTTGCAGCGCTACATGCAGGCGTCTTCTCACTCTAGTTCATCTGTCCAATCAATAGATGTGTGTATTCTGGATATTATACAGAGAACAGTTTTTCCTTGCTACATAAAGGGTCTAAAGCCATCCATAAGTGACCCTTATGTTCCACTGTATGCCTGCATTTTCTGAAGTTGAATTCAACCTTCACCCTAAAGGCCACTGAGATTCTGTTGAGAGCTTTTGTTAGCTGAAAAGGCAGAGTAACTACAATCTTAAGTGGAAATTAATATTCAGGCCACAAGCTGAAAATGAGAACTGCATAAGATATTAAACTTTGATCAAATAATTGACAACCTGATTTCACAGGGGACTTGCATACTTCCAGTGCTTTTCATGTATTTCAATGTATTAACTTCATTAAAAATAACCACATTGTTCTTTTAAATTTAGTCTAATGAAAATATTGTACAGATCTCACACAAAAACCTTTAAGTAAACTCATTTAAAAATCATTTTATAGCAGAACAAATGCTACAAAACCTGAAGAGGCGTGCATACTCCTACATGGTGCATTTTCTTTACTGTTATGTTAGATATTATACTGACTTTACAGCACATCATAGTATTGTCTTCTTCTGGCAGCCTCAACAAGAGCAGACCCTGTGTCAGACCATACCAGATTCTACATGTCTTGTATGCATAAAGTTGCTTTCACGAGGCATTCCCATGTGACTTCCATTTCCTGCTTGCATGTACATGTACCATGAAGGCGGGAATGAAGTCAGGCTGTAACGTATGCAAAACCTTAGTAGTGCCAGTACCCGAGGAATCCCCTGTGATAGAAAACATGCTGTTGTTCTGCATTTTAATAAAGATCAGTCTGCTTATCAAGCCAAGTCATTATTTACAGTTTGCTGTTAATTCAATTTTTCTTTTCATATTGGATCCACTACAGAGAACGAGGAAGATGGCAGCCCTGCGATCAGAGACTGCCAGCTTTGGCCGAATGGCTGCCAGTAACATTTTAAGTTGTGCTAATTAATGTGCAGACACACTACTATCTCTTTATGTAGTTATTTATGGCAGTGTAATCCATTGCTCGCTGAAAAATAAAGCTGACTTAGGCAAGTTGTCACCATATGTCACATATGCATAACACTGCATGTTGTTATTATTAAACTACAGCGAAGAATCTGAATGTAATATTACAACCACCTGATAGAAGAAGTGCACCCAGGTACCGTTCATGCAAGAGACCATGCAGAGGATAAAAGGATAGTTTGGATTATTAAATGTGGGGTTGTGTAAGGTACTTATTGAGACTTAGTGCATTACACCTCCAGTAGATGCCAGTCCAGTTTGGAGAAGCGGAGAGGACTAGCTTGGAAGCTAAGCTATGAACTGCTGTGGACAGGGTCAGCAACAAAAAGAATTTAAATTTGTTAAAAAAAAAAAAAAAGTAGTTTAAATGTACACTGTATTTAGAAAATTTTCATCACTTTACTTTGCTGCCAGACAGCCTTTTCTGATGGGAAGGCAAAAATCACCCCCTCCAAACCAACCAAACTCCACAGGCAAAATCAGTAATTTTACCTTGCAGAACACAGGAGTTGCTGAATCTACCACTGCTTCAATCTATCAATTTTTGTTATCACGCGATTTCAGTGAACGTCAAACTATTCTTTTACAACACACAATATAACAAACAAGCAACCCAATCGAAGCAGTGGTAGACCAGCAGCTCCCATATTCTGTGACGTAAAATGACTGCCTATGGAGTTTGGTTGGTTTAGAAAGAGTGCTATTTGGCTAATAAATGAGCGGTTTCCCTTCAGAAAAGGCTGTCTGACGACAAGTACAGCGTGAAAATTCAATTAGCATATACTTAAAAACAGTCAACCTTAAAAAGCAATATCAGTTTAAGTGGCTAATATGCCTTTTGTTGCTGACCTTGTCGACAGCAGTACATTGCTTAGATTCTGTGCTGGTACTCTCAGCTTCTGCAAACTGAGTGTGTGCTGACCGCCATCTACTGTAGCTAATACACTGACTATGGATAAGTACCTCATACAACCCCACTTCAATTAATCCAGACTATCCCTTTAATGTGGCAACGCGGGATAAGAGAAGCAACATGCAGGCAGAACACGATTCATTTGAGCCGTTTTCATGTTTGGACATTCTGAAGCGGGGGGATCATTCGAGCTCAGACCTCTCATTAGCCTCTGCGTACTCAGCTCTGACACCTGTTGAAAGAAGTCATCACCTACCATAGACCAGGACCGTCGCAGAGGTGCTTTTGCGGCGAGCAACGATGTTTTTGGCCACACACGTGTAGTTGCCCGTGTCCGCCAGCCGGGCTTTTTTGATGACGAGATTATGATCAGCTGTGATGAAAAAATTGGGGTCGCTCACTGGGTTGAGAACATCCTCGTTTCTTTGCCACTCCACCTGAAAAATATGATTCATTGGCCAAAATTCACTGCAGTGAATAGACACTGTCTCCCCCTCCTCCCTCACATGCTGTTCTGACATACAGTGGATTAAAGATTTGTACATGGACAGGAAAAGCAGTGAGGTATTTCTGTTTTTGATGCAATCAAACAGACCAAAAGAAGAACAAACGTAGCTTAGTATGATACTGATACTGAGGTGGAATTAATTTATCTACATGCCCTACTGATTTGACTATTCTCTTTTTTGTGTGAGGAGTGCAGCTTTTATTTAGTAGCTGCTGGAGATCTGTGTAGCTGCTGGTGGTCTGTGAGTGAAACTGATCATGATTTGTGTAGTTTCTGTGCCCTCTCGCAGAAGCCCAAACTGATGTTATTCCTTTTTTGGTGTACTCTCAGATTGGTTCGCTTGTTTTCTTGCTCTCACTTGACCCTGCGCCGTCTCCTGAGTAGCTATGGTACGGCTGCATTGTTGTCGGTATTACTGCCAGTTGCGATGCCGCATATAATTGGGCTTTCTTCCTCTTGTATGCTATCCCTGTTTTCTCCCGTGGTGACTTCTGCTCTGATGTTCTTTTCTGTTGAACTGCAGTTGGCACCTTCCCTTCCTATTTCTCTGCAAACGGTCCCTATGCTGTTGAGCTGTGATTGGCTAGACTGCTTGCTCCTGGTCTCTGGGCTGTCTGAGTGGCTGGCCTAACCTCCTCTTGTGTTGCTATTAGAGCAGTTAGTGCCTATCTGGGACCAGGAGGATGCAGCAGACGAGGTGAAACAGCTGGCCCCAGTCTGGTCCTCTAAACACAGACACACCGCCGAGAGAAATGAAGGGAGGGCAAGAGAACAAGAGTGTGTGAGAGACACAGTACATGGAGAGATGGCAGAGAGATAGAGAATGAGAGTGAGGCAAATAGACCCATTAATTATGGATAGGCCTTTAGAGATGCCAAACGGGGAGTGAAGCCTCCAAGCCCATCCTGAGTGATGTGACGAGACGATGTGATATACAGCTTCTCAGAGATGTAAGGGAGATAATAAATCAATAATAGGGAATAATTAGAGGTGTAATTTATCCGTGCAGGGTTGTCTGTTCCCCGGTGGAGCTCATCCTGAGCTACTTTTTGCTCTTTGTCCTCCTGGTGAGGAAAGGGTAAAAGGATGCGAGATGTGCGCCTATAAATATCTTCTGTATCCGTGTCTCACCTCGGCTTGTGGCACTCCCTCGGGGGGATGGCAGCGCAGTAACACCTCCTGGTCCAATGCCACCTCCTTACCCTGCGGCTCCTCCTCAAAGTTCTTCCTCAGGTCTGAGGGAGAAAAATAAAGGATGGGGGGAAGCACAACCAATTAGGATATTTGTAAGACCTTTCAAAGAAATATTTCCTTAAGAAAAGTCAATTCCTGCACAAACTTGTCACCTCTGCACTGATTTACTAAAAGTACCAATCACAAGGACATTTCTCAAGACATAGCAATTATAGAGTGACATAGGGCTTAAATACAGCTCATAAATGTATGACAGTCGACGGCTGTGTTGGATGGGTGTCTATAGTCATATGCAAATCCTAAACTATCAAAATATTTAGCATCCACAGTACTCTTAATACTACTAATTGGGGCATAATGATAATACTGATAATAATAATGATAATAATAATAGTAATATCAACAACAAGAGTAAAAATATTTATTAGATTTAATTTATTTTTAATTAATCTATTCAACTTTATTATTATTATATTTATTATTATTTGTTTATTATTTATATATTACTATGTCCCCCCTATTTAGTGATATTAAGAGGTTGGTGGATGATAAATATTTTGATAGCTGAGGATTTTAAGTGAGTGAGCTGTTGCCTGTGACTAATGACACACCTCCTGCACAGCTGGATTATCATGCAATTATGGGCTGTATTTAAGCACTATGTCACTCTGATTGCTATGTCTTGAGAAAAGTTCTTGTGACCAAAACGTCTGCACTTTTTAAATAAATCAATACTGAGGTGATCGGTGTGTACAGAAATCAACTTTTTTTCTTTGAAATGATTTTTCGGGGGCTTTGACACCCTCTACCACAAAAGAGACCAAGCAAGTGGTGAGTGTGTTGCCTTCTGCTCATCTTAATGAAATACTTGTAGCCGCAAAACTTGGCCTGGTGACGTCTGTAAAATTCTCCCGCTCTTGAAACGTCCACCCATGGCCCCTCTGAGCATGTCGCACTCCAGTTGGCCCCTGAGCCACATGGGGGATCGGTGGCACCAACCATGTTGCTTATTACAGGCTGCCTGGCTGGTTCAGAGATGCTTGTCTGCTGCCAGAGGGGCCCGGCATCAAGCAAAAGCAATTGCATTACCCCCTCACTCCTCCCCTCCCACCCACTCTGCTCTCTCCAGCATCCGCCAGCCTCCAGCTTCCATCTGTATGAGGGCTTGGAGCAGCCACACGAAAACATAGCCCTGAGGCGCCTGGACAAGAGCTCCAGCAAGCCTGGCTTCACATTACATCTCATTGAATACTCTCACTGTTGCACCAAGTCCTGCTATATATCTGTCCTTAACCCACTATGGTATGCATTATGATGCCAGTTGGTAAAAACATTTTTTTAAATGTTTTTTTTTTTTTTTGTCATAAAATAGGCCAAGTAAAGATAATTTGAAGAAATATTTAAGAAATACATTTTAGGGTACACTTTGGGGCACATTACCTTGAAGCAACACCATACCATGATGATAAGCAATGAAAAAAGTTAGGGTTTAAAATTTGAACAGGTTTATTATAAAAGAAAATATTAAACTACCTCACCAGTTTAAAATTTATGCCATTTGAACTTAAAAAGCATTAAAAATTAACTCTTTTCATAAGTTTGTTTGTCTGGACGTTGCCTCCAGACAACACTGTACTGTTGTGGAACAGCCTATAGGAATTAATGTTTTTAACAGTTTTAGCATATTTCAGCAAACTTTACATCAACAATCTATCAAATCAAACTATCATATCCCTTATCAAAATGAGATAGTGACATTTAAATGTTTGTTTGCAACTCTTTTCTGTGTTGCTGGCATCTTTGGCTCAATGCATTTTAACCCTGTTTTATATCGGTTGAACAGTATATAAACCTAAATAAACAATAACAATGTCAGTGAGAATCCATAATGGCACAATGTTTCTTTAAGGCAAGATTTACATTCTAACAGTTTACATCACTTCATTGTCAATTAAAGTACATTATAATTAAACTTTACTTTTTCCTTGATTGTAAAAAGACAGAAAAAGACATTTTCAAACCATTTTTGTGGAGAGAGATGATGGAGCTGAACCACATAAGGAAGGCCACAAAAAAGGGATTCAACAGTCATGTGGCAAATTAAAACACTGCTGTAACTTTCCTCAGACGTCTGCCTCTTTTTTAAAGTATTGCACCATAATTGAAGATGTACTGTGTGAGAGTAAAACGCCAAAATGGGTATGTTACCAAGAAGCAACACTGTACAATAGAGGGTTAAAGCCAGGCTGTAAATTACACAGGTAAAGGGCTGTTTGTATCTGATGAGCGAGACAGGCTGCTGATAGCTGGCGGGTTGGTGCAGATTTGATGTGTTCACCCCGGGTTTTGACCCAGAGCAAAGCAACGTCTTATTGTGAGCCGGTGGTGAATTCCTTTAAACAGATGTTGAGCCTGTCCTGACCAATCATAGCGAGAGAAACATTAAGACAAGCGGAGAGTTTCACGACATTCAATTTAATTAAAGCCGATACAATGAGACTGGAGGAGACCGAAGATGTAACAGTCCTGGAAGGCTTAAATGTATGTGAGTGTGTATGTGTGCGCATGTATGAACCGGTGCACACGCATTCTCATTGAAGCATGTGTGTGTCCTTATCTTACATCTAACTGACTTTGTTGAGCTCTCAAACAAGGCTGGATAATGAATGTGTGTTTTCAAAACGTCTGGTGGTTTGGAGACAGCGCTGCATTCAGCTCTGTCTGGAATAATGCATATTTATGTGGGAATTAATAGGCAGAATGCTTTAAAATACTCAAATGTAAAATGGCTTCTTCTAATAAAGCTTTTGAGGCTGCGGCGAGGGATGTGTCTGTGTTCCCCAGACAGATTTATGATTGCTGCGCAGCAATAAATTTCAAATCTGTTTTTATTCCAGTTACTTTCATAGGGATCATTGCTGATATACTGTATCCAGTGAAAAATACGCTCATGAATACTCAAATTTAGTGTTCCACTTTTTTTTAAGACTGCCTTCAAGCAGGCGTATTACTCTCTGTTTCTCTGTGGCAGGGTCAGATATTTTCTTCTTATAAGTGGAATCGCAGGAAGATGATTTCACTAAATTGTAATCACAGTAAAACACTGATGCATCAGATCTGAGTGGCCTCTGGGCTAATTGTTAAATGAGAGTTCCTCCCCAACCACCCAAAGTGAAAAAAAAAAAAAAAATCATTCTGCCAATATCGTCTTATTACAAACTGACATGAAGCACCTTATTAGACAGCATGATCATTTTAAAGTGCACTCACAAGCAATCCTGATGTACGCTTTTTGGCTTTTCTGGGTTCCGGTGGTGCTCCAGGCGACACACTGACACCAGTACTCGTCAAGACCGAAGATCTTCTCCACCTGCTGTCTGGTGATGTCAATTGTCACCTGCATGACTGGCAGCGCTGTAAAGAAAAAACACAGGAGGAACCGTCAAAATGTTGAGCAGAGGAAGAGCTGAGCAGAGCCAAGCAGAGCTGAGCGAGCGCAGGTTTATCAGCTCCTTTTGGCGGCAGGCGAAGAATAAAATGACCGTAAATATTTCTCCAACAGAAGGAAAACAAACGAGCTGAACTGAATTCCTTAAGTGCATTTTGTACCTTGAACTAAACTGGCAAAGTAATTTAAAAAAAGCAGGGCAGAATAAACAAGCAGAGAACCATAATCATATATAAACAGAGTGCTTGTTAACTGAGGAAAATGAGAAGAGAGCCTCACAGCTATCCTTGGTGTAATTTGCAGGGCGTTAAAACAGCAACAGTTGGGAAGGAACAAGGAAGTGCTAAACAAACACTCTACTAACAAAAATACTCAGAACGACCTGCTTCTCTATTATTAAATCCAGAAAGGGGGGCAAGAGTTCACAATCTATGGAGCATTTCCACACAGTGTTTATAGGAGTGATGATACTCTAATGCAGGGCGAAACCAGCTGCGTTTCTCATGAAGAGAGTAAAGACAAACCTGTAAAGTAGAGCTGGCTGTGATACATACACATACATACATTGCGCCTTATAGCGAAACTTAAATTGAGAAAAAATGACAAAAATGAAAAAAAGAAAAAAAAAAAACGTCAAAATTTGTATTTTTGTACCTTCTTAATTATTAATGATGAATCAACTGATTAAGGAAAATGCACAACCAAATTAACAACCCTAATCCCAACATTTATGTCCAAATACCTCAATATCAATATTCGGACAGTTTTGCAGGAATGATTATTGGTGCTTTCAGAAAATATTAACAATGAGATTTCTGATAAATAATCAGTACTGAGGATACTGGGGCTGTCCTGAATGGCAAATTTTGGTCTTCGAAGCTTCAGTAGTAATCGACAGCAAGTTTTCGAAGCTGTGGTCGCATTCAGGTGGGGGGTAAATGGGACTCAACCACACGTCTCAGTTCAGCTGAGGTGTGAAATGAAGCGTGATGTTCACTCCTTCCCTGCTGTCAGCGGGAGGGATGTCAGACACTCAAATATTTCCACATTTTTAACAATGCAATTAAAAAGTGTTTGCCTTTATTACCGGAAAATACAACGGGTTTGACCGTGCTGGTCTAATTTTTTTTTTTTTACTAATTTTGCTGTTGAATACCATGGTAACTAACAAAGCTCTGAATCATTCAGTACAGACCTTGTGAATATAATAATAAAGTGGGTAAAGGCAAATTATAGAACCGCTAGAACAGTCGGGTAAGTTCAGAAAATCACACCAGTGTAATGCAGCCTTTAACACCAGGAAAACACAACACTTATGCTATATCACAATAGGGGCTGGGCAAAATGGCTTAAAAATAGAGATCAATAATTTTAGGCTATGCCATGATATACAATATATATATTTCAATATACACATTATCTATAACATACCACAAGTTCTCAACTAGTACAAACATATGATGATCTTAATATGGTGCACTGATGTTAATTAAAATACTCAATAGTATATGATAGAGCTGGGTGATGGGAAAAAAAAAAAAATCAAAAATCACAATTAGCTGCAATGAGTAATCGATGAGTTGTAAACTATTAAATTAATCTGCAACTGTTCTGATAATCTATGGATCTGCATTAGTAACTTTAAAGAAAAAAAAAGTCTGATTTCAGCTTTTAAATGTGAATATTTTCTAGTTTCTTTACTCCTCTATGACAGTAAACTAAATATTTTTGGTTTGCATTGGTCTCTAAAATGTCAGAAAAAGATGAAAAATAATTGGTTAATCAAAAAAACAATTGACAGATTAGTCAACAAAAATAATCATTAGTCGCAGCCCTGATCACGTCATTATTTTTGAACAGATATCTCATTTTTATCTCAACATTTATTGGTATTGCAATTGCTGTGATATTAACACAATGGGATTTTTGATAAATAATCACCACTAATATAGATATAATATGTACTTACATTGCCTAGTCCTAAAAAACAAAAGCAAAAATTGGGATGAAATCTATTGTGCTAAACCGTCCAAACGTACAGTGTTGTCAGTCCTATCTTTTTTGATGTTTGGAAAGCACTCTTTCATTTCATCTCCCTTTGACCTTTTATTTTGGGACCTGTAATCCAGGGGTATTTTTTTATATATATATATTGAGCGATGACCTTGATCTCGACCATGTGTCCTACTTTCTCTTCACTCTGATGAAGAGATTGCCATGTTTTCCCTTCAGCTTCCATCTCATCATTTTCTCTCCAGGGTCTTCAGGAGAAACAGACAGGTTTCGAACCTTTCATATGAACACAGAACAGAGCCACGGAGGACACATCCCAGAGACTGACGGAGTGGCACATACAGAGCTGTATATTTAAGTCCCAACGCAGAGCCGCTCTTCAACTGCCATTTACATAAAAGCACTTTGTGACACTCTCACACTCCCCTTACACACTTGATCCGTCTGCAATGATCACTTCCAGTTCCAGATTGAAGCTGTCTAAGTGGCACCTATCAGGCCATCAAACCTATACAACAATTACGTAAAGCACTTGCGCTGATACAAAGTATTCATCAAACCAGAAATGGGGGATTTTTGGTAAACAATTTGAAGCAAACTGCTCATGGATCTGTAGAGGCCTGTGTGAGTGCACGGTGGCCCTGCGGTGACACGAGCTGTCGGGGAGGAAAGCTGAGTGGCTCCGTTGCCGGTGGCCACACGGTGATAAGTAGCTGTTGGTCATTGGCAGACCCCCTCCTATGTATTAGCGTCTAAATGAGGCATATTTCGCGACATGCGATCACAGTAAATGTGACTACATGTGCAGTGAATCCATCCCTGAGGCGCCACTCTGAGCATCAACAAAACCCCGTGCTGTGTGCAAGATTTCAACAACATGATTGTGTACATGCTTCCCTCACAGAGAATTCAAAGTGGAGAAAATATTTGTTTGTTCATGTTGGTTTTAATAATTCAAAAACTGTCAAAAAAGTTGGAGTCATTTTGAAATAAAAGGCTGGACTGAAGGCTTCACTTTCATTTACTTACTTTCTCTTTCTCAATTCCAGCTCTTCTGTCAGTTATGTGTGTGTGTGTGTGGTGTGTGTGTGTGTGTGTGTGTGTGTGTCTGTGTGTTTGCAGTGAAAGTGTGTAGCACAGGCTGAGAGAGCACCTAAATGCTAAAACAAATGGCTAAAGTAACAAAATAGCCACCACAGAGAATGAACAAATGGAGCAGAAGAAATCATCCTTCTTTCTTCAAACCAACAGCACAGCAGTATTTGCTCCCCACCCCACCCACCATGTACCCAGGGTTCCTGCACATTTTCCATTTCAAAATTCCAGACTTTTGCAGACTCAAATTTCTAGTCTTCGCTGTAGATTTTTCAGACCATAATTGACATCTAGCTTTCTTTACCATTTTGAGTCCTTAGCAAACCAGGCTTTATATTTGGCATTGTCGAGCCAGCCCTCATAAAACTTGCATTTGTGGTCACACTGTGGTTGTGTCGTCCTACGCAGGAAGTTGGACAACGTTCTACAAACATCTCTTTCCAAAGAGGAAGTAAACCATTTGGTGCTACCACTGCTTGTATTATTTTCTCTTAACATATTGGATAAATAATATATTTTTGTTCCCCAATATTTTTTTGTCTTTTTTATAAATAAGAAACAAAAATGAGTAGAAAAAGTGAAATTCTCACAGCATCTGTACAGCTTCTTTTATTTACTGCGTCCATGAAAATGTTAATGAACACAACTATAATGGTATGGTTTCCTTACAAAGAAAAGACAGTCTGCTTACTTCTGTAATAATTTCATCGCTGCATAATTCAAAAACAGGGCTTTCCACAATGATATGGAGGAGCCAGCCAGTGGGGGGAAAAGTGGTCAGTTAGGTCGGTCCGGGGGCAAATTCTAATGCTAAGCTTCCATCATATACACTGATCTTAATTATTGTAAATTTTGAGTTTGAGCAATGAGTTTGCCTGCTTGATTGTAAACATGTAGTGAATTATTGTAACGGTGAATTGGGCTTCTTGAGTGTTTTAGCCCACACAGTCTGTGAGCGACTATTCGTGGCTGATCAGAACTTTTGTTATTAAAAATGATTAAAAAATGATTTGGGACATCTGACATTAGTTTGCAAAATTGGTCAAAGACAAAAAATACAAAAGCTTTCTAGGACATTTTTTAAAGATACTGTACAGCAATAATAAATGTGTGTTCTGTGTTTGTCACACCACAGAAACCACCCAGTTAAATCTGAATGATTAAAGAAAACTGCTAGCTATATAAAATTAGTTCTCAAAATCATGAAAAAAGAGCAGTTTTGTTTTGTTCTGTTCTGAAACACTGGAGGCATGTCTGCTCCGCTGTCTCACCACTACAACCTGAAAACAACCTGAAACATGGATGCTCTGTGTAGCAGCATTATTGGCCTTGTTCAGACATGATTGAGCCACCAGAGCCAGTGGACAGTGACAGGATGGTGTTTTTTTTTTTCTTTTGTGTCGGGTTGTTCAAACTGAAGTGAGCTGAAGTGAATTGCTGGGCTGATTTCGACTGAGTCCCTGTTGGGGGACCATGGCTCTGGCATGTCACCAAGCCATGTTTCAGGTCTGCCCAAAAAATCCTGAACACAGAAGTCATGAGCAACAATTTACCGTTTAACTCTAGAATTCAGTAATACATAATTCTCAGTATTCACATGTTTTTAGCAAATATGTTCTAACATGTATAATGTGTTTAGAAGAAAAACTCCTCCTTTTACTCATGACACATGCCTTTTACTTTGACACACTGCCTGCGCTGGCTGCCTGCTCCAAAAGCCATGAAAAATGCTCTGCTTGTATAATTAGTTTACCCTTAGAAATTCTGAATTTTATATTTCAGAAAACAGCATCTGGGCAATAGCAGAGAAATACAAATACTTATATTTGACCTGCAAATTACTAAAATCAAATTCCATACTGCATATGGACTCTCCCCTTATACAACAGAAACAACATTCATATTCTCTGCATACACCATCCAAGGACAACAGAAATTCCTGCAGTTACATTTGTATATTCTAAACAAAGAGTCAGCCACAGCAGAGAGAGAAAATAATGAAATTAAGTCTTTGTTACATCCACACTTTTATTTGCAGCACATACAGCAACGTGGAATTTATACCCTGTGCACAAGGGAGGGAGCTGGGAGGGGGAATTGTTTTATTTTGTTGCTTTTTTTTACTGTTTTATACGCATGTGCTTGCTATTATGTGTTAGTCAGATGCAGTGTGGAGGACAAAAACAAAGAAAATCAATCTGTAAGCGTGCCCCTGAACCTGAAAGTTAAATGAAACTAAATTCTGAGAAACTGTTAACAGCCTTGACAGCCCTGATTCAGACTGGGCTCACAGCGCTTTACGTGCGCAAAATGACTTAAAAAAAAATATTTGAATACATACATTTGAAATTTGGCTATAAGCCGTGTTGGGTGCGTTGTATAATGGCTCTACTTACAGTAGAAACTCGTTTGATTAATGCAAACCTTCCTCTTTCTTTAAGCTAGAGGGTGAAAGGAATAAAGATCAGTATGGAGATGCAAAGCATGAACAATGGCAACCTGAGGTGAGAAATCCAAAGAGGAGCAATTTGAAGCTCTGCTTGCCAGGGTAATTGCATTCTGTTTCCTTATCTCTTCCTGTCTCCATAATTACCTGCTTTCTGTGTCTGACACCTTCCAGTAACACTGCTGTGAGTCACTCTGTCCAATTTCACTCCAATTAATAAGTAGGACAAAATAATCTCATCACTTTGGGAACAAAATGGGACTGTAATTTTATAGCAGTTTATAATGATTGGACAGTCTGCTATTTACTGTTGTTTTCCAAAGTCCTCTCCACTGGGATGACGAGTAAAACTAAACTTTATGAGCATCACTCAAAGATGACTGATACAACAGCTACACTATTGATTCGTGGAAAGCTGTGCCTTTCTGGAAACGGGGCACTGACACACTTATGACTCAATTATATCAATATTGATTTATAATAGTATGCTCAGCAGCCTCCAAGGTGTTAGGAATTAAAAAGAGAGAAGGAGGGAATTTACCCTTCTTTTTCCTGCAAGATACTGAGCACACACTTAACATTCCTGTTAAACGATAATTAAAACATGACATGATTCCCTCAGCCTTCGGTTTGATCTGCAGCCCATTTATAAATGAGCTCATATCCCAAACCTCAGTGAAATTACTGTGAATTTTAAGGGGTGATTATGTGATTGACACCGTATGAATCCTGGGCTTACAGCTGGAACCCTGGTGAGCTTATTTTTATTGCAGTGCAATGGGGCAACTTACTCAGCTACTTACCCATAATATTTGGCAAATACACATCTCCACACTTTGCAATGCTGCACTGAAATGGAGACAGACAGTGTAGGAAGTGATTCTGGAAAAAGATAGTTGATTGTCAAGTGTCATTCCCAGGTTGTCAAATACACAGATTTTAGGAATGAGACCCCACAAACAACTATCTTTCTCCAGAATCACTTCCTGCACCTTTAACCTGTAACTGCTGTCTGGTATCAGTGAGCCAAAAATGTGTAATGCATACTTATTACCCCTATCTTACCAACATGTGATTGGCCAAAGTCTCCTGTCACTGGCAAGATTTTCTACAGCCTAAAAACAGAGCCAAGAGGAGGAGCAGAAGTCTAGCTTTTTTTTTTAGACCACTTGCATTATATTGTGCTTAAATTGACAGTTCACCCCAGAATCAAAAACACCTCTTTTCCCCCTGGCCTGTAGTGCTATTTATCTATCTATATTGTTTCAGTGTGAGATTTTGGCAATAGGGATGTCTGCCTTCTCTTCAATATAATGGAACTAGATGACACTCAGCTTGTGGTACTCAAGGTGTCAAAAAAAGAAAAAAACAGAACTACTTTAGAATCTACCGGAACAACTCTTTCTATTAGGAAATAAATAGTTCCTACATGAAACTGCTCACAAAAATGTAAAGAAGTCATGATTTTTGGAACCAGATGCTGGTTTTCTCCCTGCAACTCATACCAAAAAAATAAATTAATTAAAAAAATTTACATCAGCCCTTGTATAAATATTAAGTAAACAAAAGGTTGTCTGTTTGTCTATTTAAAGTGGTCAACACAGACAGTTCAGGAACAAGTATGTGATTTTACAGAATTGGTTTAGTTATGATTTTTATTTACTTACACTTTATAGAGGGTTAGTCAACAGCTTAAGTGCTACCATCATGTTCAAATATCCCTGAAATTAAACCAAGCAGAATTTATGGATTATTATCACTGCCAATATCAGCCACAAGGTTACAGTCACCCTGTACTATTTTAATAGTACAGTAACAATATAGTAATCCTACACTTGGCTAACAGACACTAAATGTGTGTTCACTCTTTCATGACAAAGTAAAGTGGTGTTAAACTTATGTTGAACTGTTATAAATATGTGACAGGAACACGTTTGTGAATGTAGGTTTGGATGAGCCACATGGACCAGAAAACACATACAGCATTAGTGTGAAAGGGATATGTCCTGTAAGAATGGAGCTTTGGTTCCAGAAGAGGGGACAACATTTAAGTCCTTAAAAAAAAGAAAAAAAATATTTAAGTAAACTGCCACTTTTATGCCATGTAAACACGGTTATGCTATGTAACCTCCTGCATTATTTATGCAATTATTTACTTAATCCTCTTAGTACCTTGTGGAACAGTGTCACAACAAGCTCACTGCATTGTTCTCCGTCCTTGGCAACATGTTGTGTCCTCTCCCCGAGTTAAGTTTATCTTGGCCAGCTCACCCGTCAGTTCTGCACCAGGTCATTTTATTAAAAGGAGTAAAAGCAAATATGTGATATATTTGCTGTACTAAACCATAGAATTGCCATGATATGTCAGAGATTAAGGAAACATGCTAAACTGAAATACTGGCTTCTTCTACAACAATGCTACAGACAGCATGTTGTTGAAATTTTCGTTACAGTGTGGTATCTGATTTTGTTTTAACCTATTCATTTTAAATTAACAAAATTAACTTAGAATTATGTTAAATGTTCACCGAATGAGTTAGTGTCTGTTTATGGGTCTTCAGATATCAATAATCTCTTAAAAGGAAGAGACTTTTCTAATGATTAAATTGATCAATATGTTAACAGAGTCTGTGAAGACACTGAACTCCAGCTCTAGAGTGTGCATATTCAGAGCAGTGAGTTTTTGTATTCAGGATAACATTAGCCGATTAACTTGTGATTAACTTATTGTCAAAGTATAATGTTGCATTCATATTGCACTTGTGTAGGTTCAGCATCCCTGCGGCCTGCAGGCGACCTGCCTAAGGTTTGAGTCTGGGGAGGAGGAGGCGACGGGAGACAACTCTCCAATATTTTGAATTTGGACTGCAGCACCCATTTGAAATGCTCGCTGTGTTACATATTTCTCCTTTAATGCTCTAACCCTATTTAAAATTATGTTTCCCCGATAGAGAGCTGATACCTTATGATAAATACAGTAGCATGTCTACCCTAAGTATAGGCTGAAGAGCACTGTCCTTTGTTTGATGGGAAATTCTACCATCTTTTCTGGAGAATATTGTCCACAAAACAAGTGCAGTTGCTAGTATACTCCCAACAATCACGAGCAGTTAGACAATAGGGTGGTTGCTATGTTGCCTGAGAGCCAAAACCAAGGTGGAAAAATAAAAATAAAAAACTACAAATCACTCACTGCTGCTTGTAAAATTTAACTGTTGTAAGTGTGCAGTAATAATTGAAGACTGGACAATCAGTAGACAATGTTTAAAGAGATTTTAGTGAGTAAATCAAACTGACTGAAACTATAAAAGTCTGAATGAAAATTGTGTCCTGAGATTTAGTTCACATACACAGCTGTGTTAATCTGTGACAGAGGGAAGGCAGACCTTGTATCTAAAAGGAGAATCCGTAAAAGCATCCTGGCTGTGGACTCAGGCTCAGAGACGTGAAAGCAAACACACTGTTCTGCCTCGAGACTTTCCGAGTTTCAACAAATGAAACGGAAGGAATAAAAAAGACTGGAAGAGATGCAGAGTGGCTGAGTTCATGAATTAACTGACCTTACTATGGTATGATGGAGCTCCAGGCGATGAAATACAATACAAGCTATTACTAGTTCCACTGGGACACACACACACAGAGGACACGCCAACATTTACTGCGCTGTGCTTTATTCTAATCTGTGGCAAAGACAAGATTACTTACACATGCACCCCATTCAAACATGGGAAAAGAACAGTAACGCTTCACAAAAGGGAAGAAGTCACACTGTGAGAGACAAGAGTACAGATGTCTTTGTATGTGTGTGTGTGTGTGCATGTGTGCGGGTAGGATGAATTTCCCCCTGAGCCAACAGGGGCTCAACACACACAGGGCAAACATCATTGGACTCAATCCCAGGAGAGTCGATATTGGGCTTGTCTGAGTACGGGACTTTATTTTTTTCTCTCTCACTCTTGTTTTCGCAGGCTGTGACCTCAATTCCATAGGGGTCATTTGCTTATCAAAGGCAAGGACTGGAACTCGCAGGTCCTGAGTGTGTGTTCATTGAAACCAAGGAAATTCAATTAGGCGGCATCCCTACTGTGTGTGAGGCTGGGATTCATCAGTGGATCTAGGAGGATTAGGGTTGGGTGACTCTACATCAGGGGATTGCACCATTTCAAGGGAGAGAGTTCACAATGGTTGAGGGGAGACATCACAGATGAACGCTTTTAAGAATGCACTGTCTGCACATCCCGGCAACCGGCCAAAAGCGTGCTTTAAGTGTTTCATTTCCTCCCGCGGTTCTTCTTTGTACCGAATGGCATCAGTGTCATCACCAGCACCACAAGTGTCCAGGGCTTCTTTTCAAGGAACCAACAATGTGCTCTTCCTCCTCAGACCAATTACTTTACCTTTTCTGCATGAAAGAGATCCTGACACCAAGCCAGGATGTCAAAACACAACTTTTTGGAGCTATACAGCCTGTTGAAAACATCCGTACATAGCAGGGCTGTTGCAGTCAGCATAAATTTGAAATACTGTGCTTATCACAAGCCATCCTCAGGGGATGACAAGTATTTACAGTAGAATTAGTGGACAGAGCCAGCATAGTGCCGCCCACTGGTTTGTAGATGACTGTTTTGACAATTTTTGCTTCAAGTTTGGTATTTGGCATTATGTGAAGCTGGTAGGTGACGTATTGTGACCTGGGTGGTGCTTGGCTTTAGCTAGTTTATTCAGTAGGAAAAAGTGGCGTCCTGCCACCTTGTTATCTTTCTCAAATTAAACACAGTATAGAAAAACACTTGAAATTAGCGCCTGAATCCATAAACTCAACAGAAAACTGTTTACTGAGGTCATACATCAAGTGAGCAGTAGGCTCATTTTGCCATAAGAGTGCATACAATCAGGTATCTTTTTGCTGCCAGTGGAGTCGCCCCCTGCTGGCATTACAAAGAATGCAGATTTAAGGCACTTCCACATTGATTTAACTTTTCACACCCAGAAGCTCCGTCCACTTCTTCCTCTACCGTCTATGACGGCAAGTACTGCAAAAAAAAGCAATATTCATATTTTTGGCTTCTTTTCTTAGAACCCTCTTGTTTTCTACTTCAGTGCATGTTAAAAGAATGAATCAGTGCTTTGACAGGCTAGATGAGGGCCAGTAACAGTTCAAGCTGAAGGACGGATCAATACCGGCTGTCTCTGACCCAATTACAAACTTGAACACTGTAGGTGAAGGGCGTTTTATGTTGTTTCAGTGTTTATTTCGTGGGTTAACTTGTTAAACTTGCCATTAGCATGTTGGCTAATGTGGCTGCTATCACAGGCTGGGAAGATGTTGAATTAATTTTGTAATATTGAGAGACAGTCATTAGGAACAACAAGAGTAGTAATGCTTAAAAGTTGGTTTGCTGCAAAACCAGACAGTGTTCAGTGACTTTTTCTGCAACAGCACTGTTTGTAGGATGTTTATTAAAAAAAAAAAAGAAAACAAAAATATGTTTACTGTGGACTTTTTTCTTTTTGCCATTGTATTGAAAGAGGTATCAAGTATCGTTTTTTGTATTAACATTGTATCAGAATTCATAATTCTGGTATCCACTGATAATGTTACACAGCACTACAGCACCAAATTACATAGTTTATCATAAATTAAGTAATATGCAAAAACAAAAAAGCTGCCAGTGCTGCATATCGCACTGTTAAGTCAACTTAACAAAAAAAAACAAACAAAAAAAAAAAACAGGGGAAACTATCACCGTGACAACCCTAGTACACAACAAACTGTACAGTATTTCCATAAATAATCCAAAGTTGACCCTCGGTCACAGAGCCAAGGGCATAACTGCTTTATCATTGAGTCTCCAGACTTTCATTACCATGTAAAGCAGTGCAGTGATGGGTGGCCCATGCTACCTGACGTGAAGACCTGAGAATGGCAGGTGGCACCATAAGCGTCTGTCTTCAAACAAGGATAACGTGGCCTTCTGAGTGAAGCATGGCTCTATTAAAAGCCTGAGAGATGGGAACAGGGGAGGGTGGAGGGAGGCAAACAGAAGAGTTCACAGGGAATACAGTAGTCAGGCCTCCCATTCAGGGATGCTTGTGAGGTTGCGACTCGAGTCAGTGGGACAGCGTTCTGGGTCAAGGCTCTGCCTCCGGTTATGACCAGCTTTCCAAGAGCTTCTTTTGATTGAGCTGTCCATTTTCCACAATGAATGCACGCTGCAAGGCCCCCGCTGATGCTCTGAATGTCGTTACAGATTATTCATGGCTGACAAACAGGCGAGCAGGTAGAGCTCCAATCAATCCGGCTAGGTTCAGTCCAATGCCACTCCAAGGAGACTCAGGTGGAGCCTCCACAGTGAGGGAAGAGTAAATGGTGCAGGACAGAAGAAACAATGATGAAAGTCATGGACTAACACGCCTGTTTTGAAAATCTCTTACTAAGTGACTGGAAGTGCAGCTTTCTTTCACCCTTTGATGAGCCCACCCAGATATTATTTTTTCATTATTAACTTCTACCAAATGGTACCATCAGGGTGCAAAATTAAAGTTCTCTGTCCACAGGCCTAATGGCTGGTAAATTTTCAAATTTTCCCAGCCACTCAATAGATTACCATTGTGTTGTTGTCTGGTGAAAAACAAATCTACCATCCATTTGCATATTTTACCAGCACTTGGCTGGTAGCTGGGGATAATTTTTTTGCCCTAGGTATCACTAAATGGTACATGCATTTTTTATTTAGAATCTCTTCACTGCCTACAGTACTGTGTAGGATCATATAATGTACATATAACATAACGATGAAGCATTTTAAAAAGATGAATAAATAAAATGTACAGAACAGCAGCACATTTTTAACAGAACTAGAGCAGACTCGCTCATGTGTGTGGTGGAATCTGTACAGATTGTCTTCTTGTGATTTTCTACAAATCATTGCTGAGCTGTATTCAAACACGGAAAACAGGGAATTTCCTGCATGCTTGAATCTGGGTATACACTTTTGGCAGGAGCTGCGCTGCCCCCAATAATCAATCAAGTAGCCAACATCCCCCAACTGTTATTGTAATTAAATTATTACCAGTATTAGCAGTGCCCCTCGCCTACCTAATCATGATTGTAAATTAAACACATCTATAAAAATGTGCAAAAATCATATTGATACAATAATTTCAACAAACATGCAATGGAATAATAGATCAGATTTATCATAATGACAACAGTTTATGATACAATTTAATGTCAATGGTAAGTTCTTGGCAGAGCATGTTTTTAAAAAAATATTCTGAAGTCATACATGAGAGCAGCCATATGTCATGTCCCTGACTTAAGAACGACCACACCCCTCTTTGAGTAAAAACACTCATTGAAATAACTAGTGGCACCATGCCTAAAAGCTGCTGTGTTGCATTTTGCATGTCAATCAATAATAAAAAGCAAAAAGAAAAACAAAAACTGGTTTACAGGTTTCTTTATTTCCCCAAAGAGCGACGCACAGTAAAAGAAGATATCTATGGCTTCAGGCCTTCCACAGAGAGAATGAAAATTGTGAACTGTGGGACCAAGTCCAATCAATACGTGTACGTTTGTGCCAAACACTTAATCACAGGTTAGGTAATAATGTTACTGAGTGCCTGCAGACCAAAGCAAATCAGAAAATACTTGTAGTGCTGGTGTAACTTAAGGGTTTAAGTTTCTACAATGAAAAAAAAAAGGCCCTACCATAAAATTTTAGACTAGAGTTTGGTATTACAGTCTGTTCAGTCCAAAGAAAAAGTGACTCATGTCAGAAATGCATTACCTGGAGATTCAATACCGTGGTGGAATATGTTGGACTCGTCCATTTTGATAAAAGCAGAATGAAAACAAACTCATCAACCCCTTGCTCTTCAATTTCTTTCTATATAATGCACTGATTGTTGAACGGCAACAGGATAATTATTTGCCTGGGTTTATTCTTTTATGCTATTAAAACAGCAACAAAAAAACAACAACAACAAAAAAAAACATAACAGAATTTGCACTTACTTCCTGTCAAATTGAAGGGGCAGGGGGTGGGGTAGGGTGGGGTAGGGTAGGGTAGGGTAGGGTAGTGGACAGATGGGCTGCTTTCATCTATCACATTTTACGGGTTCGAAACTAAACAAAATTTAAAAAAAAAAAAAAAAAAAAAAAAAAAGAAAAGGTGATTTTTCTGCCATTAAGGAAGTCTTCCTGAAAAGGCGTGGTTCTGAAAACCTGGAAGTTTTGGGAGCCCTAACAAATGTCAATAAAGTACTAGAGATGGTTTAATCAGCTTAAGGTGAGTACTTTTCAAAAAAGATATAACAATTCAAAATTTACTCCGTAGAGAAGTAAACAGTTTATTCAGGCGCCAGATGTGCACAACATGTGACATAATGGATACAATTTTGAGTGACATTGTTTGAGCACAGTAGTAATAAAGAATAATGATGCACACACTTTGCATGCCTCAGAAGAGTGAGATCTTCACTCTGCAAGAAATTTCACTGCCATATTTATCACTGACACAACACCATGCTAAGTGTGCACAGGATTTCACAACAATGCACCGTGCAGTACACATAAATGATGCTCAAATTGTGTTTTTAGTTGCACAGGTGTTCACAGGTTTGCAACGTGATAATGAATTGATGCACAAAACTTTAGAATAGCTTTTTACCGTGCTTTTGCCATACAACACATGCCACACGTTAATCTTAGGTTTCCATTTATACATTTCACATTCACATCTGGTCGCCAGCCGCCACAGAAAGGCCTCAGCTGATCATATCAAATGGACATTAATTCAAAGCAATGGATTTTTCTATTTACACTGTCCCTCCATAATTAGTTAGCCTAACCTTTCCTTAATAGCATACACGCGCACGCACGCACAGAAGCAGTGCTGTGATTTACCACAGTGCCCTTACCAAAGTGCCCTGGTTGTAATTACTCTCCATCCAATATCCTGACCCTGATGATTGGCAAGAGCAGAATGTTCTATATGCCACAGTCTTGAGGCTGGGAGTGACTGGGACCTGTTCCTTTATCTCCCACACACACCTTGTCCTACCTCAGATGAGAACACGTCGGAGGTGAAGGCCCTGAGCACTTTGCTTCTGCTTCCATTACATTCTGCAGAGTGGGAGGATCTGATAGAACGTTACCCACATGAAAGCCCTGATAATTTGCTCAGGCTAACATGTTTCTCTCCCCCTTGTCTGACATGGCCTTGGGCGCTGAAGTAAATAAGGAAAACTGCTTCAGGTAAGTCAGCCCGGCTCCCATCTGGTTGCCGAGTGCTCTGTGCCATACAAATTGCATTAGGGTTTTTCCCCTCCCTACTCACGATCGGTTGGTGCCTCTTGGGCCTTTGACCGGCAGTGTTGTCTGAGTTAGGAGGCAGAGGTTTTTGGTAATCCAATGAAGGTGTGTGGGCGAATGTAAATATTCAGCACAACAACAAACAGCATTCAGTAAACAGCCTGGGGGAACACAGAGGCTACGAAAGTCTTTCTACAAAAGTCAACAATTTTTTTCTACATTTTCCAAGTACTTTGACACACTGAAATTCACATTTGTCCTTATAATAACAAACAATATGTGTGGATAATGACTCACATTGTAACTAAATGAACATAATGTTTGTATAAGTATGAATGCTTTAATTAGGACTAATTAGCTCTTTAATCAACATGTTTTATAGAGCACTATAAATGGTATCTATTTCAAACAATATGGTATTACACAAACAAATGTCCAATCTACAAGTCTATTTCTCTTTCAATTTGTGACCAATTTAATTAACAGTATGTTCATTATATGTTGTTTGATATGCGCATTTATGAAAACTTCATGAAAGCTTTCTGAGCATATTTGATTCTTTTTCTTCATTCAGGTTTAATATATACGTATATTTTACTCTATCTGTGCTTTTTATTCATAATTATTTATAATTATTAAAAATACTGGTGAAAGTGTACTGTTTCAGTGCCCTGATATCATTTTGGACAATAAATATATCAATATTGGATTTTTTTTTTTTTACTCCCTACTATCAGTATTGGCCCCAAAAATCCAGTATTGATCAGGTTCTAAACTGGTTTAATTAATAACCTGTTCATGAGGTGTTTATATTTGTGTCAGTCTAAATATATCATGTTGGTAGGAAAAATCCTTGTTCATGATCAGGTGACAATATTTAGATTCCTTGCACCAGAAATATTTAACTGAAACAATGATTAATTCATACAAAATGCACAGAGATTGTCTTGCAAAATGCAAGACAATCTCACAGAATCTGAGAATATTTTAGCAAGTACCTTTCATTAACACATTAAATTCTTGTGCTTGCTAAAAATTTACATCATTTAGCACTTAAGCAATTCTTCTTGTATTACCAGTAATGGCGGAAGAAAGGCCAAAAACCAAGGTTGATGAAAAAAATCACTGTTTTGTCTGCCTTGTTTACAGATTTTTAGCAATTAGCATGTTAGCTATGAACAAGTAAATACAAAAGTACTTTAGCACTTTTTGCATTTTCAGTTTCACAGCTGTTGTGCGGTCGATGTCAAATGTAGAGTCAGATGTGTCTTCATGCTTTATGAGGCTTTCATGTTTTGTGACTGTTTAGCAGTGGGTCAAACACTTCTCATACCTTTGTGATGTTCTTACGTGAACCAATGGACTGTGCCCAAGACACATTTAACCTTCGCAACAATAAAGTTTACACTACTCTACGAGAAACCTCTAGATAGTCAGTGTCAACATTGTGCTGTGATGTAGATGCAGACTCAATCTTTCCTGAGGATGTGTAGGACAAAGTAACATCCTCAAGTCTTACCTACCACCCCTGCATCGTGACACAGAAGTGGCTCTCCAGCGGACAACAGTGTCTGAAATAGGACATACTACAGTAGGTAGTGCCACATAAAGCACAGTAGTATTTTATGTTAGAAGTGGTAGAATGGCTGAATCTTAAAACAATAATATCTGGAAGAGGTTCACAGGCTCAATTAGTAATCTGTTTAAATCCCCCACTTGCCCCAGCAGTCATTTGTGATGTTGAATCTATGTGGTTCTCATTCCGTTCTGGACATTTTTTTTTTTTTTAAATTTTTTTTTTTTTGGCATTTCGCTTTATTTAGTTAGTTACAGTTGAGCAGCCAAATTGTCCCTACCAGCCTGACAGATTGCACAGCAGTCAATAATTGCAGACCACAATACAGTTCTCTGAAAGGACAATGAATAATTATTGTGGTCATTTTTAAAGATATTGAACATTTTCAAAATATTGTCAATCAGGAGCTTCAATACAAAATCATCTGTATCAGACTTCTATCTTAAAATGATGTTGGTGGAAACGTGCTGCTAAGGCAGGTTATGACTTTACCTTCTTTTTCATTAGTATCCACTTCAGTTTGTGTTGTGTGGTGATGCAGCATTACTACGTAGGAGTGGAAATGATCCAAAGTCTTTTTTTAATAATAAAGAAGTAAAATACTACATTGTTCAGTTTCAAAAAACATAAATGTTTTGTGGATTTGTAGATCCACTGTAGTCTGTGTATTGTGATGGCAGTGGACTGAATATGAAAATTGTTGAAACTGCAGTTTTTCTTAAGACATCTCAGGCTGTTCATCTTTTTTGTAAATATGTAGATGGTTAATTGTGAACGTTTTCAGAATGTATGTGTATCTATTTATTCAAAATTTGGAGGTATTGTCATTTATAGGTTATTATGCAGGGGTTGTACTGGTCCAGCCCACTATAGATCAAACTGGGCAGCATGTGGCCCATGAGCTAAAAAGAGCTCGACACCCAGCAGTAGAGAGTGACAGGAAAGGTAGGGAAAGAGAGGATGGCATGCAGCAAAGGGGTCAGAGCTGGATTTGAACTCAGCCCACTGTGGTAAGGATGTGGTACACGCTCTACCCGATGAGATACTGGAGTACCCTGTGGACTGTGTTGTTGAGTCCAGAATCAACTACAATGTAACGCATGAGGGGATGAAGTGCTGCAGACTGAACACGGATTGAGCCTTTAAATATTCATTTCTTTGTTCAGTGTGACCGTATTCATTATTAATACAGTGGATGCAAGACAGAGAATTGTGGACTTTATAAATAACCTGATGCAGAAAACTGAGAACGTAGAATACAGTGTGCACCCCTGAGCTTGATATGAGAGGTACCAGGTGTTGGGATGTTGGTGTTAGAGTAATAAAACACAAATGCAGTCAAGATTATGAACTGAGAACCAGATATTACTGATGATATAAAAGTTTGATTATAAAACAAACATATGATGTTCCAAACAAAGGACAGCAATTGATTTCCATTACATTTTCCTTTACTTATTTAATCTGACAATTATTTTCTTGATTAATTTATCAAGTCTATGTGAGAATGTGAGAAAATGTTTCCTAGAGCTCCAGATGACAAATTTAAATTACTTCTTACATCCAACCAATAATCTAAAACCTTTAGGTACTCAGTATACCAACATATAAGATAAAGAAAAGCAGCACATTTGAGAAGCTATAACCAGCAAATATTTGGCATTTTCCATTAAGTGACTCAATTGAATTTAAGACACAGACTACCTTAGAGGGGAGTGGACTGTAACAGAACGAAAACACTCAGTTGACACCAGCAACATGGCAAAACTAGTTTCCTAAATGCAGCTTTTTATTCACTTGTCAAACATGCCCAGTGATTGGGTACTGAAAAGAAAGTCTCGGCCATTTGACTGCTTTTTAAATACATGTTGCTTTGAGATCGCTTGAAAGACAGAAGAAAGAAAAAACAACAAATATCTTCAGAAAAACACACTCTTGGATTGAAACAACGTGAATGAATTATTAACTTGAATCGCATAAAATCCTCAAGATTGCGTCCTGATGACTCCCAGACCAGGACTGCTGCTCTTGTTGTCAGTACGCCTCATCGAACACCCGCTCCGATCAAAAGGTTTTCTCAAACATGTGCCGCCACATTGCCTCTGCATTTTCTTTCTTGTGTGTTTGTGGTGGACGTGTTTGACCACACGACACTGAATGCAGAAGTGTTATATGTGGGCAGGAGCGTGTTGATAATTGACTTAGGTTTTTATTCCCTGAAACATGAGGCGGAACACATTTGCCTGCTTGTTTTTCACTCTGTCACCCACCTGACCCAAAGTCCAGCAGGCTGCATATACACAGTCCATCCACCGTATGCTTACTTGAGACTGTAGGAAATTCTGAATGTACAATTTAGACTAAACTGGGTTAGATGCCTGATATAAAAGCAGCATCCCACTTTCACTTTAGGTCTACTAGTGAAAAATAATACACTTTACTTTACAATGCAGTTTTATTATAATGTATCTCTAATTACCCTCTAATAAGGGTCTAATAAAGGGTATAATACGGTCTAATAAAGAACATATTTTTCATTTTTGTCTAATTGACACAATGTACGGCTTGTTCTGTCTCATCATGTACTGTATAATAAAGTGTGACAGCTCACCTCTTATTTGTGATGCTTCCAGAGAAAATGGTCTGCGCACCATCTTTTCATACCTTACACAGCTCTTGACGAGGAGATTGAAGCTATTCTTCTTCCCTCACTACATAAAATAGTCTTTTCACTATGCCACCACCACTATCCCATACCCAGGACACCCTGCAGCTTCTAGTTTAAAAAGAGGAAAGCAGTGAGTTGATGTTTGTTCCAGGAGTGTGTAAAATACCTATACTGAAAGTCTCCTTGGGGCCAAAACACAAAAGCATTAACTGTCAGCCACTGAGCTCCTCTGCCTATCAAAAATCTCCATGGACTATTTAGCTGTCAGCTCCCTCACTACACCTCCCAGCTCCACTATTTTTAAACGAATTTGAGCGGAGCAGGTGCTGATTGACACGGCAAACTCCCACTCTGTCTCAGTCTGTCAGCAGAACACTCGCGACTTTCATTTCCAGGGGAGGTGGAGGTAAGTTGAGAGATAAAAATTATATCACAGTAAAAAAAAAAAAAAAAAAAAAAAGGAAAATGAGAAAAATATCAAAGTTCATTGGCTATCATCAAAATAGCAAAGGCTGCGAAGAAGTTTACCGGCTCTTCTCCGCTCCATTCTCAATCCCTTTACCGTGTTAAAATGGTACATTTTGAGGCACATTGTGCAATCCAAGCACATTTGCAACTTTGGCCTCTATTTGCTCAGCACAAGGCCAGCACAAGTGGCCTGGGTAATGCATGTGCTGCATTTCATTGCTGCATACAGACCACATTTTATACAGATGTCTCGGTTAGGGCACAAAAAGCTTAGAACTACGGTTAGACGGATCTGAGCAAATATTTCCATGTAGCTCTGAGGACCAAGCTGCTCTTCACAAAAGGTACACAGACTTCTGTGTGCCAGTGGAAATGTAGTTGAAAATGCATTTTTTACTTGCGCATTTAGAAAATTTATCATTCCTACTGCAAAGCAAATATACTGAACACTATGCAGCAGAAAAGAACCAACAATCTATTATTTAAAAGTGAATTCAACATGATCACACAGACTTTAAAAAAAGCTTTTGTTGCACATACAATGCCATGGACAGCACGCAAAATTCAAATGCGAGCTTGAAGGACTGTATTGATAACTTGCCTGTCTTTACCAGACCGGGTAAATAAATAACTTCAACTGTTATGAACGAAAGAACCTCTAAGACTGCTGAATCTATTCCAACTTCCAGCAAGGGCACAGCTTTTGTGAGGCTGACAAAATACAAAATTACTTTGGAGGAAGCCAGGCGCGCGGCTGACGCGGGATATGTTTTGGTGGGAGGACAAAGGCTGCGCGCGTGGGAGATTGGAACGCCGGCGTTGTTGTTTGACAAATGGTAATTATCATTCACTTTTGTTCCACTAATTGCAGTTAATTTTGAAATTCATAATTTCTGCATGTCAAGACCGAACTTCAGAGGAACAGATCCTACATACTCCAAATTTCCCAAATAAAAATACAACTTGCACAAAGTGGAAGAAGTGTGGCCTTTGTGTGAGTCTTAATCGGCGAGATCAATCAGCACAGCTGGTTCGTTTTTAATTCTGCCTGCCTCACTTTTACTCCCACTGCTCCAAAACACACTTGCAGTTGTCTCAAGGCCAGACAAACACCGGCTTCAATTAAATCCACTTTGACTCCCTTCACACTCCGAGGTGTGTTGCTTTGAGAAAGGTCTACCTCACACACACACATGCAGACACACACACTCGGACACAGACACTGTGCGGCTGACCTGCCTGAGAAGCCTAATAGAACACACTGGCAGATGTGTCACGGGAACAATTCACCTTGCCATCTGTTTTTCAGTGCTTCATCGCCAAATCCTTCCCTCTCTGTCCCACAATCAAGGACAGAATGAAATACAAGTCCCATTATGTGGAAGCAGCTAATAATGCATTATCAATTAGTCCCCTTGGCTACTGATCGATGCTTAGCAGGTGGTACAAGGCCATTTTGTTCATTTAGGACTATATTGTCCTCTTCCCCCTGATTCTCTTATTTCCTTCTGTTCATTAGATCCCGGCTCCAGGCCTATCAGGTTTTGCTTAAATTGCAGCAGGACTGTTCTTCAATATTCCATTAAAGATCATGTTTAATCACTGTTGTGCGGCCCCAGCGCCATTAAGACGACTCTGTCCCGAATTCACCTGAATTTTGATGACAACAGCGTGACAGCGAGCTGCTTGCTGCTTTCACATTTCACTAAATGTCATTCATGTTAAGGAACCTCCTGTAAAGGTAAAGGGTATTTATCTGCATCCATGTTGTTGACCTATACAGGACTGAGAGAGGACAAAAAAAATGTGTAATACAGCGACAGGGAGGAAGGAGGTGGGAGCTGGTGTGAGAGAGGTGATTGGCTGCTATAATACCACAGATAAGTATTCAGGTATTAAAATAAAGGTTACAGATCATTTCAGCTAAGCCTGGCTTATCTTCCCCCTTAGATCAGAAATTAAATATGTCATCACATTACAATCCAGGATCTAGTCAATCAGAAAATACATATTTTATACAAATGAATCCTGGCTGGTTTGCAGATGGTTTGCAGGGGTTAGCCCTGTGGTGCCGTCACATGTTATTAGTTATATGCAGAAAGTGGGAGATGGTTTTAAGAGATTTACTGACTACGTCATAGGTGGTATTTAGACTTCAAAGGATTGACAGAGGACAGGAGCTGATGCTGATAAAGCTGCGGGTTATAGAAAGCGGTTATATTCCCTTACATGGGTTTGAAATGATATGTGGAGTTATATTAAAGAGTTTATTAATATGATTTACATGATTCCACCGTAAACTTTTCATCAAGTAGAAGGCAAATGTGTAGCATTTGATTATTTTCACCACCGTCTTCTGTTTTCATTGTAGGCACCTTGTCGACATCCGGTTCAATCAACAAAGAAAATATAATCTCTCCCCATCTTTATAAGGCAGTTGCCGAGGTTTATTGAAATAGGAATGTGAAATGCATGTATTTTCCACCTGAGAGGGTTTGCTGCAGGGGTGACAATGCGACGCGTGGATCAAAATCGTTTCCATCAATGCTGGCAGATGAAATGCAAACACAATCAAATCAGCCTGGCCCATACAACAATCCTCCGCTCAAATGCCAATCTCCCTTCTCCTCATCATGTGTCTGATGAGAAATCATAGTGTGGGAGAATCTCCTAATCTATGCAAACACACTGTCAGCATTGATTTGTTCAGAGAGGATATGTCTTTATTAGGACTCGCCAGACGTCTCTCCATTTCTCCAGTCCTTATAAAGGATGACCTGGGAGAGACAGCGAGCCGGCCGGGGCTTTGGAAGCCGTCACAGCCATAACAATTGAGATAAGTTACTGAGGACAGGTAATGAGAACCGATAGACTCGAGGATGGATCGATATCAGACATTGATACCAGGAGAGGAAGGACAAATTGTGACATCTCTTTCCATTTCCATGTTCAAAGGAGCTTTTGAGTCAAGTGGCCCTGTGTGTATGTGTGAGTGTGTAGGGATACTGATGCGTATGTGTGCACTGTAAAAATAAACAATTTGTTTTTAAAGGAGAAATTTGTAATAAATTTACTTTAATAAATCATACAATACGTCAGAGATTCAAGAAACATGCTGAGTTGAAATACTAACTTATTTGACAACAATGCTACAACTGAAGTGTCCGATTGAGTAAATGTGTGTTTACGAGTTGTAAGAAATCATTAATAATCTAACTAGATGTATGTAACGGTTAAACTGAGCAGTATGTTAACGGAGTCTGGCAAGCAGTAAGGCAGGCAGTGACTGAACTCCAACTCCAAATGTTTTCAGAGCAGTGGGCTTCTATTTTCAGGATAACGGGCTTAGCTTTACATTGACAGACAAATGACAGTTATAAACAGCTGATCAACTCACAGTGTAGGACTTGTCCTTGCTTATTATTGTCAATTTACAATGTTACACTTGTCGTGCTTTCCTGCAGTGTTCCTGCCGCCTGCCTGAGCTTTCTTAAGTCTGTGGAGGACGGCAGTACTCATTTTTGAAATGTGCAATTGTTACATATTGCTCCTTTAACTTTAACTTAACATGTTTGGCCTGCCTTAAAATTTGAAGTTGACAAAATTGGAAAAGACAAGTTTTTATAATTTTGTAACGATTCAAAACAAATGAACCTTTCTATTCAAACTTGATATTAATTCAGTTGTACATGTTCAATATGCTTAAGATATTAAGTTGAATTGACAACTGTTCAGTCATACTGACAAACATTACAAACAAATTTGATTTCCTTTTCTCAGTTTGAAGAGTCTGTTCTTCATTTCACACAAAGAACTTGGAGCTGCAGCTGCTTCTGTTGGAGCTACTTTGTTCCAGCATTGGCACAAAGACAATATGTGAAACTGCTTCCAATGAATTTTTATTACATTTCAAGTGTAAGGGGGTAGGGACTAAATTTAATACTAACCTTCATCATGGTTCACACTTTTTTCATTATTCTGAAAACAACCAACCATGACTCTTATTGTGAACCTTACTGTGTACTAGAGACTAGGGTTGCAAATTTTGTGCATCTTCTTTAACTGTTTGTTGAAATCATTACTAACCAATAGTTGATGTTAATTATGATACAAAATCCACAGGGATTTGCTCTCATTTTTCTTCTCATTTTCGTTTTTTCTTTCTAATATTTTTTGTCATTTTAAGTTGAAGTTAAAGTTTTCTTATTCAACAAATGGCTCTGCCAGATAAAACAGTGTCAAATGAGGTGCAGTTACTTCCACTTCTAGACTATTGATTTATTGCTGATGAATACATTTTTAATTGGTTAAATTCTTAGTGGATATTAATCAAAATAAGTATCAACATCTCCATTTGGGACACACAGGACATTATCATATAGGTTTTCTTCAAACTATAAAAAGGAGGGTCTCAGAGTTTTCACTCACACAACACTGTGAAGTCTGCTAATGATCATGTTTCTTTAGAAATGTAAATTAATGAGTTGACTGAACTCACACATTCTTTCAAATCATCATTTCAAGACAAAAGACTTCAAGTTAGATGTACTTATGCTTAGAAGTTCTGAAGTGTCCTCACAATAAATACTAGAATTTTAAGTTTAATTAACTTCAACAAATAATACTTGTATATTTACATTAAGTTAATGAAATTCTTTTTACAGTGTGTGTACAGGGATTATAGCGTGTGTGTATGTGTGTGTGTGTGTGTTTGGGGGTCCAAAGCGTACAAAGGTGGTGTCAGTAACTCAAACTGTAACTGTGCAGCACACAGTGAGCAGGAGCAGCTCTTTTGTCTTCCATGCACTGAATCAGTTTCAATAAACAGACCTGTCTGATGAGGGCAGAGGTCACGTCTGCTGTAGACGGTTATCCACATGTCATGTTTTCTACCTCCCGAGCTTCGACTACTGAGCCGTCTGACTGAAACATGTCTGCACTTCAAACCTGGGTCAGTTATTAATTTAAAACCTCCCAGTTACTTTGACGTTTGTCTGAGTCCGCTGGGAGGGAACATGGATGGAGCTTGCTGAATATTGCCTCTGCTGTGCTGGGCCAGAACAGACCAGGTGATCTCTGAAAGCAGCCACATTTCTGATAGCATTTCAATTCAGTTCTGCGGCATGACGGTGAAGGGATTATTGATTATGGTTTGTGCCCTCTTTGATCAGTTTGTTTTCCCCATTTGATATCCTTCTTTAGTAATGAAAACATGCACAGAAGTCATTAGGATGGTTGGAATCCCTCGACATTCGCAGCACAGATATCACAGACGAAAGGTTGCTTCAAGAGCGTTGGTGATCCGGCGTGCATTCAGAAACAGGCAGTCTGGTTTGACTTTCAACTTAGGTTGCAGACAGAAGTATCCAAATCTGTTTCCAACGCAGGGATTTATCAGATATAGCATTTTTCTTATATCATTCAGGTAATAAAAATCATCACAATAAGTACAGGGGAGCCGAGGGAGCTTGGCTCTTCTTAAAGGGACAGTTCACTCCAAAATCAAAAATACATTTATGAAGTTCATGATATTGCTCTGCTACACTTCGATGGTGATGGCAAGAACAGCATGCATGTTAGTGTCTTTATTACTGTAAAGTGAATTAGTGATGAATCATCCTCACACATGAATCATACATCAATAATTGCCTAGTTTTATGCATCATCCATGATCAAGAAGACGCAGAAAAACAGAAATACAAGGCAAAAAATAGCACTGTCAATATTTTAGAGACCACCCAAAATTTCCCAAATCATGTTTTCAGAGTAATTCATGTCGTTTTTTTAAATGAGACAGCCCACCCCAAAATCAAAAACACTTATTTTTCTTATGTGTATAAATACTGACAATATGCTATTTTTGCCATGCATTTCAGTTTTTCTTCTTCATCATCATGGATGATGCATAAAATTAGGCTATTATTGATGTATGATTCAAGAGGGTGGTGATTCATCACTAATTCACTTCACAGCAATAAAGACACCAGCATGCATGCTATTCTTGTCATCACCATTGAGGCGTGGCAGCGCAATATCATAAACTTCACTCACTTTCACTCAAAGATCAGGAAAAAAACTTTCTTAGTCAATCCGTGCACCATTAATTTCTCTGTTTTGTAGTCAGCTAACAGATGTCATGTCAGATATCATTCTGCGATGTTTGGATTTGATACCTGTGAGGAAGTTTGATATGGTCATTAAATGATTATTACACTGTATATCCTTATTAAAAAAGTGAGCTCCCCAGAGAGCCATGGTATAGTTTACACACTGCAATTACTTTTAAGAATCATCATCAGGGAAAATCACATTGCACTGTTCATATTTTAATTGTAGAGGAACTCAACTTATTCATATTGCTTTACAGCTAAGAGTGGGTACAATTATCTATCATTATTTTATTTTGTAGTATAGATGTGTTGTGATTTAGGTTACTCTCTTAAGAACAAAACAGATTTGAGCTTAGTTAAAGCTGCTACAAGGAACTTTCATATTTTGTTGATTTTGGAGACCCCTGTGGACAAAAGTGGTACTGTTTCCACCATAATAACCACAAAATATTCATTTGAAAAATAACATTTTCTAAACATTTTCTGCTCCTTTTAAGTGGCTAACATACTACTCATCTCTGATTTCACATACAATCTGACACAGTGACGGGCATTCAGAATAACCATATAGAAATAACCATCTTCTCGCGGATGGTCTTGTTTGTTTATGTAGGTAATAAAATAAATTTAGACTGTTTCACAACCAGTTAAAAACTCCCTGTAGTAGCTACCTAACAAATCAAAGTACTTTATCACATTAATGCAAAAATAATACAAATTTAAGTCCAGTGTTGCCACAAAGCAGTCATGCTTAGTGATTTGTTAAAGGTCAGTGTGTAAGATTTTATATTCTATTGGCAGAATATAGTAGAAATAAAATATAATATTTATAAATGTTTTCATTAGTGTGTAATCACCTGAAAATAAGAATTGCTGTGTTTTCGTTGCCTTAGAAAGAGCTGTTTGTATCTACAAAGGGCACAAGTCCTCTTCCGTGCAAAGCTAAATGTCAACATTAACTTTTTTTAGACTTAATTTTAAAATTATTTTCAGTTTTCAGTCACAGTTTGATTGGGTTTATGCAAGAAAACTAAATTGGTTAGGTTTAGGAAAAGATTTGATTTGGTTTGGGCTAAAATAGACCCTTTCACAACATTAGCGAGCCTTTCTAGAACTGACCGTCAGGGGAACGAGTACAAAACAATCACAACACAGTAGAAGTAGCCAATCACAGCACAGTAGGCCAGGACTCACCAGAACAGTGTTGGAAATCTGATATACAAATTTATATTGTCTAAAGATATATCATCGTATTGCTCAGCCCTATCTGAAGAAAAGAGAAGGTTATTTCTATCTAATAGATTCAGCTAAATCTAACCCTCTTCTGCTCCATGCTATGGCTGTGATTCATCTTTATCTTTGATACTGTAAGCATCTTGAAGTGGGTAAAAGAGCTTCTCTGCATGCTGCTCCCTCTGCCTAAAACCCTCTGCAGTTACTGTAGATCTAAAATTGCTAAATTTGGCCTCGTTGTGTATTCAAATCGTTGCTGCAGAAACCCGGTGCTCTCTCTCCTGGCTGCTGATGTTTTGGGGTATTTTGGAATCTCTCTGTTTGTCTCAGTTATTGACTTTAGTTATTTTTATGGTTTTAGACAACTGTTGGGTTGATTTATGTTTTGATTTTGGAAAAAAAAGAAGATTGTTGTATTACAATAGTTATTCATGATTTTAGACTCGCATTTCTGCTTTGTGGCTTTCCTCAATTATTTAAAAGGTTAACTATAAATAAATATTTCTTAAAACTGACATGTTTAATTGATGGTTAACAAGCAATGTTATGGGTAGAGAAAATCCTGCAGCTCCAGGCTTTGTGAAACCTTTTCAAAAGCAATTAGACAAACTACGAAGCACTAATAGAGCTAACAGCAAGACTGTTCTTTGTCAATGAAAAATTAATTCTCACACAAGAAAACAGCAAGCTAACAGCCTAAATATACAGAATGTTTACATTTCTGTGAGACTATATGGTTAATACACTGTACACCGATAATATATTAATGATATTTTGAGGGATCAGTCATCTGCATCTTAATGCCTAATCAAACTATGCATGCTTCATTGTTGAGGGGCCACTCGTCCATCAAACAGTGAGAGACAGATTATCATGTTGAACAGAGAATAAATGTGAACACCGTCTCCAGCAGTGACTCTTGACTCTGATGTGCCTTCATGCCATTTCCATTATTTTATTGTTGGAATTAAGAGCATTAACTCTATCTGCAGCTCCACTTTCATTTACATAACAAAGGAACAAGGATCCTTGATGAGAATTCCAATCAGGTTGAACACGCCAGCCAATGAAACTGAGGCTGAAACCTCGGGAGCTTTTTGACGGCTGTTGGCCGGTCACATGGGTGCACAGTATTTCCATCTTTTGTCCTTGTTACCCCTTAAATGTGCAGTATATTTCCCCCCCCAAAATTAAGTAACTGTTATTTTCTAAAGCATCTAGGATAAAATAACACAATTTCTTCTTCTTCTTTTATTTTAATATTACCTATTTTACAATTAATATTATGTATCTCCTGGGATATATTGCCCATTTAGAGTATAAATTTAACCGTTTCCCACCCTTTTTTTAAAAATAGTTTGTGTGTGAACTTATAAAACATTTTATGAACAATTAATCAGCTAATTTCTTTCATGTTTTGCATACAAACTTAAGACGTGAAAAAAACTGAATAACAGTTAGTCACAGGTTTTGAATGCTGGAAACCAATCTAATCTTTGAATAAATAATGAGCTACTAACATTTATAAACAAAACATCTCTTTCTTGTTTTTATACTACCATCTTCCCTGTGGTTCCCCTACAATAGACAATATCCTATCAGCAATGGAAGCTGAGGAAACAGGAAAAAGTCGGCATTTTAACTAGAGACAATGTAAAAATACGCATACCCTGGTGAATTAATCTGTAATACACATTTAAGAGTAAAATAAAGAGTAATCAGTTATTATATACCCTTATGTGGAAAATATACTGTCAAGGATACAGATATTTAATGATTGATTATCAAAGCTGTGAAAATGCAGTTCATTATTTTTTAACGAGAACATATGAAATCATCCCTAAAAAATATTTTTTTAAAACAAAATCACCAAAAAATATAACAAACATAGTGTAACATCACGGTATAACAGCTTTTTGTATCAAAAATCCAAAATGGCAGCGTACATAAAGAAATGATGAGCATATTTTTGAATGTTGGCATGAAGTCACACAAAAGTGAGTCAGTGATTCTCATGATATAAAGAGCACCCACTTGATGCCCCCTTTTCACAGCCTGTTAAACGACTGTATCCCTCAGGATACAGAAACCATTTAAGAGTTTATTTTAATGGAGGAAACAACCATGGATTCTGCTTGGTGTGAAGCATGGGGAAAAACAACTACTCTGAATCAGGTAGGAGAAAAGTTTCTCTTAGAGGAATGGGTTATTTTGAGAAGGTGATTTTTCACTGTTACACCCGGTATAAATTGTCAATCAATTTTTGTCAACTTGGGCATGTCTCCAAACTCCTCTGTCCTCCCTCCTCAAGGCATGATGTTGATATCAGGCAGCTTCTGGTGTGACAGAAGTCCTGGTTGCTTGGCAACAGGTACGAGTTTAGAGTCCGGTGTGACTGTGACGACCAGGGTGAGAGGACGGCCTGACAAGTCTGTGCTGCGCGCACACACACACACACTCACCACAGTTGTATGTGTGTGCCTCACATGTTTCTTGCAGGAAAGGGGGATTAGAGGGAGCCATCAGTAAACTCCTCAGGGCAGTGCTGACATTAAACAGCACAAGTGTTTGAGAGATCGATGTGGGTACCTTGGAGCAGCCATACCTCTGGACAACCATGTGTCCTTTTTAACTGCACAGCACCACATATGATACATTCATCATCAAAGGCAGCGGGAGCACGGAGTGATGTGGAGGAGCTGCGAGGAGGCCTTGGAACTTCACAGCGTTTCTAAAGACGGAGCCCCCTTCGCTGCTGCAGGGGTCCGCGGTGCCCCAGCATGACAGATTTGTTTCATAGACAAATAAATGCTGACTATAACAGCTAATAACCACATGGCAAATGGTCCATCATCATTAAATGTTTGGCAGAGCAGCGTGTTGCACTGGTAATGTGATGTTCCCATAAACCCAGTCGCAGTTTATGGGGCACATCGTGTTCTTGACAAAACTTGCTGTTGACAAAATGCGATTCATATTCACCAAATCAAAGTCAAGCAGCCGACTCTGCAATGTCTCCCACTGTGAGCTGCATGAAATCCAGAAATAACATGTGTATCATAGAATCTGTGTGTTTACGTGCACCCAAATAACCAGGTTAAATCAGAGTTTACATGCACTGTAGTAACCTGTATTTTCACGACAGTGAGAGGACAGGCAGGGAGAGCTTTATGTCTGAATTTTAAAAATGGTCGATGTTCAGCAGTGAAAACAGACTTATTTAGACTAGAGACCTCTTTGTGTTGGTTTCAGTTTGCTCTGCTGTCACACCCGTCTTAGGTCTTTTGCCATGCACATGTGTAATTGTGGGAAAAAAAGGTTATTAGAAACCCAGTTACTCGTCTACGTGGCAGAGAAATCAGCCCTCTCCAGAATAAATCCTACATACACTACAAAGCTAGTTGGAGATAGCCAGGCTTTCTTTGTGTTGGCTGGCTTAACAAACCTAAAAAACCCCTATCAGAGATAACTGGTATCATGATGGTGGTTGGCTCTGCGCGGGTTCCCACAAAAAGAGGCATTTAGTGCATCATTTGACTCTTCTTCTGCAGAAAATGGACCAAACACATGCTGTCCATTTCAGTCCAGAGGAACAGATATGAAGAATATGAAAACATTATTATGCCATAAAACAACACTGTTGCTGCAAATAAAGCAAGAGAGGAACACAGGCAGAAAATTAATTAACACTTAAAATGTAATGAACTTTACAGATTGAATATTATCAGTATTCTATTAGCTGCAATACCAGCAGCGCAAAAAAGACTTGGCAACAAATCAGGAACAAGCATAAAACATCATTTAAAGTGGTCTATAGCTACTTTATTATTTTATTTAGTTTACGGATGATCTGCTGTGTAAAAGTTAAAGAGTCAATATTACCTGAGGCAAACAGTAAAAACAATTTTAACTATCACCAACTGAATGCATGTAGGTTCATGTGGCAACACACTGCATACAGTTTGCGCTGCTGTAATTACGTTACATGTAGGGGTGTCATGATTCTCCAAATCCACAATCAATTTGAGTCTCGATTTTAAGGTCACAACTTGATTCAATTTTTTAAAAAAAAGAAAAAAAAAAGATATTATTGGACTATTGAGCTCTTGCCTACAAAAAGCCACCAGCCCTGAGTCAGGGAGAGTGGCCTTGTGGGTTTACCTTGCCAGGCAGCTGAATTCATGAGATCATGAGATCACACGAGAATCCATCTTGCCAGCCTCCAAGCTATCCGTTTGTGTCTGCACCAGAGGTGCTGCAAGCCAATCAGTGTCCTAGGAGGGTCTACTGGCAGCTACGGCCGTGGTTTTTAGGCACGCCAACAGCAAGAAGTGTCCATGGAAACGACTTGTCTCGAACAAACAATGGTGGCTCCTGAAGAGGTTAGCGTAGATACAGTGATAGCAGTTATATCAGAACTGGAGAGTATTTCTTCATTGAAAGAAGAGCAAAGAACAGCACTTAAGGCTTTTACCGATGGAAAAGATATTTCATTCTTCTTCCGGCCAGCTTCGGTTTGGTGAGTTAATCTGATTGTTTGACGTTAGCCCGTGTTAGATGTGACCGATAGCTCATCCAATAACCTGCAAAGTCTTTTTTTTACGAAAGCGCCCGCCCTTTTCCAAACAGTTTCTATGGACGGCTTCCCAGATGTTTCTGTGAAACAAACCATCTGGTGTGTCAGGTTACTTGTGGGTAGCCTGAATCCTAATATGTGATGTAGACTAGAGGGTTTGTTGTAGGAAGTGAATCTGTCCTGGTGCCAGCACATCACTGTAGTCACAGAAAAGTGCATGCTACAAGAGGTGGTTAAACACACTACAATGCATTTTTAACTGGTTATAAAAAGGCCTCAATTCATTACTGATGCCTTTGAGAACCCATGTAAGCAAACAAGGGCATCAGCGACAAGACTGGCTGTTCGAACTGTATACAGTTATTCTTAATGCCTGCCACCAGGTGCGCATGCTGAACAAAAATACTGTGAGAATCGCAGATCCTGCTGATGATTAATGAAATGGAAAGCTCTTTTCGATTGAATTTCAATTTAGAATCAAAATGGTGTCACCTCTAATTACACAGCTTCGTCTGTGGCATTAATAACATAAAGCTCAGCATGTTTGCATATATAACGTATTCCCGCAGCTGAGAATCTACAATGTATATCGCTCATGAAGAACACTGTCAGGAAAAAACATTGACCAAAGGGCAATGCTCTTTAGAGCCAATTTAATCCAGAACTCTGAACATAACCTCCTCCGAAGCAGGTTATGAGTTCAGCATCAGTTGCCATGGTGATCTAGCCAGGTTAAAAGCCAGTGTGAGTGAAAACTTAGACTCGTCATACCTCTCTGACCAATTAATCATGCTTCTCAGTACAGCCCTCAGGTGTCTCTTATCTGCTACTCCAATTATGGAAAGCAGATTTCTAGTATACATGACATTTAAGACATCAGCTTATTGGAGAAACCAAACTTAAGTGTGTGTCAACACACCGACTGTAATGCAAGAAAGATACAAGTTTGCTCACAAGTTTGCTCACAGAACAGTAATAAATTATGCACTTTTACTATATGGCATGGCTGACCAAGGTTTTATATTTACGCTTTACTTGTTGATTTTGACCAGTTATTTAAAAATATCACTATGAATATCATTTTTTCTGCCTCATTGTATTGTTGATATTGGCAGCATTTTTAATTTGAATCACTTCCCTCAACAACTGAGAGAGACTGAGAGCAAAACTGTAAATGAAAAAAACACAAGACAGAAGATAGTGTTGGGAATTGATCAAATTTTATCAGTGTTGACTCACTGACAATCTTTTGTTAATAATCCAAATCCACAAGCACTCCCTTGTGTGTTCGCTCTCTCCTCTCAAAACAGGATCTACAATTAACGTTTCATGCTGTTTTATAGCCATTATTCACAAGAGCCTGATTCCAAAACCACTCCAGCATCCGAAACTCCACCTAATACAATGAAATGAATCAATCAACAGAAAACTGGGCGTGAGTGACAGCAAGGTCGTGACACAACATGACGAGCTGCAGATTCTTCTTCCACCTGTATACAACATAAACTCGCCTCTGTGGAAACACAGACACGTCACTCATTCTTCAACTAGATCATAAATCCTCAACTACAGCAGTGTCAGGTTGAATCATTCGTTACCCCCTCATATTTTTTAGGCAATTTACACCGACATTTGGTGAGCAGCTGCATGTTAATTCCAAACCCTGAAGAGCAGATGGATGAAATGTTAGCACGGTGAGCTCTTCATCTAAAACAAAGAGGCAAAGTGTGCACATGAACTGATACATTCCTGCTTAAATTCCCCTTTTCAAACACCTTCCCTTTGTGTCTTTATGTGAATGTGTGCAGATGCTGATGGGTGTGTCTGCTCTTTTTTGTGTAGTTCTCAGTTGTTGTGTCCATTATGGCTGCAAATCTGAGCGTGCATTTGTGTGTGTGTGTGTTCCTGTTCCCCAGAAAAACCTGTCATTTCCGCGGGTCTCTCTTTCTCCCAATCAGTTGTCAGGCTGTGAATGGGTGGTTTGAATTTGCAGATCGCTGCTGAATCACACATCAGTGTCATACATGTTTATGACATTGATGGCGGAGGCGGGGGATTGCAGCATAACAGAGAGAAAAACAAACAGGTCTCCAAGGTGATCGAGAAGATTTCTGAGACTGAAACCAATGTGCTTATTATGAGACTGGCAGGCTAAATATGCTGGATGATGAGCCAAGAGCCTGATGGAGCACAGTAATCACTGGCAAATTGCAAACCTTAGTTTCAGCACGCAAACACTTTACATAATGTATATGGAGTCGTTCATGTCACACGTCTACAACAAACAGCATCCAAAAACACTGCTCATCTCAGATGAAACCGTGCCAACAAGGAGATCAATTTGAGCTCAGATTAAGAAGGGAAAATAATGATTTGAATGGCAAACAGACTATTTGTTTTTTGCACGTACCTGTGGCGGGGTCAACAGTTCGCTCAATCAAGTGGTCGTCCTGGTGAACCCATTCGCCGTTGCATTTGAAGTAGATCTGCGTGGCCGGGGTGGAACGGCAGGTCAGCGTCACTGGCTTGTTCTTCACAATGTACTCATCCTCCGGCTCCACCAGGAAGTGAGGTAACAGGTCAGAAAAGGCGGCAGGAAGTGTTAGCTGTGGCAGTGTGCTCAGAGCCTTTGGAGAATAAAAGAAGAAGGGGTTTTAGAGGGATGTTAAATGGATAGTTTGGATTATATGATTAGGTTGAATGAAGGGGTACTGATAGTCAGTGTATTAGCCACAGTAGATGGAGGCTGGCAGAGGAAACTACGCAATGTGCTACTGTGGACGGGGTCAGCAACAAAAAATATTTTAGCCAACTAAAAAGTGTCCCCCCAAAAAAGGAAAAATCTCTCACTTGAAGTGTACGCTACATTTAGAATGTTTTCACCACTTCACTTGGCCATCAGACAGCCTTTTCTGATGAGAAACCACTGTGATACCAACCAAATACTGCTCTCTCTAAACCAACCAAACTCCACAGGCATTTTACCTCACAGAACACAGGAGTTGCTGGGCTACCGCTGCCGCAGTCTGCTAGTTTGTTGGGGTTATTGTTTAACTTCAGTGAATCTGACCTATTCTTTCAAAAAACCAAAGTCATGCAATAACACAAACAAACTCTCTCTAAACCTCACAGAACACAGGAGATCCTGATCTTTCACTGCCTCGATCAGTTAATTTGTTTGCATTATTGTGTGACTTTGGTGTTTTACGAGGATAGTTTGGATTACTAAAGTCGCACAATAACACAAATTAACAAATCGAGGCAGCAGTAGCCCAGCAACTCCCACATTCTGCGAGATAGAATTTTGCCTATGGAGTTTAGTTGGTCTGGGGTGATCAATATTTGCCTTTTTGAAAAAGGTAGTTTACTGTCAGATTAGCCTGTCTGATGGCAAGGTAAAGTGGTGGAAATATTCTAAATATAGCATATGCAATGTTTTTTAGGCGGACCTTTCTTAACTGGCTAATATACCTTTTGTTTCTTACCCTGTCCAAAGCAGTACATTGTTTGGCGTCCATGGTACTTCTCTCTGCCTCTCCAAACTGGGGGCATGCCAACTGGGATCTAATGTAGGTAATACACTGCCTATGGATAAGTACCTCATACAACTCCACTTCAAAAAATCTGAACTGAACCTTTAAATAAAAAGTAAAAACGCTTTTAAGTTTTCAAGTTGTCATGAGGTCTGGAGTTGCGACTGGCTTGACTAGACTGCAAAAATGCAGCAAATATCTAATGCAGAGATTCAGCATCCTTGGTGAATTGCGACTCATACATATACATATGACAGGCAAGAAGAAGACAGACAGGGACAGATGGACAGACAGAGTGAGAAAGAGAGACAGGGCTGTATGGAGGAGAGCTGGCAGTGACGGAGCTCGGCCTTGTGAGCTCTTGGCTGGGTCGGAGGGGTAGTGGGAGTCCATGTCTTTACTCCAGCTCTTAATCACAGCCCTTTAACATCACCACTGATGGACCGGCAGCCATAAATCCCATCTTCAGCGACTGGGCCACTTCACACTGTATTATACGGCTCTTCAACCAGGACTCTAACTCTACAGACATTAAGCGAGACGTGGCGAGAACCAGGGAGGTTAGAGATGACTGACAGCTAAGACAGCCAGTTAACTTGAAATCACTTCACTATGCGCGGTAGGAGTCATTTTATTGTTCTGGAATCTTATGACATATAGGAGATGTGGAGGAAGAAGAGGGAAGATGCATCTCCACTGCACAGAGATACAAGAGCTGTCCTTCAGGGGGACAATGCCACAATTTACAGCAAACTTTCTGCTCGCTGAAAAATGCTCCACACAAACACTGAATGACACAATGGAGCCTACAGCGCACACATCCCTCCTCCATGAACACACTCTCTCCCTCTCTAAACATATTAGCCTTGTGTGAGAGATATAGAGAGGACACAGAACAGAGTAGGAAAAGAGGGAAATAACCTCTTTACACCACCAGCACTCAGGGGAGACCAGTAAATCCCAAAATAAAACCCCTTTAAAAAGGAGTGTAATATTAATTTACTGCCCTGAATCCAATATGGCTGACAGACTGGGCATTAACAACCTTCTCCATCACTCGTCCCTGTGCAGCAGCGTTGCCGGATAGAGTCCACATCCCTCAACGAATACGGCAACACTGGTGCTGACCTTTCTCTCCTCACCAACTAAATATTCAGTTTGTGTTTGCAGTGTTTCAAAAGGATAGTTTGGATTAACCGAAGTCACACTAACACAAAAAAATCAGATTGAGGCAGTGGTAACTCAGCAACTCCCATGTACTGTGAGTTTCTACGACTGATTTCACCAATGGAGTTTGGTTGGTTTGGATATTTGCCTTTTATAATAGCAGGGAAGGCCAGTTTGGTGAAGCAGGGAGGAGCACCATCACCTACACTAACCAATGAACTGATGGGAAACTGCCGTTATAAAAAGGATATCTTGCTAGATCAAAACCAACCAGTCTCCATATGCAAAATCAGTGATTCTACCTCACAGAACATCGGAGTTGCTGGGCTACCGCTGCCGCAGTCTGCTAGTTTGTTGGGGTTATTGTTTAACTTCAGTGAATCTGACCTATTCTTTCAAAAAACCAAAGTCATGCAATAACACAAACAAACTCTCTCTAAACCTCACAGAACACAGGAGATCCTGATCTTTCACTGCCTCGATCAGTTAATTTGTTTGCATTATTGTGTGACTTTGGTGTTTTACAAGGATAGTTCGGATTACTAAAGTTGCACAATAACACAAATTAACAAATCAAGGCAGCAGTAACCAGCAACTTCTGTTTTCTGCAAGGTAAAATGACATATTTTGCCTATGGAGTTTGATTGGTTTGGAGTGAGCAACTTCTGACTTACATAATGGCAGTAACCTGTCAGAGAAGGCTGTCTGATGGCAAAGTAAAGCAGTAGAAATATTCTAAATATAGCATACACTCAAACTGATACTGACTTTTTTAGGAGGACATTTTTTAAAGTAACTAAAATACCTTCTGTTGCTGACCTGGTCCACAGCTGTACACTGCTTAGCTTCCATGCTGGTACACTCTCAGGGGAGTAAATACCAAAATAAAAACCCTTTCAAAAGGAGAATAATATTAATTTACTGCCCTGAATCCAATATGGCTGAAAAACTGGGCATTAACAGCCTTCTCCATCACTCCTCCCTGTGCAGCAGCGGTAGAGGATGGGAGTCCACATCTCTCATAATGAAACAGCAACACTCGCGTTGACCTTTCTCTCCTCTCCTCCCTCACCCAGGCTGCGTTCATCCTTGCAGCTTGGGTCAGGGATAATATTGCGTTGCATCATAAACACCAATTGCTGGATAAAGACATTATCTGTCAGTTCCTCCCCCACTCCACGTTATATTAATGTCTCTCTTTCTCCTCCTATTTTTCTTTTCCCCATGTGTGCTGAGTTGCTAATTTATCAGGATGAGATACAGTGAAGCATGCCACTGCCGCCGCCGCTGAACCCCATTAATGTTTCGTGTACATGTTTAACTCTTAATGAAAACTAAATGTTCTGTGTCCAATGAACGGCATACATCACTTGCTGACACTTTGCCTTTTTTGCCCATTTTCCGAGCACATTTTCTTATTTGCAGAGGCGAGAGTGTCATTAATATGGCAGCTCTCTATTCAGGACAACACAACCGCTGCCTGACATTATTTACAATGTATGTGAGTGTGTGTTTCTTGTCTGGTGGTGTTGAGCAAAAAGGCCACAGTTCATCATGAATAGTGAGTATAATTGCTCTAACGGGGAGCCCAAACTTTGCTAATAAACAGCGTGGGACCAGCAGGTCAGGTTGTTTGAAAGTGTGCTGGTCCTAATGATGGCGGCTTCTTCTAATGGGCCGGCTTCCAGCTTTGTGACTGCGGCCATTAGCCGGCCGGGCTGACCCTCTGTACTCCCCGCAGACTGAAGACGACAGCTCGCTAAAACAGTGGGCGAGACTCACCTCACACCTGCCAGGTTAATCATCTCATAGAGGACAGATGATGTTGAAACTGAGAGGGAAACCAAAGCCACCTGAGACGCTGACGAGTCGTGAGCCTGATGAGCTTCCTGATGCTGTTAACTCGCCGCTGGCTTCTCATTTGCAGGGGTCACATTCAACATGAACTCTCAACTTTTGATGATGTTTCCAATTTGTGTTTGTGTGTGTGCGCGGTTGTGTGTGGCGAGGGTTAGTCTTCCATTTTAGTACATGCACTTTAGGTTAATGAGGTTAAACACGTAATTTCTTTAGAGAAGTAAATTGTCATTTTATGGGAGGGCATTCTAGTCACGCACCGCTTTATATCAAACCCATAATGGAGGGCTGATGCGTAGTAAATTGGCTTAGATTATTGTCACGACACAATGTACTTCAAAGTCAGCGTGCGCACACACTCACACACACACGTGCACTCACACACAGGGAGTATCAGCCACTTAACAGACTTCTTGCAGGTCAATGCACAAATCAAATAGACATACAGCAGCACTATACGCACTGCATTAGATTCCACTGAATGTAATTGGCTACAGCCGCCATTAATTGTCAAATGCATCCGAGTCCATTGCCAGATCATTTAGCACACACTCACAAACACACGCGCACAAACAGCAAACACAGGACGCTAAATGTCTCCCTTGTTGGTCATTCGGCCAATGAAGATGATTTAATTGATGCAACATGCTGGATGTGTTGCCCGGGCCCAGTAACCATTACATAACGCTGCATTCCTGCATTTTCAGGAAAAGAACCCAGATAATAATTGTGATTCTTGTACTTTTTTTTATAAAAAGAAACACATCAGGGGTCGTGACCCGATATTTGTCTGCAGCTGCGATTCTCGAGAGGCGGTTTAACTGATCTAAAACACACACACAGTCTCACACACACATATAAGCAAGACCACAGCAAGGGTGCACCAGGTGTCAGTGTGCTGAGCCATGATGTCCAGGGCAGATTTCCTGCAGCGCACAGACCCTATGTCTCATCTGCCCAGCTGACCACGTCAACTCCCAAGTCAGGGACAGAGCACGTCCATAAAAGGAGGAGATGATGAGGTGGTGAATGCCAGAAACTAGGGACACAATCTTCTATTATAGAAATATGTCATTTTATACTTCACAGTAAAGGTATATATCATGATAGAGTAACTGTTCTGTAAATTAATTTAAGAAATTGATTATTTTCTTCTTTTCTTTGGAACTTCCAGACAAACAAAAACAACTTGGGTTAAAAAACCCTAGCCTGACTCGGCACATCAGCTCACCACAACAGGGATTTGCATCTCCATTACAACAGGGCTGCCCACCTAAAGATGTGTATTTTAACTGAAATTGAGCTGAGCTTGAGTTGACTGGCTGTGAAAGGACGAATAAATGTTATTTTGTTATTTAAAAGCTTTTATTATGAAGCAACAAAATCAGGAAATGTTTTTGAAAAGAAAAGAAAGTACAGCACAACTCCTATCCAGCAAAAAGCAAACATGAAACAGGAAAATAAAGCAGATACCTGAAAGTACAAACAGTGACACAGGAGAGGAATTAACTTCAAACCACAGAGATTCAGTTAGAAGCTACAAAAGTAGTGAGAACACACAGAGTCCTTTAAAACCTTTCTCTCTGGTCTCCTACACAGACATGAGTTGAGTCTTGCAACCCACATTTATTTGAGGGGGAGAGGGGTTGGTCATGGGGGGTTGGCCGCGGTCAGCGAGACATCACCACAACTTGCTTGGAGGGGGGTCAGGCGTGCTTTGGCCCCACTCTGGAGATGATCCATCTCGGCCAGCATGGTTTGACCAAAAGTGACAATAAAGTGCCCCACTGCTCTGTGGCAAACCAGCATTAGGTGCATTACCACCACCAACTGTCACTCTCACATCACATGAGAATACAGTAATAGTCCTGCAGTCCAAATCATATTACCTTGCAAAGCCGATTCCTGAGATTACAAGATCATGCAAGATTATGTGAGAGTAGCTCCTGCAGTGGAAATAGTATTGCCAAATCTCTACCAGTGGACACATTTCTACCAACACATGGTTACATACCAGCTTACCCTCACAGAAACTCTCAAAAATATATATTTAAAAATAAATCAGAAAAAGTTACATTCCGGTAAGCGCTGTAACTATATATGCACACACCACTGCATTTTAAAAACCATGCAGGATTAGATTTTCACAAGTGTTGCAGCTTTGTACACGTCTTTTGTTACCATCCATCTTCAATATTTCATAATGATTTTTCCTTTAATGTCTGTAACTGTATCACTTTCCAGGAGTAGGTATCTTTTTTGTATACACACACAAACCTCAAGCCTTATTTTGAATTACTCACACTCATCCCCACTTCTCCTCTGCAAGTGTCAGCGAGCCACGTCCTGTCGACTTTTGTTATCACCATTTGTAAAATAAGCATTTATTTTTTAATTTCACTCCTTATTATCTACTTGGAGAACAGAATTGCTGAATGCACCGCAGTATGAGGATGTCAGCAGGGAGAAAAGCCATAGCTGGAGAGAAAATAACCCTCTTTTGTGTTCCTCCCTCGTGGCACCAACACATCGTGTGCCCTTTGGAGCCAATTACATTTTTTTTTCTTTTTTTTTACAACGTCATGTCCCCAAAGGAAAGCATCATTGAGCAATCACTGGGCATAATTTACATCACAGTGATGAACAGCAGCTATAACAAGTGTTTTATGACACCATCAGCGCCTTACAATGTCCTCTGAAATTAATTCAATTAAAATTACTATCCAGAATATTAAACCATTTCATGTTTAGCTGCCATTAACAACAAAGCCAAGATCAAATATGTCACAATCACTTTGTTGGTTGATATTTTTTCATCAGAGTGGTTTGTTCAAGTGGCTTACTGGATGCTTTTATACCACTGAGTATCTTTATTTGGTAATCACTCTAAATAAAATGTATGTACATTAGGGTTCTGGGAACAGGAGCACTGTTCACGTTAGAGATACTTTCAATAAGCCTCTGACAACATTAACGTTGGGAATGATCAAACACAGGGAAAGCAGAAATGGGATGAGCAAAAAGGAAAAAAAAAAGCTCCATCCACCATCATATATAATCTGGAGCACGGCTGACTGATGTATGTTTGTCCCCAGATGACAAATATTTACTCCTCCACATGTCTGGGATTCAGAATACATTTTTCAATGAGACAACCATGCTTCAACAAGCACTCCTTCAACCACACACACTCATTCTCTGTCACACACACACACGCCTGTATCCTGCAGACATTCATAGAGCTGAAACACACACACACACACACACACACACACACACACACACACACACACACACACACACACACACACACACACACACACACACACACACGGAGCTAAAAAAAACATGCGCACGTACGCAAAATATAGACCGCAAGCATGCAAAACAAAAGGAAAAAGCTGCTCACAAACAGCTTTCTCTCGATCAATGAGACACAGAATTATGCATGCAATCAAAAATGCAGGTTTACACAGAAATGCTCAAACAACAACAAATTCAGATACCATACACAATATGCCTGGTCATTAAGGTTGGTCTGGAGAACAATCAATCACAGGCTGGGAAAATACACTTATAGACGTGGGTCAGATGCATTAAATATACATTGTAGGATGGCACACATAGCAACACAAACTTAATCACATCACGTTTGCATAAGTGGTAAAAGATGCAGAGAGATTTAAAGAAAAAAAAAATCAAGGAATGAAGGACAGAAGGAGAGGAGGAGACTGGGAGGACGGGGGTGAATAAGTAAATCAGTCTCACACATGCCACATGTGACAATCTTCTCCCATTTAAATGAATACAAAATTGGCTGCTAAGCATGTACACTGATGCAGGGCTGTACATCTGTATGAATATATTAATTCAGGACACTAATACTCCGCAGCCTACACGGTTCTCTGAGAGCATATTTACATGAGAGTTGCTCTCCTGGAGCTCAGGTCACATCGTTGCCATCAAAAGCTGCCGACATAAATCATCTGTACTCAAACAGGCCCCACTTCGACTGATTAAATGCTGCTTTTTTGAGTCATGTCATTAAACGGTTTGCCAACAAAAGGAAAAAAGTTTGAGCTGTTGGTTGTGTAAATATGAAGCACAGCAACACTATTAATGAGCCTAACACCTTTGAACAGGAGCTTACACATCTGCTTATTCCGGTTTGTTGATTTTTATTTATTATTTTTTTCCTGTCATCTATTTGAAGCAACGCCTCAGCGGGGGGGTCCAAGCAGGGAAGCAACTTTGTGCCGTCTACCTTTGCCACCAGCGCCGACACTCCCTGACACCTTCGCTTTGCTCGCCTTTTAAGGCGACGCCGTCTTGAAAGGCACGTTTGCCTTGGAACCTATGAGACCATTTTAAGTTTCTGTCAACTAAAAGAGCTCACAATTTGAGAACTGCGTATGACAGAAGCTGCATGTGTGTGAACCTATAATTGTCTGTGCAGATGTGTATGTTTGTGCAAATGTGTGTGAATAAATGGCTGAAAGTGATGTTTAACAAGATCAACAGCTGGGAGCCGGAATTTGTGTACATAACAGCGAGACTACGAAAGCAAGACAAATGTATCTTTCAGATTTAAACCCTTATACGTTCAGACCTGCGCTTCACAAACCACATTCCTATTCTTAGAAGCGTCATTAACACAGTGTGGACTAAGAGTCTCCAGATTGGATGGAATATTCATATTCATCGCTCAAGTGCCACAGCTGATGCTTTGTCCCCATTCACTTCCAGATGTTTCCACAGACAATCCAGTTTCATGGCTGAATCAGCCTCTCAAACTCAAATCACTTCTCTATAGCAGCAGTTTAATCACTGGCTGAGATGCTCCAGTAAACTCTGGATCCTGGGGCCTCATTACGGAAAAAAATCCTAAGTGCTTGTTCCATCTTAAAAGTAGAAATCTGCAATATATTTATGGTAATAAATCATAAAATGACCCTGATATGTCATCGGAGATTAAGGAAACATGCTAAGGTGAAATACTTGCTTCTCTGACAAAAATGCTACAGCCGGCATGTTGTCTTTAAAATTAAAATTTCTATTCTGGCTCATAATTTGTGTTATTATCGGCCCGGTTTTACGTTAATTAGAGTTCAAATTAATACTGAATGTTCGCCGAATGAGTAAGTGTAAGCTGTAAGAAATCATTAATAATCTTTCAAAAGGAGTAGATGTTTATAACGGTTAAATAAACAGTATGTTCATGTAGTCTGGCAGGCAGTGAGGACAGTCACTGAACTCTACCTCCAGTGTATTTTTTGAGCGGTGGGCTTTTGTTTTCAGCCAGCTTAGTTTTACATGGACAAACAACTGACTGAGTTATAAACAGCTGAGCAACTTACAGTGAAGGCCTCGTTGTTGCTTTGTTATTGTCCAATGACAATGTGGACCACGTCTTGCGCAGTAATGCTGCCACTGTTGGCTTTTATTTTGAATTTAGGACAGGGGCTATGCCAGTGATACTTAACTTGTGAGCCACAGGTCAGCTCTGTCCACCGTTTGACTGAGTGCCAGAAAGGAGGAACAAATACTAGTCTTGTATGATGTCGTAAATTTGGCAGTTAAAAATAGAGAAGACTGATCTTTGCGCGATGACCTTCCAGACTGTACAAAGTGCAGTAGGGCTACAACTAATGATTATTTTCATTATCACTTAATTTTTGATAAATCGATTAGTTGTTTGGTCTATAAAGTATCAAAAAATCCTGAAAAATGTTTCACAAAGCCAAAGGTGACTTTTTAATTAAAAAAAATCTCAAAATGATTAATCAATTATTAAAGTAGTTGGCGAATTTATCGTTAATCATCGGAGCTCTAGTCAAAACGTGAGCAATGCAGGGGAAGACAAGTATCAGCTGGAGAGGACCAGAATTTATGCAGAACTGAGGATAATTCTGATCCCATAAATGTGTATTTCATACTAAAAGAGCTTAAATAGACTCTTCATTCTGTCCTGTTCATGATTCATTCCAACATTTCAGTGATTACGTGATGGAAGAGATTCCAGATCATGTTCTATAAAGTCTTTCAAATGTTGCCAAAGCATTTACAACTAAAATGCAGTTTTAAATGCAATAAAATATCCGATTTATCTGTCAATCCTCACACCAAGTTGCTAATTTAGTTAATAAGTAATAAGTCAGTTAATTTGAAAATAAAGAATTTCAAGGAAAGACGACTTATGGGCCTTTAATGTTAATTAATTTTATCTAATGAATCAGACTATTATTAATGTTTGTTATGAACTGGCCCCTGGCCTCCTGTCACTTTGCAAAAGTGGCCCCAAGCAAAGCAAGTTGAACACCCCTGGTTTGTGCCATCCTGACTCAGGAAAGGAGTTCAGCTATTACAAAAAACATCTTAACTGAAAAATTCCTTCAGATAAGATAGGATTTTTTCCTAAATGCAGTTAGGAAACATGTCTTTAACACCAAAACCCCTGAATGTCATCCTAAACTGAGATAAGATAGGATTTCATTTTCTCTAATGAGGCCCCTGCACTGCATAATTCAGTGACTACACCGACTTGCGTATTTTAGTCAAGTTACATATATGATGTCCCCTTTCATTACGAATCTTAGGGCATTCCAAATCAAGTGTGAGAGCGTTTAGCAGCTTTATGAGAAAATAAACTTTTGATCATGGCCTCGTATTAAGTAGCATCTCCTCAAGAGATGAAGAGCTTAGTTTAAACTGAAAATACATAATTCAAACCCAGAGTGTGGCAAAGATCGAGTTGCATTATTAGTTAGAAATATGCTCCTCTTTTGAGTGTTTGTCTAAAAATAATTTCTGGTCTTCAAAACAGCATATTAGGCAGAGGAGAAATCATTCAGAGACTTTCATAACATCTCTACTTTGTAAAGCTTACTTTAGCTATCTAATATTGGGTAGCCTCAGCCTATAAGGTCACTTTAACCAAAACAAGTATGTAACTGAAAAACAAAAAAAAAAAACAAAAAAACAGATCCTTCTGCACAAGTCTTTAAAAATGAATTCATCTCAAGAGGCTGCAGAATATTTTGAGATATTCACAGAGCACAGTGAAGCCAGTGCAGACCCAAGAAACACTTGATAGATTTAACTCATTTTAGAGGTAGTTTCAAAATGCCTTGCTGGTGCAAAAACTCTGTATTTTAATGCCTCAGATTCTTCAAAGCTTCACCTGTTTGGCGGTTCAGTACATGATGTTTTTCAAAAGAGTCACAGAGATTTAAACACATTTTGACTTAATAACTACATGCAATCCTCAAAGGAACTGAAGACATCCCTGAGCTGTCAGGAGGGGCAGACGCAGACGCAGTCTTTGCCATCCAAGGCACGCACACGCTCGCGGATTTGTCGTCCCCTTACGCTTAGCCGGAAACGAGGTTATCCAGAAGCAAGTTGATTACAGAAGCCAGCGCAGGAATGGGAGGGAGGAGAAACGCAGGCGGCAGAGAAAGGGAAGGGAGGCATTCTTAAATCTTTGAAATGGATGTTAGGAAATAATGGGAGGAAGGAGGAAGGAAAAGACAAGAGACAATTTAGATTACCAAGTTAATCCTTTAATTACCGGATATGCCTACAGCTAAAATGAAAGGTTTCACACACACTGCATTTTACAACTGTGGAACAATTCGAACCACAGAAAGTGAGGCAGACTGCCATAATGATCAAGAGCCATAAACCTTAAAATAATGGAATGTCACTATCGCTGGTAATCTATATTGTTTATGATGCTGGGAAAACTGAACAAAACACCACAAATTGCAATTCAGCACTGAAATGAAACTCTCTCTGTATCCCATTCCTCATATTACAAACATTGTTACTTTGAGAGCTTTACAATTAGATAAAACGTGTGCTTTTTCAGCCAACCGCGCAGTGCACAATATGGCAAACGTCCACACAGAAAATACAATTCCAGTTCAGGCACCATCCTAAGAAAACAGGTTCAATCTGGCAACATGACAAACCAGCGAAGAGAGAGTGTTTAACTGCTGATATCAGCAGACGCTCCTCAAAGTTCTTCAGTTTGCTCCAAACGCTTTTGACACAAACCATTGTAAACGTGAGGCCCCCTGCGACACTTGTCAACCACGTCAACCTGCCAATTCCGTTCTCTTCTTCCTCCTCCTTCTCCTCGTCGTCGTCTCATCATTTATCCTCCTCCCAGTAAAGATCCGGGTGGAAAGAAATGGGGGATGACTTGCTCTGTCTAATTAGTGTGACGGAGCATGGAGGCTCCTCAGCATCAGACAGAGAATTAGAACACAACATGAAGATATGATCCATAACAAGGCTGAGATAAAGCATCACCTGTTCAACTCTAATTACTGTAACAAAATGCCGGCACCAACTTTCCAATTTAGGAAGCCACCGGCACTCACTGAAGAGGTGACACACTCTGCCACTGGGCTCATTCACAGTATAGTTTAAAGATAAGGGAAACGCACGCTCAGGTGCAGAGGGGAAATCTCACCCACTGAGAACCAAAAAGTACTTCTTCTTAATAAACCTGAGACCACATTTACATCTGGCATGAACATGTCATGTTTCTAGATATCCTATCTGATAAGGAAAAACACACTATTTAATTACTTTTAAAGGGGGGCCCGCATTGAAAGACAGAAAAGTGTAAAGGGACATTTACATTTCCTATAAAGTTAAGAAGGGCTGCAATTAATGATTACATTTGAAGCCGCAACAATTATTCGAGTAATCGATTATTAATTAAATTAATTGCCAACTATTTTGATAATTGATTAATCATTTTTTGTAATTTTGTAAGAAAAAAACAGAAAATATTCTGGCTGGAATGAGAATTTTTACTGATATCTTTACTCCTCTATGACAGTAAACTGAAGATCTTTGAATTGTGTGCAAAACAAGACATCTGAGGATGTCACCTTGGGCTTTGGGAAGCACCAGACACATTTTTTACCATTTTCTTACATTTTATTGACCAAACAACTGATCAGTTGATAATCAACAGATTAAGTGACACCGAAAATACTCACTGGGTGCAGCCATAATTATTCTCATGACCACAATCTTTTGATTATGTTCAATTAGTTGTTTGGTCTATAAAATGTCAGAAAATGGTGAAAAATTTTGATCACTATTTTCCAAAGTCCAAGACAACATACTTTGTCCACAACCCAAAGATATACAGTTTACTGAAAGCAGAAATTAGAGAATTAGAATTAATTACTTTTAGAATTAATAGACTTTAACAATTATTATAATTATATAATTATCATTTTTGCAGCTCTAGTGTGTAAAATAATGCACCTTTTTCTCCACTTTTCACTGTACAAAAGTACCAGAAAAAAACACCTTTGTAATCCTAGATTAGACATAGCTTGTTGTTTTAATACACACAACGTTGCATTCACCATTCACTTTTACTCCTAAATTCCCTCCGCTACCACAGCCAGTCAAAACATTTTAAAACAGTGTCTCTGTACTTAACAACAGACAGAACCAATAAATGGACACATGCTGATTAAATGATGAACTTAATTATCAAACAATGTAAATAGACATACAATTAGAAGGAGCTTGTTGTTTTAATAAACACAGTGTTGCATTTACTATTTTTCCATATTTATAAATGAACAAAGGGCCAGATTGAGGTTCTGCCCACGGGCCCCTAATTGAATAGGTCTGATATCAGGTAAAAGTGCAAGCAGAACAAATAAATGGATTGTGATGATCTGTATTGTGACTGAATCTCAGGAAGGTGTAAGGTGTAGATGAGAAACCAAATTTGTGAGAAAAAAATATGCCCAACACGCTGACAGGTCACTTCACCCCTTTCCGCTGTCTAAAATTGCCCAAAAAAACTTCATTATTGTGTTGATTTCTGAAGCCTGTGGACAAAAGCTTAGTGTTCCATCCACCATAACCACAAAATACGACATCAAAAATAAAATCATCTCAAGAAAAATGTCCTCCTGCTTGGATGGATAACTGGCTAACTACTCACTGCAACTTTGCCAGGGAAAACGACAGTCTCTGTATGCTGTAAATCATTTAATCTGATTTCAAGAACAATCTGACCTCATGGCGAACACTAAAAATATCTATAGAAAGAGCCGGTTTTCTTAAGGACGGTCTTGTTTGTTTATGTTGGTCATATAGAGGCATCAGTATTACACTGAGACTGTTTCATAATCAGTTAAAACTCCTTGTAGTAGGTGTAAGCAAGCATACACAAAGGTACAAGTAGTACTGTAGCAGGAGCTAACAAGATTGTTAACCCCAACTAATTAATTTGCACATTGAGATGTGATCACAATGTGGGCAAAATTGAGATGAAAAAAAAAAAATGCTTATTAACATCAAGTTTAACTGAAAATTCATCATTCAGATAACATATCCCAGGTCACATGTCAATACCAGGTGTAAATGGAGTCTATTGTTCATCTTATTAACCACCTTAGTTAGCATGCTAATATTTAGTGATTAGCACTAAATGCAAGGTACAAACATTTTGAACCAATAACGGCACTAGTAGAAAAGTCATGGGTTCACCAAAGTCATTAGGAATTATCCTCTGGGCACCCTGAATGACAAATGTATATTTTTTGGCAATCCATCCAACAGTAGATATTTCAGCCTCGACCAAAGTGGCGGTTCAACCAACCAATGGACATCTCCATCCTTAGAACCACACTACCAGCGGCTAAAAATTGTTTTTGCTCACTTAATGAGCTGTGAAAGCGCAAACACCCATGTGAAGTCATTTGTAGCATCTTTCATTTCCTGTCTTCCGTATTCCAGAGCCAAACAACAAATGCCAGCTCCAGCCTCTATAATCCATGAATATGACGAGAATAATGAATGCTGCCACCGTAAGAAATGCAGACGTGTGGCAGCAGCATTATCAAAAGACAGACACGTTTACCACAGTGTCACATGTTCACAAGCGGCAACGACTCAGATCCAGAGGCTGCGGACCTGAAAGAGAAATATAACTGGGAATTATGTAGATAAGTGTGAACCTGTCTAGAAATAAAAGACGGTGCTGGTTATCTGATATGACTTTCCTGCCAAAGCAAACCAAAGCACATCTGAACTCCACGTGTGTTTAGGGTATCAGTCGAAGGCAGAGGCAGCGAGTAGAGGGGGAAACTCATTTCAACCTGAACAGCTTTTTGATTATTCCATTTTTTTTATTATTTTTTTTTTTTTACTTCAGCGCCTTCCAGTTCTTCTGACATCACAACCAGAAGGAAAAGACACACTGACATTTGTGATTTAGCAATGCGGGAATACAAATCAGTTTTGGGAGAAGTACATCATTCATAACTCAAAACACGCCTCTACAGAATGATTAATCGATTAGTTGTCAACTGTTATATTAATCAGCAACTATTCTGATAATCATTTTGAGTCTTTTTTTTTTTTAAGTGTCCAAATTCTATGATTTCAGCTTCTCAAATCTGAATATGTTCTTGTTTCTTCCTCCTCTATGACAGTAAAACAAATATCTTTGGACTGTGGACGAAAGAAGACATTAAAGGACGTCATCTTGGCCTTTGGAAAACAGTGATCAACATTTTTCACCATTTTGACATTTTATGGATCAAGCAACTAATCAATACAAATGCAGTACTAATTATTGGACACGCAATTGCTGCATGTCGCTCCTAAAATCATATGTGAAGCACTAACTTAGGTGCATAAATTAAGCCCTGAGTATGTGACAGCAGCCACATCTAACATTCACACCAGCTAATGCAAACAACAACAACAACTAAAAAAAAAAAAACACCCCAACAACACTGATCCGGTTAAGGTCCTGTCAAAATCCCAGTGATGGCAGCTGATTCAACAGCTTATAGCTTCCTCACTTGAGCATGACTCATGTTCTTTGGCCTTTATCTGTGCATTGGTAATCACTCCTCTAATATGTGCATGACTCCTCACCTAGTCATGTACATTAAGAGTGATAAAAATTAAATGGTACCTTTAGAACATACACCCCTGTGCGCCGATAACTGAATAATAACAGTAATGGTACAAGCCAATGTGCAGTCACTGACGTCAATGAGGTGAAAGTGAAATAAACTGCACATAAGGCTTTGGAGGAAAATGGTACTAGGATAAGACGACGACCAGCTGCTCACCAAGAGATCCAAATAAAATAACCTCTTCCTAAAATGGAGCTGATGGTGCTACTTGTTTTTCTTCCAGACAGTCTAATTTCTTTTGCTTTAACAACACTGAGGCTGGTGTAAAAGAGGAAAGAGGAAGAGATATAACCACACTTGAGCACAGTGCTTGTTCTGCCTTAACCCTACAGATCAGATGTAATGTTACAGGCTTTAAGCTACTTTAGGCACTGACTGCTGATGCCTACACAATGTAATTCCCCATACCTGTGACAGAACTCCTAACACTTTGTCTTCTTGAGAAAATAAATGTATTGTTTTACCTCATCAATTTGCCTTTAAGAGATACTAAAGAAAAACTGTAACGGTTTAAAGCAGAAAATCTGAGGGTAAATTAAAGACAATGAGGAATTGTGATTACCAGGAGGAGCAATTGAATTTAGTCACAGATATACTGTTTATTTCCCAGTAGTGAAAGCATTATTTACACAATAAGGCTGGCAATATTTTATAATTTGGTTATTCTCAACAATTCTTTCCCCAAAAAAGGCCATAAATAATGTATTAGTCTATACCTCACTATTTTCTGACTTTCCCTTTCCTCTCTGCGATAAGGCCATTTGGTCCTGTTGAAGATGTAAATCTTTAAATACAGGTCACAAACATACATATTAATTTTCTAAAAATGCTAAATAATTTCCTAAATACATGAGGCACTGTAGTTTTAGGCTAGCATTACCCAAAAAGGAATAAATGGTGCATTTGTTGGGGACTATTTTCAGCTGTGGATTAATACACATTTGATGAGCTAGTGAGCATTTACGGCCCCAGGACAATGTATGTGGGATTGATTCTAAAAATACAGCTCCCATGTACATGGTAAGGAGGGAACATGTCACCATGTGGCTCACTGATGTGTTTCAGTATTTTTTTTGACAACAATGGAGCTTTGTAGCACAGGGGAATAAGCTACTGTGTATCAGCCTTTAGATTACAAGACAATGTGTTACGTTCGGTGCCAAGACAACGAATAACTCTGGAGGTGGTGGACCCAGAAATGCAGACGGGAGCACTGGTGCAAGTTTAAATGATAATTTTAATGCTAAAAACAAAGGTAACAAAAAACACCGGCTTACATGAACGAAGGGATCCAAAAGAAAACAGAGCCAGGCAGAAGTCCAAAATCCAAAAAGGGGAAAAACAAATCCAACAAACACTGGTGAAACATAAACCATCAAAAAGGGAGAAAACCAAAAACACTGGAGAACACACTGGAGAACACACAAGAAACTGAAACACCAAATCAACGCGACGAACTGACAAAGACAAAGAGACACACAGGGACTAAATAGACAGGGAAGTAATCAAACACAGGTGGGTGGACAACAACAGGTGAACCAAATCAGTAATCAACAAGGGCGGGAAAAGGACAAAGACAGGAAGTAAAAGCAACAAGGACACACAAGGGAAACCAATACTACAAAATAAAACAGGAAGTAACCAACCAAAAACACAACCATGACAGTACCCCCCCTTCAAGGGACGGATCCCAGACGTCCCAAAACCAAAGTCCAAAACAAAGTCACTCGAGTCCACAAGGAGCTGGGTGGGTGGAGGGCACACAGCCTGGCAACAACAAAAGGCAGGGTCCATAAGTCTGTAAACCCGTGGACGGGCAGGGGCGAGGTCGAAACCTCAGGCGGGCGGCCTGGAGGCAGGGCAGAGGCGGAGCCGGAGACCTCAGGCGGGCGGCCCGAAGTCCACCCAGGGGAGCAGACCCGATCAGGAGGTCGACAACGAAGGCAAGACCCCTCAGGGGGACAAACAGGAGGCCAGCGGCGAAGGCGAGATCCCTCAGGGGGATGAGCAGGAGGCCGGCGGCGAAGGCGAAGACGAGACCCCTCAGGAGGATGAGCAGGAGGCCAGCAACGAAGGCGAGACCCCTCAGGGGGCCGAGCAGGAGGCCACAGGCGAAGACGAAGGCAAGACCTCTCAGGGGGCCGAGCAGGAGGCCACAGGCGAAGACGAGACCCCTCAGGGGGCCGAGCAGGAGGCCACAGGCGAAGACGAGACCCCTCAGGGGGTCGAGCAGGAGGCCACAGGCGAAGACGTAGGCGAGACCCCTCGGGGGGCCGAGCAGGAGACCACAGGTGAAGACAAAACCCGTCGGGAGGACGAGCAGGAGGCCACAGGCGAAGGCGGGACCCGTCGGGAGGACGAGCAGGAGGCCACAGGCGAAGGCGGGACCCGTCGGGAGGACGAGCAGGAAGCCACAGGCGAAGGCGAGACCCGTCGGGAGGACGAGCAGGAGGCCACAGACGAAGGCGGGACCCGTCGGGAGGACGAGCAGAAGGCCAGAGGTGCTGGCGAAGACGAAGGCGGGCCCCCACTGGAAGACTTGCAGGAGACCAGCGGTGCTGGCGAAGACGAAGGTGGGGCCCTTCTGGTGGCCTGCGGCGCTGGTGAAGAGGGGACCCCTTGGGAAGACGTGCAGGAGGCCAGTGGCGCTGGCGAAGACGAAGGCGGGCCCCAACTGAAGGTGACTGAGGCCCAGCTGAGACTAGAAGTGACTGCGGCGATGTAGACGGCCCCGTCAGAGCAGGAAGAGTCACTGATGATCCCACCAGAACAGGAGGCGGCTGCGACACAGCCAGAACAGGAGAAGGCGCCAATGGTCCCACCAGACCAGAGGGAGGCGCCGACGGTCCAGCCGGAGCAGGAGGTGGCGGCGACAGTCCCACCGGAGCAGGAGGAGGCGGCGACAGTCCCACCGGAGCAGGAGGAGGCGGCGACAGTCCCACGGAGCAGGAGGAGGCGGCAACAGTCCCACCGGAGCAGGAGGAGGCTGCGGCCCAGCCAGAACAGGTGGAGGCTGCAGCCCAACCAGAACAGGAGACGATGGCGATGACCCAGCCAGAACAGGAGATGATGGCGACAGCCCAGTCGGAACAGAAGATAGCTGCAGCGGCCCCATTGGGACAGGAGATGATGGCGACGGCCCCACCGGAAGAGGGGATGGTGGCGGCGGTCCCACCGGGACTGGCGATGGTGGCGATGGCCCCACCGGAAGAGGAGGTGGTGGCGGCGGTCCCACCGGGACTGGAGATGGTGGCGACGGCCCCACCGGAAGAGGAGGTGGTGGCGGCGGTCCCACTGGGACTGGAGATGGTGGCGACGGCCCCACCGGAAGAGGAGGTGGTGGCGGCGGTCCCACCGGGACTGGAGATGGTGGCGACGGCCCCACCGGAAGAGGAGGTGGCGGTGGTCCCACCGGGACTGGAGATGGTGGCGACGGCCCCACCGGAAAAGATGGTGGCGACGGTCCCACCGGGACAGGAGGTGGAGGCGGTGACCCAGCCGGAACAGGATATGGCTGCGGCGACCCCCCCGGGGCTTGAGATGATGGCGACGACCCCACCGGAAGAGGAGATGGTGGCGGCGGTCCCACCGGGACAGGAGGTGGTGGCGGCGACCCAGCCGGAACAGGATATGGCTGCGGCGACCCCACCGGGACTGGAGATGATGGCGACGGCCCCACCGGAAGAGGAGGTGGTGGCGGCGGCCCCACCGGAAGAGGAGGTGGTGGCGGCGGCCCCACCGGGACTGGAGATGATGGCGACGGCCCCACCGGAAGAGGAGGTGGTGGCGGCGGTCCCACCGGGACTGGAGATGATGGCGACGGCCCCACCAGAAGAGGAGATGGTGGCAGCGGTCCCACCGGGACTGGAGATGGTGGCAGTGACCCAGCCGGAAGGGGAGATGGCTGCGGTGACCCCACCGGGACAGGAGATGGTGGCAGTGACCCAGCCGGAAGGGGAGATGGCTGCGGTGACCCCACCGGGACGTGTGATGATGGCGACGGCCCCACCGGAAGAGGAGATGATGGCGGCCGTCCCACCGGGACTGGAGATGATGGCGACGGCCCCACCGGAAGACGAGGTGGTGGCGGCGGTCCCACCGGGACTGGAGATGATGGCGACGGCCCCACCGGAAAAGAAGATGGTGGCAGCGGTCCCACCGGGACTGGAGATGATGGCGACGGCCCCACCGGAAGAGGAGATGATGGCGGCCGTCCCACCAGGACAGGAGATGCGGAGGCTGGGTTGTGGAGCAGCAGAGCCTCCGAGGCGCTGGGCAGCTGAGGTTCGGGGGCGCTGGGCAGCTGAGGTTCGGGGGCGCTGGGCAGCTGGGGTTCGGGGGCGCTGGGCAGCTGGGGTTCGGGGGCGCTGGGCAGCAGAACCTCCGTGGCGCTGGGCAGCAGACCCTCCGTGGCGCTGGGCAGCTGGGGTTCGGGGGCACTGGGCAGCTGGGGTTCAAGGGCGCTGGGCAGCTGAGAGGCATGACGTCGGCGAGAGCCATGCTTGCGTCTGGGGGGCTTCCCAGATAATGAGTTCGGGGCAGGTTCAGGCAGAGAACTAGCTGACAGAGGAGCTAGCTTAGCAGGTGGCTGATGGCTAACTGAGTCCATGCTGGGCTTAAAATCAGTATCGAACCCAGAATCAAATTCAGCCTGCAAGTCCTGCCTCAGTTTTGCAATGAAATCCAGGCTCTGAGTCGCTCCCGAAAAACAAAAAATTCTGGGCCTCGATAAAAACGTCTTCTCCATCAGTGAACAAACAAAAAGTTTCTGATTGACATCTTTGCTGTTCCTAATGACTTGAATCAACTGCTCACTCTGTGCACAGGCCTCTTGCAGCTCCTTACAGGCCAGTGCAAGGTCTGCGGGGTCCATGATTTTGATCAGTGCAAGGTCTGCTGGGTCCATGATGTTGTTCAGTTCGTACTGTTACGTTCGGTGCCAAGACAACGAATAACTCTGGAGGTGGTGGACCCAGAAATGCAGACGGGAGCACTGGTGCAAGTTTAAATGATAATTTTAATGCTAAAAACAAAGGTAACAAAAAACACCGGCTTACATGAACGAAGGGATCCAAAAGAAAACAGAGCCAGGCAGAAGTCCAAAATCCAAAAAGGGGAAAAACAAATCCAACAAACACTGGTGAAACATAAACCATCAAAAAGGGAGAAAACCAAAAAACACTGGAGAACACACTGGAGAACACACAAGAAACTGAAACACCAAATCAACGCGACGAACTGACAAAGACAAAGAGACACACAGGGACTAAATAGACAGGGAAGTAATCAAACACAGGTGGGTGGACAACAACAGGTGAACCAAATCAGTAATCAACAAGGGCGGGAAAAGGACAAAGACAGGAAGTAAAAGCAACAAGGACACACAAGGGAAACCAATACTACAAAATAAAACAGGAAGTAACCAACCAAAAACACAACCATGACACAATGCTTGTTAGTTTGATCAATTAATTGTTGGTTTTAGTCCTTTTTAATGGGATTTGTTGACAATAAAAATAAAGACTATCACCAGAGTAATCCTTTACCACAATGAAACTAGTAATACCACAATACAAAAAAAAAATGAATTAAAAGGTAAACGTTCATTTAACAATTTATGTCAAAAGTAAAAATACTCATTGTGAACATTGGTCCTTTTTAGTACACTGATATAATCTGTAACAAACATTTTAATGCTGAAGCTGGTCCAAACGGTGCTCAGGCTAACTACTTTCCTGAGAAACAAAGAAATAATACACAAAACACAGATTATCAGTTAAAACTTTGGAAAAATGTAATTTTTAGTGGTGATAATTAATTTAACTTATTTTACTTATTAGGACAACACACATTAATCAGCATTTCTGAAAATGAGCAAGTGTTAGCCACTGGCCAATTTTCACCTGCAGTCTTTTATTATTTCAAAACCTATAAAATAAAAAAATGATTGATGATTTATCATTAATATCCCTTGCTAGAAATGAAATAAGATGAAATCTGCAAAGTAACCAGTGATTACACTTGTAATGGGGTAAAGAAAATATAATAATACTCCTGTCAAAATAATGGAATGAAGGTGTAAAGTCTCAAACAACAGACTCAAATACTGTTGTAGAAGAGGCACATGTTGACCACGGCTGTACTTGAGTAATACTGCATGTTTAGTTACTTTCCTCTCGTTAAGGGAACGAGAGGCTGTGTGTGTGTCTGAGGCAGATAAGCAGCACAGAGGGATCCTCCTCCTCCTGTGCTGTTAAGGCAACTGATGATCTTCTGACAGATGATGTGATGAGGTGGGACAGCACCGCTACGCTGCTAATAACACCTCACAGCAAATAAGGGCTGAAGACATGCACCGTCTGATAACAAGGGAGGTGCTCTCATTGTACAGCAGACTTCAAAATCTCCTCTGATTTTCTACTCTGCACTCTTATCTAACTGTATTTGATAATTTTAAAAACCCCTTTTTAAAATGTATATTAAGTGATCTGTGAGTGGTGGGCATGTAAAATGAGTAATACGTTTTTAATGTTTGCCTCTTGTGACCCTACTGAAGCGGTTTAAAACAGACTCCAACCAGTATATCAGCCTGATATTGGCCTATCGCAGCTATATTGGTCTTTATTTGTATATAGGTTGCATATAGGTTGTCCAATATACAGCTATATGAAAACCTTTTTTTTTTTAGAACAGAACATATTGCAGATTTTATGTATATTTGATCCCTTTTCTTAATGGAGGATAAATATTACATATACATATATTTGTCTCTATTCTTCCTTTTAGTTATAGTTATTAATAATTATAAAAAAAACAGTGGTGAAAGTTTAATGTTTAATTGCCCTGATATGATTTTGGACAACGTTTACTGTTAAATTATAAAATATCCTGCCTCCAATATAAATCTTTGTCACAAGTATTAACCACTTTTGAGGGATCAATGCAAAAATAATGCAGAAGTGTCTATTACGGGTGTCACAATTCAATATTAAATTGAAAATCAATTGAAATGAGCTTCCAATTTTAATAACAGAAGGCAGATTCCGAAGAGTAAAAACAACCCAGAGTAACTTACCGACCAGCATTTGATACCATATAGCCTTTTTTTTTCCAAAGAAGAATTTGAAAATGTAAATGCCAGTTAAATAATGTAAATGACATCATGCTGAATTTATGCAGTACAGTAGCTGTTTTTCTATATACTGTCATTGAAAATAATTTGCTGTGCAGTACGCCAAAAATGGCACGATTTGGTAACATTTGCAAAGTTTAGTAGAAATGAAGTGGCTATAAATACACAAAGGTCAAAGTGGTGACTGATGCTGCCCACAGTGATTTTTGCTTTACAGGCTGCCCCTTTCTGCTACATCAATAAAATCTACTTGAAAAATCACCATAAATGTGTCTTTTTGTGTCTCCTGGATGATTAGCAGCTCTGTACTTTTATCGGTTGTAAATGTACTGTGTTCAAGTGGCAGTCCAGCAACAAAGTCTTCAGTGCAGTTGTAACAGGGAGGCCTGCTGCAGTGGGTTCGTTCGACACAGAGGGAAATTGAATTTATCAACACAATGGTCAACTTCTTTTTTCTATCTCACTCACATCCGCAGAGGGGTTAGAGCCTTATGCACAATTCACAAATTCTTTAAGCTGTCCTTGAGCTCTTCCCATTGAGACTTGTGCCTTTCAATCTGTCATCTGTGTATTGTGAATACTAAAAAAAAAAAAAAAAAAAAAAAAACAAATTCAGAATGTTTTCTTTGTTGTTATGGTGTACATGTTGAGCACTGTAGACCTTTCTCCCGAGTTCCCTCAACAATAGCAACAATAGCCGGTCTGGGTTTTTCCTACTCCCTGCTTTCCCAAATCCATAAAGAGCCTTGATGGCCACGCTCTACATTACAGAGACAGAAATGGCTTCCACATCCAGCCCAATAATGTGCATGAACAATAGCAAAGCATTAGGTGACTGGCAATAAATATCTGAAAAGAGGCACTTTGCTCCAGGAAAATATACCAACAGAATTCAAGCTATGAGTCTAGTGGAGACATCTTATCAGGGCTGTCGACCAACGCGTATAAAGGTGTGAAGAATGGCAGGGAGTGCTTTAACCACAAGAAAGATCATTATCTAAATTAAAAAGAACACTTTTTATAAATTGAGTCAGTGTGTCACCTTGTTCTTTCTTGTACGCAGTATAGAAAAGAGAGTCCAAGAGACTAACTGCAATTATGACTTTTCTTGTATGACTGTAAAACTACCAGGAAAATTGGAGTCTCAAACATCAGGCTCACTATAGACTGAGAGCATTTGAATGTGATTTGGATAATGGAGTGGCATTCAAGGTTTTTTTTTGGGGAGCTGCTTTGAAATGCAAGGCAGGTGATGGCTCTGACAGGCGGCGTACGAAGGAACGACCAGGTGAATTTGGTTGTAATGACAATTCAGACTTCGAAAAGGGGAAATGTTAGTCATACTAAATTTAGCATGACAGGCCTTATTTCACTGTAAGATATTCTCTGTCTAAATAATGGGCCACTTCCTCCTGTAGAGCAGCACATGGTTTGGCTTCCAGGTAGCCGCCTACACGCACATTAGAGAAAATGTGGGCGGACCACCGCCAGTCTCTAAGAAGGAGTGAAGGCAGGCTTGAAGAAAGTGAGGCATCAAGGACAGAAAAATTATGCACCAACATCCATGCAAAGGATTTTTTATATGCACCAATACTCAAGAACTCAAGAACTCTATCAAGTCCAGTTGCCTACGACAAACTTTGCTACGAACACCAATACTGTAGCAAATATTGCACCTAAATCTAATTTCAGCTGGCAGATCTGCCCACTTAATTTTGATACTTTCAATTAGTATGTTATTGAGCCTCCAGTCAAACTGTTGATCTCTCAATCAAACTGACAAGATGGCCATTTTTTAAATTCCCCTTTGACTTTACCCACAGAACCATGTAGGATGAAATGTTAAGTCTCATCTCACAAACAGGCAAAATTACTGAATGCATTTTAAGCATTTTCAGTCACCAACACTGATATTTAGAGAGCAAGGCGGCTAATGGCTAATATATGTGCTAATATCAAAACAAAGAAAAGTCCTGTATAACTCCATTATTACATGAACATTACAGTCTAATGCTAGATGGTTATTTTTACCAGTAACATGTTGTTTTCAATGGATTAGAAGGGATAGATAGATTTTCTTAATGAATGAATTAAAATAAAAATACACTGGGTTATGCTGTAGATGTTTAAAGATGACTGGTATATAAGAGAGAGCCGGGCACAGTGTGCCAGAGGCAAAGTCATGCAACTGCATTAATCTGTTAATTATAACAAAATATATATTTAACTGTTTTAGATTAGATTTGCTGTCATTTAAGGTGAGAGAAATGTGTTAACATTAGGAAAAGATGATGGTGACTCAGAAAATTTAGGCAAACAGGGTGCATGAGAATGACACTATTAGTAATAATAGTAAGGCTTCAGACTAACTTTTTCACCATCTTCCAAAACCCCACAGGAGCACCAACATCGTTCCACAGCATCCACACTGGAACATTTATATGAATATTATAACATTCATATAAATATTATATTTCATTTCTGTCAATGGATCCACCTAAAAGTTCCACACTTGAACTTTAAAGAACAGATATATCAGAAAATGGACAGAAAAAGAACAACCAATAAAAAAGTATCAACCAAAAGCTAAAACAAGTATAATACAGCACTGGATAAAAACTATTTAAAAAGGAAGCAAACAGCAACAACTTAAACAACAACAAACAGGGACAGGATCTTAGCGCTACAGTGCTGCTGCCAAAATTCTGTGACTGAAAATTAGTTGACAGAGTGCAAATGAAGTGATTTTATTGTGCTAAAAAGAAATGTTTGAATCGCTTACACCTGGCACTGATGGCTGTGCACAGTGAGTCTGCCCTGCGAGAAGCAGCTTCAGCTCTTTGTTTTGAGGATGGTGCTGTGGGTGGCATTTTGTCTTTTTAGAAGTTATCTGAGAATGTGGACCGCTGCTCATCAATCAGCTTTCTAAAGTGATCCAATACAGTGAACAGCATTTGTTTTTGGCAAATTTTCATCATCATTATGTGGTTAATGCAGTTGAGACCAGAGACTGCTCAAAAACAATCAGTCTTGATGATGCATTGAAGTGCTTGTGGTAGAAAATGTTGAAAAACACATTTATTACAAACACCAGACTCAGCACACCACAGATTCTGCAATAAGTATGGCTAGATAACCCTGATATGGTGTCACGTTATGAGCTTTATCATAGCCAAGTAAAGATATATAAAGAGATGTGGATATATATTGCACCATGTGTGTCAGTATCAGTACAGTAGTTTTTTCCAGTTAACTAATGAGATCAGGACAAATTCCTACATTTATTGTACAAAGTGAGTAAAATGTTTTTTCTTCTTATACGAATCTACATTAAACTCATCTGACTTAAATAAATGACCTGAATATTGCTCCATATGAGCCACCACAGTGATAAAATACAAAGGAAACAAGGGGTGTGCAAAACAAAGTGCAAAATAAAGATATTTCAGGCACAATTATGTTTCACAGACAACACTGTCATGTTATTTTCACAATTTCTAAGATCCTCTGGACAAATGAGTGAGTTGTTAAAGCACTTGTCACCGTGTCTCAGCAGATAAAAGCTGATTGTATCCACTGTTCTCAGTTTTTAGTACCAGAGACTTTTTTTCCACACAATTTAATGATGAAACCTCACAGATAAAAAAATAAATAAAAAATACTGTGGTATTATCTACTCGATATTTAACTGCTTTAGTTCTGTAATTAAATCCAGATTTGTTATAAATGTACTGTGGTTATTATCTTGTCTGAGCTGCATAAATTTAGTTTCCAGGATAAATGGCAGGAGAGTTACATCTACTATGCCATACTGTTGATATTATTATTAGGGAATTGGTCATTTTGAAGATACTACTAACCTTTAAACAGATGATTACATCCTCTGATGTGTTTATTTTAAAGTCACGTTTATAAAAACAATTGTAATGATTAACTTTCTTCATCCTATTTAACAGTTTTTTTCTGGAACAAATTACGAGTCAGTCAGATTTGTAATTTTCCAGTATTGTGGAGCTTTCAAAATACACACAGTGCTCCTTACACTGCTTACAACAACACAACTCTTTGTTCCATTTTGATAAAATTATAGCCTGTCACTGTATGTAACAAAATGCAAGGTCATTTGCAAAAAGAAGATGCCTGGAACCTAAATAATGACATGAGATTAAATATATTAGCAAGGCTTGAGGACTGAAACTGTCAACTTATCTACAATGTAGAAAAATATAGTAGAAAACAGTAATGTATCTGTAATATGAGGACTGGTCATGAGTATGGCTGGGTACCGAACCACGATCCTTTTCTGGCATTGACCGAGTTACTTTGATCCTATTGAGTAGAGCTGGATGATTAGTCATACAAATAACATGTTGATATTTTTAAGATATGTCATTATATACAATATACATACAATAAATTCTCAAATAATGATGATCTAATAGAATATGATGCACCGCTGTAGATTAGATCATTGGGTTATTTTTGAACCACCAGCTGCTTATCTGCACAGATCACGAGGTGAACTTTGTGTTGCTTGTCAAGGCGGTGTTGATTTCTGAGCTGGCTAACATGGTGTTGCTTACAGACAGACAGACAGGACCTGAAGTTGATTGTCAGACCCAAGCTAGCTGGAGGTCTAAGGAAGTCTCACTCTGCAACTATTCCCAGTACCACATACGTCACCCACTTCATCCTCTTTTTCTTCTTTTGATTAGGCAGACTACTGTTTGTTATTAATGTACCTTTTGACATTTATTTATATCTGTATAAAGTCCAAAACTGCACAGATATTCATCAGTTTCTTCATTTAGTCCAATTATCCAGGTTGAGCACAGTGTGCAGTGTAAAAACAACTTCCTCCTTTGAAGTGTGTAATTGTACTTTAATGTGTAATGTAATTTTCTTTCTGTTGAAATGGATTTTTATAAAATTGGTATTTTAAAAAAAGTATTTTTTAGGAACTGGTATCAAAGTCGAGATATCAATATTGAACATTATGAATGATGCCCAGCTCAAGTCATGAGCGACACCTCCAGCCTGACACCGAGGCTCAGCAGCCACCTGGCTGGTCCCTGCAGTTACTGGAGGGAAATGCTGCTGGTCGAGGTTATGAATGTTTGTCATTGTGTAAAACAGCCCATTTGTTTTTTTTTTGGTTTTTTTTTCTTGTGAAGGATCAGAGTTCTGATGTCCGGTGGCAACCCAACAACCCCCCTCCACCCGTCCATACACCTCCAGTGGAAAGACAGATTGCTTATTTTTCTATCACCTGTGCTGGGGCCGGGCCCATGACACCTGCTAGACGAGCACAGTTTAGTGCTCTCCCTGTCAGCTAACGTATGGGTCTATTGATGTGCTGTGACTGGGCCGGGCTGATCCTACCCAACACGCATTAGGGCCAGCTGTTGTGCCTCATCTGTCTCTGTGTGTGCCCTGATAGCCACAAACAGACAGTAAACACAGGCTGCTCCAAACATAACGCCCCATCTACCTTCACCCTGCATCCCGCTGCTCACAATGCCATCATTTCCCGGCCCCCGAGTAAATGACTGTAGAAGTGCCAGCTTTAATTGAGTCCAAGAATGTGGCTGATGGGGAAAAAAGTTGATTCACTGCAAGTACGGTAATTGCAGTCTTGATTACACCCATCTGAGAAGCTAATTCGAGGATTTAAGATTCAGTGAGGCTTAATACAATGGTCTGCAGGATCGCAGTCCGAAGAGTTAACAATATAACGTAAACACTACAAATTGCATGCTGCTGTGTTTGACACTGATGATTAAGGTTAAAGAATTCAATGATGATTACAATAAGTGCATGAAAACAAACAAAGGATCTTGATAAATAAATAAATGCGAAAACCAATCCAGACTCATCAAGTAATCAGCTGAAAAAGAAAAAACCTGCACATTTTCCCATTACCCAAGTCTGATCTTGTGGATTTCACCGCATTCATTACCAGATAAGTTGAGCCAACAACATCAGAGGCACGGGGAAACTCTACCTACCCTGTAGAGAAAGATGAGGGAGACGCCCTTTTCAAAGTTTGAGCCCATGAACCCCTGAAAGGTCTGTTCATGCCCCTGCCGGCATGAATAATCACCCCCAGCTCCCCTGTAATGTGCTGCGGATGATATATTGGGCCACATTTATTACTGCTCCGCTTCCACCTGGCTAGGAGCAGCAAGTCCTCCATTAATAAGAAAACCCAGGCCTGCAACAAGATTTCTGCACAGCCAAAGACTACGGGCTTAGATCCACTGTTAAGACTGCATGACCTATTTGGTGGAAATTGGAGTCATGGACAGCTCCCATTTGCCTATAAAACAGCATGATATGGAGTCCCCTTTGGTTCTTGTAGTAAGTCTATTCAACAGTTCAGGCCTAATCCTTGTCCACATTCACATGTCTTTGCTAGTCATATTGTGAGATCCCTGTCATCTCAGCAGGGAGTCAGCAGCAGTCCAAACCAGAAACATCCAGGCTTTAACTACTAGACACATGTGCAAGACATGTTGTTGAAGATTAGTCCTGCAGGATAACACGTTCTTCTTTGAATGGGATTAAAACTGCCAACATTTTGCAGTGGTTTTACAGGATTAAAGCACCATTTACATGTCATCCTTTAGCTGTCAAATTAATTGTACTAATTTGCCCTTTAGACAAACATGTCAGGCTACTGACTTAAAAACAATGCCAATGCTTTGTGACATATGGGTCATGCTGACATGCCGAAAGAAGGTGTTTTGAGGAGACTGTGGTGGATCTTTAAAGTAACATGTACACTCATGACAGCGTTCAGTCAAGAAAAATAGACATCAAATGCTAAAGAAATTTTTCTGAATAATCTGAAGTGGGGTATGAGATATTTATCCATAGCCATTGTGTCACCTACAGAAGATGGCGGTCAGCACACACAGCATGTACTGCTTTGTACAGGATAAGTAGCAAAATGTATTTTAGCCACCCAAGAACAGATCCACCTGGGAAAAAAATTAATATGAGTATTAAGTGTACTTAATGAGTATTAAGTATTAATAAGTGTACACCACATTTAGAATATCACTTCTTTATCTTGCTGACGGACAGACTATAGGAAATCCCATTTATACAAGCAAAATATCACTCTTTCAAAACCAACCAACCTCCACTGGCACTGGTCATTTTAACTTGTGGACCATGGCAGATGCTGGTCTACTGCTGCCTCGATGGGTGAGTTTGTTCGTGTTATTGTGTGACTTCAGTGCTTTAAAAGGTTAGTTTGGATTCACCAAAGTCACACAATAACACAAACTAACAGATTGAGGCAGCAGTAGACCAGCAACTCCCAAGCTAAAATTATTGATTTAACCAAAGGAGTCTGGTTAAACAAGAGAGAGCGATATTTTGGTATAAAAATATTATATATTATATATAATATAACCACAGTTTCCCATTGTAAAAAGCAGTGAAAATATTCTAAACACAGCATACAATTAAACTGACAGATTTTCTTAGGTTGACCTTTTTCAAGTGTTTAAAATAAGTTTTGGTGCTGACACTGCCCACAGCAGCACATTGCTTAGCTTCCTTGCTTCCCAAAAATGACAATGGCAACTGCCATCTAGTGCATGTAATACACTAATACTCTACTAAAATAATAAGTTGAACTTTTGGCAGTGCTTTTTGATAATAACTGTTATAAGTTCATTAATATGGAGTTATGTGATATGATGTCAAGAATCGGAACATTTGCTGAATAAGTAATGAGATTACTTCTCTGCTGGGATGAATCATTTCAAGCAAAACAGTGCACGATTGCAGAAAACCATTCCAACATCTTTGGCAGATTTACAACAGCTTTTACACGGCCCACCTTCTCCTACAGTCTCTGAAGGTTGCTGGATTTCTTGCTGCTGCCCTCACTCCTTTCATTTCTCTGCTTCTGACGCTATATGCTGCAAGTCTTGCAAATGCAGGCCTGAAGTTGATAAAGGTCAACATTGTTAAGTGCCTGTATGTATGTGGGAATAGCCTTTAGTGTCATACCACCTTACTCTGGTATGGAGAGCTGCAGATTCTCTCTATTCTGAGCTGGTGCAGACTGTAAGCAGAAAGGAAAATGTTCCCGGTGATTGCACCTGCAGAGCCACGGGAGTAAATATTTGTGCATGTATGGTGTTTGCATGCAGCATGATGTGTCTGGGAATGTATGTGTGCTGAGAGGTCACAACATGAATCAATTTAAATCCATCTTCTACACAGAAATGACTTATTTGTCCAATTTATTACAGAGTGTTCCATTCTATTGTGAAAGGCCCGAGAATTCACACGCCTCTTGATTGAAATCATTGCCACTGGGAGAACCTAGCCAACACCCTCAGAGGAGCCGCTATTCTGAAAGTGAGTGAATCATTGATTTTCAGCAGGAAATCATCAAGGCGAATCTATGGTAAATGAGAGAGTGGAGATGGCAAATGGTCTAGTTCAGCAGGATATTCAGTTATCACTGCATTCTTTTATAGACAGGCCATGGTGTCCAGCTATTTTCAAGCTTGTGGTTAAGTGAAGACCAGTCACTCTCGGAGGGAGTTTGTTCCTGCGCTTTAGTAAAGTGCAAATGGAAAGCACCCTTGAGTGAGCAAAATTGTGTGAGAAAAGAGTTTGAAAGAAATTGTAATCTTGCCAAAAATAAAAACGAGACAAGAAAGCAATAACATCCTGAACCAAGACAGAAATCCTATTGTGGGTTCAACGCCAAAGGGTTGTTCTATGAAAATGAGCTGCTTTGATGTTTGATTAAAAAAATATCCTACTTCTTTGAATCCCCGTAAGAATTGTTTGAAAATTAATAATGCTTGAATTAGAAGATTTAATAAAAAGGCTAACGGCACAAAGCAGGTTCAGTAAAAATGCACAACATTGTACATTCGCTGCCTTTTTTCCACAGCGACACATTTGACATCTTCATTGCAAAATAAAATGGCTCACACTGCGCTGAACAATTATTCAAATACAGATGACAGTTTGTCAAGTGCAGTTTGGTGAGGAGAAAATGTTTTTGCAGGACAACATATACCTAGTCTGAAGTTACATGTGCATTCAAAATAGAAAAATCATTCGGTGTCAGGGAGTCCAATTAATCAAAACATTTTTTGGCAGATGTCAAATTATAAACATTAGCGAGGAAAAACACATTAAGCAGTGACAGAAGCTGCAGACCTGAGTATAAGGTGTCTAGCTGTGGTGCTGCTGACAGCAGGAGATAAAGATTAAGGCAGAAAAACCTCCTTGTTCTGGGTGTGGATGCCCTTGGTATGGAAATGTTTTTTTGAGGCTAAAGCAACCAGGATGATAACGGGTGTTAGGCCATTTTCTCATGTGAAATGTGAGAAAGTCGGCTTCTGCTTTGTCACCGGGTCTGTTTTCATCTATCTATGCAAAGCATAGTGAGGAAAAAAGGGAAAATCTTCTATAAGATGTATGATTTGTTTGTGAGGAAATGCATGAAAACTGCTGGCAGCAGCAGGGTTGTCCAGCCTTTGATCATGTTTGAAATTCAGCAGATACCTTGAAAAAAAACAACCACTTGATAAAAGCTCCATTGGTGCTAATCAGTAATGTCCAATACAGTAACTAATTATATTTGTGATCCATTGTTGAAATTTACTTCCAGATGTTAGTTCCTAGTTCAACAAGCATGTTCTCATCAAGCATGAAGCCTGCCAGAGCTATGTCCCAGCAGATAATATCTTAATAGAAATATATATATATATGGCAAATTATGTCCAAAAGAATAATTCAGGCCATCATGTTTATTCTGGGGAAATTTTTCCACCAGTAAGTAAACCTGTGAGAACACCACTGTTACCAATTACACCGGACATTTTGGTATGAATGCCTCTCATATGGAAATGTTTTTTTGAGGCTAAAGCAAACAAGATAATAACAGGTGCTACGCCAGTCACTTATGTGAAATGTGAGGATGTCGGCCTCTGCTTTGTCACCAGGTCTGTTTTCATCTATCCATCTATGTAAAGTATAGTGAGGAAAAAAGGAGCTAGACATATGATTTGTTTGTAACAGCACATAAAAAGCACAGGCAGCTGCAGGGCTGTCCAGCCTTTGATCATGTTTGAAATTCTTGACAAAAATAAACTTGATTAAAACTCATTTGGTGCAAATCAGTAATGTCTAATACAGTAACCGTTAATATTTAAGAAGCATCTTTGAAATTCACTTCCAGATATTAGTTCCTAGTTCCCCAAGCATGAAACCAGCTAGATCTACGTCTCAATGGTCTTAAATGGTCTGAAAAATATGGTAAATTATGTGCAAAATAATAATTCAGGCTGAGGTGAGAAAATTTTTCCACCAGTTAATAAACTCATGACAATACCGGTGTTCTTGATTACACTAGATATTTTGTGTGGGTGCCCTTGGTGTGGGAAAGTGTTTGGAGCTGAAGCAACCGGGATGATAACGGGCGTTAGGCCATTTTTTCATGTGAAATGTGAGGATGTCGGCTTCTTCTTTGTCACTAGGTCTGTTTTCATCTATCTCTGTAAAGCATAGTGAGGAAAAAAGGGAAAATCTTTGAGCTATAAGGCATATGATTTGTTTGCTAGGACAACACATGAAAACCGCAGGCAGCAGCAGGGTTGTCCAGCCTTTGATGATCATGTTTGAAATTCAGCAAATATCTTAAAAAATAAACTTGATAAAAGCTCAGTTGGTGCAACTGTGCAGCTATCAGTAATGGCTCAGGCAAACAAATAAAATGTTGGGCTTTGCCGGTGTGGCTCAGACTGCTTTACAACCTGATATAAAAACATATTAAGCCTGACGTTTCAGATCAGTCGTGACTCATTTGAAACATTCATCCAGCTGTGTCAGCCTTTAACATTTCAAGATTATACAACTGATTGACTTGGCTGGCCTAAAGCTACTTGTTAGGGAGCTGTGATGGACCTGTGCCAGAACCTGACAGGAGGAAGCAGAGAAAACATTCGGTTCAAATGTCCAAATGCGGGAGTACATCAGTAAGTAAAGCACTCGGCTGTCTTGAGGTATATTTTCATGTGAAAGAAGCCGTCAACAGGACAAAGAGCCAGGCGCTGCACTGCACTGTGGTTTATTCCCTGCCTGGTATGAACAATAAAAAGGCTGGCACCGTGTTATGGGGTGTGTGTGGGTGTGTGTACACACATCTGAGGGCATGTGTGACTGAATCTCCCGAGCAGCTTAAGTGAAAGTGATAAGCAGTAGAAACGGCGTTCTGCTTCTCACAGGCCGCTTCCAACGATCGCTGGGAATTCATTGCTCTTTCTAACTGTCAAGCAGCAGAAGAGAAGGGGGGGAAAGTGTATTTAAAGGATTTTCACAGTCCTTAATGCTATTTATTACATCTCACCAGCTGCAGCGAGGAGTGGCTACATGTAATTGCGGCCATAGATCTTTTTGGCCTGAAGACAGCCAATCAAGATGGATTCCTTTTCCGTTGCTGGGATTGACCGTGAGTGAATCCTGGTGACTTAGAGATGGGACATTATTTAACATGGACCCAGAGTGACGTTAAGGAGCATTAGGTTCCGGGGTTGTTAAAGCACTTGTCACACTCCAAAGGCATCCATCTGCACAACGCTGGCTTCAATCAATAGATAAGTAATCGGCTGCAATGAGAGCCAGCATGCGGTATTACTCACCAAGTCTGTCCTGAAACAGCCCCACCGCCCAACGAGCAGAGGAGCACAGAGCATGCAGCTCCATCACGAAGGAACTTATCTTTCAGCCGAGCACGACGCTATCGACAGCCCAGAACTAAGAGCACCTTTGTATTGGCACGATCACTCAGAGGGATGGCACTTTCATGTTGCAATCTTCCTGCTACAAAGTCAACGCGCCAAAATTAAATGTACAACAACTTTCCTTCACTAATACTTCACATGAACCTGTCCTGTGTTCATCATTGAAGTGTCCAACTGTTCTGATAAAGAGCAAAACAAGTGAGCAAAGCAGCAAAGGTAATACTGCAGTCCAAGTTACTGTAGAATATGGACAGGGCTCCTGCAGGTTTCAAAAAGTTAAATCTGAGTCTTTTTAAGACCATTATGAATGCAACTTAAGACCAATTCCACATCCATGGTGGCTAAAAAAGTATGATAATTAATATCTTATCAATTAATATTAATTAACCTCTTAATGAAATCTGTCAAACCAAATTGTGTAATGTAAGATTTCTTGTCTTTTCCACACTTGAAGGTGGAGCATGAAGCTAGCTGGATAGGCTCTCCTTGCTATTCAATTTTCTGAGGAGCCGTGAATTGCTGACAAAACTGCAGCATGGTACAATAATTGTTCATATTTGAGATCCATCATTGAAATTCATTCCAGATATTAGTTCCTACTTCCACAAGCATTTTCTCATCAAGCATGAAGCCTGCTAGATCTGTGTTCCAGTTGATAGCCTAGTCTGAAAAAAAAAGACAAATCATGTGCAAAATAATGATAGTATTCATTCGGATTATAACATTTATTCCACGGATGCCACCGTGAAGAAATTTTCCCACAAGTTAATAAACTCGTGTCAGCACCGGTGTAATTAAAAATGATGACATTCAATATCTGTAATGTTAGAGCACTTACTTTGATCTTCTTAACCTTCCCCTTACTTTGAACATAATGAATGCTTTGAAGGTTGGTTCATTATCAAATTTTGAGTTGCCAGCTCTATCAAACATCCCCCACACTGACCCCAACAACTGGAGGGTTGACCACAGATGAATTGTGAAGTAACACCAATGTTAAGTTCAAACGATATAACCATCATTGCCCATGTGTTTGTCACATTGACATGGATGTTAATCAATACATCCACTAGAGGACACTGCTCAGAGTCAAATGTTACCCCAAAGTTTCTGACAACAAGAACCATCACTGGAGGAGGTTGTAATAATGTAGCTCTTGAACGAGATACAAAAGCAGAGTTAGCGTTGGTCGCATTGGTCTGTGCCGCCATTAAATACATAACATGTGGACAGATAATTCTTTACCTTGACTAACTGATGACGAACAACGTAATTTCCAGAACTTTGGATTTTAAAAACTTCTTTGTCATGTCCTGTGGCCACGAGCGTCTGACTTTAACTATTGGTTACACTGCCCTCATGACTACCAGTGTTAATGCTTCATTTTGACCATATTCTTAAGCTTTCCCAAAACGTGCAGAAATGTTGACAAACGGAACACAGAGGACAGAAAGAAAGCTCCGTCTGTATCTATATAGGTATCTAATGTTTAGCATAAATAAGCCTTTAGTTTAGACAAATTAGCACAAATTAGCCTAAACGCTTTCATGGTAATGTACAGAAAAACAGAATACTCACGTTTATGCCTGCGCACATCTCCTAACTGTTTGGCGATGCTGAGGCTCCATATAAATACCGATCCAGCATATTTCAGTCTGTACAATCATATCCAGTTGTCAAGCAGCCTCATGTAAGACTGTGATTAGCCTATAGCATTACGTTTGAAATCATCCTGCTACTCTGTGCTCCAACTCTGCTGCTGTACGGAGCTGACACTAGGTTTATAACTGTAGCATCCCTCTTCCCACTGACTATTGATAACCACACTTAGATGGTGGGGGCAGTGGACAAGTAATATAATTGGTGTGTGCCTTATTACCATGTAACAACGGTAACACCTACTACCATGGCGAGCCCAATTTATTCTGTTCAAACCTTGAGTTTAAATCAGGCTAAACTAATCAATGCACCCTATTTATAGACATGTTCAAATAAGACTTAGGAGATTATTCTTGCGCAGAAACTCAAAGTAGGACAAAAGTAATTCCTTTCCTCTTTTGGGTAACCTATTAAAAAAGGTCAGTATGTGCGACGAGAGATGAGTTCCTGACTAATTCAATTGCACCTACTTTGTGTTTGTACTTTACATTACGTAATACTTTTTACTCACTAATGATGCATATAGAAGCTACAAATGATTTGATGTTTGTTTTAGCAACAATATGAGATCCAACAAAGCTCCTCTGCCCGCTATAGCTTATTAAGAACAATGACTGTGTAGAGTCAGAGAAAAAGATAATTAGTTCTTTAAAAGTTCAAAAGACCGGCTTCTCTGCTCTGCTTTGACTGTACATTAAAACCAATGTATCATTAAAAACACAAGACCCAGAACTTTGATCTCAACTTTTATGGAGAATATCACTGAAAAATAACAGTTTAATGCAAAAAAACACTATTATGAAACTGCACAGATGCACTTTAGCTGACATATTATTGATCACTTTACTGCTGGAATAAATCTTTGCTTAAGTGCAGCCTGTGCACCCACTCTCTAACTTTTGTGGAAAATTTGGTCAACCTAAACAAGTTGAACAAAACTATCTTTGAAGATAAACGACTGCAAAAAAGAAAAAATATATAAGTGTTAGGCAACAGCAGCAGCACAGAAACAGGAATACATCTCTGTATCAACAGTAGATAGACAAAACAAGGGACATGCCCACAAATTATGACGAGGGCTGGGTGACTATTTAAAATTTATTCTCAATTACGATTTTTCCTCTCAATGACTATGAAAACAAGATAATCAAGATAAGATTTGTATTATTCTGCATTCCCTTTTGCAATAATGCTCTTGTTCTGTATTGTGTTATAAATCCAGCACACCCTTTTCTTTTACAGCAGTATACTTTTGCAGGTTCATTCAGCAAAAGCGTGCGCACGCGCATGCACACACACACACTCATACAAAGTGAACTTACATTGGGAGAGCAGACAAGGACAGTCATTACCCACTGTAGCAGTCCCAAAACTAAAAATAAGTTATAAGAGAGCCTATGACAGCTTGCTGTATTGACGTTTTACTCTGATGACTGTGTGTTTGTGCAACACGCCCAGAGCTGACAGTGTGTCACTGGTCATCAAGCATGTTCAACACTGGAGAGGAAAACTCAGAAAACATATCATGCACATTGATCTGAATAAAAGGACATGGTGAAGCCCAAGATGCCGCAGTCACTGTACATATTACTACATTACTGATATTATTGGCTCGATGTCGGCCTATCTATCACAGGTATATTAATCTATACGTTATTGTTGTTGACAGACCATAATAATGATTGTTTTAATTTTATTTTATTTGACAGTCAGCATGCTACGTATATTTGATCTTTTTTCTTAATTCAAGTTTAGTCTATAGATTGGTTGTTCTTTTTATGCTTTTTTAAAATTCATAGTTATTTATCATTATTAAAAATACCAGTGAAAGTTTACTCTATCAGGGACCTGATGTCATTTTGGACAATAAAAAATGCTGTATTGTAAACTGTAAAATATCCTGCCTCTATTATATTGTCATAAGCTTTTGATAACCACTACTGAAGGATCATTTTTTATTCTCTAATATTGTTATCGGCCCCAAAGATCGAGTATCAGCTGAGCCCTACGCACTACATTTTTGTTTTTCGGTTGAAATAAATTTCAAGTTAAAGGATGTGCACTATTAAGGACTAAAAAAGTTCAATAAATGCATGATGTTTCCAAAGTCAGCAAACAATCCACGTTAAATAATCGGGACCCCAAAACTGACCGAAGAATTCACAATTGTGGTTTTTGCCACAATGAAGGAGCCCTATGTCTGATGTAGCCTTCTGTGCAGCTTCAGCCACAGGAAAAGAGTAGAACAGAGTAAATGGCCTCAGCTTTGTGAAAAAAACAAAAACCTTGACATGAATTTAACAATCAAAACAGGGATATGAATAGTTTCTGAGGGGAAGGCAAAGGTTGGCTAATGTGCTTCACTGCATGAGAATGCAATCAGTCTTCACATGTTCTGCATACTAACCTTCTTCCCTCCAGACGTCATTACTGCAGGCTACAACGGTCATACCTGCTGTCTGCAGCGTTAGGGAAATAAAGCCGTGCTGTGATGCTGTCTGATAATACTAAAGTGAGTACAGTATTTATGGAGCACATTTATAATAGTACTAAAAACACTCAATCATGCTGAGTTGTTTTCAAAATGCAAAGTAAATTTATTCTTTCAGCATTTTTGTCTTATTGTTGAGAAATACACCCCCTTCAAACAATGCATTAGCATACACCCATGCCATAAATCAAATTAGTACCATGATGTTGATGGGGTCTCCTGCTGTGATTTCTCTCAGTAGACATGGACAACAACACAGCTGGGAGCTGATATGCACACCAATTTACTTTCTGCACAACAAATATATGCAGGAGATTCTCTCAAAGAAAATTGAATATTTAATTTCTCATTTTAGTGGATTACCAAACCCCATGTAAAAATTCCCTTGATTATTCATGATGAGGGTAGCGACGAGTACAGCTGCAAGACAAGGTTGAATCACTTTTGCCTCAAGTGTTTGTGTCAACAAGACAACACTTAAAATTTTACTTCATCTCTCACTAATTGCTCTTTATTTGGTATGAAACAAATGTAATCAACTTTAAACAAGATCCAGGCAATATGTAACATTATAGCAATAAAATGGCTACGATAAGAAAATTAATTTGATCAAACATTAGATTGAGAGCATGCACACAGCCCCAATTTGTTGTTATATTTTGCTGAGATGTGTGTTGAGGGATTTCAACTTTACTCTTGCATTACTCTTTTAATTCCTGTTTTAATCAAATATATTATAAATTATATGAAGTAGTAAGTAGTTTTGCCCAAGCAATCTGATGGGTCAACTAGACATTTAGAACAAGATCAAATCAGCATGACGGCACTAAAAATATTACTCCGTTATTTCCATGGCAACACTGCAACTGCCAGAGCTGGAGCAAAAACCAGTTGGCTACAATCGCTATTAGAAAAATCAGAGGGGGGGGGGGTTGTTTTTGAAATGTTATATTCATGAAAATAAATCACAAACCACAGTGGGCCTATATAGACTATGACCTTCTGTTAGGATATTTCTTGCAGCTGTGAAAGTAACATTTATAAATCAGCTTTCTTTAATGAATATAATTTATGGTGCAGTTAGATCGCTGCAGACCGCCCTGTTAATACAGGTGCGGCTTCTCTTTGTGTGAGACAAGCTCTCTTTGTGTATGTGACTGCAGAGAAAATGTTATTTTTTAAAGGCAAAATGCCAACAGATATGGATTGAAGCAGAACACTTTGATAAAAGCATGTTATTTTGAAATTATTGCTTTTTTTGCAATACATTTTGGCTTGACAATGCTGTGGAGGTACTGGAAACATTTGGATCACACACACTTGATATTACTAGACGCTCTGGCATCCTCCATCAGCTGTGCCGGTGAGTCGGTTACATGGCGCTACTAGCTTAAAAACAGTTGTAGGTTTGTAGACTAAATAGCTACATCTGTCAATAGATCATTTATTTGTTTAGCATATTTCAGCCACATCAAGATTGAGCTAGCAAAGCAGTTTCGTCTTTGCATGTGTGGAATTTAATCAGTTTGGGAAATCCACCAATCTCAGAAAAAAGCGTGAATATTCATTCAAGTTGGCTGGCTGACTCTAGGTTTCATTACTGACATTAATGATTGTTATTAGTCAGACCCCATGTATTTCCCTGATAGCAAAAAGTTGTTATTATTTTGAGACCGAATTGCCCCGTAATTTGAATAAATAATATTATATTTTTTGTTATTTATTCATATACAGTATATTATTTTGTTGGCAACATTGTATAATCACAATATTATACAACCACTACTACCCATTCAGAGGCAGAGTTCCTGGAGTGTGGGTGGAAAAAAAGGCATCAAGATTTGACGTGTCACACTTTTAATAATTCCCACCATCCACAAACTGTGTAAATGGCGAAAACCTGGGCTACAGAAGCAATTTTAAAGGAATACTTTTTGGGTATAGAATTTGTCTCTGTATTGGAAAATTAGTACATACAAAGTAGTGATAGAGAAAATTTAAAAATAATTCATAACTTTCTGTGTGTATGTTGCAATAATAATGTATGATTGTCAGAAAATCACAAGACCTGGACTTGCCTCACAGCACACCATTTGTGAACCATGGCACTGGAGGGGGACCTTTACCTTCACATTACTGGTACTTCAGTGATGCTTACGGACCTCAGCGCAAGGACACCCTCTCATGTAATATTACTTAAACATAACCATTTGTTAAAAATGTACAGGATAACAGATATTCCCAAACATTACACATATACTGAAAAACAGATAACAAAATGTCTCTGTTTAAGAAGTCAAACACAAAAATCTTACACCAATCACAATGATGAGTCTTTTAACAGAACAACTGGGCTCAAATTGTTATCTGGCCCTGCTCTATTTGGCATATTCAGTAAAGACATGTCATTCTTCTGGTGACAGTGGTTATTGATTTTTAGGGCGGCCTGCTCTAAATATCGTCCTCATACAATAGACCAGGCACAAAGGCTATTCTCTGGATAAGAGTGCTGCACTCAATAACTGCTTGGAGCAATGCTCGAGAAATTTAAAGGAATTTTTGGTGCGATTCTGACAACCATTCAACAGGCCTATTGTTGCTTGTCTAGCTGTGCGCACGTCTAATAGAGACACTGTGAAAGTGAATGATGTGCTAATGTGAGGTCATGATTAACACAAGACAGAAGCTTTGAGGCCTTGAACCAGTGGTCTACACTATCAGAACAACCCCCAACACGCGCACCACCGCCCTCTTCTTGTCCTATATTCAGCCAATCAGTCCTACCTTAGCATCTCTTTCCATATGTTGCAGGGATTTGATTGCTTGCCATTTTCCAGCTCATTAATGAAGACTTATGCTGCATTTGTAATGAATGTGTCCTGGCTGAAACATGATCAAGTTTCTGGCCTCGCTGAGTGCTTTTCAGATGATTGCTTTCACCTCTGTGGTTGGTTTCACTGGTGTGGCAGGAGGAAGCCACTGTTGAAATGGAGAACAAGAGGGAACTCTAGCACAGGAACCTAATTACAAAAGGATTTTTTTTGAAATGTTATACAGAACACATACAGGAGATATAAAAATGAACAGAGCACGTTTTAGGGATTTGATGCACCAAATACTTAAAATGTGTGATATTTCATGGATCGTTACATTTGATAGCAAACAAAGGCATCACCAAAAGCATGAAACACTTCACTACATCTATGCCTAGACAACTTATATTTTGTAACCACACACCAGCTTATATCAAAACTCTACTAAATAAACAAGTGAGACCTTGTAAAATGGATCCTGATTCTTTATCACTCTCCAACAAGAGTCGTAAACAGCTGAAAAAGCCAAACATTCAGCAGCTTTCAGCCAAAATCAGTATCTGTATTCAGCCTCTGCAGATGTGACTGTTGATGCACATCAGTAGTATTCACTGGAGGCAGGATATCAATGCTGACATCCATTTGCAGCCATACTCTCAGTGCCCATCATTCAGAGATTATTGTCACCAGCATGTACGCTAATTACAGCTTATACCACTTGTGATTTATAACAGAACCAGTGATCAGTGAATTTCTATGCAGGTTTTTCTTCTTGGTAAGTTCGGTTTTTAAAAACTTGCGTTTTATGTGACTTAAGTTGAACCAATATCTTTTCAACATTTAAATTCAAATCTGCTGCTGCAGCAATAGTTTGACGTTTTGGTAAATGCTCTTGTCGAGAGTTAGATGAGAAGACTGATACCACCCTCAAACTTGCCTTGGAGCTGTAGCCAGATTCGCAATTATCTTAGATTAGCATGAAGACTGAAAGCATGGGAGAAAGCTAGCCTGGCTGTGTGTCCAAACACGTTATTCATCTTTGCTGCTTTTTTTCCTTTAATTCGTACGCAAATAGAAATGTAAAAAACTAGAGCTTAACCAATACTGGATTTTTGGGGCTTATGCCAAGTATTAGGGAGTTTAAAAAAGATATATCCACACACACAATTATTTTCTCTGATGCAGACACCTGCATCTGCACATCTACTGGTCCCAGTAGGCTATATTTCCATCTAAATGATGTCAAGCAGTGCAAGCTTTTCAAGTGATTTCTTTATTGTGTGTTGCATTGATGTATGAGTGTTTTCTTTAACGATTTACTTTATTGATTAAAGGGGCTGTTTTGTTTCCATGCACACAGAAATGTCACTGCAGCAAATATTGTGGAACATTTAAGCAGCAAAACTAAAAACTGTAGCTATAAACAGGACCGAGGAAACTCTCCAGAGGGGACAGAATTAAATACTCCGTAATCTGTGCTGTGCCTTGTGCGTAAATGTACACGCAGCATCTCTCTTACTCGGGTGATGCACCTAATTTCCCAACCACAACCCAGCCCAATTGAATTGAAAAATAATCAACTATAAATGTATAATAAATATTCTGCCTATAAAACAAAAAATAAAATAATGTATATGCATATCGGATATATACGCTGATACTGATATTGACCAATTTAGCTGAGCCGGGCCAATATCTGCTGACCAATATATCTGTCTGGCTCTAGTAAAAACAACCATTTGTGAATTCATTTTGTCATTCCCATTTTTCATTATATATTTGTTAAGGAATTTTCCATTCTCTAGCGGTTATGCTAAGGCCTTCGAGCCATACCAGTAAGATACTTGTTTTAACCTTTGACAGACATACTGTCTCTCCTCTAGGACAGTAGATGCAGCTGTCTTCTCCTTTCGGATAAACAAGTGAACAACCTGATAGTGTTGCTAGGGCAGCTGACATCGAAGAGGTGTTTGTCTTGTCTCTCTGACCGGAGAAGACGTAAACTGTAATCTGTTTTGGATAACACTGACCCTGAGCTGTGGAGCCAGAGGTGTTGAACTGTGGTCTCAGACTTTGTGTATTCATAATTCCTGTGTTTGCATATTCAGACCAATAGGCTAACTTTATGTGTTGGGTCTGACCTTATTTGGGCACAGGTTCATCATGACCTTATCTGTGAATGTTTAATGACTATCCCGGAGGACAGAAACGCCAGAATTGAAGGGAACATCAATGCCAACTGTGTACTGGTTATTCCTTCATTCTCTTGGCCAAGTATTATTAAACCAGTTTCAGTGTAAGACATATTGGACTCCTGAATACTTCTTCCTTTGGATTATGGGTATTGGAATAAAATCCACAACAATATTTATTTTATTTTTTTTATCAACTACCTCCTTCAAAAACAAGGCCATTTATCTGTGGAGAATCATTTAGCACTTCTCATCTTTAGGAGTTCCACTATATATTATGCACGTTGCCTTAACTCTGAACAAGACATCAAGATCACTTAATACCTCTGACGAGAAGCATTAATGTACAGTAAAATGACTTTTCTTGTTTCTGACACCCCTGTCTTGGTCTGTTTGAGGAACGCTCATTTGCAACTTTAATTCCACAAATGGACTCCAAAGCTGTGTTTACAAGGAGCGAGACAGCCTGAGCTGTGACAGCTCAAAAGCAGTTTCCTCGTAATAAATAGACTAATGCTGCATAATCAAGTCACATGTACACTAATGTCTACTTGAAAGCTCTTTAGAAGTCCATGTCATTGCAAAGTTGTATTAAAAATGTATCTTGTGTGGTTTGTTTTTCATGCCTACATGTACTGTATGTGTCATACACAAGGAAGCCCAGTGGTACACACAGTAAAATGAAAGCTTCTAGGCCGCAGATGATAATAAGCTGTAATAGAAAATGGGTCAAGAACTTACAATAGGGAGTTGATTGCACATGTTACTGCGTTGTCCTAACACAGTATACCTCCTGCTTTGTGCTTCCTCTCTCTTTTACAGTCAAACACGCACACATACACACACATTGATACATGCTCCCTCATCATTCACTGAGAGCTCGCCGCTAGTGCCAGAGAGTCATTTATTCTCAAGCTTTTGAAAAGACTGGTCAGCAGAAGAATTGCTCAGTGAACATCACTGTTAGTAAATATGTCAAATGCCTCGGTGGCAGCACCCGAAATAATACACGGCTATTCTGTTATGACTGTCACGTATGCCACCCCTGTTCTCTCACTTCTAAAAGCCCAGCGAGTGTGGGGTCGAGCCACTGTGGAGAATTGTGTCTTACATGCATGAGTGTCTGTGTTGGTAGGAGGGGTGGCGGTGCCAGAGTGAGGCACTGAAGAGGTGTTGGCATCCCACGCCGGAAAAGTGTGGAAATTTGCAGAGCGAAGAGAATTAGCGACTCCCTGCTGGGCCAAACGGATGGGCGCGGAGAAGGGGGGTGGGGTGGGGGGTGGGGTGGGCTCCACGATGGGGGAGAAAATGACCTCTGAGAGGGGAGGAGCGAACGAGAGGGGTGGGCGGGGATGGGTGGTGAGTGTGTGGGGGTGGTCCTCTGGGAGAAGCACAGGGAGGGATCCAAAGCCAGGTCACCTTCTCCAGAGAGAGCAGCTGTGAACACTCTGCCCCTGGGAGGAGGGTCACAGTCGAAAGCTCTGTATCTTATAAACCAAAGCCCAGATTCTCTCGCACTGCCTTCACCCTGCACAGGTCTGCAATAACAAAGCCAATTAAGAAGCCCAAGAGAGAAGCTAGCGTAGTCTCACAGTCGCCTCTCGCTGACTTGGCAACCAGAATTACAGCTCAAGAGAGTACCTTTCAACATCGAATATAGAGAGTACCCGCAATTACCAGTGAATACCTCTATGCTCCAGCTCCATTTCGCCCAACTGATGTGGTGACTCATAAAGCTACTGTTAATTTATCCCAGATGCATGCTAACCCAGAAATAATGGATGCAACAGCATAACACCTTGTGCTTAAAGTATAAATGGTAACCTCAGTGGAGTGGGTGTGATTTGTGTGCAATTATTTGGCCACTGTGGGGTTATCCTTATTTACTGTGCGTGACATTTCAGGTGGCATTTGTTGATCTATGTCGCACATCCTCGATTGTCCAGGATCAAAGAGTGAAATAATGTTATCCCTTTTGATAAGGTGTTCAAAAGTATTGATACTTTTCAATACCACTTTGTTTTAAACAATACAACACTAACATTCAATAGTATCTAAAGTACCGAAACTATAAAATAGAAGAGATATAAGTTCTCATTCAAGAGAAAGTTCAGATCAGTCTTAATTGTCCTGCCTGAAATTTGGCTTGCAGCAAAACCTGTGTTCAGTGACTTTTTCTGTTGGTTGCTATTTTTAAAAAAAAGGAAGATATCCTATTTTGTGTGCCTAGGACTTTTTTTTTCCCCCTTCCCATCATGTAAAATTCTGGTATTGTGACAACCCCCTAGGGAGGAGAGGAGGTGAGCGGGGATAAAAGCCATGCAAACCCAGCTTGGACTCCAGGCTGCTCTCGGCTAATGTCTGCTCAGAAAATGAAACGGATGAAATAGTCCAAGCAAGAGGAAACCAGAGACTGTTGGGCCCAGGTGGACTTTACATTGATGACACTTTGTGCACAAACACAGTGACAGCTGGACAGTGTTTCCAGATGTCTTCTGATGTGACTATATCATCATCACCATTTGCTGTTGTTGTTTACATTTGACCTGACAAAAAAAAAAAAAAAAAAAAAGAAATGAAAAGAAAATCAAAAAATGCACTACAGAATTATTTCTGGGATAAACATATATATATGTATGTAAATCACTGTACTTTTGTTTTATATTTTATCCTATTCTACTCTTATCTGTATGTTGTGTAAGTGTAGCATGAAGGAACTACAACTTTAATGTCGTTATGCAACCTTTTGTTGTGTAATGATAATAAATGACCTTGATACCTTGGTACCTTGAACAGCATTTTTGTATACGTATACACTTTTCGTATAAATGGTTATAACCTTGGCTGAGTGTGTTTTTGTAATTATTTGGCTGCTGTGAGGTTATCCTTATAAACTGTATGTGGCATTTGAGGTGGCATTTGTTGTGACATTGCATGACATTAATTCATATTCAGCTGCAAAAATCGATTTTGTGGTATTGTTCTGGGAGACACACGGCAAACTGACAAGTTGATCTCTGTCGCACGTCCTCTATTGTCCAGGAGCACGGAGTGAAATAATGTTACAGTTACCTTCTGATATGTGCAGATGAGGCTGCCACATCTGTGTGATGTACTGTAAAGAATCTTTGGGGTTTGTTACCCGAGCAGCGATTGCCATAGAGAGGTTCAGGTCACACGGCTGGTTATCATTCCTCGCTATATTCCTTCTGTTCCAGCAATTGCTTTCAGATTGTCTTTCTGTATTGTGGCAGCTCTGTATAAGAAAAGTGATTGTGAACAGTGGATGCAGGCTTAGATCCTTTTCATGGGTGGCCGGGCTCTAGCTATGTGCTCCTCTGTAACTGTCATCTTGTAGATTTGAAATCCCTCCCCGATCGATTGTACTAAAAGCTCTAATCTGATTGTTAAAAGAGCTGATTTGACAAAGCTGTTATCAAACTGATTTAAGCACCAATCAATACAGCATTATGTGTGGGTGTCTTTTTTCTTTTACGGTTGTGGCAACTTTTCCAAGGACAGGTTCAGGAATGTCTTTCACCTCTGAAACAACACTGAAACATACCTGTGAGGACCGTTCTTTAATGTAACCAGAAACTCACACACTCTCTCTTCAGGCTATGATATCTGGCTTATCAGGTCTGAGCGAAAAACCAATAACAATGCATAATTGCTCAAGTGTGGAAATGAAAAAATCATATCATTTCTTTCTTGATGTTTTAACATTAACTGGGTGTCTATTGAAATAGGCTCCAAAACCTTCTCGGTGTTCATGTGTGATTGTATTTTTTAGGATAGTGTAATGGTCCATGAAGAGTTGTGTAGTCCCTCTGAAAGGATCATTTCTCAGAGTGAACAGGAATGCACATGGATGGCAATTTCAACTCCCTTTCCCTCCTCCATCTTTCCACGTCTTTCAGTATTCATTCCACACACGTATTCAACATTAGAGGGCAAATAAATTGATTGCCAGCAGCTGAAGACACTTATCTCCCAGCGAGTCAGCTTTGCACTGGAGACCCCAATACCAAAACCGGGAAGCACTTCATTACGTTGATGCTTAACAGTAAGAAAAAAAAAAGACCAAACACTGGAACAACACCAGCAAACTGCGGTTACAAACACACCAAACACAGTAAGACCAAGATGGAGTGCGACACAATGATCAAGACCTCCGGGCTAAACTGTGTTCATTAGTGGCAGCAATGCAGAATGAATGGAGCTGCTTACTTATTCTGCAAGCATCTTGGTAAAAAAGCGAGCAGGCAGGAACAGGGCTAGCCTTAGCCTCATGCTTGCCTGGGTAGTGATGGCCAATTAAGCCCCTCTCTGATGAGCCATGCAGAGGCCCAGCAAGCAATTAGGAGGCCAGGAGTCTCTGCTCATTACTGCTGCAGCAGAATATTGAGCATTGTCCTGTGTTACGCACATATGCAGCCATGAGATTCCAGATATGCCTATTAATGCTGGTTTATATCATTCGAACTGAATCAAAGAGGGATCGTCCTGCAATCTATGCTTTAATGATACAATGTTTCTGAAGTAACGGCAGCACCTGATGAGATCCTCCGTGTGTACACCAGGACGCAGTTTATGAATAGAAAGCTTCTTTGATTTGACATTCAGTATTGTCTTTTCAGATGTGATTTGTCAATATGATGCTGATAACCAATGAAGGAGTTGACACACACTAATGCATCTGAAGTGATATTGTCTTTTGACTGACAGCCCGCTGCTTCCAATATTGATTTAGCTCACATTTCAGGATGCGACGCTGTTGCAGGGGGGCAAAATGCAGCTCTAATACAGTCAGGAAACCAAGAGAGGGACTGTAATTGTAAAGATAACAGAGTCTGATAAAGCAAGTGAACAGAATAGGAGTTAGAGAGAGGATCCTGTGACACTTAATTTGAAGGGGTGTGCATAAGACTATCATTACACAGTCATAACCATGTAATGACACCTATAATGAACATGGAGTCTGTATTAATATGTATGGCTGTTTTTTTAATGTGTTGTTGATGTTGTTGGAGATGTCTTTGTTATGACAACTTGACGTTAACCTTGACAACCTAACCTGTCAATGTTGACAGTGGACAGTTTGACAACAGGGAATACAGTACCTTGGTTTGGCTCCTGGCACCCCAGGGCTGAGTCAGCTAATTAGGCAGCAAGCTCCAAGGCTAACTGAGCTAACTAGCTAATGTAAGTAAGCTAAATCACCTTGACACTGTATTTGGTCATCAATGTAATGTTAAAACATAAAGCTAAACAGTTTCTTTAAGTTTGATAATGTAAAGTTATCATAACAAAGACATTTCAAACAATGACCACATTGCATTAAAAAAAAAAAAAAAAAAAAATCACACAATTGACCAAATGCCACTTATGGACAACACTCAAAGACGCTCTGTGCTTGACAGGTGTCTTAACATGGTTATGACAGTGTAATGACAGTCTTCAAATTAAGTTTTACTGAGGATTCTTAAATGTAAGGCAAACATTTACAACAGTAAATGTTCCGAATCTGCAGTGAAATTCACATCCGGACAGCAAGATTTATCTTCATTTAGACAACTAAAACAAACAAAAAAACAACAACAATGGTTTCATTTAAAGATATGAAACTCTTTACTGTAGCTTATCTGATACATAATAAAAGCAGAGGAGAAACAACCATTTTCAACACATCTACTGCTGACTGATCTTGTTTAGAGATAAGGATACTGTTGTGACTTTTATAAACAAGAAATAAAAATACACCTGCGATAAGTGAAGATTTAATATGCCAAGACAGGAGATGACTTTTATACCAGATGGCACTTTGGTAGAAATAATTGTATGCTAAGAAGCTGAAGTGCAAATAAGTATGATTCATTTTTAAGTGCTCTGTGTTTATACAGTACTTTAAGAGTATTATAATTGTTTGCTTTTCAAAGGGCCAGGGGCAAAGATGGGATAAATGAGAGCCAAAGGTACACTAAATAATAGTAGTGTGCAGCAGAGTTACGCAGTGGCACAGAGAATAACATAACCCTGCTTAATGTTGCGGCAGACCCGAGTTCTTACTGCTGAAAGGCTTCTCTTCCAGCCCCTTGTGTGGTATGCCATCCGTCCTTTCACAGCCAACCGGAGGAGGTCCATTAAGTCAGTTTGGAGACTTTGTGATTTCCTGCTCTCATGGCAGCCGAACATGCCAATCCCTCTTCCCCCCCTCGGCATCATATTCCCCTTCTCCCCTGGTTAGCACCAGAGGCAGGTGGCACTAAGTGCTAACCATATGGCTGCTGCTGTAAGAATAACAGTGAGGGATCAGCTCCAATGGGCACCGAGTTACACTGCGATGGAGATCAATGATAGGCATTTATCACCTGAGGATGGGCACTGCGTGGGTGCGTTTGTGATCTTTATGGACACCGGTTTACAGCCGAGTGAAGGATAGAGGGAATAAGCTTGAACAAAAGGAAAAAGTGTAAGTGTGTGGTTCTGTGATCAAGCTCAGAAACAAACATTGTGAAACTGATGGTCTGAATGAATTTGCAAACCTTTGATTGGGCCGCTGGGAGTAATATGTACAGAGAAGCCATATGTGAGCAGAGGAATGTGGCTCATTCCTCAAGTAATGAAATCTTTCCCTTTGAGGCCTATTCACCAATATACAACCTGTGGCAGGCTGCGCATATGTGATCCTGCTTGTACACACCCACACACAAACAGGAGAAGAAAAAGAAACAGATTAGGTAGCTTTTATGAGTAATCAGCCACAATACTTTATCACAAAACGCATTTTTTCTGCATTTCAAAGCATGTCCAGGTTTGTTGGCTCTCCAAAATCATCATGCCAGAAACTGGCAAATCATAAATTGCATCTGCATCAAAGTTGTACAAAGACCAAGAGAAGGCACTCAGTTAAATAACTTGGAACATGAAACACTCAAACGTATCAAATCATAATATCTCAGCAATCAGCCAAAGAGCAATCCATGCAGCTACAATATAACTATTAGCAAACAGGACATCAAAGAACATGTAAGAACGCTCACAAAATAAAGTCTCTTTAGGAGAATCCTACTTTTAGAACATCAATTTACCATAATGTCACAAATGTGCAGAACCAGAAGTAAATGATAATCAAAGTGGATAAGTGGAGCTGAGGGACCAGACATTCATGCTTTAGCTATCCATAGTTTTTCATGGCACAGTGAATAAAGTGCCAATTACACAACGCGTTTTATTGGACCTCATTATCTTTTTCTGAGTCTTCAGAATTCATTTAACATAGACTACTACACACACATGCAATTAACTTTTCTAAAATTAGCCTCTTGAATGAAGACTGAGGGGTTGATGAGACTGGGACAGTGAAAAAGTAACATTGGGGTCCAGTGAGTGAAACAAAAATATCTAACTTCTGGAAGATCAGGTACCGATTGTAAGGTAAGTGAGTATATGTCCCTATTGAGCCCACCAATTCCACTTTTCAGATAATAGATACTGCCCCATTTCACAACATTTTAGTTAAAATGAAAGTCTAATCTCTCATTTGAAGTGTCAATAATTCATTTCTACCCATTTCTAATGTTTTTGTTGTTAAATTTGTCAAAATTGGGCATGGGCTGAATAGATACCTAACATACCTGCTAACCCTATGATAAACAAAATATGTATATATTTAACAATCATAACAATACAAAGTTGTTCTACTCAAATCTGTAATCATTAAACTCTCTGTAGGTATTTTGAAATTTGTCTCTTCTCCTAAGGCCTGTAAATGGCATTTGCAATAGGCATGACCAGCCTTTTTGCTGTGAAAATGCCGAAAAAAGCTTGATTTGTCTTCTTTGGAATATAACCAAAAAACTATTTGCAAACAAAATCAAAAACATGGTGGAAATTATGTTTCAATACTTCATCATCTCAGTATGTGTTGTCATTATGTCTGTGTCTCCATCCTGTGGTGTGCTGTTTGCAAAATTGGCCAGAATTTCTGGTCCAGCCAGGAGATTGGTCTCTGAAGACAGACTAAAAGAAGAACAGTTTGCAGGTTTGAAGCGATGTTCTCAGGATAGCAAATGAGTCAATTTCAGGATTTATAATTAAACAATAACTTTAATTGATTATTAAAGGTTATCACATTAAGGCGAGTAGTTTGAATACATTGTAAAACCATTATCTTCATTGTGGAGTAACAATGACCATGCAATATCACTGAGATTTAAATACTGGTATAAATTAGCTAAGTTATTGAGCTGATTCATCAGGTGATGTCAAAATTAGGGAGGAAAATGTTTCAGTCAAAAGGGAGAAAATCTATATTTGGTGAACTAACATGAAAACTAGCCAGCAGATTATTAGTTAGCTGATTTACATCCAGCCCAGATTGTGATTTTCTTTTTGCTTGTGTAGAAGGTAAAAATGTTCATTAAAACATAAATATACACATTTGCCTATTTAACAGTATAATAATAAAAACTGCAGACAGAATTGTAAACTATACATGCTTATCATGCTTTATGTAATTACAGTTAACCATACTATGCAGCTACTGTATTGATGCAGTATGTCTGTTGGCTAGTATTGATTTCAAAAGAAACAATATTTATAATAAAGTAAAATTCTAACACGTCTAATCGAAAACACTAACCCCTTAAATTTTGGATAGAAATGAGTACTTAAAGATTAAAATTAGTAGGATCTGTCCGAGCTGTTTGTAAACGCACCAGAAAGTTTATCTTTGTGTCTTATTCACAGGATGTCAGATACCTGCATTTTGGGTTGGTAAAACATCCAAAGCAGCAAAATAATGAGAAAATAAGGAATACAGGCAGAGGGAATGGTCTCTGATACAGATACAGACACTGCTACACACTGCTAGAGAGGCAATCATAAATGATGATTGAAAGGGATTATGTTTATATGAGCCTGTACATTTTTACGAGTTTTTATTTCTATAGATTTTGTTTTGTTTTTGTTAAAATGCTGCATATTATACCTTTAACAGAAGGAGAAGAATTATGCAAAAATTTGTTTTTTGTTTTTCTTCTGGGATCAACAGGCATACGTCACATAAATGCTTCTATAATTCTATATTGATCAGTCCGATTAGCTCACAACAAAAAGTGTTATTTATGCGACAAGCAGCTTCATAGGAAGAAACTGGCAACAATCTCTGATGTTTTGGGGTTATTTTATTTATTTGGGAAGAAGAAGTTGCAAGCGCTCTTATATGGTATGTGAGCTTAATAGAGACATTCACTCTCCCTGAACTGGTTGATTCAAGATTTCAAGACTGAGCATGAGTCTAAATACCTAAGGACTCGCTTTCATATCCTGCAGGAGGTTGTCACAGTCCCATTCAGTAAGTTTTGATGGCTATTAAATGACATATACCTGAATAGCAGCTCTGTGTCCAGGGGAGACCAGAGCTGAATGAATTCGTGAACATATGGACATTAGCATAGGTTGTCGGTACCCTGCTGGCTCTCAGACTGTGCATTGGGACCGACCTACCTGACGCTATGTCTGGTTCTGGTTGGACAAGAAGCGCAGTACGCTGGCGTGGCTCCAGCTCAGACTGGACTGCTAAAGAAGCTGGATGTTGGCCAAGGTCGTTTGTGGACACTCCAGTTAATTGACATATAGTAGAGAGTGACAGCACACTTAACTAAAAATAAATGAACGAGTTTAAGAGGGACAGTGCTCAGTCTGAAACATTACAGCTGCCATCAAAATGCCTGAACAACAACAAAGTCTTTCGTGCTGAATATTCATCATATTCCTCAATGACCTCAAAACTTTAAAGGGAGTTTTTGACCAGTAGAAGTTCTGTAGAACTGGTGTATCATTAGTACTAGCACAGACAGGACATAAATGAAGAAACATGATATTTCATTTCTGCCACCTGCAGGGTGGTAATGCTGGGAAGCTGCATGCATTTCTGTGTGCCAAAGTGTGTTTTCTAAATAATAGCATCTACCTTAAAACAAGAGGCCTTATTTTAAACCCGGATCAACTGATTACTTTGAGAGATGGTAAATCTGAGGTACTCTTTTTGGGTAACATTTTAATTTTTACTGAGCTTTACAATATTAACAAGTACATGCAGATAGAGAGATTAAACCAGAGAAAGTTCAAATTCTTATTTTACAAACACTGAGGGCCCGAACTACTCAAGAAAAATGCCTCTGCAGATTTCATTGAGTTTGCAGCCGCAATGTAGCGTCTGATTTACTAAGACAGCATCTCATTACGCAGTCAGTTCCTGGACTGAACCTGGTGCTGCCCTCCAGATGCACTCAGCCAGTGAAAGAGCACTCATAAGTGCAGATCAGACAAGGGATTTCTATGAGTTTTGCTCAGAAAAGAAATCATAAGGTAGTGAGCTTGACTACAAATATTTACTTTTTCAAGCTCCTTCTGAGAAAAATGCATTCTTTTAATCAGAAGGTCACTCATAAAATTACATTATAATCTGTGATTATTAATAAATTACGGGACAAAATCAATCAGTTTTTAGTCATACACAAGCAAATATTTAATGCATGTTTCTTTTCTCACTTTAATGTGTGCTAGAGCTGCACAATTTATTGAAATATTTTCAAAACTGCAATATGGTTAAGCGCAATGCCAAATTGCACAAGCTGAAATTTTTTGATTAAACAAAAAATGTGGGACCAAACAGCATTATAAAGTATTGTAGTGCTGCAGAGATGTCCTGGCCTACAAATCTTGTTCTCCGGGTGTGAGAAAACATGTTTGTTTGGTGCAGACCTCCAACAAACGCCACATCGTTGTGATTTTGATCTTTTTTTTTTCCAATGAAAATGACAATTGTGATGTAAAAATGATCATTCCCAGTAACTGTGAATCATATCTCAATTGAAATATCTCAAAATAATCGCAATATGATTTTTTTCTGTATCATACAGCCCCATCTAAGGCTTTAGTAAATCCTATCTGCGCTGTACTTACACGTCCGTTTAAACAACTGACAATCACAAATAGGGTCCTCCAGCAAATCCAATGGAATAAATAATCAGCCTCTGTTAAAATGTCTCATTATTTGCACAATTTTCCCTTAAATGCAGCTCAGTGCAGAACACGTGTTTGGGGCAGAATGCGTCACATCTGCACCTGAAAAACAGCCGCAAAAGCCTTTGTAGATGTGGGTCTAAGTCTGATACCACAGTAGTGGGATCAGGAAGGCCTCTAAACCTAACTGAGTTTGATATAAACTGATTAAGCAAAGAAATGGGCAATTAACACTGATATCCGTTGAGCACTAAACTCTTGCCGGCAGGGCTAAAAAGATGTTAGTTCTTTTTCTGTTCTATGGAAGCTCTGCAATCATTATCAATCATCATATTCGATGGAAATTTTTGACTGAGCTTTTTTCTTTGAATAATTTTGCAAGAGAGAGACAACCATTGCACATTACAGGTGTCTGTTCCCAGCAAGTGTTAGACACAATATTACTGCAGTAACGTCTGAGCAGTGTCTTCTATTTATAGATATGACAAAACTCAAGGAAGGATGCTGTGGTTGTATGTGAAGAGGCATTTGATCTGACTGTTTTTTTTTTGTTTTTTTTTAATTGGATTTGTTGATAAAATTCTGTCAGTTATTTAGACAATCGAACAGTAGCACTGCCCCCGTCAGTCGGAGACCCCTCTGTCGACCAACATTCTTCTGGTCGAGCAGCTGTTCTTTGTCATTCAGTGTAAAATAACAGGATAAACCAGACAGAAGCTTAAAATGCACAGAGAGAACATTCCACTGAAGAATTATAAACAAGACGAATCATAAATCTGTTTTTATATTAGCTGGTGCACTTATTAAAATAAATCTTCCTGACAACATGCGCTGGTGGTTAACTGATGAGAGAAGGTGAAACGAGTGGTTGGTAAACAAGTTTCTGCTCAGGTTTTTTTTAGCTGTGTCATTACACCCAGAGCAATGCAACAACATAACAGGCTGTAAACTTCACAAACCAAGTCTCAAAATCACCACAAACGACAAAACTAACCGTGATGGAATCAGAGAAGAATGACTAAACCAGAGTGCAGGTGACGTGCCCTGTGCACAGGGTAAAGGATGCTTGCTTGTTTGCTTGTATTTGTTTTTGCCACTGACAGGCTCGGATTGTTATTCTAAATGTCTGACAACATTATGGAAAGGATCACTACAGGGCTCAACAGTAAGGATTGCCCACTTGCCTGGGCAAGTAAAATGCCATCACAGGCGAATAAACCTGGCAACTCATGTCCAACTTAGATTAAACATGATAATTAAATATGACAATTAAGTTTAGTCTTGTTAATATTTAACGACTGCTAATAAAACAATTTGTATGGGGGAAAATAAAAATTGACTTCGGGCAAGTAGATTCAGTAGACATCATCATCACCAGCTTCATTCAAATTCGACAGAAACAAAATAAAACTCAAAGACGTCTTGGTTAATTTTTCCACTGATCCAGCAATCAGCAACTCTGGTTTGGTCGAAATAAACCCTTAATTCACAGCGTGAAGGAGCGCAGGGCGTGCAGGGCAGGTGACAGTGGACAGCCGCTGTAGGGGAGAGACACTCCACTGTGCGCTGATTTTATAACTGAACTACAGGAGGATGCACACTATTACTTTGTCTGACTGTGTGATTATCTGACGTTTGCATGTCACAGATGATTAGGAAAGGCATTAAAACATGAGTCTTGCTGGAAAAACAGACTAATGTAGGCTAATATAAGAATTTAGTTCAACTGAAATATTCTTTAACACATTTAAACCAACTCTAAAGGCTTGTGGACTAAGCACAACAAACAGCTTTTTAATTTTTAAATATAAGTCTTCAGTCAAATGGCTGGCTGGAGAAATCACAGAAATCACTGCAGACTGACAGCAGCGCTTTGAAAAAATACCCATTTATTGTTTTTCCTGTAGATTTAAGTTCACAACTCTGATATTTCTCATTAAATTAGACACAGTGTTAATCCAATTTCAACACTCCTTAATCACATTTTCACTTTAAAATGCTGTAAACTCACTAAAATAAGTGGTTAATATTTACAGCAAATCGGTGCAGTGTTTGAATCTTTTAATGAACAAGTTGATGCCAAATACAATATCATGTATGAATGTAAGAACAGTTGAGCTTCATTATATAGTACTGTACAAGTGAGTGTGTATGAACAGTAGAGTAGCTTGCAACACAGTGCAACAGAGAAAAATCTACAGACACATGTTGGGTAACAATGTCTCTCCATCACTTCATTGTGGCTAAGATTTAGTCAGAACCAAAGATCTCCCATACAGCGCATCCTCCTCTTCCAGAAACAGGACAACTCGTGTCAGCGTGGTTGTGGAGATGCATAACGATCCCGGCATTCTTCTGACAGAAATGCCACTACGAAAACATTCTGTGCCGCCCACGTCTTAGGAATGCAGAGTTCTTGTCTAGAATGTAATATTTATCTTGTAAATGTCTTGCAGGCTCAGCTTCCGCCTCTTACCCCACTTGATATGTGTGCTTAGCTATGCAGCTAAGCACTCCATCCATGCCACATTAGGTGCTCCATGCCACAGATACACCACCTTAAATGTAGACATTTCAGAGGAGAGTTTCAACATCAGAGAGGCATCCATTCAGTCTTGCACTCCCTCCCTCCACTGCTGTGCTATCAGCAGTGCAGGATAAACAGATACAACCCTGGGGTATTGAAGTGGGCAGGAATATTCAGTAGCACATAAAGGTTGAAGTCGGCGAAGGCCTCTTTGGGGCTGGTGTGCCTGATCCACATCGAGCTGGCTTACTTCCACCTCTGTATCACTTGAAGCCTCCATGCCAAAAGAGAGGATAATTACATTTCACCTCAAAAGAACAATAACGAAGAAGCCAGTTTGGAGGGAGAAGGCACTCTAAAGTAGTAAAGGCGTTTTTTGTTTTTTTTTCATGCACTAGCTCACATAAGCTTTGACTGATCCTGACTATGATCTCACCTCCCTCTAGTTCCTCTGGCTCGCTTGTTCAGTTCTGCATGCAGATGATCGCTCCCTCCCCCTGAGTCGCTGGGGTGTCATCCGATGTGCACCTGCACTTAGCCACCATGCGAAGGGCATGACTAAATGCAGAATGTGATCCCTAGGTCCTGGTGCCTTTTAGATTTACATTCCATTAGACGGTTTGATTGAATCCACCTGCCCTGTGCACCCGTTCACCCAGGCAAACCTCTGCTTGAGCCATCTGTAGGGGACAGATTGGGCCCATTGAGTGAAACTAGATGTGATGAACAAAGCAAATATGCTTTTCCTCACTGATTCTTGTGCCACCCCTGACTTAATATTATGTGATGCATTTATTTTTACCCTTCTCCTCCACTGTGAATCAATGTCTTTAATCTGCCTGTGTGGACAGAACTCTGCGGGATATTCAAGTGGGAGGAACACAGTTCATAAATAGCATCTCAAAAGTTTGCTTTCTTTTAAACGTTTCAAGCTGACCTCGGTGTGAAGAGCTTTGTTGTGCTGCCTAAAGACTATATTTTGTCAAAAGACGATATGGACTTGAAAAAGATTGATGTTTGTATCTGGAGAAACAAAACTGAATCATAAAACGATTTGACGCAAATTGTTTTGCTGATTGCATAAACTGGATGATCTGATGAAAGCACAAATTTGACACGTCATTTTGTCTTGTTTGTAACATAAAATGTCACTTGTCACTACGGCTGCACAATATGGTAAAAAAAAAATCAGGTTGGAATTATTTTTGACAGATTATGATTCCAATATGATTCACAATTAGTAGGAGTGATCATTTGTGCATCATAATTTTCTGGTCCTCAGTGTTTTTAAAATGAGAATATGATTTTTTTTTTCTTATCTAATCTCCCTATATGCAACTGCATATATGTTAATATTGTAAATATTAAGTATAGAAATGTTCAGTAAAAATCACAGTCACCCACAAAGAACAATGCCTCATATTTACAATTGTTTGAGACTGAGGGCTCCTTGTGTGCCTGTTTCTCAGGTGTACAACGTGACACGCTCTGACCCAAACACATGGATGATTTGCTTTTTGTTTTGTCCACCTGGTTTTGTTGACATGCTTGAATGTTTTTGCCTTGATTTTCTTTGTGTCTACCATAGGTTTCTTTTTGGTCTGTTTTTTATGATCACAAGTCTGCACGCAGTATTTTATTTTGAAAATCAACTGGATTCTCCATGCCGTTTCTGTGTCTGACTTCCTGCCTGCTCGATATGCTTTGTGCAGCTTAACATAGCATCCATCAAAAATAGACTTGGCATGAAGGAGCACAACAGAGAGCAGTGACGGAGGCACTGTGGCGCTTCTGGTGGTATCACAAGCATGGTCTAAAATGGCCACGATCTGCTCCATGGGCCGCGGCGTAGCTGGAACTTGACACAGCCGTGCCCAGTTGAATCAAGCAGTCACAGTCTTACTAGCTCTGGGTAGATTTCCTGAGATAAGGCAGTGGAAAAGTTACCCACAGTTCTAATGCTCCTCTCAAACTCTTAGTGCTCAAACTTCAACTAGACGATAAATATTTGTAATGAACATCTTGCTGAATAAATTAGAATTCACTGAGGGAACGTTGTAACAGAATCATGTCAAAGCATATTAAAGCAGAAATACTTCTCTCCTTAAATCCTCACAAATCAAGTGTAGACTGAGCAGCATCATGACTGAAACGGTATACTCACTGCTTTATGAATGTTGTTTTTCCATCACCTGCAACTCCAAAAACATGGCTATTGGACTGGACAGATGGCTATTTCATGGGTTTCATGGGACAATGGCAGTGTTTTTTGTGACTGCCCTTCCGTGAAATTTGCAGAAAAAGAGTCAATTTGCTCTTTAACCTCGAGAAACTTTAACTTGTGAATTATAGAAATTACTTTTTTAATAACACAGAAAGGTCCCACTTGCTTTTTCCTCCTGGGCCAGACTCAATTTATTATGTTCATGCACTATTTGATAAGATACTTGAGAGGTTGGAGCTGTGCGACCAGGTTTAACCTTTTGAAGAACTGCGTTGATCTTTCTCTTGGGAATTCAGGAGGTTCCACAGAGAAACCAAGATGGCATGCATGTTCACCTGTAGGCTTTGAAGAGATTTCAAGTCGGTTTTATCTTCAGATCCAATAAGATCTGAGGACATTATTATGCTTTCAGTCCATGTCTGGACTAATATCCATGTCATTAGTCTGTCAGACATGCAGTCCATTAGTCAGTAGGGTTAGTGAGTCCAAGACAACATTGACATCTGTCGACAGATGTTGAGTCTACAGGATCAATCATGCCATCATTTGAAAAAGCAATATTTCTATTCATAATCATTTCATTGATGTCAAATATATGTCAATCATTTCTTATCCTTCACATGAGAGATTTGATGCATTTCTCAGTTTTACATCATTGAAAATTTAATATATTTTGGTTTTTGGCTTTTGGTTGGAGAAAAAAAAACAAGATAATTTTCACTAATTTTAATCAGTCTTATGTGGTGGTAGACTGAATATCTTTAGGTTATTAGAGTGCTGGTCAGACACAACAAGTAATTTGATGACATTGCCTTGGGCTTTGGGAAACTGTGACAGCCATATGTCGAATGATTAATCAGTTAATTAAGAAATCTGTCATTAATTGTAGCCATATATCTTACTATCCTATTGCATTATATTAGAGTAAGAGGTTACACTTTTCATGTCATTTATCCATCCATTTATCCATGTCCACCCCTACACACACTGCATCAGCGATCATTTTAAATATACAGCAAATGTCATTTGTTGCAGACCAGGGAAGTAGACAGTTATCAGGAGCTGTAAATCCTGAAGAGAATCCTACAAACAGGGCGATATGGCTTCCAGAGGCAACACCCCTCAGGCGAAAGTGCAGCTATGAGAAGATTATGATGCACAGCATTTACCCCAGGGCCTGAATGGAAGATATATGATAGCCATTTTGATTTATGATATTTTCTTTAACGTAGTTGACCTATGTGCATTAAGACGCAATAGAAAACCATTCCTCAGTGCAAAAGAAAGACTCTTGCCTGGGTTTGTTAGAGATGGAGAGAACCAACAGATGTAAATTAATCATGGCTGCATCTCTCGGATGCTCACTCGATGCTCAGAATGAATAGCAGCATTACTCATAAGTGGCTGAATGCTTTTAATATCCAGACGCTTCTGATATCAAATCAGTTTTTTGCTGTTTTTTTTTTTAATTTTTGTTCCTAATCCTGATGATTTCCTCTTGACATGCATCTCCTTCAACTCCAATGTGACTGCCTTCATTACGAGGTTAATTAAAAAGACATGGCTTTATTCTGAAGCAATTAACTTTACTTCTGTTTTATGCTATTCACTTTCTCCGACTGACTGAGCGCAATTTGTCTAATTAAATCAAAAGCATTATAGGAGATGGTAAACATTATGAGATGGTGTTAGCAATACATGCATATTGATTAGGATAAACTACAGTAAACATATTCAAAGCTGAATTGGTGCTGCTCCAGCTGAAAGGTGACAGCCTAAAAACCCTGAGACTGAGTTAAGGTGTCACTTCAATTGTTTAAAAGGGACAGTTCACCCCTAATTCAAAATTACAGATTTTTCCTCTGGCCTGTAGTGCTGTTTATTCATCAAGATGACACTCTGCTTGTGGTGCTCAAAGCACCAAAAAATAAATTAGAAAAACTGGACAGCAATGTTTCTTTCCCAAAATCATGGCCCAGTACCCCAAGATAAGACTTTGTTGTGAGAGGTTTCATGTAGGAACTATTTTCTCTCTATGGTAGCATCTACAGGAGCTACTTTATTTCTGCTAGAAAGAAAATCTGTGGATAATCTTGAGTAACTGGGTTGTGATTTCTGGAAGGACAGAGACACTGGTGCTGAATTTTTCAAATGTACTTTTGGCACTTAGAGCATCACAAGCTGAGTGCCATCTAGTTCCATTATATTTGAGAAGGCTGACATCTCTACAGCTGATATCACCAAAACTTGTCAACTCACACCAAAACAATCTAGGTATTTTTGATTTTGAGGTGAACTGTCCCGTAAATAATTTTTTGCTTTCTTTCTTTCTTACTGTTTGAATACCTATGCTTCCTCCCCAAACCTACCTGATAATAAAACATTTTACCTAAACCCTGGGATTAGTGGGAGTGAGTGGGTCATTTGAGAGTCCATGTAATAATGCATAGAGGATACCTGCTCCTAATAATAGCTGTAAGCTCAAACCCTTGAACCAGTTCCAGCAGCTCAGAGCATCCCCACAGAGGGTCCTGATCCCAGGTTTGTCTCTGTGGGACAGGACCATCATGGTCCACAAGACCTGGGTAAATGTTTGTGCACAGAGGCCAAGCAAGATCATATTCATAACCGTGGGCTCTGATTTACGAGGCTGGATTTACTACCTATTGAGCGCAATTACATACAGCGCAGGCAGTATGCAAACAAAGCCTGAGACAGCAGCCATTTTGTGCTCCAGATAATATGAACTAGTGGTGATAAAAAAGAGTAGGATGAGCTATTTATGACTACTGAGGGAGTAGAAGTGTTGTCTACTGTTTATACACTCGGAATACATTTTAAGATGGCACACTGAACTCATTAGTGTGCCTACATAGTTTTCTATTAAATATTATCACCCCCACCTTTCTGATCTGACCTTTCAAGTGCTTGCATAACCAGCAGAGACACAAGATGTATCAATAAATCAATACATTTCTATAGTGCATGAGGCGCTATTCTACTGATTTAATTGCCAGATTCTCAGTTGGAAATGTGCTTCACTGATGATGTGTGTTGTTCGTCATCTCTCAAGCCTGAATAAACTGAATATCTAATCATGTTACAATGAATGTCTTCACTGCAAAGCTCTGATGCTGCTTGTAGCTTAAAGCTTGGTGTGGTATATTATATTTTATTTATATTTCTGGGAATTCAGTAAATAATGCGTATGAAACCCGGCAGCACATGCGAAGGCCTTCTTCTAACTCTAATTCATGGAGGTCTCTAAAGGTAATCACACTGAAAAACTCCTCTTTGATAGTTGGAAAAAGTCGTTTTGTGAACTTGAAAAAAAAAAGAAATGTACCACACCATTTGCTTGATAATTTCCATTACCATCAAAAGCAGCGGGAGGAGGAGAGGGCCCTGCTCCTGATCCTTAAGCTGATTGAAATATGCTGCTCATTAGAGTCCATTCACAAAATTCATGAATCATAGTAAGACAGACGACAGTTTCCTCACCTGTAAAAAGGTCCCCCCTATTAACCGGCAGATAGCCTAACTATTGTACTAAGGAAAATGGCTCAATTTATTACCGCCTTCATATGAATGCAAATGGGGCGCAATCAATAAGTCCAATATCTGACGTGTCATTAATAACAAGTGGCCGAAGAAAAAAGCAGCACAAGAATTAATATAATTCCAGCACTTATTAATGATGTAAATGAACAAATCTATATGAAATGGGTGATTTGTATTACAGATAATCACATATAATATACTAAGTGGGAGAAAGCAATACTTTAATGCTGCTTTTTGGAAATTCAAACACAATTACTATATAAAGGGAAATAATATCACAGCTGGCAATGAATTTAAAGCCCAATATGTACAGGGATGGTGGACGGCGATGATGACAAAAATACAAACCAGTGCGCACCAAAATATATTAAGTCATAAGTTTCATAACCAAATGTAAACTACTTCTTCAACTGAATACAATTAAAATTTTTAATTTAAAAAAAAAAAAGCATTGTATGTACATGTTTCTGTAAGATTGCATGTTGCAATTCATTGATATTTTTTGTCTAGAAAAGAATAGCTTGTTCAACACATTTCTCCATCAGCAAACACAGTGGCAGAGCAGATTAGCAAGTTATCAAGTGACATTTACGATCAATTATGGGACTAAAGCTAGACTTTTCTCCACAGCTCCACACTGCTCAGTGAGCCATTTTCATCAGGGGTATTAGTGAACAATTCAAAGTGACTGAAGAACTGCCAAGCTTGTGCATGCACAGCTAACAGTGTGACAAAAATATGTTATTAAAGGAAACAAAAACAGAATTTTCAGAATTATTGCAATTATTGAATTGTTGCATACTTGAAATGGCCGAAATGGCCCCCCTATGAGATGACAACACTATCTGGCCAACTGAGTTTGAGATCCCCTGTCCTGCACACTTGAAAGGGAAAGTGACATGAAGGAGAATTAACTGCAATCTTATCAAAACTGCAGAGATGTTCTGTCCTATACATCATATTTCTTGACTGGAACAGATCCCCCCCCCCCCCCCCCCCCCCCCCCCCAAACAAAAAAAAAAAAAAAAAAAAAAAAATCACACTAAAATTCTTACCATAATTGAAAATAATGATGAAAAAAAAAAAATCACCATTCCCTTTTATGTCACGAATCGTCACAATTCCAACATTGGTCAAAATAATCACAATTAGATATTTTTTCAAAATCATTCATCTCTTCTCACAGAGACACTATTAAATCCTACACACTGGTCCTAAAATACAAAGTCAAACATTGTGGATGAAAATTTTGATCACTTTCCTCTCCTTCCTCCTGAGTAGTCCTATGGTAGATGGATATCATCTACATAAATGAGATTTTTAAAACAGATTTAAAAAAAAAAGACCCAATACCTCTAAAACCTCAACAGAAAAGAAAATGGAGACAATCCAACCGTAGTACAACAGCAGGAGAGAGTGAATGCTGGGAGATTCAAGGTGGCTGCAGAAAAAAGGAGAAGTGAGAGATTTATGCTAAACGTGTGCTGACTGACAAAGCAACGTCTTCTCAAGGCTCTGCAGGAGATCGGCCTAAATCCTCCTCATAAATTTTATATTAATGCCAGAGGTAACCAAGGTTGTTTTTCCCAGTATTTCTCCGGGTCCATTAAACACACCTAATATATTTCAACATTCTCCCATTTCCTCATCTAAGTAGCTCGGCTGAATTGCAAAACTTGTACATAAGAGAATGTTTATTCCTCGCCGAGTCTGATGTGACTTCAGTGGCTGTGCTTTTCTGTTAAGCTTGACTGGTTTAAAGATAAAAAGCTAACACACTCACCTTCCTCTGCACCTGTAGGTACTGTAACCTTGCCATTTCAGGAGATAATAAGACGAGCTGTCTAAGTGGGGAGGGGGGTGAAGCAATCTTTCTCAGATCTCGCTTACCACTCTGTTGTAGTTTATTCCTCAGGAATAACAATTCAACTTGAGAATAAGTCACAAAATCTTTTATTCCTAGAAAAAATGTGAGAGCTGTCTATCAACATTTCTGCTTTGAGTCAGAGAAGGGAGAAAAAAAAGTTGCATTTGTGCAATTTGTTCGCTTCTGAGCAACAGTCTGTGCAGGCGATGCCAAGTTTCTGCTTTCACACCTCTTCTCTTCCTTGACTGGCCTATTTTAGGATGTGGAGAGCTTTCCCCTCCTAATTCCCAATACAACATAGTAAATCCCAATGTTACAGTCTGCAGCCACTGCCATCAAATATAGTGGCTACCATGGAAACTACCCTGAACCTCAGTATCAATATACCACATAACTATAAGGCAGCAAAAACACTAAAATAGTCTATATCTTTGGCATACTAATTAACATAATGTGCCACTTGAATAATAGGCGGACATACAAGTAATGAGTTCTTCGTCCCTTAGTGAACAGATACATTATTCCACTGTTGTTCACTGACAAACCATATTAGCAGATCACTTAGTCACTGCATGGGAGAAACATTTTAACATTTTGCTCGAACCAAAGAGGCAAACGAGCTCGAGATGGTGAATAAAAAGTGTGCTGTGAACTGCGAGAAAAGTACAACATGGATTTCGACATACAACAGCCTCCTCAGTCAAAATGGTGGCTCACTCCTTTCACACTCATGAGAAAAGGAGAAAACATGTCTCCCAGCTAGACAGGAGCAACAGAGGTGGTTTGATCTCTGCTTGAGCTCCACTTTTCAATTGCTAGTCACAAAGATGTAAGAGCATATGTCTGGCATTTAACAGCCATGAAAAATAGTCGTGGAAGAAGCTGCGGAGGGGGAGACAGTGACTTTATTCTGAAACATCACTGTCTCAGTTGTCAAAAAACATGCTGATAGACAAAACATGCTAATAGGCACACACGCCTTCACGTGTGCCCGCACGCACACACAGACAATTAAAAAAGCTCTGGAGACAGCAGACTGATTGTTTATCTGCATCATAGCATAGAGAATTGAAATCCTCAGCCACAGATAAGACATCAATCTTCCTCACTGGGCTGCGTAAATAAATCTGATTACGGACAGAATCATTTCCCCTTTAGAATTGTTTTATCTGCTCATTCCATGCCTCAGCACCAGATAACTCGGAAAGTGCTCGTTACAAGGTGGTGGCTCGCCTCACTCTCGTCTCCCATCGGCATTGCATGGGCCTGTTGCCAGTGGAATGATGTCATATTCAAACTTCAAAATATCTGTAAAAATCTACCAATCTGGCATCGCAACCACCATGTAACACCTGTTTGTTGAATTGTTGAAACTAGATAATGACTCACAATGGGTGAAAATGTAAGGTTAATCTGCCATTATTTTTTGATTACGTGATCTAAAAGAAAAGACAATAAAAAAAGAGGTAGATATAGTGAAAAATAATAATTGTTTTGTTTTCTTCCAGTCTAAAACCAAAGATATTAAATTTATTATCACTTAACAAAGAGATAAAGCAAACCCTGACAAATGAGAAGTTAAGCAGGAAAATATTCAGCTTTTCTGCTTGAAAAAGGACTTGATCAGTTATCAGAATAGATATTCTTTTGCAGTAATTTTGTGTCGATACTAATCGATCAATCAGCAATTTATTTTAGCTTTTGTGTTACGGCCTGAATTTTCATGGAAACTTGATTTTTTAAAACTTGTCTTTTAAAATGATTTAATACATATTTAATTCATTACTGATTTAAACAAAACAAAAACATATCACATCATTCCTTTGGGGTGGCAGATGAAATGTATATTTCTTAAAAACTTTTTGTTCTTTTTCCATTTTTTTTTTTTTTTCAAACAAGCAAAATAACAGCTAAACCTGTCACCAGATTCATTTTGGGGTGCATTTATAAAATGCAGTTATTTTGGCCTCAAATTCAGATGTTCAGATGATCATCTTTGGTTTTAGATGGATTACGTTAATAAAATACTCTTGATGGGAAGCTTTAATTGCACTTACAGTAACATAATGAGCTGCTGTCTGCTCGAATAGAGTTATTAGGGACCGACCGATACTTTTAAGGCCAATGATGATATACTGATATTAAGGAGTAAAAAAATTATGATTGATATATTGGCCAATGTTATTTATTTACAAACTCAAAATTAATTAAGGCTGAAACAGTAGTATTCTAATAATTATGAATAAATAACTAACTTGAATTTAGAAAAAGGATCAAATATACATAAAATGCTGCCTGTAAAATAAAAAACAAAACAAACAAACCAAAAAAAAACAAAAAAAAAAACAATCTGCACTATATCGGATTACATCTATGCTGATAGCTGTGCTTGGCCAATGTAGGGCTAATAATATCGGCTAACTGATGTATCGGTCTGGCTCTAAATGTTATCCTCATTTCACCTGCCTCTCATCTACTCTGCTCGCGGAGCCCCGCCTTTGTGAAACAGTGAAGGCAAATAACTTGTGCACCCATAAATGACAGAAAAATGCAGTTAAGACTACCACCCTGAGCTGAAATAAAATGAGTGCACATAAATTAGGTAAATAACAAAATGTTTTGTTTTTTCAGAAGTCATGGGGTCCCACTGGGTGGGCGGCCCGCCCTCCCCAAGGCAATGTTAGGGCAAACATTGCATATTGATTAATGCCATGAATGTTATGGAAGACTGCATAGACATTTTTATGTTTTAAATTAAGGGAAATGCACCTCATGAACTGATCTAATATAAAGTAAACTGATCACAATTCTGATAATGAGACATGGCGATGTCGAAACATATTCTGATTATGTGCATAATTGCTGTGAAATTCCCTATTTGTGTATCTAAGAGAATTTAAATGATATGTTCTGTAAGTCATTCCTACTGAGCATCAGCTCATAATTTCAATACATCTCAAGCTACTGAATATTTTATAGAGCCAAGGAAAAAAACTAATTCCTTACAGATTTGGATAAATGAGATAATGTAATGCCGGAGTGCACAAAGCCTTTTACACACTTCTCAACAAATCCTACTGTTTGTTTTCACATTGTAATGTGCTGGAATCCCTTTCAACCAAAACAGATTTGTTGGTGTTTCTTCTTTCTTTGTTAGATCTGATAAAGCATTAAAGGGCATTCACACTGAGGTCAATTCCCTTGTGTGACCTGAATAAGCATTGACAGCCACTAAAACGAATTTGGGCAAATCACACAAGCCAGCAGCTGAGCACATCTACAACGTACGCGCCTGCATTCAGCTGACACGCATGGTGACAAAGCATTCCCTTAAAACACACCAGATAAAAGACTAATTTGGTCCAATTTTGCTGGAGGGATGCTTATCTTAGAATTCAAATAAGGTCAAAAGAGAAAACAGTCACAGAGTCGCTGATAAGATCGTGGTGGAAAAGCAAAATAAACCCCGTAACCCCTGTGAAAATGAGTTGTGCTCCGAATCCTTGTAGATGTGGTTATGCCTCTTATTGCCATTTACCTCCAGTGAGGACAACATGAGTCAACACAATAAAGGTAAATAAATAACTGATGAGGGCAATAAAAAGGAAATGCAGAAGTTAGGCTTATCACAACAAAACAACAGCCAAATTTTTACTCTAGTACGGCCATGATAAGAAAACCGGACTTCAATGGAAATAATAAACACGAATCATAAATCATCCCAGATTAAATGTTAGCATACTGTACTTTGGTGTAATCTCCTCCAAAGCAGGAAATTGTTGCTTTCAGAATTTATCAGCAACACTGTGAGTTCACACTCACATTTCGTTGCGGTAAGGAGATGGGAACTTGCTTGAAAAACCTTTAGTTTGCAGTGCTTTATGAGGTAAATGGTAAGAAACCAAACAGAATTAGAAGAGTTTGGGCATTCATCAAACTATCTGACAAACGATGTCAAGAAAGGACAAAAACTGTGAGATCTTATGAACTAAACGACTCACATCTCGTAGGGTTTGGTTCACGTCCTACCAGCAATGATCCGAGGCAGAGAAACTGCACCACGAGACAGTAATGAGAAAAAGTGCGTTTCCATCAGCTTACTGCTTCACCTGTCTTTATATGAAGTGAGAAATGAAAGATTGCTGCAACAGAACTGTCTATCATTTAGGAGCTACAACCCATCAGAGCAGGATACCATTCAGAAGACAATGGTGGATCACAACGCTCTGAGCTTCTTTTTGATCAATCATTGAAGATGAGAGCTTGTTGAGTTATTGACACGGGGAAATATGAGATGTAAGTGGTAACTGATTGCCTCAGAGGGACCACTTTTAGCAGTATAAGGCAGAAAAATGTATTATGTAGGAAACAGCCCTATTTCTGTTACTATCCACCCCTGTGACCAGCACGTTTAACTATTAGCAACTGTGTAGTTTTACTGCATCCAAAAAATGTTTTATATAATGGTTTATATGAGTCAAAGGATGCAAGAAGTAGGGATGACACGGTGAAGAAATTTTCCCACCAGTTAAAAAAAAATAAAAAATAAAAAAACAAAAACAAACTTGTGACAACAACAGTGTTGGAGATTATAACAGATATTTTACAAGTGAAAATATGAGCAATGACACTCAATACCTGAAACGTTGCTTACGAGTGCACATTACATTAGATCCTCAGAGCTGGGCATGGGACAGCAGGCGCCCAAATATGTCCAGATTTTAACAGTGCAATTAAAAAGTGACAAAGCAGCGTAAATATTGATAACTTGAAGGAACCTTGCGTGCAATAGTCCACCGCCCACCTTCTTTTCCCCTCTCTGTCTCTCTCTAATGCTGGCTTCAGTGGAGCCGTGCAGTCCAGCATTGGTGACACTCATGCTGCTAGTGTTTTGTCGGTGTGCGTCCAGCTCGCGCTGAAGCTGGTGAGGCGTTGATCTGAGAGACGATGCAGGCAGTGCTGGAGAAACAAGTCAGAGTCTGTCTGTCTCTGTCAGAGGCACAGAGGACCATGTAGCACAGGGACCCACCTAACAGTAGCAACTTCAGCATGAGCTTGACACAAACCGACAAAACGGTTTCAGGAGGATTTCAGTGTAAAACCATACGCAGTTGTCAAGGCAGTGATTGGCCTACATTTGAAATCTGACTCCAGCTACTCTGCGCCATGACTCTACAGCACAGACCAGACACTTAAAGTTCCTAATTCTTGCATCTGTCATCCAACTATTGATAACACACTTAGAGAGTGGGGACAGTGGGCAAGTGTCCACCCGAACAACGGTGCCACCTAATACCTCAGGAAACCAAGCAACTAACATTCCTAACATTTCTGTTTAATCTGTCAACAACTTTTCTGATCTATCAGTTTCTTTTTTTGGTCCACAAAATGTCAGGAAATAGGGGGAAGTGAAGTTGCAACAGTCCAAAGCCAAACATATTCGGTTTACTATCATCAAAATCAGCACAACCTTCTGGAAAACAATAGAATCATTTTTTGTGGATGTAAACTTGTATGGGATGCATCCTTGCTTTTCCACTTTTTACATCATGACAGCTACAATTTCTCACTTGAGTTCCTCTGTCATGTTGGCTAGAACGATCAGTCATCTATCAACCTAACAGCAGCAACAATTCAAACATAGATTACACCACCACAAAGTGAATTCTTGTAGGTGGTAAGAAATAACCTGATCCACAGTTACAAGACTTCAAATGGGCATGGTTGCTGGGAAACCCAAACATTGATGGTGAGCCATCCATTTAGCTTGTTGCCGGGGTTTAGTATCACTTAGATTTGACATAGATGATTCATTTTGAGGGACGAGCTCTTCACCTTCCGCTCCAGACATGTGATTTTTGTTTCTTCTGCTCTCTGTTATATTTCTATTTCTTATTTGCTATGTTATTTTACTCTTTATTCTGGACTGCAGCCGCAACATCCAGGAAATTTTGTATAGGCTATTAGTTTAGGAAGCACTTGATTTGATATGCAGCAGAGTTTTCTATGAGCAGAGCACTCATTTTAAATGTCAACATCGGAGTCGATAATGTTCATTTAATTGTGGGAAGCCAAAATCGTGATCAAGATTAATATTCGATTGATTATGCAGCCTTAGTTAGAATCATAAACCATGTTCGGAACTATACTGTCCATGCATGTTGATGATTGCGTAGCCAGGAATGTAGATGGAAGCTCAGAGGGCACAAACCATGCTTACAGAAATCAATAAGGAGAATCAAAACAGCATTTTTGTTAAATTTAGAACTGGCTCCAAAACTGAACCCTACTTAGTCTACATCTCCTCTTCCTCGCATCCCTGACACTTTTTCATGCTGTTTGATTTAGAGAGTCTCCTCTCTACTGTCTTAGGCAGATGAATTTAGTGGATGATTCACTGGTTCTATTTTATTAAAACATCACTGAAACAATCCACTGACATAAGTACATTTTTTAAGCATTTCAGTGGTCAATTGTGTCTGTCTACTGTTTTGTGTAAAATACAATCTAATTAGCCCACTTCAGTTTTTGTGTGCAAGTCAGAAAAGTTCAATGCCTGATCGTTAATCACTGGCTAGATATTTAAAAACATACAGCTGCAGGAAAATAATAATAAGCTGCAAATGAACCTAAAACACAAGTAGTGCACAGATGCACAGCAGCAAAAGCAGGAGGAGGAAACTGCTAACTCTCTACGCTGGATAATTTTTCACAGCTGCCGCTTGCTAACATTGACAGCAACAAAACCTGTGTGGTGGTCCATAAACTGAGATGTAAGAGTGCAATTTCCCCTTGTTGTGAGACGTGCATACATAACACACAAACCAAACACTGACCACTATATTAGGCTGCCACACCACACATGATAAATGATGATACTATAAATGACTACATGCCAAGAAAGTGAATCGGTTGCACCTGTAGGACCTGTGGTCATTTGTTTTCTGATTGCCAAGGGCATAATGAGGAATTGGCACCCTGTGTGAGTAAGGCCGATTTGTTTTGCCCTCTGTGTTGCATTATCTGCCTGACCTGTCACAGCTGTATCACAGTGAGGTTTATTGGATTCAGGGACCAGGCTGTCGCGGTTTACACCTACACCTTCTGCTGTCATGGGTGCTGATCAACATTTCATGTGTGGTTAGGGCAAGTTGCCACAGTGTTCTCTCCGGTGTCTTCTTTTAAAACCTGTCTGCTGTGAAAGAGACCGCATGTGAATGTGATGATGTAGTCATTAGCAAATGAATGCAGGTGATGAGCTGGGACACAACAAGAATAAACTGGTGCATGCCGGGGCCTGTCACCTTAGTAATAAACCAAATGTGTGTGGACATTATAGCCATGTGTTTTTAATGAACACATCATTGATAAAATCATATCAGTATTCTTGAACCTGGCTGCAGGGATTTGCTCCACTTAAGACAAGAGCATAAGTGAGGTCTACAGCTGTGTATTGGCAAAAGTGTGGCGATATGATACAGGGGTTACCCTTCAATATATTGAGATATATTGTAATACTGTAAGCAAGGTGACATATTGCTATTTGTTGTATAATTTTAGGGAAATTGTCCTAGCATATAGAACACATAAACATATGCATAAAATATAAGTTAAAAAGTTTATTTTTTATGTAATCAGAACAGTTAAGATAGATGATGCAGCTACATAGCACTTCCGGGTCTAAACACAAAATGAACCATTCCCACTTATCTTTGTAGGTATCACAATATCAAGATACAATGTTTTTGAGAATGGACACAGTATCAAGAAAGATAATACTGCAATACTCCAGTTTACACCCTTAGTAAGGTTGGCCACCGATGTAAAGCTGGCTTGCAGTTGGTGTTCCAGTTCATCACAAAGGTGCATGGTGTGGGTTAAGTTCTTGGCTCTGTGCAGGCCAGTAAAGTTCTTCACCAGCTTGGACCTCACACTGTGTAGGGCTGGCATTATAACAAAACAGAAAAGGGCTTCCCCAAACTGGATAGCTGGAAGCACACAATTTGGTTCCCAACCTTGAGGTCAGGATCTCACAAAGTGTTGCCATAATTCTGAGGGGTTACAAGAGCATTAACAAGATGAAGGCAGAAAAATACTGTATATGCTATAGTTTTTTTGGGATGACTTGTCAATTTATTTTGCGTGTTCAGCTGCAGAGAACACACCCACTGAGCCCATGAACTGAGCAAAACAGCCTGTAGAGTCAGACTATTTTTATATCTAACTTGGGTAATTATGGACTTATTTTGACCAAACCAGAGTTGGTGACTGTTGGAATAGTAGAGAGACTAACCATAACAAAAGACAACAGGACTGTTAAAGCTTGTATTGGTTTAGTAAAGAGAGAAAACTTGGATTCAGAAGGTGGTACAGAAGGCTGTATGGAAACATGTGAAAGAATATATCCTTTCTTGACATTTTGAGAGTTTATTTTGTGTATTTATTAAATGGAGGCTCACACACATCTCCCAGACGAAAAGGGAAATACAGTGGCGAATATATTGACTGATTAATTGATGGTTGCTGGAATGAAGGTGTCAGGGTTGGGCGACATGTTCAAAATTGTAACCAAACATGGTTACAACAAAATAACTGGTTTTCAGAAATTCAAATATTTGTTGGTAAATTACAGAATGTCTCTTCTTGCTTCTAAAAATCATTAAAACAAACAGGGAACAAAAATTGGTTTCAAAACTAAGGACAGGTAGTCAGTACTACATTTTTTTTTTACTTTAAGGGGTCATAAGACAAACAGGTTGGGGACCAATGCCACTGTACACTATAACATTATGATTCCCTTCATTTGAATGAAGGGGCTTGGTCAAAATGCAGAAAAAACATCCCAGACAAAAAGTACACAAACGTAGACAGGATTGTGCACACTCTTCTGGCCATATAGTACCTATAGCTTACACAGCACATAATGAATATAATTCAATACCTAGCTGGACTATGAACACTGCAGTCACGTATTTTTCAGGGCCACAGGTAAGCTGCTTAACTCCACCTCTCAAAGTGGGACTACACAGTTAGGGATAATTCAATAAAGTGCAGCTCTCAGAAAGATCATGCCTTCTGGTTTCCCCCCTCCCTGCAAAGCCACGACACCGCCTGAAATCTACAATGACAAAACTGACAGCTGTTGACTGGGGACGTGGCATTGAGGAGAATCAGGTCCCCGGCACACAAACTCATCCCGGCGCTCCCGCATCATCGCAGTGACAGGACTCAGGAGCCGAGGACTGACACAGGAGGGAGAGGGAAGATAGGAACATTAATGTATCATTCATCAGAGCTCCGCACCCTGCCTCTACTGCAGTATGAAAACATAACTGTAATGAAAATCCTATCGATCGGAGTCGCTTCCTTTTAGACAAATTGCACTGTTTTCTCTGCCTTTCAATTGTTTGAGAGGCAAATGTAAAGAGCAAAGATGAAAGCCCTGGAGACATCATCGTCAGTGCTCCATCATGACAGGCAGACCTTGTATCAAGTTCAGCTACAGACAGAACACTGTGCAGACCAAAAACATGAGATTTTAGACTACAGCTGCAACGATCAGTCGATTAAGTAAGTAAGCTGCCCACCATTTTGATAATCTATTTTGATAATCATTGTTCAAGCAAAAAGCTTATCATGTGCTGGTTCCAGCTTCTAAACGTAAGGATTTGCTGCTTTGTCATTTTTTAGGGTAAATGAAGAGTCTTTAGGTTTGGGACTGAAAGTTGGACAAGATGAGAAATTTGTTGATGTCACGCAAAATTGTGATGAGCATTTTTCAGAATTTTATGATATCTTACAGACACCTTTTATGCTGGTAAACATTATGCATTTAGTTGTGGGCAGAGCTTAGGTGGAGGCAGAAAAAAAATTCAAAACGCATCAGCTAACACAGGCTAGGAAGTTTTATTGGTTTCTTAAAGTAAATCCGAATGCTGCTGAATAGCTACAGACTGGTTAACCAGACGTGGTTAATCCGTACATGCTGGATGGATGAGCTTTTTACAATTGCCATAGGTTTGGGTGATTGTACAAATATATCGACAATTGGCAACCACAGATTTGTTCTTCTTCTTTTTTTTTGTTGGTCCGGCAGTGGCAGCTGGTACGCAATAAAACTTGAGCCATTACTACTTCGATTCTGGCACCCAACAACAAAACAAGATGACATTTTAGCTTAGTTATGTGCCCTACTGTCTTTGGCTAGCCTAATATTACTGTTTGACATAACTTAAGACTACGTCACATATATAAAAAGGTTCTCAGGTTTCAGATTCCTGGAAAAATTTTCCCCAATACTGTACCTCAGAACTATTTATTTAACTAAATCACACACATTTAGGCTATTCTATGTGATCACTTTTTGATACTAATAAAACTAATGTAATATCTTTCCACTTCCGTTCATTGAACCGCCCCTGAAAGTGTTTGGAGCCCCCTGAGGAGGCCCGCCTCCCACTTTCAAAACCTCTGTTGTAGTCTAAATGATTAATTGTGAAATATTTATACATATACTCTTATTTAATGAGTAAACTGGCCAGTCAAGCTTATGATTTAGCATATAACTGACTCAAGCTATTAAAAGATTGCATTTATTTTAAAGGCTTGATAAGACAATGGTTACAGTTTGTGCTATTCCATTAAAAAGTGGATTTTTCCACAGATGTCAATTATGTTGTGAAATGCCTTTTTGTTGTGACCAACAGCATTTTAGTCTGCTCAAGTTGACGTTCGCTGTCATCCAGAGTGAGGAGCACCTCCCCCCGTTAATCCACCTACAGAGTTCTCGAGGCAGGGGAGGCCTTGTGGTTAGAGAGACCATCTACGCTTTGATCTACCAACATCCCTGCAGAAGTGTCCTTGATCAAGAAGCAGCTACAGGGAAGCTGCTCCTGGCTGCCCCTGTGTGTTCACCACTTTGCTGCAATGCAAACATGGCGCTCTCTCAGGAAAAGAGGGGGAAAAAAAAAAAGCTCATTTCAAAACAACCCAGGCTTCTTGTTACAATCCCAGAACTGTTCTCTTGGTTAGTTAGCCCGCCAATGTCTGGTCTCAAAGGCCTCAGAAGCACCAAGACGGAAATCTTTAGAAATTATCTCTGACATCATCGCTGCCATCAGTGGTCATTAGGGAATGGACAAGACAAAGAAAACTATTTTAAAGTACTCCAACACAGCCAGTTATGTGGTCCCAAAGGAGGCTTTTGCCGAGCTAACATGCATGAAGTGACAAGACAGACAGTGAGAGTGGATAACCATCTTACCCATGTGCAGTCCTCCTGCATTGCTAAATTAAAGATGGGGAGATAGCACAGCCACAATCTCCGAGTGAGATCTCATTCTCCGGTGAAGTAAAGGGACTTGGAGGAAATAGATCAACTCAGAATCTCAGGGGTCAAGGGTTTATTTAATGAAGTCATATCAGTGATGCCTGCTCCTTTCTATTATCATCATATAGAGGGGTTTGTGTAAATAACCACTATACTGTTACAAATTACACTTTAATTATTTTGTTCCAATTGTAACTAATAAAAATCAAAGATTCTTTTAAGTCTGTACAATTTCTAAAGAGCACAATGACCTTGCTGCAGGTTGTATAGTAAAACTTAAGTTGACTCATATTATAATAAACTTTATAACTGGAGATGTATCATAACTTTTCCCTAATTAGTTCCTAACTTTATTAAAGAAACATTTGGCCCATCCTAAAAGTCTTCAGCATGAGCCACTTTGCTTAAAATGGAATTTCAGTTCTCGCATGACTGAATGAGACGGTTAACTGAGCAACATTTGCTATTTAAACCCACAAACTCCATGACAAACTCTGCCAACTGGGGTGAAAATTTTAACTCAGAAACCTCAATTTCTACCGCTGCGCTACCAACTGTTCATGGTGAATAACAAAATGTGTGGGTGGAGACTGTGTGAACAACTCTGTCTCTATAAACATATCGTGAACACAACTTTTGAACTAACAAATACAGAAAGGAATGAAAACTCTTTTTTTTTTTGTCTTGGTGGAGGCATCTGCATCTTCGCTCAAAGACTGAATGAACCCTAAACCATGATGAAACAAAAAATGGAGGGATGGGTATTGTTCAAAAACTTGCAATACCAATACTAGTGCTCTTAAAGTGATACCAGTGCCAATAGAGCATTTCATTCGATACCCATCATGTGAATAGAAGTATGCCTGAAAAAAAAAAAAAGCCTTCATATTGTAATATTGTATGGATTTATGGATCAGATTCCACAATCATGTAGTATAAGCACACTTTACAATGCTTTGGTGGAGTCTTATCGTGCTGAACTACCAGCTCCATCACATACCCTGCACTCGACTTCACCTCACCACAGACTGTATGCGTTATGGGTTGTAGCTGTTACAGTAGTGGGCCAGTCACACATTACATTGAATCTGAAAATGTTTGCGTTGATTGGATGAGGGCAAAACTACACAAATAACCTTTTCATACCCTGGGTACAAAAAAAGATCAAATGAAGGCATAGCTTTACTGGAGAAGTTCTGATTTGGTACTGGGCTCTTTCTAGAGCTGCAAAAATTAATTGCTTACTCGATTAGTTGTCAACTTAAATAAATCGCCAACTATTTTGATAATCAATTCATCGGGTTCAGTAATTTCAGGAAAAAAGTCACAATTCACTGATTCCAGCTGTTTAAATGTGAATATTTTCTGGTTTCTTTATGGACAAAAAATGCCATTTGATGATGTCATTTTAGGCTTAAATAAAGACGATCTCAAAACCAGCCAAAAACTTAAAGCATGTACATTTCTGTGACTGCAACAATGTGCTGGCACCAGGTGAGACTCACTTCCCTCAACAAACCCTCTAGTCAAAGTCATATTAGAATTCAGGTTTGGGAAAGGCGGCTGGTGGATTTTTGCAGATGAGAACTCGATAGTCTAACAATAGAATAGCTGTCATTGCTGAAAAATACATTTTAAAATCTAAGATTTAGAGAATCGTGACACTCCTACTTGCAAGACACAGTGAAGATGAGTGAGTGCTAAATGAGAGTGAATACATAGAGGAACATGTGTGTGTCAGTTAAAAAATGATGAAATATATACACCTCTCTCACTCTGATATATGTATATCAGTTTGTGTTTCTATCTGCATGTGTTGTTGGGTAGGGCATTCATGGTAACACACAGCAATAAAGCCATCATCAAAAATGAAAGAATAAGCCAGAACTGAGGATAAACTGACACAGGAGCTTTGACGGCAATAACCCGACATGCAGGGGAATTAACCAGGGTATTACAGCTAAACCTGTGGGACTCTGCAGCTTCTGTAGGGAAACTTAGACTCATGGACCGGCATACATGCTGTGACCTCGGAAACAGGAGGGTGAAGGGATAATACTACTCTGCCTTTGAAGCAAAGGGGAAAAAAAAACAGGTCAAATCTTGCGGTTCTAAATATCTGCAGTGCTTTCTTGATGAGATATAATTAAATAACTTTTAATTCTGTCAGAATCATTAGCAGCTCCAGCCCGGAAAAGAGAACCGTTTCTTGACACTGGGAGGGCTTGCTTTTCCAGGCTCATGTTTTGACTCAGAGTGTCATGGAGACAGAGATTAAGTGTGACAACGCTGATGCCAAGCGTTGTACTCCTGCAATGCTTTGCAGAAACATGGCACATTCAACATTCTGACTTTGCACACAATATTCCCCCAGACTTGAATTAACAATGTGGAAAAATAACATTACCACTCAAAATAAAAAGGAACTGAGAAATGGCATTTATCAGGAAGGAACTACACCAGTGAGTGCTTTTTGTTTTATGAGTCAACCTTGGACAAAAACAGTGATACTTCACCAGAGGCAGTAGGACGCTGAATTCGACTACTTCCTGCAGAGACTGACAGCTGAAACGGTGCTTTACTGTCAATCACTTCTCTTCTGTTAGTTCGGGGCTATATGTGCTGTTTAAAATAATGAGAATGAACAGTAATGAAACAATTTTGGCAAAATGAGCTTGTCTTTTAATCCAATTAGCTTCGGATCCATCAGCCAATGACAATTCTTAGTATTAGGATTCCTAGCAAAAAGGCAGGGGACCACCAGATAACAAAAAAGCTGTTTTTGATTACATTTTAGTTTATGGATTCAAATTTAGAGACTGTAGTTTAAAAATGTACTTAATGCCGCTACGCTTCATCACTGTCTTAAAGTGTTTAGTGCCCACACCAGAAATATACGCTATCTGTTGTTAAACACATTTCGTTTGCCTCCCAGTGACTCTGTGACAGCAACTAAAGATTGAATGAAGATCAAGTCAAGACTCTCCTGCTGTTTAACTCATGTTTTACTTTTGGCAGTGACACAAAAAAATGTCATTTTAGATTGATTACTAGCAGAATAATGCAAATTTGCACATAATAAAAATTAATTCAGAAGCAGTCGATTATCAGGGAAAGTATTCAGCTTAGTAAATTGAATTTATTTATTTCCATAGCCAAAAGGAAAATTACAAATTACTACTCATAACATTTCATTTTAGTTTTATTCTGCATACGGTTTTGATTTAGCACACTCACCTTTGCTAATTTAACCTTGTGAATAAAACACAGAAAAGTGGAGGTATAACACAGTTATAGTTGCTAATTATAATAGTTGTAACAGTCTAACATAAAAAATAGTAAATGCATGTGAATATACAGCCTTGTGTGTGTGTGTGTCAGTGTGTGCAAGCATGTATTTTCTGTGCTATTCATTTGACACTTTTTTCCTCCTCATTGTTGAAGGAACAGCAAGCTTAGCTTCAAGCACATCACCCTATAATTGTTCCTTGGTTCGTATCTGTCACGACACTTCTGTAGGTCTACAGCCACTGTCACAAACCACAGCCTGCAGCCCAAATGGGGTCGCTCTATTTTTTTCCTCAGTATCTCATACAACCAGCCTTTGTTCCTCATAGCACAATCTGGAGATGCCATTAGTGGGGAGGGAGACAGTGATGTTTAGTGACAGCCAACGACTCCTCTGGTCAAGAAAGTGCCCTGGAGTCATCAGAGTGTCACACACACCCCTCCTCTCTGACTGAACACAGCCTCGGCTCCCCAAGTTCACCTTTGTTCTAGCTATCTGAAAAGCAGAAAGCTAATTGTATGACAGGGGTCGGGGTGGGCAGCGCCCACGACAGCCTGAGTTGTGCCACTGCATAAAGCTGCCAGGCCTTCTTGTCAAACATACTGCAGGAGAATCCGACACAAAAAATTAGGCGAGAGGGGGAGGCTTCTCATTTTGCTGCAAGTGGCAGTTTTTGTCTTTGTGTTCTGTTCATGACTATTGTCATCACATTTAGGGCTGAGCTCGAAAACATGCAGAAATTCTGCAAGCGGCTGGGTGGGATGATAAGAGAGAAGCTACATGGCCTGTTTGGAGCTGATAACTTAGACTCAGCATAAATCAAACACCTTCTGGCGATTCAAATAATTTGTACAGTTGGGCATCATACGTTGAGAGGGGATAGAAGAATTCAGAGTAAAAAAGTATCATGCCTCAGTGCCCCAAAATGAAATGCTGCAGACTTGTCAAATTATATCTTCCAAGTGAAATGCTTAGGCTGTGATTTACCAGCATTACTGTATAATATACAAGACATTTTTACACCAAATTAAGTGCAACTGCAGAGTCATAAAGTTCCCCCCCCCCCAACTACTTCCATCTAGGGTGACCAGAAATCCTTAAAGTTTCAGGACAATCCAAAATTGTAAGAAGTTGGCCTGAATCCTGTCCTTTTTGTTCTGGAAATTAAAAATTATAATAATAGATAATACTTGTGTGAACAACGTATGAACTTGGAAAAATATTTTGATCAAATCAGTTATGTAGTATGTAGTTAAGAGTATTATTGATTTTTTTTTTCTATTGCATTGCATTGATTCTTGATGTCATTCAACCAGTTTAAACTAGATGACAGAGTACCACTGCAGGAGGAATTTGTGATAAAAAATATCTTGGATGTTTGTAAGCTCCTACAGCTTAAAGGAGATATCTGTAATATTAATAAATCCTAAAATGACCATGATGTCATCAGAAATTAAGGAAACATTAAGTTGAAATACTCAGCCATGGCACAAGTATTTCATTAATGACAATCTTAACTTCTTAACATTCTCATCTGGTCACCCTACTTCCATTAAACAAACAATTAATAAAGTTTATTTCCTCTGCTGGCAGATGCAGAATGAGTGAAGTGTTGTCACGATTCTTCTGTGGTTATTTAACATGGCCAGAATAAACAATAAATCAGCTTGTGGTTCATTTGTGGACAACGCTGTGTGGAGATATCACCACTGTATAGGCAGTTAATGGGTTTACTTGGCTGCTTCACACTTGTGGGACCTCAGGCCCTGCTGTTTGCTTTAGGTGCTGGCAATTTCCACCAGGCTGTGGAGACTCTACACATCAGAGCTGGCTTAACACAAAATGGCAGCCTGTTACGGACGATGGGCACAGATAATGCTCGAGTTTACGTTGGCAAAAAAGTCTACACATTAATCTCAACCAAAGTGTGCTACTTAGCTCAATGCTGAGAATGTTTTTTTTACTGACTATTTTAAGTATTGAGTTGTAGTTTGACAGGGATGAAGCTGTCATGGAAGAGTAGACAAAAAATGTATTTTGAAATGATCTTCTGTCAGCTCCTCAGCCTCCTCTAATGAGTGAGGAGAGCTAACGTATGCGGTTTATTAATATAATGGAATCTGAAAGATAAGACAAGCTTGATAAAAGTAAGGCTGAAGCCTGCTGAGGCAAGAAGAGAAAAGCACCTTTGTGAGATCTTAGAAATGTTATCCAACTAAGTAAGTCCTTTTTTATACATGGGACTGGTTTGTTTCACATTTTATCTTCATCCTAAGAACATGAGTGGGACAAATCCTCTCTTTAAAATCAGGACAGGGACTTGAAGACTTCTGTAGCAGAGTGCACCAAGATAAAAGATTTTTTACGAAGCAAATTATCTTCTTAAAACGATTACTCTTCTTTTGTGTGTAAAAGCCTAGGATTTCACAGTGTAATGTTTCTGCAGGACAAGAATAAATATAAAATATAAAATTAAAAACATATCCTAGGAAAAAAGTTTAACAATGACATTTTCAACAACAATCTGACTCAGACAGAAAAGTTATTATTTAATCATTACTTTGCTGAAAATGGCAGAGCAAAGCCATATGCAGTGTATGTTGCAGAGCAAGAAATTAGAAAATAAGCCAAATTGCATTTGGCTTTGTGATGATTCAGCCTGAAACCAATCTGTCCAAGTTTTCAGTCGGGCAATTTAAAAACCAGAAATATGATTTTAAATAGCTAAGTATGAACTGTCCAATTCTCGCAATTCTCACAGTGACACTTCCAACACACATTACGAGGGGTGATTCAGGGACATGGTCTCACGTCTGGCTCTGAGAACTTGTGAAAGATAGAAAATAAGATGATTCATAACACTTGAGATTTCAACTGAGGAACAGCAGCAACAATGGAAAGGGTTACTCAGAGGCAGACAGAGTCTAACACATATTAACATCTTTTATCTTTAGTGACAAGCAGGAGGTGACTTCGTACACATAAGTACACACGGCTAGACGTAGTGTGTCCATTTAACAGAGGTGGCAACTGAATCAGTACTTGTACTTTTACCAAAGTATGTGAGTAAAAAGTAGCCCTCTGAAGGACATTTCTACACACTGTTTCAGTGACAAGCTAACTGAACTTCATCTTTTCTCCACGGTCAAATCTCCCTCTGTCTACTTCTTTCCCTGTTACTTATGCTTTACATTGTCATCTTGTTATGTCATTTTCGTCTTGTTCTATCTGTTGTGTGTGTGATATTCACTGATGGATACACCAAGAAATCATCTTTTCTGAAAGGCATGCACAATGATACAAAATAAAAAAAAAATATATATATATATTTCCCCTCACATTAAAACTAAAGTAATAAGCCTGTTTTGAAAATATGAGGGGTAGAAAGTACAGATATAGGGAGTAAAAGTTAAAGGTTGTTAGAAAAATAAATATTCTAGTAAAGTACAAATACCTGAAAACTCCACTTAAGTAATGTAGCATGTGTGCTAAGTTACTTCCCAACTCTGACATTTAACATATCAGTGAAATATAAAGAGTGCAGATGTGGGTTAAACATGTTATGGACATTAAAAGCACAAAACGATTACAGGGCTTTAAATATGTAAATGAATGCTGAGTACAGTTTATGCAACAAATCATGCTCATATTCAGTAATGTTTGTTAATTACAGGTTAGAGTACGTGTTCTGTTTATGTGCATGTGGATGTGTTCATATGAGAAAAATAAAACGGTAAAGGGAGGTTTGGCTCTGGAGGTAAATTAAGCGAGGCCTGGCAACAGAAAAGAAGGGAGGAGAGGGGTGGTGCAAGGCTGGCCTGTTCATATCAACCTAAATAACAAAGTAAAGAGGAAAAATACTCCTGTTCTCCTCTCCCTCTTTAACCATTTCCTCTAGCCTTGTTATTCATTAATTTCCCTCTTACGGTTGCTAATTAGACACTAATATAGAAAGAAGAAGAGGGATCACCTTCCTCAGACCCTCCGGAGGGTGCAGCCCCGATGTAAGTTGGACATTGCTTCCCACTCAAACAAAATTGCCCCCAAACCCTCCAGAGAGAGCCTGTTCGTTGTGGATTAATGTGCCTTTATAAAGTTGTCATGTCTTGTAGAGATTAAGGGGACCCAGTCCTCCCTCCCCATGCTGTGCCACATCAGTCCGGCCCAGTGGAGCCCCCTGGTGCCACGAAGATGGGACCAGAGAAGCATGCAACCAAAAATCTCTGCGAGAGCCAAGCTGGGACTCAAATGAAATGATGATAACGGCCCAGACAGGAAGATTAAATCAACGGAAGAGAATACATTGTTATAGTAATTCTAAAGTCTGATAATAAGCTACACAAAAGTCAACATCTGGTGTTTCTTGAGGTCTCCAATTGTCTTAAAGAGAGTCTGTCTGATGGAGATACTGCTTTGGTTTGACTATCTTGTGGTTTCTAACTATACAGAACAAGGCTGATATTGTCCTGTTTCATTACAGTACAACTGGGGACACAGGAGAAGACCAATGAAATGGAAACTCTGCAATCCAAACTGTCTGTCACTTACAAATGTCCTTGCATTCGATTTTTATGAGCAAGGACAGTCTAATGTAGTAGTTGCATGTGATAAAATGGAAAACAACAGTATCCTGCTGATTCCTGGCATGTCACCAACATCAAGGAGCACAGATTTCATATCTTGACACTGATCAAAACAGCTATAGAGGAAAATGACTAGACACAGTTTGCTCTAGCTCACTCTAAACTCCATTGGCTATTGTCATCACAATTACATTTACACCATTTGGCAGACAGCATTATCCAAAGTGACTTACAATGCTGCTCAGTATTCATGATTTAAAACAACACCATCAGATCAAGTGCAGAGAGACTTTTGGCGACATTTGTGACCGCTCTTGGGATGAATCTGTGATCCCCACACCCCACAGCGCTTGCTCAAGGCTTATGAAGATGTCCCCTGGACATGCTGCAAACATCAGAATATGCCTCAGCAATAAACAAGTGATATGTTCAGAATAAACAATTGCTCAATAGCAATAAGAAAATTATTAACAATAATGCTAAATGGAGTTGCAATATGTCACAATTTGTATAACACAATCAGGGAAATTTGGAGGTGCAGACGTAAAAACAAATGATTGTCAGTAAAAGATGCATGGAAATTTTGGAGGTGCAGGGACGTAAAAAACAGAATGGATTCTCCTTCGGAATATTCAAGCCAAGCCGACTTTAGGGTGTTTAAACCACAGGAACGCTCAGGAAAACTTGTGAAAGCTGCTAATACTCACAGAGAATGACCTGGCCAGCAGAAAAGTGCATGACATTTTGAGAGCTAAGGTTAATAGGTGGTACAAGCTGGCTCTTTGGTCTTAGAATGACGACCCAACAATTCTGCCTTCTATTTCCTAGCCAACGTATTGAACTGCTTTATTTTTTCTTCAAGCCCACACACAACTGAAGACCTTAAATGGTTGGAGGCCTACAAACAGATGGTGTGTGGATGGTGAGAGAGCCACAGTATCTGCTCATCAGTGATGTGTATTGTGAAAGTCGAGGTCGGTGATCAACTGATCTTTACATTTTGGACTATTTGGATTTAAATGCTGAGTCATGAATATATTGTCAACTAAAACATCCTACTTAAACCAATTCATTAATTAACTAAACTGGTAAGCTAGTTTGTCATTCTTACAAACTTACATTTGGTCGGCCACAATTTACCATTTTGAGCAACAAATTGCCGCCTTTAAATGGAATTCATGGGAAGTTGTGTACATGACTCTAATTACAAGCTTACAGAAAATTTCCACTTACAAGGTTGTGAATATACAGGACAGGGAATCATATGTACTCTTCTCTTGAACATGGTACACATAAACCCATTTGAAAGCAACAAATAATCAGGAACAGTTGCAAGTTTGGATGCATCGTTTACATTCAGTAACTCCAACATGGCCAACATCCAGACTGAGGTGCCATGAAAACACTACAGTTTAACTTAAATGCATTAAAGGAAAACCTCTGTGAAAGCACATAACAAATATCCCCTGGCTCATAAACAGCCTATCATATCCCTGGATATTGGAGCGCGCTACAAGTGGCGCACAAACACCCAAATAGGTTAACAGGTATGTTGTTCAATTAAGTGGTTAAACACAAGTAGGCGATAATATTCAAAACAAAGTGGTTCAATCCAATCTTTTCCTTCTCCTGGTCCTTATTACAAAGAGCTCAGTAAAAATGATCAATATCAATATCAATTGTGATAAAAGCTCAGCTAATAAATCAGCCATATCGCCCAGCCCTACATCAGAAATGTCTGATGAGTTTATCCAGGTATTAAAATCAAATACACGAGCCCTTGAATGTAACAAAAAAAATTCAGTGAGCTTATACCTGGTACATCCCAATTGACTTCTCAGCTCCAATTAGAATGTCAAATCTGGAATAATTGAGATGAATAATCCTCTATAGTGTCTTCGGCTTATGAATGATGGGATGTTCTGAATTGGGAGTAGAAATTTGCAACAGTGACTCAGAAATAAAGGATGGATGAAGTCATTAGAGGAGCTGTTAACAATATCGCATGAGCTGAGCTCGGTCAGAGGCCAGCGTCCATTCAATCACTGCTTGAAATTGAACACCAACTCATATTCATTAAATGACGGCCACATTGGAGCAAATAACTCCTTATATTCTTGTTTATTGGTCACCAGATGTCTGCCCGCCCCAACTGCATGTTAGGCAAATTAATTAAAATGACCAAACTGAACAGAGCTTTGTTGTTTTCACTGAATGCGTTGAACAGTGCCAACTCCCAAAAGATGTGACGGCAAAATTACAATCAATAATCTGTAAAAGCACTTTCAAGTCTATAAACAGAACGCCAGCAAATACACATGATTCAGTGTCCAATTAAGCTAAAGTAGCATCTGTTAGGCCAGAGTGGAAGCACTGCAGTATGGTGACATCATACTGTCTTTTTGACAGAGGAGGCTTGAACACTAACAAGAACTGCAATATATCTTCTAACCACCCACACCAAATTTTCATGCTGATGTCAGTTCATATCTGTCAATTGACTGCACCCAGCAGACTTAACCCAAAACCTGTTGTGCACTAATGAAAGGTATATCAACATACTGTGTACATGACTGGAGCTGTTTAATTGAAAATAAATGAGACACAAAGTTTGCCTTAACATGTGAATGCCTTTCCTAATGAGCAATGCTTTGTCTCTACAATCAGCACAAGATCAGACTGTATGCTGACAGCTACAAGCATGCATGTTACACTCAGAAAAATATTCAATATTCACATCCAGCGACAAAAACCGCCCTGGAGAGACACAGAGACAAGGTTACAATCACCCACCCAAATAACACCAACTGTTATAATGTGACAGAAATTCCATACTTAGGTCACCTCACGACAACGGAGCCATCTCCATGACAACTGTGCAAACTCCATCTGCTGTCGACACTCTTAGATGTGTTTAAGACTGAACTCACAGAGGGAAGAAATTACAGTAACACTTAATGTACATGAACAAATATACTACAAAGACAGTGCAGAGACCTGTCTTGTTTTGTTTTCTTGTTTACTTGAGTGGACTGCCTGAGCTAGCTGAGGTTTCATCTCATTTTTGTCTGATTGATTATTTTTTATCATATACAAGTAAGAGCTTATTTGTTTGGTTTGCAGAGCCACTGTTGATATATCAGAAAACATTATTGTATTGCTCCAGCTTCACGTAATCACAGGTATTGTAGCCACTGGAAAACTGGGCATACAAGCAATTCACAGAGCAGTGTTTAATTCCAACAATTTTTTAATTTCAACAGTTGGTTCACAAGTTACTCCCGTAGGCTTGATTAAACATTCACCACTGTCAGTTTTTAAAGTGGATTATAGCAAGATGTTTCCTTCAAGACAATGGCACATATTGGTTCTAGTTGCCTGCCAACATTTAATTGAACAAATCCAATATGGCTATCTAATGATAGAGTAAATAGTGCTTACAGTTGTCCAATACTTGAATAAATATAGTCCACTGAAAACAAAAGAACTTAACATGTTTGAGGGTTGTATAGTGTTAGATGCCTGAATAGGAAAAAGCTGCTTTAAATGTCTCTTGATTAGCCAGGCAGTGATTGTTGAGCCCTCTTTCACCAACCTCTTAGTTTTCTTAGTGTTCAGATTTACCATTTGTGACAGCATGGCATCTAAATGATTACAACTTCCAGGTTATAGTTTGAGGTTTCAGTGTAATGTTGCGTTTTCATCAGCAGTAACTTAATATGACTTCTGTACTCCTGTACAGTACAAATAGCGACATAGGGAAGAACTTATACTTAAAAACACAGATTCAGTTAGAAGTTACAAAAGTACTGAGAGCTGAACACAGACTTTTAAAAATCTCTTACTCTGTTCTCCTTCACAGATATGAGTTAAGTCTTGCAACGCATGCTTGTTTGAGGAGGAGGAGGGGGGCATCATGGGTTGGTTGCATAAACAGTACTGTCTATGGTTGGCCACAGTCAACAAGATGTCATCGCAACCCACTTGGGGGGAGGACACACTTTAGCCCCACTCTGGAGATGGTCCATTTCGGGCACGACTCAGCAGAGCTTGGTGCGTTATAAGAGGTAATGGAAATGCAAATCAGTGCGGCATGGTTTGACTTGGCACAGCAAAAAGTGTAGTGTAAAAGCCCTATGAGAGGTCAAAATGCCCTATGACACTTTTGAAATCAGCATCATTCCTGCAATAACGGCCCAATCATAAGAGTTCATTTCTCTAATATAACTAAACCTTCAATATTAATTCTGCCTGTAACACACAGGACTGTAAAGCAGTGGGTAATTAGCAAAAACAATGCGGGAGCAGAACTGCTCTGTGCTCATCCTTTGAAATTCAAGCACCGGTGACAAGAAACTGTAGGTATGAAAACACACTTTGATTTAACATGAATGCATTGTCAGCGGACATTTAGATCCATAGAAGCTATAATCAAGCACAAGGTGTGCTGTAAAAAAGGGAGTGTCTAGCCTCAGTGGTAGCTGTGTTGTCATGATTAATTCTATTGGAGTGAGGACTTGAATGTGTTTTCTGTGAGCCTAGTGTTCCTGATGGCCTTGCCAAGAAAATCTGCTGCTTAGCTTTAAGCTTTGAATCAGTAATGTTCAGACCTCATTTCACATCGGGAAATGGTTTGTTTGGGAAAAACAATAACACAGGGACCTACATAGATCAGAGAGGCTGTTCTCTCACTGCCACACATTTAGGGTGGATGATAAATGGTTCATGTTTTGTGGGAATCAACTTGGCGTAGCATAATATCAGAATGACTTTTGGTGATGATTTCAGGTACAACGTGGAAGACGAGAGCAACAAAAAGACAGTGCTTGACCTGACCTTCTGTTTGTTTCTTTACATATCTATAAAGCAAAAGGTGACACAAGTGACATTAGTAATGTTGTATCAATACTGAATTATTAACAAGCTTGCTGCTAAAGCCAGCATATTCTAACCTTACATCACACAACATGCTGTCTGGGCTTAAATGTGCTCTGAGAGTCACTGCTCTGTTGACTCAGTTGAATTGCTTGCCTAAGGCATCAGTGCCTGGACACATACACATAATTAGGAAAGGTCACTGTGCCTCCTGTCTTGTCAACAAAATCACTTCAAGATGACAAATTCTGGCTCAGGCTGAGCCAGACCTCTCTCAGATACCCTTGCCAATCAAGCGCCAGCAGGGCTGTCTGTATAGCCTTAGGTGATTTCTAATTATGTATTTTACATGCCATGCTAAATAGGGCTAAGCATAACAATGAGCCATACATTCAGTTGGAGGTGTGTCTTCTCTTCAAGGTTGAAGTAACAGACAAAAGTGCCATTATCTCATAACTTTTGAGTACAAGCTTCTGAAAAATAGCCTCGTGAAAATTCAAATGAGATCAGGTCTCCTTAATATAACAAGAAAATGTTTAAATGTGTGATGAATTAACAAAAAAATAAAGATTTTACACAATGATTTTAAACTGATAAAATCTCCAAAATGCCAGTTCACGTCAAATGACCTTCACACCGTTTCAAAGTTTTTTTCCCGCTGTATGCTCTGCAGACTTTCCATCCAGTCCGCTGTATGATGAAGTGGAAGTGGCTTTCACATCGCTCCCTGGTGGCCTTACTAAGGAACTATTAATCTATGGCTCTCCATATTGCATTCAGATCTGCTTTCCCCAGCCACCACCTGGCCTGAAGTAAAGGCCAGAAGAGGACCCAGAGGACTGGACACTCTCTTATTATGAGCTGCACCAAGACACCTCTGGGTTTCTAAGCGCTTCCTCTGACAGTGACTGATGGCCAATTAACCATTTGGAGAAGAGTATTGATCACTTGGAGAGCAGGAAGGACCTGGAAACATCTACTAACACACCACTATTCTCACTGTACAAAGTGAGCAGCCAGACAGCACATCATGTGTACTAAAAACAAACATTACCCAAAAACGGCTTTTTCACACAAACACTGCATCTAAGGCTGGCACTAGTTTTGAGTACTGGACTCAGTACTTTTTATAAGTACCACCCAAGTAATGCTATTATGAATCGAGTTCCGATTTAAAATAATCCAATTGTGTCCAATTTTGGTACCTGAGAGCTCATCTAGGTTTGGATGAGAGTGTAACTGGAGTATAGAGAGAAAGAGGGAGAGCAACGCTGGAGATCACAGATTGTCCAAGTCACAGAAAGTCAGGGCAATAGCAAGCCGAAAGCTGTCACAGACCATACTCACTGCAATATTTGTAAGGTAAAATGCAAAACTAACCAGGGCAATACATCTAAACACACAAAACTAATTACATCCCGGAAACCATGTCCCGCCAAGCAGCTGCAGCTAACTTAGGCTTGTTTGAGCCACCAGAGCGTGAGGAAGGTGCCACAATGGTATTTTTTTTTCTTCTATGTCATGCTGTTGTAACTGAAGTGAGCTGAAGTGAACTGCTGGCCTGATTTGGACTGAGAGTGCTTCTCACTGACCATTAAGGAGGGCGAGGGGAGGGGGGATAGTGTCAGTTTGTAGGGCTAATATAGTGTCAGGGGACTGTGGCTCCAGCACATCACCAAGTCATGTTTGAGGTCCACCCAAAAAATCCTGAACAGAGAACTGCAAACAATAGTATACCAATCTCATTCCACAATTCAGTACTACATAACTCTGAGTGTTTTTACATGTTTTAACCAACTATTTTCCAACATGTGTAATGTGTTTAGATGAAAAAAAAAAAAAAAAAAACTTTTCCTTTACACAATCTTTGACATGTTATAAATAATGAATGAAATTAAGAAGTTTTGACCTATTTCTTACAAATGAAATTACATTTTTTTTTATTACAAATGGAGTAAAAAATGTTAGGCTGGGTAACAGTACAGAATCGATTCAAATGTGAACGTTGCACAACTGTAACTAGCATAAACCAAAACATGCCACCTTTTCCTGATCAACAATAGGAAGGAAAATCATCTCCAAGAGAAACTACAGCAAACCACCTTTTGGCAGCATTAGTATCTTTGATTGTTACTGACTTCCTTAACATTAACCTCAACCTTCAAAAGGTCCCATGTTCTTTGCTGAGGTGAATTTTTTCCCAGCAAGAGAACACAGTGGCATCCAAGGTTCAAGGTCAGCGTTGCATGTTTTTCTCTCCATGAGAGTGTATGAGAGAGAGAGAGAGAGATGACCCAGGAGAAAGAACATTCGATTAGACCCTCCAGGAACAGACTCAGCGCTCAGCTCAACAAGCTCATCCCGACTTCTCATTGGTGGCCCTTGGATATATGAGGCTGAGTGCTGGCACGGGATGGTTGGCAGCTACAGAAACACAACAGTAGGGACTAGGGGCAATCTCCCAACTGCTGATACAATGTCAGATACTGTGGTCTTCGATGAATTATGGTCCAGGTTCCCATTGAACCATAGGGTAATCTCATCCCACATCAGGGGTGAAAGGTCAATTTTATGCTACCTAGATAGAAAAAGCACAGATAGTGACTACGCTGCACTGCATTTCAGGAGGGAAACAGCCTAACTTCCACCCCTAAGCGCTCTCACATAGACCTGAATCATAGAAATGGGGTAATTGAAACAAAAGGGCAGAGTTTGACAGAGATGTAGTGCCTTCGCAGGGCCTCTGCACAGACTGCAGAAAATAACACCCAACTCCTCCCCTCTGCAAGGTTCATCCTCCATGTGTCCTCGGCAATGCCTGTGTCCTTCCTTTCCTCCTCAAGATTGCCATTTGCAAATGATAAGCGCAGGGACATAGCCTTCTGAAAGATAAGGTGCCTGGGCATTTGTCACCAAATGGAGCGTGCTCCGCCATTGTTTAAAGCTGACCTGTGTTGACATGCACTGTTTACCTTTTATTCATTTATGCTGAACTATTATCTCTGCCTCCATTAATCACAGAAACTCAGACTGAAGAAATTACATTTTGGAAGACTTGGCACAGAAGGATTCATTCAATTTACCGGTATTCTTTCTGTCAAACAAATTAACATGGTTGAAAATTAATTTTAAAAATGCAATACATTTGATCAGCTCTACTCTGCAAATAAGCAATTCCAATTCTCTTTTTCATTGTGATGTTGTCCAATTCAAATTCTGTATGCAGCATAAAATTCATAACAAGCATTTGTACTCCTGAGGAGTGAAATCATTTTAATTTTTTTCCCTAATTTTTTTTTCTCTAAAGTGTAATTGCCTCCTTGCATGATATATTCTGCATTTGTATATCACGCTAATTTACTGGGTGAGTATCAGCAGTTGAGAAAATAAATAATTTTATATAATATTTCCCTCCCCCAGTGCACAAGTCTTCCCATTTGTCTGTGTCATTTGAATTCATCTCCCATGACTAGAGGGAACAAAAACTCTTTCTGGTAGTAAATTATCGCTTCCCTGTAAAAGACCATATCCCTGCAAATACATGGCGATCATTTGCCATGCATTAGCTATGGGACAGAAACGAAGTGGTTTTAAATTCCTTTGACCTGAAGGCAATTTCCCCCAATAAATTATGTTAATTTCAGCTTTCGCTCTCCTTATCGCATTCTTTAGTGAGTCAATGAGGAGAGACAAAACTGGCTGCGAGAAAGACAACTCTGGGATGATTCACATTAGAATGATGAGAAGACGTCTGGCAAAAAAAAATGCCTTATATCAACTGTACTAAGAAAAAGGACCTCGCAAATTAGTGTATTATGCAATAGATTTCTGCTTGTTGTCATTTAATAGCCATCTCCTTGCATCATCACAAGGTTTACACCCCGTGGAAATTGCTCTGAGGTGGCTGTTCACACAAGTAGGAAGGTGCCTGATCCCAAATCCCATGCTCCCTCGCTGAACCAGACAACAATTGCTTGGCAACGCTCTCATTGGGCAGAGAGAAAAACAAAGAAAAATCCAGGATTTTTATTCTCTCTGCATGGATAGCTGGGTTTTGATGGCCTTTTCTACAGGAAGTAACAAGGGACTAACAACGGACAACAGACTAACAGCAAAGTTTAAATAAATAAGAGACAACTGAAGCAACAGGAGTTGGAATAATCTGCAGACATAACAACTAACACACAGCAAAAATGCATGTATGCAAATCTTTGTGGAAGCACCCTCTCTCTCACACACACACAAACACACACACACACACACACACAAACACACACACACGCTTCGCATACTGAAAACATCAAGTGGTGTGCACACACAGGCAAAGCAGTACAGTTCTTTGTTCCTGAGGCTGAAAGCGTACCTACCCCCTCTGTCCGGCCCGTCAGATCACTCACAACACAGTGAAAGGGAAAAGTGCTCGACTAGCTCAAATCTAGATTGACAGGCCTACCTTTATTACTGACTGAGTTATGTTTCCCCGCAAAAAAGACAAGTCGGCTTTTGATACAGACGAATGCCGAGTCAGCACCTTGCCTCTCTCTACAGAGGATAGCTCGACTGATCTGTGCTGAGACTGTCCCAGCCCTGATGTAGAAAGAATTGGCTACCAAATTACCTTTCCGATCCATTTCTGGAACTCACTCTGTCCTATAAAACGTAGCCTGTAAGCTGTGATGGGAGCTTATAAGGATGCTTGTAGTGATCTAATATGTGATGGAGAGTGACAAGCTGAAACAGAGAGAGGGGTCTGCCTAGAAATGGGATTCAGAAGAATAAAACAGATTTTACCTATATCCCTGTATTCATCTGTTTTATGAACTGGCTCATTGCTATTCGGGGTCACAGAAGGGCTGGAAGTCTATGCCAGCATGCGTTGAGTGAAAAGGCAGGGAAACACCCTGGACAGAGCTCACGTTTATCACAGGGCAGACAAAGAAAAAAAAACGGTATTGTACCTATGGGACTCTTAAAATTTAAATAATGAAGGGAAGAACAAGCAATCTCCACATAGAACTGAGGCACCAAGTAACTTCTTGCTTTGAGGCAACAGCACCAAACCACTGAACCACCAGCAACCCAATCAAAATATATCAGTTTCAACATGCATCATGAAACGACTTGTAAATACCACCGCACCGCTACTTACTTAGCTTGATATATGACGTCCCTGGAGCATGACTGTTTATTTAATCCTAATATATTCATAATTATACACTAATTAATGCAAGAGAAAAGCCCTCTTAATTCATCATCTCAGTGTCCTGAAGCAAGAGAGACAATTACACCAACTTTAACATGTTTGCCTTCTGTCCAAAGCAAGGTTAACAGTTGGGAAACAAGTGCCAGGCAAATGATCTGTGAAATTTTCCTGCGCTGAATACTCACCAGCAGTTTCCAGCTGTGTGGCATTGTGAGGGTGATATTTACCATCAGGGAGAATGAGTTAAGTGGTTTTTTTTAAAAACATATCAAAAGGCTGAACTGTGAAATGGTGCATTATAGGCCAACGGGGCAATTGACTGCATTGATGAAATCTGATTTGACTGGCTTGACTGTGCACCACAATAACCTTAAGGGTCAATGGCCAGTACTCTGTCTGTTATGTTAGATTGTCATAAATATTCAAATGTCATTCGCCAGGACTTTCTATTGGCAAGAATCTGGTGATTTGATACAGATCACAATACAGGGGTTATAATTCAATATACTGCGATACTGTAAGCAAGATGATTTATAGCTAATTTTTAATCTAATGTCAGGAAACCTGTCATAGTATAAAGAACTCACCACCATATGCATAAAATCTGATTTTAAAAAGTTTATCTTTCATGCAATCAGAGCAGTGGATATAGATAACACTTCTACTGGTCAGGGTTTAAAACAAAAAATCTTCACATATAACAATACAGTGTTTTTGGGGAATCTATACAGTACCACAAAACATAATATTGCAATACTCAAGCGTACTGATTTTTCTTACACCTCTAAAGGGCTACAGGGCAGTTGACTGCATTGATAAAATCTGATTTGACCGGCTTGACTGGCCACCACAATGACCTTAAGGGTTAGTGGCCAGCACTCTGTTTGTCACACTGGATTGTAACAAAAATTAACATGCATTGTTATTAAATGCTATTATTATGAGGGTATTTGCATTTTTAAATTAAATATCTCATTCAGTAGACAGGAAATCCGAAACTTTATCTTAGGCCCTCTTACTAGAGCTGCAATGACTCATCCAATAATCAATAAGTCAATGGAAAGAAAATTAGTTGATAACTTTTTTCCAGAACAGATTCATCATTATAGTCATTTTTCATGCAAAAATGTTAGGGATGCATAATAAATACCAGGGCTGATAAATGATGTGCCGATACAGGCCTATCCAGCTATACTGGTCTATATCTGTATCCGTGTATATTAGCTGATAAATATCAGTTATAATAATATCTGACTTGACAGATCAAAGCATTTACTTTGAATTGTCAGGCAAATGCTCTATAAAAGCAAACGTATGTTTAAGTTTTTTGATGAACTTTACTAGAAAAACAAACTGAACATTTGAAGAGTCTGAACTGGTCTTTGTTTTCGTTTTAACAGTGATGTCAGTTAGATTTGGTTCAGTCAGAGCTGTGGAATATCAAATCATCCATCTTTGCCCCTCTTGTGTATAAACAACACATTATATGAATTTCTTTTTAAAAGATGTTCAATACGGGCCATGTCTGTCAAATGTCAAAAGTCTGAGTTTTTAAGTGTTGCTTTGCTTTGGGCTCTGGGAAATTGTGATGGGCAATGTTTTATCGATTAATTGTGAAAATATTCTCCAGATTAATCAATGAATGAAAATAATCATAGGTTGCAGCCCTGCATCTTACAAATGGCTCATTTGCAGCAGCTGAGGGAAACTTATCTCCAGTCTGAGTAATTCAACACACCCCCTCACTGTTTGGTGATTGTTTTGTACATCAAAGCACATTTGCATGCAATCGGGAGTGTCTGGCCAAGAGACTACATCATAAAATGTAACTCATCAGTGCGAGTAGGTCGTCTACCAACTCCGTAAAGCTGTCACCATTCTGCAAATGCAGCAGGAATGAGTCCTGGTCGGACAGAAACGAGGAGTTGAGAATGCTCCTGTTTGAGATGGATGAATACAGGCTCAGTCTGAATATATACGGTTTGCCCAGTCTGTTCTGTAGCCACATATCTCAAAGATTTAATAACAAAATGATTAGCGAGGTGATAATATTCCTCTCATATTGGAATTAGTCTAGGGCAAAATGCAATGAAGGTTGTTTATGTGACAGTATGAAAGGAGAGCACTGCATTTTATTGTTCACGGGCCCATCTGTTAAAACATCTCTTAAAGTGCAGGTTTTTCAAGCAGGTGTAGCCTTCAACTTCCCTTATAGTCACGACAGTGGGGATAAAACACATCTATAGACTGCACAAATCAAATATATTACAGCTGGACAATGATAGTTGCCATTTGTTTTAACCAAGTTGTAACCTTGGTAAACACGTTTGAGGCGACACACTCCCTCATATGTAGGTAATTGATAAGTGTTAGTGTCTTTAAGTGTTTTTTTTTTTTTTTTTTTTTTCAAGCAGGTGTAGCCCCCAACTTCCCTTACAGTCACGATAGTGGGGACAAAACACATGCTTGAGGCTGCTTAAATGAAATACATTAAAACTGAACAATAATAATTGCTGTTTATATCCGGTTTTAACCTCGGTAGACACGTCTGAGGCAACACATGTAACCTTGAAGGTACAAGCTCATTGATGAGTGGTAGAACAATAACGACTGCCAACAACGTGCTCTGTCAAGCGTGGCTGCATTTCTGCATTAGAAAAAAAAGCAGGAAACAACTTGACATGTGCAGCTTTTGCGCGTGTGCTTTTCAAGATACAAATATTTAACAGCTCAATTAACCGAAAGCCCACGTTATACATACTGAAATAAACTCACCAGTGCAGGTGAAGCCAGCGATGACGAGCCAGAGCACAAGGAGCGTAGCGCTGAACCTACAGCGGACAAAGGGGCCCAGAAGTAAGGGCATCTTCGTGTGTTTTTTATCACCTAAGTTTCAAAAAAGGCAGGGAGCAGAGAAGAAACACTGGCACACTGGGCTTTTTAAGGTCCGGAGAGTGTCCTCTGTAGCACTTTTTTCACAACGCCCAAGTCCTTTTTCCTCAACACATATCCTCCTCCCGCCGTACCGTGGCCATCAGCATCCCGGTCGTGCGTCTTCGTTGCTCGAACAACGCATCACAGGTGTGGTAAATGAACTGCTTCCTCTGCTCCCCTCCGCCGACTGTACTGTATATTTCTCCCAACAAAAAAAAAAGCCGCTATCCGCTCACAAGTCTCCCTCTCTGTCACTGAGCCGAGGAGGAGGGAGCCAGTTTCTGTTGTTTTTCACTTTGCAGCCTTCCCCGCGAAAGAATACCTGCTCCAAGATGCGAAAATTGTAAGAATTGGCACCGGAGAAGGAGGAACATCTGCTTGCACAGCAATGCTGGAGTGTTGAGAGTCAGTCAGGGAAGGTATACATACGCTGCGATGAGCGGAGCAGCAAAACCTGGAGCGGATCCTGCGTGCTGGCTGGGAATGGAGCGTCCTCAGCGCGCCCTCCCTGCTGTTATATCCTTTTTCTTAGGCAAACATTTACATATCTTGAATAAGCATAACTAACCACATATTGGGAATGCACGGACAGAATGGAAATTATTTCATCCGTATCCTTGCGAGTGTGCTTTTCATATCTTCTGCCTTACATGAAAATGATGGATATGACATTCAGTCCTGTATGATAGGAATCAGATCGGTGCTTTGCATACAAATTCACACAGATCACATCTGCATGTCATTGAGTTTCAGTTAAATATGCCACTGCTGCTTTGTCTTGGGGTTTTCTGCAGTATACAACCGGTGATGGACATTCACAGATGAAGAAGCATGAGGATTAGCGCTCCCATGAGGGTGTACACCTGTCAGCAAACTCAGACCCAGGATGTGACTTATGTTGCAGATAGCTTCTCCTCATTTTCTTGAGGGGGGGGAGTTGCTGGAGTGATTTTCAGACTGTTCAGCCATGCCTTTTACAATGCTGCCAGAATCGACAGCAGATTATTAATACGCTTCAGAGAGGGGGGGTTTGTGTCTTTGTTTATCCATTTCTTCACTCCCACATAGTAGTCAGCAGAATAATAAGTGGAAGCACAGAACTGGACCACTGTCTTACCAGCTAATTATGGGGCTCATGTAGATGGATGTTTCCTCAGATAGAGCTCGGCTATTATACAAACTCATTAAGCCCTCTCTCTCCATCCAGCATCCCTTCGCAAAAGGTCAAAGTCACAGTCACAATGACAGCAAGAACGCTCGCACAGTCACAGTGGTGGACTCAGGGTGTCTGAGAGGCAGGGGCAGAAAGAATAAAGAAGGCACCAAGTTGTGATGCACTTAATCAAGTTTTGCCCACTGGAAGGGTGCCCTGGAGTTTATTGTATTGTGTTTTGTTTAATGGAAGGACAATTTATCACATTTTGTCCACTGGAAGGGCACTCTAAAGGACACTTTATCATATTTTGTCCACTGGAAGGGCATCCTAAAGGGAACCTTCACACATTCTCTCTATTGCAAGAGCACCCTAGAGGGCACTTTATCGCATTGTCACATTTGGCCACTCTAGAGGACATTTATCATGTTTTTTCTACCATAAGCGCATCCAAGAGGTCACTTTTGCTGCCTTTTTTCGAACATGGTGGCATCAGTAGGGGGGCAATCGCCAGCAAATCCATCAGTGCACACACGTATACATGCAGCCCCATAGCCATATAGTTTACGATCAAATCCTAATGGGCTCTGTGGATGTGAAGTGGTAAGCAAGGCAGACGCACACAGCAGCTAAATACAAGAGAATGACTCAGCCTTGGTCACTTGTGAGGTTGCTCGTAATGATCTCTCTCATTCTGCTAATCTGCTCTGTGTCCTATCAGGCAGTGCAAGCTGGTCTCTTCCAGTCACAGTATGAGCCTGAAAAAGCACCCAAGCTACATGCATTCCAAATGAGGATCTGAGAATATGTATATATATAAATGCACAGTCAGTTATATTATCCTCTCACAGGGAGGGAGTTTAGCTTCAGCTGTTTTTAAAGGAATTATTCGAGTGTGTTTTCTTGCTGTGATGTGTTTGCTGAGTCAAAGCAGGGCACAACTTCTCCCACAACCTTTTCTCCCACTGATTCCTCGGGGGTCCCGCATCATGCCCCCCCTCCCTTTTTGTTCCCCCAGTCAGACTATACAATGAACAATCACAGCTCTTTGGGGAGTTGACACATTCAGTTGTTCATCGATTTGTGGCATTGTAATTAATTTTCTCTCCGTCATTGGCTTGAGTTACAATATCCCGAGACTTGAAGCAGCTTGCTCTCCTGCAATCAATCACAAAACCAAGACAGAACTCAGAACATTTCTCTTGTATCATCTTGAATTATTTACGCCGGCTAAGATACAAAGAGGCTGGACTCAGTGACCGATAAGTATTAAGAAAACATGAGGCTCATTTGTATGTTACAGATTGTTACAGTGTTTGTGTTCCCGAGTTCTTCCATAAACTGCGCAATTACCCTTGCGACATGCAACCTATAAAGACAACTGATTCGCCCGGTCGATAAGCATCGATCCAACAAAGGTGTCCAGCATGAAATTAATATTATTTATTGTTTACAAACAACACAGAAGGTCCCTTGAGGAGGATGCAGTGCAGCCTCCGACTGTCTGCATTCCAGCAGAGACTTGTGGAGAGAGAGAGACAGTGGGTGTATCAACTTCCATCATGACCACAGCTTCACAGCCTATTGTTTTGTTTATATCAAATTAAACTGCAATGCTACTCCAGAGAGATATAATTGACCACAGTCTCAGATTAAATGACTGTAAAGATCTTAATAAGCCATCAGCGGATTGCATATTACATTGCAAACCACTTATGAGGATGCAGTCCAATGAGAATGAAATTGAGGTTCAGATTTGCATGGCACAGCATTTTAGCCATTAATTACCATGCAAGCTGACTGTATGATGATCAATAGTGTATCAGTTTAATTAAATGTTATTGATATGGGGTTACGAAAATTAATTATGGGCTTAAGAAAGCCCTGTAATGTTGGAAGAGTAGGTACTTAAACATCATCTCAACATCTCTGGTGGGTCCTCCACACTCTATTATAGATTGTAATGGATAGAAGACCCACATCCATTCTCTGTGAAATTTATGTGTATAATTTATAATGTAGTAATTAAAATAAAACTGATCAGAAAAATGAACAATTGAACCAACATCAGAACTACCTAAAATGACAGAAAACATCTTTGGGGAAAATTTTTTTGACATGTACTTTGAAGCTTTCGTTTAGCCCATGTGCTATCTATTAACATTGGGAGGCAGGATTTATGACTTGTACTGCACTGGTACACCAGGGGGCCACCGAGAAACTTTGGCTTCACTTTTGTGGAGCTGTGATCCTGTCCATTTCTAATATATGTCATTGATATACAGTATATGGACAACATGACAGCTCCACAAAAGTGAAACCAAAATATCTTGATCGCCGCCCTGGTGGCTGGCAGCAGTATAGATAATAAATGCCACCCCATCCATTTTAGGGACATAGGCCAAACTGAAACATCACAGTACACAACGTTTCTGTCATTTTAGGTAGCTCTTATCATGCTGATGTGTGTTTAAGTGTTAATTTTTCTGATAAGTATTAATTAGTTATTTGATTTACTAAAAAGTTGTTTTCACATCAGAATTGACAGCTGAGTCTTGTGTACGATTCAGTCAGCTGGCTGTTTGAGCGGGAGCTCTAAAGTGTGGGTCCAACACTGGTCACTACTGCACAGAATCTGGCTTCAAATGACGTCCCCAGTGCAAGATGACCACACTCGTGTCTGTTATTTTAAATGAATACTTGTGTGGGGGCATGCCCATGAGTGAATCACATATACTCACCGCTGACATAAATATAGATGCCACATCTCTACCTCCTCCCACTGTAAAAAAAAACAAAAAAACAAAAACATGAAAGCAATATATCCCAAAGATTGTTTCTAAAGAAAATTATGCAGACAATACATTAAAACAAGATAAAAGTACCTCAAGCAGGGCTGAAAGATTGCTTTAGTAGATTTTAGTAGAACATTTAAAGTTGAGATTTTATCTCATCCCAAAAATTCAAAACAAAATGTTGGAAACAAAATTGCTGGAAAAGTGAAGCGGCATAAAATGTTGGACACACAGCTACTGAAATACAAGGTCCAATGTGAAGCAGAGAGACTAAAATATAATTAGCAAAACCATTAATATTCATCTCCCAACAATTACCTCAACAAATACAAATCAATACATTAATAAAAAGGTGTTAACATTCTAAGTTTTACAAGCAGCATCTCTACTTGTTTTAAATCTACTGATGCAGATTCTGTGTGGGCCTGCTCATGACTGACAATACAGATGTTAAAGCACATGTTATCTATAAGTACTATAAAAGCTGTCATCATCACCACATTAGTAATACACAGACTTTTGCTCCAGGTTATTGTATCGTAGCTCTCAATGCACTCATAAAAAATGTTATGATCTGGAAATGCTATGCATAGCTGGGACTTTGTTTAATTAAATTATGTCACACAAGTGGAGATAAAATAGCCTCGGTGTGATCTCCCCACATCTTGTGCAGCTGAGTGAAGAAATGAGAGTGAGAGATGGAGAGTTTAAAAAACAGAGAGGAAGAAAGTTAAGGGGAGGGGTGGGGTGGGGGTGGGGAGATGAAGGAGCCCACTGAAGGTCTCTCATTTCAGCAGCACAGACTGCTGATGAAGCTGAACTTCCAATATCCCACCACTTCAGCTCTGACGATTTCTCAATTTTACAGATATGGCCCGAGAATGTGATTTGATGAAAATGTAAAATGGGATAACCACCAAATCATATGAAATGGGCTGCATTTTATTCCATGACTATAAATCAAAAGCAGACACTCTAAAAATTAAAGTTGATTTGGTGCGTTTGATTCAAAGTACAACTCTCCTGACTTGGAGGAAGAGACAGTGTCCTGTCGTACTTAAATTAAGATTTTCTCTTGTGCAGATTCTTTGTAGGTTCAAGAGCGTGATTGTTGAAAGAAGCCCGGGCAATGTTTGAGTGTGGTGCTCCATGAGTTGTTTCGAAAGGGAATTCAAACAATTTATTCATAGAATGTGTTTCCATCCCAAATAGATTCCCCTAATCTAAAACACTGCGTGAGTGTTTGGAAATATATGATGATTTCATTTTCTCCCAGTCTCAGGGTCATAAATAAATTTGCATTCCGTCAGCAAAATGGACTAACTGACTTGTAATTCATCAAACCCGCTGCTTAGCGCTTAAACAGTTCAACACATGGTAACCTGATTTTTTTTTTTCTCCCAGAATTTCCTCACAGCTGTGGGCTCTAATGGGAGAGAAGGGAAAAAAGGAGCACTTACATTTTAAAGACCTCATAAAACAATAAAATAAAGAAGAGAAATGAACTGTGTGAATGACAGATTCCCATGCAGACTTTAATTCTGAAGAGATGGAAGGAGAGGAATGCACTTTGTTTACCATCTGAGTGTTAAGAGGCTCAAGCAAAGACAAACTCTTTTGGTATCTAACCTGAACGAGGTGTGATTCACTCAGTAAAAATTCAGTATACTCTTGGAAATAAAGATGCTAATTAGAACCAAAAACGTTTCTTCAGCTTCTCCCAACAGGAGAACCCTTTATGGTTCCTGGTAGAATCTTTTATAAAGGTTCCACTTGGAACTCTGTCAGAAGATTCTACCCAGAACCCGACAGAAAGGGTTATACTTAGAACAATGTGTGAAAGGCTTCACACAAAACCCCCTGTGGAAGGTTCTACAGAGTACGCTTATATGTTGTACTGGTTCCACCACGAACACTCTCTTGGTGTTCTGTCAAGAACCTTCCCACCTTCTAAGGGTGCTAACAAGAACCCAAACTGGTTTTACTGTTTATATTCCAAAGGTTTTATTTAGAACTCACTCAGTTGTACCGAGAACCCTGTTATATTCCAAAGGTTTTATCTGGTACCTGTTCTACTGAGAACCCTTTTGATTCCAAGGGTTTTAACTAGAACCCACCAGGAGGTTCTACCAAGAACCTCAGCCTTTCAGGGCGAACCTTTCTTGGACTCTTATTTCTAAGAGTGTATTGAAACAGCATCTGCATTCTTTTTCCCTCACACTTTCTCCCTATTAATTCAAACTCCTGTACGCCCGACAAAGAATAATATTACGACTTTAATGGAACCATCTTGGAAACCTGAATATGCCGTTTGATATACCTCTTCACCAGACAGTGGGTGACAGTAAAATGTGTCAAGCTGAAACATTTTTTCCCACGTTTTTTTCCCTCTCCTCCTCTACATTTCATTATTCTCAAAAAAAAGGGTTTCCTGAAATATGCTTCCTGGACCGACATTCTCTTGTTGTTTTGAATGTCACATTGTCTAAGTGTGCATGGGAGAGAAGACTTTGAATGATGTTGAATGTTTTATGACTCCCTGCTTTTGTGTCAGTCCTCCCCAGTGCTGCTCTGAGACTCTGATAGGAGAACCTCATCTACCACTGCTGGATCTGACTGTGGAGGAGTAACACGCAGTGTGGCCACACTTAACATTTGAGGAGCTTCATTTCAAAATGCCACATATCAGCACTGGGAAAATGTTACCTGGAACTTATTACTAAAGATAAAAAAAAAAAAAAAAATACAATACTTTGACATTGATTCTATACTGTGTTCCTTAGAAAGTCCCATAATACTTTTTTATTGTTTTCAATTTACCCAATATTCCTTACATTTTGCCCATGTGCAATCTGCCATACAATCAGCAACTGTTATATGTATGTTCCTTATTATATAAACAGATATAGTCTTTTATATAATATAATAAAATGATGACGATAATTTTCTCAGTTAATGAAGTAGTCATTTACCTTGCCCTATATTTTGTTAAGATGTGTATTTTAAGTATCCCAAATGTTTCCAACAATGTTTAAACTCAAATAAATACTTAATTTATTCAAGGTAACATTTCCTGCCAGCTGTTGCAAGACTAGTTGCTATAACCTCTGGGAAAACACAGGCTATGTCAGAGTGTGAGAAAGGATGTTGGCAACTAAAGGTAACATGAATAAACTTTAATATTACTTCATCTATGAGCATGATTTCTGTTTGAGTCATGGATTTTCATCAGCTATGGTAAAGATAACAACTCCCATGATCCCATAGTACCTCACAATATCTTCAATCTTTTGTTATTGGTTTAATGTGTGAGAGAAGCAGAACTTACATATTGTACATTTAGTTTTCTATATGTCTTCTTATGTTGACTTTTATTGTCATCCTCAGCAAATTTTGTTTATTTACTTATTTTTGTTTACTTAGTTAATTTATGTTAAGTTAATTTATGAAGTTAACCTACCTTCGTTGCGTTCTTTAGTGTTCTGGATTTTCCAAATTGTACTTGACTTAATAAAACCCAGAAACAAACAACCAAACAAACAACAACTGAGGTCTGAACTAAACTGTGGATTTGGGGAGCCGTCACACCCCTAATCATTTGGTCTATTAAGCGTCAGAAAATACTGAAAAGTCTCCATTGTCATTTCTGAGCATCAAAAATAGAATAAGGGCTCATACGCACCTTCTGTTTCTTGTAGACAGGTGTGTGGGAGGAAAAGCCAGGAGGGAAGAGAAGAGAGAACTCCTGCACAATGCCCTTTACTTGCAATAATAAACTTTATTAAAGATAAGTTTTGGTCCTTTGACCTTCATCAAGTGAAGCATTACCTGGATTTTGGGTTTAGCACTCCACTGAGAACCCACTGTTGAAGCACAACCTCCTTCTACAAATACAGTCTGTGGGAATTCTCTCTTCTAATTTCCTTTAGTCCAAAGTGACGTCTTCAAACGTCTTGTCTGATCAACAGTCCAAAGCCTGAAGATAATCAGTGTGCAAAGACATAACACAGAGAAGAACAGCAAAACATCACAGCAGAGAAGCTGCCACCAGGGAGTGGTTGGCTTTTCTGTTCTGAAAAATAATGAATCAATTATCAATATAGTTGCCAAATAATTTCCTGTTTATCAAGTAATCATTTAATTAAGCTCCCCCATAAACAGGATTGCTTCACACAAACTACCCAACTGCATATAAAGCAGTTAAAATTAGCGTCAACATTAAAGTGAAAATGCTGCTTAATCCATCATTGATAATAAACTAATGATATACAAAAACGTAATGACACTGATAGAGGAACTTCTGTCTCCATAAATACATTTATCCTATAATACTTATGTACTTTTACTTTATTCTTTATTTGATTCACTATTAGCTACCTCAAAGTGGTGGCTTGTCTTCTAGGGGTCCACACAAAATCATTAATAAAAATACAACAAATTACAACAAATTAAAATCAGACAATATCACAAGAAAATGTAATATAAGCCAAATGTAAAGATCAGAAAAATAAGTTAAATGACTCTACACATGAAACAATAAATAGACTAGCAGTATGGAAATAAAAATAAACACATGGTACCAAACAGTAAATAGAAATGAACAGAAAGGTTTTCAAAGAGCAATGATAAAATAACATCTAGAGATTCCTCACTTATGAAAGAAAATCTGTTTTTGATATGTGATTATCACACGATTTGTTTGTGGACATGTTGTGAGATTATCCCAGTGGGATAAGTGAAGTACATCTATCTGTCTAAAGGAACATCTGTGATCACAACTAACTTGACATGTCATATACCCATGACAAAAAACAGTGATAGTACTAATATAGTATAGCATACTACTAATTATTGAAGTAAAGGACATGGATATTTCTCCTTCTGTCCTCCTGTCCATTTCTAAACATATACCAAAAGTGTCTAGATTATAATACAAATGACCATGGCCTTCCTTGGATCAGACTGGCAAAGATACACATGAAGGTTTAATGTCTTTGGATATGGGCATTTACTGTATGCTGCAGTTATGTTGGATTTACAGGAAAATCTGCTAATAACTTCAGAGATACCTGGTAATGTGTTCTCAGTTCACACCAGTAATCATTATTTTACATATTTTTACAAATCCAGGGTGTCACTTAAATTCGAATTCATTTTCAAATCCAGTGAATCGTTTAATTAACACCAGAGATGTACAAACGCACCTGCCTTCATGTTCAACCCTCCAAAAATATCTGTGGTGAATTTCCATTTATTAAAGAGATGATAGATTACACTTCTAAAAATAAAAGTGGTGCAAACAGATGAAAACAGGTGAAACAGTGAAAAAAAATATCATTTCAACAGGAATGACCTTCAGTGACTCAAACTATCTGCTTTACATGGCTGAAAGTGTCATATGACAACAATAAATGAGACGTGTATTTGTCACATCACAACTCAATACTGTCTTTGACATTTGACATGCAAATAGATACAGTTACTATGTTAATGGAATGAATGGATTTTCCTGTCACACAACCACCCGGTTCAATGACACTTTAATTAACTAATATTTTCTGAACGTGCAGGTATGAGCAAGCTCTCAGTTAGATTTATGCAGCAATTACCGTATATTCCAGCAGAAATGTGTTTCTTGGAAACCGGGCTCAACATATTTTGACATTGCCTTAATGTGATCCATTTTTGCCTCTGATTGCCTTCATCCAAAAGGAGGTTCAAAATAAACAGGGGGGCCACTGTGGACGACGCATGTATGTGTTTAAATCTTTATTTTGCCTCTCAGCGTCTGTTTGTGAGACGTCCAATCTATTTGTCTGAACACATTCTTGGAGAGATGTCAGAATGGTATTGACAGAGACCAATCGGGAGGCGAGTGCACATATTGTTCACTCTGCACACATCCTGCTCATTCAATTCTGGGAAATTGCTCTGCCTCAAAAAAAGGTTGTCATTATTTTGTCACTCAGCGTCCCAGGTGACATTTACAGCAAATAACCTCAGCGGCTGAAAAAAAAAAAAAAAGCCACAGAGAAAACATGAGGTCATATTTTCAACTACAGAAAAAGTCTCAGAGGAACCAAAATATAGTGTATAATACAATAAATGTAATTGAAACGCTTAAATCAAAATGGAGAAAAGTCTCTTTAGCTGAGGCGAGAAAATTCCTCTCACTATACTTAAATTTTAACTGAGGCACGTTAAATAAACATTAAATTTGTATCAGTGGAGAATTAAATGTTTATCTTTTAGGAAGCTTAGTTCTCTGCAGGATAAAGATTAAAGTCATTTGATCTCTTTAACAAATTATCTCCATTTCCTCTTTTTACACAAACCAGATGTTTTCATGTCACTGTTGTAGAATGAAAAGAAAAAAGAGTGATGGTTGTTCTCAAGGCTACAGTACGCACTGAAAAAAAATCAGATAATTTAGTGGAATCAACTCATCTTTCCTTATTAACATAAACATACAACTTTTATATTTTGTGTTCAAGTTAATTAAACTCAAAATTTCGAGTATTTATTTTCAGAAGACTTCAGAATTTACAAGATACAAGATACACAAGTTCTTCTAGCTTGACGTCTTTTGAATTGAAATGATGAGTTGAATGAATGTACTGAACAGAGTTCAATCAACTCATTGAATTAAGTTTCTAAAAGAAGCATGATCAGCATATTGGCTGACTTCCCAGCATGCACTGTGTGAATTAAAACTCTCTGTGAGAAACTTCTTTTTATAGTTTGAATACACTTTTAGATAACTAATGGTTGTTTGTTTTCACAATACTGAAAACAATGCAAAAAATTATTATGGTTAACCTTGAATTCTTAAAATTTAGCAAATTCACTGGGAGCAGTTTCATATATTGTCTTTGTGCCGACGCTGAAGCAAAGTAGTGCCAACAGGAGCAAGCTGCAGAAAAACTCAAGGCAGCTTACTTCAATAGATTTTTGAGTTTTGAGCCCAATTCAAACAATAAGGGTCTTTGAAAAGGTTTTACCAACTTTTGTTGTGATAATTTACTTTTCTTCTTTAGATAAACTTGAATCTTTGAGTTTTAGAAACCCAAAACAATTTGTATTTCAAATATTTTTGAGTAAATTCTTTGAAGTGGAAGTGAATAATAATTTAATATTTTTCATGGCAATTATTTAATTTTCAAGCACCCAAATAATGACAAATCAGGTTCAAAGCTCACTGTGAACAATTAATGAGATACATTTTTTCTTTGTTTTGTTTTATTTTTTAACTTAAAGATTCAAGTTTATCTAAAGAAGAAAAGTAAATTATCTCAACAAAAGACTATGGGTCGGCAAAACTTTGTTTAGTTTATTGTTTATTATAAGTTTATTTGAACATTTAAGAGTTTGAGTGTGATTCAAAATTAAAAGAATTATAACTAATTATATAAATATATATATTTAAAGTTTTTGTGCATAATGAAGAACTGACTCTTCAAACTGAGAAAATGTAAAAGGAAATCATATTTATTTGGTTCAGCTTGATATGTTAAAAACAAATTTGTTTTGCATCATTACAAAATTATCTCAACTTGTCCTTTCAAATTCAGTCAACTTAAAATTTTAAGGCAGCCTGGACACTAACCTTTTTCTTAAGTTAAATCAAATAGTTAAAAAAAATTTACAGTGCAGTATGTGTGATTATTTTATCCTATCTGGCAAGTTTTACAGGTGCTATTACAGTAACTGTGGCATCTTTCATAAAAACAACCACAGATTCCGTCTGAGTGCTGTGCTCATGAGTCCTGTACTGTACCTGCCAAAATGACAGATGGCTGCATTACTGATCAAGCCAATTCAAAACTAAAAAATACAGCCTTGAATGTGATGCAGGATAGTGATGGTGAAGGGTACAAGACAGCTTACCTGACTTGTTCTTCCTCTTCTTCTGTTATCTATACACACACACACACACACACACACATTCACACATGTTCACACACACTCACATATCTTTTATAAGGTTATATTTTCAAGAAGATATTTATACAGTTTGGATCCTCAGCTCCCAGATGTGAATATAAACATGAACTGAATTATTCTTGATATTATCACAGAAGGTGAACTTGCACAGATCACATAAATTCTACAGTGGAAAATGCCTCACATCCCACTTACTATTGACATTGGTGGATTTCTAGCCGAGATAATGAGTTTTCTTCGAGCTATTACAAACTGAATGCAGCACTCACAACTCTAAAACTGAATACATCATATTAGAATATTAGTGGAAATTGGAAAACACTGACCTCAGCTCAAGAGCTTAACCACACGGTCCAGGTCAACAGGCATTGATGTTGGAGGCCTCGTTCATTAAAGGAAATACTTGAGCCTCCTTTTGGGGGAGTCTCTCTTACTGTTTTTTTTTTACAGTGCAGTATGTGTGATTATGTGTGAACCCTTTAGTCCTGCACAAACCACTATAATAGACGGCAGTTCTACTGATTAAGCCATTTCAAAAGCATGTCTTCAGCTGGATGAGGGATCGTATTCCTACTCTTTTACATGCCCTCATACAGTACATATGTTAAGACAAAGTGATCTAAATTACAAATTAAATCTGGACTGCAAATGAAACAAAGATTCTTTTTGTTTTTGTTTTATATAACACATTTACACACAATTATATCTAACCTATTCTTGTTGGTGAGTACAATCAGACATGTTAATTGTTATTGTAATTAAACAACTGGTAAAACAGCAACATTAAACCTAATGCTCTGTTTGTGACCCTTGTAACTGTAGAAAAAAAAATATATAACATAGTTTTATCACGTCATTAATGATTTTATGAGAATTGAATATAAACATAATAAACTTAATTCTGAACTGGTAACAGAAATGCACACTGAAAATTACACTTTAATTCTACAACTGTATTTGGGGAGTCACAGACAATAAGACATGGTTAAATATATACAGTATGCTCATAAGCTTCAGTCTGTGACTGACTCGTGTTGACAGTTGTTTTTAAGCAGCACATTGCCATATACATATATATATGTATATATATATATATATACATATATATATGTATATATATATACATATATATGTGTGTGTGTGTGTGTGTATATATATATATATATATACACATATATGTTGTGTGTGTGTGTGTGTGTTGTATATATATATATATACATATATGTGTGTGTGTGTGTGTGTGTGTGTGTGTGTGTGTGTATAGAATAGATATTAATCAAATCATTTGTTGAACAAGACCACTGACAAGAGCAGGTGGTTTTCTTTCTTTCCTTTTTTTTCTGCAAGAACCTTATTGTTTTATTATTTTGTTCCTTTATATTGTTTGTGCTCCATGAATTAATATTTCACATGACTAATGTGCTGATAGAATTGTTTAAATAAAACTTAAACTGAGAAAACATTTTTTTTATCTTATTAATAATGAATGATTACTACATGCATTTGTTAAATACTCAATTCTAATTTGTCAATTATGGCATTATGGGCTGTTATTTCTGAGTAGCGGACTGTTGCTGTGAGGAACAGACTGCTGGACGCAGTTCTGATCATAGACTATAGAAGACAAAAAACAATTTTTTTAAATCAAAAAAATCATTTTTAAATTACTACTTTTTGTTAAATTATTAATTTGTTTTAGTAGCCATTTAATAATGTACAGTGAGCAGGTCATAATGTGGAATAACCTCCTTCAGGGTGATTCAGGTGCTGCACCATCCTGACGGTGTTCACCGTACATTACCCCTTACTTACTCACAACTTAGGAAACACAAAATTTGCAACCCTAGTTTGTTCATAAGAAGTCTTACAGCAACTGAACCCAAACATCACAGGTAGCATCTTTATGTAAGATAACATTCTGAACTTTGTCAGTGACTTTATGACAACAAAAGCAACATACATATTATTATACACATGTATTTTGACATCTTCATCAAATATGGATGCCCATTATGTGGCAAAGCGAAGGTTAACAAAAAAAATATTATTTTAACTATTTTTACACATACAGCTGTGGGGTGTGTTGGCCCCCAAACAGTAAGCGATTTCAGGCAATGTCAACAATACAAAACACAATTACTGTGTCAGAAATGAAGTCTGATAAATAAACTTTCTCATATATTTTTTACTTTCTAATAAGCCAGCACCATTAGAAGAACTGCACGAAACATTCAAAAATGATGTTATACAGGTGTTGTATAATAACATGCACCTAGAGAACTTCTTTTAACATTTTATAAAAAGAGCATCTGTCAGGGCCAAGTGAATTTGCTCCAGGCTCTGAAGAATCAATTTAATTTATGTTGCACTTGTTTATCTCTGACAGTTCTGAAGTAATTTAAAAAGAAAATAATTACCAAAAGCATTTGTACCATTGAGTCAGAACAGTCTAAACTTGTGCATAGATGCAGTAAAGTAAATGTATTATTGTTTAACAAAAAATATAAATAAACTTCTCATTCCACACATAATTAATTTGTGCTTATTCCAAAGGCAGGTAAACATCCTGAACATCCATCAAAACACTGTTTCACATGTTGCCCCATGCTGCTGCCCATTTATCAGATTAATTTAGCATGCATTTGGGGTTTCAGAGTAAATGTAGTTTACAGCACAGAATCAGAAAACTGTGGGACAACTAATTCAGCCCTTCAATTACCACACCGCACCACATCGACATCCAAGAGTAAACAAGTCGCACAATTTTCGTAAGCCTGTGCTGAGAGGTTGTCTTAGAAGAGTCGGACCTCCCAGCAATCATGGAAAATAAGGCAGTAAAAATAGTTCAAAGAGCCATAACAGCGGTTCTCAGAAAATCCCTTTCATCATTTATCTGCTGAACCTCTCCATCAGCAGAAAGTGCTTCAGCGGTACTGTACCATCATCACAAACAAAGACAGATTTAGCCTAAAAAAAGGGAAAAGAAAACCGTGTGCCTTCGCCGGTGGACTCACTAGCCAGGAACGGTAATGACAATTCTGCAAAGCTCACCTACGAAAGATGTTGATTAAATGCTGTCATGGTAACAATAGCATGTGATCAGCTTTGCTCTGCGCCTTAAGCATTTCATGTTGTCAACACCTGAAGCGTTGGATTAGTAAAAGCCTTAAGTGTGGGTTGTCTGAGAATGCCTGCGTGACATATTGTTAAATGTCTGGCAGCTATTGAGCTGGTGGGTATCATCTGTAGCCCACAAACAGGCTGAAATTGATGAATGATGCAGCTTGAAAGGACTTGTTTAGAGTTCAGTGAGACAAGCCGTCCCCAATAGATTCAGAAGATCACATGTCGCAGGATACAGAGATATTCTTACTGGACCAAGGTTGTATGTGTCAGAGAAATTTTATCCAGCTTCCTGATGGAGTTCATTTTTCTCCCTCATGCGTCTGCTCTGTACCCCCTTTATACGACTGGGGAATTTATGAGAGGGGATGACATATCAGTACAAAAGTTACCCTGGTATTTTATACTGAGTGTGAGCAAACACGGTCTAGACAAAGGACTTTTGTGTGTGTGTGTGTGTGTGTTTGTGTGGGTGTGTTTAAGGTCTAGACTTCAGTGCAGCATTGTGAGGAAATCCGGCCAAAATGTGAAGTTAATTAACAAAATGGAAGCAACGTGTGTGTAAACACGTATGCAGACTTAGTGAGAAGATAATAGAAATTACTGTCCAGTTTAACACAACGAAAGTAATGATAATAAAAATAAATCCTTTCATAAATAGTACTTTGCGAACCTTGTAATACACAGCACCATCTTAACTCAGGGAATTTTTTGTGTCTTTACTCCAAATATCAGTGACGGTTTATATATATCACATATTGTATTTATTACTAGGACATGTACTGTTCTGAATTCAAATTATGGTGCTACAGACTTTTGTGGCATGGATTTTTGGCACAGATTAAACTCAACTTGAAATTTATTTTAAACCTGAGATATTTCTTTGTTGTTGTAGTTTAAGTGCAGTTGTGATGTTCTACCTATGTGTGTAGGTTTTATATATCTGTATGTGGAAGACAAATAAAGTTGGTCTTTAAAAAAGTGCTGTTGAGAAAAATGTGGACCGAAATACCCTTTATAAACGGTCTGTTGATAAGAACAACTTAGTCAAAATTTCCCTTCCCACCCACAGGATGATGAAGTCATGACCTGCCCTACTCTGACTCTGATCGGCTGTACTCATTGCCTTTGTTTGGGTTGTTTTGGTTGGCTAGGTTTAGTCATGAGGAGTGTACTGCAATAACATCGGTTAGATCAGAACTGGAGCGTATTTCCTCACTGAAAGAAGGGCATTGAAGGCTTTTCTTAATGGAAGAGATGTTTTCGCTCTTTTCCCGACTGGCTTCAGCAAGAACTTCATCAATTAGTTGTTAGCCCGTGTTAGACGTGATAGACAGCTGGTTGATCCAATCACCTGCCAAGTGTTTTTCTGAAAGTGCCTGCCCTTTTCTAATTAGTATCTAAGGATGACTTCCCTGATGGTTCTGTGTAACAAACCATCTGACGTGTCAGATTATGATTGGTGAGGGTTAGCATAAGAATATCATGGTAAGAAAATCAGAGAGTGACTTCACCATGGAAAAAAATGTTTACTGTACTTAGATATGCAATAGGCTTGTTTATGTTGAAAAAAATTGAAGATGGTTTGAATGATCTTGCTGGAGGACCTGTAACACTAGCTAACTTGCTAGATTATTGGCAACTATCATTAGCTAGTTAGTTACATCTGATAGCTAATATTTGCAAAATGCTTGTTAACTAGCTAGTTGATCTTCTGAATTGTTAGCTAGATAGTATTTTGATAATGTTAGGTACCTTAAGATGTGACTATATATGGCTATGTAAGTTTTAGGTGGCCCAAAAGGACTATATCGGTGTCGCTTTTGCAAGGAGACCTCCTCCAGGAGGACGCTTGATTTGTCAGTAATGCTTCACTTCAGTTTTTCTGATCACTCAAGGTATCATGACAACAGAAAATACTTGTTTCTGATTGGTTGCAAGGTACCTGTTAAGATAATATTTTGGAACATGTCAACAGTTGCTTTGAATCAGTTTGCAACTATTATGACAAACTGCAGGTAACCATAGCAACAATACAGGTCTTACGTGTCACTTTTTTTTTTAAATAATAATTTTCTTTATTTTTCAAATACAATACAACAACAACAACAAACAACAAAAAGAGAACACAAGATACATGTCACTTATGTGTCATGTTCTGTTATCATTTAACTCACTTGTTAAATTAATTCAACCCATTCCCATTCCCGTTTGTCAGTGTGTAGCCATAAATGCATGATATTACACACAGTGTGCTCCAAGATAGAACCTCACCTTAGGAAATACACCTCTTCACCTTCACCACATTGATATATTCTGTCCAGCTGTTTTTACACATCATCCTTGATGTCACAGTAAAAAAAGAAATAAAGGTCTAATTCATCCGCAGTAATGTTGACTGTGAGCAAAGCAACACCTGAGACCTGGAGCAGTAAAAGGCTCTAAATCAAAGTATCCGAACGTTAGAGACAGTTCTCAGTCTATTAAAACCAATATATGCCACTTAGAGTTTAAGTTACAGCCCATCTGTGTGGCATCTCTGTTGCCTGCATTAACTTGGAATCTTATAAATCACATCAATAAGGTTCAGACTTTAATGTAAGTGACAGATTTTAGAGCTGATTCAAACTTTATTGTGCGTGCTACATATCACCATGATTCATACGGGTGACACTGAAAACGCTATGTGCTGTCTGCATATTGTGTTAAAAGATGTGCATTGTTTGTGTATTAATTCATTAATACACACTGTATTGTTTGTTTTAATATATAGTTATGATATACTTAGGATATTTACAAGATACATATTATGTTTTTAAGTCTACTTACTTCTAAACCTAGTGTGTGTGTAAAACACAGGGCTACTATATTCATGCTTATGGTTACATAATCATAAGAAAAACATCACATTGCCATGTGAAGCTTGGTTAAATGTCTGATAAAATACATAATGGCAATGTTAGACAATCCAAGGCAATTTTCTACTGTCAGTCAACCACAGACAGTAGAAACCATCTGTGAAATGGTCTATTTGGTTTTATATTAGATTAAAATATAACAGTATTATGTTTATTCATAAAGGTTATTCAGGTTCATCTCAGGTACTGAGGTAATCTATCACTTGTGTGACTTTTAATTGTTATGACTTGCAGTAATTCTGTTTTTCATATTTTATTGAGAAACATGTTTTGGAGAGAAGAAATTGTTTTTGTGATAATTATTTCAATGTTTGTCTCTTTGTTAATCAAAACCTCATTTCTGTCTGCAGTGCACTGCACAATAAAACTATATAAGCTATATTAGTTCATGACTTTTCAAATGGTTCTGTGACTGACTGAAATACACAGATGACAGCTACAGTATATGTATGAATGTCCAATTAACACGTATTTAGAAAGCAAATAATCTTTGCTCTGAAGTCAAATGAGTTTTATTGAGCAGCATCACATAGCTGTAATTACCTTTACAATGATACATCATGTCACATGTTTTAATTAGAGTTCCTTATGCAACCCAAGTAAATAAAATTGGAGTTTTATAAGACTGATTAAAAAAAGAAAAGTAAACTCAGTTTTGTGTTACCACCCAACTTCAGAAGTTAGGCAATGCCATATGTAACTATACAAGGAAGCATTTGTAAAACATCTTTAAAATGTTTAAATGTGCAGCCTGATCCAACTAAAACACAGCTGTTTGCACTTTGGGTACAGATCACATAATACAACTTATCAAAAATGTTAAAATATCAGCTATAGTAAACATGTGCAGACTGTAGTGGCATAAATTAGCACCTTAATGTTCTAATTAAAGGAAATTTCGAGAACATGTTTAATGTTTAATCTGCTTAATGTATTTTCTGTTAAAGCTGTCATCTTGAACTCGATATACATGCAAAAATGATATTGGTTGAAATCTGTAGTTGTAGTAATTCCTGCTGTGGCACTAAACCGGAATCATTAAAAAAAGCACCGCAGTTTGTGTATACTGACTTTGGAAGACACATACAATCTGTAATGTTTTGGTTAAGTATATCATGGCACAATGCTGCAGAACATTTTCAGGGCAGCCATATTGATGTGAAATAGTAGGTTAAACACAGGTGATACAAATGAAATTAAGTAAGGTCCAGTTCCATTTAGTGTAGCAGAGCCTTTTCAGTGAGCCAACATGCACAATAACAGCATCCTGACTCTGTTTGACCTGAACACAACTGAAGCTTAATTGGTATCATGGGTAACACCTGTGTTTACACTAATATTTCATGTCAAAATGGCTGCTGAGAAAAAGTTCTATTATCTTTATTTTACCATATTGATGGAGTCAGTGAGGGGGCAGAGAGGTCAGCAGCACGAGTGTGTGGTGACTGGATGTAAGCTTTTGAAAATCCTTTTCAGCTTATCTCTTTACATTAGTTTAAGTCCAGTGTCTTACTCTGCCTTATCATGCAGTTCAAATTCCACCTACTGAATGAAGCTGGTGGAGTTTCAGAGAAGGAGATATCATTGAAGTATCCTTGTGGTGGAGGTGATTGGATATTGAGTCTGAAATGCCATGACAAGTGAGTGACATGTGCTGCACACACAGCAGGACATGATAGAAACAACGTCAACAATGCATGTGTAACAGCAGCGACAACACCGTCTGACACACCACTTTATATCCCAGATTACAGTAACTACAGTTAATGGCACACAATAAAGTGCTTTTATCATGCAATACAGTACAAATGATTGCTCTTCACATTAACCTAGAGCATGAAATTATGTTTTTATCGGAAAAATATAAGTTTGGAATATTGCAAAGTTATAAGATTAAGAGCTTTGGACAGCATCATCTATTATCCAGAGAGAGAGAGTTAAGTGAACAGAAAAATAAGTGCTGTTTCAAGCCTGTCTGAGCCAAGCCCAAATTAACTACTAACAGTTTGACCTACTTCATACCCAGCGGGCCTGATTTTTTTTTTTTTTTTTTCATATTTGCTGATGAAGCCAAAGAAGAAAGTCGCATTAAGTGCAAGGAAGGAGGCTAGTCTTTGAAAAACAAATATTTGAAAAAGCGAATAAACAGAGCTGGGCACGGCTTCCTTACTTAGCAGCTGTATACATAAATAACCCCAGATGGCCTTCTGACCCAGCCTAATTGGCTTCAACTGAATAGCCGACACCATCTACCTGACTCATTATATGTAACGGTATGTTGGTGAATTGTATTATTTACTATAGTGTATGTGGTGAATTACCAGTGGCCTTGGTATTCATGCTGTTTATAGCAGGGCTGTCAGGTGTGTCACTGTAAACATTACCTGAAATAAAAAGACATTGTCAGTTAGGACCTGTGAGTGTAATCTATATTTCATGGAATGGAGGCCAACAGGGATTTAATTTTTATTACTGCCAGGCACCCAGTTTTAGTGTCAGATCTATGAAAACTAACATAAACACAAGTGTGCACACAACACACACCCAAGAAAGTAAACAATGTTTAGGAAAAACAAACACCGCGTGAGCCCAGAGAGGAAATCGAGGCTCAGAACTAAAATCTTGGATGTGGCGGCGCTTTCCCTAACGGCAGCCCAATCTGCTGGAACCTATCCCTATGGAGGATTTCTCATGAGCCATGTGATCTCACACACATACCCACACACACACTCATACACACACATTCTATTACTGGATATGTATTCAACAGACCGTGGTGCCATTAGGACAAACTCAGGTTAGCTTTTTAGGCCATCAGTAAAGGCAGACATCCATCAACTGCTTGTGCACACCTCACTGAAAGTTCCCAGAGGTGAATTCCTTTTTAGAATTCACAATATGATGTCTCACATTAAAGGATTTGTCTTACTCATCATCAGTGTGACGGCTTTACAATACATAACCTTGGTCACACCTTATGTTACAATACATTAATAGGATGTTACAAGCCATATTTTGTATTAAATTAGACAAAAACTTGAAATGACACGTTCTTTATTAGTCAGTGAACAAACACAGACATACTCTAATTAATCAGACACCATGTTAGACTTTATTAGAGAGTAATTATGGACACATTACAGCAGAAACGCACTGTAAACTAAAGTGAAATGAAAAGTCTAATAAGGGTAACAATACATTTCTGTTATATTGTGTCCTAAATTACCCTCTAAGAAAATCTAATAAGGGCCTAACAGTAAGGTACTAAGGAAGTCTACTAAGAGTCTGATAAAGGGTCTAATACTGTCTAATAAAGAACATCACAACTTCACAATGAATAGACAGGAATAAATAAGAAGTTCAGGAAGTATAACAATAAAAAATAGAGAATAAACTTACTGTTAGCAATAAAAATAAAAAAGAACAGTATGAAGGTACCAAAAAAAAAAAAAAAAAAAAAAAAAGCTATATAAAGTATGGAAAAACAAAACACGTCAAAGTGATGCTGGAAATCAGGTGGTGAAGCTGGTCAGATAAGTTCTGCTTGATCTTTTCAGCTTTTTGTGCGATATTTTACCAGAAAAATTCATTTCCCCCTTTGGATACGAGCCACCATGTCCTACATTAACCCTGTTAACCCTGTAAAGCAGGCAGGAATAGCAGTGCCACACAGAGTGTATAACAGGATAGTTCTGTTTTAGCACCTGTCATACATCACACAGCAGCTAATTTAAATATTACTGCACTGACTGAAATAGTTTGAGCGTGACTTAAAGCATGTTGTCACTTAGCAACCACCTTGTTTAGCTGCTGTTCAAGAGCTGTAGTTTATTTCGGGTCAGTATTTCATTATTTTCATTGTGTAACTACATCATCATTTTATATTTGGGTACTTTACTTAATAAGACATGTTATCTTTCCTGTTGTGTACAATACAAACATTGTAACACACTCTGGGTGTCTATTTAACATCATTGGTTTATTTTAAAGACTTAAAATAATTTGTTTGAACAAAAGCATTGGACAATCACAGCAGGTAAGTTACTGTAGATTGGATGCTCAGTGTGATTTCAGCAGATGTGCAGTTATACCCAAACCCAAAATAGAACATCCCCACTGATATTGTGGCTAAGTACAGGTTGGACATTTGCCAGTCAGTGTTCCCTTTTTTGGTTTTTAAATAACCTGTGGCAATTCATTTTTTGTCTAACTTGTCGATTATAACATTAAATTGCAGATAGAGATTTAATCGGGTAGCAGAGGATAGGTGCATATTTTCTATTTTAGATCATTCTGATTGTATCTTTTAATATTCCAAACAAGTTTAATTGGGTAGCAAGTCTTGAAAAAAACTAAAGTTCAGTATTGACAGCGGTGTAGAGGTGCCTGGAAAAGTGAGTATACTCTTAATTTATGGCCCAGTTTTTTAAAAAAGGTTCATGGTACAGCAAAGGACAAACACATTATTACTGACTGACATGTAAGACCACTCTTGCATATTTAGTTCACCCAAAAATGTGCCTGTAGTACTTGCACATTGTCACTTCACTTCTGCTGCTTGAATTCAGGGAGGAAGGATCATTATAAAATTAACCACAGTAGAGGTGCAGATTTTGCGAACAATACTGGCCCCATAGGGTAAGACAATTATTCATTTGCATTTGAGTGAACTATTAATTATTCCTTTATTCATCCACACATGAAAATTGGACGACTATTCTCTCACCTTGCAAGTAGTCTGTGTATAGTTTCTTTTGTAAAGTGTCTCTTGGAACAACTGACGAAATTAACATTAGATAAGGGCCAGTTTGCAAATACTATTGGTTGAAAGGTTGGATATGTCATGCCATAGTTGTTGGGGACAATAAAAATGTCCCTGCTGGAGCTATAACAATGGGGTGTGGGGCTTTGTGAGTAGGTTTGCTTGTGTCAAGTGAATGAAACAAGCCAGGTTACCTCTTTTCATCACTACAAAGTCTGTTGTACCTATGTGTTCTCTACCACCCTACCTCACTCTCCATCTGTGTTGTCGGCCTGTTCTTCTGTTGCCTGTTTCAAAGTTTCAGAGTGACAGATACAGTGTTTCCCCATAACTATTGTAAAAGGTGTCAGGCAGAGACAGAGGGATGCTGTGCTGTCAGAGGAGTGCTGACTGAGATTACAGCATGCATAGGAATAAATGACAAAATAATAGATTTGTGTATATTTCATGCTTTCTCCCTGTGATAGTCTGAATAACTCACTAGATTTGTCACTAGTCTCTTCAAATATTACATATTTAATAAAAAGAGAGTAAGAAGAGATCCATATAGCTGACCAAACCAATGTGAGCCATAATGAGGAGGAATGCACAAACGTGAAAAAGCGTCATTTTGTGTCTATAACCGGCAGGTGCTTTGTCACAACACTGAATCTCACTAAGTAACATTGACTGGACACTGACAGACAATTTTTTGATCAAAAAGCGTCACTAAGCTCAGGCACACAGCCTGGCAACAACAAAAAGCAGGGTCCATAAGTCTGTAAACCCGTGGACGGGCAGGGGCCAGGTTGAAGCCTCAGGCAGGCGGCCTGGAGGCAGGGCAGAGGCGGAGCCGGAGACCTCAGGCGGGCGGCCTGGAGGCAGGGCAGAGGCAGAGCCATAGACTTCAGGCGGACGGCCTGAAGTCCACCCAGGGGAGCAGAGCCGATCAGGAGGTCGACAATGAAGGCGAAGGTGAGACCCCTCAGGGGGCCGAGCAGGAGGCCGGCGGTGAAGGAGAGACCCCTCAGGGGGCCGAGCAGGAGGCCACAAGTGAAGACAAAGGCGAGACTCCTCAGGGGGCCGAGCAGGAGGCTGGCGGTGAAGGCGAGACCCCTCAGGGGGCCGAGCAGGAGGCCACAGGCAAAGACGAAGGCGGGACTCCTCTGAAGGCTGGCGGCGCTGGCGAAGACGAAGGCGGGTCCCCTCTGAAGGTGACTGTGGCCCAGTCGGGACTAGGAGTGGCTGCGGCAATGTAGACGGCCCAGTCAGAACAGGAAGAGTTTGCGGTGGCGATGTAGACAACCCAGCCAGAGCAGGAACAGGAAGAGGCTGCGGCGGCGATGTAGACAGCCCAGCCGGAGCAGGAAGAGTCACTGATGATTCCACCAGAACAGGAGGAGGCTGCGACCCAGCCAGAACAGGAGGAGGCGCCGATGGTCCCACCAGACCAGGGGGAGGTGCCGACGGTCCCACCAGACCGGGGGGAGGCTGCGGCCCAGCCGGAGCAGGAGGTGGTGGCGACAGTCCCACCGGAGCAGGAGGTGGTGGCAACAGTCTCACCGGAGCAGGAGGAGGTGGCGACTGTCCCACCGGAGCAGGAGGAAGGTGGCGACTGTCCCACCGGAGCGTGCGATGATGGCGACGGCCCCACCAGAAGAGGAGATGGTGGCGACGGTCCCACCGGGACAGGAGATGATGGCGACGGCCCCACCGGAAGAGGAGATGGTGGCGACGGCCCCACCGGAAGAGGAGATGGTGGCGGTGACCCAGCCGGAAGGGGAGATGGCTGCGGTGACCCCACCGGAGCGTGTGATGATGGCGACAGCCCCACTGGAAGAGGAGATGGTGGTGGCAGTCCCACCGGGACAGGAGATGATGGCGACGGCCCCACCGGAAGAGGAGGCGGTGGTGGCGGCCCCACCGGGACAGGAGATGATGGCGACGGCCCCACCGGAAGAGGAGATGGTGGCGACAGCCCCACCGGAAGAGGAGATGGTGGCGGTGACCCAGCCGGAAGGGGAGATGGCTGCGGTGACCCCACCGGAGCGTGTGATGATGGCGACGGCCCCACCGGAGGAGGAGATGGTGGTGGCGGTCCCACCGGGACAGGAGATGATGGCGACGGCCCCACCGGAAGAGGAGGCGGTGGGTGGCGGCCCCACCGGGACAGGAGATGATGGCGACGGCCCCACCGGAAGAGGAGATGGTGGCGACAGTCCCACCGGGACAGGAGATGGTGGCGGTGACCCAGCCGGAACAGGAGATGGCTGCGGTGACCCCACCGGAACAGGAGGAGGCTGTGACCCAGCCAGAACTGGAGATGGTGGTGGTGACCCAGCCGGAACAGGAGATGGCTGCAGTGACCCCACCGGGGCAGGCGATGGTGGCGACGGTCCCACCGGAACAGGAGGTGGTGGCGACGGTCCCACTGGGACAGGAGAGACGAAGACTAGGTTGCTGGGCAGCAGAACCTCCGTGGCGCTGGGCAGCTGGGGTTCGGGGACGCTGGGCAGCTGGGGTTCGGGGACGCTGGGCAGCTGGGGTTCGGGGACGCTGGGCAGCTGAGGGGCATGACGTCGGCGAGAGCCACGCTTGCGCCTAGGGGGCTTCACAGGCGATAACTCGAGGGCAGAATCAGGCAGGGAACTGGCTGGTAGAGGAGCAGGCTTAGCAGGTGGCTGGGGGCTTGTAGGTTGAGCAGGTGATTGGTAGATTAATGAGTCCATGCAGAGCTCTGAATCAGGATAGCTCGTGGAATCCAAATCAGCCTGCAAATCCTGCTTCAGGTTAGCAATCAATGCCAGGCTCTGAGTTATTTGTGAAAAAATCAAAATTCTGGGCCTTGACAAAAGAGTCTTCTCCATTAAAGTATAAACAAAAAGTCTGCGTTTTAAATCCGTGCAGCCAACAATGGCCAAATGCAGCTGCCCAAATTCTGTGCATACCCTATTCAGTTCCTCTGACAGTGACAAGTCTGCTGGGTCCATTATGATTGGTCAGTTCGTACTGTTATGTGTGGTGAAAAGTCAACTAGAAACACAAGAGTGGTGGACCCAAAATGCAGACAGCAAACACAGGTGGCAGAGTTCAAAGGATATTTAATGATAAACAAAAAGGTAACAAAACACAAGCTTACTTGAACAAAAGGGATCCAAATGACAAAACCAAACAAGCAAAATCCAAGAAATCCAAAAGGTGTAAATCCAAAAAAGCACTGGGAGCAACACTGGGAGCACACAGGAACGAAAACTCCAAAATCAACACAACGAACTGACAAAGACAAAGAGACACACAGGGACTAAATAAACAGGAACGTAATCAGACACAGGTGGGTGAACAACAACAGGTGAAGAAAATCAATGATCAACAAAGAGCGGGAAAACAGAAAAAGACAGGAAGTAAAGATGACCAAGACACACAAGGGAAACCCAATACTACAAAATAAAACAGGAAGTGGCCAGCAAAACACAACCATGACAACTCTAACCCTCACTCCTCAGCAGCTGACTGAAAAATAAGTGTATACACTCTGTATACCTACTTATACCCTGCACTAACAAGGCAGCGAGTCTAATTGCAGTAATTTTTATAAAGCTATTATTATTCTAAGGCTGTTGATGATCCAATTTGAAATTGGCATTTCCACTGGAAAAGTTAAGATTTGGCAATGACATTGTAGGGCCAAAACAGATTTACAGCTGCAGCAGAGACAGGGTCAAGGTCTATATAGGTATCAACAACTCTTTCTAGGGTAATGAAAACACAATGATTCTTATTTTCAGGTGATTATACACTCATGAAAACATACTTATGACTATTTCCATTTCTGCCAATAGATCCTTCTAAATGTTTTGCATGTACCCTTTAATTTGCAAATTAATTAAATTTGTAAGACTGCTTGGTTGATTTTTTTATTTTCTTGATATTACAGGTTTAGCAGCCATGTGTTGTGTGGCTGTCCAGCTTAGATGCAGTATATAGCAATTGCAGTAATGTTCTGACAGATGTGGAGGGATCAGACACGATCTTTGTGATCAATTCGTCAGTTCTAATGTTAAGCCTGGCTACAGTCAAAGCCAGCATTAAAAACAAGACATCATGTCCCCCTGGTGAAAAGCAGATAATGAAAACAGGAGTTTTAAGGAAGAATGAACAGTAAAGTGTGTGTTTGTCTCATCCTTGTTTGACAATTTCAGTTCTCTCTATTGATTGTTACAAAGTCCTGCCCTTTTTGGGACCTCAGTCAACTTTCTTCCTTTTTGTTTCCTCTAAAGGCTATATATAGGCTATGTTATTTATATAGTCTGTGTGCTGCCAACAAGAAGCTTCCAGGACATTGTACTGTAAGAAATTCTTAATGTAAAATAAGAAAGTGTGGTTCTGTTGCTGCCAAACACACATTCACACACACAAGTTCTTATTAGTTAGTTACAACTCTGACTACTCTGAAGGATTACTGGGACATAGTACAAAGAACAACAAAGATGTTGTGGCTCAATGGGTTAAATACAGGGCTTTCATGTGGGAGACAGGGGTTTGAGTCTGTGTGAGGTACCTTCTTCTGGCGTTCAAGGGAGAAATTTTGATGTGGTTTTGTATTGAGGCTCAAAGTGACATTAGGTTATTATTTGCTAATTATAGAGGATGAAAAATTTCACTATTGTGAATCCCAGTGAAATATGGTCTGAATGTGAACGCTCAACATCAACATCTTTGAATAGTTAAATATATTCACTTTTGAATCTCTTCTGAATGTCTTTTCATCAAGATGATGAATGATGTTTTTTAACAGAAAATGCTGTAGCAAAATGCTATCTATCTAGTTAACAAATCTACATCAATCATTAGTTAGCTAATTATGTTTTATAATGTGACAACGCTGCAATTAAGATCTGGGGTAGGGTTTGGGACAAAAACCCCACCTGATTAGGGTTAGGGCAATGATCATTGTTTGTGTTGTTTCACAAGATCTTTTGCGGGTCTGGGGTTCCCTACAATCAAACTTGACCAAAGTTCTGGTCAAAAGCAGGTGGGACTTAGGAAGGGTCAACTGTGAAATATTGCTGTAGAGTTTAAACTGTGTTTGATATAAAGAGATCTGGTATGGTTTTATTTAAAACTGTTAAATCATTCAGGTGGTTGCATCTAGTAGGTTTATTAGACCTCATTTCAGCACCAGGAGCTGTCCACAGTCTGACCTGTTAAACAGCCTGGTGAAGCTCAGGCTCAGTTTGCATAAGTCTCTCCACAATGAAAGCATTGATTACCAAACCAAGATGATAAATTAAGACTTCACTTGAATCTCATATTTTTATTGTTAGGTAGTGTAGATTCATTAAATATTCAGTTTGATCTTACCTGAAAAGGGAGTACTTCACACATCAATAGTTTTGGTGGAGGGCAAGATTCTGCCCACAGTCCACTATTCTTTGACTTCTACTTTAAGTATGAGAGACAACCAACAAATCCATGGCAAAATCTCAGAAAGCTCAAATATCTCTTAGTTTGATCTCTGGGCCTGAGGCTTTTGACTCTTGCACTTCCAAGCCCTGGGCTAACCTAAACTTTGGCTCCAGAAAGCCCAGAGTTAACCCAGGGCTTACATTAAACTGAAGGTTAAGGATTCACGCTTAAAGATCACAACCAGAGGTTAACATCAGGACACTAACAGTACATGTTGTTATGATTTTTTGGACAACAAACAATCATCCATTGCTTTTATTTTACAGGAACACCAGCTGACATTATAATGACCATCATTTTGTGGAAAACCCAGAAATATATAAACAACTGTGCTCTAAACTTCTAAACTTGACTTTACTAGACCCCAAGCTAAGATTGAAAGTTCAAAATTCTGGGGTAACTGGTGCCTTATGCTAATTAAATCAACTGTCACAAGTTCAAAGATTGGACAAAAAGACTGACTTTTGATCTTTCTGATATTAAATACATCATAGCTGCACTAGACATAGCCTATTTCTGTCTGTCATGACTTGGATGGAGCATTTGGACCTTCTGGAGGATTCCAGCACATTCTGTGATCTGCTTTCCACTGTCAGGCCAATCTGGACCTGCACACACAGCAGACAAAGTCAGTGGACTGGTGTCAGACAACTGGCCCAAATGAGTGAGCTACAGGTCCAATACAATCATAATGGAGACACACACTGATCATACATTGTGAGGAGAGAATGAGTGTTAGTTTAATAACAAAAAAAGTTACCTTTCTATCTCCTCCTCATCTTCTTCTTTTTTTTTATTAAAGGATAATAATAGACTGATAAAAATACTAATAAAATTAACTGATTAAGATGAATTTAGACGAGGTTGGTGGGTGAGTCTAAATTACACAGCCAATTTTCATTTCCAGTCCACTGCTGATTATCATCTAGGCCAGCTGGCAAACAAAACTACGCCATAAAAATTTAAAATGTCACAATGGTGAGGGAGAGTGGTAACAGGTGAAGGACCCAAGCGCAGACAGGGATGATTTCAGTGATTTATTGATAAAGAAGGTGCAGGAAGGTGCAGGTCAAGATCCTGCTTAGGGTTCAGGTTCAGGTTCAGGTTGCAGAAGCTTGAAAGCAAAAACACAAGGCAAGAAACCAACATTGTAACAAGGATGATCTGACAGAAGAACAAAGGATCTGGAATAGTAACAAAAACAACCATCTCTTATGCCTCTCTTATTTTCAAAACCATATCCACCCAAATGTTACAATAAAGAACTTTAGAAAAAACCTACAGACTGAAAAGAACGCTGAAACTTTTATCTGCAACCTTGTCAATCACATCGTCAGAGTCCAGATTAATTAGGATCTGTTATTTTTTTTTTACACATTCTTCACCCTCAGCCAAAAGGGCTTTTGGTAGCTCAATCCTTTTTTTTTTTTGACCCCAAAGTAATGTTGAATTTCATTCTCCCTAAGTTTCGTGTTTCCTCCTCACTTTACCTTTCCACTCCCTACATTGAGGGGATCATGGAAGAATAGTTCACTAACATGTAAAGGGTGCTGATCTCAAATGTTTTGGGCTGCAGGCATACAATTTGAATCAAAACTATTGAGAACAAAATTATTATTATTATGACCCATACTGAGGGACTCAAGCAGCCCATAGTTAGGCGGCCCTTGTGGCATTTTCCCAGTCAAAAAGAAAAGCAGATTTTAAGGATGGTTAAAAGATGTTGCTGTAAAAGCAACTCTATTTAATCACATATTAGGTTTCCTAATGTTAGCAAAATGCTAGCTATCTGGCTAACTAAAAATACATGTAGATGTTATCTAACTAGTTACATCTGATAAACAAATACTACTAACTAGCTAACTAATCTACATCAAGCTAGCTCAAATCAGCTAGCCAGTTAGCTAGCGTTTTGGTAACATTAGCGAGTTTAAAAAGTGACTATATACTGTATGTGTTGCTTTTACAGCAAAATTTAAAAAAAAAAGTCAACACAGACGACGCCTGGTACATAGCACATCTGTGCAGGAAACAGGAAAGGAGAAAGTTGACCGAGGTTCCAAGGTTTCTCAACATTTATTGGAGCACAGAGCAAAGAGGGGCGGGACTTAGGAAGTTGTCCATTTCCGGATCGCCAATCTGTCACTGATGCAGACTGGCTGATGAGGGAATTAGGTGCAGGTGAGGAGATGGGCATGGACTAGTGAGGAAATTCATTACCATACATGGATGCTGAATTGGCCTTTAGATCGCACGTCACTGTCGCTTCCATATTGGAAAGGGCAAAACTGTCATGCCGAGTCGTTTTTATAATCAAGGGTTCATGATCTGCATGGAGTAAGTTAGAAAAACAAAACTTACTTCATATAGATTATAAACCCTTGCATATACCATGAGTTATTGAAATTGGCTGGGAAATGTAAACGTTATAGCGCTTCTTATTGACAACAACAAAAGCTTTTACATGTATTTGTCCACAGGCCAGTGTTGCCCAAACTGATATGGCGGCAATGTTGACGTATCAGAGCAATGGGCCAAAGTGGGCAATTCAGCATCTACATATGTCTGAGGGGACTGGGGCGATTGCAGTCTGATGGTATCTGGTGGACAGGTAACACTGTATGTGGAAAATGGAGAAAAGAGGCATTGACACAAAATGAGGCAAATGTTGTGAGGCTATTGGTGCTTAAGCATAAAAATCTAAAGATGAATCCAGTTGTTGTTACCCTTGGCTTTTTTCCTCTCAGTTTTCACCATCATAAAAATGTCATAATTGCTAAACTGCTGAGCTTTACATACCTCCATTCTGCTGGCAGAGCTGCTCTCGCAGCTTATACACACCCACAGGGGCAAGCACAACCAACATCTGAACACAAAAAGCACTGAAAATGTGTCCTTTCAACTCAATAGCTTTCACACTGCAGCACTCTAAAATGCTGTGACTTTTACTGTTCCTCACACTTGTCCTTGTTTATGTTGCTGGACAGAAAAGGAAAAAGACTTGGTTTTCTTAGCTTGAAATGTTTTGCATGTTTCCTGCCCATAGCCAAGCTCATTAGAATCTATTAAAAATCAACCATAAACAAACTGTAGCAGATGATTATATTAGAGTGAAAGTGCTTAAGATTTAGATTTATAAACCACTGCCATCAGGGGATTCCCTTATGTTGAAAACACTCAGCAAAAATAGGAACTTTAGGTCCAGGTAGAAAATAAGCAGAAATATCACTTCGAAAACTCAAACTCACACAACCCTGAGGCAAAATAACTCATAAGAGTGTGACCTTTGAAAATACCTTCAACTTAACTCCTTATAAGTCCTGTCTTGGTAGCTTTCCCTGGGCATGCATCATTTTTTGAATCTGCAGACATCGCTATCAAAGGAATTTGAAAGATAAATAAAGCAGCAAAGACAGCTGCCAGAAGTTTACTGGTCAGCTCCTAAGTAAGTGAAGTTTTACAATGTGTATTTTTCAGTTTAACTTGGCTGTCAATTTCGGCTGACAATGTGCAAAAAGAAATAAAAATATGGCACAATCAATGAATAGTTTTCTCTGTTTTTCTGTGTCATTGAAGTACTTAACAAATGAAGCTGAATTATACCAACAAACACTGTCAAATCTCCTTTGAAGGCTAAATAGTTCTTTCAGAGAGATTTTTGACCTTGTTTCAGTCTTCTTTCTCTTTTTTATTTTGTGAGACTTTAGAGGCATGTTACAACTCCGTGGAATTGTCTCATCTTCTCACTATTTGGCAAATGATCCTCTTTGATACAAGTTGTATTCGCAGTAGAACCTGATACATCTGAATTCCAGGGCAAGCTCACCTCACCTGGGAATTCTGTTCTCACAAGACACAGTTTTTCAAATTCAGATGAGTTTTCCCCCCGCTGAAATCCAGTGGCAGGGGAAGTGTAATGTTTTCAGTGAAGTATGGGTTCAGGAAGAGTCATGGTCGACTGGGGAATTTCCAATATGAAGGTAAAATGATTGGCCTCAAAAAAAAGGGGGGGAAAAAATCCAGGATCCCTGCACAGTAAGGCCTTGGGACTGGAAGTCATCACTGGGGGACTCATTAAAAAACATTCCTCTTCAGGGAATCAACGAGAACATACAGCAGGTTATTTGCTCTCCTGTCTGGATTCAGTGTTGTGTGCTGCAGCAGCCCAGAGCCTGTGGAAGATTTGGGGCTGGTCAATGATAGATGACTTCACCAGCTCAGCCAAGAAATACTCTCTGAAACGCTTCTTAGCCTAATCAAGTCTGCTATGCTTTACATTTGCAATGAATGAGCATAAAGTGAAGCAGCTTGCCAGCAAACAAGATGAGTTTTGGCTCTGATGTGTTTTGCTGTGAGTTATATAAATGGATGACCCACAAACCTGACCCAATAGGAGAAACAACTTTCTATCTTGATTTACAGTTGTTGTGTTGTTTAAGTATCATCATTACAGCAGCGGCTCCCTCACAGTATCTACAGTAAATGGATCCTCATTGGCTTGTCTTGTGACTGAAGTGCAGTGTGAAGTATGGGAGAATATCAATACAGTGTGGGTTTAAAATCTCTACATCATATGTTATTTATAGTGGCAGAAACAAGCTGTGAACACAACCCTGACATTATTATCACCGTTTAAGTTGATATGGTGAACTTGTTGGCATGCAGTTGTCTATGTATGCACACAGCGGATATGGAGCAACATTAGCATTAATTTGAAGTCACACTTCTGGCCATCTGATGAGCATAAGCCCCATATTCACTCTTGCTTTTAGTGCTATTTTGGTGTCTACCAAGTCCTTAGAGAAATACAGTATCTGGCTCTTTAGCTGCTAAATATTCCACTACGTTCACAAGCAAGCTGCTGACTTTATGCACTCTGATAATGTCCTGAGAATCAGGTACGGATGTTGTCTGTATGTGCCCCTTTACATATGTAGCGCACAACAGGGGATCAGTCATCTGATCGCCCCTGAGCTAGCTCAGCTGAGAACCAGGACTGACTCGTTACCTGCACTTATCTCTAAACCCCCATTTACCCTGGACAAAAAAACCTACTAACACCCCCTAACACCTGGCTTTTTTCTTCAGTGGGAAAGGGTACAATTGGCATTCAGTCCCGGTTCAAATGATTCTGCAGTAGACTTGAGTATTTATTGTCTCCAGCTCTGATCGGCAGTGATGTAAACACAATAACCAGGTGAACACACATTTTTCACCCATTTTCAGCAGAGGCAATTGAGGCCTGTCACCGCTTTTGCTCCTTTGTCATCTACATGTGCTGCTTGACTTGGTTTGACTTGGTGCTGCAGGCCAGCGCAGCAGAGTTTGCAGACGCTCGAAAGTGTTTATTTACTGATGAGGCGCTCGTATTTAGTCAAGCTGCTGAACTATGTATAAACATTTAACTTCCTATAAATTCTTAACAATTAAAGCCCCCTGATATTTTGTTATTTATTTGAAACTGCAAAATTAGTAAATGTTTTCATCAGCAGTAACTTAACACGACTTCTATCAGCTGAAAGCGAACAGAGACAGTAAAATAAAATAAGGCTGATAACTAATGGTACAAACAGCGACACAGAGAAGAAATTAAACTTCAAACCACAGAGATTTGGAAGCTACAAAATTACTGACTTTTAAAAACCTCTTTCTCTTTTCTCTCCTGCGCAGACATGAGTTGAGTCTCAGCTCTCCAGCACACATCAAAAAAACAAGACAGACTAACAGCTCTACTAGTAATGGGAAAAGGGCCAGTCACCTGTTTTAGTGGGTTTACCACACTTAAAAAACTGCAGACTTTGGTGTAAAAATGGTGAAAGTAAAATCCACACCCATAACTACACACACACGTACACAGTCACTCACTTGTGTTCCCAACCAGATGCATTTCCATAGTGATGAGAACCGTAGCTTGCGGCTATCAAAAGCTACTACTTTTCAGCACTTTTCACAAGCAGCAAAGCCACTGACAACAATTCTCAAAGTCTCTGATCACACCACCAATTTCTGCCAAATGTCCAACTTGGCCTTTGACGATGTATTATTCACAATTTAGTGTCCTCCACCAGCTATTTTTGTATTCATATCATCAGTTTTAGCCAGCAGCAAGCCCACATTGCTGTCAGACAGTGACATACCATTGTTTGGCAGAACGTGGGTCCGGATATAAGTTTCCCAAATACTGCACAATCATTTTTATTTCCGATTCCTTCAGGGAAAAAACATACTATTGTATTGCTTGTGTTATATTATTGTTCTCACCTGCTGCCCGCCCACAGTCACTTCGTTTTTACCTGTGCCTGTGAATTTTTACCCATGCCACTATGTTTTTTACAAATCACTTGTTGGGTACCTGGCCTGGTGCAGGACTCTGTTTGATTTAGCGGAGATAAATCATCATCATCAAATCATTAAAGTTTATTCATAACCCAAAACATTTAATTCACACAACACTGACAAAAGCTAACCACTGCTAATCACTGCTATTAATATAGTGAATTAGTTAACTACATATTGATTATTTTACTGTAGCTGTTATACCAAGTGTAGCCTACAAGCACACTTGTGAGCCACACCAGAGCGTTTTGTATATTCACAAGCAAGAGATTTAGGCCTACCCTCCACCTTAGAAACCACCAGCCAAAGTGCAGAGGGTGAGACTAACGCAGGAAACATCAACCATGCTACAACTGCTGCTGACCTAGCAGCTATGGCTTAATGCAAAACAAAAGAAGACCCAAAAATATTTGATGCCATATATGTAGTAGGGGGTGTCTGCCCTGTCTCATTATCAGGTAAGGGGTCCATAGCCTGAAAAACGTTAAAGACCCCTTTAATCAAACAAATACTGAAGTGTGAAAAGTGTGAAGTTACACTTTCACAGTTAACTTGACTGCTATGCTAAGCTGACTCTCTTCTAGCTTCATATTCAACAGACAGAGAGAGGAATCGATCTTCTCATCTAGCTCGAGGCAAGAATGTGAGCAACTGTATTTCTCAAAATGTCAAACTATTCCTATAAGCATTTTAGATGGGCTTTGTTGTAAGTAAAAGAGGCTTTTAGATCCGCAGCTGCAGAGTGATCATGTAAGTGACAGCAGGGAAAAAACAGGAAAATAAAACACAATTTATGACCAGAGCAAGAGCACTATTGTCAAAGCTTCTGGATGTTTTTGAACTTGAGGACATGGCTAAACACTGTCATTAGGCCCATGCTCACAGTCAGAGACTCAAGAGCCTTGAAGCTGAGAACAACAAACAGACACGGATCCATGTACTGTGGACGTGGTATTATTCCTTTGCCTCTTTTGCAGCCAACCACCTGTTCCTTTGTTTACTTGCCAGACTCTTCATAGATGGAATAATCTTTGGAGACAAGAGGGCTTGTACTATACCAGACATGATACTCTAGCTAGCGCCTGCTGAAAATCAATTTGCAGCCAGATTATTGCACCAAAGAGTCAGAGAAAACAAACAAATACTTATTTCCATAATTAATCAAGTGCACATGGAAGTGCTTCAGTTTTTCCTTGTAGACAAAGATAAGCTGCTGCTTGGTTGTTGTTGTTGCAGAATTTCAATTTTGGCTTGTATCTTACAGTACATTGAACGCACTCAGTTGTTGCTTCAAGTAAATGTCATCTGGCATTTCTAATATTTTATTTATGGTTTTTGAATGATGATTCCAAAGTTTACTGAGTGAATCAGGCAAAATACTGCTCTAGTTTTTATAAAACTGCACTTTGTTCAACTCTTGTTCGGTTGCACATGTTTTCAAGTCAAACTTCCTGTGGTATTCTTTTTTTATAACTTCCCTCAGACATCATTTTGAAAAACGAACAGAGACACAGTGACAGACTGGTGCTTATTACTCCCTCACCCTCCACCTTCTCCTGCAGAATTTCAGAGTTTCATTCAGATTCTCACCTGCCATGCATGTGTGGCTTTTGGCACTGAATAGTCAGGCTGTGATTTTCTGGCAGCCATGAATCAACACATCTCCATCTTCTTCAGCTTTGAGATGATTGAGTCTCATGGATGGTGTGTTCGAGAGTGCCCTGCAGGAAAACAGCACCAACGCGAATCTGAAGGGGCCCCCACCCCCACAGCTCGCCTTGAGAAGGCCCTCCCGTTGTTTCTCCATCCAGCTTGGCTCTAACAGCAAGAAAATGTTAAAATTTGAGGAGAGATGCTTCTGAAAGATTTGTCGGCAACACCAGCATTTGTGGGGGGTATAGATTACACTATGACTTGAACACTACCTCTAGTTATAGAATCATTCACACCTGTGTGCGTTCCAACCACTTTCACAGCACAACAAGAGGAATTATACTTTAAATTATTAAACTATGAAATTAAATTGATTGTAACACACAACCAGCAAATACCTGCCAATGACCCAGTTTCAAGCTGCTGGAAAGCTGTTTGCATATTCTTGATATACTGACCCACATTTTTCCCTCACTTTTTTTCCCAACAAGGTATTAAGTCAGGATGATCAACTGAAATCTGTACTAACCTAAAATGTTTTCAAGTTCAGGTGTCAGTGAGCTATGGAGCTAACAGTATGCTAACATGCTAATCCAGCATTATGGTAGACTATGCACTCCTTATGGCTGACAGGATGTTCTGCTCTAAATGTTATTTAAAGATTCTGCATGTGACATTCACTGCCACTAAAAGTCACAGTACAGCACCACCATGTCAGACCAAAGCAAATGCTTGCTGCTTCATTTACTCGGTAAAGTTGGGAAAAAAGGCATCTGAATACATACTGCTCACAAAACTCAGATCAAACTGTCAAACTATGCAGTACTGATCAAATATGGGTCAATATTCTGTCAGTACACTGCGTACTTCTTCTTCACTGCAGCAGGTGAAATTTTTTTAACTCACTCCAATATTTTGAATTTGGACTGCTTTACCCAGTTTTGAACGCTGCAGTTTTACATAGTTCACTTTAATAATTCTGTTGCTACAAACACTCTCTGGAACACCAAACATGTGGCGTACCATTTTACCCATTTTTGAATAATGTTTATGCAAAAGTACAGCACCCTGCTGCCACCACATATTTGTGATCTGTTGATGGCTTGGGGCTGAGTACCACAGACAGGGCAGAGAAGTCAGGGAAACTATAGGGTGATGGACTAATACTTTAAATGTTTCTGGCCTTTTCAGAGGATTTTTTAACAATAACAAAAATATAGATTTTTTTTCATCCATATCCACCAAAGAGAGCTTGCCAGTGACTTGTACAGTTTTGTGTTTATTTGTGAGCGCCACTCTCTTTGGTATTTTCCTCTCATCTTTGTTCTCTTTGTGTTGATAACAGGCTGTGGCACTTTTTGTCAGCTTGTATTGAATTTGCCGCCTGATGTGACAATTGGACCAAAAGACTAGATTTTGTAAACTATAACACTGTATGTACAACACTGTCAGAATATACCATATTTATACTCTAGTATATCATTATGTGCACCCTAAAGTTTATTCATAATTCATGTGGGATGTGAGGCTCTTTGTATTATTTTGCATTGCTGACAGGCGGGCCTTTTACAGCCTAGCAGGAAAATAACTGCACCTCAGGCAACAATGGTTCAATCTGCCCTTGAGTGTCTCTAACATGTCATAATACTCACATGAGCCCCTCGCCGTCTTTACACAACAGTAAAGACTCTTGCTGTCTCTCTTGATCATTGTGGGCTGCTTTGAAATCTTTTAAAATCATGCTTAGGTGTGCAAATGTAGTTTTTATGCCATCAGGGGGTTACAACGAGTTTAGAATGTCTGGGTGATATAAACAAGTGCCTAAACAAACCATGCGGTGCTGAGCTGGTGCAAAAGCCTGACAAATACTCACTCTGGTTGGCACCATTTGCATGGATTCAGTGCAGACAAGCAGCGCTGATACAATTGCAGAAAGTCCCGGGAAAAATGTTCTGTACATCCTTGACTTATATTTGGACCCAGGCAATCAATAGGAGCAGAATTATGAGGCAGTGAAGCGAGTGATTTTAATCTGGGACTAAATATCCAGTAGTGGATTAGTTTCAGACAATTTCATACCTCCAGAGCTCTTCATGAAATATGGATAAGGTAGGAGAGAGAGAGGGGGGATTATGAAAAATAAAGGCATTTTCCCAAACCTCCTCCTCCTTCGATGGAGGCCAGATGAAAAGTTTTGCAGATGGGCAGCTGGAGGATTTCTAGCCACTTTGCATAGCAGATGCACCGTCTCCCACAGCCTTGGTTTGGGCACCAGTTTAATTAGAAAGCCCCCCTGGTAAGATACCTTTCAACACTGACAGTGGAGTTCCTAAACATGCCCAGATTTTTCCTCACTGTGGGAAGTCTCATGGTCATTGCTGCTGATGAGCATTGGGTGTGCCGAAAAACAAAGAGATGAGATGCAAAGATGTGAAAGGGGTCATTTGCATACGGGGATCATTAACACAAATCCTTCCTGTTCTGTAGTCATGTACTTTGAAATGTTATTAGCATTGTGATCTGGGGCAGCAGACATGAATCAGTAAAGACAACCAACAAGTTTATTACAATATTTTAAAATTCACACACGTTTTAAATCGAGACAGTACCTTTGTTATGCTTAAATTGAATCTGAAAATCTTCTTCACATTTCCTCTCAGACCCTGTGATCTGTTGCATGTAAAATTATTTCTCCAAAGTCTCCAGAAACAGCACTGTCTCCTGGAAATCATGTTTAGGCTACATACAACATATTTGCAACAGCAAATATGTTTTGAGGGAAATGTCTTCACTTTTAAACAGCTATTATAACTGATGAAATTCTATCTGACATGACAGTCCATACTCATGGACAAGGTAATATTACAGTTTTATTTACCTTGTGTTTAATCATATTTGTCATCTTACTTCCTCTGACCAATCTGACACATCCTGTGTTTTCCCAGATGTTATAACAAGCAGCTAGCAAGCAACAGCTAGCAGGAAACGCACTGCTAGCGTGAATAAATTACAGATTTCCCTGAGTTTGACCATGGTTTGGAAACATTTGTGATAATGTAAGTACACGACTCAACATAAACATATTTCATATCAAAATATAAATGTTTAGTGTTTTTAGACATTTTAATGCAGAAATGTTACATATTATAGCTTTAATCTACCTGACAAGTTGCAAAAATGTTGACACTTATTGTATCAGTAAAATGTTCACTGACCACAATTTATTTGTTTTCTGCCAAATTAGGCAATCTTGTGATACACTTTCCATTTCATTTCATTGTGACTAAAGCATTATTCAAAAGTCAACAGTGATTTAAGACATGATAGTTATTTATAGTATATATATATATATGTATATATATATATATATATATATATTATATATATATATATAATATATATGTATATATATGTATATATATGAAAGTGCTAAGGGAAACTTAATTAAAGATGGTCACCCTGTTTGAGGAACATGCAGACAAAAAGATGGATCACCATCCACGACTTCATAGTATCGGCAAAGTAAATTAGTTAACTAAGCTCAATGCATGATGTAAGGATTTCAGAAAGGAGGCAAAAGTCATGATTTGTCTGTCTAACTTACAGTACTAATAGCTTGTCAACAATGTACACTGAAGCTTCTAGTGTTTTTTACTCTTGTGAAAACACTACACACTGTTCGGCTGCTGTCACGCATTGTGTGTCTGCTCCAGACTCTAACTGAATTGCTTTTAAAAGTGTTCCAACAGGAGAAACACTGCAGACTCACAACACTTGTGTCAGTTATTGTGGGGCTCGTTGCAGTTGCCATCACTGTCCTCTTAAGACTCATTTTTCTTTATGTAAATTGTGCATGTGGTCATTGCATATAGGCCTACTCAAATGCAACACAGAGGATGGGCTGTGTGTGTGTGCATTTGTGTCTGCTGACCAATGGTTATGTTATTATTTTAATGTTTATGCAAACAAAAAGTGCATGGAGATGTGAATTTTAATCTGTGGTTTTCAATATAAAAGTTGATTAACTGAGGACTTTTTGAACAGTTTCAGCACATTTTTACAATACTGTGATAATGGTGATAAGCATGTCAGTCACTATAATCATAATAAGAAAATGTCATTCATACCATTTTATATTATTTCTCTAGCTGAAAATCAAAACATGAGCCGTGATGCCCAGACAAAAATCCAGTCAACTCGCCTGTTTTGGCTCTGTTTTCATCAATGAGAAACAACATCTATTGGATGAAAGCTTTGGCATTTTAAAGCAGTCTATACCAGTTTTTCAATGAAAAGAAACACCTTAATTTGCTTAATTTGGTATTGATTGATTTGAATCGGTCCAGCATTGTTTCAAATCAATGCTGCTGGCTACAACCAGCATTGATGCACCGATGTTTATTTACATCCCGGCTGTAGTTGGAAATGATTTTAAGGGGGATTTGTGCTTGTTTCTTATCTTTTGTTTACTCTGCTGGTCTCTTCCTCTTGGCTATTTTCTACTATATGCTGTTAGAATAAAGTTTATTTTGGCATTATCTGTGGGCGGCCCTCCATCCATTTAATCTGGAACTGTTGGGTGCCAGTGCATTTCCATGAACTGATTACACCCTGTCTTTTCATCTTTTTATCGCCACGAAGGCTTCAAAGCACAGTAGGTTCTGTTGAAGCACAAGTCACAAACTGAACTGCTATTAATCCTGTTATATCATTCAATATTGCAAACATGAGCAACTGTGTGGCAAAGCCGAATCCCACAGACCCCATGACCTTATCCACAATAGTGCTTATGATCAAAGCCTGGAGTTGCTACATTGCTCCACTGACAATGAAGTGAAATAAATTTCTGGTTTCAACTTTTAATCAAGAATGAATCCTCAATTTTCATCCAAAATATTTCTGTTTTGGTTTGGATTCCAGGCAGGGTTCTTTCTACCTTCACCTGGGTGCTCCAGGTTACATTTCTTCTTCCGCAACCACACTTACAACTTTGACATATAACCATCCAGCACAAGGTCACTTCTTAACGTCTCATATTTGTAAACAGATATTGTGAGGTACCGTTTTCTTGCACATTTCAAAATATGAATTATGGGCAAAAACGTTGGTTTCCCTTAGAGCTGGCCCAGGGCATAATGCCTGCTCATAGCCCCAGCGCCACCAGGAGGGCCTCAAGAATGCTTGAAATATTCCACAAGACAACTATGATGCCATTGGTAACACATAAACATTTGTAAAAAGGATGGCAAGCTTATCTCTGCTTCAGCCAAGGGGTCTGCGTGTCAATGGATAGATGACGTCAGTAGATGGATTTTGTTGACAGACAATTGTTATACAGGCAATTATTTTTGTTGACAGACAATTATTGAATTGAATGGAATGGATCATATTCATGATATGATGGTAAAAAAAAAAAAAAAGGTCAGGCATGATGGCTATTCCTCCTGCGCTGCCAGAAGAAAAATGAAGAAAATGAAGACAGAGAGCAGAAGTCATGATTCACACATTTGCTGAATTTACAAGAGAGAGCAAACAATAAAAAAAAATTGTCATAGAGAGCATTTCACAAGGTTGATAAAGCTTCCCCTACTGTAACTCAGCAACTTGTAAAACTTTGATATTTCTGAAGGGAGTTTGGTTTTTCTTCTTCCTGAGCTACAAATATCAAATTGCAATTCCAGTTTTTGTAAAAATCTGACAATTTTACCATCATTAAACATATTACTTCTTCCAGAAAATCATGAAAACGGTGAAATCGCTTGAAACAGTGTGTTCAGTTTCACTAATATCTGCTGCTTATCTTGGCAGGCAAATCACAACTTAGACATAGAGGCCATTGCTGTTACAGCAACATGCCAGGGCAAACTGAGACCATTTTTTACAATATTTCTAGAACATTTTTAAGCATAGAAAATGCAGGATTGTTTGTAAATGCACCATTCAAAGTGGGCCCCTTCTTTCTGAGACAGGTAGGGAGTGATTGAAGTGAGGGAGCACCACTGAGAACAAAGTAGTGAATCAGAAGAATAAAATGTTATTTTCTGATTGTTTCACCATGGTTACATTTTAAAACACAAATAAACATGCCCACAACTTTGCACAATGCTGGATTTTGGGTGAATACAGCCAAAGCAATCCTTCATCCTGTCTATTGTGTCTGCCCTGTTGTGTGCGTTTATGTGTGTGTGGCTTATCAGAAGAAACCGGAAGGGTCTCAGTGGGCTGGGCTGGTTGTTGGGCCAGTGACAGTGTCTGTAAAAACAGGAATTTTATAAGAAGATCATTTAGGCTAACATGTGAGCCTGAGGACCTCTATACCTGAATGGCTGGATTTCACTTGCCTCACAAACTGTGAGGAACAACCCTACTGATTTGGGGTTAAACATTCCCAAAATTGTCAATGGCCTGGTGTACAGCATCTGCAGGAAATTGTGCTGCCCCACCCCCATGGGGGCCTGCCACTGCCACCACTGATATAAAGACACACAAATGAATAAATGAATAAATAATAAGCAACAAAACTGAATAAAATGCCTGTACAATAACATAAAAACAGTTGGCTTTGTACAGTAAATATACATGTTGAGTTTAATACATGTTGGACAAACTCTGTGGGGAAAATGATAAAATGAGCAGCTAAAGATGTCAAATTATAGACCAGACTTATATTTTACACATGAAACCGTAAAAAAGGCAGCAGCTGACTGTGATGTGAACTAATGATAGCTTTATTTTTGAAAAATAACCATGCATCAAAGGATGCTTGTCAGATGAATTCAAATCCCTTTTGAGAACACACGTGTGTTGTAGGTGCTCAGAGAGAGTGAATGTGTGCTGACTTTAGGAACTTTTTAACAAAAAGAGAGGTTTTAAAGTGCTGTGGCAGCAGTGTTGTTGTAACCAAGAGAGGGAATTGCTAAGCAAAATATTTAATTCATGTGTTGACTCAGTCGGTTCAGTTTGAAAAGCACTAAGCTACTTCCTGGTATGTGAATCTACTGTACTACCATACTGCCTGATGTATGCGTGCAGACTGTATTTGCCCTATTATCCTCTAAGCACATGACTGACTCAAAATGAACCGATGCACACACAGAGCCCAGCTCCTCCCTGCTGCACTCCCTCTGAGCACAAAATAGCGTTCAAAATCAGGAGTGAATGACATTCAAAGGATTACCGAAGACGGAGATCTTAATGGCTGATTTGAAAACGGTCTGGAAGTGAAAATCTCCCTGATCTTCATCTAGCTTTGCTTCTTCGAGCGTGAGATTAGACAGTAATATGATCCTTGATTGTGAACATGAAAATAAGTCTCCGTGATTCTGATACATATCACCAGGAGACTGAAAGCTACAAGATAGCAAAAAATATATCTGTGATAATCAGAGTGTTAAACTGACAAGTTTAATAATAGAAGTGAAGTTTTAGAGGGACTGTGTGACGTATGATGCAATGTTTTTTTTTAAATCGCTTTCTATTGTTTGTATCTTATCACAAGAATCCATCAAATAAGGAAACAGGCCTATTTAGAGTATCTGATGAAACACAGGCTCCATCCTGCTCAGTAGCAAGCCCTCATTGAACAAATGTTTCAGCTATGATCTATATTCTGGTGTCAATGAGAGTAACAGTGTAATGAATCAAAATATTATGACTTATTATGTGTAGTGTAATCAAAAGATATGCTAAGCTAAAGGAATAGTCTTTTTGCTGTCTTACAGAATGTTAGATAAGATCAACAACTCCCATGTCTGCAAATTAAATATGAAGCTAGATTTGGCTGCTGGTTAGCTTAACTTGGCATAAAGTCTGGAAACAGGGTGAAACAGCTGGCCAGGCTCTGTCCAAGTGTGAACCACACATGATATCCTCCACTGGTTTGTGGACTACTGTTTTGAAACCTTGTGTTTTGGCATTATGGGGGTTGTCATTTTGATTTTTTGTAACCAGGGCGTGTGCAGTACTGATGTGAACATGGAGCTGGTGGGTGATGCACTATGACTTGGGTGGAGCTTGGTTTTGGCTCGTCCGTTCAGCCTGCCTGGCCACGAAGTTTCTCATATTACAGCTTAACAGTACATTTGATCAATACCGTCTACTAGTTTGACAGTTTGGTCTGAGCTTTGTTAACCTAGTGCCTTGTGCTAGATGGAATCACTGAGAATGAGCTGTCACGCTCGGTAGCCAGGCCTAAACGTTTCCCAATCCTGGTCTATGGAGCCCACTGTCCTACATGTTTTAGATGTTTCCTTGCTTCAACACATCTGATTCAAATGAACAGGTAGTAATCGGGCTTCTGCAGAGGCTTTACGATGAGCTGACCATTTGATTCAGGTGTGTTGAAGCAGGGAAACATCTAAAACATACAGGCCAGCGAGCCCTAAAGACCAGGACTGGGGAATGCCGCCTTCAAGTATACAATGCCATATGGTCTATTTCACTCTCAGTACAATCTGAACATTATGCTGTGTAGAAGAAGACTTGAAACTAGCGAGTGAGACTATAAACTCATTAGGTAACTGTTCACCGAGGTCATGAATCAAGTCAGAAGAAGAGTCATTTTGCCATAAGACTCCATACAATCTGACTTCTTTCTGAAACCAGTGGAGTCGCCCAGGTTACATGATGAATGCAGGTTTAAGGTACTTTTGCAATGCCTTCACTTTTCAGATCCAGATGCTCCCTCCACTGTTTAGCATACAGTCTATGGTCCAAAGGTCACAAAATCAACTTAACCAGCATCTCTTGTTTAACAAAAAATGTTTCTACTAAAAAAACTGACAAGTCACTGGAGTTATGTTCCAGATTATTTAAATATGAATGCTAAACAAAATTAACTGACAGCTGGCTCCAGCTACATATTTACCCATGCAGACATGAGTGGTATTGATCTTCTCATCTCTCACCATGAGGCAAATAAGCATATTTTCCAAAATGTCAACCATTCCTTTAAAATGTATGTCAATGTGTTTTGTTGTTACAGTACCTACTTATTTATCTGTGTACAAACATAAAAGGGCATGAAAGCCTCCAGCTGTGCACATCACACTTTATACCAGATATGGGTTGATTGAATTATGTAAATGCTAAACCACACTTGCTAATTGGAACACAAATAAAAACATACAAACAAACAAAAAGAAAGAAAGAAAGAAAGAAAAGAAAGAAAGAAAAAGAAAGAAAGAAGAAAGAAAGAAAGAAAGAAAAGAAAGAAAGAAAGAAAGGAAATGCCCCTTCAAAAGTCCCAGGTTCTCATCTTTAAAATAAAGACGACAGCAGGCTACAGTATACTCTGTATACAAAGGTTCATACCACAAATGTGAAGATTTGTGATTAGATGTCAAAACATTTAGTACATCTGACCTGCAGCCAAGAATGTATCAGTCTTAACTTTGGCTTGAATATAAAATTATTATGGTTTATGTTCAAATTAACTTCAAATGATTTACTCACTGCATTTTATTTTGGCCCACCACTACCATTAACTGCAACTTTTAAGAGGCACAGTTCAATATTGTTATTGTGCTGTCAGCAAGTGTTTATTTTTTAGCTATTTCACATAATTAAAGGCGAGTAAATAACTGCAGCATCTATAGCAGCAACATTAACCTCTCTCCTGTTTTCACTGCAAATTTTTGGATCATTTATTCAATGATGGCAAGGTTGAGATGAGTCCAAATCTTTAACTGCCTCTGCAGTAATCTCCAGAGTCTCATCTATCTGTTATTAAGGCAATTCAGAAATTATAGATGCACGGGCTAATGTTTGCTATTGTGCACTGTTAGTCACCTGAACTATTAAGCATTTTAAGGGAGCATTTTCCTAAATGACCAGTGAGAAATTTGTTAAACTAATTGCAGCCAATGTCTTTGTCTGTACAAACACACATTACAGATGAGCTCACAGGTCATCTGGGGACAATTGCCGACATTCAGTATAATCTGCAGCCTTGTCCTGGCTCTGACATGCCTAAAAAATGAGAAATATAGCTGATAATAAAGAGATTTAATCATGCATTGTTGCTGTTTATCTGGCACGGGAAAGCCTATGCAACATTTGGTGGAAATTGGTAACACTGTTTGTAGAAGATAATTATTCTGGGCAAACAGGGGCGACACCCTTTTCTTCACTCCGGTGAAGCAAGGCAGACCAGCCCTCGTCAGAGCTGCATAATAAATGCCCTTGATGAAAACATACACAACTGTAGGACTGCCTGTGATGAGAACTCCCCTGACCTTAATTAGCTGTGTTCATGGCATTGCATGAACCCATTACCAGACTTTAAAGCATATCCATTTCATTTCTCACCATTTGTCTTCACCCCTGCTCCGGCTAATGAGAGCCAGAAAGAACTGGAGGGGGGCTGTTTGGGGGCCTGGAAGACTATCACCAACCACAGAGGTAAGAAACTAGAATAACCTGGGATTACTTTACAGGCTTGATTGTTGCCCTGAAGTCAACTTCGCTGACTCTGGAAACTTGAAAGCTGCCACATTTCTTTAGAATTTTACTTGATCTGCATAATGCGCTGCAGTAATTATGTGGATTTAATGCACAACACATTGTTGAATATTAATGGCTTTGTTGAATATTAATATTTATTATATAGGTTTCTGTTTGTGTTCATAAACCTGTGTCTGGTTTTAATTGTGTAAAACAAGCAGAATCATGTCTTCATTATGTCAAAGGATTCCCACTGCAAAGTGTGCACACATGCACATGTAATAATCAGGGTTGGGGGGTTACTTTAAAAATGTGCTCTGATAAAATGAAGCCTAGTAATTACCTATTAAAAATGTAGTTGGTAACCTAATCCAAGTATCACAATTTTAAAGTAACCATACAGTTATTCTGGGGCTTGTGTTTTTATCTACACCAGCATCACCAGTCCCAATGTTCTGTGTAGCTAACATTAGCCATTGTTCTGCGTATCTAATGTTTGCAGTTGTTCGGTATAGCTAATGTTAGTGGTTTATCTGTGTAACTAACATTAGGAGTTGTTCTGTTTGAAGCTGTTCTGTATAGCTAACATTAGCGGTTGTTCTGTGTAACTAATGTTAGCCGCTGGTCTATGTAGCTAGCATTAGCAGTTGTTCTGTGTAGTTAATGTTTAGCGGCTGGTCAGTGTAGCTAACATTAGTGGTTGGTCTGTGTAGCTAATGTTAGCGGTTGTTCTGTGTAGCTGATGTTTTCGGTCGGCCTGTGTTGCTAATGCTACGTTCCATTTACCTCGAAAGTCGGAAGTCGCAGCTGGGAATGACGTCACAGCCGAGTTATCAGCGTTCCAGTTACAAAGCCGGAAAAAAGTTGCCAACTGCCATTAAACGGGAAGAAGAAGTTGGAAAACAAGATGGCAACGTCTACGAAAGCTATTCTCGCGCTTGCCTTGTCCGAATATAAGCCATTGTTAGCACGTCCTGCGTTGTTGTTCGCACATACCACATGAATAATGTAAATAACTCTATAGCAGCATTTCCATATACGTCGAACAATACTATGTATACGGCTGATTTAATGCAACAAACACTAGTCAGAAGTGCTAATAAACGGAATATTACAGGAGCTTCTACTGTTTACACCCGGGGCAGCCATCTTCAATTGTCAACTCTGGGGTGGTGAGGATTCTCCAACTTTCTGACTCGGAATTCCGACTTCAGGGGGCATTCCAGTTGAAATTTCCCACTCGGAACTCGGAAATCTCGACTTCCCAGTACAAATGGAACGTAGCATAACATTAGTGGTTGGTCTGTGTTATTAACATAAGCAGTTGGTCTTTGTAGCTAACGTTAGCAGCTGGTCTAGCAGTGTAATTAAAATAGATGTCCAGCCTGTGGATGATGACAGCATTTTCAGTCAGAAATTCACTGTACTGTGATGTTGTCCTCTTTTCTGATTTAAAAACTAAACAGTGGTTAAATTTCCACCCAGTGAGGCATATTTTCACTAGAGGCCATGATAATGAATTGGTGTTAGAGTCTGTCTCTTCAGACCAAAGTGGTGTTGAACACTGTGCATGGTAGTATAATGTTATTTGTTTTAAAATGTATTTTAAAACTATAATTCTGCTAATAATCCCCATTTTGGTAAATGTATCTGCAATCTGATCATGATTCTGATTTTTTTCTGTAATTGTAATGGTATACAACTACTGTTTTTTGTAACATAATCTAGTTACATGTAATCTATTACTCTCTAAGCCTGGTAATAATTATATGAATGCTTGTGCACAGCTGTGCAGTGTTTACATGTGTCTGCACTCCATGTTTTTGGTGTGTGTGGCAGGCAGAAGCTCTACAACCATCCCAATATCAAAGCAGATGATGCTTTGGCTGGAGACATGACCCCGAGCAGAGTTGACCCCAGAGTGACCATCCATGGCATTCCTTTGAGTACACTCAAGCCATAACAACACTTCAGCACCTCTTTCATCTGTCAGCACCATGCTGTGAGGCTGCTAACTTTGTTTCCTGTTGCTATTCTCAACAGTTTCTTGTGGATTTTGACATCTTGAGAAAAAAAAAATGGATTTGTAATAATGTTTGGATAAAATCTAAAACTTAGATTAACAGTTAAAAAAAAAAAAAAAGAATTAAATATTTGCTCGATATCGTGTCTCGCCATTGCTCCAAATAAATTAACAGCTGTTGATAGCAGACACAGAAGTCAGGAAGTTTTCCCGTCTGCTCACACGAGGAAATGAGCATCAAATGTTCAAAAACCCACATCTTGACAAAAATTGAGCTGCATTGACTGTAATGGAATATGACTGACAGCACATGATTTTCTGATTACATGCCTGACAGCTTGCACTTATTGAAAATGATGAGGACAGATGTTTGCTCTGACTCACATGCAATTAGGTTTTGACTTCATGAAAACGAGAAATTAATTGAAAGTGAAATATGGAAAAAAGATTGTTTTCTTCTTTTAAGAGCGGTGTGTATATTTGACATAATGGTAGGCAGGCAGGCATGCCTGACTCTTTTACACAGAGCATCTTTCACATGAATTCATTTGGTGAAAAAAGTCTCCTCTTTAGAAATGGTACTGCATTTGCTTGAAATTAAGCAGGATGTAACAACTATAATTACTAACATTAGTGTAAACACACGAAGTTGCACATTAAACATGCAATTCATTATCTTACATACAGTCATTATATTTTGTGTAGGTGTATTTAGACTGTTAAACTGTTAAGAATTAATTACCCTAAAATGAGAGAGAGAGAGAAAAAAAAGAGCGTTCTGTTCCTCCCTCAGAGCACCATTCAGTGCTCATAATGGTCACAAGACAACCAAACAACCCCTGCCTCTTTTCTGTGCCAGGGTATGGCAAAAGTATTGTAACATTGGTGAATATTCACCTTCAATTCCATACAAGCAAAGGTGTTAACAAAAGTTTCATTTCAGGTGGCAAAGCAGATTCACATCTCCGCTTTGCACAGAGTTCAACATCGCCTCAAATAAATGTGTGTGGTTGACCCCTAAAATAGACCTACAAACCAGCAAACTGATTTCCATGTGTGACACATCCTCCACATTTCACCTTGGCAGTTCCTTATTTTTAAGGATTCAAACCTCAAAATCAAAAAAAACATCATGAATGACACAGAAGCAAATGTTGAGAACCATTTTTGATCCTGTTTGAACTTGTTTGAACCTGTTTGAATGATGATTTTTACCTACCTACCATGTTGAACCATACTTGCCAACCTTGAGACTTCAAAAATTGGGAGGAATTCAAAACCAAAGTGGGGGGTCTGAGGGTCCTCCGACAGAAAATTGTGAGTTGCATAGACTTTGATTAATGCATCCTGATTAATTTTTAAGTGTTGAAATAAAATAACAAGTACACATTTTTTTTGCAACACATGCCAGCAGATGACCTATAACTGACACCTATTAGTTGGAAAACACAATGGGACCACAGCATTTAGCCTTACTTAGTATAATTTAAAATTTGATTAAAATAAAAATGAACATTTTACAAATGTTTTTATGAGGAAATACGAAACAGGAATTCTGTCTAGGATGTCTGATATTTACTTGAGTATTTCTTTCTCTCTGTACTTCCCATTTCTTTCTCCGTCTCTGACTCACTGAGGAGGATGAACATGGATGTATTTGGAGAAGTGGATACAAGAGGTGCGAGCAGCTCTCTTCAGGAACACAAAACCATACTGGGTGTAGCTGTAATGTTGTCTGGGTGGAAACAGTATACTTTTAGAGTTGTAGGGCTTAATTTCATTATTATTATTATTATTATTATTATTAGCAGTAGTAGTAGTAGTAATAGTAGTATTAGTAGTAGCTCAAGTTACCAAAAAGAGGCACAATACAATGATATAAATTCCAAACCTGCTGAACATTTCAGTGATCTGATGCTGACTGTATTGTGCTGCTAGCTGTTTTTTAAAATCTGTTTAGCTTGTAATTTTTGTTCTGCAGTTGATAGGCTACACCGATGATAGGTCAGAGCTCAGAAACTTACAGTTATGTTCCAGCTTTTCCTGGCAACAAAAAAGACATAAACTTGAGGGCAGAAAATAGGCCAGAAGAGCACTGAAAAGAAGCAGGAAGACAGAAGGAGACATTAGCAAGCAGGAAAGTTGTTACTCCTGTCAGTTGTGTTATCACTTCAAGTCAGTGAAAAGACCAAATGTTTTTGTGTTAAAGTCAAAAACACGAAGCTAAACAGTTTTTTCCCCCTCGAAAATCTTTTATCAGAACTAGCTTCAGTAACTAATACATTAAGTTTGGTTATTAAAACAAAGACTAAACTGTCTGCTTATTTTCCAAGAAAATGATTGATTTTTACAAAACCTTAGCAGATAGAGCCTTATAATCCCTACTGGAAAATTAGTTTCCTGAATGAGAAAGTTCTATCTGTAATCCACCTGTTTTACAAAAAACCCATTAAAAAAGAGAGTAAGACATCAAAATATCTCAAAACCACTCAGACTGCAGATAGAAACTAATTCCACAATAATGGATTTGTATTGTCAAAAAAGAAAATAAATCAAACAGAAAGTAAACATAATAAAGTAGGAAATCTAGAAATAAAAATTCAAAGTGAGTATAGACCAAATCACTGTGCCGGTAAAAGCAGTCACTCTGGGTAGACAACTGGAAGATGACTTGTTTATTTCAGTTGTTATTTTGAGCCATAACTGTAACATTTATAGACATATATAGCTCTACACGGTGGTCCAACCTATCTGAAGTTTCTGTTATGCTCATTTTATGTACTATGTTGCTTTACTAGCATGTTTGATACATTGCCCAACAGCAACACCTCACCTAACTAACTCTCTGAAACCAGACGGAGATCACGGAACAAACAATATACTGACCCAAAGGTGTCTCGGCTTTGTTTATTTTGTGTACTCAGCTTCGACGTCTGGGTCTGTACTGCAGGTTATGCTGCAGGTTATGCTGCACAATAGCTGAAGCTTCCTTTTGTCTGTGCTGATATGTTTGAAGGAGAGAGTATGCAGCGTTAGTTGAAGAAGACAGAGACCGAATGAGGAGAGGGAGCGGTAGTGACAAGAAAGCTGGTGTATCAGGGAAATAAAACATTATCTTCTATTTGTTTCACAGCTGTTATGTTCAAAGCTCAAATAAACACTGACCACGCACACACACACCACTCAACCCTGTGCTAATTGCTGACATAGTGATTTGGTCATACAGACTAAATTGATAGTTCTGGGTAAATACAAGCTGTAATTTTCTTTTTGTCTGTGGCCCAACAGATAAATTCTCTAATGGAAGTCTCAGTGTTGTTATTAATGTGATATGAAAGCATAAATCGTGCATTTTAGATGAATGAGATGTATACACTATGAAAAAAAGAAAAGATATCAGCCGTATCATCATCACTATCTTGTTGCTGCTGTTTACATTCAACCTGATGCAAATTCGAAAAATGACCTACAGAATTATTTCCTGGGTGTATATGTGTATATGTACCTATTTATTTTGTTTTATATTTTACCATGTTCCATTCTGAATTTAATTAAGTATCTGTATATATGTTGTATTTGTGTTTATTGTGAAGGAACTCTGATTTTGTTGTACAACACTACATTGTATAATAATAATAAATATCTTTGAATCCTTGAATATTGCTGCCATTAAACTGTATGAACGAACTCAGACTCAGTTTGCTACAGGGAGGATATTATAAACAAAGACTGTGATTGGTTCTATTACCCAGAGTTTCTTCAAGCATACGCACCTTGAAAACCGACATAAATTCCAGCAATTATTTTTGAATGTCTTCGGTAAATGGCAATTTATGTCACCTATTTTGACATATGATGCTGCCTGTAGACCGGAGCTATTTATACATCATCTCTCACTGACTTGAATAACAACTAAATGATGTTTACTGAAATTCATTCTGCAACTTTTGTCACTGAACGAACCCTGTATTCCATCTACAGTACCATGGATTATGCATCTCTCAACATATACATGAAATGCTGAGGAATACCTGAGTGGCACTGCTGGCCAGAGGGGTTTGGAGACAAAGGGGCTCCAAAACATGCAGCACCCTTGGCACAGAGCTTTTGGGTGCCTCCAGATGACACTGCGGCTCGGGGGCCCCCACGCCGGGAAATCTCAGACAATCAATGAGGATGGGGAAATAAGATGGTTGGTGTCAGCGGGTAATTTTGTTTACCTAAGAACTTTGTGTGCATGCAGTGCTGCTGTGATGATTATGGGGGTTATGATTGTTGTTATCCACAGAGTCATTGTGCTCAACCCGCTGTCAGTTTCAATTACCGCTGTCTGTGGCTCCAAATCCTCGCACAAGCTGCACAGCCCCCCTGACAGTCTTATTACCGTTAAAAGAGAAATCCATACACATCAGGTTCTCTTTGTGTCTTTGCTCTCTAAACAGAGCATGACAGAGCGGGGAGGGTAAATTCATGTTATGCCTTGTGGGTCATCAGGGTCCCCATGTGTGGATTGACTATCTTCCCTTCAGTCTTTTGAAAGACACAAATGTCTCTCAGGTTGAGGATGGGCAATTCAAGTTTCAAGTTCAAGTAGTGCTGCTTTTGATGTGCGTCTCGAGCTCCGGTGAGGCGGCGTAGGCCTGGAGTGGCAGGTGTGTGCGCAGGTGATCTCACTGACCTCTCAACGCACATAAGATCTGCTTGCTGTAATTGAGCTCTGTTCCATTTACTTTCTTGTCTATTCGTCTGCCAGTCTCTTGACAGCCAAAGACAAATTATTGATCTGCGCTTTAAAGATATAAAGGACATGTAATTTAGCAACAGAAATTCAGCACACAGCGTGAGCTCAGTGAACACTGTAAGCCATACAGGTGATTCTTGTTAAGTACCACAGTCGGCTCATTCCTCCGAGGAAATGGAGAAAACGACCCGCATGCTAATTTGTCATAAAATGAAATATGAAACAAGATGGCCAAATGTTTCCATATGCTGCTGCAGTTAACTGTAGAGCAATCACAGTATATGGCTCCTCTCAGCTGGCTTATATCCCTTTTAGGATGCTTGTAAGCTCAGGTACAAAACAAGCTTCACCCTAATTAAAGCGAAGAGTGGTTTTCTACTCATTATTTGTAGAATAATAAACTTCACATTCTCACATGGAGGATGGGATTGTTTTCTCTTTTTTTGTTCTTTCTCCAAAACTGTCTACTATGAGAAAAAGTGTCTTTTTTCCATCGAAATGAATTTAATTGCATTTGTGTATTTTGCCCTCAGGCAAGGTTCACCCACAACGGTTTAATCCTCATACGGAGTGGAGTGAAACATACATATATAATGCATGCGCTTCGGATTGCACTTAATATGGAAAGTAATTAAAAAGAAATCATTTTAATTCAGCGCGCTTATCACAGCAGGGTTTTGAAACTGGTGCAGACAGGGATGATGGAAGGGGAAGGTGTGCGTGCGTGTGTGTGTGTGGAAGGGAAGGGGGGAGGCAAAGAAACAGAGGACAGATAAGGTGGGATTGGTACTGTCAGAGTGTCACGTAGAAGGCAGGTGGAAATGCTCCTGCTCCAAAACAGAGAGACACCCCCGCATCCTGCCTCCTGCACCCTGTGACTGTGGACAGTTTTCATCATTACACACAGACAGAGCATCAAATCTTGATGGTCTCACTCACTATATTTAGCGCTCTGAAATAGATGAACTCCTATTTTTTAACAAAACATTTTAATTGCATCATCTTGTTACCCAACTGTCAAATAGATGCATGCATAAGAAAGGTTCCCTGATTCATTTCTGCCTTTCAAAACACGGCACTTCACACAAATAAATGTGTTTGGTTCCCCCAAGCAGCTCTTAACCATGCCATTATTTCATTCATCCATTCACAGATGGCTGCCCTCAGCTTCCCTGAGAGGATTGCAATTATCAAGAGGTGTATAGCTTTATATTCACACTCTTTAGAAGAATTAAGAGCAGGCAATAACTCAAACATGTGTTAGATAACAACAACAGCAACAAGGAGGCAGCTCCCCAGCATACACCTAAGAAAAGGGTTTAATATTGAATGAAGTTGTTCAATAGAAAGTTGATTTTAGCTTCAGTGGAGCAAATTTGTAATGTATCAGAGAGAGTAAACATAAAAGCTATAATGCGAAGTCGGTAATGAATATGAGCGTTTGACTTACCAGTGAATTGCCTCTTGTTGCAACACACAGGTGATATGAAGTGGATCTATTCAGTCCAATTTCTCTCGTACTCCTCAGTAATATCACTGAACCTGTTAGCCAGAGCTGAAGTACTTGTTCTAATATTAAAGGGATAGTTAGGATTATTTGAAGTGGGGTTGTATGAGGTACTTATCCATAGTCAGTGTATTATCTAGAGTAGATGGTGGTCGACATGCCCCCAGTTTGGAGACGCAGAGAGGGGTACCAGCACAGAAGCTAAATAATGCACTGCTGTGGACAGAGTCAGTACCAAAAGGTATTTTAACCACTTGAAAAAGGTCCACCTAAAAAACTCAGTATCAGTCTGAGTCTGAATATGAACCTCTGCCATCAGGAAGAAGACTACATGTGCAAAAGTGCAAATCAAACTGCTTGAAGCTATTGTTCGCCCCAGCCTCCATTAAATCTCTAAACTCTAATGTTAAACCTTAGTGCAATAGAGCAGTGTGCAATAAATACAAATGCACTTCAACACTTTTGCATTTAAATTCTTACAGTACTTACAGCTGAATATTGCTCTTTCCAAACTAACCAAACTCCATAGGCAAAATCCATAATTTTCACCCACAAAACATGGGAGTTGCTGGTCTACCACTGCCTTGATCTGCTCGATTGTTTGTGTTATTGTGTGACTTTGATGTTTAAAAAGGACAGTTTGGATAATTACGTCTAATTTTTTATTATTATTATTATTTGGCCTTTTTTTGCAGTGAAGACAGGAAAGGGGATTGGGGATTGGGGGGGGGGGGGGGGGGGGGGGGGGGGGGGCTGAGCAGCAGAGGACAACACCCCCCATGATTGCACACCACTTCGCAATGTCACCAAACTATGCCTTTTGTTATTGCTTTGATGTGAAAGACCCGTAATGGTAGAACATTGAAAATGATATTGATTTTTTTAGGTGGTCCTCATTTTAAGTGGCTTAAGTACTGTTGTTGCTGACCCTGTCCACAGCAGTACATTCCTTAGCTTTTGTGCTGATGTCCCTCTCTGCATCTCCAAACTGCTGATGTGTCGACTGCCTATCACTAAGTACCTCATACAATCCTACACTAAATAATCTGAACTAGCCATCTAATATAAAATATAATGTTACAGTCACGTTTTTAATCTTGATAATGGATATTCCTGCCAGAGTCATGGCCTTTTTTTTTTTGCAAAAAGTTGTCGGTGCACAAGCAACAGTGAAAGGGAATTACAAGTTCAGATCCCCTGGCAGTATACCTTGGCCCTGTTAGGGAAGAACATGCTCCACTCTACTGCCCATTTACTCCACAGATATGGGCTGCTCAGCTTTTACTGAATGTTTACTCCTCAGGGAATTGGCTCCATCCTGTTAAAGTTCAGGTCACTTCTCCCTGCACAGTTGCTGCTGCTCTTCCACCACTTTAGTCACCTTCCTTTTCCACAGAGCGCATCCAAACCCGGATAACATCAGCATTACCCTTCAGGTTTGGTCCCAGCGTTTAAAGTGTCTATGTGAGCAGGTTTTGTGTTTTCAGGCACTGACGTTGAGTTCACAACAAAAAAAGGTGCAAAAAGCAGCTAAGACACCTCACTTTAACCTTACACTCTGTAGATTTTGCCCAGTTTGTCCTTCAGTATCAAGGTTGTAATGCAATCACTTGAAATCCATCTCTTCACAGTAAGTTAGGTGTGATACTGATGAAGCAGTACAATTCTGACAAACTATTATCATGCAATTTATCTAATCAGAATGAAAATTGCTTTATTTATTCCTCAATTACAACAGGTGCACAATGATTTTTGTGAGGTTAATTGAAAGAGATGCAAGAGAAAATGGCAGACAGAAGACAAAACAAAGGGAAGGCTGAATAAAGCATTGTTCCTCAGGGAAAATTGTGCCCTTTTGTCTCTAAACAGTGTCCTTCTACTGTCCTGCTGTCATAATGCACGTGAGAAAGGCTGTAAATTGATTTTTAAAATGACAATAAGCTCATCTAGACCACCTTTAGTTGATTTTTGGTGTTGGCTATACTGTATACAGAGGTGGCAAATTACACACATTTGTTACTCAGAAGTATAGATACTTCAGAAGTATAGATTTAAATTCTTTACTCAAGTAAAAGTTAAAATGAAAAGGTACAGGCTCTGAAATATACTCAAAGTATAAAAATAAAGAGTAGCCCCCAGAAGTTTGTTTTGTCTTGTTATGTATTTTTTGTTGTTTTCATCTTGTTATGTCTGTCATGCATGATATGCTCTGATGAAGACACCGAGGAATCATCTTTTCTATGTGTTGTTGTCTCATCCTTTAAGAATGAAATTGGTCCTGATGCTGGGAAGGCAACACAAAATGATGCAAAATAAAAATCATGAATAATTCCCCTCAAATGCATTAAAACTAAAGTAACAAGCCTGCACTAAAAATGTAAGGAGTAGAAAGTGCAGATAATTGTGTTAAAATGTAGGGCGTAAAAGTAAAAAGTTGTCAGAAAAATAAATACTCAGGTAAAGTACAGATACCTGAAAAGTTTTCTCAAGTACACCAAAGGTGGACATTTCATGCTATGGTTTCTGGGGAATATAAACATGTCCCAGCTGAAGCAACAGCAACCGTGATGGAGAGATCATGAGTCACTGGCAAGTTAACGAAACAAACTGGGCTACTTCTTCTCATCGCTACAAAGTCTGCTGCAACTATCTTTCTACCACCCTACCTTGTCCTGCTATTGTCTGCTTGTTCTTCTGTTGCCTGTTGTCGCAAACTTGCAGAACGACAGAGACAGAGTGTCCCCATAAGCATAGTAAAAACTGTCAGTCTCCTGGTACATGGTGCGAGGGGAGATGGAGAGATGCTCTGTTGCTGCCAGAAGAAGACTGACTGAGATTACAGCATTCATTCAATAAATTCCAAATGAATAGATTTGGGTATGTTTGTCACTTTTCCCCTGATGATCTGAGTAATAAAACATTTGTTCCAAGTTAGTTAATTCAATATTTTGGCATTAAAAATAGACCAGTGGCTATGGGTAGTGGACCAAACCAATGTGTAACTTAAAAGCGTATTGTTTTGCATCTGCAGTTAGGTGCTTTGTCACAATACTGACTCTCATTAACTAATGTTGACTAGACAACTGTGGTTATATTTGAAGTTTTTTATCCAAATGATTGCTATGGACAATTCAGCAGTCCCTGGATATTGGTAGGGACATGTCTTTATGTCCTTACCCGCTTCTATGCCCTTGAGTACAGTCTGTAAACATGCTGTCCTAACCCTTTGACTGGCGGAGATGACTGCAGTCATACACAGCCTGAAAGGAAGCCATGCAGAAACTACTCAGGGCTGAAATTACTGCAACTTCCTCTGCGTATTTAAAAAAAAATATATTATCTATATATTGATTTGTGACAATTTGTAATTACATAGTCTCCCAGTTTTCATTTTGTTAGGAAATGAGATGCTCCATCTCAAGGGGCTATCCTTCAATAAATTCAAATTATTGGTTAAAAAAAAAACAAAACTTGTGCCCCCTGCCCTTCTGGAATCAAATCTACATACTTGGGAGCAACATTACAATAATAATAGAAATGTAAAGCACAACCATGTGGATAAGCAACAGGAATTATTTGTATGTTAAAAAACAGTGTGTAGGATTTAGTAACATCTAACAGTGAGATTGCAGATTGCAACCAACTCAGTACAGCTCGCCTCACCCTCCCTTTCCAAACATGCAGGAGAAAACTACGCTATCGACAGTAAATGGTTATAGAAATATAACATTATAGCTATAAACAACTCATTCAAAGAAGTGTGAAGTGTGTGAGAAGTTTTCAGATTCATTCACTTACATTATCATGATACATCTAAAATAGCTCATAAATTACATGCTTCTTCTTTTAATAAATATTTGTATAAATCTTCCTCCTGTCGTATGGTACCCATTAATCTCTGCATGGGTATTCTGTGTTGACATGGTGCAAATACTTTTAATAGGTCTGATATATTTAATACATTTCTCTAATGTTGTTCTGTCACATAACTGAGTAGTAGACTAAAAAAATTGGCTTTGTCATAATTAGGGACATGTATACATATTTCTGTCTTCTATAAAAGGGTTCTTGGTTGAGGAAAAAATGAGAACCTCTGCTAAAACATACTTGAAAATTATGTTTTATTTCTGCCATGTTCTGCCAGTAGATCTCCCAAAATCTTGTCGTGATGAGACACAACTAGAATAGTGATCATTAGCATTGGGTTGGAAAACTTTTATCTACAAGTGTCTAAATTTCCAATAACCTGAGAAAACCAACCTTTGCACCATACACTGCATTTTTCAGTTTTAGGTTTTGAAATGGTTTTTATTAATGCAAGAGTTCAGAAAAAGCCCTCACCACCATGTCAACTGATGATATAGAAAATCACCAGAGGAGGAGTTTCAAGGATTTCACACTACAGCTGCATTACAGATTTAACAGGTTCAGTCAGTCTGCAGGTTTCGGGTGAAGTGTGATGTGTGTCTCCTGGTTGTGTTCATATCTGTGTAAAAACCCAGCCCATAATGTCTTCATGATTAACAGCATCAAATGAAACAGAACAATGCTGCTTTCTGACAACAAAGGAAGCAAGAGCAGCAGCAGCAGCAGCTATAGGGCCCAGGCTCTGTTCCCCACACTGATCATGTGCACAAACACAAATTCATGGTGAATCCGCATCCTTCCCTCTTGGCCCCAGCAGGGAGCACATGTCACATACAGGCTTTTCACACAGTCTGCTGGACAGGACAGTCAGGCGCACAGCAAATCTGCTTAGTTACTTTATCATGCCGTGAAGTGTTACCCATGGGACAACAACACTTGTCAAAGTGTATATCATAAGAAAACTCAGCCCCGCAAAGCCACGCTCCTCTGATTTGGCGACCTTTCTAGAATGTGCCTCATTTAAGTAAAAGGGTCTTTTTACAGTGACTGCAAAGTTTGGCTCCTTTTTTATATGAACAGAAAAGCAGACAGAGGATATTAGCATCACTGACCAGATGTACTGTACTGTGTGCCTTTCCCTTAAACTGCAAATAGGACATCATAATCTGTTTACAGAGTGTTAAATCTTATGCTCTTGTGACAAGAGGGCTCAGGGTTTCTAAATCCAGGTCTGTTATTCACACATTTTAATCAGAATAAATGGACGCAGAAGCCCTGAGTGCATTTGGCCAACTACACCAAAGGATAATGCTATTTGACGTTTGACTATAGCTACATTTTTCCTTCTCTCCTACGTGGTATGAATCAATTAGCCAATGTGGTTTGATCATGTAGCAAACCTAGAGGCAGCGCTCTGAGCAAATCAGGGTTATGAATACCTTTGAAGACCAGTTCAAAGGTGTAAATCGGGACTGACCTGTTTTGTCTACCTGCCACACAGGTCAATTCCCTGGTCAGGAAGGAGAGATAAAATGACAAATTTCTGCTAATTTCTAGAGCCAGTTTGGTGCCCACACTTGAATGAAGGCTGCAGCAAACACTAAAATCCATTTCCACTGGAGCTGAAATGACCTCCCAAGGACACAATGGCTCCCTATTACCTGCACTCTGGTGTTATAACAGTGGCTGCACACAATGAAAACACAGAGAGGGCCGTCCGGCTGCAATCAAGACTTGAAAGGTAGCCTATTCTGCTGTCCAGCTAGCCATTTAAGTGTGATACAGTCAAAGAGCCTTGTCTCTTTCACGGCATGAATCCACTGATGGCAGCGATTACAGGTGTTACCTGCAGGAGAGATAGTGAATTGCTCAAACTGCAAGGTTAAGACACAGAAAAATGAGACTTGATTATCATTAGACATCATTCAAATTTTGGCATATTGACACAGACTATTTATTTTATGTCATGATGTTATTTGGTGATTTGGTAACACAGAGCTCTCAAGTTTTGAATGCAGGTAAGAGTGTTCCTCCCCTCACAGGGTCTTTCATAAATATTGTCAAAATTATTATTACATACTTAGTAATGTACAAAGGATGACAAGGCACTGACAATTCAACCAAATACAAAGTCTTTATTCAATTTCCGTGTACGAATTTGTTGTAATATTAAAACAAGATATGACTTACTCTGTTCCATGCTCTTTTCCCGCGTAGAGCTCATCTGATCAGTTTACGCGGTTTCTGCTGTAGAGAGAGAGCCCTGGTAACACTATTTGAAGAGGTGTGCATAAGACTGTCATTACACTATCACAACCATCTCGTGACAACTGTCATGAACATGAAGGAGTCTTTATGAATGTCTATGACAATGCAATGTTTGCAATGTTTGAGATGTCTTTGTTATGACAACTTTACATTAAGCAAGACAAAAATGTATTTCATAAGGCAACTTAACACAATTAAGCTTTATGTTTTAACATTACATTACACTGTATATGTGGTGTCTGACACCGGCCATCATGAGACCTTTATAAGTGTGTCTTTAGTTTTCTTTGACTTCAACTAAAGCCCTGTTCGCACGGGATTAGTTTACCTGGGAACCTCTGGTAATTTGTAATAATAGCGGAGGATGCCTGTGATCTTAATCCCGTGCGAATGTGCCATGTCTGTAATTTGTAAAGTAAAAATTCCACCGCAAATTACCTACCATATTTCGCCAAACACAGACGTCCCGTGATAATACTAGTCCCATGCGAATCTGCATCTCAGTGATTGGGCGGTGTTTGTTCTTTTTATTGCGTGCCGTTTTCGATCTTTTTCCGGGTTGAGTAATAGAGGCTGCGGTTGAAATTATGAATGGCAGTTTTGAAAGTATTTTAGGTGCAAATAGTGTCTCTCAGCGAATTATATGGAGACCCATCCGCAGAAAGAGATCCACCAAAAGGGCGAAATTTCGCAGGACATTGACATGGGATGACATGTGTAACAGCATGCGGTAAGGAACATTGTAGATAATATTATCAAGCTATTAATTAGCTATAAGCTAATTAGCTATATACCTTCCTGAAAATGTGAGCAATATTGACAGCTATCTGGTTTCTAGTACTTTAAAAGTTGTGGTCCATGACAGTGTGCCTATCAAGGCTAGGTTTAAATGTAATACTTACATCATATCCGGGCCTTAATGTCAGTAAATTCGGGTAATATGCAGACTTCGCTTATCCTGTGCGAATGCACCACAAGAAACACAGAGGTGGGGGGGGTAATTTACAAATTACCAGACGTCCCCAGGTAATACTAATCCCGTGCGAATAGGGCTTAAGGTGATACATATTGGACTCGTAATAAAGATGCCATTAAGTGGTATAAAGCTAGTTTGACATCACAGTACTGTACTGAAGTAAGTTAGCTACTTGTTGTTGCTAAAGTAGGCTGTCTGCTGTAATGGGTAACTGGTGTTAGCCAGTTAGCTCTTTTAGCTTTGGAGCTACCCACCTGGGTTTGGCTCCTGGCACCCCGGGGCTAAGTCAGCTTAGGCAGCTAGCTCCATGGCTAAACGAGCTGACTAGCTCTTGCCAGCTAACAGCAGACATTGGTTAGCCTACTTTAGTAACATGTAAACTAGCTAACCACTGTCTGTCTGTCAGATAACTGCAAGCTAAATCACCTTGGTATTGTACTGCCATCAAACTGGACTGTTAGCATTTAATGACAGCTTTATGACCAGACTAAATGGTACCACTTTAGTTGAAGTCCAGTAAATTATTCATGATAGTGTAATAAAACATTTTAGTTACATCTTTATGACAAGTCCAAAATGTACCACTTCACTTGAGGTCAAGGAAAATATTTATGACTATAATGGTCTGATGAAGGCCAGTGCCAGAACCAACCGCATATGAGAGTATAATGTGATGTTAAAACATAAAGCTAAACAGTTTCTTTAAGTGTGATAATGTCAAGTTGTCATAAAAAAAAGACATCTCATATAATGTCAACTTTTAATTAAAAATTACATTGACCAAATGACACTTCATTCATGAAGGCTCATGTCATGTTCATATGATGTGTCATGTCATGGTTATGACACTGTGAAGACAGTCTTATGTATACCCTTTCAAATAAAGTTTTACAGGAGATTTTATCAACACTTTTATATAATTTTTCTTCCACCACACAAATTATCGTGTATCCAAAAAGTTTTGGAGGAATGTATTGCTTAAGTTATTCACAAGAAGTCAGATTTCAAATTATTTTGAACGAAGATCAGCTTCTCCCTTACCTGAAGTAAAAAAAAAAGTCTCACATGGATGTCTTTATCCATACTTTTTCTATTTGCAGGTAAATTGTGCAGCTTCTTACACTGGCTTTATCTGAATGCCTGCAGGTTCCCTACATTTAAATTTGCTGTTTGTATCTCTGTGTTGTGTTGGTCTATGTCAGGGTTATGTTAATTGACTTTCAGCAGGTGGTTTTGTGGCAAATTCAAATCGGAAATAAACAGACTTTCAGCTTTTTCGTTTCTTCGACCACGTTTCTTTTTCAGGTTTCTCAGGTTTTTCTTCCACCTCAGAAGTAAAATCTGCTTGGAGATAGTTTCAACCAACTTGAAGGCACAGTGCATCATTAAAGCTGAAGACTTTGCAATTTAATTTCAAATTTTGCTGCAGTCCTGCAGACTAATCATCAAACAAAACCATGTCAAGTATAATTATAGTGTGTTAAACATGGGTTAAAATGATCTTAACCCCACCAATGAGTACGGTTATTTCAGGTCATTCAATTAAACAGAGATGCTGGTTTGCCAGAGTGAGCCAGAGGAGGATGATTAATGTGAAGGCAAATAACATGTGAATGTGACTCATAAAGAATAGCTGAGACCAATTACTCATTCAACATTCATACAAATAAGACAATATGAGAGGTGAGCTAACCAGAGAGATTCAGATGAACATAGAAAAAATTAAAAACAGAGTTCGCACATGAGTTACTGCTCCCATTAACATTTATTATTATACCACCATGTGACATTTCAAGCATAAGCCATTCTACAAACATCACTTTCACACCGGTACACGCCCCCTCAGTCGGACTGAGTGATAAAACATCCTGCAACATGGCTGCCTGTAGTAGGAGAAACTGCAAAACTACAAATAAAACAAACTATTATCTGCGTAAATTAAAGGCAATGATCCTTACAACTTAACACAGGAACAGTGGCTCATGGACATCGACATGTGGCCAGAAATCAAGTGTCCTGACATTTATATGTGTTTGATTTCAACGCTGGGGAAATACACAAAGCAAAGAAGGCATACAAAAGCCTGGACGCTTGGTCATAATGTTACTTCAGCACAGGATTTATTGCCAAAATTAAAGTGATGAGGACAAAGTGACAAAGAGTATTCTGGTTGTATGTTGACAGGTCTGTACACATTTTCATTATATGACATTATCGGAGAGACATGTTTACACACAGCAGTGTTGAGGATGTGTGATGTGATGCCCAATTGTTGCACAGAACACAAGATGAAATATTGAATATTGAATTTATAAGTAACGTTAGTCAATACTAGTTATGTGATCAAGTAGTTCTGAAAAGTTCTTGGTCCTGTAGAAGGTTTTTGATTGATAGATAAGTGTATTTTATAACTATTTGTTTGAACTTCAAAAAGTTAGTTTTTGGGCTGCTTTATTTAAATGTACTGAATTTGAAAAGACAAGTTGAGATAATGATTCACAACAAATAAACCTGTCTAATCAAATAAACATGATATTAACTCAGTTGTACTTGAGAAACATATTCACAATGTTTTTATTATTGGGGGAAACAAACAGCCATGACGTATCTTAAAGTGTATTAGACACACAGCAAATTTCCATCATGTTGTTTTCTTCAAATTATAAAAAAGAAGAATGTCGGTAGATTTCAGCTTCAAACACTGCTAATATGCTCAACATGTTTCTTTAGTAACTTAATTTAATTAACTCTGTACAGTACATTCATTCAACACATTATTTCAAGTCAAAACAATTCATGTTTACGTTAATTGATTTGGATAAAAAATGTGTATATTTAGGTTAAGTTAATGACAAAAGTGCATGAAAAGTGCTCTATAAATAAAGTCTGATTGATTGATTGATTGAAAAGAGTTGATTTAGTTGATTCCACTGAATTCCTGTATTACTTTTACAATTAAGCCTTTTCTCCCTCAATATAGCATATATAGGTGGTTCAAAATACATACAGTGCATACAAATTAACTTACAGGATCTATTACATTCATTGTACATGTCTGAAGAAGAGCTGAAATGTCACATAGTGGCATAGAAATAAATATTCATGGGAGCATTATCTAGTGTGTGGACTATATTTTTCCTTTTTTGAAATGTTTTTCTGTCCTGCACCTAGGATTTATCACATTTATTTGTGCTTGCTTTTGTAAACTTTCAGATGAAAACTGAAACATAGAGTCCTTGCATACTGTTACATACTTGCACGTCATCATAAACAAATGACATATTGCAAAATGCAAAGCCTCCCTTCCCTATTCTAAAACTGCAGCACCTACAGTAAAAGCTCTACCGTATATTCATGAAAGGAAGCGTCCACTGCTCGACTGCCCTGCCACATCCAATGCATTATCTTAGTGTGAAGATGAAAAGGCAGGGCATGGGGTTGGGAATATTATAGAGACAGATTGTGTGTTGAGATCATTTGGACCGGCTGCAGCGGGACCTGGCCTGTACACAGCTGCTGTGCAGCTGATCAGTGATACTGACAGAGGAGAGAGGGCGTGAAAGTGAGCCGCAAAAGGTCAAGAAATAAAGTATAGCTCTCACTCTTATTGTACCACCAATCAGCTTAGCTCAGCTGCCCTTTCCCGCCTGTCAGTCGTAGATCCAGTCTTGTTTTGATACCACAACCTTTCATGTCATGAATTACATACATGCTTTTGGTAATGGTGGATGCAGCAGCAATTAGCCTCAAATTACAATTGCTGTTTGGGTTGAGTTAATGGAGCGCAACAGAAATGAGAATTACCTGTGATTAAACACCATCCTGTCTCTGAATGGCCATAGTGTAAAGTTAAAGGTGGTATTTGTGATATCAAACGTGCAGTATGATGGATTACATCGAGTAAAAATGACAATTATACAGCAGAGATGACATTTGGTGGGTTGTTGTGAGCCGTTTCTCCAAAGGTATTATCTCGAATTGAATTTACATGCAGGGTTCCCAGTAATTACCTCACTGAACGAGAGAACGGGAGCGAGACAGACACAGAAAGAGGGAGAGAGTGATAGACTGTTTTAATTGGATATTTGGCCCCTCTGGATGTGGACTGAACCATGGAGCAGCATCATTATAATCTCTCATCAGGTTCTAATTTGAACCCTGAATGCCCACTCCCCACTGTGCTCCATGTACTTGAAAGTGCAAGCAGTCTGCTTAAATCCTTTTTTTATTTATTTTTAAAGATAATAGTAAAGCTGATTTTTTGAGGATAGTTCACATTTAAATGATAAGACTCAGCTTATTCATTCCTAAAGCAGTTTGCACACATTTTTTCACATCAAATCTTGTTCCAGCGGGTTAAAAGTGCTTCTCTGTGCCATCATTTCGCCTTCTGAATCAGATCATTTTGTCACATTAGCTTTCCCACAGACAGTTTTAGCAGATTTGTAATCTGATGCTGAATTCTGGCACCCGCAAACAGCACTCCCACACCCACGCTGTCCTTCCTCATCGTGTGCATAAACAATTGAATTTCACCCAGTAGTCGTCCTACTTATCGCCAAAACCACCGAGCTGTGAGGATGTTTTTGGCTGCTGGTTGCCAACGATGTGGACTCGCTCGGGGCCCCTCAGGCTGTAAGAACACAGCTCAGATGAACCCTGTCAACTCCATTACCTGCTGATGTGAAACGACCTAATGACCTTTGAATGAGCAGGCAGGTTTAAATCCAGCATATCACTGTAAACCCTGTCAGGAATGGCAATAGCAGCCTTCAAACTGGGGAAAGAAAATCATCATCACAGCAGCACAGCAGCAGCAGCGGTTGCCATGCAGAAAATAACAGATGAGAGTCTATTAAGAGTCTAAACATTCTGGTCATATCTGACGTTCAATGTTTCAGTCATTATTTTCCATATGCATCTCTGAGCGTCGGGCTTATTCTGCGAGTTCATTGCAAAATGAGTTTTTGTCAACTTGGAGATGAGGCAGAATGCAGACAGCTCTCTGTCAATCAATATGCTATAGGTCAGCCGAGAGTCTTGTATCAGTACAATCAATACTTGCACATCAAAGGACTATGCCATTGTACACATTTAACAAGTGCAAAAAGGCCAACCCCTGGAGGATAAACCCAATAAGTAGGTCAGAAAAACACTTCAATTGGGTCAAATGATAATGTGCTTCTGAATAAGATTCCTACTAGGAATGCGGCGCGCGTGTGTGTGTGTGTGAATTTGTGGTCGTGTGCGTGTTCATTTATATTTAACAATGTACTCGTTTTGATCAATGTTTGAATATCTCTTTTTACATTACTATTGATTGAACGAAAGTTGCAGCTGCACCTCTGAAGGGGAACCACCTCATGCTGTATTAAATCTGTTATTTTTCACCGTTCAGCATTTCTTCGCAGGAATCCATGTGTAAATTAATCTACTCAGCTGAATAAGTGCCGTATTATAAGCCTGTATGTGTCTCTGCTAGCCAAGCAAGCCAACATAACTGATGCAACAGCAGTAATTTCTTTCCCATAAAGCAGCAAGTTGTTCTGCTAGATGTTAAGACATTGTGAGGAGCCAGCGGTTTCAAGAATGATTATGATATGTGTTTTGTCTGCTTGGACAGTCCAAACAGCTGATCATCGGTGACTGATAGGAAGTAATCACAGTGAAATCTTATCAGAGTGCTGTGCATTGCAGATAATGTAGGCCTGCTCTGTTATCTGCACACAGCACAGGAGAGCAGTGCATTTGTTCCCCTGCGCCGTCTGTCTGTGCACCCTGGGCACTGAGATAATTTCACTTCCCCTTTCAGGATTTGTAAGCGTCGAAGTTTTAGACCTGTGTAGGTGTACATGTTAACATTCGAACTCAGATTGTAACTGTGGGCTTTCATGCCTGAGAGGCACGGTGAGATAAGGATGCTCTTGAACATGTTGAGATACAGTATCTCTCAATGAGGGCAGCTGCATCGATCTGTTCATTTCAAATAGCGAATAAGATTAAAACAAGCTCGGTGGGGCCGCTGCTTCAAAGCCCGATGTGAAGTAGCAGAGAGGAACTGTGTAATAACATGGTTGCAACAAATTATTTATCAGAGGTGGAATATAATCTACATCATTAATTAACTACAGCCACTTCATTGTGCAACACTTGAAAAGGATTGTTTGAATGTTTTTTGAAGTCTGTGCCTGTTCTCACATGTACTGTTTCTCCCGCTGCTACAAAGGTTAATTACATTTTTGTTCAAATAAAGTTTTTAAGTACCAGAGGATCTGTCATTTACATTTCTTGTAGTGTTATTGGTATTTTAGGGGCAAAAACACAAGCTGTGCAGAAAGGTAGTTTAAGGATAAACACCACAGTAATATATTTTTTACAGGGTGAATTTTTATTAAAACAGGACTAAAGGTATGTTCAAACAGAAGCAAAGCAAATTTTTAACCTTGTGTTATTCGCACAAATTTGAGTGCTGGACTGTTTGTCCAGTCTGTGTGTATTCGCCCTGAAGAGCCAATGTTAGCTGTAAGCTAGCTAGAAATGGACGCGTTGACCGTTGTGTGTGAGAATGTGTCTATGTGAGTGTGTTTGTGTTCAGCTCAACCTCTGAATGATCTCAGAGCTCGCCAGAAACTCCAGTTCTTTCTGTCTTTTGCCTCAGGGCTCTCCTTTTCCTCTCGTCTATGAAGTAGAGTCATAAAGCTTGATAAGAACAAATTTTTAGCTCTAATGGAAACATTTTCAACTCATCGCCCCCGGTGAATTACATCTAATTGAGCCGACTCACATTTTTCCATTGAACTTATAAAGCTATAGCCTGATAGGTAAAATTTCTCCATTAAAATGTGTAAAAATATGTTATATATTTTGTTTATTTTTTCCCTGTCACAGAGAAATCTGTTATTTATTCAAGGGAACGGTGCGTCTTGCTAGCTGTTACTAGCTAGATGCTAGTTGCGATAACTTCAGGCAAAACAAGAGATACATCAGATACATCGAGAACGAGGAAGGAACATGACTCAGCATAACGTGAATAAAACTATACAGTCCAACCTCGTCCATGAACATGATTTCTGCCTGAGTCATGTCAGATAGAGCTTCATCTGCGCTGGCCTTGTTTAAAAATGAAGATAACAACTCGATGATCCCACACTATTTCAGATGTTGTCAAACTACATCTTTTGTTATTATTTTTATTTTGTTATTGTTTTCATGTGAGAGAGACCCCTAGCAGCAAAATTTAAATATTGCACATTTTGCATTCTGTTTGATCACACAATGTGAGTATAGTCAAATTCGCACATCTGTGAGGTTGTAGCCTACTTAATGTCAACATGCTACTTTTGTATGTATAATGTTTACCGTGTTCACTATCTGAGTTTAGTGTGTTGACGTTTTTTAATTAGCACTCAATACAGCTGAGGCTAATGGGACTGTGTTCAGTTTTTTGCTGAAAATTACATGAACTGAAAGCTTTGACCTGCTGGCGGTTCCATTCATTTTGTGTTTTCTCCCATCCTGCAGGAAATGGGCCTTTGTGTAATTTTTCTGTGGTATCAATGAAGAGATGCATATCTGTCGGTAATATCTAGGGATGCACTGATACCACTTTTTTTCAGACCAGTACAAGAACAAGTACTTACATTTGTGTACTTGCCCATACCGAGTACTGATATGAGTACTTAATAATGCCATTAAAGCTCTTACAATAACTTTAAAAACATGTTTTATTTTCATTAGATGCTCATTTTCTAAATGTAACAAATCATTGTTGCTGTTTCCTGCTACATCCATAGTTACTGTACACATGACATTTTTGGGCTATTTGTAGTAAGTTACAATACTGATTTTGTGTTCCTTATTAAGCTGTGGAGTTTACTGTGTACATGATATATTTCAGTATAATAATTTCACAACATTATTATGGACTTGCAGAATTAAGTTTACTGCTACAAATCGTGTTCTGTATGATTATTATTTCATTATTATTTACAACACTTTAACCAGTATTTACATGCGTAGTATTTAAGTTTCTTCTTCATGTCCCTCTTGTCTAAGAGCTAATTAGTTCCTATCTGTCATTGTTTATGGGGGACAGTTATGAGTGTGGTGCCATGTGCAACAGTTTTGTTTATCCTGCTGTGTACCCCAAAGAAGTTGGGTGTACTGTGCTGTCAGGCAGTTTTGGTGAAGATTAACTACACAAAGAGAAGTTGTAGCAGCTTATTACGAAGAAAACGGGGTTACAGGCTGGTGGCAACAGTGTTTTTGTTTGTTTTCTTCTCTTGGATTAATTACTCGCAGCATTCAACTAGTTTACGCCCGCCGGGACTTACTGGACAGCGGCTGGCTGCGGTCTACAGTTGCACTCTGTGCATTCATATCAGTTTTACATGGACTAACATGGAATTTTACAGACAGTTTCCAAAGTCGCTGCGGTCATTAGTGGATGATGTTGACGACAGACGAGGACGGGATGATGATGACGTGAACAAAAAACAGAGGGTAAGCATCAAGCGAAGGCCTTGAACTCTGCGTCGTGGCGGTTCTTTAGACGTTTGCTTGTGTCAAGTGGCTATTTTTCGTAATGTGGTATCGGGTGTGGGAGTAGTTTTATGAGTACAAGTATGGGTACGTGAGGACAGTATCGGACCGATACCTGATGCTGATATCGGTATCGGTGCTTCCATAATAATAATGTTGCAAAATTGCTTTCTAGTGCATATTTACATTCATAAAATACAGCTATTCATTGAAATGGGCCCCTAAATAAATGTGTTGATGTCAAGTAAAACACCAACTTCTGGTTAGCTAGCTACATCCTGAGACCCACAGTTTATTGTTTATTTATTTTTATCGGGTCCTGCATGCAGTCCTTTGCACTGAAGTCAGGACATTTCATCCTCTGCCAAACATGAATGTTTGTAGTAAATTTAGTGGCAATCCATTCATTAGTTGTTGGTGTGACTGACATTGCAAGAGTCACACTGCTAGCATGGCTAAAATCTATAATAACTATAGTATCACTGGAGAATCTTCCTTTTCAATGTGCGTCAAATGATGTACTCTATATATGGTTACATTAGGCCTGGGTGATATACAGTCGATATTGATAATTATGGATCATGTAGATTGTGACTGATGACATGTTTTGTTCTCCAAGGGGTGGATGCAGCTGAGGTGATAAAATGAGTAAATATCACAATATTTTTGACCAAATACTTCAATATTGTGACTCTAATATAGGCATGACAATTGGTGCTTTGACAAAATATTACACCAATGAGATTGGTCTAATAAATGATCAATAATCATCAGTAATGTGGATATAATGACTAAGTCGGTAAAGACAAATAATAGAACAGCTACGTAGAACAATAAAATTTCTTAAACAATGACAACAAATTGGCTGATATCTGTTGGGGTGTTTGTGTTTGTGAACACTCATACCTTCCATTTCCTTGCAAAACTAAACCTCAGGCTAGAATTACTTTAACTTCCTTCGTCTCCCACATTATACAACATATTTAACACAATTACCAGTTTCTGTTCCTGTCATTTTGCCTCGAAGCAGATGAATAAATGTCACGCATGATGAGACCAAGTCTTGTGGAGGTTGAAGCTAAGTGGAGAACTATTATTTCTATCAGCTGATGGGCATTGAAAGCATCAAACAAAAAAAAAAAAAAAAGAAAAGAAAAGAAAAAAAACCCCAAAAGCAAAATATATCTCTATCTATCGAATAAGATTTCCTAGCCAGTCATGTTTGATTCTCTCGGTGCTCTCTCCTTCCATTTAAAAGTCTCTCCGTGTATGTTTGAGTGAGATGAAAGAAGAGTTCAGGGAACATCCATGCAGATTGGATTACACCAGAAGAGACAGAAATCTATAGAGTGATGAAGAAACGACGTATTGTTTATATTTCTTTTTTTTGCTTTCATCAGTGATTGTGAAGTTAACTGTCCTTGGATCTCTTCGCTCAAAGAAGCCAAGTGGTTATGCACGCACAAGGTTGCTTTTAGCACACACTCCATCAAGTACGATCAATCACAGTCCTCAAACATTCTGAGCAGGCAGGAAGGATGGAGTTTCAAAATGATGGGGTTGTGCCTGATCCACAGCAGATAAAAAATCCAATAGATTGGGATTTTAGGGATTTCGCCGGCTCTGTGTCCGGGCTTGTGTCATAGATTCTTTATTAGGCTACTGGCCATTGTGACTTTAGTATATGGCTTTGGTGCATCATGCTCAAATGTCAGTCATGCAGTGCATCTCCTGGATGTGCTTTTTAAGCTCCTATGGCAGATGGCAGCTACACATTCCATTGCCACGGTGTTGCATCCCTATCAACACCATGGTGATGGCATGTGGCCCTTACGACAGGAGAAATTTTATAATTAGGGCATCCAGACAAAAATTTTGATTCAGTAGCACCTGACATATGGTTGTCAGTGTTACCTGTTAGAGCTCTGCAGAGGCTTCATAATGGACTCCCATCGCTCCTGAAGCTGCCCTGCAGGCTGTCTCCTTGCTTTATTAGCCTTTCTCCCAGCTAGTTTTGCTCATGTTAAAGCTTATAAAATCACAGATATTATGGGATAAAATACATACAGCACACGTCGTTGTGGCGTCGTACTTGAATATCCTTCACATTAATATGTGTGAAAGTACAGGTTCAGTCATTTAAATGTCACTAAATTTGAAAAATAAGGTCTTGGAGGAGTGGATGTGGAATGTGTGAAGGGATGCTCTGTCAACCTGAGATGATCATTATCCTGCATTGTTTGATTGGTCCCTTAAAAATGTTATGTGAGTGGAAAAAATATGGTTACTGCCCAGTTTTAGAAGCACCTTAATAATCTGGTGTATGAGGCCCTGAGGATAACCCCTCTTCTTTAATGGTGTTGTTAGCAGTCTGTTGAAATCCTTGGCCAATACTCGAGGTTGCAAAAGGCTAAGGTATGTGTAATTTAATGTAGTACATTTTCTATTCCTATGGCGGTGCAGCACCTTTGGTTACACAAGGTCTCTGGACATCTAGATTGGCAGTCGCAGCCTGCAGCATCACTCAGGGGAGCCATTGATTCCTTAAACCAACCCAAAGATAACTGAAAATTAACATATCTAGTTAATTACCTTAATCAGCCAGCACTCATTTATCAACCTAATGTCTAAATTACTTTTTGTCAAGGTAAATTAATTTTAATTGCACTTTGACCTTTAATGCTGCACAGTTTTTCCCCTCAAGTCCCTTTTGCCTCACATGAAATTAGCACAACATCTCAGTTTGTTGCAGATTTATTGTACTATCAGGCAGAAACTCTTATATTTAGCATCTGTTTCCTGTATTATACGCTCTCCCCAACGTGGGATCTCCTCATACATTCAAACTTTGGGTTTATATGAGAAGATAATTACTTTTTAACAATGTGCTTTCAGTGTGTGCCTCCCCACATGCCCAGCGGCAGTCTTGCCCGGCTGTTTCTGGCTGCTTCTCCTCTGAGCTCTCACGCGCCAAACCCTGAAGATGGTCTGGAAGAAGTCTAATTAGTCCATGAGTGGCACTGGTGGTCCAAGAGGGTTTTGGTGCTTATGAGAAATGTTTACCCAATTTTCTATTAATTTAGCTGTGCATTGTCAATATTTATAATAGAAAACATAAGAGATATGGCAGAATGAAATTAGATTATTGTGTGTTTTTTTTAAACTCTCATACCAGATAAATTGATTCCATCAGTCTTTTGAATCTACAGGATGAACTCATTGTTTCAGCTCAAGAAATGGGTGAAAATCAGTGTAACATGAAACACTAGAAGCTGACAGCTCAATGGTAGATGGCCTTTTTATGAACAGACACATGCCAGTCACTCCAGCATGATGCTCACAGCTATGAAATGCATATGTGTGACCCTCAGTACGTCTAATCAGAGAGACGGTCGAGGCCAGCCGTGAAATAAAGCTGCTATCTGACAATGAGAGTGGCTTCTCACAGGCACTTACACTTGCATGACACTTCTCCCCTTTTAAGATTCAAGAGATGCTGAGGGAGATTGTGCAAAAGAAAATTAGTTTTACTTAGGACATATGTGGAATAGAATCTGATGAATGAATGCTTCCTTTGAGCTGATAGCTGCTGTTTAATATCTAACTCACCCACTTGATTTGTTCAGAAAAATCAACTGAAGCTGCTTTTTGCATAAGAACAAAACTTTGAGATAATCCAACAATGAAAACGGTCTTATCTGCATTTGTTATCCTCACAAAATTGTGTGTGGGGTTATCACCAAAATACTTAAGAACTCAACAGATGAAAGAATTGATTGTTGGTAAAAATAGACAGAATAATTTTGTAGATAAGAAAAGATGAACAGGAGCAGTTTGGTTTAAATAGTACAGGCTTCCATGTTTTTAATTATTTAATATATATGATATTTCTGTATTATTTAACTTTAAGAAATAATTAAAACTATATTTGATATGTATAGACTGTACATACATTTTCATTGTAAGTAGCTAATGGAGCTAATTTACATGTGGAGTCCCTGTGCAGCTAGAAAACAACGCAGTACAAACATCACAATGCAAATTCTTCTTCATGCGACTAGCTCACTGTGGCTCTAGCAATATATCTGGCAATATATTTGGCTAGCCAAAGATATATGGAAGACTCAGACATGTGTATTAAGAGCCCAGGCAATGTGCGCGCAGGTGGTAATGTAGGTAGACAGGCAGGTATTACAGGCTTGTGAAAGCCACAGATACTAGATTTCTTTTCTCTTTTTTTTACATTTTTTTTTACTGATTGCTATCAGGATGTAATTAGAATCACAATAACTATTTCAAAAATACTTCTAAAATATGTTACTTGCTCTAACTTCAAAGGAACAATGTATAAAATATGGCCACCTGTTGAAGGCACACCCTAAATCCAAACAAACAGGGACCAGCTGCTAACTGCTGCTCACTCAACTCTTTGCTGTAACTATTTTTGGCTGTAACCCTACTATCTGCTGTTAGCTCAGTTAGCCCTGTAGTGACGGGCCCTACTAGCACTCAAGTCTGGCCAGACCTGCAGCTTCTGTTTACACCGCGGTAGATGAACCAGGCCCAGCAGCTTCTTGGTAAACACACCTGGACTTGGGACCTAATACAGCCTCCAAGATGGGCAGAGACCAGTTTGAAGACAGGGAATACTGAAAGAGATGTGTGTGTTTTACAAACCAGCCTGTCTTAGTACAGTAAAAAAGACAGACAGAATTCTTAAGGTGTTCAGTTTATTACTGACAACAGGTGTAAGAATATTTCCTGACATTTTAAAAGTTCAGTTTGTTTATTTATTAGACTGTAAAAGCAAAGAGAGCTTGAGAAATTAACGAACTATTCACTTGCACATGTTCACACACACTGCTACTTGTTCACATTCTGTTGATAATGAAACATTTTAGATCAAAATTTTGGACATATTTTACACATTGCACGTTTAAATAATCCCTTTACAGTGGAACAATGAAGACAGCAAAATGGTAAAAACAAGGTCCTCCAAAGTAGGAAAAATGACTTATCTACACATAATTTTATTGGAGATTGATTTTAAAAGGCATCTCAAGCCTAAACAATCTTATTTTTGACAACTTTGCTCCCATCTCACTCCTGTCCATGTCTTGTTTAAATAATGAATGTGTTGTTCTCTGTTGATGACAGCCTCATCAATGAAACGATACAATCCAGCAGCACTTTTCTTGTTGTGTGAGTAGATGTGCGTGAGCCAAACTGTCACTGCTCGGTGCAGACTTTAAGGTCGGGGAGATGTTTAGAGTGCCGTGCAGTGGCGTTGGCACAAAGAGGGCAGCATCTTTCCTATTGACAAGGATTATTTCTGTCAAGAGCAGCACTCATGGGCCTATCTAAAAACCATGCTAATAAATGTCCGTCACTGTGGCTATCCATCACCACTTCCCTGTAACAAAGTGCTTACTGCACTGTTGTTGAACTGAAGTAAACAAGCTCGTCTGGCTCAGAGATGCATGTAAATGAGAGGCAATATAGATAGTCTGTGCATATAAAAGGATTTATTAGAAAAGGTGTGTGCTCACACACAAATGTCTGTGCATGTTCACATGTGCGCAATCATAGACTTCCATGTAAATCTGCAGAACTCACACAGTTATCATTATAGCTATTTTCTGCGAGCACTTTGATTGCGTTAATTATAGTTAATTGGCTGCCTCACTCAGTCGATCCATCATTACCGGTTATTTGTTTGTAACCAGATTCAAAGAGCTTTCTGAAGTTACTGTAGCTTGCCAGGGATTGTGCTCTCTCAGCAGGTTATTTGAAAAGGCTTTCGAAAGTTTCTGCATTGTTCAGGCAGCAGAGTGGCTCCATGTAATCACAAATGGCTAGGTTATTGTTTTACTGACAGAAACGCTCAGATTTCCAGATTTGTGCATTAAACATGCAGCCTAATAAAATATTAAGGTGCACTGCAGATGGCATACTGTCTGAACCTAAAAAAAACAGATTCAGATTTTTTCTTCTTTTTCCTCGCTGTGTACCTCAAGGTACCTCAATACTGGCATGAGCTATAAAGGTACACAGATTTTCTTTCTTGTTTGCTTATGCGGTTGAGAGACTTTGCAGAGAGCTGGCTGAGATTATTTGTTAATATTTGTGAATATGTGGCCAGTGTCAGCTGTGGAAAAACCTGATTGATGATAGGTATGGTGCAATTGCTCCTACCGAGTACCATTCTTCCACTGAGATATGTTAAGAGATAGACAGCTGGGTACATTAGCAGAATGTACCCTCGAGTGACATCCGAGACAGAGTACCTTGCCCTATTTCACTCAATCAGTCAGCTAACACATCCCCATGGCAGATCAGTGTACCTAACTATAAATCCAAGCAGCTCCAGCTCGCAGATTTGCACACAATTTGAAGCTAACAGCACACAAACGTCTATTCAAAAATCAACAGTTTGTGGTAACAGCTTTGGGTTGCCTGTTCTGTGGAGGTGTGACATTATGCTGCACTGGCAGACACATTTTTCAACAGTGAAACACCAAATATAATACATATGCAGCTTTGCTTTGTACTGGGAATTCAATAACTGATTTCAGAGACAAAGTGACTTATTTTTGTCTGCACTAAATCCAGCATGACTGTTGTTTTCTTACAGCCCACCCTGATGAAGGGTGGGAAGTAAAAATACTTTGTTACTGTACTTAGGTAGAATTTTCAGGTATCTTTAGTTTACTTGAGTATTTATGCTCTTGACAACTTTTTACTTTTACTCCCTCCATTTTAACACATATATCTGTACTTTCTACTCCTTACATTTTCAAAACAGGATTGTTTCTTTAGTTTTAATGCATTTGAGGGGAATTATTAATTATCTTTATTTGAAATCATTGTGCACTGCCTCCCCGACATGAAGACTAAATTCAACCTATATGGATGGAACAATAACAATAACACATTCCATGTGCATCAGTGCACGACAGATGTAACAAGATAAAAAATATGTAAGATGGAAACTGATTAAAATAGGTAACAAGACATGTAATGTAAAAGGCATAACAAAATGTAACAAGACAACAAGACGTAACATGACATAAAAGATGTAAAAGATGTAACAAGAGGAAAAAAAAGCGTATAAGATGAAAAAGATGTAAAAAGATAAAAAACACATAACAAGATGAAAAACAATGTAAGAGATGTAACAAGGCAAAAAATATATGAAGAGAAGTAAAAAAATTTGCAACAAAACATAAAAAAACCTATTAAGACACAAAAGACGTAATTTGACAAAAAAGACCTAACGACGTAAAACAAGACAAAAAATGTAAAAGATGTAACTAGACAAAAAACAATATAAAAGACACAACAAGATGAAAAACAACATAAGAGACGTAACAAGACGTATGAGACAGAGGGCTACGTATTACTTTTGTACTTTGAGCACATTTCAGAGCTTGTACTTTCTCACTTTTCCTTGAGTAAAGAGGTTGAATCAGTACTTCTGATTTTACCAGAGTATTTTTTACATAAGTATCTGTACTTGTACTATTTGAGTAAAGAATGTGTGTACTTTTGACACCTCTGATGAGCATCACTGTGTTATGTTATTTATCTGACTTGTGCTCAGACCAAGTTAGCAGGAGCTCCTCTGCTGCTGTTGGCGAAAGTAGCAGATCTCCACCCAGTACGGCCCCTCATTCTGGATGAATGATCTACGCTCCCAACTGCCTGGCTCCCTCCATCAAACCTGGCCAACACTCATAATAAATGATAGTGGGGGACAATGCCCTATTTTCACGGCAGAGTCATCCGTCATGCCAGGCCAGACAAAGCCCCCAGAGTTTCATCATTTTCAAGTATTGCTCACACCAAAGTAACAGAAAAGAAACCCTCATTTGTTCAATAATGTCTGTGGGATGCCTTGAAAACCTGCTTAGATGTATTTACTAAATCAAACACCTTTTATCTTTCAGGGTCTACTTGGAGTTAGATAAATGATCTGCGTGTGATGCAACGATCAAGTCATATCTCTGTTTTTTCTTTGTGAGGAGTTATATGTCCCTTCTCCTGGTCAACATCCTATTACATGGAGTCTACATTCAATTTCATGTGTTAAGTGCTTAATTAACCCCTTGATTATATTAGGTGGCATGCCAAGGCAGACTCTTGATGCTTAATGTCAATTTGCAGGTTAATCAGGTCACCTTCTATCATCTGCCATGGCAGCAGAGGCCCCGTGCTCTTGTCGTAATTGTACACCAGAGACTGCCTCGACAGATTGCCGCTCAAACCCATCTCATTTCTGGCCATATATATATATAAAGCTGAGGTATCATTACATTTCTTTAATGGGAGGTTAACATTGGATTGGATCAGAAAAAGCATCAGCTCATTAAACTTGGAACCTCTCTTGTGTGAAACAACATGACATGAACAGTCAAAGAATTACATTTAGATGCTTGTGAACGATCTATATGAATAATCTGTTGATGTTTGTTGTGGCTTATTTGTCTGTATAAAATATTTGGATGCTTATCTATCATTTCAGGAATTATAGCTAATATCTGGTCCAGTTTTACAGGAAAAATACTCTCAGGATCCTATCATTTTGTAGCTTGTATGTTTGTGTGTATCTGTGCGTCCTGATGTATATCTTCTGCACTGAAACAAAGATACCTTCTCCAGTGACATAATCTGATTAATGCACCTGCTATGAGTCAAACTTTAAACTCTGTGGAAAGGAAACTCAGCATTTTTCCTCTACACACATAAATGTTAGAAAAAGACTGAGAATGACTGGTAAACTGTTCAAGATATTGTGTTCAGGATTTTTTTTTCTTTCTTTTTTTTTTTGTCAGACCTAAAATATAGCTCAGTGACAAAACGGAGCTATGGTCCCCTACCCCACCTCCACTCACCGTTCCCAATGGTCAGTCAGGAACGTACCTTCAGTGACTCTCAGTCTGATGACAGACAGATGAGTTACTTTCCTCTGGTGCCTCAAACTTGCCCAGTAAAGCTACTAGACTGAGTGTCCATTTAACACACAGTGTAGCAGTAGATGTGCCTCTAGCCCCTTTTCTGAGTTCTATTTAAACTTTTCATGCAGGAAAAACATGTTAAACAAAACATTAATCATAGAAGAGTATTTTACGCACTTTAAAATGTGTCTGGAGGGGAACTTTAAATTGCCATTAGCCTCCTGCAGTAGCCTAACATAACTGGATCAACGTTTCATCCATTGTGGTTTCATAATGCTACTTTACAAGCTGAAAAGGCAGTTTATGTTCAAATATTTTTAAGATTAGGTGAACGAAACAGAGCACAAAATCAGTAAGCGTAACCCGTCCACAAAGTCCAACAAGTAAGAAGTAATTTTACAGATATGCAGACCACCGAATCGGAGCAGTGGGACTGGAATGGATATTCCTTCTCTGCTACTGAAAGTTGCTAAAAACCTCAAGGTACTTTGAAAATAAATTGTTGTTGTAAAATGTTACATAATCCACAAAATCTGATAAGAAAATTAGAAGATTTTTTTTTTAAGGTGAATCATCTTCATTTCTTTTCAGAAGTTTTCATTTATGGCAACAAATCCAATGAATGCCACAAAATGAGTATGTACTCTCAGGAAGTGATGATTTTTAAATCACAGTGAAACCTTCAACCTTAGTTTGTACCTCTTGCTATTGATATATTTATTTATTTATTTTGGCTGCAGTTGTGGTTGGACGAGATGACTGAACAGGCGTGTGGCAGCAGATATTGGATGTATCTAGTAAGCTGTTTTCTTTCTTGAGAAAATAAAGGATTTAATGGCTGACCAGTGTGCAGAGCAACAGAGGCCTGATGCATTTCACGGTCCATTTCACCCGCATGGGTACATCCATTGACAGCACCAAACCATTTTTTATCAATACGATATTTCACAATGAGTGTGACATTTGATCTCGGACAAAAGCACCTGTACACACACACACACACACACACACACACACGCACACACACACACACACACACACAGTCTTTAAAAATCATTTTCACACTGCATAATGCAAAACATGAATAATCACAACAGCTAACATTTGACAAAGCAGTAAGTGCAATGTTTATGTGCAATCTGACAAAAGTCTGGCTCTCTCCACCTCTCAGGTGCCCCTCCACCCTCCCACTCCACACTTCAACCTGTTCTCCAGGTGATAGATACTATTTACATGGCAGAGGAAGCACTGTGAATGCTATGAGTAAGGCACCTGGGTGCTGGCAGGCAAAGACAAAGTGCCTTGAGATAGAAATGTAACAGCACTATCTATCTGGGTTATTAGAGTCCCCCCTCAGGATCCTTTTCAACAGAACACTGGCCATTATGTAGGCCACAGAGAAACAATGCAAGAAAAAAAGTCTGGCTGTGGTAACATAGCGGAGGAATTAACTCTGGAGCCCCGAACCCTGTGCATCCCTCCCTACGCCCCCGCCTTCGGCAGACAGGATAATGAGAGAATGTGCAATGAGTTGGAGTGTATGTCAGAGAGCAAGAAAAGAAGTGACAAATCAATATATCAGCACCTTTTATATACAATCACCATCATGACCAACATATTGCAAGTGCTTATTACTCTGTCTGTCATAGAGATGGAAAGTAACTAAGTACAATTACTTCATTATTTTACTTAAGTAGAGTTTTCAGATATCTGTACTTTACTTGAGTATTAATTTTCCTGCCAATTTTTTTGTTTACTCCATACATTTTAACACAAATATCTGTGCTTTGTACTCCTTACATTTTAAAAACAGGCTTGTTACTTTCATTATTAGACAGTAGGGCCCGACCGATATGGATTTTTTGGGGCCGATGCTGATTATTAGGGAAGAAAATTTCCGATAACCGATTAATCGGCCGATTAAATTTTTACATTAATTTTTTTTAACAAATGGCTGCTTTTGAGCCTTTCAGACATTTCTTTCTTACAAAGATGTAAATTGAAGGCAGAAAATTAATTGCAAATACTTTTATTGTTTTGAGGCAAGCAGCATATAACACAAACCTTACTATCCTTAACATTACCATTAGGTTTAAAAAAAAAAAAAATAATAATAATAATAAAATAAAATAAAAACAGATTAGTAAGATGTAAATATGCATTGGTTTAAAAAAAAAGGGTTGCACCCCTGAACCGGGCTCTACAAACACTGGTGTGCATATCATGCCACGTAGCGACTCGTTGTTAATAGTCCACTGCACATTGTAGCGACCCCGCAGTAATGTTCTTCTTTGATGTTTAAGTTCTGTGATTTCTGACTGACTGTGAATGTGTATGGTACGGGCAGGTAGGCTATGTGGTTGGATGAGAAACTGAGGGGGCAGGGTGAGAGTGAGGAAAACAGGGTCCTGTGTGTGTGTGTGTGTTGTTGTTGTAGTTACGTTGGGTCGGATGCTACAATATCAATAAAAACGTGTGCTTAACATAGATGTCGGCTTTACTGACATGGCTAATGTGTGTAGCTAGGCTAATAGCTGATGGCTTATTCTCACTTTAGCTTGCATACGTAGGTAGTGCTTACACGCAACATAAACAGATAACTCGGCATGACCGAGACCACAGCAAGGCACATCGTGATGGGGAACTTATTGACTTATTTCACAAACTAGTTATATTTACCTTTGATGCAGACCGCTCAGGCTCTGCATGTGCGTTCCAGCCGCTGCCGGCTCCAGGTCACTCTGCTGTGAGGTGGTTAGTGGAGTGTGTCATGAAGTCGGTGCGCCCTCTACCGGTCGGATAAATAATATTGGGGAATCTTTGGGAAAATCAAGTCTTTTTCCCTGCAGTTATAATCGGCCATAATCTGCAAATTTTGGCCGATTACCGATTATTCTCAAATGGGCTATAATCGACCAATTTAATCGGCCGACCGATAAATCGGTCGGGCCCTATTAGACAGTATTAACCCTTATTAGACCTTTTTAACTTATTAGAGGGTAATTACATACACATTTCAGCAGAACTGTACTGGAAGCTAAATGAAATCCCATATCTATTTTCTGAGACATGTCTTTTTTATCTGGTCTGATACAATTGGCAGAATAGCCAAGACCAATGACTATTTCATTGACAAAATATTCCTCTTCTGCTATAATTTTGGGCTTAACTGAGTTCATATATCATTTTTAAACTGGAAGTCACATATATGTGATTTTACTTTAGTTTAAAGTTTTGTTGTTATATATCCCTAATATGCCTCTAATAGGTGTGTTCTTAAAGTGTCCTTAATTACCCTTTATAAAGTCTAATAAAGGTCTAATGTGGGGAATAATACACTGTGGTTTACAGTACAGTTCTACTGTTATGTGTCCATAATTACCCTCTAAGAAAGTCTAACAAGGGTCTAATAAAGGGTCTAATACTGTCTAATAAAGAACATATTATTTCTAGTTATTGTCTGATTTCATACAAAATGCAGTCTGTTATGTCTTATTAGTGTACTGTTAAATAGAGTATTTTCCACACAACTATCTGTACTTCTATTTGCTTAAAGACACATCTGGTCTTTCACTGGTTAGAATAAAGCAAGTAAAAACTATTAGGCTCAGTGTTCTGAAATCCCAGGTAAACTTTAAATCTGTAGGGGTTGTTTTTTCATGAGAAATAATACAAGATCTGCCACTGGCAAACTAAGCAGGTGAAAGTTTTTCATACCAAAGTACACTAAGTGGTGCAGAATTATTGACGCTAAGAAAGAGGTCGGCATGAATTGAAAAGAGACCGCGGGAAAAATGAGAAGAAGCAGCATCAACAAAATTAATGTGTGTTTTTACCAGTGTTTGCATGACGTAGGAAACCAAGACAGCAGCTGAGAGTCTGTAATTGATCATGTTGCAGCCTTCCTGGCTCTTGCTTTGAATGTTCAAAAGGATTAGTCTTCAGGTTGATGGATTAAAGCAAGGTGGGAGGGAAAGGAGGGGCCGCTGAGGAACAGAAAGAAATGAAACGTGTGTGCACTAATCCTCAGTTGGGTTTGGGTGTGTGCGATATAATGGCATGTACCTAATGTAAGACTGATTGTGTGCATGCTCCCATGCTAGCCGGCATTGCCCCCAGCGTTCTTCCCTCTCCCCAGCTCCTCACTGTTTACTTTTGACTATTGAATTAGTGGGTTAAAAATCTCATTAGGTAGCCTCCCTCTGTCCTGCACTTGCAGCTTTGCACACCTCCTTTTAATCAGATGGTTTTGGTGGTTCATATAAAGAGTCTCCACAGTGACTTGAGCAGCCTTAACTCATCTGCAATGCAATTACAGACATGCAGGTTAATGAAATAAAGGTGTAGAACAAGCAAGTGTGTGGCTCACACAAACAACACGCACACACACACTACACAGATACTGGCAAACACATGATGACACACCAAAATATCATCATGCTGTTACATACACATATCCATATTCAACCACCTCCCACATGCACACATACAAAATCCGCCCTCGCCCATACAGCGCGTACAAAAATTGGTGTGTGTGGGTGCAGATGCACTCTCATGTATGCACATGAAATGTGCACGCACCAACAAGTCAGCAAAGCTTTGCTTAGACAGGGAAGTCATTAAGGGAGCATTTAATTAAGGCCGGGAATAAGGTCAGTGTTGGAAGGACAAACATATTCTAATAAAATGTGGGTGTGTGTTGCACAAGGATCCCACAGCGCACTCATACATCAGGCCGGGCCGTGAAGACCACAGCTCAATTTCGTAACCCAGCTATTTCTATGCAGATTAAAAGCTCATTCATCAATTCCCCTGCACTCTCCTTTTGATTACGTGTGGCTTCTCGTCTCCTCTTCTCTCTTCTCTTCTTTTTCTCTCTTCCTTTGGGCTTCATAATACCACATGAACAAATGTGCACCCATATCCTTAATTAAATCAATCTGCAGGGGGCCGGCAGGTGCATCCACTCACCTTTACTGCGACTCGCTCAGGTCAATGCACTCAGCCTGACCTTGATCATGCTAATCTGTCGCCCCGTACCGGCTGCCGGACCGACAGACACCGAGCGACTGGAGTCGGGTGTCAGGTGATGACAAAGAGGGTCACAGAGGACCCCACTGCCATGGTGGTGTGCAAGAAGAGCTGACGGAGAGACTCCTGAAATATGCTCACCTCCAGGACCAGGCTGTGCACTTTTAATGCAAATCCTTTAACAATAAATTGAATTCTTCAAAAACACGATATAGCATGACAATCAGAGTAATCAGTAAATATTCTTCTGAGTGTAACTGCAAATTTGAACACATATGGGTGAGTTACTGTAGGTTTATAGCCAGTACTATACACAGTGAGTGATTCAGAATTGGCAAAAGTACACACATTCTTTAATCAAGTAGAAGTACAGATACTTGTGTACGAAAAGACTCTGAAATCAAAGTATAAAAGTAAAAAGTAGTCCACTGAGAGACATTTCTATTGGCTTTTTCTCTGCAAACTGAATCTCACTTTTTCTCCACAGTTGAGTCTCCCTTTCTTGTCGTTTTTGCCTTGTTGCGTTATTTACATGTTTTTTGTTGTCACATCTTTTACATCATTTTTGTCCTGTTACATCTGTCGTCTCTGGTATGCACTGATGGATGCACCAAGGTATTGCCTTTTCTAAATGTTATTGTTCTATTCATTTAGGTCAAAACAGATTTTGATGTTAGGAAGGTGGTGTGCAATGATGCAAAATAAAAGTAATCAATAATTCCTCTCAAATGCCTCAAAACTAAATTAACAAACCTATTTTGAAAATATAAGGAGAGCAAAGTACAGATATTTGTGTTAAAATGTACGGAGTAAAATTAAAAAGTTGTCAGAAAAATTAATACTCAAGTAAAGTAAAGATACCTGAAAAATCTGAAATGCAGCAATAAAATATTTGTACTTAGTTACTTCCCATCTCTGAAGCGATTTGAGGGAGGATGAGAAGAGACAAAATCCCCCTTGTTAGCAAAATGACCAAAATGCATCTCCTTTATTAACCTGATGCCCTTCTCTTAGTTAGATATGTTAGTCTAGTCTGACTTACTGATCTGACTGAAGTTTGTCCAAGTTAGCATCTTTGGCCCTGACCCTGGCTCTGAAATATCAGCACCTAACTGTACTGTGTACTGATTAATCCATGGTACTGTGCGTGGCCCTGAAGTAGCAGATGGATTAGTAATTGCTGATTTCTCTCTCAGTACCGCCCGTCTGTCAGTTTTGTCTTGGATCTATAATATTCTCTAAACCCTATAGAACCAAAAGAGTTGTTCATGAGTTGGTTTGCTTGTCACTGGGGGAAAAAACAAACCAGGTCCATCTCCCCTATTAAAAATTAACAATTTGCCAACTGACTATACATTGTCTCAAAGTGCAGAAAATCGCTTGAATTCAAGTTATTTATAAGGTAATCTAATATTTAACAGTTTTCACTGTGGACAAAAGAATCAAATGTCTGAAAAAACTTCTCAAACAACTCCTGAAGCACAATCCACTTCCCTGCTGTTCATCCATGTGCTTTCTGTGTTTCAAACACTCAAGGTTTTGACAAAATATTGTTAATTACACCATTTCTGGCCAAGGTTGGTAGCCTTGAGGGGGGTGCAAAGCATAAAATATTTAACTAGACCCAGGTAAAATGATAGTATTGAACTTACAATCATGAGCTTGTGGATGGACAGCTGAAAAGTTACCTGTTAAACAGTGAAATATTGTCCAAAAAGGCAGGTTTGAGTACTACATCCATGAGTTTTGAGGCTTACTAGATGCCTAAACACTGCACAGGATTTTATATAAAGATGAGACAGTGTTTTAATGCTTTAAGTTAACACACTGCAATGGTGTAGGTTTGCGCATGTCCCTGCTAATATTTTGGGGGGCAGAGCCCTACTAACATTTGAGCAAACTCATTCACACTATCTTTGGAGTGAGCAGCTGTTGTTTCAGAACCATGGACAGTGCTGAGAGAGAGGTACAAGCATTGTTAAATAATAAATAAATAAACAAATTTGAAAAATATTTAGTGCTCTGATAGTGCTATATTCTTATGTGAGTGCTCTGATTAATAAACTATTCTTTGATTTTGAAACAGCAGCCTTAGGGCTTGTGCCCACATTGTGTTTTTCTCTCTCTCATTTCTCCCAGTGCTCTCCAGTGTTGTTATTTAGCCTTTCTGAGGCTGTTGCATGGTTAAATTAATGTTTTGCGGGTTTTTTTTAATATGAAAAATTGCCCCCTCACAATTTTTAACAGTCCCCTCAGTTACTTAATCCTGGCACCGGAGTTGGGCTATTGTGTCCCTACTAATGTTGAGACTAAACCTATGCCCTCTTCCTCATGATCACCAGGTAAAGCACATTTATATACAGACTTATCTACGAAGAATGTGTGTTTGCACGTATTTGAGTGGCCAGCATGGTGAATTGTCTACTGACACTGGATTTTGTTTTAGCAAAGTTGAGCCAGATTAACTTTTATTTTTGGACAGCCCTGGGTATTTTTGTTGGAGCCCACAGCTTTGGCGCACTTTCTGTGTCAATGTGGTGGCCTTATTGAAATAAATGAGTGGGCTGCTGTTGTCTGTCTAAACACGGCTTTATGCTGCATTAAAGTGAGAAGTTATGGTTGTTTTGACACTTTCTGTCTACCGTGAAAACTTGTTCCCACTGGAATCCATTTTAACTTACATCAATTCAAGCTGACTACAGACTCAGTTCTCGATGTGCTACAAAACTACCAGCTTTTTACTTGTTATACTTTTTGTGTATAGTTGCATATTTACCTTAATCCTACTGACCGGGATACCCAGAGGTATACTTTTTGTATCTCACAGGTACTTTTTTCTATCATTCCATGACTTTGTCAATCAAAATGACTTCCTATCATTGTTTCCTGTTTATGCTTTAATTACTGCTTTAAAAAAAAACAAAAAAAACAAAACAAAAAAACAATGTGTTCAGGTCCTGGAGGACCCCAGTCAAAAGCACCCAGTTCTGCCTATGCAGTTTTAATAGATAGAATTATTTGTTGTTGACTGAGTTTATGTTTATCATGGGACTTAATTGAAAGTATCACACACTGTCAAGGGGGTAAAAGCACTCTGTCAGTCATTTTGAAGAAGACAGACGCAGATTTCCTGATGAACTCTGTTTATTCTTGTTTTACACAATATGCAAATTGATAATCTGTTTTGTTCTCCAGGTGACATTATAATATATATGGTTTTCAGTAGTTTATTCTCAGGGTCTGCAGCTGGTAGCCCTCATATTTTAGTTGGTAGGAGGAGCATTAATGTACTCTGGCCACTAGCAATAAGCCCGTTTACAAAATAGTTGATGGCTGTAATTACTCACTGATTACATAAATTAATGAAGTTGTTCCTATCAGAAACTCAAAATGCTTGACTGAGCATAAAGTTGATACATGCTCACTACATGTTGTTTGTGGGAGCGCAACATAAAAGTGAAAAGGTCGTTCCCAAAGTCTGAACACTGAACTGCAATTAAAGTGAACAAAGGGAAGCAATGTTATTCATAGTGAACCAAGGCAAAAACAACAAACAGGTGAATCTGCCTCCTCACAAGGTGCTGACTAACCCTCAGTGAAACAAACAAACAAAAAGACACTGACTGAACATAACTCCCTAGGATACACAAAAACAGGAGAAAACGGTGGAAAATGGCAGCTGCTACAGCTTCAATGCTATTTACAGAATGAGGTGTGCTCTATGTACAAAATGTACACAGATACTTACAGATAAACAGCTCGCTAAACAAAAGTGTTTGGAGGCCGAGGACAGAACAAAGGTATTGCTGTCACGACTGCTGTCACTGGACTGCTGGAAACACAGGCATTTTAAGGCAGGATGTTATGTTGGGACCAATTAGCAGAATACACCAGTGAACTGACTCACACCAACACAGCCACACATGGTCAGTGCCATAAAAATAGTTATCTCCTGGCATCACCTATTAAAAAAAGAATGTAAAATGTCTCACAACAGGGCCTTAGTCCTTCTGTGGTACTGTGTGTGTGTGCTCTGTGTCTTGCAGGTCCTCAGTTGGGTGGAGCTGGCGCGTCATCAAGTAACTAGGAACCCCTGGCCAGTGTTCCCAGGCTACTTAACCCCACCTGCCCAGTCACCATGTGGTGTCGGCAATCGCAGTCGCAGTCGTTGCGGACGTGGTTGCTGCCGTGCTCCCGTCTGTCCCTTCCCCCAAGCCATGCTGCCGTTACTTTTTTGCATTCCTGTCTTTTGTTTTGCACTGACAACATGCGCCTCACATCATCCAACACATCCATGCACCCTCACACACCACTGATACTGACTTTCACACCCCATTGCAGTATTTATTGTTTGATATATTTAATAAACTTTTGTTAACTTTTGGAGCTGCCCTGTCTACTTCTCCCTCATTTGTTGCGGCCTACGAGCCGGCCGTAACACAATTTATGCAAGTGTGTCACAAAATTGAAAACAAACAAACAAGAAAAACATGAAAGATGGTCTGAAGAGGATTGCCAATCTCACGGAGATTATGATGGAGATGATAAAACAGCATCACTTGATACACTATTTGAATGTACTTGGATTTGTAACTAAATAAACTCAAGACTTGGCAAATTGTCCTTGCCACCACGTAGGACAACATCTTACATCTTAGTGAAGCCTCGCAGATTGAGTCAATCTCGCCGGTGAAAATTTCTGTCACATGTGCTTTACCTGAGAGCTCCTGAGAGTCGGCTTCTGTTTCATAATTAAGTAAGAACAATGAAACAAAGACCCAAATTAAGTTTCATTTTCTGTTTAGTTTCACTTTCCCATGGGCCCACTCTCTGTCTCTCTTTCATGCATTTAAATATCACGCCTGAACAGAAACATGCATTACTTTTTAAACATGTGTACGGCACCTGCAACCAAAGTAAATAATGTAATGTGCTACTAAACCTGTGACATTACAATAAGGTGAGTTAATGTCATGGCAGATGTCCTGATATGAAATAAACAATTAAAGAGGCATTTGGCATTTGTCCATGCTTTAGTCAATCCCTAGTTGGCTGGTATGCTCACTGCACTGTGAAGGCTCTTTAAAATATGTGGTTGACTACTGTACTGTGGTATTCCTTCTTTATGCTGCAGATTGAGTTTATCATCATCTGTGAAACCAACAGGGATACATACAGTATGAGAGACATCATGCATGTACAGTGTATTCCCTAGTACGTACTGTAAGTCAAACAGATAGATCTAATTCATATGGTTTCTCTGTACAGTAGAGTCTTAGTGCACTGCCTTCACAGAGAATCTCAAAGTAGAAAAAAATCCATCCTGTTCATAGTCAACTCCTCAACTATTCTCACTATACTGTAAATAGGAAAAAAATGTCAGAAACACTTTATTTGAAAGGGTGTGCATAAGACTGCCATTACACTGTCATAACCATGTCATGGCATAGTGTTTATGAATGTTATCACTAACCGTCATTTGGGCAGTTATGCAATTTTAATGCAAAGGTGACATGACTTAGACGTCTTTGTTATGACAACGTGAAATTAATCAAGCCAATAATGTCTTTGTTATGACAACTTGACATTAACCAAGATAACGTGACCTGATAATGTCTTTCTTATGACAACTTGGCATTAATCAAGACAACATAATCTGTCAGTGTCTTGACAGGGAATATAATACTGAGGTTGGTTTTTTGCTGGGTTTGGCTCCTGGCACCTTGGGGCTGAGTCAGCTAATTAGGTGGCTAGCTCCACGGCGAACCAAGCTAACTAGCTGACACCAGCTACAGATAAGAATAGACAGTGGTTAGACTACTTTAGCAACAAGTAAACTAGCTAACTGCTATCTGTTCATCTTGGTCCTGTACTCTGTCATCAAACTTGCCTTATAACACTTTGGTCTAAATGGTGCCATTTTACTTGAAGTCCAGGAAATGATTCATGACATGGTTACAAATGCATTTGACAGTGTAATAAAACGTAATGACATCTTTATGACAAGTCTGGAATGTACCTATTCATTTGAGGTCAAGGAAAACATGCTTATAATGGTCTTAGGGCGGACAGTGTCAAAGCAACCACATATGACAATATAATGTGATGTTAAAACATAAGGCGAAGCAGTTTCTTCACAGGTTTTTGACATGTTATGTTGTCTTGGTTAATGCCAAGCTGTCATAACAAAGACATATAACAAAGACATTTTTTGTCTTGATTCATGTCAAGTTGTCATAACAAAGACATCTCAAACAATGTAAACTTTGCATTAAAAATTACATAATTGACAGACTGACACTGTATGTCAACAATCATAAATAAAACACTCATGTCATGACATGGTTTTGACAATGTATTGACAGTCTAATGCACACCCCTTGAAATTACCAAAATTACCAATACAGCTACTGTAAGAGTGTTCATAAAAGTTTGCACAGAGGATACCTTCAGCTGGTCACTAATACTTCTATTTCTAAAGGTCACTAATACTGCACGTCTACACAGCTTTTAGTTTATTGATTTGGATCTTCGGTCCATAGAGTTTAGTTGCTCCGGCCCTCAACAACACCCCCACAAAGAAACACAACAGCAAGTTCAGACAAGCCAAGTGTGTCTCTGCTGAGTGCAAAATGTCAGAGAGACCAAATTAACGAGAGGGACCAGTGGACGTGTGATTGGATGGTGTTTTCACAACCTCTTGCTGAGAGACTTTTAATGCAGTCTGACAGGAAGAGCTGCCTGGTGACTCAAGTCAAGATAAGTCCCTTGTGCTTTGTTAATATTGTTTTCAGTTGACAGAAAGTCCCCTCAATACATAAAGTGTAGGCCTAATAATTAAATATTCATGGTGTGGCAGGTTACCTCTCATTGTCTAGATTTCCTTTTTGTTTTGTCAGGATTTTACCAGGTTAAAACATGAGACCTTTTAGTTTTATACCTCCATGCTGGCTACAGCTGTAGCCAGAGGCATAAATGTCTGTCTGTCTTGTCCATCCCGTTCTTGTGAGTCCGCTATTGAATGTTGTGAGGGAAACTGTTAAGATTTGGCACGCATGTCCACTTGGATTCAGGGATGAACTGATTAGATGGTCAAAGGTCAGTGGTAAACACTTTTTTGGCCATAGCTCAAGAATGCATATGCTAATTCTGACAAAGAAAAAGACACCAATGTCTAATAGGATAAAATGGTGAATAGTTATATGTTTTATATCCAGAAGGTCAAAGGTCGACTTCCCTGTGCCATCATAATGTTCAGCTCTCTATCAGTCCTCTGTTCTCCTCTGTAAAAATAGCCTCTAAGTGAAGACAACATGTTTCTCACTGGAAATCATTCACTGGAATCACACATGTCAAAAGTGATAACTTCCATTTTGCCAAAAAATACACCTCATGTAAAGTCTTCACTACCTACATAATATGAGTCTGGACAGACATGGATGAAAATTGAATTTGACCGGTTCGCAGGGGCTTACAACAGCGAGGCAGTAATTGTAGTTTCAGCTTTCCATGTCAAGTCTCACTTACAGTAAATCTGATACCAGTCTAAGTCTCAAATATCAAGTCAAGAGCTCTGAATGTCACTAAGAACTATCACAAGTATCACATAGTGTAGCACGTTAAACCACCTGATAATCAAGACTCAAGACTCAAGATAGGCTGTACTTATTTACGCTACTTCGAGCACATCCATCAGTTGATGTTTACCATCTTTTTAAATTCTAATTCTTCTAGGAATGTCCAAGTGTATGACACCAAATTATTAACTTTGGAATCTCATAAACTTTTACCAGTTTAAATATAAAAATTACACATTTTCATGAAATGTATGAGGAACAAGTTCATTAGCTGCTGCTCTTATAAGAGAAATCAGCAAATCTTCTCATCTGCAGTAAATGAAACAAAAGGCAACACAAAAATCTTAAGTCAAAACATGGAATGACGTATTTTTGGAGGTAAAAAGTATCCTTGTTGTCTGTCAGTGCTCCAAATGCTGTTACAATTCAGCATTTTACTGCAGTTTGCTTAATATATCAAAATAATTTGTGGATTGATAGTTTTAGGTGATGACATGAACTCTGCTCTTGAGCCATGTATTGGTCAACCCAACCAATGACCCAGCCACCTCAGCATCCCCTGATTGATGTCTGGACAATTTACCACCACATTTGAAGCACTTTACTTTTCACTCAGCAAGACATAAATCATACTCAAGAATAAATTGTATTTTTGTGTCTGCCAGTATGGCATCACAAGCTGGCATTGTTTATATGTCATTATCTGATCAGCATGATAATTTATATGATTTTTTTAAATTCAGAATTAAATCAGTTTCATGATGGTGTTTGAATTATGCAGGGCGCATTTTTGCTTCACAGTTTAAATCTAGTTGTACTGAATTCATTAGAATGAACAGGAATACTGTTAGAGACATTATGGGATGGAGTGAAAGGTTATACTCTTAATGATACACTAGCCTTTGTTTCTGCACAGTACAACACAAGTAAGCAAGCATTATTAATTGAGCTGAATTGAATTGTCTGTATACAGAAAGCACAGAGTTTTTGGTTCCCAGAGCAAAACAAACTGAATGTCTAAATGTTCATACTAGTTATTTACTCTGAAAAACATTCATACATTTTTTTAGCAACTTTATTCATGTGAAATAAGAGTTAGAAATTATGGTCCAGACTTTTTCCTGTGATGGCCTAAATCTTCAAATCAAATCCAAAAAAGTAGCCTAACAGAGTTTATTTGACTCTTCTATTTAACTTTATATTAACTATAGGATGCACTTAAATAAATGAATCATGATAAATCACTGGATGGCATCCCTATGATGCAACTTGCTCTTCTTTCACTGGAAATGTTCCAGCAAGTCATCAGAGAAGGAAACTTTCATAGAGATATAAACACAGCTATTATTACAGTTTCATTGCTCAAGTTACCATCCTGTGTCTCTACTTACAGTAATGGAGATATAAAATATAAAATTGTTTGCCAAGGACCTTGGTCTGCAGCTTGAGTCAGTACTGCCAACTTCAGTTCATCCAGACCAACTGGGCTTTTGCTGTCAGACAGTTTGAGACATCTTTTACCTTCTCGCGACTGTAAATCAGCAGCAGTAGATAACTGTGGTGCACTGTCTGGGTGTAAGTGTATATATTATTGTAAGTTTGGCTTTGTTTTGCAGTTATGGCAGTTTTGTCAGACATGACCAATATTGGGCGAGTTAGAGAAATTTAGTAATTAGTTACAGTTACCAATTTCCAAAAAGTAATTGAACTACTTTACCAATTACTATATTATAAAAGTAACAGTTAATAGTAAATTTGTGCTACTTAAGAGTCTGCTTTTATTGGTTTATTAATGCACGCACAGCTATATTATTTTTGTGTAGTTATATTATTTTAGTGACAGCTGTTCAGTTTTTATCTACCTTGGTGTCCATTATCAGTGGTAGTGGTTATTAATATTCCTGACCAACAGAGGGCAGCAACAACTAGCATCTACAGTGCAGGCTACAAAAGGAGATCCACAGGAAGCTGTATATGTTAATCAAGTGTTGCTACAGCAGTTGATGAATAATTATTTGATAAACAGTGTATATTGTACTGTGATGCATATCAGGCTGAGATCACCTGAAGTGTCTGACACCACTGTAAGGTCAGATGGCGTTCGATCATAGAGTGTCAGAGTTAAGACTGTGAATTGTGTTTGGCTGCTGAAGAAAGAATCAAGCTCGGTTTTGTCACCTCACCTTCATCTGTCTGTGCAGAGTGGTCTGGACAGCTAAATGTTAGTTATGAGCCATACTTAGAGTAAACCAGGCAGTCCTTTGTACAGTTCAGAGCTGACAAACTGGAGGAGGTAATGCTAGTTACTGCCAAAAGGGGCAGTGGATTTACAGTGACACATTACTTCCAACACCGACTATGATGCACATTTTATTTTTGATGAAATATATTGAAAGATTAATTCGGTGTATAGGCTCCACATCTTTACAACTGAGGACTGTTAAGAATCACAGACCTGCAACAATAATAAATAAAAACTGAACTGTTATGGCTTTGCATTTATTTATTTTTTGTCAAAGCCACAGGGAGCCGGTGCAGAGGAGCAAAAAAGCCACAGGTTGCTGCCCCCTGGTATAAAGGGTAGGTTTTTTTCTTATTCTTTTATGAGACTGTTTGAGGATATTAATTTGTGGAATCTACTTACTTATGTATAGGCATTCATTCTCATTCCTCAGCAAATTAAAGTGGGAAAATGAAATATGAAAGTTCACAAAAGCCAGAAAAGAAAATAATAAATTATAGCTGCTGCGCATGTAAAGGCAGATTTCAAACAGTTGTCAAAAATTCAGTTATTGAGACAAAAACCGAAAATACACAAATTGCATCTAGACAGCATGGAGATGTTGGTCATTTGTTTTTAACAATGATTTATTGGCTCCATAAGTGAAAAACTGATGTTTAAAAATGACATTTTTGCATTGACTCCAATTGTTCACATGAGAGTGAAATTCAAAATGCTGTAAAAAATTCAGTTTTTGAGATAAAATTCTGATATTTTCCAAACATCATCTACCATGACTCCAAAATTTTGTCATTTTTTTCATGAACATTGAAAATGTATTTAGCAAGAATTTGCAAGTATATGTTTATAATACCGTTTACAGTCAAACATTTTGATGCACTGTAGGCTCAATTTTTGATAAATCAAAAATCTGTGTGGATCGTTTGTGTAGGACAGTCTGAAGATGCTCTGCAGCAAGTTTGGTGTCAATTGAGCAAAAATTGTGGGAGGAGATAGGTTTAATAATTTTACAGTTTTTGAAAAAAACAGAGTGATGGACTTAATTTGCAATAGGTTTAAATGAACAAAAGTTTCTTCAGTATTGGGGCTACATTTTGGTGAAAGTTGCAAATCTGTAGCACATATGGTTGATTTGTTGTGAATTTTCAAAATTTTGAACTTTAGAGGCTTGCTGTAGCGCCACCATCAGGACTATTGGCCTGTTTTTGCAGCTGAGGCAATCTGGCATGGGACTGGACCTTTGTGCAAAGTTTGGTCATTTTCGCGCATGGGAAGTAGGATTTCCTCGGAAGAAGAAGAAGAAAGAAGAACATGCAGGATTACAATAGGGTCCTGGCAGCTTAGGCTGCCCGCCCCTAATAACACTGGGGTAAATACTAAAGAGAAGGTCAAATTAAAGGGAAGTCTATCCAATATTTATCAAGACATTTCACTCAAACCTAAAGGCAAAGGACCAGGATTCATCCTGTGGGGACCATGAATGGTTGTATCTAATTTCATGCCAATCTGTTCAGTATTTGTTGAGATATTACAGTCAGAACCACAGTGGTAGACCGACTGACTGACTAAGCTACACCGCTGTCTGCCATGTAGCTAAAAATAGTATAATTAGTTAGTGAAGTTCATTATAGCGCTAAAGTTACAGACCGTGCATTTATCTTGTGTAAGTATGACAGGGTTGGTGCAGGAACTTCCAGAGGGAACACAGCCTGCACAGACACTCTAACGAGGATCCCGACACTGCATACTGAAATCTCAAAATTTGATGTTAAATGTTTTCAACCATCAGAAGTGAAAATACATTTTCTTCTGCTAGTTTGGTTCAGTCTTTGAAACACTGTACTTAAAAAAACAACAAAACAAAACAAAAAAAGTCCATCTCTTTCTCATATTTGTGCCCTGACTTTAAATTTGAGCTAAAGTTGGGAAGTTCAACATTTTAATGAAGTGATTACAGAAGGTGAATGCCAGACCCTTTTCATTAGAGAAGACAGTAACTGTGCAAGCTGTCAGAAGTCAGCTTTTTAAAACTGGATCCTCAAAATTTTTATTTGTTTTTTTTTACTTGAGTAAAAATACTCCAACTTCTTATTATACCGAACAACCCTGCTGACTTCAAATCACTGAATTTATTGAAAAACAACCATTAGTCTTACTCACTTAAAAAAAAATGCGAACAGTGACAATAAGCCAAGCTGTGAAGAGAACTCAACACATTTACAACAAAGCACAGTCCTGGCTCCTTAAGAAACCAACCTTCTTTTGGTTCTAAATAACAGTATTACTGACAGTATACTATCAAATCAACCAGAAGAGTGACAGTCAGCTGGAAACATTATGTAGACAACCTGTTCAATCACTGGATATAATTTTAAATCATTACATGTTCTGTAAAATATAACATAATATCAGTTTTTAAATTTCTGAGTATGGACAAACCAGACTACATGATTTGATTTGATTTGATTTTTATTATTGTGTCATGCACAAACAGGCTTGGAGGACACAATCATTTAGAAAAAACAGACCAGAACCCAGAGTAGCAATATAAATTACAAGTGATACTAAACAAACATCCTGATGCTTTCCAAGGTTCAGAAGCTAAAATAGCCAATTTATAACCCTTAAAATGACAATGTACTGTTTTATTTCAAGGGGTGAGAACTAGAGGGGTGTAAGTGACATTTGACCAACTGAGACAGCAGAGTGGCCATTGCCCAGTGTAGAGAAGCAGATAAAACTGCAATTTTTTTTCATTATTTTGAGAGCTAATTTTATACACTTAATGATTTTTTTGAGTGGTTAATAACACATGTTTTGGTGGTGTGACAAACTCAGAACACCCATTTATTGTTGCTCTCCAGCATCTTTAATAACCATTTTCCCAAATAACCAATTTCAAAAATGGCTTACAGACTCCATTGTGATAATATATAAAATATCTATCAATAGATATTTATCTAATAATCACTGAAAAACAATTGCATCAACCCTCCAAACACCAGTTTGGTCAAATAACCTGTCAAAATAGAGATCCAACATCGAGAATGTTGAATATAACGATATAATTATACCCAACATGTACACCTTAATTCATGTTTTTCAGTAGAATTTTTGCCCCTCCCCAAACATGTTTCTTGAAGGTAGAATCAGTAGGATTTGTCCGAGCTGTAAACACAGCAGGAAGATAGTTGATTACTGTGTTTCATTCCCAGGACGTCAAATACTGACATTGTGGGTTGGTTAAGTGTTCAGAACACAACAAAATAATAAGAAAAATAAGGAAATATAGGCAGAGGGCAGGGTCTTTGCAGATGTGGGTCACAAGTAATAATTGAAATTGACATTGTTTTTAGGAAAATGTTGCATGTTATACTTTTAAGCCCCTCTGGTTTTATTCCCAGTCTAATGAAATAACATTAGTACAAACATGACTGGTTGATGTGCAGTATGTGTTGTTTGATTTTTTCTCCGTTTAATATTGTGTGTTTTAATTTTCCTGTGATGTTTCTTTGATAAAGAAAATTCCCAGTCTGGGATTAATCGTGTTCAACTCCTACTAATCATATAAATCCTTTAGTACACATGAAGTGTGCTCACTTATCCCTCAAGCAGGCATTATACGGACACTCATGAGCCAGTGTGTCTGCCTCAAACACATATCTTGCGTGGGGATTTCATTAAAATTTCACCTGGGTATGTGGCTCTGCTTATTTATCTGATGTGGGTTTTTATGTGCTTCACGTTTCTACAGTATTGCATTCACAGATTGAGCTCTCAGTGAGCTGGATTTCAAGGTTATCATTGCATAACAGCTTTCAGATGAGCTACTTAATGTAGGCAAGAGACGATACATCTGGACAGTTCATCCAATGAAAGTGCTACTTCCTCTTACAGGGATCACACATGACACTAGTCGAGGGAGTCTTGCAACCTTTTCTCTTTAATGAATCGATAAATCGAACTCCGGCTGATCTGTAGTGCAACATCCACACTCGGTCTGCTTTTATTCGCTATTCTTCTCACTTCCCTTTCAAAAATCATGGCAAAATTTCCCACAGCAGCACATTCCCTGGAAAGAATAAAAAAGAGATCCTTTGGTTCAAAAACAAGGAAATGTCTATTTGTAGTGCTGGTGAGACTTCAGGGGTTGGTGGGGTGCGTGGTGGCGTGGTGGAGTTCGCCTGCAGAGAGTGTGCGGGATGTGAATGGCCTAGCAGGAGCCCGGACAAAGACACACCATTACAGTTAATATGCACACTCCGGCGCCGCTTGAAAAGAGACATTTGGAAAACTGCAGACCGCTGTGATAAGGGTGGATATGACAGTTCTCTCTCTCATGCCTTCCTCTCCTCCTTTGCCTGAATCCCTCCAGCTCACTCACTGTCTGTTAGTTCTCTCTCTGTGTCTCTTTCAACACCCCCTCCTCCTCTTCTGCTTTTTTGCTCCTTCTATCTCTTCCTTCCTCCCTCCACCCGCTCTGCCTTCTCTCCTGGTGATGGCTGTCCCCGACACCTCTGTTCAGTCAGCCAAATGTCACATAACAGAAACTGAAATATCAACTTGGCAGTCGATATGGCAGAGAAATGATGGGGAGGAGGGAAGGTGCGCCTGTCTTGTTGTCCTCAAAGGTGCTGTGAGCATTACCAAGTATTGGACTCTCCAGCACCTAGTGAAGTGATGACAGCAAACCAGCTGGGGAAAAGGGCAAATAGAGCCCTTTTGACTCATTACTGTAGTGCTTTTTAGTGGTTAGTCTCTGGCTTTGTTTTGCAGTATTATTACATTCAAATGCACAAACTACTGACTGAAGATCACTTGCTTTTCGCAGGTTTGAGCATCTACAAGTGCTAAGGGATTGTGTACAAATTACTACGGGGAAGAGGGGAGGTCAGAAAAGGAGCAAAGGTTATGTATTTTTTATTTTTGCTGCAGGATAGTCAGACATTTTTGGCAGACAATGGGTGGGTCTTTTGATTTTACTCACCCGAGATTTATATTTCAGCCTTAGCTTGCCAGCTTGCCAGATTAATTAAAAACATTAATGATAGAAAGAAAAAAAAGGATCAAATAGTAAAAAAAAGGTGATGGCTTTAGTGTGCAAGGGGTCATTAAGTTGCATTTTACCATACGCAGAGAGGAACAATCCTGCTTCTGCTCTTTTTTATGTCTTAATTTTCTCATCATCAACTAGCTAATAAGACCAATCCGTCAGTCAAGAGCAACACATGAATATCTTTTTTTATGTTAGTGGTTGATCATCTTTACCAACAGTTGTTTGTGATTTTGTGGCTACGGCAGGGCCTTTCTGTGCAGAGTTTGCATGTTCTCCTCATGTCCACGTGGGTTCTCTCCGGGCACTCCGGCTTCCTCCCGCAGTCCAAAGACATAATAGGTTACTAGGTTAATTGGTGACTCTACAATTGCCCATAGGGCCAAATGTGAGCGTGAATGGTTGTCTGTCTCTATGCATCGGCCCTGTGATGAACTAATGCACCTTTTTTTAATTTCTTACTGGTGTTTTTTCCCCTGAGTGTTTTTTGAAGATTATGTGCCTGTTTGTGTATTTCCAGATCCTCTTTTGGTTTTATACCTTTTGGACTTTTCAGTGATTTGATATCTTCCTAATTTATCTAAGCGTAAGTCCATTTTATTTTACTCTTGTCTTTCATAAATTTTGAACAGCATTAACTCCAACCCTGCTCTGAATTATTTGGGTCCACCTTCTTGTTTCTGTTACTTGATGAGTTCTGACAGAAAGTTGAAAAAGCATCATTACCTTGAATAAATTATGGATTTCTCCATTGTTGGAAGAATTTGGGATGATGTAAGGACACAACTCAGCAAAGTGTATGATATAGGTCTAGCGCTTTTGACATTTTAATCTGGAAATGTTACAAATTAAACCTTTAAAGCAACATTATGTAAGATTTACGATTTTTGAAATTTGGCACCCCTAGTTTCAGACCGTAACCTGTAGAACATGTGCATTTGTTATGATTACATTATTTATAATCAAAAACTAGCAAGTTGAGAACTTTGCTTACACAGCCAAACATCAAGCAAATGCAACAAGACAAGACTTAAAAAGCCAGCTAAATATTACATACTAATCCAACAGCTCAGCATCTTGCAGCCTTTTATTTCACGCAGCTCTCACCAATGAGCAAAAGCCACTCTGACACTTCCCTCTTTCTCTGCCTCTTTTTTCTTAACATCTTAACATCCTCTGTCAATGTCGTCTTTGGTCTCTTTGCCTCTACCCTGATGTCTGTAACCTGCTGAGCCGCGTTACGTTCCTTGCAAGACAGCCACACCGCTCCCTGTCAGCACTCCACCCCTTCCCTGGGCAGTCCAAAGCCCTTGTGCTAGCAGTGTAAACACAAACTGAGCACCAAGTCCAGACAGTACAGCTAACTGAGCTAATTAGCTGCTTTTAGCCACAGATGACTTCACTGTTCATCAGGAATTTCTTCTATCCTTTCCCTTGTTTATTTATTAATGATAAAACTAATTGTACCAACTCAGCATGTTGAAGAAAAATATTCATAAGGCTGGGGAGGATTTTGCTTCTTCAAAATAATTTTTGTACCATCCCTAATCAGCCAGCTCCATTTATGTTTCTGCAAATAATGAATGGTGTTTATGCTCAAGAAAACCACATTCATACTTCATATCATTAATATTAATCAACATGTAGATCAGATCGTATCTTCTCAGTGTGTGCATGTGGTTAATATTAAGAAGAAGGAAATAAAGTATTTACTGTCCTCTAGGAATTGAGGAACATCCTACTGTCATTCAAAGCGTGGGCACTATCTGTGTGCTTCTTTTCTCTCTTTTGTTCTCTGTTTCATTCTATATATGTCGTGCTTTTGAATTCTATAACTATGCATATAGCTCACTCTAGTTTTTCCATACTTGCCTACCACTGTAAATCATTTTAAGCTGTTTCAACTTAAAAATGTAAGTTTCCCCGCAACCTTAAACATGTAACGTAGCTTATTAGTTCAAAGCCATCTCATTGGCTTTGAAAAGGCAAAAATCGATTGAGTTAAGTGAACTGAACTTGAGAAAAAAGGTACAATAAACTTAAAGCGATATTCCACCCCAGAACGATAATCCACTCAATATGTACTCTCCCCTATGCCGATGTGAGGATGGGTGAAGATCTTCAGTTCACAAAACAATCCTGGAGTTTCAGCAGAAAACAGCGTTGCAGCCAAATCCAGTACAATGGCAGTGAATGGTGACCAGTATAAATTGTAAAAAAAGAACACAAAACAAACACAAAATGTCTCCATCCTGCTCTTGTGGTGTAATCCAAGTGTCCGTGAGTCGTGACATTAAAATTTAACCACAAAAGACGCCATTTACACCATGTTTTTAGTCTAAATGTTAACTGTAGCCTCCCAGGTAGCATGTAAACATGGCGCTGATGTATCGCGAGACTTTGTATATCTCTTAATGGATGCACATGTGAAAATATTGCGAGATCTCTTGTGCGTCTGGCTCAAGTCTGAGAGGCTACAGTTGACATTTCGGCTAAAAACATGGTGTAAATGGAGTCTTTTGTGGTTAAATTTTAATGTCACAGCTTGTGGACACTTGGATTACACCACACGAGCAGGATGGAGACATTGTGTGTTTGTTTTGTGTTCTTTTTTTTTTTACATTTTATATGTGGTCAATATTCACTGCCATTGTACTGGATTTGGCTGCAACCTTGTTTTCTGCTGAAACTCCAGGATTTGTTTTGTGAACTGAAGATCTTCACCCATCCTCACATCAGCATAGGGGTGAGTACATATTGAGTGGATTATCATTCTGGAGTGGAATATTGCTTTAAGATATTGAGGTGTACTGCAAAGGGACTGAATGTGATACTAACCTTAATCATGGTTTGCACTGTGTTCATCATTATGAAAACAAACAATCACGATTCATCTTAACACGTACACAGCAAGTTTCCAGAAGGCTGAACAATTAGGCCTTTTCAAAATTATACACCTATTTCCTGATTTAATACTACCATGATACTTGGGTGCTGACAGTAGAACAGAAATATATACACAAGTATGTAAAAAAGATGGATGCCATGTTTTTTTAATATGTATCAATATTAATATGTGTGTATCCACATAGAATACTGAATATCTTGAAAATTGAGGAAATAGAAAATAACCAACGTAAAGAATTATGTACACTAATGTGCATCAGATGCTATATACATGTACGTACACACACACATGTCATAAAATCTCTTTAAATGAATATAATTATATTAAATTAACAAGAAAATATTAATGTATTCCATTAAATTCATGCTTGATGTTTTACAGAAAACACCACTGGCCAGTACTATATGCAGTACCACTCCAGATTCATATAACTACAAAATGAAGAAATACATCAGATAGTCCTTGGGTGCTGCAGAGTACTCCACATTTATAGTTCGACTATGGGAGATCAGCCACGACAGGTCTAAATCAATACAGGGAAAAATCATTAATAATAATCAGAGCATTTATTGGCATCCTTACGCAAGCTATTAAGAAGTACTGCGTTTTTTTTCCACACTGTCTTCATTTGAGGATCCAATTTGCTCTGACCTTTAATGACACAGCATGTAACTGCTGGCTCTGGAGAGAGACATTAATAGACATGAAAAAACTATTACCAGCCCGCTCTACCTAACTGTTAATAGGAGAGAATAGAAAAACTCCCTGGCAGCGTGTCACACTGCGGCAGCTCAACAAATTCTCTTACATACTCGCTCCTGTGCTTAGAATTCACATATTGCAGGTTTTCTTTATCTGAAATGCTTTTACTGTCATTTTTTGAGAAGTCTGTGGACATCTAAGATCTTTCCATGCAGGAAATTGGAAGCAGGCTTCTGGTGGTAGTAATTTAGACTGGGTAGTGTTACGGATGAATTATTGCAGAGACATTATGAATATCCTTGTAAATATCAAATGTGCAAGAGCGATGCAGAGAGTCCATTTATAGTTGAAGCATTTATCAAACGGTATGGATTCAGAGCCGGTGTAATCTGATGTGAAGAGCTTCGATTGTAAGAATTAAACACAGAGAAGGTTCATCCTGACCCCTATCACAGGCTTTGTTCACCGCAAGAGCATCTACATGCTAATTATGGTCAAGTTGTTTGTCGTGGAGCAGCTCTTTCTCTTGTTTACTAATGAATACCATGTGTGTTGCTGCTGTAGCCTTGATTAGAATGGATTAGGTGACCTCTCCTCTCTTCTGCTTGCATCTAGCAGAGGCCCAACTGCTCATCCATCGCAGCTATCAGGCGGTCACACCTTTAAAGCGTATCTCTGCCACATCCACCGGGATCTGGCTCCTTCATTGGGCGCACATGGCGGCTCTTTTTACCTGCTGAGATGCATCTGTGATCACTGGGAGCCTGTCCATCTGATCCGGGAGGTGACGAGTGAGGCAAAAAGGATCGAGGCTCTTTAAAGTGCACCTCTGTGGGATACCTGAGGGGGAGCGTGTGACCTCCAGGGTCCTCCAATCCATGCACTATTGTTTTGTTCTGCTAATTAAGAAGCAGTGTTCAGGCTGATTGGTTTCCAGTGTGTAATTACTAAACCGTCTGCTGAGAGTGCTTTCCATCTGAGTGCCAGCCTCTCCCCCTCGACCGTGAGGAAACGATGTGAGAGCCTGGTGATGCAGAAAGCCAGGGTCATGAACCTCATTTACCCAAAACAGACCCAAGGATTCCAAACAAAGATGAAGGACGAGGAGAGGTGACGGCTATACGCAGGGCGAGACGGTGCAGCAGACAGGTGCAGGCGCCCTTACATCTCCTGTTGCTGTTTACTTCAAACAACCCATTTTTATAAAAGAGAAATGTGACAGCCACAGTGCTCCCTCTAAAGGAGGCTCCAACTACTGAATCCAGCACACCAGAAGGGGAGTAAAAACTGTGGAATATGGTTTTATCTGCCGCTATCTGGAAGTTTTTCAGAATCGGAAGAAACCGAGACAGAGTGAGTCAGGAGTCAGGCTCAGAATATCATATTAGAGGATGCCAGAAAACAAGCAGACCAGACTCTTATTATAGTAGCACATTTACAGTGAAGACAGATTAAATAAAGAAGTTTGCTTTCACATCAAAATGTAAATGTGAACAGAACTATTACAAAATGTCTAACTACTGTAAATAGCTCATGGCAGATTTTCATTTCAATAAACATTTACCCCGACCATCAGCGCATAGTAATAATGACACAATTGCGAGTGTCAAAGTGTCAACCACACTCCTCTCCAGCATGCACGCCGGAACACCACGTTCACTCTGTTTGATCTTCACAATGCCGTTCAGTATTCATGAACCTGCTAAGCGGAGCAGAATATCTTTTTCCGAGGATGCTTGCCATGAGCTGCTTCCACAATATCACTGCTTAGAGGGACAAGCCAGCAAAGTCTGCCGTCCAAATGAACAGCGAACAAAGGAATTCTTGATTTCCAGCTCTGGGTTTTAAACCCACAGATGAGACAGAAAGGGGGAAAAAAGAAGAAATGCACTTATCAGTCCTGGGGAATAATGAACATAATAAATGATAAAGCCGCAATGAAGAGCAACCTATAAGAATAACCATTATGTTACAAGGAAAATGAACAATTCAAGGCAGATGAATTGGTGTTTAATCTTCAAAGGCCTTATGCTCTAATTTACAGTTTCAAAATCATAGAATAGCAGCATCTGAACAACTCTTACATCATTAGTAAAAAAGAAAGAAAAACTGTGTTTGTTATCCAAAACTAATTAATTTTTTTCTGACATTTTTAAGGGGTTATGGTGAAGAAACACCCATTTTAAAAGAGAGCAAGTCCTTGGAGAGAGTTTTGCAATCATAAGAAATACAACTAATTGCAAAGTATTGTTTTGAGAACTGGATTCACAGTAGATCAGGAGTGGGGAATTATTTTTCATGGGGGGCCACATTATGAACTGACAAAGCTGCAAGCCTGACGTGATATAATGAATGAATCTCTAATAATGGAATAGTCAGAAGTGTTCTGTATAGGGCACACCGGCACAGGGATGTCAATAAGCTGGTAGCTAGCAAACACAGTAATGCAATTTCTGATCTGCCATGTGATGAATTGTGGGTTAATTATTTTTGTTGGCAGGGTCCAAAATGTTTACAAACCAGTTTCACCGTATGCTATACACACTGGATAGGGTGCAATGATAAAAGCAGCACCAGTAGAAGAAGAACAAAGTAAACAAGATGGATATACAGCATTGAGTGAATTAAGTTACAATTTAAAAGACAAAAGTATAAAGGATACAGTTCAGTATTATTAACAATGAACCTAGCACTAACTTCTTTTGGGAATAAAGGCTCAATAACAATTTAAAGCTGTAGAATTTAACATTCCTGCATTAAAATGTCTAAAAACGCTAGACATATGTTATATATTTTGTTGAGCTGTGTGCTTACATTATCCCTAATGTTTCAAACAATGTTCAAACACAGAGAAATCCATCATTTAGTCAAGGTAACGGTGTGTTTCCTGCTAGCTGTTACTAGCTAGTTGCTATAACCTCTGGGAAAACACTGGATACATCAGAGAGTGAGGAAGGAAGTCGGCGCATGTGACTAAACATAACCTGAATAAAATTTTAATATTACCTCATTCATGAACATGATTTCTGCCTGAAACATGTCAGATAATTTTTTCATCAGATATGGTTGTTGTTTAAAAGTGAAAATAACAACTCCCATCATCCCACACAACCTCATGACATCATCAAACTATGTCTTTTGGTGTTGTTTGAATGTGAGAGAGACCCCTAGTGGCAGTTACATATTGTGTATTTAACAGTAAGAAAAATAATATTGATGGCCTTTGTTAGATTTTAATTTTACAAGTGCTCATGATGGCCTTAAGGGCCACATGAAAACTTTCAAAGGGTCAGATCCAGCCCTTGGACTGTACTTTGCCCATGTCTGCAAGAGACTAACACAATGAAATGTGAACACAGAGGTGCGGCTGCGATATGTCTGTCTCTCACAGCTGGTGGCTCAAATGTGTACACCTTCTGAGATTGAAAACGCTGTGCACCAAATATAAAATGACACAGTCGAGCATAATGGGTATCTTTCAGCACTGTTATATTATTGCCCCCAGAGGAAAAAATGATACAGGTCTGACCAGAAGAAAAGCTCAGAAATCGAGGAAAATGATATCTGCTGAATAACATCTTCAAGTCAGAATTGCTGTCCATAAATGAAAGTGTCCGGCTCTTTCAGCACGCTTACCAGATGTTTTACCTTCCTGCGCACGCCTGAATGATGATGTCGTCACCAGCCATCATCAGCCTTGGTGTGAAAGATCTTGAAAATGAGGTGGAAATGTGGGAAACTTGCAGCGCTAGCTGTACGGTACATGCCGGCATGCGTGGAGTCTAGTGATGAGCAGCGCCAGATGCTAAATGAGTCAACATGAGGCTGTTAGAGATATCTCTCGCTCACACAGCAGTGCTTCATATAGGTTGTGTGTGTGTGTGTGTGTGTGTGTGTGTGTGTGTGTGTGTGTGTGTGAGAGAGAGAGAGAGACAGTGTGAGAGGATGGTGTCCAAATGAATTCTCCAAGAGAGCAGAGTGTTTGGACTGACATGTGAGCTAAACTTTACATAAATGATTTTCAAAGAGCCCTATCTGCAGTCCCTCATTTAGTTTTGGAGTTGGAAACATCAAAAGTTTGTCTCAAGCTACGACCTAGGCAACTTTTCAAGAGAGAGCGACCACTTGCGTGACCCATAATTCTAGCTACATCACAGCAGATGGCCACTTGCCGTACATTGTCTCATGCTGGAAATGGATGATGGTGATAATTGACCGAAGCAAGGCTTATATGACAGGTTCATCTAATGATAAATGCGAGAGAAGACAGCAGGTGGACAGCATAGTTTGATATCTCGTTTCTCCCCTTTTATCACAGCATGAGTCCCCAGCACAACATCCTTCCAGTGCTCAAGGGAATGGAAAACACGGAAATCTTTTCTGTCTTTCACCACAGTCTCTTTCTTTCTATCCTCTCTTTGTGTGTGTGTGCGTACGCTCAACACAACTGTTCCATTTCATCAGGTTTTAGTCCCTGCTACCCATTAAAAAAAGAGGCTCAAAACAGGATTTCAGCTACCATTGTCCAGGAGACACACTGTGTTGACAGCAGACATTTTTCATGCGAGCTGCTCAAAAGCTCGGGACGCAATCTCCAGTGCAACAGGAGAAGAGCAGACAAATCAGTCTGCTATGAAAACAACAAGAGTAAGAGCATTCAGAAATGAAATAAGCAGCTCCAATTTCAGGATGTGTTGCAGCACTAATGCGTGCAGCATTGTGTGTCATCTACATTTCACCAATTACTCTCACTTCAGTCATGCCACAATGCTCCCAGAGCCATCTGTAATTCAAATGAAACATTTTCAACACTATCGCCCTAAACATGAAAATCTCACTATTTACTTCACAGATTCCCAAGCCAGTATCATGCCTAATTCAGAGCTAGCATGTCAAGTGAGATAATTCAGACCTCACTGCTTGAGGAAATCCCTTCTGGCACATTCTTGAGATTTTAAAGAAGCAGTGTAATGCAAATATGAAGACGGATACGTTGCTAGTAGGAATTAATGTATCTAATGGTCTCTAATTGCTATTCATTGCATGAAAGTAACTGTTGGGCACAAATTATGCCAGGCTATAAATCCCAGTGTCCCAGAGCTGAGATCTATTGAATGGGGTCCATATTGGTCCACATCAACCCAACTAACAGTGACAGCACAGCAATGTAGCTGCGACTACTGAGGGAGGTCTTAGCCGGGACAAAAGAGATTTAAATTTGATTTGGATCAAAAGAAAACTGAGCCAGGGCGTTGAAAGAAAATTAGTTACTCTCCGAGCTCTCCTTAATTTATATTGTCTGATAGTAAAGTCTAACTGCAAACACAATTAGCCAGTTATATTGTTTAACTTAATAATGTAAAAGTGTATATTTTTTTAATGTATTGTTTATATTTTATCACTGAATGAACCCTGTCTTCCAGAAATCATATTCGTAAGCTCCTAAATTGTTTTTATAATTATTCTGTGGTGACAGCATAATTTCTGCCGGGATGTTCAGAGACGTTTCTTTGAATAAAAACGAACAGCATATTTATATACCACACGGGAGTCACAGGTGGCTTGGGTGGGTGGCAAAATGCTGGACTGTGACACTGTCCAGGGTTCATGTCCAGACCTCTTCAACAAATTGTGTTGCGTTGATTATATTTCCCTCAAAATGTATTTGCTGTTGCAGATTAAGCAGAAACCTCTGATGCTGAAACGTGAAGCACATGCAGTGCCAAATACAGCAGTTCCTTGAATGGCCACTAGCTCCAAAAGCTAGTTCTGGAATCTATTGTCAGTTTCCTCCTGTACAACAATAAACTCCTGTATGGGGGTAAGTTTCTAGATATCTGACCTGTTTAAATTATATATTAAGGCTTAAAGTTATGCATAACTAAGGGTGCCCCCACTTTAGTGACGGGGGGTTTACTCTTACAGCTGGAAGCCACTTCATTTAGCCGCCTCAGCCCCACTTATGCTTCTCCTCTTTTGCAATGGCCAGTGCCACCACACTGTGTGCTTCAAATCAGCTCTTCTGACATTACTTATCCACCACAAATTATCTACTGTTTATGTTGAAAATTACTTGAATATAAACTGAATTTCAAGGAAACGGGACTGGGCTGGAAAGGAAGAAAACCAGCAAGGACACAGACAGACAATGTAAACAAACTTCTACAAGCTAAAAACAAACGATGTATATATAAATATATAGCATTATGAAGATTGACTTTGTATGATATATGAATAAGAAAACACCGTTTAGTATCTCAAATATCCAATGTTTAAATTTGCAGGGGTGTTTTTGAGGTATTTAATGTGCCACAGCTGATTAGTTTGTTAGCTGTACCTATTTCTGCTAGATGTATCTTTGGTGATATTTTTTTCTTTGGTAGCTCATTCAGGAGATACTAACATTAGCTTGACAACTGTGAGTGCGAACAATAGCCATGTTCGTTGTTTATGTTCATTACGATAATGTCAGGGATTTTCTTTCGTGTGAATGACACATGACATAGTTGGATGTGGTTAGTGATCTCATCGATGCACTATATGCTGCTCTCCTCAACGCTCTTTAGAAGACTCCAGTAATAATGAAGCAGCGTGTGTTCTTGTGTTTTGGAGTGGCTTTGGAGGGAAGCCTGAGATGGTGGGATTTGTTGGATACTTCCAGTTTACTCTACCCCAGCTTTAATGCAGTTATTGCAGAGGGTTCCATCATAAAACCATAAAATATAAAATACATTTGTATATAAAATATACATTTCTCCTTTTACTATTTTTTTTTCTCAAGGTTACACTGGACACACCACTGTGCTGCACATACAAAAAAGCTAATTAATTGTAGTTGTATTTTCAGCAGAATAAAAAGAATGCGCAGTCACAATGAACAGAGCGATAGAGAGAAGAAGGGAGGGCAGAGGTGAGATAAAGAATGAGAGAAAAGGGCAGAGAGAGAAGCCAACTGGTTGCTCCCTGACTTTTTCAGACGTTGTAGCTGCAGCAGCTGTCATTTTTCCATCAGGAGGGAACAAAGTCACCTTGGCCTGTGTGAGGACAGGTGACAGGAGGAGTGGGAGGCTGCAGCGCTGGCGCCGGCCCCTGCTGACGAGGGCCGGTGTTAGTAGAGGTGACAGGAGCGAGGAGCTGCTCACCGGGGGCCCCTGACACCACACAGCACCTGCCCCCGAGAGATGCAGCGTCAGCACATCTTTCCACAGGAAGTTGGAGTGAAAAAGCAGTGAGGGTAAGAAGTTATCCATTTCCTTCCTCTCCTGCTGTTCTGTTACTTTATTTTGTTATTCCACTAACCCCCATGTGAAAGACAGACAGAAGCATAAAATATTGATACGACCCGGTGTGTCTCATATTGCATTTTGCTGTAAGGGTGTAAGTGCCAGGGAGCTTTCCATCGATAGCCTTTGGAGATACACGGGGATAGAAGTTCTGGACGTGTAGACGAGTGTGTTTGATCTCTTGTAGAAAGTGAAAATCCTCCTATTGTATTACTCGCCGTCTTATTACTGTGTGTGCTCAGTATTATTTAAATATTACTGACAAAAATACAGATATCTGCTTGGATCCTTGCTCATTTCCTGAATCCGCTCTTCTCCTCTTCGCTCCTTTTCTCTCTCTTTCTCTTCTTCCTCCCAGGTCGGCATCCATCACCATGCGGGAGGCCACCTCTCCTCTGACAGCTTTGTCAATGTAAATTACTGCAGTCTGTCTGGAGTGGTCTCAGCCCAGGGAGAGCAGTACCTGCAGGGCTGCCCATTGCATGCTCAGAAGAACCCAGAATAACCAACCTATAGGTGTGCTCTGTTTGGACTCCCCCATCTCTCCCCTGTCTCTTCCTGAGTCCTCCTCACCCTCCCATTCTCACGCTTCTCCCTGATTCATCGTGTCTCCCAAACATGCAAGTTTAAAGGGATAGTTTGGATTATTTGATGCGAGGTTGTATGAGGTACTTATTGATATTCAGTGCATTAACTACAGTAGATGGCACACCTCCAATTTGGAGAAGCAGAGAGGAGAACTTGCAGGGAACGTAAGCATTGTACTGTGGAGGGAGTCATGCAAAAAAGGTATTTTAACCACTTAAAGAAGGTCCATCAAAAAAAAAAATAAATAAATAAAAAAAAAATCAATCAAAGTGTTCAGTATATTTAGAATATTTTCACCTCTTTACTTTGATCAGACAGCCTTTTCTGACAGGAAACCGCTGTTACATAAGCTGAATTTCACTCTCTCCAAACAAACCAAGGCAAAAACAGTAATTTTACCTTGCAGAAAACAGGGAGTCGCTGGTCCAACACTGCCTCACTCTGCTAGTTTGTTTGCATTATTGTGTGACTTATGTGTTTTAAAAGGTTAATTAAGTCACACAATAACACAAACAAACTGAGTGCTCGAGGCAGCAGTATACCATGAACTAAGAGGTGCACAGAGACGTCATTATCTGTGTCTGCATGTGTCTCTTCAACCAACAAAATTACCTGTCTCTGTCTGTATTTGGTTGGAAGACTGGAGGTGGGCAGAAGTCATGTTAAACTGGGCAAATAATAATATTATAATTTTAAAATGAAGTACTATTGCAAAATATACTTAGATAAAAGTAAAAAGTAGTACTCTGAATGTTACTGCATTACATTTTGAAAATGCTTTTTTCACAAATAATAACAAGCAAAGTTGGGTAGAAAAAATGTCTGCCTTCATCACATTATTTGTGCTTTCCTGAATAACGTGTTTGGATTATGGTGCATTTCTACATGAACTCCTGTGTTCTGCATCATAAAATTACTGATTTGCCAATGGAGTTTAGTCGGAGAGAGTGGTATTTAACTTACATTACAGGGGTTACCAGTCAAGAGAGGTTGTCTGATGGCAAAGTGGCGAAAATATTCTGAATATAGTGTACAAGTAAACTGGTATAAAAATTTTTAGGTGGACCTTTTTTTAAGTGGCTAAAGTACTTTTATTGCTGACCCTGTCCACAGCACTTCATTACTTAGCTTTTGTGCTGGTACTCCTCTCTGCTTCTCCACACTGTGGACGTAATGTACTGTAGGTAATACCTATTAACTGTTGATAAGTACCTCATACAACCCCACATCAAATAATCTGAACTATCCCGTTAACTCTTCATTCTCTTACCCACACTGATCTCTAAGGACTATGTTGTTATTCTATTGATCTTAATCTCCCCTTTTAACTTTGCAAACAACTGGTGTGTTCTGAAGACAAGCGATAGAGTTGTTTCCTGGTTATCTCCTTGTCTGACCAAAAAATTTCATGCTGCCATCCTCCAAATAAACAAGGTTGTGTGTTGCTTTGATTTCCTCCATTACATGACTGATTTGGTTACATATTTCCCCTATGGAACTTCGTTCACATGGTGGTTTCTCCACTTAGAAATATGGCCTATTTCCTGCTTCAAATGAGCTCCCTCAGGATTTATTTACTAAATTGCAAAGGACGAAAGATAATTCATATCTCAGTAATTAGGCATGCAAGAAATACATCACAGAACCCAATACGCCTTGTTATTAAAAAAGAAAAAGCTACGGTTTGATATTATGTAGATTTAAAAGCCCTCCCTGAGGGTTTTTATTCATTAATTATTTCAGTGAGGGTTTTTTTTTTTTTTTTTTTTTTTTTTTGCTTTATTTTGTCTGTGAATAGAACACCAGTGAAAGCTGGTTTACACCCACAATGCTGAGCAAATTAAGAACAAAGATGACAGAGGAAAGAGGTGAATCCATTGTTCCCCTCACCCATGTTTCTTTGAAGAAACACAGTGCTCAAGGACTCGTTTGTACAATATTAGCACACAACTGAGGAGCAATGCTTATGTGTATGTTAACAGCCTCGGCTGACCTGGTAAGGATGAAACATGATGAAACATTTTGCATGCAGTCTGTTTTTCTCCCAGGTAGCTGAGTCTCCCAGAGGTCTGGAGAAGCCACGGCAACCTGGATGCAGAGTCAGACTCCTGCTCTGCTCTGTCTGGCTGGAAAAAATGGGACTCACTGCTGAGGCTGTGTGTATATTTATGTTTGTGTGTCGTCGTCTTAATACACACCCCTGTGTGCGGGCGTATACAAGCGTGCCCCTGATGTTTCCATAGAGATGGATTCCAAATGATGGAAAACGTGTCTGCGACAGTTTTCAGAATTATTTTCTCGGGAACGGGGACGCATTTTCTGCTTTGAAAGTTATAGCACTATCAATATGAAACTCACTTGGATGTGAAACTTCAGGCAAACATTGTTTGAGTACACAAAGTCAGCCTCCCATTCATGGTCAATGAAGCAGCTCCAAGCGGTATATCAGCATGTCATCACAGATTAGAGTCTCAGTTCTTTGGTTTTCTTGCTCACGACTACACAGTGGAAGACTTTACACATTACAACCTGTGTGAGCTTTCTTAAAAGAGAAATATGTAATATATTTATTGTAATAAATCATAAAATGACTGTATGTTATAAGAGATTAAGGAAACATGGTAAATTGAAATACCATCTTCTCTGGCAACAATGCCACAGCCCGTATGTTCCTCTTTGAAATTTCCATCCCAGCAGAAGAAGACTGTTTTGTTTGTCTGTTTTACATTTATTAGAGTTCAAATTAATGCTGAATGTTTGTCGAATGAGTTATTTTCTGTGTATGAGTCTTAAGAAACCAAATCAATAATCTCTCAGAATGAGTAGATGTTAATAACAGTTCCACTGAGCAATATGTTAATGGCGTCTGACAAGCAGTAAGGCGGGCTGTCTTGTTTTCAGGATAACGGGTTTAGTTTTATATTGACAGACAATTAATATTAATAAACAGCTGGTCAACTTACAATGAAGGTCTTGTCGTTGCTTGTCAAAGTATTATGTTGCATAAGTCTAAGGAGGAGGGGTGGGTGGGTCGGAGGGGAGAACTCGCTTCAACCATAGATTGTAGATTAAATATGGATTCAGCCTATTTAATATACCATTCATGGCCCCATCTCACTATTTGGACTGCAATACTCAGTTTTGAACATTAGGGTCTTACATATTTCTCCTTTAAAAGTCAAATGTTAATGTCTTTAGAGCAAATAAATCTGATCAAATTTCACAAATTTCACAGGAACAGACATTTCATGTAATTACCAAAATGAAATAAACACATAAATAAACATAATGCCTGGAAGTGCAGCATCAGTGTCACTTCCATTCAAATGAAGAACTATCTTGAGTTCTCATGGCACATATGATTGCATTTTTATTAAATCACGCCTGCAAATTAGAGCGGCCGAATGCATATATTGAAACATCTGAAATGTCCAGTGAGATTGAAATATAGCTCTTCATATCTGGCCATAAATAAGTGATGATGTTGTGAGATGTTTCCTGATCGCAGCGGAGGAAGGGGGCACACAAGTGGATGGCAGCAGTCAGGGAGTGGATTGAGTGGACCGACTCTCCTTCAGGCTTGGGAGCACAGCCACCTGTCACTCCTCTTCAGCCCCAGCAAGAAATCATCCAATTTCATCCACATGCTATCAGAAGGTCACTGGGATGGTGGTCCATACTTTGAGCAAGCAGAGAGAATCGCTCTTACTTAGAGCTCCGTCTCTCGGGACCCTTGTTCCTCTCAATCACTTCCCAGACTCTGGACACACTGAGCCACTTGGCAGAGACTCTGGCCATCATGTGTCTCTGCTGCATCAATAGTACAGATCATCCCAGTCTGAAGCCTGTTCCTTTGAAGTTAGAGTTTAACTTCAATTAGTTGCAATATCACACTCTGCATCTGTCCCAAGGCTTCATTGATATGATGCATGCATTGAGTGCATTAAAAATTTATAGTTTTTGTTATAGTTTGCTGAGTGTTGTTTGTATGTGTGTAGCATAAAAGGACTAAAGATGGAAATTTTGTTATACTACCTTGTAGAATGACCATCAAATGAACCCGTAAACCCTTGAACCTTGATACCTTGGGTGAATATTAAAATCTTTGGTTGCACTATTTTTCTTAAGTCCACAATAACAACCACATCCAGTATAACAATTATCAAACACACATTACAACTGGAAAAGTATTAAATAAACCTTCAAAATCATTTTGAAATTTCAATTTCAAAACTTTTTCAAAACTTTTTGTCACTCATTCCACTTGTAAGGAACATTTAAAATGTATTAAAACTCTGTTTAAGTTTAAATTTCCTCTTAATATTGACATTGTACTTACATATTTAGGCTCAGAGGGCAGAGGTAGCGGCTGTTGCCAGTCAAGCCTCATTGATAAATAATGTAAGTGCATGTCCCTTCTTTTGCTAAAAGAGAATCACAACCACACCTTTTCATTATAGTGAGTGAGGAGCGTAATGAAGAGATTTTAAGTTGGAGGAGTGAGCATGCATATTTACAATACCAGTATAATTCTGCACAAAAGTAATGTATAATGAACAATGATTTACAAACTAGAAGAAGATACACACAATTTGCTGGTGAGATGCTCCACATGGAGCAACATTCTCTTGATTTATTAAAATTTAAAATTTAATTTGGGCACCCTGAATGATTTAGATATAACCAATAAACAGACTCACAGATCAACATTGAATTTCCTGGAGTGCTGCTAAGGTCGATAAAAATGAAATAAATTGAATTAAGTTAATGGAATTTACTATTTAGTCGAATAGTAAAATTGGCAGAAGTTGATTGGTTTACATTGAAATCTTTATAGCAAGCGATCACATGTGGATGGAGGCCAAGAACAGTCATGTTTACAATTATTTTTTTTAAGTAGTTAAATAACCTCAAGATCACAGGGTAATTTATTTATTTATTTATTTATTTTTTTTTATATCCCAGAAAACTATCGTTGCTATCTCATTAAGCAACGTGTTATCATGAGAGAACAAAAGATTTTAATCAGATGTCATTTTCAAGTTTTATATAATTGTTTCATGGTTTTGAGAAAACAAAAGTTCTGGTGATAAATTATGTCATTATCTCACAAAATCAGCCTCTTGTTTTCTCAAGACAGTGAGATAAATAAATCCATTATCATGAGAAAACAAAGGGTTGTAATCAAATGAACCATTTTTCAACTTCTCCATAATTATTCTGTGATCTTGAGAAAACAAAAGTTGTTTTGTTTTGACAAATTATCTAGTCATCTCAAGAGGTTTGCCTTTTTTCTCAAGATAATGAGACAAAAAGTAACCCTTTATCACAAGAAAACAAGCTTTGTTATCCTGAGATAATGAGATAATCAACCTGACATCACAACAAAAGTTTGTGATCAAATGAACCAGTCGTTTTCAAGTTTACCATAATTATCCCATGATCTTGAGAAAACAAAAGTTGTTTTCTTGTGATAAATTATCTTGTCATCTTGAGAAATCTGCCTTATGTTTTCTTTAGATTATTAAATAAATTAACCTGTTATCACAAGAAAAAAGCTTTGTTATTACGAGATAATAGCACTAAAAAAATTGCAAGCAAAGCCGTTCTTAACTTCTGTCCATAAGCACACACATTCATTCCAAATGATCTTTTCCATGTAGGTGTGTACCAATGTAATTACTGTTTTGTATCACTGGGTCTGCCTTGTCCTGTACATTTTCTTGTTTCTGTGTTTCTTCAAAATGTGCGACCATTGTGCTGTGCCACATTACAAAATAATGGGGGGAATCTGCGCTCATGACTTCAGTATTCCTAAAATCCTTACTACCTTCTTGAATGCAACAGTTGTGCTTCTGCATAGGCAACAATGGAGCTGTTAACATTTATTGCACAACAATAGATCTGCTGGCTTTATCTTTAATCCCAATGCAAACATCAGTAAATCTTTTTTACTGGTTTGAAAACATACATTTTTAGAGCAAAATGCCTTTTTAGTTATTTGTCAGTGTTGCTGAGAAATGTCTGAAACCTCTTTTTTTACCTACAAACATAAACTGAGAGTTATTTTATGTTCAAAGTGTTATTTTTGCAGTGCCGGTGTCATTTAAATCCTCCTGTCTGACTCTCAGTCTGACAAAACAGCTCTGTGAGAACAGCTTGCCTCACAATGCATGGCTTAATTTGCCTGCGTGGAATCCCTCGTCTCTGTTGGTCCATTGACTAGTGTCACAAATCAGAGCTCCTGTCCCAGTGTCAACATGAGTGCACCAGTGGTTCCTCTTCAGAGTGACACACAGCATGAGACAGGCTAATAAATAAATTAATGAAGTCCGTGCAGCACCCTGAATTTTAAGGAGTCATCATTGTTGTAGATAAGCAGACAAGGCAAATGTGAGTTCTGGGGGAAACTCTGGCCTGAAACACATGTTGCTGTGTGCTTTGATCTAGTCTGACAGAGGCGGAGAGCTGCAGAAGACAGGCAAGGCCGACAGTGATCAAAGTCAACACCAACATACCTCTGCTTTCAATATTTCATAGAGCAGCACTGGATTACTAAAACATGTCATCATAAAATATCTGACTTTTTTTGATTGATATTTGTTGAATTGGTGTCATCCAAAGTTCTCATGTGCTTTTGAATCTTTCAAAGCACATCTATACAAAATGGATTTTTTTTTTCAGCACTCATTGCACAGAAAAAACTGAAGAGCGGGTGATGCGAAATCATGTTTGCTCTCACTCCAAACTGATGCAATGAACTCCATGATCAGTACTTTACAGCAGGGTGAACACTCCACTTCAGTGTTTTATTTATCGCCACTGTTTCACCTGCCAGACAAAGCAGCAGTGACAGATGCACAGAACAAAATGCTGAATGCCTGAATCAGAGAGAATCTGACACAGTGACACGAGGGAAGAAAGACTAGACGCGTTTTCCCTTTGTAGTATTTTGTAATGCACTGTCAGTGCTTCATGCAAACCCAGCACCTGCAATATCATGACCTTGATATGACAGAAATAAAAATTTAATAAAAACTCAGACAACAAGCTATTTTATTCATGCTGTTCAGATGATGAATCCTAATGACTTTTGATTTGACATATTGTAGCAACATCATGAGGTCAAGATTTTTGTTTTTTAGTCAGATGTCTCAACAACTCTTGGATGGAGTGTCACGAACTGTCAAGGAGTGTCACACTGTAGTTTCACATTGTAGTTTCTCCTACAAGTTTGAAAGGGGAACATTAGGTGAGTTGGATGCGCTCTGAGGTTATACTGTGTGTGCTTATTAACATTAATATGTGTTATCAAGTCTCTATAAGTGTTAAAAGTTGCATAATAAATGTGTTTATTGTTAGATTATATGACATTTTTAAGCACTTATAAGAATCTTGTTAACAGCTTAAAGGCAGCTTAAGAACATTAAAATCTTCATGAATTTCTTATAATTGTTTAGACACTGAGTTTTTGTTGTTGCCTTTTAGAGAGTTCAGTTTATTACATATTTATTAGCCCTCAACTATGCACTTATTAACAGTTTACTATGCATTTTATGGCAACTGGATCTAAGGTGTCTGCAAGTCCTATTTAAGTTAATAAATCCTTCATTATGCACTAGTCTAACAGTAGACTATACATCATATGGGATCTAAAGTGTGAACAATGCCTATTGTTATCATAAAGTTTCTGAATTTCCAGAAATGTGACAGAGGATGTCACCTGAGTGTCCTGGTAGCTACAGCCCTGTGTTCATTTATGTTTTGTAAGTCCCTGTCATGTTACTGACACTGTAGATCAGTGTTCACAGCTATTTATACTGCGACACATGATAATGATGTTACCTAGACAAACATACTTTAGAACTGATGTTATTACATTTTGAAACCAATGGTGTACTAGAACTAATTTCATGGCTGGTTGTACTATTGCACATCTCTTTTCCAAATGGAAAATGAAAAAAGAAAACACTGGTCGGCAAGTAATTTCCCTCCCCTCCGTCTATCCTTTCACCTGTTACGCTCTGTGTACAAAAGCTACGGTGCATTTAATGACTAATACTTGTGTTGTTTAGATTTCACCTGGCCTGCATGGCAGCCTGTAGGTTGGATTAGTTTTGCACAGGGCCTGTCTTCATGACTGAAGTGGACTGAACAGGTAAAATAATAGAGATACAATAGAGATCTTCACTTTTCACTTGATTTAATGTGTTTTTTTATGCTCTGTGTAAATTCAAGCCCTGGGGGTCACATATATCAGTTTCTGATGCTTGCATGCCATATGTATTATTGGATTTTGACCTGTGAAGGTGTAAACACAATAAGATGCTAAACACCACAGCATCTAATTAAGTTCTTCCGAGCATGAATATCACTTCTCTAAAGCATGAGTTCCCTTGTTTCATGGCAATTCATTGCACTTTCTTGAACTTTAACAGTTTGTTAGTGCAGAAGACTATATATATATTTAATGTATATGTGAAATGGATGCATAATGATGCCCCACTAAATTAGAAGTTGCTGATGAGCAAAAACAGCAAGCAAAACATTTTTGCGGTCTCTGTAATACGATTGGGCATTAGTTGTCAAAAGTTCCTCTAATTAACACTAAAACAAAAGGTCACACCAAGTACAACAGTTGTACTCATTTACTTACAGTTGATTTAAATTCAAATCACAGTTTCCCTGAATTAACTTCCTTCTCTTTAACCATCTGAGATTTGCTGCTGTGAAGACAATCAGCCAGGCAGTGAAATCTAATTTTACTGCATCCACAACCTGTAATAGATTCAAATGTGGTGTTTGGATGTTTTACACGGAGATGTAGGCATTTTTATCGTCTTTAAAGGCCTATCTGATACCTGATTCACAATGTTGTTTATTAAACAGAAACAACATTTTAAGTGGATCCTGGCATGCTAAATTGTTCTTCATGTCTTTAGAGAGCAGCAATAAGACATAATAAGCTGTGACAATAAAAGACAATGGTGTATCATTATCCTGGAAGGCTTACCTTAAAGATGTATTCTGATACAATTACTAATTACCTGTTAAAAAAATGCAGTCAGTAATCTAATCCTAGTATGACAATATTACAGTAATATAGCTTGATTACTTTCTGTGGTGTTTTGTTTGTTTTGTTTTGTTTTGTTTTGTTTTGGATTATCTCAAGATAAAATATGGCCAGATATTTTTTCCTGTATGTGTGAATGCATGTTTAGATTAACAGAGGTAATTATGCAAATTTAAATGTAGGCCTACTTTGTTTAGTAGCTATTCACATGTCACACTTAAACTTCCATCCTGGTCACCAGCATCACCTCCTACATCCCAAAATATTTTTTCAGTCATAATAGTATAGACTAGCTTGCTAATTAACTGAATTTCTGTGTTGCTAATGTCAGCAATTGGTCAGCGTAGCCAATGTTAGCAGTCGATCTGTGTTGTTAACATTAGTGGTTGGTCTGTGGAGCTAATGTCTGTATTGCTAACAGTAGTGGATAATGTTAGATGTTGGATTGGTCAGTGCAGCTAATATTAACAGTTGTGCAACTAATGTTAGCAGTTGTTCTAAGTCGCTAACATTAGCATTTTTTTCTGTGTAGCTAATGTTAGCGGTTGGTCTGTATGGCCAACTTTAGCAGTTGTCCTGTGTAGCTAATGTAATCAGTTTGTCACTGTAGCTGACGTTGGCGGTTGGTCTGTGTAGCCAGCATTAGCAGTTGTCCTGTGTAGCTAATGTTAAAAATGGTCAGTGTAGCAAATGTTACCAGTTGGTCTGTGGTCATTCAGTGTTGCTAGCATTAGTTATTGGTCTGTATAGCTAGCATTAGCGGTCTGTCTCTGTTGCTAACATTGGTGGACAAAGTTAGTGATTGGTCAGTGCAGCTAATGTTAGCAGTTGGTCTGTGTAACTAATGTTAACAGTTGGTCCATGTAGCTAATGTTAGCATTTTCTGTGTGGCTAATGTCAGCATTTGTTTTGTGTAGCTAACGTAATTGGTTGGTCTGAGTAACTTACATTAGAGGCTAGTCTGTCTAGCTAATGTTAGCGGTGTTTTATGTAGCTGATGTTGGTCTACAGCCAACATTAGCAGTTGTCCTGTGTAGCTAACATAATTGGTTGGTCTGTGCAGCTAATGCTAGTGGTTGTTTATGTAGCTAATGTTAGCAGTTGGTCTGTGTAGCTAATGTAATTCATTGGTCTGTGTGGCTAATGTTAGAAGTTGTTGGTGTACCTAATATTTACATGTTACATGTTATTCCCCAAGCCTGACCGCTGTCATAACAACCAGTCACAGTATCCCCTCCTCTTTTTTATACCTTCCATCCTGATTTACAGAGTCATGAAGATACTCACCAAAGGTCAAGTGAGAAACATGGCAGAGTCCACATCGGCAGTTTGTCACATGTAACCGCTATAATCTGCCCATTGTCTTAATGACGCTGTCAGCGGCCCCTAATGACCCGGCTCAGACGTCGCCTGCTGCACTGTATTAATTTGAGCGGGCCCCACACTGGGAAGGTTATTTTTTATTGTGTCTGTCAGAGTCTGATAAACCCCTGCACATCATCCATCCTCTTGAGAGAAAGAGAGGGGGAGGACGCAGACACAGAAGCATCTTACAATTCTCCTCTTCCCACTCTCTGTATTTATTCTCCTTGTCTTTATTCCTTATTCCTCTCCCTGCCTGCCTGCCATAAGCTTACCTCCCTTTTCACCCACCTCACACTAACACCCAACGCATTTTCTTTTTTTTTTTTTTTTTCCTCTGCTCCACATGGAGGCCCTAATATTTTCCCGCGGGGCGCCCACTTCTCTCAAACGGTGATGAATGGCTCAGGCTCCCGTATCGATTTCCAAACTGAAACAATTTAGGGACAAAACAAGTAGCAGTTTATCATATTGATTTTCTTCTGAATTCAGTTTCTCCCTTTAAGGTGACACTGTGCATCTGAATGAATACATGAGTGAAAGCGTAGATGAATGCTTAACACTTCCTCGCTGAGCAGTGACTGAGATTTAAGGCTAGTTTCACCTACGCCTGCGTGACTGAGTCTTCTCAAAGTGCTTTTTAAGTGAGAAGTCGATGTGGCAGTGGGAATATGGATGAAGGCTGACAAATCAGGTGCTGAGCCTCCCTTGGAGATATACATGTATTCATATTGTTCAATACATAATGGAGGAGTTGTGTATGTTGTATTTTATTCACATCCAACCACCGGTGGAAATCAAGCATCAACATTTCACACAGAGCATGCTCACAGCGCTGTGGTGCAGATCAAAGGATTATTATTGACTCCATTCAAAAAGGTTGAATCTAGGGGGCAATCCATATTAAAGAGATAGTTTACATTTTTTGAAGTCAGGGTTGGTTAAGGTACTTATCCATAGTCAGTGTACTACCTACAGTAGATGCTGGTCGACTGCCCCCAGTTTGGAGAAGCAGCAGGAGTACCAATAAAGGAAGCTATGCAATTAACTGCCGTGGACAGGGTCAGCAGCAAAATATATTTTAGCCACTTAAAAAAGGTCCACCTAAAAAATCAGTACCAGTTAAAGTGTACGATATATTTAGAATATTTTCACCACTTTACTTTGCTGTCTGACAACCTTTTTGGAGAGAAACCACTGTTATATAAGCCAGATATTGCTCTCTCCAAACCAACCAAACTCCACAGCACAAAATCAATAACTTTACCTCGGAGAACGCAGGAGTTGCTGATCCACCACTGCCTCAACTGGTTAGTTTGTTTGTGTTATTGTGAACTTGTGTTTTAAAAGGATAGTTTGGATTCACCAAAGTCACAAAATAACACAAACAAATTAATAAATCGAGGCTGTAGTAGACCAGTGGTCTGTGAGGTGAAATTACTGACTTCACCTATGGAGTTTGGTTCGTTTGGAGAGAGCAATATTTGGCTTTCTCATCAGAAAAAGCTGTCTGACGACAAGGTAAAGCAGCGAAAAGATTCTAAATATAGAATATAGTGTACACTTAAATTGTTTTTTTTAATTTAGTGGACCTTTTTTAAGTGGATAATAATACCTTTTGTTATTGACCCTGTCGACAGCAGCACATTGCTTCGCTTCTTGTGCTGGTGTCCCTCTCTGCTTCTCCAAACTTGGAGCATGCTGGCCAGCATCTGTTGAAGATAACACATTGACCATTACTTCATACAACCCTACATCAAATGATCTGATCTACCTCTTTAAGTTTTATAAGGTGACCAAAGGCAGGAAGATCATTGAGGACTTGTCTACAATCACATTATACACACTAACTTTCCCTGTTTTCTTTTGATGGAGTCAAGTGTCAAGATCGTCTTTTAATACCAGATTGGATTTGATTACGATCTGCTGACGCTGCAGCCTGCGACACACCTGAAAAAGCATGTAGCTCTGCCCTGAATGCATTAGTGCTGACAGTGGAGTCACAGGCGGGCGGACGTGCCCTTGGCCGTGATGATCTTAGCCTCGCCCCGATCAGTGACCGGCACCGACAGCACGCAGAGCACGGAAATTGGGGGAATGAAAAGACCCGCAAGAAAACTTAAAACAAACAAACAAAGGAGCAAAAGTATGGCGAAGCAGCGGATGACAGCTTGGTATTGCAAGCACATTATCTGCTTAACCTTGTGTCCTTTTCCTCATGCTGGCTCTTTCTCTCCAGCTGGTTAAATTAGCTCGACTCCTAGGATGCCTGATATCGAAATTGCTTTTACATGAAACATCTGCAGGGTGGTGACAACAGCAGGGAACACATGCATTCAGATGGACATGTAGTGTTGGAAAGTGCTTTTTTTTTTAAAAAAATAATGCAAATGGAAAAACACACCATCAACCTTATGATAGAAATCACTGTGAAATCAATATCAAGGAAATGAGAAGAGGGTATTTCAAAATAGGACCTCTAACTGTGGTATGTAATTTCAACTCGAATATGCATTTTATCCACAATGTCTAATGGGATAAATTAAAAATACGCCCACATTCATCTCTGTTTAAATATATAACATAATACATTAAGGCTAGTAATGATAAAACCAATAACACTTATTTTATTGCTTGTAATTTTCTCTTTTTTTTTTTCTTTTAACCTACAACAAATAAAAAACTGACAGACTTTTTTGTGCCCAGAGGATGTTTGTTTGACCTTTAACACGTGAAAGAATCCCACACAGGTGTAATGGCAGCAATAATCCTTTGCCAGACGGCAGCTCTCTTGATGATTAAAAATAATACACCCACTGCTGTTATGAATAGGAGCATCATTTTCTCAGTGTACTAAAAGTTCAGCAGTGAGTGATGAAACAAGAATGGAGCCACCACACTTAATTTCAGCTCTGTATCATAACAGACCATAACACATTAGATTAGAATGAAAGAGGGAATTCTCACAGTCATGCACTTATTAATATGTTAATATGACAACTGGTATTAACACTTTTTTAGCAGGGCTGAAGGGTTTTCGTGTTTGGAGTATCTGATGAACAACTGGCCAGATTGTCCAGAAATTTGACATAGATATTCATGGTCCCCCGAGAATGATTCATGATATTTTGCAGGCCCCTAATGTTTCTTCTAGTGCTACAATACAACATATTCTCACTCCCAATTAGACAAATAAAGTGGCTTGGTCTGTGGATCTTCACTTAAAACTATGATGCTGTTAATATCATATATATATCAATATCAAATACGCATCATCAAAGTAGACTTCCAAAATAAAGGCATAAAAGTACTTGGGTAGGTCAGGCAAGAAAACTACCTCAACTGGTTTAGGAAACAAAACTACATATTTATGTATGTTCACATAAATAATGTAACTTAAGTAAGTTTGGCTTATGTACAGTATGTGGGGTAACATTAAGTCAATTTACTTTCATCTTGAGGGAGAAATCTGTAATATATTTACCATACTAAATCATAAAATGACTATAATAAGAGGTTAAGGAAACACGATAATTTGAAATACCAGCTTCTCCAACAACAAGGCTGCAGCCAGCATGTCTCCTTTGTAACTTCCATTCCAGTGCAGAAGGTCTGAATTTGTTTGCCTTTACACTGACAGACAACTGACAGAGTTATAAAAAGCTGCTCAACTTAAAGTGTAGGACTCAGCACCAAGTGTAATGTTGCGCTCGTCTTGCAGGCGACCTGCCTGAGTTTCGAGTCTGGGGAGGAGGAAGCAGGGGGAAACAACTCGCCTCAACCATAGACCATATATTAAATAGGGATCCAACCTATTTAACTATCTATGGCTCCAACACACTATTTGGACTGCAGGACTCATTTTTGAATGCTAGGGTCTTACATATTGCTCCTTTAACCCTCCTGTTGTGTTCCGGTCAAATCTGACCGGTTTACAAGTTTCCTCTCTGAAGAAGTGCAGTAAATTTCATCCGTTTGTCATGAGGTTCCATGACTTTGTTCACACGTGGCACTTGAACACATAAAATAAATCTGAAATATTTTTTAAATTGGAACTTGTATACACCCATGGTGTTCCCGGTCAAAAATGACCGGTCATTGGAAATGAATGGGTAAGACAACAATTAGTGTATAAAACAGAGTTCAAGCACATATTTACTCTCCTTTCTCACACCTCAACACACAGGTGTCTTTGAGCAGAACACACACACATGTGTTGTGAGTTTTGTAGTATAGTTTAGTTTACCCTATGTACATTTGGGCTTTTGTTTTCAATAAATAAATCATACCGGTCAGTTTTGACCCGGAACACAAAAGTTGTTATTTTGTGCCACAGTTTAGAAAATTTAACTGGTTTCAAAAAAAGTGACTTTGGTAAACATTTCAGTGAAGTACTCTGTGATAAATAATACAATAGGTTTCATCTTAGTATTTGTTATAGTCAAAATAATATGTACTTGATGTTTTTTTCCCTAAAAAACGAGTGGTATGGGCTCAGGTAAATGAGGCCTACAGGACATACACAGCAAATACAAGTTCAAAACTTGCAATTCTTACAAGAGCTGAAGTCGATAAAAAGATCTAATACAACATTAGGTGATAATATATGTATTATTGTGGATTTATAATGGAATAAAATGATGGGTGGTTTAGCCGAAACGAACACAACAGGAGGGTTAAAAAGAAGTCTTGGGTTCACATGAGACAGGAACACTGGTTTTCTGGATGAAAGTCCTTGGTCTGCTTGACCCCTACATCCACCCAACCTCCTCCATATGCAGACTTTCTCTCTCTTTATACTACGTCACTTGACTTCAGTGGCACATTAAAACATAACGCCAGAAGGATGCCCCCAGAAATGACACCACAGGGGTACCTACATAGTTTCAAGCATAGGCGCACTGGCCAAGCTGCTGCATTTGACGAGTTGGGAGTGAGAACGGGCTGCAAATGACCAGATTTAACACTCTGGTCCATGATAAGATACTTGAAATCTAACATGTTAATTTTGGCAAAATTTCATACATCCACATATGATAAATTGATGAAATGTTTTGATCACCTCTGATGTTCAATACCACCAGATTGGTTAAATCAACATGTATGCAAGATATGATACTAACTAATAACTCTGAAGAACAATGCAATGAAAGTCATCTTTTTCTCAGGAGAAGATGAATGTTTTCTTTAACTTTAGGTTAAAGTGTTGGATTGCCATTTAATTTATTGTGGATACTTATGGTACTCAGAGGTTGGACTGTTTTTTGCGACTGTACCAATGGCCTCCATTTATTACTCAAAATATATTCATTTTGTGGCAGTCTTAGTTGTGCTATTAGACATCTGCTTCAAAGAAGAAAAGAAAATTAGCCTTAGTTCATCAAATTCAGTTTTTTGAAGTTTTGTAGCTCAGTTATCTTTGGACATGTGACAGCCAGGTCCATCTGTTGCATTGATATTGCCACAACAGGTGTTTGTTTCTGTTGAAGAAAGTAATTTATGGCTATTTGCTTTATTGTGCCCCATCAGCACTAACTCAACCATATAGACACGGAGTGAAGCATCATTTCCTCAGAAGGTCTGCATACCTCCTGGTCCATTTAGTATGTCACGCTGGCCATACACTACAGTATGTCATAGTTAGAGCTGTGTCCTATAGGTGGCAATCTAATCTGTAGAGGACCCTGTGCTCCTTTTACAGCGCTGAACGTTATTAATCTGTAATGTTCTCTGCGCTCCACTAGTTATTTAGTGTTGTAATTTACTTTTCTGTTGACCTCTTTTCCCTCAGCATGCTATCAGCATCATCTACAGGTACTTCTAGCACAGTATATTTCCCAGAATGCTTTTTGACACCCTCAGTGGACAAGGTTGTCTTCGCTGTGTGTACAGCTGAGAGAGGAACAGAAATAGCTTTGTATGTAATGGTATTTTTCCCACTCAAGTAAAGTGTGTGGAGGAAAAATAAAGCGACGGTGCTGTGCCCTGCTGTACAAATGACCAAAGAGCCGCAGATGGAAACGGTGGCCTCACTGTGTTCTGACCTGTGTGGCTACTGATGGAAACATCTCTTATGGATTTCTGCCTGTATGTAACAGAATTGCAAACTGGTGACAGCAGACAAAAACCTTTTCCTAAGAGAGTGACGTCAAAACATCTAGAAAGTTAAGGAATAAAATAATAAAAGCAACCTTTGAAAGCTCGCTGCAGCTGCACTAGAAATATGTGACACCACTTTTTCTAAGTTTGGTTTGTTATTGATGGAAGAAATAACAAAAATACAACAGCAAACAACAGAATAGGCCAGAGGGAAGATATATTGGCAATTTCACAACTGTGTTAGATGTCAAATTGTTTTGGAGAAAAACATGCGACAAATGAAATTCCATGTCTATGGATAATAACTGTATAGGTTTCTGTAAAGATAAAAAAGGGCAACATCACATGTCAGTTTATGGGCGCAGATCAGTGATGTAGTTTGATTGGGTGCACGGTCAGGCCAGGATGACCTTTAGAGGACTGCCTGCAGCTGTGCCCACAAGCTGTTGTCAGGCTACTGTTGGCCCAGACTGACCTCTCAGTGCTCTGCGGCACCTTCCCACACCAGTATCTCCGGGCTGTCACACCTTTGCAAGTCAAAGACCCAACTAGATATTACTGTCACAGATCGAACCACACAGCATGCAGGAGGCGTGAGAGAGAAGTAAAATGGAACAGCCACTTCACCTATAGGTGCACTTACAATGCAATAAATGGTGCTTTTTGAACAAGAGCTCAAGTAAGTGCTGGTTTCCAGGCAAAAGTTTGTTATTTTTAAAAAGTTACTGAATTCCATTAGCTGTGTTTACATGTACCCTAATATTCCACAAAAAAATGTAATAACATGCCAGTCAGAATAAAAATGCCTCATGTAACAAGAGGTGGAAAAACACATTTTGCAGAAGTAGATAACTTGTGTTAAAAAAAAGACTATTTTAAAAGTAGAAGTACTGATTCAACTTCTTTACTCAAGACTTTGTTGTTGTTTTATGTCTTATGTCTTTTACATCATTTTTGTTTTGTTATGTCTTTTGCATTGTTTTTATCTTGTTATATCTTTTATGTCATTCTCCTCTTATTAAATCTTTTTTATTTTTTGTCTTGTTATGTCTTTTGAGTCATTTTGGTCTTGTTAAGTTGTTTACGTCTCTTAAACTGTTTTCAACATCATCTGTTACACTGATTTTGACTTGTCATGTCTTTCACGTCATTTTCCTCGTAATGCCTTTTACGTTGCTTTTGTATTGTTGCGTCTTTTAGGTAATTTTTGTCTTTTATGTTCTTCTTGTCTTGTTATGTCTTTTATGCAATTTTCAACTTATGTCTTCTATGTTGTTTTTGTTTTGTTTTTATTTATTTTACATTATTTTTTGTCTTGTTACATCTTTAAATGCTTTTTACATAATTTTCATCTTATTACAACTTTTACATATTTTCTTCTTGTCACATCTTTTATTATTTTTATTATTATTCATTTTAGTTTTGTTACATCTTTTTTTTTTTTTGTTTTTGCGTTGTTAACATCCTGTGCTGTTATGTTGGCCCTGTGTGATATGCATTGACAGATGCACGATCTTCTCTTGTCCATTTAGGTTGAAATCAGTCTTGATAGTTTGAAGGGTGCATGCAATTCTGCAAAATAAAAATGAACAAAAAATCCCCTCATATACTTTGTTTTGAAATATAAATACTCAAGTAAAGTACAGATACCTGAAACTCTATTTAAGCACAGTAATGAACTATTTACTTAGTTTACTTTTAGTTGCTTCCCATCTCTTCATGGAGCCAGCTCAATCGGAAGATACTGGCCCAATCAGAAGGAATTTTCGATCGGGTTGAGAGGGTAGTGTAAACCTTTGATTAACTGGGAAATGTTCAACAGGAAAATATTAGCTCCTAATATTAGTCCGCTTAATCCAGTTGTTTTTCTCTGGTTGGAACAAATATATTCATACTATGCATGTTTTCTCCATGTTGAGGTAACATTAAGGGACGTGAATGAGTTTCTGGGGACAGGAACATTTTGGTAGCAAAACACAACTAGGCTGATGCAACAGTTTTTCTTTGAGATCTTAAAAGATTTAAAGATTGTTGAACGCATCAGTGGTCTAAAGGCTCTAAACAAAGAGTGGTTCAAACAAATGTTGAAGATGAACAAATCCAGAATCCACTGACTGACTTGAAGGCTGCCTATTACGAGGCTAAAAGTCAAACAATTCAGACCTAGCCAGTTTTAAATTTTACCATTTTATGGATGATCTTGGAAACCGTATTAACAGATGGAAACATTTCTTCTTCTTCTGTTATATTTTCTGCCAATTACATGCTTCACAGCTTGCAGAGCCACTATGCACATGTCAGAAAAGTTCTTTTCTGTTTGTACTTTGAGGCCTGTAAACACCAACTTACCAGTGTTCATGTAAACATTAAGTTGGAAATTCTAATCAAAATGAGGATTTCGAATAATGTCTAACTATAACCATTGAGTTGGCTCTGCATTTTACATTATTACTATGCTGAAAATGAGAGAGAAATAGTGGGAAAACTACCTGATTTAACTGTAATTTCGACTATTCTACTAAAGGGAAAAGGTTGCAAAAATGTTTCTGGTGCAAAAGGACACATACCACCCCCTAAATGAAATTACGACTGCTGATTGATTGATCAAAGAGTTATTATGTTCAAATTTGGCGAGCAGATGAAGAATCAGCATGCAAATCACTCCAGAGAGGCTCCCGACAGCTTCCAGAGCACAATTGCTTTGGGTTGGTGGTCTGAAATTTGGTGTAGCCCTCCTGCCTGCCTGAAAACACACAACATTCAGCGCACAACGGGTCTGTTATAGGGCTGACATTGTTTGGAATCCACGGTCATCTATTTCTAACTATTTACCGCGCTTTTCCTTTCTTTAATCACAGCTTGTATTAAGAGGACCATGAACGGAGTAAAAATTAAATCAGGGTCAGCAACGAGAAAGAGAAATGATTCCAATAGGAAACACAAAAACATATGACAAGGGTGCGCAGCCACACTGCAATTTTATGTAGATTTTCTTTCCTAACTAGCTGCTTCACTGCCGCAACCGACAAAGTATCGATATACCCAACTAACATAGCGAGAAGCAAAGCTTTGTTCTTCTGGCCCCGCGTCCCTCTCTGGTCCACCCTGAAAATTAAGTAACACGGATGAAGATAATGAGCAGGCAACGTAGCAATCAACCAACACAACGAAAAAACTAACACACGAGCCAGTGGTGGAGGTATAAATGATGAAATGTAATTTAGATAATGATATATGAATTTGCAAACCAGTAGTTGAGTTTCAACCGGCCTGTAAGTAGATAAAAAAAAGAAAATATTACAGGTAAAAGCCTGTAAATATTTGTATTTTTTAATACCAGGCTAAAGTTAATGAAATTCCTTTGCATAAATTTTTTTTTTTTTTTTTTATTCTGGACTTTAATTTTTTATTTCAGACAGTTAACGCAGCTATTCCTGTTATTATTACAGCTGAATCATACTAAGTTTTTTTGCATGTCAGCAGCATGTCAAATGAAAAGCAACTCCCTGCCGAAAACGCCGAGCTTTGTATCCCGACAATTTAAAGGCTTGGACTATGAAGACTTCTCACCAGAAGCAGCGATCAAATAAGAGGTAGGGAAGACGAGCGAGCTCCTTTTGAATTTTTTTATGCGCCCACAAGAAACCATGCCTAACAAAATCAGGTTCTGAAATGAAGAAAATGAAATTAAAGTACACACATTGAGCTACTTTTATTAAAAAACTGTTCATGATCAAACAATGTCTTCTTCACAAAAGTGTCATGTGATTGGCTGCAATAGGTAAGTCATGTGAAATCACTCCATTCACTCATTCAATGCCCTACGTTGAGTCTGGTGCAGTGTGCCAATGAACTCACTTGGTCTAAAAACAACCTCACAGATCGTAAAAGATTAAAGCTGCATTGAGAAGAATACCAACCCGAGAAATACACGCATCGTATTTGATCTTATTTGTGACACAGTGAATAAATGTTGTGTTTTTGTCAACAAATCATATTTTATTAAAGAACAAATTGAAATATTTCTTAACAAATCATTGTTCTGACATTAAGTAATTAAACCATATATTAATATTAAACAAATATTTGTGTCCTATAAAACCCGTGTTTTTAATTATCCCTGCATTTTTTGAGAATAGATGCCTACACAGCTTCAAAATACTTAAATTCGTGGTTCATTCTGACTTCAATTGGTTATTTTGAATGTAGAGTATGATTCAAATACATCACATTTTGTAATGATAATAATACACAGACTAAACAAATATAATCTTATCTGAATGCTTTTAAATTATCACAAATTAAAATTTTGCACTGCTATAAACGAACTACTAAACTAAAGTAAGAAATAACGACATTTCTGTAACTAATTGAATACTATGGGATGTCCGCAAACATTAGCTAACTTTGTTAGAGTTGTGTGTGATGACGTTAAAACGACGTGTGCGGCTTGTAAAACCTGCTTGGTTTTAATCAAATACACCAGTGAGTCTGGGACGAGTGGACTCAAGAGGCACACTTGCAGGGCAGATTCCGGGAGAAATCAGCTCAGCATATCTTCATTTGTCAAACGGAAATTACCTAGAGACTAGAAGGAAAAAAAATGGGAGCGGTACAGGAGTGGGAGTCATTCTGAATGGGAGCGGGATGGGAGTGGGAGTCACTTTACCGGGAGTGGGATGGGACAGGAATTTTTTTTCCCCTCTGGCCCGGGATTGGGACGGGACACAAATTTTCTCTGTGGGAGTGGGACGGGACAGGAATGAAAATCCACTCCCGTGTCACCCTCTAGTCTGTTACTGGTCTGACAAGCTTGTTTTTGATCAAACTGTTGTCTTTCTATTTCTAATCTATTTAGCTCTGCCCTTTTTTTCTTTTTGCTTTAACTTTGCTGACAGCTAATTGCTAACTTCTAAAAGCGACCTATGAATCTGATGCCTATACGACGAATAAAGATCATGGGTCAGTCATCAGAAAAAAAAAAAAATGTTGTATGTCTTCATGAGGAAAAAAAAAGCATATACAGTATGTGGCTGCTGCAGCCAGCTACTGTAGTGTTATATAATGATCTCAGGCTAAGCTCTGGTGTCTAACTAGCTGCTTCACTGGTCTACTTAATGTCAGTCCACCGACCAGTTGGAATCGATCTGGAGTCCGATTATTACCCAACTGTAAACAATTCAGCTGAGAGAAAAGCTTTTTGTTTTTCTTTCTCGGTTTTTCTCCCCGCGTCCACCTCTCTGGTCACACTCTGAAACACAGTCAACTCTCCTGGGACCTGAACTGCACTAAACTTTTTGATGCAGGCAATCAGTAGTCGTTTATATACACACACAACACACACACACACACACACACACACACAAGCACACCAGTGGTGAAGGTTGAAATGATTGAAATGTATTTGAGATTTAATTGATTATATAGATTTCGTCAGAACCAGTGGTTGGAGTATTCAGATCCTTTACCTAAGTAAAAGTACTAATACCCACAAAAACTGAAAATAATTCAAGTAAAAGTCCTGCCTCAAAATCTAATTTAAGTAATTTATTTAAGTATCAGCAAAATGTTTCTTAAAGTATGAAAAGTTAAAGCAGTCATTGTGCAGTAAAATGTTCCATGTACACGTTTTACTATTATATATGATCTTTTTGAATTAATATTACTGCTGCATTCATGTGTAGGTTGCATTTTACTGCTTCAGACATTTAAGGTCGAGCTCATTTCCTGTTGGGTAGTTTACTTTACAGCAGTGAATCATATTCTTTAAGGTCATCATATGTTTGTAGTGCAGCTGTCCTGTGAGAGCTATGTCTCATCTCTAAAAAGTCAACTTCCCATGAACTCAGAAAAACAGCCGTTTTCAGCTTTGTGTATTTTCCTGCTAATCCAAGAGGGTTTTAAAGAGTTCATTTTACTGAAGACGTATGAGAGTATTCTCAACCCAGAAAGCAGGCGTATTCAACTAGAGGTCCACGGCAAGACACGGCCCTTTTGAATTCTTTTATGGCCCACAAGCGGCTGCCTACAAATCAGGTTGCATGAAATGATAAATAAAAATTAAAGTACACACATCTCTGAGCTACTGTAGTTTAAGACCTCTGAATCATGCTATGATCAAACGAATATGTCTTTTTTAAAGCACCCGTGTGCATGTGATTGGCTGCAATAGGACCGGCTCTGTACCTGCCATTCACTCAGTCAAGCCCTACGTTGCAGTCTGGGCTGGTGGACCACAGAGAAACTCACTTTGGCTAAACTAAAAACAAGCTTCACAATGTCTCTGTTGAAGTTAAAGAGATGTAAAGCTGATTGAGAAGAATCACCAATTCCAGAGCAAATGGACCGACAAGTATTTATTTATCTATTTTGTCAGCCACAACAGTAAATAAACTGTTGTGTTTATTGTGCAACAAATCCATTGCTGTGATTAAAGAACACAATGTGAAGAGATCCTGTGAGTCAAATCATGGTTGGTTTTCTGACAGTTTTCCTGAAGGCTTATTAACCATATACTGTGAGAGTTATTAAACAAAATATTCTGTGTGGCCCATAAGCCCCCTGTGTTTTTCCTATTAGGCCCACTTGCTGTTAAAACTAAATAGCCCTGCAGTTTATCAGAAAAATTAATATTCAGTGCATTTGGAGATCAGAGTTGGGCCAGATTATTTTGAAATGTAGTCAGTTACTGAATTCAAATTACATCACAATTTTTGTAATTAGTAATGTAATACACAGGACTACAAAAAATATAATCTTATCTGAATGCTTTTGAATTACTTCAAAATTGAAAAGTTTTGCACTTTCTACTAAAGAACTAAAATTTGCTTTTTAAACATCTCAAAACATTTTCAGTGTGAACTAAATGCATTATATACTTATGAGTTAAATGAGCATTCATCATGAAAAAAAAAACGTTCATAATTTTAACATGGCCGTATTTTAAAAGATGTAAACAAAAATGTAATCAATTAATCGTTGACAATGTAAATATAATCTAATTACACATTTTCAAATAGTCTGAGCTGAATATAGGTACTTATTTTTTGTAATCTGATTAAATAATACTGATTACATGTCATCAGTTACTATGCAACCCTGTTGGAAATACGTGTCTTTCTCTAGGTATGGGAAAGGTATAAAAAAGTGTAATCTGAAAAGTAACTACTAACTGAAGCTGTCAAATAAATGGATTTGAAATATTTGCCTCTCTGGTGTGGTGGAGTGGGAGGATAAAGTAGCATGAAAGATAATATTCAAGTAAAGTGCAAGTAACTCAAATGTATACTTAAGTTCAGTAGCTGAATAAATGTACTTAGTTACATTCACATGTGCATGAACCAAAATCCCATCTGTAAATGAGTTCAAAAATGAAAGAAATTTATAATGCATACAATGTTGCACACAAAACTCAGAACAGTCCCACAAAACAAAACTTTTTCAGTCTAACAAATTTAGTCAAAACTCAATTAAAGAGTTTTTTTTTTTCCAGCTTACCTGATACTTCTTGAAACTGAGCAGTTTGTTCCTGGTCTACTGCCAGGATTTGTTCACTCTTTAATAATATTACATTTGTATTAGCAGCTTTGTATGATTAGCATGTGAGTTTCATTTCCAGTCCTTTTGATAAACCAAATTGGGAAAAGAAATTATAATCCAACTGAACACACATACCTCAGGGGGACATTTAAAGCTACAATCATGAAAAACAAAAAGTGCAGCAGCAGACAGGGAAATTACGTATTTAAATGTTTCTGTTAAAACAGTTTTCAATTTCAATCCACACTCCAACAACCCCAGAAAGCACGGAGTAGAAAATCACTTTTCATTTACCACTTAATGCATTTATCAGAGGCTTTGCTTACTGAAGTACTCACCTGTTTGCTTTAATCTGCTTTAGATGTCTGAAATGCAGGTATTTTAAGTTCAGCCGTGTATTCCAACTTTATGGTACAGTCTGCGTATCCCTCATGAAGACAAAGATGGATCTCCTGTGTTGCAGAGCTCAACCCCTGTGTGTCAGCCAATGCTCAGTATCCCCTCTGCTCCCTGCAGGCAGCACATACATCCTGCTGGCCTCTATGGCCATGGGTCTGAGGTGCAGCACTGAGCTTTAAACTGAAACAATAGATTATTGTCACCTCGGCCATGTTAGAGCCAACTGTGAAGAGAGCCTTCTGAAAAGGACAATAGGGTATGAATTGATTTATGAGGGTTCAGGGGGCTATAATGTGCAGTAGTAACAAGGAATCAATGGGCTAGAAAAATGCTAACAGCAGCCCTTTATGTCCTAAGCCTTTGTCTCATCCAGAATTTAATTAATTTCACTCTTTTTTGGGAGCGGGTGGAGTGGTGATGGAGAGGTGCATCAGTCTCCTCTCACGATGCTGCTGCTTCATTGCAGTTTATAAACCAGCTCAAGCTGGCCCTCATGAAAAGTGAATATGACAGATGTGATGGTGTTCTTTTGAAAATAGCTCATCCCATAAGGAGTGAAGAGATTTTTTTTTTTAACTGAGAAGACAAAGTATAAAGGTGAGAAGAACTTCCGTTGCAGTTGTTAACATGAGCCGAGGGACTAAGCAGGAAAATCTTCCTCCAGATGCTATGCTTCTGCTAATTTACAGCTCCTTTACCTGAAATGGTGTTTCACATTACCTGCCTTCTTTTATTTTTAATGTAGGTCACTTATCAATAAGTCAATAGCATGAGCCTTCTTTAATTTTTTATCAGACAGAGGAAGAAGAAGGCGTTTGAATCAAAATTGGATATGCAGTGGTTTATCCCTGACAACATACAAATAGCTTTTGAAAGTCAAGATTCAAAATTATAATATATATGTTTTACATTTTAAAAACCATGATTTTCTCCTAGTTAATAAAAATAGGATCACATAGAGAACATAATCATTTTTGTCATGATCGTATTATAGAGTTAATTTAGCTACCATTTTTCAAGCATTTCCTTGAGCCATAAACTTTGGCAGCAGATCATATTTTTACCCCAAAGCCAAGGAAGACTCCCATAAATTAAAAAAAATAAAATAAAAATCTGCATGAATTCCATCATCACAGTTCTGGTGCTGTGCCTTTGAAATAACAACTTCCTATGACAGCATTGTGTTAGCTATGCACTAACCTGCCTCAGCACAGATCTTACAAAGATTATGTTATGAGGTATGGGAACAAATTTAAATTGATGTTATATCTAATGAACCGTGTCACTTTTTTATTGGTGGTGTTTACAGTAGCTTAATTTGCATGTAGACTGTGAGAACTACTGTTGCTGTGTATTTGGGGAAATAAAACTCTATCCTCATGCTTAACACAAAACTGTGGCTGATGTATTGGTTTTCCGTCTGGGAGTGTTAGAGTGAGCATGATGTGCGGTACGTTAGATGATGTCCTGTATATCGAATTAGTTGCAGAGCTGTCTGTGAATATTACATTCAAACACATTCTAGTTCAGCCCCTGGGAAGAGGTGTGATTTCATGATTGTCCTCTGTTTCATGACCAGTTAAAGGAGGAAGAGATGAAATTCAAAGTGTTTGGGGCTCATCCTTGGGTCAAAGTGAACATTTGTGCCGAGTTTGAAGAAATTCCCTCTTCCTGAGATATTGCTTTTTGCGAGAATGGGATGACTTGAAAACACACATGTGGCCACAGCTGTCATCAGCGTGGAGCCATAAAAAAAAGTTGTTTTAAAAGTTTTTCAAAAATTCTGAATCAGAAGTCGTTCAGCATACAGTCATGAGTGTGCACAAAAAAATAGGCTGATTGGTCCATTCAGGCTCCAGGAAAAATATTTATTTAAGATTCTGAAGTGAACTGTTAAAGACAGAAGTAAGAATTTACTTTTGCATGGTTCTTTAACATGGCCAACTATGTGCCTTAATTAAACCTCATCGCTCTAATTATTGGCTCACTACCACTACTACCAATCTACACAACTACTATATAGAGATGTATGCAATGCACCATTGGAAACCTGAGATACGTGTGTTTCAGTTGATCTCAATCATTCCCATCTGCATGCAGATATCTTGGTCTCACGATGGCCGCTACTGTCTACCCTTTTAACTGATACCTCACTTTAGCCTATAGAAGCTTCCATGCCCTGTCCACAGCCCACAATATCCAGCGAGAGTCAGAGTTGAAAGGAAGTGTCTGCTTCTCTTCTCTTGTGTAAAGACAGAGCCAACTGGAACAGACCCAATCTCAAAAATGATTATATGCAGATTTTATATGTAATACGAAGCTGGAACACTTAAATTGTGTATAGTTAGATAGTGCTTTTAAAACAGCTTTTCCACCACAGCACTTGTTTTGTATGTGTGCAGGAGGCTCTGAGAAGAGCAATACTCAGCGTTTCATGAGTCTGGACGGTGGCCACTTTTTTGTAGTTCCTCAAAAACGTGAAACACAAGAGCACACGTGGGGAATGGATTAAACTCTGTCTTCATCTGCTCTAACACAAGCTGCAAATGTTAGCATGACTGGAAAAACTGGAAGAATTGCTGGCTCTCTCTTTTTGATTACTGAATTTCAATAGGTTTTCAATTGAATACTGAAATTGTGACACCCCTAGTAATTATTCATTTTCTGTGGTACTGAACTCATTTGAATCACACTTGAACTTGGGACTAAGGCTAAATACTGTGGTCTCGCTGTGTTGTCCAGCTAACAAGTCACAGTTATAGGTCATATGCAGGCATGTTTAATGTTTCTAAACCTTGTACTGCAGAGTGTTCAAACTTAAATTACTCAATGCCACTGGCACTTACAGTGATTCAGTGACTGTTGGGGAACAAACTTCAGATTGTTACCTTTCAAAAGAGAACAAAACCATGCATGTACTCCAAATTGGTTCAAGAACAGCTTTCAAATTACTTTGGGTAGGCCTTGGATAGGTGTTTTAATTTTACAGTTGAAAGAGGTTTGAAAACAGTTTGTATAGTGTGTTCACACTGGAAAATTAACAAAGTTAACTTTAAAAAAAAGTTAGTGTACACACTAAAAACACACGATTTTTGATTGTGCTTTAATGTAAACTATTGTGGGTAAAGAAAAGCTGCAAAACATTAAACATGTTGTGGATGGTGGTGAGGCAGCTCAAGGGCAACCAAAAAAGTGCTAATTTTTCGAGAGCAATTTTTTCTCTATTGATATTTTAATTAGTAGTTCCAACTGACACACTCAGTATATTGTGTCTTGATACTCCAAACCAAAAAGTTATTCAGTGTTAATATGTTGATATGGAGCAGAAAATCTATTCCCTGTATAGAAACTTCAGAAACAGCATGCTATAAAAATACTGTATACAAATCTACTGCTGAACTGGGATGCAGCTTTTTTCCTCCTTCTTGCTCCACTTTGTAGAACTCCACCCTCTGCACACCAGATTACAGAAAAACAGCGCCCTCCTGCTGTGCAGAGTGAATGCTCAACTACTGATGTGGTTAAAAAAATATTCCCAAACCCTTGCAGAAACAGAGTTGCAAAATAACAGAAATCTATCTGAGTATTTTCTCTTTTTTTCCAAACATTTTGGCTGTTGCAGCAGAAACAATATGCCTCTGGTATTCTGGATGGTTACCAGTAGGCTTTAACTGTGTATCATGACAACACACAGTTGTGCTTTGGGGATGATCACATCACAGCCCTGTAACAGCGCAAGGTTAAAAACAATTGAATTTGCAGAAACAACCCCAAACAGTGAAGCCAAGAATACTGATAATCCTACATCAAATGAATTCTCCAGTGTCTCTCCAGTTTTTTTTTTTTGTTTTTTTTTTTTTTTACCACCACCATGTCCATGTAAAAACCACACATGCTTTTATTTTCATGACAGCGTGTTCTGGCTCATCCTCTATGATTTACTCTCATGATGGATTATTAGCTGTTATGACACATTTTAAGCACAAGATTTTCACACATATTGATGTTAAGACCGTCAAACACAGACTTGAAAAGTCGTTTCTGTTGCTCCAACATGTTGACGAAAATATGGGAGAGTATGAATATATTTTGGGTTTAGTTGCCAAAATCTTAACACAGTCAGAGACACTGTAAGAATGTGCAAAGTGCGCCTGGAATCGTTGTTTGATAGGATTCAAGGCCAGTGATTATTTGTAGATGCCAATTTATTTGTTTATTACTGAACATACAAACATCATCAATTATCATCTCCTGTATACACAAAAGCGTCTGTAACACTTCATTTCATTGATTTGTGCATAAGACATTCATTACACTGTCATAACCATGTCATGACACCTGTCATGAACATGAAGGAGTCTTTATTCAAAGATTCAAGAATTTAAGGATTCTTAAGAATGTCTTTTACACTTTATGAATGTCATGTGATCAATTATGTCATTTTTAATGCAAAGTTGACATTGTTTGAGATGTCTTTGTTATGAAAACTTTATATTAACCAAAACAAACAAACAAACAAACAAACAAAAAAACAACTGTCAGTATCTTCACTATGACAACATGACATTATCATACTTAGAGAAACTGTGTATCTTTATGTTTTCACATTATATGTGTGACACTGGCCTTCATGAGACCATTATAAGCATGCCATGAATATTTTCCTTGACCTCAAGTAATGTGGTACATTTTGGATTTGTAATAAAGATGTCATTACATTTTTAAGGCCAATTTGACAACAGTGTAAAGTACCAAGGTGATCTAGCTTACAGAGGCAACTGATGTGCAGCAAACACCATTACAAAAGCATTTTACAGTGTTACAACACTTAATGACATCTTAATGAGTCAAAAGTCCAAAAACGTACTCTATATTAAAACATAAAAGTAAATAGTTTATTTAGGTATGGTAATGTCAAAGTTGTCATTACATGGTATTGACAGGTTATGTTCTTTTGGTTAGTGTTAAATTGTCATAACAAACACATTTTTGTCTCGGTTACAGTCACGTTGTCATAAGAAAGACATCTCTCAAAACAATGTCAACTTCACATTAAAAATGACATAATTGACTGGATGACTCTCAATGACAACAGTCATAAATATTAATAAAGACTCCTTCAAGTTCATGATAGGTGCCATGACATAGTTTTGACAGTGTAACGACAGTCTTATGTACACGCTGTCAGAATAAAGTGTTACCAAAAAGCCTCTTTTGCACAGCAACCCACATTTGACAACTCTGATACTGTCAGAGCACCTTAACCCATTTACCATTTCTTTCCATTGCAACAAGCTCAGTTTCCATGGAAATGTTTAAGGTATTATGCAGTATGTATTCGAGGAACGCAGGTCTCCTACCTAAGATCAGACCCTGAATATATATCTGTGAGTTCATATTTGGAATGTATGCAAATACATTCAATGTTGGCACAGACTTTAAATCAACAAGAAACAGTGAATTGGGTGGCTGTTCCAGTATTAAAGATTAAAGGAGAGATATTTTTTGTGTGATGTTCAATTTCCATCTATAAATAACTAATGAGGGTCAGTAAAAGCATTAAATTATCAAATGTGACGTGATTTTGCATTTCATCTCCTGTGTAGTTATCTTTATTTTGGATCACTCATACTTCACCATGTGTTATTTATATGATCACTGCCTGCCAACACTTTGTCAGCACACAGCTGCGTTGATGGATGACGTGGTAGCTGTACTTTGAAAAAAGGCAGAAGAGCAGGTAAAGAAGGCAAATTTTGCAAACAAGATATGGATAATAAACATAAACAACAACAAGTCTTTAACTTGCTTTTATCAAGAAGCCACTCGATGTGAATCAGGTATGATTTGTGGAAAATTACTCTGTGAGACGTGTGATAGAGCAGGATGAAATGCAGAGGTACCAGGAAGTATTTGGCACTCAACTGAGCAATCTGAATTGAAAATATATTGACTGCTTGCTGTCTGATAGGCGGTATGTCAGTGTGTGTATCCAGGTGGTTATATGAACATCGATTGGCTGGCTGGCTGTTTGTGTGTACTGATTCGCACCACCTGGTCTCACTGTTGCCAAGAGCATTACCCCCCAACAGTTTCTAGATATTAGTGGAAGAGCGTCTGTGGCACCATGAAACTCCACAATAACTACTGTATTGGGAAACCATTATTGTACTGGCCAACATAATGATAGCTGTAGTTTAATGAGGCAATCGGCTGGAGGGGACCCATGATACGATTAAATTTACCAATTTAATTAGTTTACTAATTTAAATGAGTTTGAAACTGCAATCTGCCCCAACAATAAGCTCTGGTCAGCATTTAAGTTACCTGTCAACTGACTGAAACACTGGTTTTAAAACAAGATTTAAATACGCTGTTATCAGCTGTGTTGAGTAAGTTACTCAGGAAGTGTAATAAGTTATTTTGTACTAGGGTTGTAATTAACCAAAGAAAATCTTGGTCAACTGAAATTCTTCACATCTTTGACCAGCTGATTGGTTGATGGGAGAAACTGCACTTTAGCTCGAGATTACTAAGTACTGAGTTGACTCGACCTGGTAGTGAAAATGAATTCCTGTAGTTTGCCCATTTCTTTTCACATGTAGTTTGCTTGGTATCATTAGTAATTTGTTACTTTATTTGTTATGTTACTATATTACTTTTGTACCTTGTTGAACTGCTGATCCAGTGAACTGTTACACCCAGAGAGAGCTTTTGTTGTTAGCTGTCCAGATGTTTGTTGTTGTGGAAACAAAACTCTACCTCTCTTAAATTAATTTCCATCACCATATATTCTCTCTCAAAATGGCCAGCAAAGGTCTTTCTCTGTGGCAGCTTGGCATTGCCCTTTGTGGGTATTTTCTCTATAATGTAAATGCTTCATCAAATTACATGTTGTCTTTTTCATGGTTCAAAGCATTTTGTTGCTCACACAAAGTTTACAATGGACGGCAATGTTCTTTGCATCTTTGACTGAGACAAACTCAGAATAATGACAATCTTCCACCCAGAGCCGGCCTGACACATAAGCAAACAGAGCACCTGCTTAGGGTCCCTGTGGTCACCAGAGGCCCCGAAGAATGCCTGAAATGTCCCACAAGAGAGCTTATTATTATTATTCTTTTTGTAAAATATGTTATAGGCTAGAGCACCCCAGAGTGCCCTAGAGTGCCCATTCTATATTTCAGTATTGCACTGAGAACCGGAAAATACATCGTAATGTTGAGATCTGTGATTTCCACTTGTAAATCTTAAAATGACTCAACCAACTAATTATCCCGTCTTTGTAATCTTATGGATACCATAGGATTGCGTTTGGAGAGAGATCCTGACACACCAAGCATTGTGGAATGTGACAAAGACAATGTGAGTTTGAGTTTTTTTGCTCGAAATCACAGCACATTTTCACCTTCAGTAAACTGCAGGACCTACCCAGATGTCACTGCCAGAAATGGACACTGTTTTCTGGGGGATCATTGTCATGATGAGACCCAGTAATGCAGCATAGCTTGGATTAATAACCGTAATGTAATAATTATATAATTACTCATGTGGAAATAGTAATCCCTTATACTATTTGTTACTGGGTAAAGTAATAATATTACAGTAATGAGTTCCTGAGTAACGCATTATTGCAACACAAACTATCCTGACCAGAGGTGCTGGATGAAAATGTCCTTCCTGGAATAGCAAACCAAGTGCGCAGGTTGAATTAATATAAATATGTCTGCTATTATCCAGCAAAACCGATAACAAATGCATGAGTGCAGAGCTTCTAACCAGCCAGGATTTGTTGTGGCAGGGAGGCATGTGCCCTGACTTCCCCTTCAGCTCCCCCATGGTCACCCATCCTGGGGGAAATCCCAGTAGGCTGCCTCGAATCAAAACATGTAGGTAAACAACACAAGAGAGCCTTGTTTTAAGATGATATGAGCCCCAATTTAACACTCACAAAACATGTACACACCCAGGCACGTACACACACGGCTATGTAAACCCTACGCTCTAGGTACCAGGTAACCCTGTGCCAGACAGCCGGCTAAATCAGCCAGGCGTGTGGAGCAGGAAGTGGTGCAGTGAGACTGGAGATATTTCTCCTCTATTTTAGGCAGCTTCCTAACAAGCGTCCTCAGACAGGGCTGTAGGGGAGCAGGGTAACTGCTGAGCCTGGCACCACTCAAAGCCCAGAACAGAGCAGCCAGCGGGGCTAACAACCATCAGCAGCCCAACCAGCTGCTGCTGAGTGCCCCAGTCCAGGCACCAACACCCCTGGGAGGACAGCGATCAATAAAACCCACAGCCCTGGAAGATATGCGGGAAGAAATGTGTTGAGGCAAAACAGGCTCATTTAAAGCTAAACTGTCCTATCAGTGGGGTTGGAGGAGCATGCTGAATATCTCTCCAGAGAGCAGGGAAGGAGGGGATGTTACAGTCACTGTAAGAGGCTTTTGGATGGTCTCTGCAATTTGGAAGGTCAGAGTAATTGGCCAAATGAGGGTTCAGGCGAAAACCCAGAGTGCGGCTGCATTTGTGTGCACGTGTCTGTATCAGAGTCAGAGAAAGAGATGGAGAAAGAGAGGCAGAAAAGGAAAAGTGATGAAGAATTGAAGTAGGTGCAAACATCTGTTCAGTCACATGGGTAATTTGACAGCAAGAATGATAAGTCTCACTCCCTGACGGCAAAACATGTTGGGGGTTTTAAATGTTTCAACACGAATTGGCCATTTAATGAGCAGCCTTTAATGTTTTGCACAGAGTTTTTTTCTTTATTCATGTGGGTTTTTTGGAAAGAATACCTGTCCTTGTGTGGAACTTTCTAGTCTACCCCCGCTCATTATACAGGATATCTCGTCTCCACAAAAGTGTTCTATCAGTACAACTTTGCAATTATCTGCTTTTAAAATGTTTTTTTCTTTGTTATCATACTCAGAAAATGGGACTTACAAAAGTGGGGACCTTAAATGCCATTTTACAAATTCTTTATATAATTACTTTTTTATTCACCCACAGTGGTGTCTAGCAATGCAGAAAGTTTTGGTTTCATGTGTTCAGGCTTTAGATATCTGCCTCTGAGGTTTCTGCCTCCACCCTAATACAGTGTAGGAGAACAGAGGTTTGTTTGTGGTGTTTACGCCATTAAATGAATATGAATTTACCGATAAAATTCAAAAGCAGCATCTCTTTCCAGAAATAATGTCCCCGTTTTTGTAGATAATCCACTGACTTCACAGAGGGCCATTTTGCCTTGGAATACTTTCTGCCGAAGACATAGTTCCAATGGAAACTGTTGACAGTGTGCTCTGTGGAGCTTCCATTCAAGAGTAATGGGAAAACATATTGTAGAAAGAAATGATGCTGTTGAATTTTTTCTGTCATTTTTCAATTCAGTCGACAAGCAAGAGCATCAATACTGAACAATTCTGTAAATGCTGCAGATGACCAATATCAAAAAATATGTGTGCTTTTGACAATATCTGCAGTCTAAAGGAAAGATGATGGCTGCTGTTAATAGAAAGAGGCAGGAGGTAGGAACGGTCAGTTATTTCCATGTTGTTCATAGATTCCGCAACTCTGCCACCAATTTACAATCCAATGCCAATGTTTATTATAAAGTCACATCTTAATGTTAGAAAAACGCTAGCCAGCTAACGTAAGATGTGATACATTCATCATAGATTAGCCTAGCACCTGGCATATCTAAGCAGTGGAAACAGGAAAGGTGACAAAGGTCCTGCTGGGTACCAAGCTTGCTCAACTGTTATTGGAAAACACAGCGAAAAGTGCAAGACTTAGAAAGGGTCAATTCCTCTGGGTTTGAGTTGCACAATTAACTTACTTTCAGCTGCATTGTATTGGATGGGTGGGTGCAGAATTGCAGGGACGACATCCTGAAATCCTGAGGATATTAAACTAAAACTAGCTGCATGGCAAGATACAGTATCACTAGAGCAAAATGAAATATGACATATGTTATTTTGTAATTTGGGCGAATCAACCCTTTAAAATTCAGCACTTTTTTGTGGATGCCTAGTCAGTGTAACTAGTCAAGCAATAAATGAAGCAATAAATTCCTCAGTGTGTGCTATATTGACCACAAAAGCTGAATTGTCCTGCTGCAGAAGCTATTGTTCTCCCTGCATCCTATGATGTCACATTACTTATTACTGGAACTGATTACATTTATCATCAGCAGTGACTGGACATCCACAGGAAACGAGACAAATTTTCCCTTTAAGAGAATCTTTTTTTTTAAGCCTTTTGTTTTGACACAAAGATACTTCTCAGTGTTGATAAAGAAAAGTTGAGCAGCAGTCTGCTGGAACAAAGCCAAAGGAGTCAAGCATCCCATGTGTTGTGAGTATAATAAGAGGACACATATGGTTCACTTTGGGTGAAATCGGTATGTTTGCCAGTGTGTGGAGCAGCTTAGAGTGTGTGCGCGCGCAAGGAATGTGTGCGAGACACGACGCACTCATGGCACGTCTGGCAGTCCACAGACCTTGTGCTGTCATCCTCTGTTGAGGAGGCGCGACTGAGGTGACATTCACGTCCCCGGTAATTATCAGGACTATGATGTGGGAACATTAATGATGTATGAGGGCCCAGTGAGGGGTGAGAGCCGCGGCTTCACAGGGCCTCATTACTAAGAGATACCACCAGTGAGAGAGACTGCACTGCCACACCCAGTACACACTCAACTGAGCATTTAGACTGCAACACTTCACTCTCAGTTTCACTCTGTTATTTTCACTTTTGTCACTGTTGTTGTCACACAGCAAATTCGCTTCCAAACACTGACACCAACAAGATGCTGTGAACACATCCCCCTTCTTCCTTTACAAGTGGTAATGATGTATAGTTAGTCAATGATGACTTATTTGCTCCACACAGGGCAAAAATCTTGGATTAACAATGTTGTCAAATTAAAGAAATTGGAGTCAGAATGTCAAATTGAGAACTTTGATCCTCACAGACCTCGATTTTGCCCTCTTGTAACTAGAATGGACAAGATGTCTGATTATCTCTAATTAAAAATGATTAAGCACCTACTTGGTGCAGTCAATGACCATTGATTGAGGGGAATGCTGATGTGGTGAGTGTGGCCCTGTTTTGGGCTTATTCCAACACGCCTTCAAATTTCTCATTTCAAATCAGAGAAGGTGCTCATTGACAAGATTTAAATCATTAAAGCCATCCACTTCTCTCCTGTAGGGGGATTATGGATCTCTGGGCTCCCCTGCGCTGTCCACTTCATGCATGCTGAGCAGAGGGAATAGGGAATGGAGCCAGTGAATGTGAAAACCAAATAAAGGATTTAAATAGGGAGTAAAGACAGAGGGAAAAAACGTCAATTACATCTCTACATTGTCAAACATTTGATCACGAACCAGTGTTGGAGACCAAAGGAAAGAAAGAAAGTCAACATCTCTGTGCATCGCTGGCTGGTTGAGAGAATTAAACAGGATAAAAGGCGATTACATGTTTGCAGGCTGATAAACAGCGCCGTCGTGCCGGTTTTCTTCCTGTTGTTGTTGTTGTTTTCAGAGTAGTACAGGTTCTTGGAGAGATGTCATCCAGCTCGTCTTGCTGTCACAATCCAGAGGGCACGTGCATGACTTCATGTCTAATCAGGTGGGGGTATCCATGGAAACTGAGGTAGCGGAATGTCATGTACAGCATTTCGTCTCATAACACTCTTGGCAAACAGCAAGGCTGCGGGGCTCGTGGCCCACATAGAGCATGTTAGCTATGTTCAGAACAACACATCCCATCACAAACATGCCACCAGACCCTGCTCCTCATCTCTGAAAATCCACAGGCTTCTAGCAAAGAATTTGGCTCTATCTATCTATCTATCTATCTATCTATCTATCTATCTATCTATCTATCTATCTAAATTTGAAAAATGTGAAAAGCTAATGACTAAATAAAAGATTCAGTTGTCCTCCAGTTCATTTTGGTTGTATTCTTGTTACATAAAGGTTTATTCCAGACCCATGTATTTGCTCAAACTTGACATCAGATGCAAACATTTCTACATTAAACATAAATACAGTTACATAAAAAAAGTTTTATGTAAGTGAACTCCAACTAAATTGATGCATATACATTTATGTATGAGGTAACTGTGATCAATCAGGTGTGAACTAATCACATAAAGTCATTGTGACCTGATCACTTGTTAGGGGTGGGCAACAAGATTTCATGGTACATCCTACAGTAATTCATGCATTAAATCATCATAAGTCAAGGATTAGTTAAGCATTACTTACAGCAAAGTGGCAATATTATGCTTTCTTGGTTTTACCCTTTCCTTAACATATTATAAAGCTTTTTTGTGCATGCAAAAGGTTTGCAAAGTTATAAAGCCGTGCCAAAGGAGTTACTCACTCCTACAGAAAGCACAGCTCCAGAAATGCCTGAAACAAAGAGCTGCAGCTATGGCCACTGTGAGAAAAATAATCAGTTTTATTATTTATTTATTTTACATAAAAGCATGTAAACCTATTCTGCCTGAAACCCAAAATAAAGGTATGAGCTTGAAAATGAGCAGAATATGGCAGTGTGAAGAACTAAATTAACAAGATGCACAGTTGTACTTTGAGCTAAATGCTAATAGTAGCATGCTAACATACTCACAATGGCAAAAGTAAGCAGGTAGCCTATGTTTACCATGTTCACCATATTAATTTAGCGTGTCAGCACGTTAACAGTTTCTAATTAACATAACAACAACAACAAGTACAGCTGAGGCTGATGGGAATGCCATTAGTTTTGCAGGTATTAGGTCAAAAACCAAACTTGAACAACTTGGAATTTTGACATGATGGTAACACCACAAGAAATGTTATCACCAAAGCCAGTGGAATTCATCCTCTGGGGAGCATGAATGCCTGGACAAGATTTCAAGCCAAAAAATTCAGTAAGTTTTTGAGATATTTCAAGTGGTGGTCTGACCACCCAAATGACAGGTCAACATTGCCATCCCTTCAGCCATACCACTAGCATGGCTAACAAGTCAAATCAAATATGAAAAATCAAAACAGAAGAAAAATTTAGAGACCCTCTTTCTGTTGTCTGGTCAAAATTGGGGGTAAGGGGTGCATTGGGGGAAAGTCATGACCTCAGTATTCCTGAAATCCTAGCTATGGCCCTGCTCGCAACCCACTGTATACAAAGCACTGGTGTATGAAAATGATACACAGATAAGTCATCATCCTGCAAGCTGAACCCTGAAATTAAAAATATGGATAAAATGGATTTTTGAGATAACAGGTTTTCACAACCGTTCACCTTTGTTTCGATCTCCAAATGACTGCTTTTGATAGATGGGGGAGGACTGAACTGTTTAAGCCTCATCTTTCCGTGACAATCGTAACCCTGTTTCCACTTGAGTGTTTGTGCTCGCAAACTTTACACTGATAATGGCGTAGGTATAGTTTACAGAATTGACCAAAATTTGTCAATAATGCTGAAAACACATGGGATTTTTCTGCTTTTATCAAGTAACCACATGCAAAACAGATGTCTGCATATTCATAATTTGAAAACACTTAAAAAAAACATGGCTATTGTCCAGAAAACACACATTGTATAAGTGGCACCACTTTGGCAAAATAGCATAAATCTGAATGTGAACAATGCCCAAAACAAAATGATTCCCAGAAAGGTCCAATTGTTCTGCTCCACAGCTGAGTACAATTGCTTTCTGATTGTTCTTATGTGCCCAAATGAGCCAAACTAAGGTGGAAACCACTGCAGGGTTTCTTCCATATACAAAGTAATTCACTCAACACACACACACACACAGACACAAACAAACAAAACACTTCTTGATTCAGCTAACAAGCTACCATTAAGTGACACAAAGACTCTGCAATACTAACAAAGAAAACGGCTGCAACAGTGTAAAGTAATTTAAAAAATAATCTCACACTGAGGTCTGATCACGATTCATACAATGACAAGTCAAGGAGTTTGCAGTTGAAGGACTGTAATAAAGGTTTTCATGACAGCTAACAATGTCCCAAAGGACAGAAGTGTACACTAATTTTATCCTATAGTTACCATAATTTTAATTTCATCAGAAGTGGATCTATGATTTACTTAGCAAACATACAGAATAAGTCTTCATCCTGTGACTTTGCCAAAATGATAAGAAGGAAAAATTCTGGAGAGGTAATTCAAATGCACTGCATGCTGGGAAGTACGCCAGTGAGCATAATTAAGATGTTCTTTCAACTTACAAGTTTAAACTCACAGGAGTTCTGAAGCCGATAACCAGCAAGGTGAAACTGACAAAAGCACGAGTCACTGATTAAAGATGAATCATTTCCGCTATACTGTTTGAACAGAACATGTGTTGGGCGGTAACACATGGAGTATGCATTAGATATGAGTACTTTTTCAACAAGTAGGGGAAGAGATTCCCAAGAGAGTCCTCTCTGTCATTCTGTTGATTTGACTGCACTGCAAGTCATGAATTTCCTGAATTTAATAAAGTGGTACTTCATGATAGAGCTACAGCTCAAACATCAACCTATATTCATATATATCTCAAAAAAATCCACTCCTTTTTTTGAATCATTTCATAAACTTACACAAACTCACAATGGATAGGTCCATAGAGTAAAAATGATGAGATCTGTAAAATATTAGTAGGAACAATTCAGCAGTGCAGCACTGCTGTCTGAGCAGGAGATTAATGGAAAGTTGAAATCAGTCTTGTCCCAAAGTATGCAAAAGACAGACTGGTCTCAGGTGTGCTAGCTTAGTACAGAACCAGGCGGTACAAGTTAGCCTGTACCAAAAGAAGAGAATACAACTCAGAGTTGTGTTGTTACATGTTGTGTCTTCTTCACTGCTAGCTAGCCACAGATAGCTTTGCCTGCATTCAGTTGGTAAACCTAAGATGAGACCTCTTAAAGTGATATTCCACCCCAGAACGATAATCCACTCAATATGTACTCTCCCCTATGCCGATGTGAGGATGGGTGAAGATCTTCAGTTCACTAAACAATCCTGGAGTTTCAGCAGAAAACAGGGTTGCAGCTAATGGCAGTGAATGGAGACCACGGATAAAATGTAAAAAAAAAAAAAAAAGAACACAAAACAAACACAAAATGTCTCCATCCTGCTCGTGTGGTGTAATCCAAGTGTCCGTGAGCCGCAACATTAAAATTTAACCACAAAAGACGCCATTTACACCATGTTTTTAGCTGAAATGTCAACTGTAGCCTCCCAGTAGCATGTAAACATGGCATCAATGTATTGCAAGACTTCGTATATCTCTTTATGTTCTTTTTTTTTTTTTTTTTTTACATTTTATCTGTGGTCACCATTCACTGCCATTGTACTGGATTTGGCTGCAACCCTGTTTTCTGCTGAAACTCCAGGATTGTTCTGTGAACTGAAGCTCTTCACCCATCTTCACATCAGCATAGGGGTGAGTACATATTGAGTGGATTATCATTCTGGGGTGGAATATCGCTTTAAGTACTGTGCACGGTCACTGTGGCTAAGCTAGCTGTTAATGTTGAGTAAATACCTTGAAACCACATGGCTAGGTGCTTGTTGAATGTTTTTTTATTTCTATACATTAAATAGTGTCTTAAAAAGTGTCGTGTTGCATCTTTGGAATTGTTTAAAGGAAGAGTAGAACGGTAGAGTCCTGCTGCGTGTCAGGTACCCACAGATACCTGCTGGGTAACCTACAAAAAAAGCTATAATATATTTATAGAATTTCAAGGTTACATGCATGAGTACGGATAAAGATGAACTGCGGTCATCGAGTGAGAACAATAATACAATACAATATTTGAAATGATCATGCAGTATTTTTGACATTGTTCTGTTGGTGTACTTCTTTATTAGCTCTCCTAAAAACAGGAATTTGCTGTGGCATGTTGGTGCATAATAAGAAAGTAGTATAGAAGAATATAAATATTAGAGAGATATAAATGAAAAAAGCCAGTAAGTTAAGCATAAATAGAAAATTTACAGCAACATGCAACAAATATCATACAAACAGCAGAAGAAAATGTTCAATATGACCATTATTTAAACGAAAGAACTGTTTAGTTTGTGCAAGAATGTGCAAAAACTGCACAGCCTTTCTGCCATGTGCAGGAAGGTCCTCAGCTTCTGTAAGAAGCTGACAGGGCTGCTCACCTTTGTCCTGCAATTGCACTGCTGCAGCTGACACTTATTGTTCTATTCAAATATTATACCTGGAGAGATGCACACCAACTGAGCAACGCTGATTTCCACTTAAAATAATTTCCTTAATATTTCATGCAGTTATAATTTGGAATAATGACGCTCACAGTCTTCTTTACTTCACAGGAATCTGTTTTGTATCTGCCCTGCTGGTTGCAGTGCTGCTCTCTCCCTTGCTCAGGTCCTCACAGTTGCCAGGCTAACGGCATCCCCTCGCCTCTCTGCAGGTAAGGATTTTGTGGTTAAACGTCCTGCGCCGAGCATCAGAATATCAGATGTAAATCACCAAGACATCACCATGGAGAGAAAGGAAGATTGAACTAAATGAGTCATAGCCCCCAGCCTCTCTTAGCTGTATCTGTGTGGACAGTATGTAAAGCCAAGACTGGTAATGTGCCCAGCGCTAATATCAATTAGCATGCAATATCAATTAGCTACCAATCTCACAGCACATTAGTAGGGATAATGGGTTGACCCCTAATACGACCCGTCCACTTCACTTCAGTGGATCCTGCTAGACTGCTCTCTATAAACACTGCTTGCTTGAGAAGCTGAGACTGTTTGCAAAAACATTGCGATAAAGGATATAAATTATTTAAATCATCTTCTGAGGTGAGAATTTTAAAATGAGGGTATCACAGAGCAGCACTACAATGAGGAATATTGCCCTTCTTTTATCCCCTGCTTACTGCAGGTGCAGGCCTCAGCCTGTATAGCGACTGAAGGGTCTATAAATGTTCTATGCTCTGCGTCCCGTGAGTTACAATGCTCAGGGCAGGCAATAACTCACACCATTAAACATAACGAGGGCTTAGACAGGGCTTAGGCATCGGCAACAACGAAAAATAATGTCTAATCCTGCGATGATGTGGTATAATATTCCCTTCCTTAGTGTTGTCAACCAGCGACAAATCCAGACAAACCCACCCAGAAGATGGTAGTGTCACACAGCGCCTGACAGGTCCCCACTGCAATGAAGATCCATCTTACAAGGTCAATTAATCTGATCTGTATTGAAAACAAATACTATTATCTTGAGTGGTGTGCATTAGCCTACCACCATATGGTGCCAACGGTGTCATGGAAATGCTTGAAATGTGAAAATGCATCACCAAGAAACAGAAAAGAATAAAAGTAGCAGTCGCACTTTATTTTACAGTAGACTAATAAGACATATTAAGCTGTATTTTGTATCAAATTAGACAAAAAATAGAAATATGTTCTTTATTAGACAGCAGTTATACCCTAATTAGACACCATACACCTAATGGTACACTAATAAGGCATAACAAGCTGTACTTTGTATCAAACTAGATGAAAACTAGAAATAATATGTTGTTTATTCGACATTAGACCTTTTACTACATTTATATGGTTATATTATTCCCCACTCTTTGACCTTTATTAGACTTTATTAGAGAGTAATAAGGGACACATTACAACAGAATTGTACTGTAAACTATAGTGAGATCACATATCTGCTACTTCCCCCTTTGATAAACAATATGTGTAGCAGATCTACCGAGTAAAGGCCAAAATTATAGAGGTAGAGAAACATTTTGTCTGTGGGTGACTACACAGACTTATTGGAATACTGCAGGCAGAAAAATATGTTTTGATCCAAGAAGGAGGCATTGGTCTTGTCTACTCTGCCAATTGTACAGGACCAATCAAAGAACCTGTGTCTCAAGTAACAGATGTGTGATCTCACTGTAGTTTACAGTACAGTTCTGTTGTAATTTGTCCCAATTTATCCTCCAAGAAAGCCTAATAGAGGGTTAAATACTGCATAATAAAAAAAACACACCATTTCTAGTTTTTGTCTAAATTAATACAAAGTACAGCTTGTTATGTCTTATCTCATGTACTGTAAAATAAAGTGTGACCAAAAAGACTTTTTAGATTTAAAAGTTGGATGGTTTGCCGGTCTCTTTGAAGTGCTTTAGGCAGCAGCAGTCCTTAGAAACTCGAAAGTCTTGAACACAATCGACTTGTCGTGATGCCTACTATAACTGCAGAAAAAAAAATCAAGGTTGAACCTGAAAATAACAGAAACTCTTCTTTAAGCAGTAACAGAAATAGTTTGAATACTTTTAGAAGGAAAAAGTATGAAGCTAAGTGGTAGATAGGCCACAAAACACAGGAATGTCTTCGATATTTCTTGGACCTTGAGCGTCCGAAAGGTCGAACTCTTTGATGTATTGCAACCTACAGTATGATTGTGTTTTTTTAAAATCTCTGAGTCATATTTTAGAGTGGGCGCTTTTAAATCCCACTGGCTCAGGAATATGGGAGCTGGTTTAAATTTAACATCATGAGACGAGGATGACGCAGTTCATTGACATATACACTACATGCAGAGTATTTGTTCAGCTGCAGGGAGTTCATCTATTATTTTTACTCATCCATGATATGTAGATTTATGTCATTACATACCTCTGTGATTAAAATTTCTTCACTCTGACACCATTATGCCACACCAGACTGCTGCGAGCAAGAGATAGCAATCTGTTATCTATCTGTTAACGCCATACTTTCTCCTCCACGTTCATCTGTTACGGCATGACAATCAAAATTCAGCAATTAACCTGCTCTGTCACCCCATACTGAGAGGGACTGCTGGACTGAAGCTGAACTTCAGAGGTGGCAAATGAATTTAAAAGGGACGAGGGGGTGGTGGGTGAGCTCGCAAATGAAAGCTGACACGCTGTGCTCAACAGAGATGGTACATATTTTATCAGTAAGTAAAAGATATTTCAAAGATGCCTTTAGATACCAAACATCACTTCTGCCTCTCATGCAAAACACTCACAGCGTGTGTCAAAAAATGAACATGATATTAATTATCACGGGCAAACAGCACATTTATTGATTACTAGATATTGAATTTAATGGGATCTGTCTGTCTCTTTCACTGATAATAGCAAAGTTAGAGTAGGTGTTGGTGTTATTGACCACCGGAGCATAATAAATTGTTGGACCGTGTTTTCAGAACTGGCTCTTCCTGATTTGAATCCAAACCAGGTACTTTGTGGTCTAAACAGTGTTTTTGTTAAATGTCTCATGATGTCTTGTTTGTGGTTTGCTATCATCACTTTGCAAGTTAAAGCTATAATATGTAATATTTCAATATTAATTGTCTAAAAGTTCTAGATAATTTATTTTGTTGACTTGTACATTTACATTGTTCCAAATGTTCAAATGTAGAGGAATACATAATTTATTCAAAGTTACAGTGTGTTACCTGCTGGTTGTTAGGTAGTTGCTATAACTTCCTGGAAAACACGGGATACATCAGATACGTCAGAGAGCGAGGAAAGAAGCTGGCAAACTAGGCTAAACATCACATGAATAAAACTTTAATATTACCTCGTCCATGAATATGATTTCGGCCTGATTCATGTTGGATAGATTTTCATTAGCTATGGTGGTTGATAAAAAATGAAGATAACTTCCGTGGTCCCATACTACATCATTGTTTTAATGTGAAAGAGTCTCTTGTGGCAGAACTTAATAATCACACAATAAATCACTCAAAGCTCAGATACTCACTTAATTCATTTTATGTTGCATTAAAAACATTTTGCCATCATGGGAGCAGCAAAAAAAGCTAAAAACACAACATCGACGTATTACAGTATAAAGTTGATGTGGTGAACAGGTCAGCAAAGAATTGTTTATTTGCACATCCAGCAGCAGGTATAGAGGAAAATAAAGATTGATTTGGGTTTATCAGAGCTTTTTGTCCTCTGTGTCAACAGTGCTGATGAGAGGGCCATAAACCAAAACAATGTGCTAAAAAGCGCTGTGCTCTGTTAGCAATATAAAAATACTGATTATATGCAGCTTTAAACATTTATATTAGAACATTTTAGACATTTTTTTGTTTCGTTGTATTTTAATGGTAGCTTTTTCATATAAGTACAGCAGGTAACCCTGTTATAAATGTTATAAGCAGCACTGGTCACAGCACACAGCTGTGGTGTTAAGGCAGTTTCTGTTTCTGTCACAGTAGGGTTTTGTTGTGGCCTCTTCATAACCCCGCTGGGTGGAGAGAAGTCAAGGAGGAACCTGAGACTCCAGCTTGTTCTCCAAGCACCGTTTGAATTACATAATGTGGGTGAAATCCAATTGTCTCCAGTCATCTCAGGCTCCCATGTTATCCATCATTTTTATTAGTGCGGCAGTGAGATAAGACTTTGTTATGTTTCTCGGGGAATCCATTTTCACATGACAAAGAACTGCGATTAAATATGTTTTAACTGTGAGGTTACTCAAATCGCAGAGCTGCTGGACATCTGTCCAGGCTGCTGCTTTCTAAAACAGAGAAATAGATCAAACAGAGAAGAAGATAATTCTGATTTCACAAAGTTTGTGTTTTCAAATAACAAATCTCCCAGCAGAAGAGGAACTGGGATGATATAAAGTGTAGAGCAGGCTTGGCAAGAGGCTGTTGTACAGCACAGGGATTTATGAAATTGAATTTCAATGGCACATTGAGCAGTTCATTGAGAGCGTGCCAAAAGTGAGAATCCTATGACGGATTGAGACAAATCACTGCCCAAATGAGCTGACAACAAGATGCCTGAGGCATTGCATTACTATTCAATTAGCATTTAAGAGGGCTTTGGGGAGAATTGTTTTGTTCTATTTTGCAGATAAAATATGAGCATCTCCCACAGATTTCTCATTAGGGCCACTTTGAGGGTAACTCTCACCCCATTTATCTTCTCCAATGTGGACCCCTGGTGAATTGAAAGCTTCAAATCGAGAAGAGAGGAGACACACTTTGAGTTATGCTCATTGAACTGCAGTGTGATGAGTAGTTAACTACTTTCCTTTCAGTTCCTATCTGGATTTGTTGATGCTGAATGCGTCGTGGACATCTGTAAACATGATTGGAGTGATAACAACATCCGTCCATATTCAATTTGTTTAGGTTTTGATGAGTAATCACACTGGTGTCTCATGTCTCTGAGTCTCGTCTGACTAAAACTCTTTTTTTGACATCCCAGGCTCCACCACACCATCGCTTCCAATTCAAAATACTGTCTATCATCTGTTATTCAGTAACATAGTTTCCTCACAGTACTGCGTGGCCTTGAAAACAAGAGCTCAAAACTGCAAAAATACCCGGTTTCACATTATAAATCCTGTCTTATCTCAGTCATCAGTTCATGCTACTTTCATTTTGTTTTTCATAAATCCATTATGAAGACTAATATGCGTGAGAAACCTTTTCTTCAGTCTCATGGTGCATTAATCACAGGGCCTCTAATATGCTTTTGTTCTGATTATGGCAGTGGCTAGCCCAGAGCTGATAAACACCTATGACGTCTGGTTAGTGTCCCTCCTGGGCTTCTGTGTGACCAAGAAGCCCAATTGCAAAAGAAAATCAACACAGTGAAGGCTACTCGAAGCCCACCACAGAAACAAGGCTACAAAGAACACACAGCTCTATTCAATCTCTACCTGCATGCACCTCTTTTTTCCCACAATCAATTTGATTTTCTCTTTTTAATTATGGTAGGATGATGATGTATGCTCCACTAATAAGACATGAATGGGAAATGAAAGGTCGGTGAGACCTAGATAAATGACTCCCATTATTTCACCAATCGGAGAGAAGCCCTTCTATATGTTCTAATTTGAATGATAATAAAATTCTGAATTGCTTTGTCCTAGCAGGCCACTTTCTCCATGATAAGCAGCCTGGCAAGGTAACCTTGTCCTGTAACCCAGACTCACATCGCCTTCTCACAGTGTAATTGCTTTAAATTAAGGCACAGAAAACACACACAGTTCAAAGCTGCATCTGATCCACAGATAATGCGACTAAAACTCTTCCTTGATTATGCATTTCTGGGTAACACTTTACCTTGAAGGACTGTGTATAAGACGGTCATTAAACTGTCATAACCCTGTCATGACACCTGTGACGGACATGAAGACGTCTTAGTGAATGTTTATGACTGTTGTCATTAAGTGTCATTTGTTCAGTTATTAATGCAAAGCTGACATTGTTTGAGTTGTCTTTGCTGTGACACTGTCAATATCACTGTCTTTGCAATGACAACCTGAAATTATCAAACTGTTTAGCTTTATGTTTTACTATGATATGAAACTGTCATAAGTGGTTGGTTTTGACACTGGTCACCCTGAGATCATTTTAAGTGTGTCACGCATATTTTCCTTCACCTCAAGTAAATTTGTACATTTTGGACTTGTCAAAAAGATGTTATGAAGTTTTATTACACTGTCAAATGCTTTTTGTAATGGAGTCATGAATAATTTCCTGGACTTTAAGTAATGTGGTACCATTTGGACTTAAAATAAAAATGTAAAAATAACTTGTTGCTGAAGTAGGCTAACTGCTGTCTGCTGTTATCTGTAGCTGGCATTAGCTTGTTAACTCGATTAGCCGTGGAGCTAACCTTCTAATTAGCTGGCAAAGAGCCAAACCTACCACAGAAACCACCTCAGTGCTGTATTCCCTGTCGTCAAACTGGCCACAGTCTCCACCTGATAACTTTAATGACATCTTAATGGCAAGTCCAAAATGTACTACTTTACTTGAGGGCCGCCGGTCACGGCCGCTGTCAAAACTAACCACTTATAACAGTGCAATGTGATGTTATAACATAAAGCTGAACAGTTTCTTTTAGTTTGATAATATCAACAAAGGCATCTCAAACAATGTCAACTTTGCATTTAAAATGACATAACTGATTGACTGACACTTTATGATGGTTATGACGGTGATGAAAGTCTTATGCACACCCCTTCAAAATAAGCATTACCCATTTCTGTATCAAACTGCTGGAAGAACTGATGCTCTCAATTAATGTTAAAATGAATTTTTTAGTTTGGTTTATTATTAAATAATATATGCACTGTACTTCAAAGCGCATAATGTTGAACATGACAATGTCAGACTGCATAAAGCACAAAGCATCCATTATCTGTGCTTAGAAGTCCTAAATGAATTGTTTATTTTTAGCCTGTCCATTGGCAGAGAAGGATAAGGTGGCTTTGGGAGTATAAATAATAAATCACATTGTCCTTGTCTTGGAATACGTTTGAAAAGCAATGAAATGTGATAAAGTGTCTCATCCGGATTGCCTGATATTTGTGGCAGTCACTTGTGAGTTGACATGCGGTGCTGTATAGGTTACTTATGGCACAAGTCTCGGCGGGTCTATAGCACAGGAAAGGAGAAGGCAAAACAAGTCGATGTCAGTCTGTGACTGTGGAGCAGGGCTGCAGGAGCTGCAGCTGTCTGGATTCAACACATCAGGCACCAAGTAGAACACTTTGTAATAATAATGATAATGACTGTAACTGTATGATGCATTATCAATTAAGATAAAAACACAATAAAGCCTCAGGGATCCCTTTTTCACTTGGACTGCTCAACATATTCTTTTTTCTAATTTAGCTAAGTGCAAGCACAAGTTTGAGGTATAAATGTACTTTACTTAATTAGTATCTCTATTTTATACCACAATTCTACTTCACTACATTTAAGATGGAAATATTGGACCTTTTACCAGAATATCTTTATTGGACAGCTACAGTTAGGGACTGGACAAATGTTTTTGAGGTTCAGAGGAGGGCTGAATCTTATGTTTTGATTTTTTTTTTTTTTAAAGCAAGAGCCCTGAATTTAAACCCTGTCTCCTCAAAATAACATTTATTTATTGTTTTCATAATTATGTTGTGGTCACAATGTAATTCTTGGCTGCATTATGTTCAGAGACAATATTTCTTTGAAACAATACATTAATATAATTTGCTGGAATACAGGACTGAAACACAGCAGAAATATCATCATGACAGTTAAATATTAATGAATAAATGTCATGTCTCAAGTACCGGCTGATGTTGAACAATGCTGTAATCAGCATGTCTAGATAGTGTATTGCAAGATTGCCTATTTTGATGGAAAACAAATCAAATACTTTGTCAGTGAACATTTTAAATTGTCAGGTACGCTGATTATTAACATTTCCTCATTATATTAAAAGAATACAGTATCAACAACAATATCTCAAAATAATGTAACAGAAGTGAGCTGGTACAGTTCATATCACTGTTAATATCTAGAAGCTGCAAAGCACGAAGGTTTTGTAACCAGTTTTATAGTAAACATACCCTTGTATTCTAATAATAAAATAAATATGAATTACATCAGATGATTATGTGGGCCGATATGGTTGATATCATATACCTGACTGTTCATCACAAAGAATCTGATCATCCAAGTGAGACATCAACACCAGAAATCAAATTTGGTGAGATAACAATAAAATACTCTCCTCTACTCCATCCCATATGTCAAACATCTGCCCCTTTTGTTATTCTTATTATTCTTATTATTGTCATTACTACTACTACTACTACTACTACTACTACTGATGATGATGATGATGATAATAATACTACTACTACTACTACTACTACTACTAATAATAATAATAATAATAATAATAATAATAAGAAGAAGAAGAAGAAGAAGAAGAAGAATTTTGGTACGGTCTCTCACTTTTAAAATATAAATTGTACAGTTCAGAAAGTTGTTCAAATCAGCTCCACTTTTGACATCTACAACATTTAACTCCTGCTTGCACATTAATGCATCAGTAATCATAATAAGTACTTTTAACTTTGTATAATTTCATTAATGTTAGCTTACCATATGTTTTCATAGCAACGTCGACAGTGAGTTACTGCAAACCACAGTATATGGCATCATGTAAATTACCCATACAACCCTGCAAAAATGTAAAAACAATTTTCACTATATTACTGGGCATTTTTGCAGTATCATAGCAACTATGAAAATTTGTTCATTAGTCTGTCTTTTCTTCCTCTCTCTCCCAGTGTTTTTATGTCTCTGTAAAGTGCTTTTGAGATCTACTTTGGATAAAGACCTACTTGAACATAACTTACTCAGCACGACTCTCCACTGTATGGCATCTGAGGTAAAGCATGAGTGTAGCCAGACTTGCGTCATGCCTGTTTAACTTGCTGTGAGAGCAGCTTTGGGTCTGATATGTCTTCGCCAATTGAAGGGCTAAGTTGAGCATAACTGGGTATGTCTTTTAATTAACTGGGAATAACAGGTCAGCCCATGGATATTGGAAAGCATCATACCAAATTGGAGAAATGTGTTTTTGTAATAAATAGCAATGATGTGGTTTTGTGGATTCATTTATTTTGATTAGGCCCATTATTGTTCCACTTTATGAAATTAATTGAATTCCTCATGCGTTTGAGTAAACGGACAAACGAATTAATCAAAAATTGGCAAATGGGTCTCCATTCAGCTGTGCTAGGAATTCTGCCATTATGTGTGTGTGTGTGTGTGTGTGTGTGTGTGTGCAAGAGCATAATGCATCCTGTGTGTGTGTGTGTGTGTGTGTATTGTGGGTGGGGAGATCATGTATGGTTTTATAATGATGTGCTTGGGTGCATGACCCTGTCTGAACACTTGAAGGGCTGAAATGGGTTTACTGACAGTGACATCAGAGAGATCATCACGCAGCAAAATTGTTTCGTTTCACACATATGATCTGCTCTACAGCAGCTCTCTATCAACACATACTCACTGTTATGAAAGGTTAACTGTTGACAAAAAAAAACAAAACAGTATTTGACACATTTTATATAACCTCTCATCTCTCCCATTTTCACTTCAGCAATTGTTACTATTATTGAACAACATTTGTATTTTTTACAATTACAAATGGAGCATGTTTACCACGTTGAACATATTCTTTAGGGTGGGTTCAGTACGGTGGCCTTGAGAGCTCAGTGTGCTGCATTTAAAATAAACACTTGAAAATAGATGAAATTCAAGCAAATGAAGAAAACATTTTAAATTTTGACCACAAATATAGTGAAGAAGGACATGCTGCAAGAGAAAACACAAACAAATTTAGAAACCATGACTAAAGGCAGGCAAAACAACCAAAAAAAAAAAAAAAAAAAAAAAAAAAACCCACAGCCGAAGCATGAGTGCTGAAGAAACATGCTGAAAAAACAACAACACAACCAATTATAAAAGAAAGAATAAATACAGACAAAACAACCAAAGAAAATACAGCAGTACTCTCTTTAGTAAAAATCATTGGGAAATCAGGAGCTTATCAGGAAATCAGGACCTTCATTCTCTGTATTTTTGTGTTTCAAGCACAATGGTCATAATCTCAGTTAAATCATTATATTTAAATTAAACATACTACAGGAGTTTTTAACTGGTAATGAAACTGTCTCAATTAAATACTGACGCCTCTATATGACCTACATGAGCAAATACGAGCATCAGTGAGAAGATCAGCCATCTCTATGTACAGTAGTTATTCTTAATGTCTGCCACCGGGTCATATTCACTTCATATTCTGTTTACATTACAGATGTGCTGATCGGTATTAGTATTGCTTTGATACTGGGCAAAATTGGTGGATTGGATATTGGGCAAAAAAAAAACAGTATAATCCAGTACAAGCCAATGGCCTAAACTATCATGTAAATGTGCAACATCCTGTGAGGAGAGATGAGGCAGAGCGACAAAACTGAGTAGCATGTGTCACATGAACAGTAGCGCGAACATGAGTAAGATCTATCAGCAGCGTTGTCATCATGTCAGCTGTGTGGAGTTATTTTAAAGGACCATTGTGTAGGATTTCGTGGCATCTAGCAGTGAGCTTGCAGATTGCCAAGCTCCAATCATGCCATGAAACTCATGCAAAGCACAAAAGGCCATCTCCAGAGACAGTGTTTGGTTAGTCTGTTCTTCTGGGAAACTGTAGAAACATAGCGGTGCAACATGACGGACCCGTGGCCCAGATCATTTTAAGGTTACAAAAACACGATTCTTATTTTCAGGTGATTAGATACTAATGAAAACACACTTATACAAATACTAATACTTATTATTTATACATTTAAACAATTTATTTAAAGCTCATTTTGAATGCTTGAGCAGTGACCAATCAAAAACGCCAATAAAGGTTATGTGTGAGGAAGTTTAAATAAAAAGAAGCAACAGTATTACATAAGTGAGTCATGTTGTTGGCTGTGTTTTTCTTCTCTCATAGAGTGGAATATTTGTTTCTCACTAAACAGTTTGAGCCTGATGTTTCTAGATGGCTAGATTAAGCATCCATACAAATGTATTATTAACATCTTAGGGAATAAGAAGTCATTGGACTGTTTCAGCAGATACTCAAGGTATCACACATGAAAAAAAAAGTCAAATTATTCAAAAACTAAAAGACACCATTCACTGAATGGCATTAATAAGCCATAATAAGCTGTACTTTGTATCAAATGAAACGAAACTTAATAATATGTTATTATTAGACAGTAGTGGACCCCTTATTAGACTTTATTAAGGGTAATTAGTGACACATTTCAACTGTTGTGTAAACTAAAGAGTATTATTTCCCACTATTAGACCCTTAATTAATTAATTAGACCTAATTAGGGACACATTACCATAGAACTGTAAACGATACCCAGCCCTATTCTTCCCACCACTAGACCGTTATTTGACTTTATTAGAAGGTAATCAGGGACACATGACAACAGAACTGTACTGCAAATTAAAGTGAAATCAGCTTGTTACGTCTTATTAGTGTACCTTTAGGTGCAACTACTGTCTAATAAAGAACATATTATTTCTAGTTTTTGTCTAATTTAATACAAAGTACTGCTTATTACGTCTTACAAGTGTACTGTCAAACTGTGACAGATTTTTCTTTGGATAATTTTAGTTTTGAAGTTATATTTTGTAGTTGTGGCGGTGGAAACACTACCGGTTTTGTCCACCGGGGCCCCCAAAAGTCAACATAACATGAAAGCTCCCTGTAGCTGCTTTAACTTGTGAATTTGATAGAATTCACAGATTGTAATCTAAACCAACCCTGATTTAACATTCAGAGAGCATCACACAGCTACCGTCATTACAGGGGAAGGGAAAAAAGGGGAAAGTGCTGTCAGAGACATCAATGGATTTTTTAGAACATATCAAAGCACAGTTGCTCTGAGGACATGATAGGGTGGTATACCTGTTTTTATCTGCAAATGCTGCCCTGATGTTTTCTGAAGCCTGCCTACCACTGACACAGCCTTCAAACTATTATCTCTCGGCTTCCTTCCTTCCTCCTCCCCCTCCGCCTCCTTCACTCCCCAGAACATAAAAACACTCTCTGCAAGTCCCTGTCTCAGCAGAAAATATTGTGAGATATAATGATGATGCGACACAGGGAGCGGAAAGTGGTTAAAAAAAACAAAAAAAAAAAACCACTTTGTACTCCACTGTGCGCAATTTGTTTTTAAAAAAGTGACTTAAGGAAAGAAAAACTGTAGATTTTTAAACTCTTCTCAAAATACAAGCGCGTACAGGAGACAATGTTATTACCGTCTCAGCTAAAGTGAAGAGGAAGAGAGGTATGTTTTAGTGGAGCAAATTTAATCTAAGTAAAGTAGCGATTATGTAAATTCCTCCACACAACAATGGGATCATCAATAAGAGCGGGATGTTCATTAGGCTCAGCAAGCTTTAATATATGGATGTTTTGGCTAATACACAGAGCAGATTGGTAAGCAAGCTCACTCAAGCATGATTTCTTTGTTAATCACTTGACTGTATTCAAATGTGCCAGCCGCAATGGGATGTTACATCTTATGCTCCTCTTACAAATCATATTAGCAGCCAGAGCGTCAGCAGCACCAGCAAATGCAGCCACTGCAAAAACACATGTGGAACTACTTTTTACGACTCTAAGTTTGTGAAGGCAAGTTTTAATTCTTAAGAATGATATCGGCGACAAAAAAAAAAAAAGATTTATCTACCTGTGGAGGGAAAACAAGGCACCTGCTAAGCAGCGTGACATTCAAGAAGTAATTGGACTAAAATGATGTCTCAGTTTGTTGATGAATACGTGATGAGACAAACGTTATTAAGAGATCAATGAGCATTCAAATTGCAGAAACTTATTTGAACATCGTGTTTGGTTCAGGTTTTTGCCCTGGGAGAAATGAGAAATTTTTGTCTGCTTCCTTCCGTCTCACTTGCACAAACTCAGACATGCACACAGACATTCAGGTGAGATAGATGTAGTAAAATGAAAATAAAACAGTGATTTATTGGTGAAGGTTTGGTTGAGTGTTAGAAAAATGATGACGGCATCAGTTATTATGCTTTTTATAACTGATGTAATACAAAAAATGTTGTATAATAGTACATAAAATTCCTGATGGAATAACCCTGTAATCATGTTTAGTTTCATCAATGGAGCCGTAAGCTTTATGGTTGATAATGGGGGGCACAGTGTTTAACACTTTCACCTACAGCAAGAAGGTTTGAATCCCGGTTCAGACATGGCCTTTCTGCGTGGAGTCTGCATGTTCTCCCATGTTTGCATGAGTTTCCCCCACCAAGAAAAACACGTAATATGTTAGACTAATTCTCCAGTCAGTACCCTGGACCAGGGCACTGGCTCAGAGCTGGAGTTGGTCCCCAGGCGCTACACAGTGGCTGCCCACCATTCCCAATACTAGACTGACACAGACTGAATACAGACTGAATATCACTTTAGGTTGTACTGTGTATAATTGTGTATGTGACAAAGTTGACCTTTACCATTATCTTTCATACTATTGTATTAGTATCTTTACTGCAAAGACGCTATCCTTTACTGCCTTATCCTTGTTGGTTAATTGTTGTCAAATTCTTTTTAGGGGAATAGTAACTGTAAATAACACTGTAGATTAAATCATGGAAAACATTCATAATAGGTGAAATCCCCTGTTTTGGAGTTTCCGGAGTATGTGTGCTATCTTCCTCTAAGGCATGTGCTGCATTCCAAATCATGTATAGGCCTACTTTTTCTGCCCTTGGAAAGTATGTACTTTTGCATGCAGTATGCATACAACTGGGACGTACTACCTCCTCATGATATTCAACCTTTAACTTTGAACCTCTTGCTCATCCTACTTTTATGAGAAACATGAGAGCAGCAGAGAACTTTTAGTTTAGTGAACCACTTTCTGAGAGTTTTACTGCATTAGATCCCCCCTATATTTTGAATTGTCACTTGGCACCTGAATTTTGTTTTATTTTAGATAAATAAACACTTTTCCATTATGAATTGATGCATAAAAGGCACAGATTGTTGCATAAAATACCACCCTACTCTATGTCAAAACAATCCTTGTCTGTTGCAGTCGGTGGTGTGAAATTTGAAGTTTTAAAAAAGTATGTGATTTGGAACGCAGCATCAATGAGTGGTCATCTGCATAGGTGTGGTGCTGCCAGACTGCACTGGAACAACGCTCCACTGCTATTTCTCCAAGTGAGGAATTACAATACTCGCAATTTGTAAAATCCTTTTTGAAGTGTTCGAACATCAAATTATTGCTAAAATATATGGCTCAGATCAGAAAGAACTCAGTTTTGAGTGAGAGGTGTTTTTTTTACAGTTGTTTTGGTGAGAAAGGTGAGATGCAGACTCGCAGTCACAGCAGAGAGAGAGACAGAAACCGAGAGAGCAAGAGCTCATTTGGACTGATTGTTGCGTATTATTCTCAACATGATGAAGCTATTCATAAAGTCAGTCTAACATTGCATCATGTGGTCCGTTATAATTAATGAATGTATGTAAACTTGCCATCTAAAGAATAGTGTTTAAATGACCTGAAATGAGCCACAATTTAAGGATGCACGTGAGTGTCATACGCGCGCTACAGTACTTAAACAAATAGCACTACTCTCCTGGTCCTCTGTGGTCTCTCAGCAGCTCAGTCGTTGTGATGTATCTTCTGCTGCACAGAGGATTGTGGGTCAGAGCAGCTAGAAAAGCATGCTGGCTTGCACACTGCAAAATGTGACCAGATGCAGTACGACATCCTGGTATTTTTGGCATACTGCATTTGACACACTATATAGTGGGACATATTAAATCTTTTTCTGGCACACTAAATCGTACGGTAGTGTGGGTATTGGAACTCACTCATCATATGGCCCCAACAACCTCCACCAACAATAAATCCAGGGCAAAAAAGTCCACACTGCACATCTGGGGTTTGGTTGGCTGGATTCAGAAGACAGAAGATACTGGGCACTGTTAAGAGTTATCTTTGTTTCTAGTGTGTGTGTGTGTGTGTGTGTGTGTGTGTGTGTGTGTGTGTGCGTGTGTGTGTTAGTGTGTGTGCGTGTTCCCATGGATATCCTTGTGTCAATAAAATGTTAATTTCATAGAATCTAATTCCAGCTTGATAAGGATATCAATTTTATCCCTGTAGGAAACTTTTTACAGCCAGCAGCCAAGCTATTTTCAAACTTTTTATACATATATAAATCTAGTAGTTACTGTGTTAATGTTAAAGAACAAATCCATCCTGAACAACTTCAATACTGGTGAAAAACCAAGAGCTAATGACAGTATGTGTTACATATCTGGGTCAATGTTAAAAGTGACATGACTTATGGTTTATCTGTCTCCACTGTCGCTCTAGTTATTGCCTTCTTCACCAACTCACAGCTGAAAATAAAGAAATTGATGCCTTTTCTCTCTTTGTAGAGGCAGAAGTAAATGAGGAGGGTTCAATAAAAGTGGGTACACCACAAATTACAACACTTCGAATATGTAGCTCAGAGAGTATCTGACATGGATTTTTTTCCTCTAATGTATTGACTTTACTTACCAAGTCAATAACTTTTTTAGTGGTGTGAACTTTGCATTTCAGCAGCAGATTCCTTTAAGCTCTGGATACATTCTGCACTCCTTTGGCTGTGTTTTGCAGAGGAGTAAGTCATTTAATCGAGACATGTGGGAACCATGCGTTAAAATACAGATTGAGCATGCTTTCAGTGTTGTTGAAACAGGACTTAAAGTTCCCACATCAAAATTGATGTTTAAGTGTTTTAATCATATATGTGTTGCACTACACATCAACTGCATGCCAGTGTCTCTCACCAGAGCAGACTGGAGTGTTTCTGAGGGCCGGGCCTCACTCTTCAAAAGCACAAGTTTATAACCTTATTCACTGATTTGAATGAAACTGGGCCATATGTTATGGTGAAAATATTTTCTGTTTTTTCTCTGATGTCCTTCGGCCGCCCAGCTTCAACTTTGTTCAACTTTGTCTCTGTTAGCTGCCATTAATGAGCAACAGAACCAGACTCAGCAGCCTCCCATTGAGCACAGCCAGTCACTGGGATGAACACAGCCTCCGAGACTGACAGGGAATGCAGTACGAAGGTTGATTACAGACTGCCCTGATGGAAAGATAGCTGCACTTGTTGCTTAAGTAAGTGAGCTAACTGCCATTAGCTTCATTAGCTGTGACTTTGCCGTGGGGCACTGGGAACCAAACCCAGCAAGAAAAACACTTTGGTGTGGCAGCCTATTCCCTGCCAAACTGGCCTCCCTTGGAGGGACTGTTTTGGTCTGGCTGTGTTCACTAGGAGCTCTCAGTCCTGGAAGAGTTAGTCTCACTCAGCCAGACCTCTCCACAGCGCTGAGCAATAGAGAAAGGTCCTGATCATTCTACTATAGGGGTCAAAATGCTCTGGCTTGTTTGTATTTCTCTAAAGTAATCACAATCATCTTGGGCAGCGCTTAGCCCAGGATGCAGCAACAGTGCCCCTGCAAAATAGTATCAAGATGGAACCTATTTTGCAAGTGGCGAGGCAATCCTGGCATTAAAATGTCTAAATCACCATGAAAGAAAACGCTAACAGCTGATAGCTTGTTTACAGTCATACTGTTAGCAACCCAGCTGCTAATTTATAATTTTCAGTATGTAGATTGCTATCTTGGAGGTTGTTGTTTCCTGGGGAACCACAAATAGCAGATGCACAATCCCTCCTAAAGCAAGCGTCTAGTGGCAGGACCACATGCGGGGGTGTAGCGCACAGCACTTTTGGCTACTTTAAACGCCAATCAATGTCTGTATGTCTCTCGCTAACTGCCTGTTTCACAGGAAACACGTATGCAATAATCACTCCACTAGCCATTTCATGGGAACTTTTAACTTCTTTAGTTAAAGGTCTCAGCAGTAAACTGAATGACCACTGTCAACAGCAACTTATCAGAAGTCATCTATACTCACCCTGTCTTTACGCTTCAGCCCAGTGTCACTAACTACTGGCTAATGAGACAGCTGACCCCGCTGGCTGAGGCAGCCCATTCAGCAGTGCAGTAATTCAGAATTGAGACAGTAATCAGTTTAATGGAAAAAAAAATCAATGTGGACAATTTAAAAGGCTTTAAGATACAAGGGTATGAAGAAAACATATTTCTCCTTCTTGAGTTCCTCTAAGTTTGATTGCACTTTGCTGCTGGGGCTGTGATGCTATGATCAGCAGTGTCATTGCAAAATGACCCCTCTGCATTGTCTCACGCCCTGCAGGGTCTGACCTCTCTTTCTCTTCTCGATGCTCGCTGGCAAAGACAGCGTGTCTTCTATGTATTTATTGTTGCAAACTGCAACAGATCCCTCTCCGGCAGCAATTTAGATGCACCTCTTAAGGAAAAAGGGATAAAAGAGACAAGTGAATTCCACCAAAGGCCTGCAGCATCCGGCAGCGTTACTGCCGCTATCTAACTTCTGACCGGCGCCTGACGGCCGTGTGTGCACATCCACACAGGTGGAAAAAAGAAGTACAGCGCGAAGGTTGTGAACTTTCTCTCTCTGTTTTTGAGTGGCAGAATGTTTCCCCCTCCCATGAATACCAAGGGCAACCTGCCTCCATTATTCATACCCCAGCTGTTCTAAGGTGCCAATATTTACACTTATATTGCAGAACCAGCAAGTGGCTTTCCCTTTTTAATATTGTGGCTGCCAGCCGTCTCCGACTTCTGCAGCTGAAGGACCAGCCTGAGTCGCTCTGGGGCAAAAAGTGTGCACTGATGGGTGGCGAATTTATAAACAAGGCCTGGTAATATCATATTTGCTTTTTGAATTATTGAGTAGACTTTTATGATGCTTTTTAAACTCTGTGCGAATTTGATTATAATTTGATTATAAGCCAGCTATAGTTCCTGAGGATGTCTACTTGATTAGGTTATTCATATGGTTTAAACCGCAGCTCTGCGCCTTGCTTAGGGATGTCTGAGGAATAATGAGCAGCAGAATTTACCACGGCGAAAATCTCAATCCAGTATACAACTGCAGTGATCAACAGTCATTACATGGCCACCGGCCAGCAGCCCAGGCAAATGAATAACACATGAATCCCTGTTGATGAAACATTGGAGAGTAGTTACCAGTACCCAGCTGTCTCATTCAGATAGTATTCATCGCCAAGTGGAGCAGATCTGGTCAGAATACAAGCCAAGCAGGTGGTATGTAAGCCTCACGACACCACGGGGGCGACTGCTAACAGGTTTGAAAATGACCTGGTCCGGCAGCCACAGGCAGATTGTTTCAGTGTCTCCATTTCCCTAATAATCCCTCACAAGGACAGAGGCAGTTTACTGGTGTCTCTTACACAGGCCGAGCCAGCCGATCACAGATATGAGTCAGATATGTTCTCACTAGATACTGTTGCAGAGTTGTCCCTGATGGCTAAAAAAATCTATGGCCAGCTATACTGCAGTTTGAGCTAGTTTATCCTCTGCACCGGTCAGCCTGCCGGTGACTCGGGTTATACTCCCAAATCCTGTTCACCTCCCCCGGGATTCAAGATGAGAACACAGTGACAGGACAGAGTTACAGAACAAGACACATATCTTATTTATTGTATGTGGTCAGACTGCACAGGAGGTTTGGGCTTAGCTGGAAATAGCCATTTGTTGCTGTTGTTTTTCATCATTTTCCACCAGGGACACCTTCAGCTGACACCATCTGAGAGACTGTAAACACATTTTGATGTGAATTATACACCTACAACACATGTCTGAACATCCTGTGCTCCTCGTTACAGCTGCTCTATATGTTACATGGAATCATTATCTGCAGAACAAAGTGAAATCTGACACATTTGATGAATAAATAAGTAGCTGTAGTTACTGGGAGTAGATATAATTTAATGAATAATTTACTGATGCTTTATAGATCATTTATTTTCCATTGATAAGAACAATATTTGGGTTGTGAAAGCTCCCTTTGACCGTTTGGATCTATTTTTCTAGTAAAGAATGCAGACTCAGACTTGACTTTTAAAACCTTTCATTAATGATTAATTAACATTTACAAGTGCAGACTTAATGGCTTATTAGAATGTGGGAAAACCATTAGCATTTATTAATGTGTTAGCAACATTTTGACACTGTTTTGGCAAGGTGTTTCCCGATATATCAACTTTTTATTAATATTTCAGCTTTCCAATCGTTTTTAAATGGTTTATTAATTAAATTAGTTTCTAGTAGATGCATTTTCCCAACCCTTAATCCCTCAGTTGATCTGAAAAAACATTAAGTCAACAAACTTGGAGATAACATGGTTTTCATTGGCCAGTGACGACAGTTGACACCATCTGAAACACTGTAAACACATTCTGATGTGAATTATATGTAAACACCAACAACACATGTCTGAACATCCTGTGCTCCTCGTTACAACAGCTCTATGTGTTACAGGGAAACACTGTTTGCAGAACAAAGTGAAATATGACACGTTTGATGAATAAATAAGCAGAATTCAGGTACAAATTTCTAAAGTGTTTCTAAGTTGCGACTAGTGGATGTATTAAAGGTTAATGAATCATTCAATCATTCTTTATAGATCATTTGTTTGCCATTTGGGTTGTGACTAGTTAGGTATATTTTACCTGAAAAGAACTGCAGACTCAGACTTGACTATTAAAACCTTTCATTAATGGCTAATTACATTTCTAATTAGTCTTAATGTCATATTGGAATGTAGGAAACCCATTAGCATTTATCAGTGGGTTACTGACATTTTTGTAGATACCCGTTTTGACCAGGTACAAAAATTTCAACTTTTTATTAATGTTCTTCTTTTTTTAATGGTTTATTTATAAAATTGGTTTGTGGTAACTTTAATTCTTCAATTATTCTGAAAAAAATAAATCAACACACTTGGAGATAGAGGTGTGTTTCATTGGCTAGCAACAAGGACAAACACCATCTAAGACACTGTAAACATATTTTGATGTCAATCATACACCCACAACATCCTGTGCTTCTCGTTGCAGCCGTTCTATATGTTACATGGAAACATTGTTTGCAGAACAAAGTGAAATCTGACACATTTGATAAATAGATGAGTAGCATGCAGAGACTAATATCTAATAAGGCGCCCTTTCTAAGGGGATTATAAATTTAAACTAATTTATGTAAGTTAATGAATCATTTACTCGTGCTTTGTAGATCATTTGTTTACCATTAATAAAAACAGCATTTGGATTGTGAAAACTGCCTTTGACTGGTTGGGTCTAGTTTTCTAGAAGAGAACTGCCAACTCAGACTTGATTATTAAAACACTTCATTAATAATTTATTTCCATTTTTAACTGCAGACTTAATGCTGTATTATGAAGTGGAAAGCCATTATCACTGGATTACCAACATTTTGATGCTGTTTTGACCATGTATCTCTAAAAAATGTTTTATTATCTAAGTTATCAGCTTTCTAAACACTTTTTGAATGGTTTATTCATTAAACTAGGTTATTTAATATTCATTAATGCAGTAGGTGATCTTTTTTCACCCCTTACAGAAAAATTTAATCCTTCGGTTTATCTGAAAACTTTGGAGATACAGTACATGGTTTTCATCGGACAGTGTTATGACAGCATTATTTCAAAAATAGAAACACCTGCCAGGTGGGATTTTTCACAGCCTTGCAATCCAGAATGTGTCATTACTAGTAGCTTATAAAACAGTAATAAATTACTTATTAAAGCCATTTGTTACAAGTGTATAGAAAGTAGTACCATAATAGATTTTTCAGTACCACTTTTCAAATTATGGCTACCCTTACAAATGATTCAGAAATGGTTTATAATTAGTTTGTTAATTAGGTTTTAAACACTTTATAAATTGTTAATAAAGTGTTACAACCTGTTAGTTGAAAAGGGTAAGTGTGACCTGTTGCTTGCCAAATAGTGAGCCCACATTTATCTGTAGTGCCTCAGATCTCATTGTTTGCTGAGCTTTGTATTCCATCAGCCAACATTTGTACCTGTCAGCTTCATCAGATAGTTGTTAATAAATTTAGCATTTAATCACTGTCACCATATCTTAATAGTCAAAAAGTTTCATTTAGCCTCAAATGAACATATCAAGTTCACAAATTCATACACTGAGGCCTGAGGCAATATTGTTTACCTTGACATTTTGAGCATGATATCAGCAGCCTTCCTCATTATTATCACAGGTGTTGATATGATTTAAGTCATTAAAAATGTTTTTTTACACTTTACATTAAGGCTCCCTTTGCCAATTATAAATGGTAGCAATTTGTTAATAAATGGTAATGCATTTTACACTGAAAAAATCATACAGAAACTTAGTGGAATAAAGTAATCTTCTCTCATTTACTTAACATAGAGATTTATTTGTGTAGAAAAATGTATTTGTTTTGAATCATAACAGAATTGCCTCACCTTGTGTTTTCAAGGCCAGTCAATATAAATTTTTAAGGCACCCAAGAGACTCATTTTTTGAGATAAAACAAAGTTTGTTTTTGCGGTGTAAACTTCACAATAAGACTCCCTTTTGCCAGTTATAAATGTTAGTAACTCATTAGTAACATTAATTAGTAGTAAGCGGTAACTGGATCTTGCCAAATAGTGAGCCCACACTGATGTATGAAAACTGTTGTTGTTTATTAATGATTTATAGTGTTGACAATCTAATTAATACCCTAATTATAAACATTTTATGAATCATTTATAAGGGTGTAAGTGGTACTGAATTTTCATATTAAAACATACTGAAAAAGTAAAGTGCACTAGCGCATATTGTGATGTGAGTAGTGTCTTTTTTTTTCAAAGCAGATGCTGCAGCGCCAGTGGAGCTCATGTGTGAGACTCAGAGGAGAAGACGGCTGTGCATCAACATGTCTGCACAGGTAGAAGCAAGACGCTGATACATGAGAGATAAATGGGTCACGGCCGCTCACGGGGAGACGGAGAAGCAGACAAAGATGCAGAGGTGGGTAAGGGGAGGGGGAGGGGGGCGTTAAGACAGGTGCAGTGCATCATTTGCATGGCTGCAGCTTAAGTTTCGTAGTTGTAATTGTTGCTGTCAGTGCTGTTGAGTCACAGGAGAGCGGCGGAGGTGATGATGTCACGGAGACTGGCATGTAGGGCAGCAGCTGCCTCATTTCTGAACCATTCCACATTTTTGCGCATCGTTGTGAAGGAGATGTCATCTGAGCAGAAACCTATCTGACAGCTGAGAGTGAAATGAGGTGAGAAATCAAAGTCACATTCTATTTGGAAGCGTCTCCGTGGTGCCGATACTGCAGGCTGAGATCACCAACAGCCTCCCTCGCTCCCCGCCTCTTTCCCCGTGCTTCCACGCAGGATGGGCCCCGGTCCCTGCTCTCTGAAATAAAATGTTATTATAGAACGCAAAGGAGCACACATAAACATCCAACATGCACACATACAGGCGCCAACACCCAGATATGTATGGAAATACATCTCAATTTTCCAGTTTCTGGGGAAATTGTTTTTCTGGTTACTGTGCTGAAGATGTATGAAAAACAATGACATCTGTACGTGCGCGTAAATGCCACAGGGGACCGCGGCACATGTGGCCCCCAGTCTACGAAAGAGAGAAATTGAAAGAAATTGTCATCCACTTGTTCAGGCTCAGGCTCATACTTTAATGTCTTTAATTACACTCAGCTGGGTGGGGGCAGCATTCATTGTACTAAACAGTAGTATCATATGACAAAAGAAACAAATGAAGAAAATACTCCATGCCTGTGTGTGTGAGTGTGTATGTGTATGCAGCAGCTACCGGTGAAGAGAGTCAGCTGCGGCAAAAGAGGCAGACAGGAAAGCAGAATGATATGACTCCTGCTCGAGGACCAAGACCCTGTTATACTCAAATAATACTCATTAAAATATTGTTGGTATTATGCTGGGTGTTGTACTGAAGTTGTAGTATGCCTGGCAGAAATCATGCGATCAGTCGTGTGTCTGAGCATGTGTATGTTACCTGGAGCTAATCCTGAATACCACTGAACCCGTCAGCATACTTGTTTTGTGTACATGTATGACTGTATGTTGAAGGACCTCTGTGATCCACAATTTTTGAAAGGCCTTGAAGAAACTTTGTTTTTAACGGCCGGAGACGTCATGTTTTCGGGTCATCTGTCCATCTGCCCCATTCTTGTGAACGCGATATCTCAAAGACAGGGAATTTCATCAAACTTGGCATAAGCATTCACTTAAACTCAAGGATGAACTGATTAGATTTTGGTGGTCAAAGGTCAAAGGTCACCATGATCTCACTTATCACATATTTGGCCACATCTCAAGATTTAAAACGCTAATTATGACAACATTTCACACAAATATCTAATAGGGTAAAATGATGAAGTGACAACATTTTATATGCAAAATTTTCAACTCTATCAGTCTCCTGTACTCCTCTGTAAAAAGTTAAGTTCACATTTATGATTGTAGGCTCATGAAACTCTTGATTCACAGTTTCTGAAAAACCTTGAAAAACCTATATAAAAGCTATATATAACCTATACTACTTGTAGATCCCTCACTCCGTGGGAACAGCCACATATCATCAACAACTGCAAGGATTAAACAAGGTTTACCTACTTGCAGTGTTTGGGGACTAACTACTGACATGTAAATAAATTACAGAATAAATGTTCCTGTAATGTGGTACAGTTAATGACAAAAAATGGTGCTCATAAACGGGTTACATCCAAATATTCTTTTCATATTGCCTGGTGGAGATCTGCACTCTACTGAGTAGCCTCCTCTAGTTATGTGCGAGTTTCAAGGTATCGAGGTCATTTATTATCATCACACAACACAGGGTTGCACAGCAAAATGAAAACTGTAGTTCCTTTATGCTACACACACACACACACACACACACACACACAAACACATCTCTGTTGACATCTTCACATTAAAAGTACTATATCTTAAATGAGTGAACTCAATTGGATGAAGCACGAAAAATTGTCCAGTTATACCAGGAGAGATCTCGCAGGGGCGTGCTTGTGTTTCTCTCTGCAGATAAGTAAGTGTTAGTAAGTAAGTAAGTAAGTAAGTTAATTATTCATAACTAATGTCACTTTCTCAGCCTTGTTTCTGTACCTTGATCTTTTTCAGGATTTTCTTATGAAAAGGCTGCCGTGGTTCATTTAAAAAGGGCCGTTTCTCAACCTTGTAAATTAGTCTCTTGTTGTGCCTGTTGACTGTTTTGATGAGGGGAAACGTAAATGTCAAGGATGTCAGCATTGATTTTGTCCAAAGAAAACAGGTTGGAGGTGAAGCAAGTGAGTGAAACTTTGCAAAAATAGAACCAGGGCGTAACAAGCCTGTTCACTGATGCACAGAGCAGATTTAGACATCATCATGGGAAAAAAAGGAATTAATCTGATGTTCGCTCACTCATTCACATCACTTCCGGTTAGGAAGCGGTGTTAGGTTCAAAATAAGTGTGCCTGTGTAGGTACCATAGGCTATAGTACGTCTTAAACATAAGAATGAGTACTTTTTGCTTAGATGACAAACAAAACATTCTGAGAATCCACTGCACATAAAAAGCATATCAATAAATTTAATGGTCCTTATTACTTGTCACATTACTGTAAACTCACTTTGTTAGGATCCTGTAGGATTGATGACTTGTTATATCAGTGATCTGATTGGTCGGTGGACGGCCCATTGACACGTTTTTATGATACTCTGAAGTTAGACTGAAGATTTCATTCATTTAATTTCATTCTTGCATCTTGTTTTTCAGCAGCCTCTTGGATGCCGTACAGTTAAACAGCATCATTTCCTTCTCCGCAGGCTGTCGCACCACATTATGTTAAATAGACACTAAACCCCATATTTAACACAGGCTGTGATCTATGTCTACATTTAGGTGTCATTAATAGTTAGGGAAGCCTTGTTTTGAGCTTGTTTACTTTTAACATGACTCTCCCCCTGAGAAACTTGCATGTAAACACTTTAAAGCTTTACCTCAGCACCAACAGGAGAGTAACCCGTTATTGGGCGGGGAAACTAGCAGGATGGATGGCTCCTTTCACAGTCTGTCTATTAGTTTTCATTAGGCAGCCCAGGGAAACCTGGAGATTTATAGGGCACATTTGCTTTAAATTCAGCCCTGCAGGGTTTCACCTGATTGCTGCATGGGACAGACAATGATCATCTCCCATCCGTCTCAACACTCCGCTTCCATTTCCATAAATTCTGCCTGTCTATGAGAGAACAGGAGGCTGTCATAGTCTACAATGTCACGGCGAAGACATCCACCCTGGCTGGACTTCTAGTTGCTCCAATCCCCATCTTATTCTGCCAGGCTTAGCGTGGATCAGTGCTGACAGATCCGCACCTCGAGTTGTTCACGTCTGAAGACATGTCAATCATGACTGTTCAGGGACACTTTCTCATGAAGCAAAAATTACTTTTCTTCCTTCTCCTCCCTTTGGTCGAGGCAATATCCTGGAAATTTTCTAGCATGAATGTTGCAAGCCATTGATTTGACCCAGCAGAGACGGCAGGTCATTCAAAGATGTTTGTCACCAAGAAAAAACGGGTCATTTTCTCAAAATGAAAATAATCAAGCCACTCACTGCATTCTCTGGAACATATTATTGCAGCTGCCGCTGACACGGATTGCCTATTATTCACCAGACAAACAGCGAGATGAAATAAAAGCGAGAAAGTTTTGAGATCATTTGATTCGATTTCTCCTCTTTGAAGTGACCAGTTAACATGTTTCCATTTATATTTTTGTTGGCTTGTTTTCTGACGTTGAGTAATCATCCTCTGATTGTTATTCTGAACTTCTCTCAGAGAGGCTGTGATCGCTTCCATTATGCAAAGCAATGTCATACAGCTCGTCCAATGATTAATCTGAACTGGCAATGTGATATAGGATTTCCTCCCTGCAGTGGGATCAATAGCCTCTTCCTCAGCTGGGTAAAGTCTGAGATTTCATTAACCCATTTAGAAAGACTTGACCATCTTTTGTGAGTTATTATGAAAGGGTAAGAAGGCCAAACGCATTCTTTAGCCAAGACGACGTCCTCGGGGGTTGGCATTTTTCCCTCATTGGCTGTTAGCGTACAGAATAGAAATGATGATGATGATTTATATGCATTTCAGTCAATGGCAGATAAATCCCTGTGTTTAACCAATCAATGATGCTGTGATCCATCAATTGTATTTCACTATTCCTGTCAGAGCTGCTCTCCTCCTTTAAACAATATTTTGTATTCACCGAGCTGGTCATGAATAAATGTTTTGCTTAGAAATTCCAAACCTCCCATTTGGTAGGCAGCCATGTTACTTCAGATGTCCTCCATGTTTTATTCATATTTCCTCCGTCCAGGCGGCCGAACTTAAAAGCCGCAGACCTGATGTATTTGATCCCTCTCTCTGATGTTTTGATGAGATCACTCACACTCTGAAGCATGTTTTCCACTTCTCCGTCTACTGTTTCATTCAACCCTGATGACTGAGGCTCCATCTGTTTCCACAACATTAGGCTACAACACATTAGCATCGGAGGAGTCTATCCGTTCGACCCAGCAGCCCAGTGTGGCTGTGAAAGAGGCAAGGCTGCAGCCATCATCGTGTGTGTCTGAATGGCCCTGTCTGTGAGTCATTCCGCCCAGTGAGCTGCTTCTTACTGCCTGTTCTCGGGGCGAGCAGCTCTCCTTCTCTGTCTGATTGTTGCTCCTGTGGAGCTGAACCGCCTGCTGTTACCAGGCCTGAGGGACAGCCTGCCTTGTTCCCCCGGAAAAAAAAAAAAAAAAGGAGAGAGGAGTGAAAATCAATTCCTCATTAAACAAATTTGTAAAGGCTGCATCAAAAGGTGTTCAACATTTGCTTTGGCACAGCTGTCAGTTTGATGCGACCTTGAGAATGCAATGCGTCGCCTGACAAATAGCGTGCATGCCTGTTGAGGAAGAAGGTGTTGCTTTTGTCTCACTCTTGATTGATAGTTGGGTCATCGCTCCCTTCACTTTCCAACATGGAGAAACAATGGCTCAGCGGCACGCAAATCAGAATGCAAATCAATATGAGGGTGTGTGTGTGTGTGTCCATGTTTGTGCATCTGTCTGACTAACGTCTGGATATTTCTGAGCATTGTTGGGAGGGCTGCTTTTAAAATGGGCAGATGCTATTTGCACCCAGGTTGGAAAAGCCAGTGTGGCTATTTGCACCCCGGTGTGTATATAGCCTACCATGGCAGAGATAAGCATCCAGGCGTCCATAGCCAACAATGCTATTTGTAACCAGGGTGAAAATAGCCACATTGGCTGTTTACACCTGCATGGCTAAGACAAACCATGATCTTTCACTAAACCTAACCAAATAGTTTTATTGCCTAAACCTAACCAGAGCTGAAAATAATAATTAAAAAAAAAATGTAAATAACACATACCAGTGAAATGTATTTTTACACTACTGTCAAAGTTAATTTGCCCTGGGCAGGATTCAAACCCTGCTCTGCCTCAGGTAAGCCTGGCTCTATATAGCTGAAATAAGGGGTCGGGTGTGAATGGTCAAATAGCTGCTTTGTTCCACTACATATTACTGAATATGTGCTAAAATGTAATTAAAAATGTAAAATGTAAAAATGTCATAAATCCTTTAACAAAGGGGATGGGGGATAGGGATGTTTATAGACAGGACATGAACCAAATTAAAACATCAAAGTACATGTAAAATACATTTTTCCCAAAGGTGGTTTCAGTCATATTGGGGACTTCCTTCCTATCATGCAAAATGACAGCGCTCATATCTGGGATATTTTGGTTTCATTTTTGTACGGTGGGTGGAAGTGGAGAAGTGTCCATTTTGTATTTATGTCTTTGGCCAGGTGCGCTTTGTGCACAAATTGTTGCACTTAAAAAAAATGTATGTCTCATTTGAATTTTAGACCAAATAAAACAAACACAAATAAGGTAATCCCTAAACATAATCTATTTTTAAAACAGTAACTGTGTTCAGAATACCACCACATTACCAATGGAATTGAATACAATTAGTCATATTTTGTATTTTACATTTGAGTGTGTATACGAGTGTGAATGAAATCAAGAGAGCAAATAAAAACGAGGAAGTAAGAAAAATTAAGAGATAGGGAGACACAAAAAGGTGAAAGAAGAAAGTCTAAAGTCTCGTCACAGGCCAGAGGAGGGAATGTCATCTTCTCCGTGTCCTCTCTTGGCAGAGGAGTGGAATTACCCACCCTTATGTGCTCATACATCTTTTCTTTTACAGATGACCAGCTTTCCCCTTTGGAATTGACACCCACAATTTATACTCATTTCACTTCTCTCCACAGGCCGCACAAGGGCTCCTTGCTGAGGTGTACCTGCCACGGCTATCAATAGAGTGAGTCGTCATGGGCTAGCTAATGCAGCCCACTCCCACTGAGGTAATCCTTCAGAGGCGTCCCGTGGCCTGAGAGAAATGTCAGAGCGCTGCTGTGAGGATCAGTCTATCCTCGCATACAGAGATGGAGATATATCTTATTTAAGCCTGATTTAATTTGGGTGGCTTGGCACCACTGACGGGAAGTGTTGTGTGTAGAACAGAGGGTGGGAGATGGGGATGCACAAAGTCTGTCTTTATTTAGAGAAACTGGCTTTGGTACAACACAAGCCAGATGCACCGCAAACTGAACTGACAGATGTAGTGGTCACAGATTTTTCTCTGCTCAGATTACCACCTGTACGGCCATATGAATATTTACTGGATGCCGGAGTGTCTGCTGCTTTCACAATCCACTGTACTCTGCTGTATAAGGAATGCTGGCAGTGTTTGAGAGTGTAGCATTGATAATTCATTACGCTCAGTGGGGGATTGGCTCAAAACTTATGAATAAAACTTTGTGAAACATCTAGTTTCCCAGGTATTCACCTGTGCCTTTGGTTCCCTACAGTGAAGAGGTTCCACTAGGAACTAAAGCTGGTTCACAGTAGAGTCGACTCCTGGTTGCACAAACCAACAACCTCCTGGTGTGGGGGGGAGTAACATCAGGTTTAAAGGACACCAAAGATTTTCCATGTTTACTTAGTTACTACAAATTGAAGAACACTATTATCATTCAGCATGGCAGCTACGTACACATGCATCACATACTGCTCCATAGGGGGCAACAAAACAGCTTTCACAGCTCTACCTACTGCATTAAAATATTCTGCGGGACATCCTCATCCTCAGCTGACACTGCTGTCTTTCAGAAGCTCTAATGGGGTCAGCTTTAAAAAGAAGTGAACAAAGTTATGAAGATCTAAGGCATCCATTGGTGCCAACCAGTCATGCTAGCTTGTTGGGAAGGGGGCCACACCATATTTAGGCAAAATGTTGGCAATGTAAAAACTGATATATGTGAGATACTGGTGTTTGAATATATCTGCATACCGGAGTCCCTAAACAGTATTGGAAGTCCGTAAAGTGGATATGAATGGAAAGCTGAGAAACTGTATTCATGTGTGATAATGTTAGTGCCAATAGGAGCATTTCATTGTATAAAATGACCAACAATGTCTCAGAACATAAGTCAAACTGTCAAAAAATGCAGTTCTTACAGAAATCTCCAAAATATCAAAAGTCTGTGATGCCAAATCACAGCATGAATTTTTCTATGGTGTTCAGCCTTGGTGTCTTAATGTGGTGTTTTTGGGGGGGGGGGGATTTGACCATTTTTATCAATTCTGTGTAATGAATGGTATCAACCCACTAAAACTTACTTTTCATTTTTATCTGGCAGAGGTTTGGTTTGCAATCATTGCAGAAAACCTGAAAACCTGAAATATGCTACAAGTAAGCTATCACAGTCAACAATCTCTCACCTTAACGTTTCTATCAAAGTTATGTTATCCTCATGTGGTGCTGGAGTTGTGAGCTGGCACCATTTTTGACAACTCTCCTTGGCGATGCATTCAAGGAAGAAAAATCAATCACCACCGGCTGCCAGAAACTACTGAGTTGCTGCTGTATGTTGTCTTTAAATCAAATCCATACAAGCAAACAAGAAAACAAATGGGATCATGTAAATTTGGTTGTTTCCACTGAAGAAGTTGCTGCTGAGCAGCTGACTCACTAATCTCAGATGTTGTAGCATCTTTACTGTAAATGCACCAACAGGGAGATTACAGACAAGTCTCTGCTCACAACCACACTGCATACAGTTTACATGGCCAGGGATTTTAATTTTAATATGCTTTACATAATTTTTAGAAAACACTAAAATGAATTCGAAACAGTGGCTCTCTTAGAGGTGATAATCATGTAGTCATGTAAAATATAATGATTTTGAAGTTAAAGGGAAACTTTGCCAGTTTTCAACCAGCTTTGTATCAGTATGCAGTATATGCAAATTGAACGATGTTTAATTTCCCTCCATGTTGCTTACATCAGGAGCTCATTTTCCAGCAAAAGATAATGCGTTTGACTCTTGCCAGCACTTGGGCTGTTGTTCAAACTACAGAACATCCTTCCACATTTTTTGTACGGTCACATCGACAGACAGAAGAAGGGTGGCCCCTCGCTGCTCCAAAATCAATGCAAAGTTCCTGAAGAAAACAATGTTAATAGTGTAATGCTGAAATCATACATATGCTCTAAGTTTGTATTTGTACATAAAATATTTGTATAGAATACCTACAATCTTAGATCCAACAGTAGTATGGGCTTGAAGGTGCCTCGTGAGCTGTCTGAGACTGGACATAGGTGTCCATCTTATAGAGAGAAATCACCTCGCTTCTGAATAAATATGAACTGTAGTCAATAACGAGAGACAAGTTTGAATTGTGCCAAGAATCACACATACGATGTCTGTCAATTCAGAAGATAATTTTAGAAGCCATGACAGTCACTCTTTGTCTTAAAACTGTTGAAGTTTAGGACATGATATGTAATTAGAAAAACTTCACACCCAGCACTCGCATAAGTGACATCATGACTTTCTCCCTCCGTTAGCCAACGTTAGCCGACTGGTGGTGCCAATACGGCTGCAGTGAAGAAGGTTTATAGTGACATTTATCTCTAAAACAGCAATATTACAGTGTAAACATACGTTTTTATGAGGCCCATTCAAGACTAGCTTAGCACATATCAGTTTGTTACGCAGCAGTGCAATCAGAGTTTAGCCTAAAGTTAGTATCTCTGACCAGCTGTTTGTAGGAGTTGATGAATCAGGATTGGCCTTGGAAGGCAAAGGGCTTTCTGGTTTTGAACAAAAGGGAATACTACAGCCCCTTGATGAATGGATGAAAAAAAAAAGTGCTTTAAAACAAAACTTACACAGCACAATGCCACAATATTAAGTTTAGATTGATGGTGGAACAAGTCTTTTGTGTCTTGGCTTGACACTGAATTTGATAGATTTTGCTCTGAAGTAATGTTCATTGTATGGCAGACTGAGAAATACTTTGTTCCTTGCAGAAAGAAAAAAATGTTTCTATTTCAAATTAAAAGTAGTGTATTAAAGTGGTGGTGGCACTTCACTCCATTATTTTCATTTTGTGACACTATGTCCCCTGTCTTACTCAGATCTAAAGTGCAAGGCACAATGGTTTTAATTTATTCAAGGTAGATCCAAAGCCACCTTTGCCATCTTGTGCCAGGGGCGCAGGGGTATTCTGCCCTGTCCCGCCAGCACTACACAACAGGATACACCTATCAGCTGTGCCTTGATTAATTTATGGGAGTGTTTTAGGCCAAACATGCAATAAGCAATCAGAAAGTCAGCTCTCATCACCCTTAAGAAGCAGGTGCACCAGGAATGCAAGTGTTGGCAGCATGATAGTGGATTTACCAGGAGGAAGAGGAAGAGAAAAGATTTTTAAGTGAGAAGACAGATCTTGTCGTGCGATAAGTGAAAGCACAAGATGTGCAATATATGGAGTTGGCAGGACACCTCCAACAGCATGTTTCATGTATAAATAATTTATTTTACATTAATGCTTGCAAAAAGTATTACAGCACATGAAGCATAAATGTCATGCATATATGGAGCTTGTTGTTTTACACTGAAACACCTTGAAATTATGTTGTATTTTATAATTCATTATAATCATCGTCATTATTAGGCACTGGCTGATGTGGGAGAGGGCGGCTGCAAAACTGCACCTCAATCCGGCTGAACACCCACCTGAATGATACTGAGGTGCAACTACGTGGCCGCCCATCCTCCATGTCCTTCTCCTTTTGCTCCTCATCCTCATCTCCTCCTCGAATCCTCCTCTTCCATCCTGCTAACACTACTAACCTGTGGGCAGTGGAAAGAGATTCAGAAAGTGTTTCTGAAGTTGGATAACCCATGTGCAAAATTATGCACGCTTTAACCAATGTGTATATCCACCCAGCATCAGGCTCTAACAGAAGTACACATAACTTTTTCTTCCCAGATCGGGACGGTCTCTGTGGTCAGGTATAACATTTTATTCATTTCGTATATTATAGATCATAGTTGTTTAATCCTCATTTTTCTGGATCCCCATAAACACTACAGCTACTCCAACTGTCATACTGACTGATCTGTTAAAGACGATCTGACAGCTGTGATCCCGTTCGCAGTTTGCAGGTCTATTGAGATTTTTTAGGCTTTATGATTATAATAATAATTCCTTATTATTCCTTTATTTCTGACAGTAAAATTTTCAAAGGACACTTTAGTAATTCATATTCTTGTGTGGTTAAAAAAGCTTAGGGGTGCCTATGTATTGTGCCTTCATTTTTAGACCTCCTCCCACACAGGTGCAAGGTCATTTGGTATCTTGCAGACACGGCAAAAATGGCAGCTGCGCTGGCGTAAGACAGGGCCAGACATTTTTAAAATATTTCTAAATGTTTTTCATTTTTACTTCACTAGCTTTTAAAAGGAATATTATGGTATAGCCACTTCTACCTTTGTACTGTGTGTTTTTGTAAGACACAAACCAACTCGAGAGGTCGATAAATGGGGCTGAAATATTTGTCTTGCACCAACTCTCCAATTCAGTCCTATCAATGCAAACCTTGGCTGTCATTAAATATGTATAGGTGATATCGAAAAATCACCCTCTGTCTGTTGTGTGCATGGCCGCAGAGTTCAGAGCGGTGATGGGAGGTGTTGTTCAGTTCTTCTGAAGTTTTTCAGCTCACTACTCTCTAATCCATACTGACAGAGGAAGCTCTACAGGAAGGCAGAACGACACAGGCTCAGCTTCCACTAGTCTGTACTCTGCTGGGAGAGCAAGGCTCTCCCTTTGTATGGGGGATGTATTTATTATGCCTCAATAAAGAATACAGTTATTTCCTGCTGAATGAATAAATCAATAAAATGAATTCTGTTGGCAGAGGGAACGCTCCTCGATGATGTGAAAATCCTTGTGCCCCGGGTTGATTATCTCCATCCATTTCTTTTGTTATTTTTTTTTATTCTGTGGGAAATGCAGTGTTAATGCTCAGAGGCCACTAAGAGCTTGATCCATCTATGTCTCCTCTCCTTTTAATGAACGTGCAAAGGCATTCACCCTCTGTATTGACCTCTCTGTCTGGCAGATGGCTTCATAGCCACGCACATGAGTCTGCTGAGAGGAGATGATGCCACCATGCAAACAACTCTCACGATCGGACCTTTAATAGCTTCCTTTTTTCCTCTGAGTCAGCCATAGTAACACTCCATTGTAATAACTACCGATACAGTAGAGTGGGCAGGGGGGAGACAGACAAAATTTTCTGCAAAACAAAGAGACCCTGTCGGCTGATGATGCAGTCATCTACGGGAGTGAGGATGGGTCAATAACAGACGGAGGGATGAATTGTTGGCCCTGTGAGCCGTGAGCGGATCTGAGATGGGGATGAGCTTTCTCAGCGAGGGGAGCATATTCCAGTCCATCTCGAGCAAAAATACTATTTGTTTCACACTGAGGGTATTGTTTTGGTGATGAAAAGGATCCAGCTGGCATGCTCTGGCACGTTCCTCTTCTTGCAAAGGCTCACGGTTAACAGTTTAGAGCGAGCAAAGCCTTGACTAAACAGATAATCCTATTATTCTATTACATCTCCATCACCGCAGACTGTGAGTGTGTTTAATATACAGTGCAGCAAATAGATCAATCAACACATAAGGCCATGGTCACGCAGAGTGCAACAGGGAAACAAAATGCCGTGCACATAACAATCTCTGCCTCTGTTTCTCTCATACACACACCACACAAACACACACACTATGAGGAGATATATCTGGTCCTTTCAGACCTGTTGTCTGGGAGACCATTCCTTGTTTAGATGCGTTGTCAAGGAAACAAAGATGGAAAAAAAAGCTGTTTGCTGAAATTTTTAGAAAATCCATCTGCTAGGTTGGAACAAGGAAAAAGTGATGCTGGAGCCTAGTTGGATGAGTGCTTCCAATAAAATATATCTTCCAAAGGGAAAAAGGGTTGTATTGATTTTGCTATTGTGTTATTAATATAAAAATGGAGCCTGGTCGTTGTAAAGAAGCCCAGTGATTTCTTTTTATTGCAGTTCAGCTGAACCTTTTACCTATTGAGCTGAGAATTGTGTGGGGCAAAATCTGCCATTAAAGGTGGGTACGGTTCACATTTGAACCAATACAGTACCATACCTGGAACTTGTGGTACCTTTTTTCAGTGCTTTACTCTTTCTCTGTGATAAAAATGTAATTTCTGTTGTAAAATTAAATCCAGACTTCTCAATTTCAACATATATTTATTTAGATCATTTTACACACCACACAAAATAAAATCTCGCCCTCTCCCTTCCAAACCCTACAAGCTGAGGAGTAGACAGGAAAGGTAGGAAAGGGGGTAGAGATAGCGGGGACTACATGCAGCAAAGGGCCACAGGCAGGAGTCAAACCAGTGGCCGGTGCAGAGGTCTGATAACTTCAGTTCATGTGGCAACCTGTCAGTGTTCAGCTCTTAGTGTTTTGTAGCCCCTAAGTGAGTCTCTGTGGTTTGAAGTTTAGTTTCTCTCCTGCACAGCTGTTAGTACTTTCAGGTATCTGCTTTATTTTACTGTTTCATGTTCACGTTCAGCTGAATAGGGGTCATATTAAGTTATTATTAATGAAAACCCAAATTTCCTGATTTTGTTGCTTCTCAATAAAAGTTTTCAGATAACAAAATAAGGAAAGACTTTTATCGTCATCAGTAAAGACACACCTTCAAGAGGGTGCAAACTCCACTGTGCTGGGCTGACACACTGAGTCAACTGAGTCAAGTCATTTTGCACATATGAAAAAGGAGCAAAAGAGCTGCAGAGCTGACCAATGGAGGCAACAAGCCTTCACCGCCTTCGCCGAAAAGGGGCGAAAATGAGCGTGTCCACTGGGTGTCATAGCCGACAAACACCTGTGACTTCTGGTCAAATGACTTCTGTGAGTCATTTAACCTGGGAGTGAATGCTGATTGCAGCCTGTACCACTGAAGACAAAAGCCAGATGTGAGAGAGTGTTAGTGGGGTTTTTTTTGTCCAGTGTAAAAGGGGCTGTAAAGTTTTGTTGTCCATGCAGGATTGAGTAAAACTTTTTAGACACTAGCTGCAGGTGTGCTAATGTTAGCTCTGGTTGCTGTGGGGAACTTGGCTTTCAGGCTATGGAAAACTACACTCTTTAGCTTTTAGATATTTCTGTATTTTGTGTTTGGTTCGACATGTTGCCCTCGCCAGCTTTGCATTTCGCATTACAAATATTGCTGCATGTGTTGTCTGTGTCAGGTTTTGAAAAATGCAACCACACTTGCAACTGCTTCCGACTCGCTATTGCCCTGACTCATTGTGACTTGAACAAGCAGCAGGGATATCGTTTTTTTCCCTCTTTCTCTCTATACTCTCCATTACTCTGTCACCCAGATGTGCTCCCGGTACCAAAATTCAGCATTGATTGATTTAATGTGAATCGGTTCTCTGTAGTATTGATATAATTTAGTTAAAACCCTTAAAAGTACAGAGTTCAGTACCCAGCCTTCTCTATCATATAAGTCAGGCAACCATGTGCAGTGTAATTACCACCTAACTGGCCACCCCTGCCTATAATTCTAAATAACAGGATGTCCAAATGCTTATAATCACCTGTGATTACTGGTGAGAGGTTAAGCGGATTCAATCCCTCAGCCCAATTTGCAACAAAATCCAGAAAAACACTACAAAGACTGGGGGATTTGTGAGCCTGCTCGTTAGGGATGCTGAATGATCAGATTGTTGCTTTGGGAGAATAATAGCATGTTCTGCATAAGGAGTCGCAGCATAATTTCATTGTAGTCGCTTTACCCAGGAGAACAGCAGCAGCTGGACATCCAAGGTAGCAGACATGCTGCATATTGTGCAAGAGATTAAAAAAAACCCCCAGTGTGGCCTAAATATCTTCCCACAGCCTGCTTTCCTCCCTTTTCACACATCCCCTGATTCTGTCACATCTCCCCGTTCTACTCCGCCGCCTCCCCTCCCTTGCTCCATATCTCCCCATTTCACATTGTATGTTCAGAAATGTATGATGCAGTCATTCAATAATCATATCCTCCTGTTGGCCACATGCTGATAAACCTCGCAAACACAATTTCTTCATCTGCCTCTGACAATCACAAGTTTTTACAGAGGATGAATCATTTATTCAGCATGAGAGTTGCCTCTGAATTGCCCCAGCTGCAAGGTTCAGGCAGTTGCATGTTTGGGATTTGGCCTCTGCTGTGTTTCCCTGGTGTCACCTCACTGTAAAAATAAACTATTTGTTTTAACTTTCAAAAAAAAAGTTAGTGTCCAGGCTGCCTTAAAAGTTTTTTATGTGTCTGAATTTAAAAGACAAGTTCAGATAATTTTGCAAAAATTCAAAACACATAAACATACACTAGACAAATAAACTTGATACTAATTCAGTTATACTTAAGAAAACATGTTCAATATGATATTAACTAACATATTAATATATTAACTTGAATAAACAACTCTTAAGTTACACCGACAAACATTACACTGTCAAAAAAAAACTCGAGGAATTTAGTGAAATTAATCTTTTCTCGCTAACTGTAAATATATAACTTTTATTTTTTCAAGTTAATTAAACTTAAAATTCCTACTTATTTTCAGAACACTTCAGAACTTACAAACATGAATTCTTCTAACTTGAAATGTAAAAGGGAACCCAATTTGTTTGTAAAGCTCATCAATGTGACTTTGGAGTAGCTGGATCAACTTAATATGTTAAGCTTTTTAATCATGTTTTCTTGTGTACAACTGAATTAATATTATTTGACTAGAAAAGTTTGTTTTGAATCATTTAAAAATCATCTCACACTTATCTTTTAAAATTCAGTCAGCTTAAATTTTTAAGGCAGCCTAGGTGGTTTATTTTTACAATGTACAGATAAACCGGATCTACTTTGTTTCCACATTGGCACAAAGATAATATGTGAAACTGTTCCCAGTGATTTTAAGTGTTGATTCTAAGTGTAAGTGAGACTGAATTCAATACTAACCTTCATCATGGCTCATAGTGTTTTTATTATTGCGAAAACAAGCAACCATAACTTATTTTAAAGTGTATTGGAGACACAGCAAGTTTCCATGTATGTTTTCTTCAAACTATTTAAAAAAAGGTCTCTGGAGAGATTTAACTCTCAGACAATGCATGCTGGGAAGTCTGCTAATAAGCTGATCGTGTTTTTTAGAAACTTAATTAAATGAGTTTATCGAACTACAGTACAGTAGTACAGTACATTCACTCAACACATGTCAATAAGTTCTTAAGTGTTAATGTGCTAGTGTTATATGTAAAATAAATAGTAGAAATTTTAAATTGAATTAACCAGAGTAAATTTATTTATGTTAAGTTAATAGGGACAGATAAGCTGATTCTGCTAAATTCCTGTATGACTTTTTTTTTTTACAGTACTGGTGCTGCTCTGTGGCAATCAAGAGTGACAGCAGCAATCAGAAGTGGGACCACCTGCACACAAAGGACCTTAGTCTTAACCCCAGTGCTTTGACACAACTCATCAACACTGCAGCAATAATTGTTCAGGAACTCTTTCAGGAGCCTCTTTGCTTTTTTTTTGTTCCACATCAGGCACTCCTGTGGATTCTGCTAAGAGCAGAGGCTGAGGTGCCATCACATGCCGTGATGCTCCTGTGCGGCCCAGGACACATCAGCTTCCCTCTGGTTGCATCCGAGTGAGAAAGCCCTGTCAACACGCCCAACACGAGGGGCTCGTCTTAAGGAGTAGAGGGAGACAGAGGAGATAGGTGGAGGATGACAGAGGGAAGGAGGAGGAGGCAGGGAGAGAGGGGACGTAGGAAGCAGGAGAAGTAGAGGTCATTGTGGGATCTGACAGCGGAGGGCAATGCCAAGCCTCATTTAGAATTCACTCCCTGAGAAGCAGCTGTTACATCTTTTATTGGAGGAACAAAGAATGGCGTGCTATTTTCATATGAGAGCAATTTTCTTAAGAGTAGCATCTAAAGAGACAAGAGGGAAACAGGAGTGTGCGTGGAGAAAAAACAAAATCCTTCTTTCAGGAGCACAAAGACAGCCACCATGCAGCTCATTGCTCCTGCTTGGTGCTTGTTGTCTGCAGTGCAGGTTCTCACCCTGTCATTGTTTGGGTCAAAAGCCACCTCAGATGGATAGCCAGGAGAGTTGTCTCCAACACTTCCAGACAAATCAATACCCAAGATTCTATTTTATTTCTGCAGTAACTCTCATCCCTAAAAAAATACACTCTTGGCACACTTGCTCAGTTTGAGTTTCATTTAATTAAAACAAGGAATTGCTCATAAAGTCTAATCTGTAAAACAATTTCTTAGATGAACACATACAAATTTAAGAGAAGGAAGAGATTCAGAGACACATTTTATGGGATAGGGAAAACCCACTGGACACTGAGTGATGTGAGGCTTGTTAGAGAGTGTAGATTTGATGTTAGCACTAGCAACTTTGTAGCTAGCCAAAGGCTAACATAACTCAGTCTCATATATTAATGTTAGCTGTTGTTGTTGCAGTAATATTTACATATTACTTCATATACAGTTGGTTTCATAGTAATTTTTCACATTGATTTTGTCAGTTACTTCTTGCCTTTGTTGTCCATTTTGGAGAAGCTAACTAACACAGGCTAGCTAAGTGTGTTAGCTAAACTAGCTAACAGCTAGAGATGCACCTGAGTCTGAATATCTGATGGGACAGCATAAATAATTTGATGGAAACAGATATTTCTTCTATCCGAAGTTGCTTGTAATTATTCAGGAAACAAATGTAACATAGTGATGTAAAGAGCACCACTTTTTTACTTTTATCAAGGCACATTTTTATACAAATACTCAAAATGTGTATAATATTCTGGTACTGTGAACTGCAGTAAGATTTATTCATCAAGACACATAAATGCAGCCTCATTGCAATTTAAGATTGTTACTTACAACTGAAGGTTATTTTTTAATATATTTACAGAATTTCTATTTCCAACACAAAGCAGAAACTTTCAATTTATAAAATTTCTTTTCAGTTTCTTATTGCTCAGTGCCACCAAGTTAAAGGGGTGGTGGTGGGGTTCAGTTCATAGAATTTTAATTCATTTAAAATAAAAAAAAACAAAAAGGAGGCCAAGAGTGACATGGAAACTATGATATGAGGATGTGGAAATATATTTAATTATTAATTACATGCCATATACTATATTAAATCAATGTGATGTTTTGGGCTCACAATTGCATTGCCAATAAATATTAGGTTAGAAAATACAACATCTGTCTGATTTCACATAACCTCGGGTATAAACCCCACCAACATCTGGTCTGGACAGATAATTTTGTTGGTTGAACAGATACAGATACAGATAATCACATCTCTATGCCCCTCTAACAGCTGACCATAATGCTGTCAGGTAACATTAATGAATGATGTGTGACACATAACCATGGTGACAGAAGTGCACATGTGTTGTATTATGACAGTAACTGCTGTGAAAGTCTTAGTCCAAACAATTAGGCAAGGAGAAAAAATTTATGCAACACTCCTAAGTGAACCCCTTAGTTTAGGGAAACATTTGTCTTAAGGGACAAACTTAAGTTTGAAACTTTATGCAATTGGGCACAGGTTCTCACCCTGTCATTGTTTGGGTCAAAAGCCACCTCAGATGGATAGCCAGGAGAGTTGTCTCCAGCACTTCCAGACAAATCAATACCCAAGATCCTGTTCTGTTTCTGCAGTAACCCTTGTCCCTTAAAAATACACTTTTGGCACACTTTCTCAGTTTGAGTTTCATTTAATTAAAACAAGGAATCGCTCAAGCATAAAGTCTAATTACTGTAAAACAATATCTTAGATGAACACACACAAAAAGACACATTGCATATTAGCGTACAGCGGAGAAGGCATTTCTCTGAGTCTCTGAAAATGAAAATGGAAATTGCAGTTGCAGCCTCCCACTTTTGGTCAGCAACCGTGATTCAAAAACTCATTATGATTTCCTTGCTTGGCATTTTAATACACTGAGGGGGTAAATAACAGGATGGTCCACCACTGTTTGGAAGGCTAGTGGGCAAATTCATGTTGTTAAAAAGTTGGACAGCTGCACAGAGAATTAAGTTTTCAAATGACGAGCAAGCAGAAGAAAGCAAATGAAGGGGCTGCCTGTTTTAGTATCTAGCAACGAGCTGTAATAAATGACTATGTTGATGTCAGTAATAACAGCACAGTTACCAATTTTAAAAAGGCTGTATATTCAGACTGGAGTTGAATTAAACAAACACTGTCCAGTCTGGTGGCCTACTTCTCTGGCTGGATGAAGGCCAGCAGCTGAAACATGCCTGTTAGTTGTTGTATTAGTTCTTCTTTGAATGAGACATTTAATAGCGGCTTGTTAATCTTGTTGCTGTGTCTTGGCAAGACACTTCCCTTGGCTCGCATCTCTTGGTTAACAGTGAATGTTTCATCCTCTCACCAAAGAGCACTTGTGTGATTACACAGAGCAACGCTTGCCACATATGTTTTAATATTTAAAAACTGTATTTTACACCTGTTTTCATCTTTTTTCACTCAAGAAGATACCAAAAAGAGGGGAGGAATTTCCACTTTTTGAGTTTATGAAGGAAACGGATGAGGAAATTAACAGTACTCTGCTGGAGGACCATATTTTTAATCCCAGACATTCTTTTTCCTTCTCAAAAACAAATGCCTACATTACCCACAATGCAACTTGGTGACTAAAATGTTGATCAGAGCTTCAAGTTGACATCTTCAGATGTCTTGTTTTGTTCAGAACACAAAAATATTCATTTTACTGTCAGAGAGTGGTAAATAAACCAGAAAATATTTGATATTTTTGAAGCTGAAATCAGAGAATCTGGACATTTTTTTCTTAAAAGATGGCTCAAAACAATTAATCAACTATCAAACAGATGCAATTAATTTAATAGTTGATTAATAATAGATTTATCATTGCAGCTCAAAGTGTTTTATGTTCGCTGTTGATTTATTAGTTTGCCCAGCTGTTCCTTCCCTTATTGTGTGCAATTTATTTATTGACTGATTGATTAAAGACGAAAAAATGGCTAAATTTCCTCCCAGTGAAGCAGTTTTTCACTTGAGGCTGTGATAATGAGTTGGTAACTGTGCGCACTGGGCATGGAAATATATCGTTATTTATTTTAAGACTGCAATTCTACTCATAATCCCAATTTTACAAAATGAATTTGTAATCTGATCCAACTTGATGTTTCAAGTACTTTTGTTGCATAACCAGTAGTTTTTGTGCCTAAACTGCAAACATTTCACAAGCTAAGCAAGTGTTTAAAAAGATTTTCTGTCAGCGTCTCATACAGACGCTAAAGAGGAGCTTGTGCATCAGTGTAATACGCAGAGGGGTGGTAACAGAACGTTGGTATGTAAAGATTTGGGATGAGAACAGGTTGCAGGTCGCTAGACTCAAGAGGAGATTAAGAGCAGGCTACAGAGGTCCGGTTTAAAAAAAAAAAAAAAACTCCACACCAACAGATATTTTTAATTTTCAAACAGCCCCAACTAACACTGAGTCCAGGGACATCACTTGAGCATTTATTAGACTTTTATCAGACTTTAACAGACAGACCTCTGGAGCCACAAAATGCTTTATACGACTTCTTTCACATATGTAGTAGTTCTTCCTAAGACCTGTAATCACACTTTGATGTGTAAAGTCAACTGAGACCCTCTTAATGGCTGCTTGAGTTTTAGTTTTCTGGATGTTCATAGATGGTGATAATGTTGTTGTCAAGACCACCAAAACCAAGCTCAAGCCCAGAGTGACCAAGACCAAGGCGGAGCGAGACTGAGTCAAGACGTCACATCTCTAGTTCTCTCGCCCAAAAGAGGAAGTAGTACCACTTTGTAGCGTTCATGTCAGAGCCATGTCAGAGCTGACATTAGCTAATGTTGGTGTAATATAATTATATATGTGCTTCAGCTACACAGCTTTATGTGGCCTGTCATCACTGTTTATCACAAGTAAAAATGTAACTTAGCTTGCTAGTTTTAGTATCACTTACACTTGACTTACCCTTCTTTATGCCTGCTAAGTGCCTATGAAAGTTTGCGTGGTCCCAGCCGTCTCAGTGAGCAGTGCATTGGAGAATTTACTGCTTTGTGTTTTCTTTTAGACGTCATCGCCTCCTACACAGACACAGCTTCTTCTCCCGTCTCCAGGATTCATTTTCTTGGAGTGCATGTGAAGGAGGGCAGAGAGGGGTGACAGCGGGAAACAGGAACAAAATTAGTTGCATTTGAAACAGAAAGTTTTACATCCAATCATAATGATGTAATCAAATAAATCAGAAAATGCTCAGGAAATTAGTGAGATCCCCACAGCTGTGGTCTTGACAGGTCTTGAAATAAAATTCTGGTATTGAGATCAAGACCAAGACTGATCTACAACACTAGGCGGTGGAATGTTTAAAGGGCATTCCACTGATTTTACATATTTAAAACATGTAATACATTATACAGTATATGTAAAAAAAAATGCTAAAAATGACCATGTCTTCTTTTGTAGACACATTTTTGATGAATCACCGCGATCAGTGCTACCCTTGGTTACAAATAGTTCTTCCTGCATCCAGTGATGTCACTACAATTTATTTCAGCTTGGATTTCTAGTCTCTGCTGCTGGTTGGCCAGTGGGCATGCAAGTTGAGTATTTTTGTCACCCGGTGCTATGTTCTGGTCAACAAAATAATAGCTACAGACTAGGGTGGTGATACACACAGCAGCATGGGCATGGGCATCAGCAGCTCTGGTGCAATGCATCCTGGTACATGTAGGCACTGGAGCAGGAGAACTCAATTTTCTTGGTCAATGGAGCATGGACTGGGGAATTAATTGATTCAGTTGAATACATTTACCACCAAAACTGACTGGACATTCATGTGAAATGTGCCAAATCTTCCCTTTATTGATACTACCTATGACATGGATGTACAAGAGTGAACAGTGAGGTTGATGTCAATGACATCAAATAAAACAGGACTACCTAATGCAAGATTACATACATGAATTATTTCCTGTGAATCCCTCACGCATAGAGTTAATTTGAATCCTGTCTGTGAAGGGCAAACTCCATCACTGATAATGATGTTCTATGAATATTATATAGAGAGATATTTAACAGTCTTAAATACATTGAGTGTCTATTGCAGAAAAACTCCAGGCCATAATCAATAATGGGGTTTGATTTCATGCAAATCTTTTTGATTACTGTATAAATTTTAAGTCAGGATATTTTTGCCTTCGTTGCATTGATTTTAACCAGGGTTTTTAAACTGTCTCCTAACAAGTTCCCTCATTTTAAGTGCAGTTCTAAATCATTGGGAGTATTCCTTCTCTGCCAATTTTGCAAGGGTAACAGAAGGGTGGTTACTGCACTCAGGGAGCAGTACATTAAACTGAAACAAGCAATAAGTGTTTCAGAACATTTTTGTGACAGGAACAAGCCTAACAGCACCTATGTCTGGAATGCTATGTAGCAAAACACGCACATTTAATGAGATGTTTTCTTGTCAGCTCGGTCTTTGGTGAATGGCAAAGCCTGTGGACGTCCACAGGTTCAAAGGCAAAGCTAGTTAGCCTTTCTCATTTGCCGCTCACAGTAGGATGGGCACGATCAATCGGAAGTAATCTGAGAAATGTCAACCTTTCATTTTGTTTTGCCCCAACAAAGGCTAAGCAGAGGGGAGAGGAATCATCACTATTAATTATGAAGCCCATTAAGTTTTGATCTGTGTGAAAGCCCCGTCAATAGAAAGGTGCTGTTATCATCCACCCATAGCCTGTTTCTTGGAATTAATTCTTTTTTCTTAATAATTTCTTGGAATCTGTTGTCAAACATCACATCATAACACCCTGTGAATAACAACTACAGCGATTTTCACATGGCAGGGTTGTCGCAGCACATATGGCAGGAAAATAAACAAATATTAAAGCTCATCTAGCAGACACTTTGGACGGTTGTGTTGTGGCTGATAATAGAATAGAAATGGCTGCTTGTCAGGCTGTGTGATTACAGTGGACTGCTGTAAGAACATTTCCAGGAGGCATATCTCAGGCATGTTTCATGTTTCATTTCAACAGTAAATCATAATTTAGTGTTAAGCAGCATCACTGCTATTATATAGTTTTCTTCAGTTGTGCTGAAGGATGAAATACGTTCCTGAAAATGAAGCAGAAAAGAAATTATTCATGGAAAAATGGAAATCAAGTGTTAATGTGATAATATTTCTCTGCCTCTCACAACTAAAAGACATAATGATACATCATCCTCATCCGCACAGCACCTTGAATCTTCTGCCGGGTCAGAAAAATAGAGACGAGAGCGATAGTTTTCTTTGTTTGTGAGGCACATTAGATGGATTTACATTTGTCACCTACCAGGATAACAAGATTATGTTTTATGATTTGATTTCACTCAAGTGGTGTCAACGGCATCCATGATCATGATGAGAAATAAGTGGATTAGTGCGTTCGGCCTCTGGAGATGTGGTGGGTTGGCCAAGAGGTAAAGAGGCCACCCAATTACCAGTGTTGACAGTTTGATCCCTGCCACTCTGAGCTGGGTGTGCTCCAGCTGCCAGCTTGTTACTGGAGGTTAGCCGAAGTCACATCTGTTGCTCCAGTACGCTCTCACCCCGTTATGAAGGCTGGAAGGTCCTTGAGCAAGGCACCAGAGTTCTCGGTGCCCTCTGAAAGCAGAGTGAATGTTGCCTGGTAACCATACAATAAATGCATCTGAAGGAGGTACACAAGAATGGAAGTGAAAAGACTTATGGAAAATTTTTCCTCATAAAGAACCATACCAAGGCTGCCCGACTGAGCTGTTACTTAGCTACTGAGATAACATAAAAAAGTAAAGTATGGACGCATCATTCATATATATTTGTGTGAGAAAACAGTCCAATAACACTGGAAAAATGCCTGAAACCTGAAAGAAATCTTCCAATAAAGATCTTAGGTGGCTCTAGGACGGGCATACTCTGCTTTGGTTCGGGACCACTTCTGCAAAATAACAGAAGGCCATGGGCCACTTAATAAACAAATAATGATAGTGTCATTTGTAAGATAAAATGATAACTACATTTTTTGCGCTACAAGGCAGGAACACTGCACTGAAGCTTGCATGTTTTCTCGTGCTGGTGCCAGAAATTTGCAACCTACAGCAATTGTAATTTAGCAAATTAGACTCAATGGTTTAGTACTGATGTGAGGTGGAAAGATAAAGGCAAATTCATCTCTCCATTTTTCATTGAACTGCCCGTGTTCATTGTCGACCTTTCCGCATTTGCTGTCCTCCCTCACTCATCTTTCCCAAGCGACAAATCTGACCCACAGCAGCCCCATGCAGGTCAGCTGTATGCAGAAATCATATGTCACCATAGGCGGAAGTTATGGGGGGCCAGTCCCACCTTCCTGCGGAAAGTCAGTTTATTTTCATTGTCAATTAGAAAATGATCTGACAGCCACCCAGAACAGGTCACTGGTCTTAGATGACAATGTTGTTTGGTTAAACGGTCAGTTGTTCCACCAGTTTTGTCACTTCAGCCTTCAGCTATCGAGGTCCTCTCCTGGAATCAGCTCCCAGTTTTGGCTCAGGAAGCAGACACCCTCTTCACATTGAAGAATAAGCTTAAGACTTTCCTCTTTCATAAAGCTTACAGTTAGGGCTGGCTCAGGCGAGCCTTCCCTTAGTTATGCTGCTATAGGCCTAGATTGCTGGGGGACTTCCATGATAAACTGAGCTCTTCTCTCCACTTCTCCCTCTCTATCTGTATGCATTCATCCCATTAATGCTTGTTACTAACTTGACTTCTCTTTCCTGTAGTTTTGTGCTTTCTCATCTCCTCTTCTTCCACCATCTGCAGGTACTTTTGCCTCCAGAGCTGTAGAGTCTGGATCTGTGGCTGCAAGACAACTGTAACAGCTGCTCAGCACCCACTGCTACAATTATTATTATTATTACTTTACTTTACATTATTACTATTAGTATTTTTAGCATTATTAATATCACTATTACTACTATTGCTATTATTATCATTATTATTATCTGTAGGGGATCATGTAATCACTTCCATGTGTGCATGTGTGTCCGCATGCATGAGTGAGTGAGTGAGTGAGTGAGTGAGTGAGTGAGTGAGTGAGTGAGTGCATGATCACAGGATCTACCTCTTGTCCGCAGCTAATCTCAAATACTACTGGGCAAGTCAGTCTAATTTTTTTGGGCACATTAATGACTGTTTGACTGAAGGACCTCTGTGATTCACAGTTTTTGAAAACTGAAAAAAACAACAACAACAAAAAAAAAAAAACGTGAAAAACAAAACAAAAAAATAAAAACAAACTTTTTTCTGAAGACATTTATTCGTTTATGTTTTTATGGCTGGAGGCATTATGTTTTTTAGGTCAGCCCATTCTTGTGAACACAATATCTCAAGAATGCCTTGAGGGAATTTCTTTAGATTAACTAATTAAATTTTGGTGGTCAAAGGTCAATGGTTAATTGTCAAGGTCACCTTCTTAAATACATTTTTGGCCATAACTCATATGCTAATTATGACAAAATTACACGCAAATATCTAATAGGTTAAAATGATGAGATATTTTTATCTAAAAGGTCAAAGTTCAGCTTCACTGTGACATCATAATGTTCAGCTCATTTCTCACTGGAAATTATTCACTGGAATCACACATGCACAATGATAACTTTTTGCCAAACTTTTTGCCAAAAAAAAATACACTTAATACCTTTTATTAAATTCCTTCAAAGTTACAGGTCAGTACAGTGGTAAGTTCCATATTAAATTGCTTCAAAGTCTTCACTACATACATTATATGAGTCTGAACAGACATAGATGTAACTGTAACTTGACTGGCTGGTGAAGTCAAACAATAGCCCACAGGTGGAATAGCTCTTATCCCTTACGGATGTCTTTTGCGGTAGAAGACACCTCTGACTCTGGTTGCAACTGAGAGTTGATTGGCTTAGAGTTTTTGGTAAATCCTAAATTTGTGAGTAAGCTTCTTGTTTTTTTGTTGTTTTTTTTTTTTGACATACAGTGTCTGTATGCTGACTGCAAAACAAAAATATGAACCAAGTGGACTACGAATATTTTTTTCTGATCTTTTAGCTAAAGTGAGTGAAGTTTATGATATTGCACCAACACACTTCATTGGTGATGGGAAGAATAACATGCACATCGGGACCTTTATTAAAGTGAATTAGTGATGAATCCCCTCAGACATGAATCATATATCAATAATAGACTAATTTTACACATGAGCAAGGGCCCTGCTCACCGACAGTTTTTCTGACTGACAAAAGTCCACAGATCAAAGGCAAATCAACGTTTGCTTGGTGCTTGCAAATCCACGCTCGACCGCTATGTGTGAACTGTTCAAAGATTCAATCCAGGAGCTTGCTGATGCCTCACAGACGCCCGAAGGATATCAGACAGGTTTAATATCTGGTTGTGTCAGGGATGAGTTGGGGAGCCGAGGAGAGCAGATACAGGCTGGTGGAGAAGGGACAAAAGAGACAGAAGACGAAATATAAACCCACATAAAAATTAGCAAAAAGTAGTTATACAATAGTAATAGTATTTATAAAGTTAAAAAATACTTCAAACTAGCTCCACCTCCAGCAGCTACAATAATAACATCCACCACGTGTGTGTTTGTGACAGAATGTGGTTTGGAGATCAGACAGGCTGGTCTTGTAAAATTTGTGACCCTCTGACCCCGATCAGTCATGTAGTGTGCAAACCACCACAACCTGAAGATTCTCAATTACGAGACAGAAAGGTGTGTAGTGCAGAGAGTACAGACATCTGACAACTTTAAAACTCATGTAGTGTGACCAATTAGCAGCAGGCTGAAGTTAAAATTTAGCTCAAAGTGTCATTAAATGCCAAAATACAACCCCACAGAGCTGCTGGCATGGCTGTAGACAGTCTTGATGGTCAGTGTGCAGGCACCTTGTGTTTGGGGCAGTTTACCTTGGCTGCGCACACCTGAATCTCCCTCTTGAAAGCCTAAATTCTTCTCTTGGTTTTTGGCCATCCATTGATTTACAACTGCAAATTAAAGGGTCATCCTCCAGTAAATTATTTAGTTTTAATGATTTCTTTACGGCATAAACTCAGCCAGCAATATTTGCTGAGAGGGGCTGTCACGGTATTTATGGACATTCTTGTTAGGAAATGACCTGAAATCAACTTTTGAACTCGTTTACACCTTCTGATCATTTTATGATAACCTTGATGTGTGTTTTAGTGTTTTGAATGTTTATTATAGGAGCCAGTGATTCAAAACTTTATTCAACATATTACCAAATTGTGTTACTTAAGCTTCTGAAGCTAGTCAGGCATCAAAGGAGCGGCACTGATTGTACACAGCCTTTAGTCACAACTTTGCTGATAACTCACTAAAAAGCTGTAAATAAGCATGTAGCAACACATGGCAGAGCTTTATTTTCATTCAAATCCTGTTGTTAAGGGTCTCTCTCACACCTGACTGCTCAGTCTCATCCCAAATGAGCAGATGACAACATCTGGAGTCTTACGGAAAGGAAAAGCTCTGAGGACGAGGAGAAAGGCAGAACAAACCCTCCTCTACTCACACGTGCACTCACATAGGCTACACGAGTAAAACACATCTGAGGTCATTAAAAGGTAAAGGCCTCTCCGCCTGAAAGATGTACAGATCACAACACATCACCGTCAGTGTCTGATGAGAGTTTTTTCTGCTGCCTCACATATTAAACTGATGATCAGTGCTCAGAACAAAGTGAAATCCTTTAAAAAGAATCACTTTCAGACAGACAGGATATTATACTGCATGACTACTCAGACAGTATTATGCAAAGGCAGGGTCGGAATGACACTCCATTATTCTTTCAGTCTGAGCAAACTGTTGAGAAACACAAATGTTGTTTATGGTTCAAAGCACAGGCAAATAGGAAGGCAGACAGAGCTCTTTGTCTTTTAAGTGCATTGCAATTGGAATGCAAAGCTGTTCAAATGAAAGGGTCTTTAAAAGGTTATCTGTTCCACTGTGCTGTACACAGAAAGGCAATGCAGAAAATGTTTATCTTATCATCTACTGTATATCCATCTAGACTGCTTCCCTCTGTGAGTAAATGAGTAAATTGTATTTAATATTGCAGTTATGTGATTGTGATGCCTCACATCAGTGTATACACATGCTGAAAAGTTAAAGAATGTTTCAGAATTTTTGGTAGGCCTAGTTGTAATGTCTGAGATACTGTATCAGGGATTCAGGCACCCTCACTATTTCCCATTTGTTGAAAATCAGTGCAGAAGTCTCAGGCTGCTGGCAAAATAGCTGCGAAAACACATTTTCTGGCAGTTACATAGAAATAAAATCCAATATTGACACTAATGAAAGTGATTCAGCTCATTTAAACAGAGCTTTATGAGCTACATTGTTTGTTTGTATCTGGTTTCAGGTGTTAACAAACCACAACAAATGCAAAACACAACTAAAGCAGCTAATTTAAGCTTGTTAATGCTGTGACTAGCAGGCCAGTAATAGAGTTAACGATCTTGAAATAATGAATAAACACTCCTAAGACGACTGATGGGAAGTTTTCCTGTCTTTTCTATTTTGCCAACATTGTGTGAATGCAGCCAAGATCCAGGAGGGGATTATCTTAGCTTAGCTTGAAGACCAACAAGCCTGACTCTGTCCAAAGTTCAAAAACTCACCTACCAACACTTCTAAAGCTCACTAATTAACATGTTTCTCTTTTGTTTAATTCATAGTCAAACAGAAATGTAGAAATGACAGTGACAGAACAGCATGTTAGCCAGACTGAGCATGTACCTGTTGGCCAGTGAGTGTGTTAAATTCAGGTCGCTTAGCATGCTCGCCGGGTGGTGCATTCAATCAGTGATTAATGGTAAATGTAACCTTTTGTTTAAACTCTGCCAAGATGCTAATCTTAACCATAATCAATACTGACATCATTCTTAAATCACTGTATACAATATTTACTCCCTCTAGTGCATCTCAGACCAAAACAAATACATGCTTCATTTACTCAAAGTAAACAGTGTCATCAGAACACACACTCCTCGCAGAACTTGAAGAAAAATTAGAGAGCGTGTCATCATTCTCAGCAGCTCAGGATGCCATTACTCCATTATATCTTTACATAGCAAGTAGCTGTAGATGAAATCTAGTGAGGCTAAATGTTGCATATTGTGCAATTTTTGTACAACAAGTCAGTATGAAGAAGTATGTTTTCCAGAGCGTCAGCTGAGTGCAGTGTCACGTCTCTGGAGCTTTGTCCTCCTCCAGTCGTAAACACACCAGCAGCTTCTTCCATGCTCTTTTCATATATTTATTTTATAGTTCACGTGGTTCATCGTGACTTTTTCATGTGACTTTTGTTCTTACTCTGTACCAGATGTGACATGAAAGATAAAAAGGACAATACTTGAGATTTAAAAAAATACTCAAGTAGAAGTAAAATTATTATTATTATTATTTGTAATTAATTAATTCAACCCCTGTGTATTTAAGCTAGATTTGGGAGTTTGACTTTATAAAGATTTATCCAAAACCAAGATCCTGCTGTAACATTAACTGAAGAGTAACTGTTGCCCAAATCTACAGACCACAATGTGTGCAATGTAAGTGAGACTCACTCCCCCTCGATAAACACTGCCACTGAAAATAATCCAGGTGGCAGTTATGTTTCATTCAACTCTGGGAAAATCTTCAAGTAAAACACATGACTAGTATATAAATGCAACATACGCCTGAACTGCGGGTCAACGTGAGAGTGGTATTGATTTTCTCATCTAATTCTCGCTAACAAAGTGAATGAGCATCTTTCCCAAAATGCAAACTATTCCTTTAAACGTGACCTGTGTAGCGACACTAACACTAACACTAACTAACTAACGTGGTTTTGTGAGTTTCAGGGAGGTGGTCCATATGTTTGACAGGAATCCCAAAGAAAGGGCCCTCCTTTGAATATTGCACAAAGTGTTTATGGTTGCCTAGTCACTTAAATGCCACATTGGCTCAGTTTATTTATATCTTGAATCATTCTGAGTGTGTACGTGTGTATGTGTGCAGAGTTGAGAGCTACCATGATGACAGCCATTAATTCAGCTCTTGGGGACTCAGCGAGGAGAAACAGTGACTCGCGGGCTGCATTAGTCATGCAGTATGGCAGCACTGGCATCAGGGAGCTCTCATACACTTTAAAGTGACTCTGTGTATGTGTATGTGGTGTGTGTGCCCACATTTGTTGTTTGCCTCTTCGCTATCCTGTCATCCCTCTCACCCATGGGGGCCCAGCATGAACAGCTCATGACTTAAGGATACGTCAGCAGCGTTGAGTGCAGCCGAGAAGCTGAGTGTCAAACTTCCAACAAAGCATTTAACAAGCACAACAGTGCACAGTGCTAACAGCTCGTTCAAAGACTATCGCAGAGTTTACCCCCTACAAGCACACAAACAAACAACTTTATTATGGTTGATGTAATGCTGAGTCCAAAGGGATGAGAGGGAAGTTTAGAAGAAAAAAAAAAAAGGTGCTCTGCAGACAGCAACAGTGAAGTGATATAATGATCACCGTGAAGTGGGTCACAGGGCAGTGTACAAGTAATTAAAGGCTCAACGGTGCTGTATGCTCGCTGATATTGAATCTGACTGCCGTCGGACAATTCAGCATAGCAAGGATGCTCAGAGAGGTGTGTAAATCTGAAGGACACACACATACACATTACTCTGCTCATTGAATATATTTTAAACTCGTTACACATCGACACTGACCATGAACAGCCTGTGTAACAGCTTGAAATGTTCTATGTTGGTGCCGCAACCAATCACAGGCTATGTATTAGCCATTCAGTTAATTCTGCAAATCTCAGTGTGTGATAGTCACCAAACTGTGTGGCGTCAGAGCAGCTGCTTTGTCTTCAGAAGTCAAGAGTGAGGGCAGAGATGCTCATCTGTGTTTCCTGTCATCCAGTTTACGTACTCGCCAACCTTGAGACCTCAGAAATAGGGAGGATTTCAAAACCAAAAGAAAATTGAATTTCAGAGAGTTTGTTTCCTGCAGTTTAGTAACTTATAAAGAATGAAAATAACAACACAATAAGTACGCTGCAACAACACACTTCATGTTAAATACTTTTAATTTTACTTTTAATTCTCAGGGAATAAGTCGCTCGTCTGGCGTGAACTTGCATAAATCTCCTGTATAAACTAATAAATTTAACAGATTTTGCAAAATGCATGCATCTTTCCTTTAAAAAAGAATTCTTCTCAGTCTGGTTTGGTGTGGCTGTGTTGTCCAGGTGGACACAGTAGACTTTCGGAGCTGTAGGACTTACACACGCTGTCCAGTGCCAGAAACAGGGTGTGATAGTGAAAAGGAAAAAAGGTGTGAAAAATGGTCAGAAATCGAGGGAAATACAGGAGAATTGTGATCCTGGGAGGAAATAGGAAGAGGGCAATGAAAAACAGGAGTCTCCTGGGAAAATCTGGAAGGTTGGCGAGTGTGCCAGTATATGCAGATGAACTGCTGCACAGAATAAGTGAGTCATTTGTTTGTGTGTCTGCTCGCTGTATATGCAGACATGAATGCATGAATGACTTTGCCTGTATAATAATAATGATCTGAAGGTGGTTTAAGATGACAATGGCATATTTTTAGGTGGGATAGTTCCAAAAGTTTTATCATCATCACACCTGTAATTATAAATTAAGAACAACATTATACATTATAAAAATATTATTGTTGAAGTGAAGTTTGCTTGTGAGTGATTTTAGTTCCTACCTTTTTACAGGAGACAGTTGTGAGTGTAACAAGGGCTACAGTAGAGTCAAGAGACTGATGTGAAGCTTGACAAATTAAAGTTGGGTGTAATTAAATAAAGATTTAGCCTCAGAGAAACTGTCAGAGGTGTGGACTCAAGTCCAGTGACTCCTGACTTCAAACAACGACCTGGTTCCACCTCTGAAAACTACAGCCTGCTTATTAGCCACAGTGACTGGAGAATGAAACCCATCAAGAATGTAGGGTTATATAATTAGGCCTGACTTTATAAATGGTTTATAAGTTGTGACTAATTACTTTATTATTGGTTAATACTTAAATTATTTGTGCTTTATACATATAATTAGCCACTTATAAGGACAATCTAGGTATGCTCCTCTAGTCATAACTGTCTTGAGTTTCTCATTTTACAGTGAGCCATCAGGTCTGCAAATACAAACTATATTTCATTAATTAATCAAGCATTTGTCCACCATAATGATTCATCAAGTTTGGAGCTGCTCTGGAAATAAGTTGTTATTAAATGGATTGTTGTACAGATGCTCTGCAGCCATTTTTCAGAAAGTAAATAGTAAGAAGTCCATTTGGAGGGGTCTACCAAAAGGCCTTTTCACATCGCTGCTGCCAGTCGCTTCAATGAGGGGAAGGCAGCAGAGGGTAAGTGATTCTGATGACAGTGGTAGGGGTAAGAAACGGTTGCCCCTAACATGAACGCTCACAGATTTTGCTCTGCCACTCAAAGTTCACCATGCTGAACTTCTGGCCGTAACTTCTATAAGAAATAGAAATAAAATAGAAGAGAAGAAGACATACTTCATTAATCCCCTAGGGGAAATTACATTCTTTACACTTTTTGTACATACACAGGCCCAAAATACACGTTCACGCACAAACAGGACCTATAGACATGCATCTGAAAAATGCCACACATACATATAGTCAGGCACCCCGAGCAGTTAGGGGTTCGGTGCCTTGCTGAAGGGCACCTTGGCAGTGCTCAGGAGGTGATCTGGCAGCTCTACAGCTACCAGTCCACACTCCATACTTTAGTCCATGTGGGACTTGAGCTGGCGACCCTTCGGTTCCCAAACCAAGTCCTTACAGACTGAGCTACTGCTGCCCTGAGAGAGGACGGGCATCTTGGAAATCGCAGGCCTCTGGCACCAGAAAGAAGTAAACGTGAAGGAACTGATGCTGCTGTCTGAGTACACAGAGCTACACAAGATGGCGCGAGCCACGTACAAGGAAAAACAATATGGTCTACTTGGAAATCAAATTGTTGAACCAGTGACTGAAGCTTTTCTTGGGAATTATTTACACGACAGAGGCATGTTTTCCCCCCTAGCCTACATATGTTAGTATAGAGAGACTTGCAAGTTAGTATATGTGTTGTGAACTTTTGGGTGGGTTGTATCAACCCTATGATTTTTTTCCATAGCACCAGCCTGTCAACACAGCCTTGGAAGGCAGTGGCAGGTTATATGCACCTCCTGAAGAGACCAACCTGATGACCCAAAAGTTCTTCATATTAGTGTCTTATTACTGAGTTACAGTATAAACCACCACAAAATAATTTATTAGTCATTAATAGAGCTAACATTTAAACACTTTATAATGTCTGCCTCATTAACACATGCTACACAGTAGAAATGAGTGTAATGTAAAGCTCTGGGTGTTGAGGATGATAATTTTGGTGGTCTAAAACTGCTGTCTTCACGCCTGCGGCTTGATGGTCCCCCTCTCTGCTGGTTGGAGGCGGGATGTCTCCATGAGAAACAAATGATGAGCAGGACCAGCAGTTGGCTTGTGTGCTGCCTCAGCCAGTGCTCTGCTTACAAAGGGCCATTAGCCAAGGTCTGTAGCTGACAGATGAAGGCCCCCTAATGGTGCAGGATCATGCTGTGATTTACAATCTTTATATTTAACCAGAGAGAGATTAATTATCGCCGGCAAATTGACAGGTCCAAGGGGGTGAGGGAGGTTTCTGACTGACATTGCCATTCCTCACAGCGCTTCCTGCCAGAGGGCATCACTCCTGACCTTGTGATGCCAGGCATGTTGGGCACCCCACCTCCTCTCAGCAACACCTCCCTGCTCTTTTTCTTTAATAATCATCCTTTATTCTTTGCAGGGATGCCACTCACCCCTGGATGGGCTTAAAACCCCACAATGGCTGTCAAAGTAAAAGGAGAAATTTACAGTCTCGCAGAATTCACTTATGTTTTTGATCGGGGACGCTTTGTTCTACGTGTTGAAGCATGTGTGAGAATGAGTGAGTGAGTGTGAGGGCAAACAAGCCTTGCCCAAAGCAACAAAACAAAAGAGTATGTGTTTCTACCCTCCTGGTTTACTGATGCCCTGCAGATGTCCTCGGCCACTTTTTATATCTAAAGTATTGTTTCTTGTTTGAGGTTTTTTGTCATGTTCTTTCCTTTGTTTGGGTCGCTTTCTATCTCGTGTGTGATCCCTCATGTGGGTGACAGGCTTGGCCCTGTCATTTCTTTTGTGGTGCACATTTAACAACAGGATGCAAAATCTATTTTCCACAGTGGGGACAATAAAAAGCCATAATCTGATGTGTTTAGGCTGTAAAGTAATAAAAGCCCTAACAGTCGGCATCATGGGATCTCAGTCAAACCCAACAACAAACTGAAAATTGAGACTGTAAAAAAGCCTGAATGTTGGCGTTTGCACAGTTACATTAAACTCATTTTCAGAATTCAATTTCATTTCAAACTGTCTGCCGGGACAAATTACATGAAAATTATTTAAAGGAATAGTCCAACATTTGGGAAAACACACTCACAAACATTTTCTTTCTTCTTGAGAAGATCAGTACCATGATTATATCTGTTCGTTCTGTATGAAGCTACAGTTAGCAGCCAGTTAGCTTTACACAAGCCTCACTCCCTCACGAGCAGTGTTGGGCAAGTTACTAAAAATTTGTAACTAGTTACAGTTACTAGTTACAGCTCTCAAAAAGTAACTGAATTACCAACTGAGTTACTGTTTTGTAAAAGTAACTAGTTACTAGGAAGAGTAACTTTTGCATTACTTTTTTGCTTCAATACTCTTATTAATGCATACATTATTTTAGTGTTGCTGTGGCACAGTGGGAGACAAAATATCATCTTATCATTGTAGCCATTATCACTATGGTGAAAAGTAAGTGGATGAATGAAACAATAATAATTTGATAATAATTTGATATTTTGGCAGATTCATTGTAGCCTCAAAGGCCTTCAAATCAAGCTCTAGTATTTGTAAAAACTGCCCAGCTTAGCAATTCAGGCTAATCTTTAGCTAAATGATTCACATGGTTTTATACACTAGCAAATCACCTGATATCTTATCCATCACAGCCAGATAGAAGTGATGGGTGCTTCTTAAATTTATAGTCACATGACAACAAATGTTCACAGTTGCTCAGAAATAGGGGCTGGGTCAACTTACCCACCAACTCATCTTACCCCACTCTCTCCTATTTAAGAAATTCAAAATATGTACTGTATTATCATCATGCCTTTACATAATAGTGCACGGTATCAGCATCGATCAGTTGTTTGGTGTATGATTACTTTAAACAGGCTATTGCAGTGCAGTGTGAAACATGCACAGCCACAGTGTCATGCGTAATGACGCATCACAGAACCTCATATGCGCCCCAGTCGTGCAGCACCATAGAATATCTAACATTCTCCATGAGAGGATGAAGGTTGGGGACAAATGAGGCCTACTGTGCTAAAACACAGACAAACCAGCAAAGAGCAGAGCAGGAAAAATGCAGCTCTTCATGCACTGACAGAAAGGAGGGAGAGCAGAGCGCACAACCGAATCACCTGATATCAATTGCAAAACATAGATTGAGTCACAGAAAAACAGAGACAGAAAAACTGAGACATCCCACAGATAAGAGCTAATAAAAGCAAAAGAAGACCAAGAAGCCACTGTTATTCTTTCCTGCAAAACCAGGGAAGATGAAATTATTTTACAGTCACTGCAAAGCATGATAATGATTATTAAAAAAAAAAAAGGTCAAATGATAATAAACCTTAATCATTTGAAGTTGTCAGCTTTTTTCACATAAAGTAATGATCAATGAGCCCTTTTAAATTTCAGAAATTGTAAGTGTGTTATTGAATTTGAAAAGTAACAAGATACACTACTGATTATCACAAAACGTAGTGGAGTTACAGTAACATGTTACTTAGTAACACACTGGTCACGAGCTCACAAAACCTCTAAAGATCAATAATTCATATCCCATCTGAATTGTTTAATCTCTCTTTTTTTTCTTTTGTGGTTTTTCCTTCAGACAAAGTCAGGCTAGTCATTTCCTGCTGAGTTAATCTAAGCAGTTTGGACAAACCAAACGCCGGCTCTTGGGCCTTTTGTGTTATGCACAGTTTTTGTGGCCACCATAGACTCCTCTATATGCTTGGAAGGGGAGAGGGAGAAAAAGTGTTTGCAATCTCCAAGCTCAAAGATGCCACTAAAATTCTACTCATCCACTCATCAAGTCTGACATTAAGGCAAATTCACTTTCGCGCCAAAAGTTAGATGAGAAGATTTCTGCCATGTAAATATGAATACAGCCAGCAGCTGATTAGATTAGCTTAGCATAAAGACTGGAAACGGGGAAACAGCTAGCCTGGCTCTGTCACAAGGTTACTAAACCCCTAAAGCTGAATTATTAACACACATATATCTTGTTCGATTTGTTAATCCTTAGTGTGGGATCACAGTTGTACTTTCAGAGTACAAGAAGTTCGACTATCCTACAGTGACCAGATGTCTCATGTTTGTCTGGGATTGTCCAGGTTTCAAGCTGGGTGTCCCGAGTCCTGACAAATATCTGTAAACACAAACACAAAAATGTCTTGTTTTTCAGCATTTACTAACAAACTGTCCTGGTTTTCATCACAATCAAAATGCAAATAATAATATTATACTTGTTTTCGGCACTTACAAAGACAGATTTTCATGTTTTGTGCCACTCATTATTACTTTACTCAAAAGAAAACATAGGCAGTGCACCACATGTCAGAATTCAACACTGATTTGTCCATATGTGTGTCAATCAATCAATGAATGACAAGGCTGTTGTTAGCTTATGAGTCATCGACACTCGCAGCTCTTTGTGACAGTCGATCTGCTGACGGTCGTTATGCCAGTTGGTCTTTTCTGAAGAGCAGTAGGAGGTTTACTCTTTCCTTTGTAAAGTATCCAAAAACAAAAATGCTGCATTCATGGTGTCCATGGTGTTGAAAGGTGAGCTTGGTAGGTGTGTCAAGTGCTGAAATCATTGTCTCCCACAGAGACAAAGTGCAATTAAGTCCCACCCACATCAGAGGTGAAATGGCTCGCCATTGACTTTAGTATTGTGCGAAGGTGCCTCTTGTCACTCTCCATCAGCTAGCAAATAACAGAAAACTGTCCAAAAGCTGCTGGGTACTGGGATGCACCACCAACACAGTGAAGAACCCAAAACTAAGTTTTTAGAAGCTGCTGAACCAAAAAGTTTTAAGAAGACAAAAGTGGATAGAGATGTGAGGAATCACCAGGATGAATGAGAAAACTGTGGAATCCTGACACTTAATAAAGTTGTGTCTAAGTCAGTTACTAATTTGTTCAAACAAACAAGACGTTCAGCCTAATGCAGCTATAAACGGCCTGGTTTTGATCTTTGTTTGAATAAATGATCTTACCTGGTTATTTGATCAAGTGGTGGAAAATATCAAAGTATTTCTCTTCTGGCCATTCAGTGGGATCATTTCTCCAAAAAAAGCAAGATAAGCACAAGGGACACTAAGACTTACAGACGATACTGAGTTTGCCGATATAACTTTTCCTCTCCGGTAGACACAGTGTGCTAAAATAATCTTCTGACAGACTGAAATCTAATGTCTTTAGCTAGCTACAGTCACTTTGTTAATTTTTCAGCCCTTGTTTGCACACTGTGGTGCTGATAATTTTCTCACCAGTGGGTGTGGCTTTTAGAGGACAATGCATTTCGCTCTGTCTCTATCCTGACAAAAAGGCCTATGGTGTGTGCATATAGTGCATATATGTGTGCATGCATGGATGTACAGTACACTTAGGGGTTCCAGTTTGAGTGTTTGAAAATATGGTCACCGTAGGCTAGCTGTTTCTCCCAGTGTCTTTTCTGTCTTTGTGTTAAGATAAGCTAACCAACTGCTGCCTCCAGCAACACAGTTTGCATGCAAATGAGTGTGACACCAATCTTCTTATCTAACTCTTGTCAATAAAACAAATAAGCATCTTTCCCAAAATGTAAAATATTGTTTTAAACACACAATATGTAAATTCTGTCGCTACAGGTCACTCACATTGAAACAATAACAAAGACATACAGTAGTTTGATGATGTCTTGAAGTTTTAAACAACCACCATAGCAGATGAAAATCTATCTCACATGACTCAGGCAGAAATCACATTCACAGACCAGGTAATATTAAAGTTTTATTCATGTTACCTTTAGTCACGTGGGCAAATTCCATCCTTACTCTCTGACATATCCTGTGTTTATATATATGTATATATATATATATATATATATATACATATATATATATATATATATATATATACACACACATATGTATATACATGTATATATATATATATATATGTGTGTGTGTGTGTGTATACATATATATATATATATATATATATATATACACACACACATATATAAATATATGTATATATATAAATATCTAATAGACAGCAACAGCAAGCAGGAAGCCCACCATTCCCTTCAATAAATTACTCATTTCTCTGTGTTTTGAAAATTGTTGGAAATATTGGGATAATGCAAGTACACAACTCAACAAAATATATAACATATGTAGCATTTTAATGCAAAAATCATATATATTATGGCTTTGAAGAGCAAAGCTAAAACAGCTACCAATCTTATGTTTTTTCTTCAAAAGTGACTTGAAGAATAAGTCAACCCCTCTCTTCAGAACAAAACAAGTATTTGCATAAAGGGTACAGCGTGTGTGTGTGTGTAGCCCACTGATTCTGATAAATTTTCAGCGTCTGCTGATTTGTTTTCGACGATGGTGGCAGAGAACATAATGTTCAGGAAATCCAGTGTGTTTTCTCTCAGCAAGTTCAGTCATGTTGGTCAGCACTTAACACCAGTGTTGCCCGTCTGTCAGTTTAGCGTCTATCTCCAACTGAATAAATCATACAAACACAATTTGGAGCGTTATCTACCACAAATGTGAACGCAGCAGGACTCTGACACAGAAATTCTCTTTTGAGTGTGAATAAAAAAAACAAATTTGTGGTCTCTTTGTGGTTACAGCGGAGTAAAAGCAGTACGTACCGCGCTGGGAAAATTATGTGATTCACAACTGTTATCAGGCTGCTATTCAAACTATGGAAATGACAGAGCTATCCCAGGAATAACACGTCCTTAAGACCTCTTATCCTATACAACAGCTTCCACCTCCCTCTGACTACACACTGCAGCTCCTACCAGTCTCCCCCTCTTTCTTTTTTTCTTTCTGACCCCTCACTTTTGCCACGTTGGTCTCATCCATCTCTGTTCAATGCTTCCTATAGCCAAGACGCTCACCTATGGCACTGTCCCCTGGCACCCTCGCTTGCACTTTGCAGACGGAGGATCACAATGAAGGACAAGGTGCTAATGATTTCCATTCAGTTTAGCCTCCGGGCTCTCGAATATATGTCCCGGATAAACCCTAAGATTTATGACATCAACATTTTATCTTCTTCTAAGTGCGGGACGAGTGGGAAGAGGGCAGCGGGGATGGACAGCGAGTGCAATGCAGGAGCCATGACTACCTTTACTAATCCTTTGGCACCCCTACCAGCCCACATCAGAGATGGAAATCATTGAAGAGATTATAACCATGAATCTGCTCAGTTTAAGATGCCGTCTCACTCCTGCTCTGCCTCCCGTCACTTCTCTCTCCTTACCACCCTTATGTCCACACCCCCTTCATCTGAAGTTAGTGCTTTAAAAGGAGAGATCACACCAATCCAACGTGCCAGCATGGGAATAATTAGCAGGCAGGTGCAGAAAATTGCTCTTTTCATAATGAAGGTTATTTATATGTGCCCCCTCGTAGAGCTGGACATGCTGTTTCATTGTCACCTAGTAAACACTCAAGGCTCTTTCTTTTTCCTCACTTTCCGGCTTTTTCTCCTTCACACACACACACACCACACCACATATGCTTAAATACTCAGACACCCATAAGTCAAAGTCACCAAATATGAAGATAAAGCCTGTTGCTAAGAAAATCTGACATCAGCTCACATGTCAGATCAGACTGAGACATCAGTGATTCTCAATCCAATTACATTAATCGACCATAGAAAATCCATACTGAAGGCTGATGAACAATCTTTACTGCCAAATTACAGGGATTGCACGATTATAATTGAAGTTGGTTGTGGCTGTCACTGCTGGTCTAATGAAATAATCTTGTTGAGCTAACCCTCTGACCGTGATCATGACAGACATAATTATCAATCTTATTTTTTTCTAAATATTGTGCTCTTCCCCCTTAAACCCACTCTTTTGTCAGTATGGAGATGAGCAGTGGTGGAAAGATCACTGAAAATCTGTACTCAAGCACAGGTGCTGTTATATCACTGACATATTACTCAATTACAAGTAAAAAAAATACTTAAGTAAAAGTACAGAGTATTCTTCCTAAAAACTATGAACTAACTATTGATGTTCAATGCATATCAATATCGGCATTTAATGTGGCCACAGTCACCTCTCCAGACCTGGGTCTGCTGCAGTATTTCTGTTTTGTTTTTGTTTGTTTTTTTGTTGTTGTTTTTTTTTTCATCTGTATGTCAAGGTTTTCACTGGCCCATTTCTAATCAGATAGCCTTATTGATTATAAAATGCAGATGAAAGGTTTGGATGTTAAAGTAAACTGTACTCAGTACTCAATTATGATTTGATGATTAATGATGACTTAATTATAGTAATTTGAGTAGTTGTGGTTACTTCCACCACCGGAGATAAGGGAAGCACCAAATACGTTATTTAGGAAAAAAGAAATAATGCTATCAAAACGGATCTCTTCTCCAATTTGAAAATGCTTATATTTGGGAAATATAATTTCCAATCTGGAGCACTGGAATGTATGAGCACAAGTTTTTAATTTTATTGAAATACATTGCAATTTAAGATTATTCCCTTCAACAGAAGGATACATTTATTTAATCTTATATCTTTACTGTAGAGTTCCTATTTCCAATGCAAAGCAGAATCTTCAATTTATAAAACTTTTTTTTTTTTTTCCAGTTTCTGATCGTTCAGTGTCACACATCCACATACCTGCATGACAAAATAGGCTGATTTCCAGTTACTCACAAAATTACATGTACCACCAGTGGGGAGTACTGGCGGCAACACGCTTACCGCACAACTGTTGTAAATTGGTCGCAGTTTGGTTTGGCTGAGCCATAAAAACTACTTTGTTGGATTGAGGAAAAGATCGTGGTTGCTGCAGACATGGTCAAGCACTGGGCCGAGGCCCGCTGGGGCACAGCATCATCTAGTGGGCCTCAGAGGCAGTGGTACTAGCAAAAAGGTTTATTGGTTTTGGGGTAATTAAAAAAAACATTTTTACATCTATTGCACTAAATAAGTCAAACAGATAAAAACCTTAAAACAGAATGGATAATTTCGATGGGTACGTGTTTTTTTTTTAGCTAGCTACATTGCCTCAGATGCAGTGACACAAAATAGATCCTTTTTTAAGACAGTAAAAAGTGATGTTGGAGACGACCCTGTGCCAGTAAAAGCTCCATAGCATGTGGGGAGGAAATATGGGTCTGATTCATAATGGCATAATTATTTTTCTCTGTTTTTGTCATGGTTTTTTTTTTTCTTCTTATTTATTTGAGAGAGTGATCCTCTTTTTTTAACAGTCAGAAGTGGGTCTTCAGTTACAAAAGACTGAGAGCCCCTGATGTATTCTCCCTGACGGATGTGACGTCACCCACATGACAGAAGTGACGTGATGGAAGTTGTGTAGATAATGAAAATTAAGTCACTTAAAACTTTGAATAACTCTATGAACAAAGTACATGAACCCCAGTCTACTGGGTGAGTAAATGGAAGTACGAGTCGGAAAAAGCTAGTTGCACATGTGATGTAGATGCACATTTTTCTAGTGAGGACAAAATAAAAAAGAGAGAGAGAAAGATGAAAAGTATGAGGATATGGAAATATATTTCATAATTCATTTTATGCCAATATTAAATCAGTTTGATGCTTTGAAGGAACAACAATCGCATTGCCAATGAATATTAGGTTAGAAAATAAAACATTTGCTTGATTTAACATGACTTAAATCAAACAAATGATCTGGCATGGTCTATGCTTCTCCAGTATAAACCACACCCACATCCACTTTTCTATCCAAATACAGATAAAGAGACAGATCATTTTGTTGGTTGAACAGATAAAAATACAAATATCTGTGAAATGTGGTAAACTCACAAAGTTTGAAACCATCCCTGCATATAATAGACAGAGCAGAGAGGTCAAGTCAGAGAAGATGACAAGAAGAAGACGCACAGTCCACCATCTTTTCCAAGGCACTTCACTGACTTCACAGGCTCTACACACATTGAAGGTCATGCACTTTCAAAGGATTCACTTATTGAAAGCAGCCTCACATGATTGTGCAATGTGTCCACATAACTTCATGTAACGGTTTTCACTTTGTGTGGCACGTTTAATTCTGTCCACAAGGTCAAAGAGGTCAGTGGACAAAGTGTTGCTCATCTTAACTGACTCACAGCCACATGCTGCTCTACATGCAGCTCAGCACCAAACACAGAGCACTACTGCTCTCTACTGACAGATGCAGGACACTGACAGCTCAAATGGAAATACTCCCTTATCAAGGTTAATCGATGAAAATCAAAATGACAGGAAAATGACTGGTGAGACATTCCTGTGGTTCACACTAGGGAAAGTTTGGTGACTATCGTCTTTTTTTTCCCCCCCAAGAGAGAAGGTTTAGAGTAGCAGCTGCTGTGCTGAGGAGACGATCCCATCTTGTCTTGGCCTGTATCATGAGGGATGTAATCCCCAGTGAACTGAGCAGGGCCTTATTATGATAAGATACACATCTTTATCCTCACAGTAAATAGCTTTCTGATTGTTGACCATCACTGAAGCCTCCAGAGATATCCCCTTCTCAGACATCTGTCTAGCTCCTGCAGGATTTATGTCTGTCTGGCAGACTACAGCTGGTGAATAACCCTATCAGCTCTCAAAGGATCATTTAGCTGGTTGAAATGTGTGATGATATTTATATATGTGTGATTTCCTATTTGATTAGACAATAAAATAGCTCTTAATGTTTGATTTTAGCAGCACCATGACTGTGGCAAGCATGCTGTCTTGTCTCCATCTGGTGGTATGTGCTGAAATTACATTATTTTATTTCATCTAGGTGGCTTTTTATGTAAATTTAAGCAGGTACAGGCTCATAAATTCTTCATATTCACATTATATTTACATATAATGTGTGCTACTGCTTGACTGTTCACTTAAGGTTTCCAGTTTTTAGTTGTCAGGTAGGATTCTGTTCATGTTTGCAACGGGGGCTCAGCGAATAAAAAATTCCATAAAATACCAACAATTGCTTAAATTAAATGTAGAAAAGACAATACGTATTGAAAAGGGAAGTATTACAATCATCAATGCATGAAAATACACAGCACATGTACTTGAAGCCATTTTAAGGTTCTTGTTTTGTTTTTTTTTAATAGGTGTGTTTTTTTTGTGCGTGCATGTGTGTGTGTGTTTTGTTGACGTTCTTGTTGTTTTTGTTGTGGGACAGGTGCGTAGGATGAGTGCACAATTAACTAACATAACTACTGGGTGGCCACAATCTAAAAAATTGTTTTGTTATTGAAGATTTGAGTTGATGAGTGATTTAAAAAATGGGCGTACTCGATAAAAAGAGATATGATAATCCAGTAATATATGATATATGTGTATTTATATTTAACATGTCAGATATGAAGATATAGATGTTGAGCCCATTTATGCGGAGTAGATGTGTGTTGTTGTAGCCTGTGTCTTGTTCTATCTTTGTCTGTCTTGTTGTTAAGATTGTGGGTTGTTGTTTTGTTGATGTGGAAAGTGTGTATTGTAAATATTGATTATATATATATATATATATCATATATATGATCACAGAGGTTATTCTCTTTTAAAATGCACCATTAAATGAGATATTTGAAATATTTAGAGAACTGTCTTATTAAAAGTTCATGAGTGGCCAGAACAATATAAACATCTGTATGATGCAATGTAGTGTAATACAAGAGCCCTGCAATAAATGATATGTTACTTATACTGTGAAGTGCTTCTTCAGTACCTTTTGAAGCTTGTGTTGCAAAAGTTGAACTGAACACTTTGAATGTGTTTGTAATAGGGCTGCAATTACTTATTCAGTTCACTGTCATAAAGAAGTTTAAAAAAAAAAAACAGGAAATATTCACATTTAACAAGCTAGAATCAGGATTTTTTTCTTCTTGAAAAATTCTTCAAACTGTTTAACTGGTTATCACTGATGATTCATTTAACAGTCGATTCAAAAAAGATTCATCATTGCAGCTCTAGTCTGTAATATTTTGTGCACCTGATTTGCATTTATGGAGAAGCAAAAATATTAGAAACACCTCAAGATACAGCAACACCACAGACTACAGCTTCAATCAGCAGATGGCATCATCACCTCTCTGACTCTGTGCGAACAATAAAGAGAAATTAGTTTTCAGAAAGGTTTATTATGGGACTGTCTCAACACAGTCTATATAGGTTTTTATTTTCTGGTTCCAAGGTGTTCATGATTTAAATTATTTTTTCTACATGTATGAAGTGAAATTAACAACTTCCCTCTCTTTAAGGAAAGTTTTGGTAACTATAGTCCCTTGTGTCAGTTGGGATTGTGGATATTTTTAGTTCAATTGTGTGCTTGTTTTTCCATCAAAACATAATGTAAAGACGTTCTTACAGGCACAATAAGCTGAGCATCCATTACACATTGTAAGTGTTTATCCACCGCTGACAGCTTTCAGAGTCCCTGAAGCTCGAGTGCATGGAAGCCTTTCTTCTTCTTTTGATGGACTGGGTCTATACACCCCACTCCATGTTCGCCTATCTGCCATATGGTGTGCTGCTGCAAGAAAAGAGCTCACTTGAAACTTGCATTTTTAGCTTGTCATATGTGAAGGAAAGCCCACAAATAACCCATTAAAACAAATATCTTCCCCTTTCAGATTCAATAAGCTCTCAGACAAACTCAAAAGTTTGCTCGATACCACACCACTGATGAGTAGCAAAGTTATTTTACCCCAAAATAGACAAAAATAGAACAATATGTTTGTGCACAGGGATACTAATGCTCACATCCAGTGTTTGAAGAAATATTCACATTCTTCACACTACAATTAAGTCATTTTTGGTACTTGTGCTTTTAGCTAAGTGTGCATTACAATCTTAGTTTTGGAAAAGTTTGGATATTAATTCATTACTAAATTAATTTCTAAACCTTTCATCTGCATCAGCACAAACAGGACAATGAAAACTTGACATATGGATGGAAACAGATGCCTGCTATTAATACTGCATTAAACATTAGTGGTTAAAAGTAACTAATACCCTGAGTGTTTTTTTTTTTGTTTTTTTTTTGAGAAGAATACTAGTAATACTTCAGTAATGTAACAGTACTTCTACGTGAGTAGCCTATACAGATGTACTCTGTCCACCACTGCCTTTACTTAAAAGTATCAGTGTTCATTCACTCTGTTACGTGTAAAATTCCTGCACTCAAAACGTTAAAGTACAGAGGTGTTGTTGGCATAATTGGCTTATATACTGATATTTAAAGGACCAGTGTGTAAGATATCATGGCATCTAGCTGTGGGCTTGCAGATTGCAAACACCTCGTCTCTCTTCCATTCCAAGCCTGTAGGAGAACATGCCACTCAGCCTTGCTTCGAATTTTCCCAGTGGCCACTCGCTGTATGTAAAAGAGACATCTGTAAAACTGTTGACAGCAAACAAGCTCAACTATGACTCTTTATATTACGAATTTTTGATCCATGTAATATTTATATTTGTAAAATTGACCTAGAGCCAAGAAAAAGATTTAAAAATCAGTGATGTCATTACATGATGATATTCTACAGGCTGAGCGGGAACTTGCACTGGGGCCAGCAGGAGAAACGCTACTGCACATTCAATGGGCCACAAAACGTGGAAGTAAACCTGGAAGCTAGAAAACTTTTCTGAAGTATGCACCAGACATGCAACTGTCATTGGCATGAATGGGCGCCATCTTTTTGTCACATATCTAGTCCTTATAATAATATCTATCTATCTATCTATACAGCCTCATTCTAAGGTAACAAAAAGATCATTCTTATTTTCAGGTGGTTATAAACCAGTGAAAACATACTTGAATATTATATTCCTTTCCTGGCACACTCAAAATATACAAAAAACAAAAAACAAAAACTACCAAAAATAGTAATTGCAGTTGTCAGATAAATGTAGAAGTGTAATGAAGTAAAAAGTACAATATTTGTACTTTTGATTTAGTTTTAGTCATAGTCTTTTGAGAAAAAATGCCATTTGCTTTTTGTCATATTTTAGTCATCTGAATTGTTTTAATTTTAGTCTCGTTTTAGTCGACTAATTATCACAAGATTTTTGCCACCAAAAACTACAGTCAACTAAATTATAACAGGCTTAGTTAAAGTGCAAAATTCCTTAATGAAATCTTTCATTTACAAATCTCTACTTCATTTTATTTCATATATATGAGGGCAAATTGCTAATCTATAGTCAAGTAGTTTTACTTATTGGGTTCAGTGTTAATATATTATGTATTATAGAGTCTATGAATAGCTCCAAAACTACAAACCATGATTTAAAAAAAAAAGATAAAATAAGAACAATAGAATTGTTTTTGGGGAAAAGTATATTAAGTGTATATAAAATGTTTAAAGTTTCTATCTGCTCATGTAAAGACAAATGTTAATGGGCCTACAACAAATCATTTGGTGCTCATTAAACTATGTATCAGTAGACTAAGACTGATGCACTAATCAAAGCAGGCCTATATTTTTGAATAGCATGCTCACTTAACATGACTTAAATTGTCTGTTTTCGTAAGACACGTGTCTTAACTAAGGTATCGGGTAACACGTGTGATCAGTGGTGCAGGTCTGATTTTAAGACGTGCTTTGTTGTCTCCGTCATGCTGAGTAAACTGCTGACCTGCGGGCCCCGTCTATCCCTCGCATCACGTGCAGAGACGGCACCCTGCAGAGGTTGCAGGCATCGCGACATTTCCTTCCACGCTTTAGTGGCTTTGCGGCTATATTCTCGCGATGAAAGAGAATTGCTCTAGCAAAAGTATTAAATGAAGATGTCCTACACTAAACTAAAGTCATTTCAGCTCTGCAGACTCAGCACAGTCCTCTCTGCGCTACTGTAACCAAGAAGTCATCTCCTCTTATTATTGCCCTTCCCTCAGAGTTCATCAATTAGCCTTCTACCACAGATAACATTGACTTAATGAAGCGTTGCTTTAACTAGAATATTACTTCCCCTTTCCTAAATTAATGAGGCCGTTAATTGTCCTAATTTGCGTGTGAAACCCCGGCATTAAGAGTCCGCTCTTTGCTCAGCAGAACCACCTCCGGTAGCTTCGGTTTGTGAGGATAATTACAGAGCAGACTGCTCCGACATCAAGAGCTTCACTGTTCTGGTGAATGATTCACTGGAAGAAAAAAATGGAAACGCTCTATTGTTACGAAATTAAGGAGTCTTTAATTAAAACGCAAGAGAGACACAAGGCAAAACGGTGGCTCACTGTATGGCCACATCACTGTATACACCAGTAAGACAACAGTGGTGAGAGAGGAAATCCCACTTAGTGCGTCATTGTAGAGGTCAGCTCATCCTAAACCTGTTGTTATTATCTAAGGAGAGAAAACAATAAAATGAAGATTTGGAGAGTGTGTTTGGATTTATTAAAGGCTACGTAGGCTATAGTACTGAAATTTCACATGAAAAGCGTATTCTTTTGTGAATATTACAGTTTGATTTAGTCATTTATGAAAATGTGTCTGGAGAGTGTAATAAACCCATTATCATTTTGGCAATGCTCTATGGGTCTATAATTTCCAAATAATTCCTTGGAAATCATCCTGGAAATAACAATTTAATAGTGATAATGAGGAAAATGGAGACCTCGTCAATTGTTATGCTTCCAATTAATTCATTCCAATGAACTACTAGAGAGTCGAAAGAGGTCAGGTGAACTTGAAAAAAAAATATTTTTTTTATTTAACAGTAAATTTACCGAGAGGGGAGGTGGACTTTTTTATTCTGTGTTTTGAGAATCATGTTGAAATGTCAAGAATAAACTTGAAATATTCAGAATAAAGTCAAAGTTTCAGTATTAGTACCAGGCATAAGAAAAAATAACAGAAACACCAGTTCAACTTCATTCTCAACATTTCAACTTTTTCAATTTTTTGGCAACATCTCAACTTTATTCTCAACAACAGGAAGGAAACTGGACAGCAGCTGTTTTATTAAACGGATAGTTCACCCAAAATGAAAATTCAGTCATTATCTTCTCACCTTCATGGTGATTGAAGGCCAGGTTATTTTTTTTAGTCCACAAAACACTGCTGGAGTTTCACAGAAAAACAGTGTTGCAGAATCTCCTAAACAATGTAAGTGAAGTTGACCCCCCACAGTGGCTGTACACCGTGCCTCCCCCAGTTTGGGAACCACTGCTCTAGGTTGTGATATCATCCCCTGCCATGGCCAAATGCAAAATGACAGCCGACTCCAACATGAACATCTAATTTCTTGCTGGGCTCCCCATCCTTTGGGTGTTTGTGTAGCCAGCAGAGTATTTACCTCCTAGACAACATCGCTGAGTAAAACCCACCAAAATGGAACATGGATGAATTTTTCAGATATCTCTTGAAAAAGGCTCCTGGGCTTTCTGTCTTCTGATTAAACAGGTGCAGCTAGACTGTGAACACGGCTGACTGTAGCAGAATGTAAACAGTTTAGATCAATTTGTTCACAGCGAGGACCTGTTTGTTCTTAAGCGCTCCTATAAACTCATATTTACAGCCAGTCAAATTACTTGTAAGCCAGTAATAAACAAGACGCAGTAGCTTTTGTAGTCATCATACATACAGATATTTATGTGCTTCAGTAATGGTGACTGTCAGGGAGGCTATAGTGTCAAATACAACATCACTTAATGCAAGAAAAAAAAAAAAAAAAAAAAAAACTATCATGATGGTAAATAGCACAAAATGCCTCAGCAACCTCACACGTCAGTTTATAGCCTATTATAGCCTGTAATGGTTTCACAATTTGTTACCAACTTGGCAACCAGGGTACCATAGACAACTGTAGCTGCCAGATGACGCTGTGATGGAACCTGGCAACACTCCTAACAGTTTACACTGACCCTTAACTTCAAGCCCTAAACCAAACCATCCAACCACAGCAGCACCCACTTGTGTCAACACATGCTCCATGGCTGCTATTTAACCACCTACGGCGAGTAGTCACACTGTAGGCATGTATGTTTTGTAGCAGGGACTGGCAGGGTTTTCCCTTAACTCCTGGGCTGATAATGGAGCGAGTCAGAGCAGTTCCAATAATAATACATTGTCTCATCGTTCTAATTTCTAGTAAATGAGGCAGGCCTAATAGTGAAATTAAAGCGGTCCTCATTCCACTGGGGACGCCTTAAAACCTCCTCAATTATCCCTGAGGAACCACAGTTGGGGAACCATGGCCCCAAGCAATCTATAATTAATTCAACTCTATTTTTGAGGCTTTACTTTGAAGAGTTGTGTCTCTGTTTCATTGTCCACCTGTTCAAGACTCTACAACATCTTATAAGACCCACAATTCAGCCATACAAACTACACACGCTTCAGAAGTTACAGTAATTTATAGGTCTGTCATTTTGCAATAATTTTCTAGCGAGTTCCCTGGGATAAAAATGGTAATTTGTTACTAATTATAGAGGAAATAGGACATTTCTCAAAAGAGCTGCTCAAATTAATCCCAAGTAACCATTCATTTATTATTAAATTATTCTTCACATGTTGAGTTGCAGACTTATGGAACAGAAATGTCGAAAATAAAGTTGAAATGTTGGGAATAACATTAAAATGTTGAGAACTGAGTTGAAATGTTGAAAATTAAGTCAAAGTGTTAAGAATAAAAGTTTGAAAAGTTAAAATGTTGAGACCAAAGTCAAAATGTTGAGAATAAAGTTGAAAAAGTCAAAATGTTGAAAATAAAACTGAAGCTGGGAACGAGGTCAAAATCTTGAGAATAAAGTTGATATGTTGAGAAAGTATTGCTGAAATACATTTTGCTGTCCCTGTCCACAGTAGTTAATTACTGCTGACCGCAGGTAGTACACTGACTATGGATACAACCACACATCAAATAATCCTCTTCCTTTAATGCATCACCATTAACAATCCAAAAATACAAGACATAACAAAAAACACTCAAAGCTGCAATTTTTGCTTTAATGTTTCATACTTGAAATATATTTCGTAAGTTCACTTTACTTTAATTTAGCTAGCCTAGATTACTTCTTCAGCCACTGCCCAGCAATAATTCCAGCAGCTGCTTACAGTTTAACTTGTGAGGGAGGGAGGAAACTTTGCATACATGGCCCCCCAACAAGGCTTGGACCAGCACTGAAAAGTTGCCATAACTCTCCAACAGACAGCCATGTTGTCTCCCACTCCTTCCCTGCCTGCCTGCCTGCCTGGTGGGACACCTCAGTCTCTCTGTCTGTTGCAGGAGGTCACTCAAGTTGACCTTAGAAATGTTCCTCACACCTCCTCAGCCTCCGCTGCCACTCCCCCGCTCACGCCCCACAGCAGATGGGAAGTGTGGTCGCATTTTTAAAGCCGTGCACGCAGGGTTACAGGCTGTTGCTCTGGCAGTGGTGCTGAAGGAATGAAATATTCATGTCCCCCCCAAAAAAATGAATGAATGGACACCCCGGGATGAAGAGCGTGTGCCGATTTATTCAACTAAGACCAGGCCTCATTAAACTGCTGGCGGCGAGGCAGGTCACGGTGATTTTCTTTACCAGTGCTCGACCCCGGCCATCACACACACAGAAACAGAGAGAGGAGCAGTGAATGCCAAATTTATCCAAGTCACCATCATCACAACACCTCAGATGTCCCAGCGGACAGGTCTGCTGGTGCTGCAGTGGTTCCTCTGCTGTAATTGATGATCTAATGAGTGATTAGCTCTGTGTCAGAGCTCTGAGTGTCAGTGTGAACGCTGAGTTGTCGCTGTGCACAGCATATGGGAGACGTGGGTGACACTGGTTGTGACACAGGGGTGTGTGTAGCTTTGTGTGTGTGTGTGTGCGTTAAGGTGCCAGGGGACAACAGCTGATAGGCATGCACAGGAGCCACGTGACCAATCAAAATTAATTTATCTGACTTGATTTGGTCTCACTTAGAAAACAAAATCTTTATCTTATAATAATAATGATAATTATAAGGTAACGTTTTACAATACAACTACTCATAAATAGTTTAGAATTTAGTTATTGACTAGATTGTAAACACTTACTCTTAGAAATCATTAATAAACAATTGTAAACAAGTTATAACACAGTTTTCATACATGATGTGGGCTCACTATTTGGTAAGAGCCAGTTGTTGCTTATTACAAATGAATCTTACTATAGTTGCTAACATTTGTAACTGTAAAAACCTGACAGCACTGTTACAACAAAAACAAAGACCAGTTCTCACTCTTCAAATGATTCTTTAGATTTTATAGTACATCACAAAAATAGTTTGGCTTTTATAGAGCATTTTTTTACCAGAATCCAAATTAAAATAGTAGTATAGCTGATATTTATTAGCTAAGATAGGCTATGACAATACCAATATAGACATATAGCTGTGATAAGCAATAACGAACAATAATTTATTGGCCCCAGTATTGTGCATCCTTATTATTCCGATATTCCTATGGTGGTTAGATGCTACTTATTAACCAATATGTGATAAAGCTGAGCTGAAGGTATAAATGCTGCTGATGGAGAAGACAAAGTAAGCTCAGTAAACAATGAGATCTGAGGCATAACAGTACAAATAAATGAGAGCTCACTATTTGGCAAGCAACAGCTCACTGTTGCCCTTTTTGTCTAATGTGTTGTAACAGCTTATTAATGATTTATAACGTGTTTACAACCTAATTAATAGTCTAATTGTAAACCATAAGGGTAGTCTTTTTGTTAAGTGGTACCTAATAATGGCACTTTTTGCATTAGGTCTATTATTTATGCATGTTGTTTTGATCCTTGCATCCTGCTAAATGATTCATAAGCAACCCTCAGACGACTTATCAGTTATCATGTCTCTGTTATAGACAGGTGTGTCTCAGGCCTTGCCTTCCACCTGTTCTTTTTATTATTCCTCTGCAAATAAGGCGCAAAAGATTGTCCAGTTTATTGTTTGTTTGAGAACAAACCTCAATGCTGCTGCCAGATCCCTCAAGGGTCGGAGCCAATTAAGGAGCCGGCAGTTCCTTTGCTCATGAGAAAGATGCCCAAATTCATTTTCCATGAACTGGGAGCAGTGGTGGGGGTCTATGGATGGTGATGATGATGATGACAGAGTCTTGAATGTTTGTTTTTGACTGCACTACAAGACAAACTTACTCAATATCCAAGGTATTCCCGAAATTTCAACTCCAAGACCCCTAGAATAGCATTAGCTTATGGCCAGGGCCCCCCTTTTGTAAATCCATCTACAATACTGTACAAAAACAATGTTTAAAAAAAAGAAAAGAAAAGAAAAAGAAAAAAGGAAGAAAGAAAGAAAAAAGAAAGAAAACAAAACCAACAAAAAAACAAAAAAAAAAACAACAACGTCTGAATAGATTACTTTCAATAATGAAATAATAATTACATTAAATATTATATACATAATAATTATGTTTTAATTATACACATAATAATGAAAGAGTCTTTTAACCTAATTTATTTCATTTACCTAATAATAAAGATGCGTAAAAGTCGAATTTGGGGGTGGGGACCAAAAGTTGTTTAATTGTATGGAAAATTAAGTTTTGTCATGTGCACTTGTTAATTTATTTATTTATGCAAAGCTTAAAGCCAGCAGATATGCAGCCCAGACTTCACTGAAGAAGTTCATTAGATCAAGTTTTCTTCAACATTGATAGGCCACGCTCTTAAATGATTAATATCTCGGCTCCCCTCTGTGTGAGGATAATAACAGTGTCGTGATTGAGTTACAATGGACAATGGAAGAAAAAAAAGTGGAGCTTTGTCTAATTGTTCGTTGACAGGGTCAGAGGGGATTGTTGTGCGATTGGCTGCTGCCTCCTGAGGCTGCAGGGCTGTCAGGACTGCTGGAGCAGGGAGTGACACCAAGGTGACTGACTGTATAAAATGCTGGCGCCATGCAAACCACTCCAGAGACGACCGAGGGCATCAGCCAGAGTCTTGTGTGTGACCTTTCCCTGCCGTGCACCACCACAGGCCTTTACAGTGATGATGATGGAGGATTTCAGCCTGGCCCACATTAACTCCAAAGCTTGGATTTCTTCAAATTCTCTCCATGCGTTCTCCAGGAGGGACGCGCACGGAGCTGCAGACGCACTGGACAAACTCGTGCCGATGAGTAAACTTCCTGAGTGCGTGTCCGCTGCACGCATCATACAGATGGACCCTGACAAGGTGGCAGCACAGGAAGGAAAGACGAGCCACTTTGGCCCCCAGAAGCACCGGCGCGTCGCAGCGAATGCCCGGGAAAGGAGGAGGATGCACGGCCTGAACAAGGCGTTTGACGAGTTGCGGAGCGTCATCCCCTCCCTGGAGAACGAGAGGAAGTTGTCCAAGTATGACACCCTGCAAATGGCGCAGATTTACATCACCGAGCTGTCGGAGCTCCTGGCCGGCGTGGTTCATCCAGAGTGCAGGAGTCCCCGTCCAGCATCAGCGGACAGTAAGACCGCCAGGAGGAGTCTGATCCACTCCCTCCGGCCGACAACAGCCACTACGCAGACCCCTAACCCGGTGACAGGAGAGCAGCGGGACCCCTGCACCTCTATGGGCCACTTTATTATAGTCGGACCTACATCTGAGCTGGGGTCAAATAAATCTTCCAGCAGCAGTGATGGAGAGTCTTCACACTTCAGTGACATGGAGGAAAATCAGACTGTAAGACAGTAACAGACTGGTTTATACTGCAGTTTCTGTTATAGAAAGAACCAGGAGGACCAAATACTACACGAGATAGTCCTGCATATTCTCCTGTCATTTTTAATAGCATAGATCTTACACTGCCAAATGAAAAAAAGCAGGTAACTCACAAAAAGCGACTGAGATCTTGATTTTTTTAATTATTATTTTTATTTTTAACTTCCTAAGGCCATGATGAACTCCCAGAGGCCTTTTTAATGCACTTTATGGCCTGAAACATCACTACAGACATTTCCAGTGTCGTTAGTGACATCTGTCTAAATTAAAAACAATTATTTTCATATTTATGTATAGCTATTTTATGAAGATTGCTTTGCTACAATAAAGACATACTTGAAACATGAGTGTGCATTTTAAGTTGTTTTTGTAGGGGAGACTGGGGACAGTTGCAAAACTCCTTGAATTTCTCTAAGTTGCTCAAAGAGTATTTGGACTAGACCAACCAAATCTTGATATATTAAATGAAAAACATGTAATATCTGCTGTAATAAATCATAAGATGACCATGATATGTCATCAGAAATTACGGAAACACAAGTTGAAATATCTACTCTGACAAAAACATTACAGTCATTGTCCTTTGAAATTTCCATTTAGGGCTGGAATGACTTTTTGTTTCATGTTAATTAGAGTTCAATTTAATGTTGAATGAATTATTATCTGTTAATGACTCATGACAAATCATTAATAATCTTTTAGAAGGAGTAGATGTCAATAATGGTTAAATTGAGTATTGTGTCAGTGGAGTGAAGCAGGCAGTCACTGCACTCCAACTCCAGTGTGCATTTTCAGAGCAGTGGGCTTTTGTTTTCAGGATAACAGGCTTAGCTTTACATTGACAGACAGCTGACAGTTATAAACAGCTGATCAACTTATAGTGTAGGACCTGTTGTTGCTTGTCATTGTCAAATTACATCATTGTGCTTGTCCTGCCCTCCTGCAATGTTCCTACAACCTGCCTGAACTCTCTCGAGTCTGGGGAGGAGGGGGCAGAAGGAAAAAACTCGCTTCAACTATAGATGGTATACTAAATATGATTTCAACCAATCTAATATACTGTCTATGACTCCAACTTGCTATTTAGAGTGCAGAACTCATTTTGAATGTGCAATTGTTACATATTGCTCCATTAAAGTTAGATCTGTCTGCTAATTACCCAGATCATTTGAAGATGATTACATATGACATGTTGTTTGCAATATTTATTTGACAGGAAATAGTCTGATGTTGCAACCTTAGGAACGGTTTCAACACGATCAGGGGAGGCTTGCAACTTACTAAAATTTCATTAAATTTCACTAATTTGTATCAGTAACTATACTATTCTGAAAATATGCATTGCTTTACAATGATAATAAAATACTATTTATTTATACAATAATATTATGGTATTATTTATGTATTATTATATCAAATAACGATTATTGTTCATTCATGCGTTGGACAGGCATACCTTGAGTCAGTGTGCAGATGTTACAGATGCTAATCTCATCTCTTTATATTTTAGTGTGAGTGTGGAAGAATGGAGCAATTTGCAATGCAACAAACTTTTATGAAACACATACTTTTGCATTTGGGTGAACTATCCTTTTATATGCCCCGCAGTAACTTGTGTATGTTAAAGAATACAGTTGTGTGGTCTGTTCTGATGTGGCTGTTTAGCTTGGGGACAACATGTCGCAAGTACCTCCACCCAAACTGCCACGACAGGACATCATGTTCTTGCTAGATTGAGCAAGACACATGCTAAATATGTCACGTACAAGTCAACAAAACAAGGATTCAAACTAAGTCTGATTAATTTATACAAAACGTCAGGACAGTGTGACAAAAATACAGCTAACAAGCAAAATAACTTTCATACCTCCAAAACTATTTTTTTAAATAAATATAAATATAAGTTATTTTAACTTGAAGTCTTCTGACTTGAAATGATGAGTTGAATGAATGTACTGTGCAGAGTTCAGTCAACTCATTAAATGAAGTTTCTAAAGAAACATGAACAGGATATTAGCAGATGTCCCAGCATTGTGTCAGTTAAAACCCTCTCTGTGAACCTTCTATTTTATAGTTTGAAGAAAATGTATATAATGGGAACTTGCAGTATGTCTATAATACTACACTTTAGGATAAGTCATGGTTGTTTGTCTTTTGTCTTCTTTTGTCTTTTCATAGTCAGTCAACTTAAAAATTTGAGGCAGGCCAGACACTCACTTATTTAAATTAAAACAAATATTTTATTTTTTCCAGTGTTCACACCAAAACACAAATTGGGTTCTTGGTCTTTTCAAATTCTTGCAAAGGATTTATATGTGACAAAATCCTCTTTGTTGTCTTTAAGAAAGAGAATTTGAAAGCAAAAACATAAAGTAGAAGAAGCTAACTCCAAAGTGGGTGCAACTCACTGAATGTAACAAGGAAACATGTTTGTCAAAGTTATTTCTATAATGAAACAGTCCAAAAGTCAGGATTTTATTTAGCCTATCAACTAATGGCAATGTCACATTTATTATCAACTTTAACTGAATCCTCTTTCTGCGAAAACAATCCACTGAATAAACTGTATTCCTGATACATACAGAGAACATGCTACAGATTCCACAGGCAGCGTTGGAAGAATTACTCAGACCTTTTACTTTAGTAAAAATAGGAATACCACTATAAGGAAACGAGTAAAAGTCCTGCATTCAAACTTTTTCTTGGGTGAAAGTATTTGCATCAAAATACAATAAAAAGTATAAAAAATATAATAAAAGTGTACAAGTGCTCATTATGCAGAATGGTCCATTTCATAATGATTTATATTACAGGATAAGCATCACTAATGTTAAAGTTGGGCCTAATTTTACTTATTTTATAAACCTTTTTCACAACAGCCATTTTGGCATGAAATATTAGGGTAAACTTGGGTGTTATTAATGATACTACATAAGGTTCAGTTCTATCCAGGTCAAATAAAGTCACAGTGTTGATATTGTGCATGACAGCTCAGTGGAAAGTCTCTGCTACACTATAGAATCGGTCGTTAATTAGCATCATTGGTAACACCTGTGTTAACCCTACCATGAAAAAGGTCAATTGCTTGGTAGCTTAATCCATAAAAATACATAATCATTTTTTGGTTGATTATATTTTGTATTAATAATCTGTCGCTAAAGCTGTCAAAATAAATGTTGTGGAGTATAAAGTACAATATTTGCCTCTGGGATGTAGTGGAGTAGAAGCATAAAGTGACATAAAATGGAAATACTCAAGAAACGTACAAATACCTTAAAACTGTACTTTAGTTAAGTACTTGAGTAAATGATTTAGCTAGGTAGGTGGACAAAATAAACTGGAAAATGAGTTTATGTTTCATGATTGAGAAACGTGACGTTACATGTAGCAAGGTTGGAAGAACAGACATGTAGCCGACCTTTTAATGTCAACTTTCCCCTTTTCTTGTTTTTTGCAACTAAATGATATGTGGCTTGTCTATGGTGAAAAGAAAACCAAACTTGCAGGGGAACCTGTAAAAGCCACATCTAATGGATCTAATGTTAGCAAAATGCCAGCCAGCTAGCTAGCTAATCAACTAGCTAATCTAAATCAGTCATTAGTTAGCTTGTGTTTTGCTTACATTAGATACCTTAAGATGTGAACCTATATATCACTTTTACAGGAAATGGAGAAAGTTGACCAAGGTACCAAGTTTGCTTATTGGAGCACAGAGCTAAAAGGGTTGGGACGTAGGAAGAGTCAATACAGTTGGTCCAACTTAATTTACTTACTTAATTTACTTATTTCAACTTATCAACTTGGGTTATTGACTTACTTCATTTACTAGTGTAGTTTTACTACTGTAAAATTGGTCCCAACCCAAATAAATAACCCAAGTAAGGAAATTCAGTTGGACCAACAGAGGTGCTGCTCATTTAAATATGTGAAAATACTTTCCGTGATTTAATTAAGTTCATTCAGAGAGCTTTTTTTTTCCAGTTTACTTAGTTACATCCCACTGCTGCAGATACACATACAAACATCTGCAAGCCAAGATTTGATGCCTAATGTTCCCAGCAGAGGCCATTTGAAAGAAATAAAGAAACTAATTATGCTTTATGACAGTCTATCATGGTTAAAATTGCTCCTTCTAGTCTGTCTGTTAACTAATAGCCTACTGAGAAAATGTGGGGCTGCCCGCTCCGGAGGGAAGAGGTGGCTGGAACTTTGCCAGGTCCTTGGAAATGATTTCTGCCAGCCTGTGTTTAAAAGTGCCAGGGGGCTCTGTCAGGGGAGTGCGGCTAGAGGAGCTGATGGCCTCCTCCATCTCTTTCATGTCATCTACTGGCTGTGCATTGTACGCTGGCTGGATATAGTTATTCGCAGGGGGCTGACGCTGGTATCGGGGCTTGGGTAGGATGAAGGGAGCAGATTGTGGAAGTGTGCAGGGAAGAGGCTGGGGATCAGGCAGAGGGAGGGGTGGACGAGAAGGGCTGCAGCTGGGGATTTAAGGGAGAATCAACCATTTTCACATCCGAATAGATAGATTCTGAATCGTCTATCACAGGTTTGAACAGATCTTTTTTGGTAATAGGAGGCGTGGCTCTCCTTACGTTGTAATAAATGCTGTCTTTTGTGAGACTGTCCAGGCTTACAGCCTCCAGGGAACGACAGCGTTCACTCTCATCCTCACATTCCTCTCCCACAGCCTCCTTGCTGTTAGAAAGATACGGTGTGAAAAGAGATAGGCGCTTTGCTTTAAGTAGAGAGGTGTCATTAATAGTAGAGTAGTGGTTGTCAGATTCGTCCTCCGTGTCAGCAGAAACATCAGGAGGACTGTAGACAGGAGGAGCAGCAGGCAGGTTGGTTGTGGTTGGGAGGTTAACGGGGCGAGTGGTCAGTGAGTGATCTTCTGCGGAGACTGACTGGCTGGACAGAGGACTTCTTCTCCACAGAGCACTGCTCTAATATAGTCTTGAAGATCTGCGGACCATGTCTGGACAGGAAGATGAAACACTCCTTCTCCCGACTCACAGCGACGACCTGCTTCAATGCTGAATCCACCCTGCAATCATCCATCAATGAACATCTTAATGCAAAAGGTTGACTTTTTGGAATATATACTAACTCACTTTGTTGCTGAGAGCTGGATGAGAAGATTGATACCACTCTCATCTGTATGGTACTATATGGTATGGGCAATAATGAGTTACAAGTAAATACTTTTTTTTTTTAAGGAACAGGTACTTTGTTCTTTTTTTTAAAACTGTACTTCTACTCTTTACTCAAGTATATTTTTTAGCCAGTATTTTGTTTTGATTTGCCATTTATACCTTCATTAGAACTGTAGTCTATAGGTGAAATGTAGTTACTAGCTTGCCAATGTTAGTTAGTTAATTTTACATGTGTATATTCTTTGACACCTTTGATGTTATTGACATTAACAATTACCTAATAGCTAGAGGTTTGTTGGGCTTTTAAACTGATGTGCTTTAGAGAGCAGTCAACTTAACGTGAACTTCAACATTAATAACTGATGCACAGACGAAAAAATATTCAACTGGACAGTAAGTTGGGTAACACTTTATTTGAAAGGGTGTGCATATGACTGTCATTGCACTGTCATAAACATGTCATTACACCCTTTACGAAAATGAAGGAGTCTTTATGACTGTTAATGGCTGCTGTCATTAAGTTTTACAAGCATTAGACAGCTAGCTCCAGAGCTGAGCAAACTAACAAGCTAATGCCAGCAATAACAGCAGGTAGCAGTTAGCCTACAAGTAAGCAAGCTAACCGCTGTCCATCTAACTCTGTAAGTTAAATCACCTTGTAACTACACTCTGTCATCAAATTGCCCTTATAACATTTCATGATATCTTTATGACAGGTCCAAATGATACAACTTTACTTGAAGCCCAGGAACTTATTAATGACACTTTAACAGAAGGTATCTGACAGTGCAGTAACATTTAATGATATCTTTATGACAAGTCCAAAATGTACCACTTCACTCGAGGTCAAAGAAAATATTCATGACATATTTATAATAATCTAATGACAGCCAGTGTCAAAACCAACCACATATGACAGTGTAATGTGGTGTTAAAACACGAAGCTGAACAGTTTCTTTAAGTCGGATCATTTCAGCTCATCATGACAAAGACACTGACAGGTTATGCTGTCTTGGTTAATGTCAAGTTGTCATAACAAAAACATTACTGGTTTGATTATTGTCAAGTTGTCATAACAAAGACATCTCAACTTTGCATTAAAAATCAAATAATTGACAGAATGACACTTAAAATATTCATAAAAACTCCTTCATGTTCATGATCGGTGTCATGACATGGTTATGACAGTGTAATGACTTATGCACACCCCCTCAATTAAAGTGTTGGGAAAAAAAATCATGTTTGTATTCTTTCCAACTTAGAGAGAATTCATAAGTACATTACCTCAACCTGTCCAAACTTGCGTAACAAGGTGTAAGGCCAGTGATAGATGATGTGACCAGTTTTGATGTCCAGCAGTATCACAGCATGTTTCTCTGGGGAGACCAGATACTCTCCAGTCAGCTGGCACCTCCTGGATGCCTCTGTGCTCTGTACAGTCACTTGGTACTGGTTTGGAGGAACGCTCAGATCTAAACACGAGAGGACAGGAGATTATTTGCCTCTTAAAACATCACAGCACACTGAGGTCAGTGCAGCGTAACCACACAGGAAAGTATTTCTATATGAGGTCTGAGCAGCAGTATCAGCAAAGGGGATAAGTGTACGGCAAATACATTCATACAGAAAAATGCTGATTTAAAATCGCTTGCATTCCACTAATCTCACCATGTGACTGTGCTGCCTGGATTTTTCAGGAGAAGTGTAATCCATTAGGAAATAAAAAGAAATAAATTTGTTTAAGCCAGAGCTTGCTGACGCTAATACATTCTGGCGTTCATGTTTGAATAAATTAGTGGCTGTAGCTACTGCTCACACATATTCAAGGTTCTGCTGATGCATTGAATTTACAATGTTATGACATCTAAACCTCACTGCTTGCCTTTTCTTAGTATTTTCTGTTTATTTTAATGCATTCACCAATTTACTCTTACAACCACATTAGAGGATAATTCCAGTTTCTTACAATTTGGATATAATTTATTCTATTGGTTCTGACAACAGTGTACTCAATAGGCTAACTGCTGGTATCAGAGTGCTGCAGCATCATTACAGCGTACTTTGAGGTGGCAAGAAACACTGTTCGTCAGAGAATTACAAAAACAGGGCAGATGATTTAAACCAGTTTAAACCAAGAAATAATAAAATATCCTTCCCCTTTGCTGTCCCTTCTTATAATATAATTTTTGCACTGTCCCTTTGCAATGGTACCATGTTTCCGGATTTGTTTAAAACATATGTAACTCTCTGACTGCTCATGTTTCTTGCCCAGTCTGACTTCTTATTAGGGACTCAATGAAAATTATCCGGAGATTGAAGGGGACATGTGAGTGATTTTTTTTGGTCCAGACCAGAGTTCAAATTCAGCTCTCACACCAACCCAAACAAACCGCACCAAGGGTATAAATGTTCCAGAGTCCAGTTCATTGGCAGAAGGTTGGTGTGAACCCCTCAGTTTACGCTCTCGTATTACCTGGTTCCCACCTTGGTCTCACCTTGTGTATAAGCTGAGCTGAGATCGGATAATTATTATTCCATTTCTCAGATAGCTTTATTCTCAACCTTTTGACTTCTCTCTCAACATTTTGACTTTATTCTGAAAATTGAAAAAAGAAACTTAATCTTTGTGATTCATTTTTTCTTGCCTGGCACTAATACCGCAAGTTTGACTGTATTTTTGACATTTTGACTTTATTCTTATAAAGTTTTACATTTATAAAACATCCTCCTGCTCTCATGTTTCCCTTTTGCCTGGCCCTGATACTCTTCCAAAAGAACTATCTTGTTGGCATTCACCTAACAGAAAATTGTTTTTGGTTGTTTGTCGACTGATCAGCTGTCGTCTGCAGATTGACGAGCATTACCGGTTTTCCAAGATGAGTAAAGGTCATTGTCCTCCATGGTCAAGCCGTTCCCTCTCTCAAAATCCCCTTTGTCTGATTCTTCAGGATCCTTCTGTAAACACAGTGGCATTGCAAACATTATATGGAGTGTACACTATCCTCTTATCGTTGGTTTATGACTTTAAAGAGCCAAGATGCAAGAAAGGACATTGCTTGTGCAAGCACAAGAATTAGAGAAGTGAAGTGACAGAAGTTACAGATACTGTATGAACTTCCTCATTGTGCTATCTATCTCTGATTGTGGGTACAGATTCCCCCCACCTTTCCCAAATGATAACACTACTGCTGGTATAAAAAGAAAAGGGGAATGTTGAGGTCAAAATATGAGATGTGTGATACCTGGAAGGCAAGGAGACAGAGGGCACTGACCCAGTCCTGGCTTGCTGTGGAGGCCAGGGTGTAGTGGCACTGAGTGGTGTTTAAGTAGAAGGCTGTGCACCCAGGAGGGCAGGACTCCTTTGCAGCAGGGGTGACACTGAGACAGTCGCTAAGACGCACCACTTTTCTCTCTGGTGTTTTCTGCCGTCCGACCTTCTTCTGTTCAGTAACATTTGCATTATTGTCAAGTACAGTGTAGAGCTCCAACCGCCCAACCCCCGTGGAGCTGGGTTTGAAAAGCACCATCCGTATTTTCCGCCATGTTCTCTGATGAAGATGACAGAGGAGGAAATGGAAAAAGTGATTGTTAATAAGTGGGTTCTCTGGCACAGTTCTTAAGTGGTTTAGATCTTATGTTATCATTAGCAAGTATGCCATCTGTTTCTGTTGTTACGCAGATGACTCTCCGCTCTACATTTCTGCTTCACGTGATGATCTGGGCCCTGCTGACACTGTTTAATTTTAAAAAATCAAGGTGGTGTATTATGCAGGATTTTTGTACATTTTTTTTCTTGTGAGGTCTGTATTTTATAAAAACTTAACAACAAATGGTTATATTGCAGTCTCTGTCTTTCTCCTCTGCTCTCTGGCTGTCAGAGCTGCAGAGAGAGACTCGCCCACATACACAAACACAAGCAGAGAAGACTGAGGATGCAACACATGGTGAAGTTTTGTTTCCTGCAGATTTGGACGCATTTATTTGTGTTTAAGAATGTAACTGCTGTGCAACAATCAGCAGTGAATCAGAGACATAAAACATTATTTTCTGTCTTCTCAGTAACACTGTTCCCTCACTGTACGTCTGCATTACCAGCGACACAGCTACAAAATGGCCAAATGTGACCAGTTGCACTGTCACCGAGTCGCCAGTGAAGTGCTGCTTAGCACTTGTTGATGTCAGTAAGTGCTTGTGTGCAGACAGTGTACATGGATCGTCAAGCTGCATTTTTTGTTGATGCTGTGGTAAGAAAAAAGGGGTAAGATTGAAGAAAACTGTAAACTAGCTAATGGCTAGAATAAGTTTATCTTCCATTGTTTATACAGCACAGGAAGAGTGGGAGATGAGATCCAGAAGCGTTGAAATAAAAACATATGATTAGTTGATTCAGTGCTGGGTCATCGGAGATCTGAGAAAAGCGGAGGCCAGCTCGAATTTGATCTGCAGCGCCTCACGCGTGACATGCAGTGACAAATGTTGGACATCGGTTTCTGGCTTTGTCGGCAACTTCAATTGGAAATGACTGATGCTATGTCGCCAGTAGTCTGAAAATACCATCACTTTATTTACTCTATAGCTCTCTCTCTCTTTCACTGAGCCAGAGAGGAGTGGCCACATTAGAATGGTGCATTTACAAACAATTCTGCATATTCTACCTTTAATACCACATCTCTGACTAAGAATCTGGGGGTAATTTTATTCAAAACATTTCTCTCACAGGACATCTGGAAAAAACTTTAAAGATGCTTCTCATTGTCTCCAGATGACGACATGAATGACGTCAGTGATACGGCATTGACTCCACCCTCCGGTCACTAAAAACATCTAAGCGTACACACACCGGTCTTATGAAGAGTACAAATTAAAATATATTTATGTTTTTACAAGCTTTTACATTTAGGATCATTAACTTATTTCCATCAGCTACAGTTTTTTTTTCTTATTTACTCTTTACGATAGCATCTTTTGTGAAGCACTGTGTGGTCATCTCTTTGTTTGAAATGTGCCATATACAGTGTTTATTAATCTGATGACTTAATACTGTAGTTTTGTTTTTTGACAACAAACATTGAGTAAATATGGTCCTCTGTGCATTACAGTAACATTGCTACTGCTTAAAGTTTGCAAAAGGCGTTCCTGTGAAAGGTCATTCAAGGCCACATTGTTTTCCAGCTAAATTTACAGTCTGTGACACCGTGGGCAAAACAAATCCCACAAAGGGATTTTCACAAATGAAGTCATATTGATCCAAAATACGATTAGTCACACCATGGTTCTCCACGTTCTCGAGGACCAGCATTTTAAGAGCTTTGTGAATCAGCATAGCATCTCACTTAAAATACAAGCTAGGAACTCCGTTTTAGTCAAACCAAATGAACAAATACAGAACCAGTCTGTTATTATTAATTAGTGGTAGATAACATGTAGAATCGATACCAGATATTCACCACTGTAGTCATGATTCAGACTGAATTTACAGCTGCAGTGGAGTTACACTGGAATAAACATCACAGCATTTTGTGAAGCTGAAATATTTATGTAGCCATGCGTGGCTTCTTCCAGATGTGGTCAAACAGAATCATCTCCACATTGACCAGAACAACAGCACCACTGTTTTCAGAGGTTATGACTTCAAATGGTGTGGAAAATAAGGATTTAATTTTAAGCAAGTCAGTAACCCTAAACATGTATTCACGCAGTGTATGGCTGATTCAAGTCCAAGAAAGTTTAAGGATTGCTTATTTATTTTGCAGAGTACCCAACCTCACTGAATGTCTTCGGGGCATTTGAAAATAGAAGCTTACACTCTTGAATAATGCAGTTTCTCACGCTCTGCAAACTTGTTCAATCTATGCCAGAGTGCAGTGGTGACAGCCATAACAAATATTGAGAAATGTAGACTCAATAAATATTAAATTCTGTTTTGACTGATGCAGAAAAAAATGCAGCTTTGTTTGAGAAGTATTACTGGACCAAACATTTGCATTAGTTTTTACTACATGCTCAGACGTTTTGGTCGTGCACTCTTGGACCAATATGTATTGTTTACTTGAGTTTCTATGAGTAATTAATCTATCTTTGCATGCATTTATGCTCATCTACAATACTTTGAATCTCTGAAAATATCTCACCAACTGATCCTTTTCTTAACTAACTTTGACCAATGCACTGTCGAGTTGCCTACAGACTTTAAAAACTGAAATGAGCAGCAATATTCACTTTTTCACAGGTATGCTGAATTTATAAAATATCTATAAGACTTACTTTTCCAAACTTGACGCCCTGAAGGTACAGCATCCCCTCCTTGTAGGTGAAATCCATGTTAGTGAGCTTAGTCGGTAAATTGTTCACTCTAGTACAACTTGTTGCTCTGTGGTCAAGATCTAACTACCCAGGAGGTTAAAATTAGATTTTCATAGACATGAAAGTAATTGTTTCCTTTACGTCAGCAGCAGCTTTCATTCTGATGTCTGATACTGATGAGGCTAAAAGTCAAGCTATCTTTGATCTGTAACTTCACTGTTGCAAAAGAAAGGACACACACACTGTGTGTGTTGCTTTTTTCAGTCAAACTTCCCTTTGCATCATTCTGCTTATTTAAGTAACTTCCTCACCGTACAAAACTGGCACCACACCTTCTGACTTTGCCAAGAAGAGCACAAAAGATCACAACAGATAGAACAGTTTTATTTACAATTAAGGGTATCAAAATGTATATTACAAAGGTTACACATACGGAAGTATGAGGTGTTGAGCAAAAAAGGTCACACAAAAACCCCAAATACTTAATCTGACAGACTATGTAAGGTGATGATAAAAATGCACTTCCTTTGTTCAGTGACACGACACGTGTACAGTTTCCTCAGAAATTTCTCAGTTCCGTTTAGCGCTGGAGAATCTTTTCTCTAATGAAAATCTCTTAGAAGTCCATTGAACTATGAGCCAGGTAGTCTTTGCGCCCGATGTTGGTGACCTGCTTCGTCTGCATGGCCTCCAACTTTGGACAGTCTGTGATACGATGACCCAGACCACCACAGAAAGTACAGCCCCTCTCTCCTGTGAAAACACAACAATCACACATGTTAGAGAGGGTTCACACATTAAGACTCCATACTCTGTTTCTCTGAATCTGAGATGATCACATCAGTTTAGAGGATTTTTTTAAAAGCAAACACATAATTATTACAGAGTGATTTATAACTGACGAGGACGTAGACCAATAAAATAACAAGCTAGACTTGGTGCAAACGTCTCACCTCCAATGTCCAGCATGGTCTCGTCTCCTGTCTGGAGCACCTGGAGGACGGGAGGAACCTTCTGCTTGGCTTCAACTAGCAGGGCTTTAAGGTCCATCAGTACTGACTCATCTATGGGAAAGATATATACACCAACTGTTAACTTATGGTCATCAAAAGGGAAAGTTCACCACAAAATCAAAAATACCTATTTTTCGTCTGGCCTGTATTGCTGTGTATCTATCTAGATTATTTTGTGTTGGTTGCAGAGTTCTGTAGATATTAGCCATAGAGAGGTCTGCCTTCTCTCAAAGATAATGGAACTAGATGGCACTCAGTTTGTATGAAATACTTGTGAAAAAGTCAACAGCAAAGTCTCTTTCCAGAAATCATGAAGCGGTTACTAAAGGTAAACCACAGACCTTGTGAGCAGTTTGATGTAGGAACTGCTTTGTTTTTAACATAGAAATAAAGTAGTCTCTCATGAAGTATGTCGTTCCTCTTTAGAAAGGCAGACGTCTCTAAAACTCAGTAACCAAAAATATCCAGATGGATAAATAGCACTAAAGGCCAGAGGAAAAATTTGTATTTTTTGATTTCAGGGTGAACTGTCCCTACAATACTGGATGAAGCTAATAAATTCCCTATAATACATTGAATATATTCTGAAAATCACTACTCTTGTGCAAAACTTTATTAATTTACTTGATTGGTATTTTTTCTTACCACAGCCTTTATTGATGAACGTAGTGGCAATACCAGTCTTGCCTGATCGGCCAGTTCTTCCAATTCTATGGACTGAAACAAGACAATTTCATATTTAAGGAGACCTGATGACCACTTTTAAGAAGGCCAGGCCATATAATGTGTATTTATAACCTCTTACCATAGTTTTTCTATCTCCTCAGGCATGTCATAATTCACTACATGCTGTATAGCTGGGAAATCCAGACCCTTGGAGGCAACGTCTGTGGCTACCAAGACATCTTTCTTTCCTTCTTTAAACGCCTCTATAGCTTTTGTTCTTTCCTCCTGATCTGAAAAACAAACAACAAATTATTACAGAAACAGCATTTTGCAAGACAATGACAAATGGAAATATTACATAAGTGTCTGTGGTGCTTGTATGTTCCTTGGAAATGTTGTGCAAACTGTGAAGCAGAAATGGTGACACCTGCAAACAGGGTACCACCTGGTGGTGATGATGGGCAACTACAAGAAAGCTGAAGAGAGAGAACAAAAGCATTTCCATTGCATGGTAAAGCTTGGCTTGATGAAGGCTATTATAGTTAACTAAAGCTAAACTTAAAGCTAGGTGTGAAAAAAACACTTTAGTTTACTGATATATAAATTAGAACTAGACTTAAGAAAAAAAAACTAACAAACAATATTGTATACTTGCAAATCTAACTATCTAACTAATCTAACTAAATAATAATATACAGGAAAGGTCTAGTTTTAGTCTTTGTCCATTCGGTCAACACAACAAGCATGAGGAGTCACTGATGCATATGTTTATTGAGATGTCTGACAGTCAACTGACTTCACAAAGTGTTGTGTTTGTATTGTAATACCTCACAACTCCACAAGTCTTGCCCCTTGACACGCTAAACTGAAACTTTTTCTTTTGCTTTTCACAACATAGTACCTGGATTCGTCACACGATATGGAACACCTTGCACAAACCTGGCATTTTTAAATAGTAAAGCAACCATCAATAGCAACCACATTTGTTCATTCACTCGAAAACGGCAGCCCACAAAACCACACTGTGGTCTATCAAGGAAGTGCACACATGTCAAGAACACCGTCCTTCACGGCTTTTGATAGAAGAGCAGCAAACCTCCTTTTGTGTCAATCAGTCCTTTAGTAATGACCGAACAACCAAGGTCAGCAGAATTTGCTTTCAGTACAGCACTGTAGGTGAGCTCAATACAACAATGTCAGGAACATCAAACGCAGAGAAACAACATCACAAGATCACACAGCCAACTATATTCACTTGGGATGTTGCTGGCGGCTAATATCCCTGTCAATTTAACAGATTATAATAACAATCATAATTTAGACTAGTCATCTAGTCTAACAGCAAAAAAACACTCAAAAGCAGTTAAAATTATGCACAGTTTATGAATTTATATTGTTAAACATTGTTCAAAAAATACTGCATGTATTAAAAGCCATCTGAAGCCGTTAATCATATTCTTCAATGATCAAATCTCATTATAAAAGCCGCTGAAATGTGTGATACTTTCCACTGTGCGTTATGAACGCTGCACATTAACCACAGTGCCTGTGCTGAATGTGGTCACTAATGGCCCCATTCCAGTGGTTATATACCTGTTTATTTTGACACAGCTTGCATTCTACCTTATCTTTATTATTTATTATTTTTACTGTTTGCAAGCTGTCATCTGTCTGACTTTGCTTAACATCCAGGCCATCCAGGCATCCACGCTGGGCAAGAGGGGCTGCCTCTGATGGAGCTGCAGCAGGGAGGGAGGCAGCAGCGTAACAGCTTAGAGGCAACAGTTAACTATCACTGTACATGAATAAAAAAAACTGATGAATAGTTTAACCAACTAGTAATTCTGGTGCCAACTAGCAAGAGTGCCAACATTTAATTGCATAGTTAACTAATCAAGCACATCCCAAACATTCACACATTGCAGACACAAATTTAAAGATATTATTTACAAGACAGTGCAGGTTATGGTGCAGGTACATCTGTCATGGTTAGTAGGAAGTGTTCAAAGTCTTTACTGCAGTGGGAAAAAAGACTAAGTTGCTTTAAATTGAGATGATTTGGTTGGCAGGGACCTTTAGCGGCCTCTAGAGGGCATCAGCTGGAAGAAGTAGAGCGCAGGGTGTGAGGGGTCAGAGATAATTTTATTTGCTCTTTTGATTGTTCGTTTTTGATAAGACTGTTTGAACTGATGGAAAGGTTGAGCCAATAATCTTAGATGATTTACTGACAATGTGCTGCAGTTTTTTGCATGAGTGACTGTCCGTGCTGCTGTACACGAACTGTTATGGTTGAGGTGAGAATGCCCTCAGTGATGACTCTGTAAAACTGAACGAGACTTTTTTGACTTTGGATTTTTTGAGGTCTCACAGGAGAGTGTTGGGCATAGTGAGTGTAGGAGAGAGAACGAGCAGCAGAGAGTGACAGTGAATGCAGCAGAGTAAAGAAAAAATGGTGAGCACTGAAGTTGTCAATCTGGCGGTAAATGTACAGTGTAGGTTTCAGTTTGTCGGTGAATAAAGGCTGCAGCTTCTCAAGACCAAAGCACTCGTGTGTGTGTGTGTGTGTGTATTGTTTCCAAATTGCTATAAATGACAATCAACTCCACCTACGTTCAGGAGTACTACATGAAGTAGAAGTACCAAAAGTGAGTAGAGGATAGGAGAACATGATGCTGGGCTGGACATTCCTCCAAATACAGTAATCCTCTGCAGACATTTTAACGATACTCTGACTGCTGTGTGTTTTAATGACTGTGTACCTTTTCCTCCATGGATTGCCACTGCCTCGACTCCTTTTAGCAGCAGATATTCATGGATGGCATCTACATCAGCCTTCTTCTCAGCAAATATCAGCACCTGTCAATATAAACACACAATATTTGTAACATCTGACATGTCAGAGTTTTGTTTTTTTTCATGTCAATGACATAATATGTAGAAGTACTGACAGGAGGTGGTGTTTTCTGGAGACACTCGAGCAGGTACACCATCTTGGCCTCCTCTTTGACATATTCCACTTCCTGCAAAAACACAAACACAGACACAGAAGATATTCATTATTATTTGCATCACATAATTTTCACATCAGCGGGTTTGTAAAGTGAATGCAATGAATTCCCCTATCTAAGACAGAAAACTGTTCTTTCAGTGAAAAATTAACATACCTGGATGACATCCAAGCTGGCAGCGCCGGCCCTGCCTACGTTGATAGTGATGGGTTTGACCAGTGCACTCTTGGCAAAGTTCTGGATTTTCTTGGGCATGGTGGCACTGAAGAGCAGGGTTTGTCTTTGTCCCTAAATGGAGAAATAACCAATTTTAGGTGTCTGGTAGCCTCAAAAATTCTGGCTACATCTCCCAGGATCAATATTCTTTATCTTACAGATTTCAATCTGGAAAAAAAAAAAATCCAGTTTCAACTAATTGGAGCCCAGCAACTGAAAGATGGACTAACTGGCCAATTATGTCAAGTGCTTGGATGATGACAAAAGCTGTTGCCACCTGAAACATCCAGACCCTGTAAAAAACTATTTTTTTTTAAGTAAAAAATTCTGATATTGATTTTCTGGCCAATATTCTCCATACAGAATATGTGGAGTATAGAGTTTATACAAAAGCAAACATTTTTTGCAATGATCCCTCAAAAGTGGTGACACTCTGGGCAATGACATGTGATGGAGGCAGGATATTTTACAGTTTAACAGTAAACTTTACTGTCTATAATGATATCAGGCAGTGAAGCAACAAACTATCACTAGTATTTTTTAGAATTATAAATTTTAAAAAATGTGTATACATTAGACCTGAATTAAGAATCGACTATGTGACTATACATAAAATACTGCCCATAAAACTAACAAATAAAAACAATATGCATTATGATCTGTTTAAAAAAACTTGCAAAGCATATAAGCTGGTACTGACGCAGACTGATATAGCTGTGACAGGCCAATATCAGGCCAATAATACTGGCAACTGATATATTGCTCAGGCTCTACATATGAAAAATATTATCTTGACAAATACTGTCTTGGTGGGCCTTGCCAGACGAGTTTCTGCATGTTTCAACATGTGAAATTTAATGACTTCTTAATGCATGCCACTGGGACAGATTGTCCTTGAAATCAGATTAAGTGAGTTCTATATTAACCAGTTAAAAAGAGCAGGAGGAGATTTTTATTTAGATCATTTCATTCTTGATGTTAGATTTTGTGATTATTATAGTGGACTGACTTTGTAAAACTAGCTATCTGGCTGTAAGGACCAGGACAGAAAAATGGAGGGGAAAAAATCTACTGCATTGATTATATGCAACAGGGATTTGTCAGTCACTGCTGCAGAGGAGGATCTCACCTTGAAATAGGAGAAGATGGTTCTGATGTCTTCTTCAAAGCCCATGTCAATCATCCTATCAGCCTCATCCAGAGCCAGGTAGCGGCAGATGTCCAGACTCACCATCTTCTTCTGCAGCAAGTCCATCAGTCTGCCAGGGGTAGCCACCATCATGTGGACACCACTATAATGAAGAGGAGATTCAGATGTAAATCAAAATCAAAAAAGTATTTACTGTCTGCATTTTTAAAATATTTTTATTATTAAAATAAATATTTTATTAAATATTTATTTTAATAATATTACTAATGCCAAGGTCCAGAGGTGTTAAAATGTTTTGTACAATGCCTGTTTTCTGTGATGCATTCTGCAACTTTTAACATTTGCCTATTTTGTTCCCCTCTGAATGATTTAACAATGCTGAATAATTCATTTTAGCTTGACACAAGTTCACACTTAAATTCTGGAACAAAAGATACAAACAGATTGTTTTTTCTTCACTCTTACTTACTGTTTTACTACCTCCATCTGCTCCTTGACAGACATTCCTCCGATGCAGAGGGCAGAGCGCAGCTGAGGAGTTCCCTCCTCCTCCAGCAGCTTGCAGTAATACTCGATGATGCCGTGAGTCTGCCTCGCCAACTCTCGCTGGAGTAAAGAAGGGAGAGGTATTAAAATCAGATATGCTTAGTTGCAGAAAAAGCAAGGTCGCTCACAGTAAACGCCATCTGTCTGAAGTGCAGTAACAGGAAGAGATGCTGCATAATTATTTGTGCCTTTTGAGGGGTTTACAGTTTGTGCAAATTTAATTAAATTTAAATGCAGCCTGATGCTCCAAGAGCCCCCATTAGAATCCTAACACTATATTTTTTGTAAGCACAAATCAGACTTTACATGGTACTCCAAGCTGTGTCATTGCTTAAACAGGTTTGTCTTGTGTGTCTTACTGAGGGACAGATGATAAGTCCATACGGTCCCTCTCTCTTAAAGAAAGGCAGCCTCTTCTCCTGCTCCAGGGAAAACATGATGATGGGCAGAGTGAAGACCAAAGTCTTTCCAGATCCAGTGAAGGCGATGCCAATCATGTCTCGACCTGACAGACTACAGACAAACACCGTAAATTCATCAACAGGCTACATATTCTTAAAATACATTACATATTTTACAGTCTATTTGTATGTCCATTTACTGCACTTACACGGTAGGGATTCCTTGAATTTGAATTGGTGTGGGATGCACAATGCCCTTCTTTTTCAAACCTTTTAGAATTGCTGCAAAAACAAACAGATCTGATGTCAGTTGTTAAATATGTTGGACCATTAAAGGCCTCATACAGGCAGACAGACAATCATGCAAGAACCACTTTAAAAACCTGTGAGATCTCGAGAAATGGTAACATACATTATTAATTAACACATTTTAATTGGTTAAATTCTTCACGGTGATTAATTCATGAATAATCATTAACATCGCTCGTCCAGACCTGTCATATTTTTTCGTCATCTCCTTAATGGAGACTTCCCCTGGACCACCTCCTCCTGCTGCAGTCATCAACTACCCCGCTGTGCTGAGATGTTTTTGTGTTTTGTTTTGTTTTTGTGAAGCCATTTTCATAGCAATCCATTTCTCACTTAACAAGGCATTCAAATCACTTGTTATTTTGTCCCATTCCTTGGCTTTAGCGGGTCCCTTAATTCCACTGCTGACACTGTTAAAGTGATATTCCACTCCAAGATGATCATCCACTCAGTATGTACTCACCCCTATGCCGATGTGAAGATGGGTGAAGATCTTCAGTTCACAAAACAATCCTGGAGTTTCAGCAGAAAACAGGGTTGCAGCTAGTGGCAGTGAATGGAGATCAAACGTAAATGTAAAAAAAGAGAAAACAAAACAACTGCTTCGTGGTGGTGTAATCCAAGTGTCCGTGAGCCGCGACATTAAAATTCAACCACAAAAGACGCCATTTACACCATGTTTTTAGCTGAAATGTCAACTGTAGCATGTAGCAGGTAGGATGTACACATGGCGTCGATCTTGCGATATTTTCACACGTGCATCCATGAAGAGATATACGAAGTCTCGCGAGATCGACGCCATGTTCACATCCTACCGGCTACATGCTACAGTTGACATTTCAGCTAAAAACATGGTGTAAATGGCGTCTTTTGTGGTTAAATTTTAATGTCGCGGCTCGCGGATACTTGGATTACACCACACGAGCAGGATGGAGACATTTTGTGTTTGTTTTGTGTTCTTTTTTTAACATTTTATCCGTGGTCTCCATTCACTGCCATTGTACTGGATTTGGCTGCAACCCTGTTTTCTGCTGAAACTCCAGGATTGTTTTGTGAACTGAAGATCTTCACCCATCCTCACATCAGCATAGGGGTGAGTACATATTGAGTGGATTATGAGTCTGGGGTGGAGTATCCTTTTAAAACGATAGACTCTCTTTTACAGCTCTCGGAAAACAGGTCCTCAATCTTATTTTTTAACTCTTGGATGCCATTCTAATGAATGAACACCTCCTGACATACTGGACAGGATATGTAGACTTATATGGTATTATCAGGGAGATAATTATGTTAATTTACAATTCTGATAAATGTGTGCTCAGATACGATGATAGCCGTGGCACACTCATAAGAACCCACTGTACAAAAAAAAAATTTTTTTTAATTAAGAGAATGTGAAGATAAAAAAAAAGAGGATGTTCTTGCATGAGGCCCATTGAGTTTTTCATGTGTGTGACAGGGAGTGTGTCGTAACCTGGAGGAAACTTCATCTCCCTGAAGCTTTTGATTGGAGGAGGGATGCCATCTCCATCAACCAGGATATGAAACTTCTTCCTGACACGCTCATGTCGGGTATCTGGCATATTCAGGATGTAGCGTGGTGCCTTCCAGCTATAAAGAACATCCAGGTTAAACGAAAAGTACAAAAACTCAACAAACAATGTTACTTTATAGGATTAACTGATCAAGAACTCACCTTGTTTTTATGGGATCATCATATATGATACCTTTGGCCATTTCCTTCACAGACATCAGAGCTGACAGAGGAGAGACAGAACTAATTTATCAACTGTCTTAACATCCATATGTGTATCAAAGTAAATTTGGTTAATAATTCAGCATTATAATTTTACCTCTGCCCTCTGCAACACTCTCCAGAATCTTCTCTTCCTCTTTCAACTGCTTCTCCTTGGCGGACTCCTTACGAGCTGAATATACAAAAACATGAACCAGGTGAGATATCACAGAAATATTATGGTTATATTTAATTATTATCTAATGATAATAATATGTTAAGTAAGTTGTAGTGTGAAAAAAATTCATAGGCAACAATTATAATCCAGAGTGGGTCACGTTTGAACCAGATACCTTCTGCCTTTTCCTTGAGGTGCTGATGCTGGTCGAGGAGACTGACATTGGAGCGAGGACCAAGACCCTCGTCCTCATCCCTCTGCTCTTCCCCACTGTCCTTCTGCTCCTCGTCCACTGCCTTTCCTCGCAGACGTAGCATCTTCTGTAGCTGTGAGGTGCATTTTAAAAAGCATATTAAATTTGGCTATGAGGTAATTAGACATATGATATTTGAAAAATCAAAACGCAATTTTCACAATTTTACAACTTAGACAATGATGTTACGTTTCATTAGAAAATCTATGTTAAACTGAATATATAGAATATATTTGACTCAGGTGAACTTATTGGGATCATTTTTGTGTATGGTAACATGAGGCCAAGCATTGCTGTGACACTGAGAAAGAAATTATTATTCATGGTAGGAATGTCACGTCTTGGCATCATCGCTGATCCACTCAATAAGGTCTTTATCCCATTAAACTGGTAGATTGGACTGGTGCCTCCTTATTACTTTCAAAAAACATCAAACAGTACAGTGCACAATGACTTACCATTTGTTGTTTTCTTATTTTGACTGGAACATACGGCACATAATCATCATCCTCCGATCCTTCTGAGCCAGACTTGTCATCCTCCCCATGGGATCTCTGTACAAACACATTACCATTATCAGTAGTGTTACTTTTTGTTTTCTCCTCTAAAGAGAGGTTAGACATCCACAGTCAGCCAGAATGACCTTCAAACACATCCACAGCACACCATTACAAGAACACTTAACCCTACAGTATGACCATTATGAAAAAAAGCAGCTTGCACAAAACTAGATTCTGTTGCAGTGGTTATTTTCAGGATGCAGATCAAACATGCAGTGGTACTGAAGAATGATATCTATAGGATGTGATTAAATGAATTTGCCAGAGCCATACGCTGGCATGCCCCACACAGATACAGATTTGCACACATATTATAGGAAAGGATTTTGATACAGATTTATTACATGTTAAAACAGTTTTAGCGTATATCAGCTGTTAATATATTTATACAAATCTAGAAGAGGCTGTAAAATTGTACACATTTCAATTAGCCCAAGGGATTGCATTACACCCTTTCTGGCATCTTTAGGTCGTCCTAGGCTTGCTATCACCAAAGCTTTGGCAATGGGCACAATACACTGCTTCACTTTTAAAACTCCTGTTACTCAGTATTAAACTTTGCTTCACAAGGACTCGCTGGACTAGCTGTTACGCCATTAGAGATGCACGATAAATGTAATGGGAAATTCAAATTATTTACTTAATTAAATTACAGCCGATAAACATTGCACTTGTACTAGTAATGATGTCAGTTAGATTTGCATCCGTCAGTGCTGTGAAATATGAAATCATCTATCTCTGCTAACCACATCTTAGCCTTTCTTATCATCAACTGTGCAAAAGCCATTCTTTCTAAAATACAAAATGTGAAATTATTGGTTATTTTATTAACAGCAGCCATGAAAAGCAGGTAATATTTGGTTATCATGTTGGCTGACAAAAATCAATATTGTGCATCACTAATTTCACTTGCATGTTTTACACTAAATATACTAGTATTCTGATACATTTTTAATCATTTATTCTCCAGAATGAATTAATGGTTATTGTTGGTGGTAGAAGCTCCACTAATATTTAATCGCCATTAGTTCTGTTGCTCTGGTTTCCTGCCATAAACAACTCGTCAACAACAGTTACGGTAAGAGGTGTTTTTAAAAGAGGTGTTTGCTTGTTGATAAGTTTTTCATGAAAATGTGAAGTAACGTGGCGACTTCAAGCTCACAACTTTACACTGACTGAACACATCATGAGGTCCACGTCGATGTAGCTTTAAACTTAATGTTATTTGTTAACTTAAAACTCACTCAAATACTCTTACATTCAGCTGAATGACACAAACGCAGGTTATTATCTATATCCTAAGGTGACTGAAACTTTGTGTTAACATAAACGTAACAAATACGTAGTGACGTTTGATATTGTAGCTCTGCGTTTTTAGCTAGCTGATCGTGTAACGTTAGCTTTATAACGTTAGCAAACAGTTCTTATCATAATATTATTCAGACATGCTAGTTAAACGTTATTCATCGGCCTGTTTCAACGATGCGGAACAGATAACGTAATGTAACGTTAAGCCAGATAAAGGACACTGCTAATGCTCGATTAGCTGGCTAACTTTAGCTAGCGTTAGCTAGCGCAGCCTCTCCATAATGTGAACGACGCTCAAACTCACCTTTTTGGGTCGATTTTCCGTCTCCATTTTATGTATGAATACAGCGACTTTCTCTATGTATCAAAGCCGCAGATTTACTGACCAAATACGCGGCACGGAGTTCAATAAATACAGCTACTCCACATGTTTACACAACACAGGAAGCTTTGGTGCTGTACGGAGCGCTGGGAAGGTCAAACCTCATCGAGGCGCTGCGTCCCATCGTTTGAAAGTCTGATGCTGGAGAGGCAGGTCGCACGAGGACATTGTCATGGAAACCAAACCAAAAAGATAAGCGTAGAAAGCAAACACCACACTTTATTTTTGTCAAAACTGTATTGTTTTTTTAATCTTTCTGAACGAAAGATTTTTCACAGTATCAAAAGTGAATTTAAAAAAAAAAGAAACAAGCCAACATACACTTGGCTATTATTGATATAGTATAAATCTACATTCGAAACATTAAGATAATCTTCTCTAATTGAATATAACCTGGAAAGCATCAGAGATGTTATATGAAAACAAAATCTCAGCACAGATTCAAGAAAGAAATCCATCTCAATGAAAGCCATCAGCTAAAACATGGTTACTGGTGTAAATCCCAAGGCCCTTGTCCCAAAGGTATCAACTCTTCAGTGATATTTTTCATCAAAAGATTATCAAGACTTGGACTTAAGATAGGCTAGCTGAGGTACAAGGTGCCACCAAGGTCACAGTACAGGGAAAAGAGTAGTATGGTTGAAAATATTATCTCACACACACACAACCCCCAGAAACGCATGACAGAGGCTCAAAAGGGCCCAAAATAATCACTCAGTATGTACAAGCATTGAAATTAACTGCGTCAAACAATGTGTGATGATGGTTCCAACGTTAAGATGAACATTGCACACTGGTGTACCTGTCACTGTGGGGATGTAGGGATTAAAATAGCAGTTAAGAAGTGAGAAAATTGTGTTGAAGGACTTTCTACTACAGATGGCAGTGTGTATGGTGGATATCACTATCAAAGAGAGAATTATTCAAGATCAACACCAAGGGAGAATTGACATTGAAGCAAGAGACACATTTAACTTTGCCCAACACGGGACTGGGGACAGTATTTAGATTTTTCTGCTCTATGTCATGCACGGGAACGTATTTGCATTGGTACTTAATTGGATTTATATACTTTTAAATGTATCCTGTGAGACAAGTGTTCTATTAACATTGTTGGTGTACTGAAAACTGTCAGACGTTCATGTTTTTTAACATAATTTCATGATCTTATACAATAAGATAACAGTGCAGCATGTAGGTCAAGTGTTTGTAATTTCATTTTTCTATCACTGATTGCTAATTATTTGATGATCACAAATAAGAGCTGCAAAGATTAGTTGATCAAAAGAAAACTAACTGCCAACTATGTTGATAATCAATGAATCATTTCAGTCATTTTTCAAGCAAAAATGGCAAACATTTGCTTCTTCCCAGGTTCTTAAATGTGAGGATTTGCTGCTTTTCTTTGCCATCTATTGTAGTAAATCAAGAGTCTTTGGGTTTTGGATTGCTGGTTGGACCAAAGAAGCAATCTGAAGATGTTACTTTTGGCACTGGGAAACTGTGAGGAGCATTTTTCATAATTATATGACATTTTATACACCAAATGACTGATCAATTAATCATGTAAATGTTCAGCAGATTAATAAATAATGAAAATAATCCTTTGTTGCAGCCATATCACAAATAAATAAAGTATTCCAATTGAGAACTATGACAATCACCAAATGCACTGCAGCCTGCTCGTGAGTAAAATCAATGTCAAAATCAATTGTTGCCATTGTTGCTCCCTGCAGAGAAGTTTTTTCCATAAAATTAGGTCAAAATGTCATCTGGTGGTCCTTTTTGACAGTTGCAGTCTTTAGTATCAACTGAGACTAGTGTAAAGGGAGTGAAACTAGCAATGTAGAATGTCATGTATGATGAGCACCAAATTGAACTGATTGGAATTCAGAAGTTTAACAACGTTAAAATGTCTCAGATTTGTGATAAAAACATTTATTTCATGTAAGGTAATTGTTTACATACTACATACGTAAGCACATGGATGCAGTGGATTCAACAGACTTTTTTCCATTTTTGCATCTCTCATTTAGTGAACATTGCAATAATAGCAAAGGGTAGAGTTGGCCTTGAGAATGATCCCTGGCTTGTCAGCCACAAGTTATGTTTCAGTCTTCTGAATGGAGAGTATGATTTTGAACCAGGGTCCCTTGGCTTAGTAAGGAAGAGAAGAAAACAGGGAATGAGAGAAGGCCTCAGGCCAAATAGGGCTCTACTGAAAGAGTTTGTGGTGTGAAGTTGTTTCTTTTCTGGCACTCATCCAAGTTATTGAGCTGCATTGGAAGGAACCTTTTTGAGGCTGAAGTTGGACCAATTCACTGCTACCTTCTGGCGAGTTTGTTTTGCAGAATCAAGGCAAAACCTAGAGTGAAGAAAGACAGACAAACGAGGAGAGAATAAATTCAGTTTTTAATTATGTGGTTAATGTTAATCAATACAACAGTTCAAATAGCTCAGAGTTATTTTTAAAAAGTATCCCGATACACTGCTATGTTAAACTTACCTTTTGAAATATTCCACTTCCCGATCAATCTCATCCATTTCTGTTGGATCCACATCTTTAGGGAGAAATACGTCATCTAGACATTAAAAATAAAGATAAAACATTAGCTAACAACAATAAAAGCTATGAAACAAGTCAAAGTTGTCTAAGCCTGGGTTGCAACAACAAGGAATCATTTTTACACCGGATTAAATGATGGTTTCACTTTAAATTATGTTTCAAACTTTTAAACTTTTCTTAAAATTAAGAAAGATTTGGTTTTTACTTTAAACCTAGATTAAATTCAATTATGTTGCACCAAAACTTTAAACTCCAATTTAAACTGTGATCCAGTAATAACTTTGAACTTACATTTGAGGAGGTTTTACTTTTAAAATAGCTGCCTTTTTGAGATGGATTGAGATGGATTGAGAAAACCAAGTTCCTTTAAGTTCCTTTTGTTACATTTTAGCTAGCAAACAAACAATAAAACTTAAAAAAAAGCAAACAAACAATATAACATGTATTAAATTTTAGGTAGCTAGCAAATAATACTTGGTAAATAAAACTGGGGTAAGCAAGCATCTTCATGATGATTAAACTCTACCTAATTTTGGCTGACATCACCAAACCATAATGAGATTAGTTTTAAATTGTGCAACAGAGCTCTGCTTAATTTTAAATCTGGATTTACTCATTTTAAACATAGTTTTGCCAAACTCTGATTATAAACAATCTTAGATTAAGTTAATCTTTGTTGGAGCAACCCAGTGTTGTAGTCTTAAAGATAGTTTATTGTACCGATAGCACTGCTGGATTTTTCACCCTTGTTCTTGTTCTTCTTATTCTTCCCCTTGGGTTGCTGCTGTTGCTGCCCATTTGCTGAAATGGTGGAGTGAGCTTTGCTTTCCGAATCCTGCTCAGACCGACCTCCTCGTGTTTCTGTGTCACCTTTCCCCTTTTGTGCATTCGAGAGGCCACCATTTGCTCCGTTTGCTGGATGTTTGGGACAATCTGCCCTCCTCAGCTTTCTTAGGCCCGTTTCTCTGGTTGTCTGCAGAGTGCTGAGGCTGTTTGTTTCCAGCTTTTGAGCCATTAGACGCCGTTTCTTTAGACTCATTGGTTTTCTGTGTTTCATTCCCAGAGGCAGCTTTGGTTGGTTTGTTGGAGTTTTGCTCTGACACAGACTGCTCCTGTCTTTGCTGCTGCTTTTTATTCTTCTTTGACTTTGCACCGCCATTCCCAACTGCTGTGCTCTTGGGATCGGGGGCGTCCTCCTTCGATTTAGCTGTAGCTTGGGCTGGCACCTGCGGCAAACTGTCAGATCCAGTGGAAGTGCTTCTTTCTGGGGACCGAACCCTTATGAGCTTTGAGAGACTGGGGGTAGTGTGCAACCGCTGGATGTCCTTCGACCCAGCAGGGACCCCTGATGTCGTGGTGGTGGTGTTGTTTGGGGACGACACAGTGGTTGTGTCCTCCCATCCGTTAACCAGGTCCAGGTGATTCTTAAAGGTGCCCAGTGAAAGGGGGGCCAGGTCCAGGTCTATCTGCTGCAGGTCGGAGGAACCATTGAGATGGGACAGTAAATGGTTGCCTTCCAACGTGGCTGCCTTCTTTGGGAAGTCATTGACGTCCAGATTAAGGTCGTACATGCTAAACGAGGCCCGGATTGAGTCTTTGATGGTGTTTTTAATCTCTTCGAGCCGACTGGTGAGGAAACTGTTGACGCGCTCGAGCTCCAGCTGAGGCCAGTCGAGCAACCGACTGGCTTCTGAGCCATCGGGGATGGGCTCGTCGACAGGCTCAGATGGATTGGAGTGGGGGTCACTGCCTGCAGCACCCATGTTGCCCTGCTGAGCTTTTTCCTGAAACAGAAATGGTATAGGCTTCAGAGCTTGAATAGGCACACAAACTAAATGCTATCAAGATAATAAATTAGTAGGGCTGTGTATTGAACCCTGATACCTTTGGGATATTGGTCAAATTATACCCATAGTACCGAGTATCTAAACACCATGTCAAACTCAAGGCCTGCAGGCCAAATCCAGCCCAGCTCCTCATTTTATGTGTATTTTATGGGAGCTTGTATTGAACATATTTATGCTATACAATTCTATGCTGTGTTACAGAAGTATGGTATCCATGCATCCATGAATGCATCCTGATTTTGTTATCCGCACACTAGCAGCATCAGGTGGCTAGAAGTTATTATATGCTAGTTAGCATCTCAATATCATGTAGCTGTTCACAGCAGTGACACTCTAGCAGAGTGGTTGTAGCTAGTAACTTTAAAAAGGTAACAGCCAATCAAAATGCAGTCGTTTCAGTTTTAAGCAAATACACATTTTGGATTTGAAAAACGTGCATGTGTCATTATGACTTTATTACTTTCACTACTTTGTATATTTTTCATATATTTGTAAAATAAGTCACAGAAATGTTGTATAAAATGTTATTAGTAAAACCAATAAATGACTGCAGAGGCAAGTATGATAACAAGTAGACATTTGCAGAGTCGTACATGTACAACTAGCCCTTTTGAGGGCAACCAAAATGCTGATGTCGTCCAGGAAGAAATGGAGTTTGACACCTCTGATTTAAATTCCCAAAATTTGGCATCAGATGACACGTCAGATTCTTCATCTTGTTAGCGAATTCTTCAATTAGTTGGTTCCTTTTAAGTTATCATCTTTAAGATTTTCATGCAGTCAAACCAATTTTTTGATAATTATGGTCTGCATTTTTTTTTTTTAGCAACAGCCATTCAGTGAATTTACATTATGCAATAACCTCTCTACATTGTCATTTTCATTAGCAGTGAAGTCCACCAAATTGCAAATTTTGGCCTATTTGAGCAAAGTTCTTGTAAAGATGCTTGTGTTTATAGACAAGATTTACCATTACAGAATGTTGGGCCTCTTTCTTAAATAAAAAAAAAAAAGCATTTTGACGAATCAATGTTAATATTACTAAGCAATATATTGGAAAAAAGTTTTGATTGTTTTGGCACCAAAACACGTGCTGTATCTTTACAAGGTATCCATTTTTTTAAAACAATACACAGCACTATACGTGAGATGACACAAATTCAAATTAAAATGAAAAATAAATATTGATACATATTGTTTCTAAAGTTACCACACCTTCTTCTTTTGTTTGTGTCGTGCCCTTTTGGCAGCCTTGGCACTGTTGACAGGTTTGGGCTCGGAACTGTTTATGAAGTCTAGCAGCTCATCTACGTCCCGGTTGTCAATGGCACCAGCCACTGTCAGTTCTGAGTCTTGACGCTGAGGCAGCTCCTCTTTACGCCGGGTCAGACGTGAGCGAAGCTTCTCCCGGATCTCAGCATAGTTGCGGCTTGTTGGTGCAGCTGGAGGCTGTGACCAAAAATACATTTCAATATCTTTTCATGTCAGCTTTTTTTTTTTTTTTTTTTATAAATGTTTAACAAGTATGACATTACAAAAGGAACTCTTAATGACTACTTAAAAAGAGGATGCCACAAAAAGTTCAAAGTACCGCATTGTGTCCAAAGAACTCGCAGTAGCAGCAGTCGCAGTACTTCCCGTCCTTCTGGTTTGTGGATGAGGACGCACAGGAGCTCCTTTCAGAGCTACTGTCTTCATCCTCGCCCTCCTCCAGCTCAGACGATGGGTGGCACAACGTCCCATTAGTCATTTTGTGCCCCTTACATGCCTGGTCCCTACAAAAAAGAAGGAACTGACTTTACATCACATTTACTCTGAAGGCATCTGTATTTTGAATCAATACAGTTACAAAAACGGTTTCTCAAAAAGCAACATTGAGTGAGTAACACTAACCTGCAGGCCCCAGCCGTCAGATGGCCTACATTTGAAGCAGCCACTGTTCCCGCACTATGCCCATTACAAGGGTGGTTACAGCCCATGATAGACGTGCCCAGTTTGCTGTGTTGCGTGTTCACGGCAGGAATGTGGGAGTTTTTGCACGGGCTGGGCTTGTGGACTGACGTCGGGCTGTCTGGACTGGGAGAATTGAGTTTGGCTGTTGGGCCGTGGAGGTTTGGTACCAACGGGGAGAAGGGGGCGTGGGCTGCCACACCAGTGCCAGATGACGAAGTTACGTGACCGTGCTGCCCAGAGTTTGGCTTTGGAGGCAGGAGTGAGGAATGCTGGGAAGACAGGCCGGTGGGACTGTTGGGGGGTACCGACAAGTCTGTGTGTTGATGGTGGTCACTGGGGTGGAAGGCTTCACCTGGACAAAGAAAACATAAATAAATATGAGATCACAAACACAGAATCATCTTTTCTGAGAAATGCCCAGGACAGAAGTGATTGGCATCCAATTGGCAAAAATCGATTTTTTTTTAACATAAATTGCTACATGTCAAAAGTTAGCATGGATTTTTCTAAGGTGTTGCTCAAGGTCTTATGTGATGTCTATATGTGATATTTTGGAAGGATTTCTGATCTTTTTTTCAATTATCATGTGGTCAAAATGGTTAAATTGTGTACCAAATCTAAATAATAAATGTTATCAACCCATAAACTGTAACTGCAACAACTTACGAGACATGTTAGAGCATGGGAATGGCCATCATATACTTTATCGTAATGTTCTAAAGCCCTTATGCACTCAAACTTTCAAAATGTGAATAGGTGCTTGGGTTGCAAATTGTAAGCCCTTTCCTTAATTGCTCATTGGTAACAATAATGATCAATTAATCGTTACTTAAAAACAAAAATTTTGCTCTTACTAAACAATACCAAATACATTTTTCCCTCCTTAATCAAAGATTTATTTCCACGGCAACATATTATATACATTCTCTGACAGCATTACAAAGCCTATGAAACATATAAAGATGTAAAGGACATATTAAACACATGTACCTGAATATCAGATAACATGTGGAGAACACTCATAAAAATAATCTGTTATGTTTCAGATCTTTATTTGACAGCAGACTGATTAAATTTTACTTGATCGACCAAATCTTAACAACTGATTAATCGATCATCGATTAAACCTTATCAGCCCTAACAGGTGCCTACAGAAAACATAATATTTATTACAGAAAAACTTGATACAGCATTGCTGGGCTGCATCTTCAATTAATCTTCAGGTTCCAGCTTTCGGATGATGTATACCACTTCTATGTGGCTTATACTATTGACCTGCTATCTGTCCCTGAGATCTCCTGTATAACAGGGAGGGGGAAGTGGTAGAGGTCCATGCAACTGTCTTCATTTGGTCAACTTTGAAGATGAGTTGTAGTAAAATACCAACACCAGCTTGCCAGTTTTGCTTAATAAGAAAAGACTTGTACAATATATTACATTTTTTCTAACATTAAAAATAAGTTGTACATGAGTGAGCAGACTACACATTACTGAAATATCTCAGGTACAATCCCTGCAACATTTTAGGACTCATCTCCTTTTATATTCCTCAACCTAAACACTGTAGATTCATTTAATGTGATAAGTGGATTCTATATTGGGTCAGATTTCAGAAAATGCTGTTGAACTCTGACCCGATGTTCACATCAACACCTCAACACAGCTACAAAATGGCCAAACATGGCCAGTTACATTTTTGCCGAGTCAGTGAGCACTTGTTTGTAGAGTCAATGATCATGGATTGTGAAGCTGCTTTTTTTGTTGATGTCACAATTAGAAACAAGGGTCAGGTTAGATAAAACTGGCAAGAAATAGGTTTTTATCCCATTGTTTGCACAGCACAGGAATCGTGGGGAGACGGGATATGGAAATGGAAAAACAAAGACATATGATTGGTTGACACGTGATCATTCACGCCTGACCCCGAGCGACAAGCGTCAGACATCAGTTTCTGGCCTCATGTCACTGGCTTCCCTTGAAAATGACTTATAGCCTGATGCTTTGTCGCTGGCAGTCGGATCGCACCATAAGAATGAAACGAAGTATTACCTGGTGGCGTTGGTCGACGGCACATGGTCTTGAAGTGCTTGGGAGTGGTCTTACAAAGGTCTGCTGAGGTAGACAGGGGGTTCCCAGCAGATGATCCACTGGAATTCTGGGATGACGGGTGACTGTAGGGACAAACTTTGTTCCCCGACATTTTAGCAGATTTCCCAGGAGCTTCATGAAGTCCTCTTTTCTCGTGACAGGCCGACCCCACTGTTACACCTGGAGATGGAAAAAATGGTTAATGAATTTGAAAGGGAACTGATGGATTTAAGACAACTGTTACAAAAAAGGAAAACATTCCTGTTGTTTAAAGTCAGGCTTTCCAACACTAAGGAGGAACAGAACTTCACAAAGTAATAGCAATTTCTTTGTTAGTATATTGTGTTATATATTGTGGGACTGTTCTGATTTATAAACAGGTGGAAAGATTTTTACTGTCCATATGACAAAATTACCATAATGTCTCTAGGAGTTTGGAAGCTCTGCATTTGACTCAACAATTTCCAGGTAATTCAACACTCACTTTTTGGACTGCAGTTTATGTTTTGTAAAAATAATTCCCTGCTAATAATTCCCTGCTATCTGTAGACATGTTTAGGCATGTTTAATGGCAACCATTTCTCACTTCCAGGAGAAAGAAACCAGCACTGACTTTTTATCCCTGACAAATAAAATCCCTTTTTGATAACCAAAATAAAAATGAGAGAGCAGTACTAAGACATCTGAATTACATACTAATTACTGTTGTCAAGAGGTGACTGTATCCCTTACTGACAATCACCCATGCAGGGAAGTTGATACAAGTCCCTGTAACATAATGCCCACTTAATCATCTGCTATGGTATGCAATGGAGTACATTAAGTCACTCCAATTTAAAGAAAAATATCTCTTTGATATTACTCCAGTTGAGAGACATAATTGTTCCCCAGCAAACAGCGACAAACTTAAATTATTTGAATTAAAATATACTATTTTGAATATAACTTTGCCCATGCAGGAAGGGCACAGCTGCACTCACTGAACAAACGTCACGACTGTCACCCGCTCTACTTTAAATGTAACTTGGCAACATGATTCATTCAAGTATTTGCTAAACTAGAAATACTACCACAGTTATGCACCTTACAAAGTGGTTTGATGAGTGCCAACAAACAGGAAGAAAACAGATAAAAGCAAAGATCAGAACAGCAGCCTGAAATGATGCGTGATTCCTATTTTATAAACAACGAGCTCAGGACAAACACGTCTCACTTTCACATTCAATTCTCATCTTTTTGGTATCTCTGTTATGGATAGAAAATGTTATAGCTCTGCAGTGCACCTCAGGTACTTTGTAATGCAGTCATATTACACCACTGAACATTCAAAACCAATTTGTTTCTGTTATCAGTAATGTGAGATACCTCATGGCTTAATTTTAATATAAAGTGCTTGCAACTTAATGCATCTCAATTTTTAATTCACACATTTTTTTCTCTATGTGTGGCAACAATCCAAACCAGCTAAGCAACATTATCCATCATGAAAAAAAATAGGGAATTCGCGCCCATTTTCATCTATTAATTTTAGGATATGAATACTGCAGTTTCAGTAAGTGTCACAATGACATGATGTTGTATCGTGGCTCAAATATGTGCAAATCTGAACAAATCTTTTAAACATTCTGATAAAAGTTGCAACGGACAGCGATAGTTTCGCCCTTTCTTAAGTACACGGCAACATTTAATGTGGAATGTAATTTTGCGTGTTAATTGTGTTTCATAAATATTTTTATCTTTAAATGACACTGCTTGTATACTGCATAGTTGTGATTCAGCTCCCTTTCCGCACTTGTTTTTTTAAATTTCAACATGCATCCATACATTTCTTTTAACTAAGAGGGAGATTGTCCTGAAGGTTAAGTATCTTCTGTACATAAGAGTATAATTTCACATGGTACACTTGTTATTGCTGTGTATTATTTACATTTTAGAGTATTTAAAGGTTTGCCCAACATTAACAACACTACGCAACAAGTTTTTTTTTCCGTAAAACACAATTCTATTTAAAAGGAGGTGTGTGAATTTTTGATAAATATTTCAAGAAAGAATCACAGAGAGAAATAATTACTTTTCACCATCCCTACATGACAAGTTTTTGAAGGTCAATGTTTGAGTCTTCATTATATTGGAAAGCTGCAAGTTCAGGCATGCAATACATGCTTAGTAGTCTAATGCAACAGCCTGTAACTCTTGTAGTTCTGAAGATTTTGGTAGAATTGATGATTGATTAATATGATGGAATAATTGAACCTAGTCCATGTAAATTTTGCCAGAATAATTACACGTTTAGGCCGACAACTGCCTCTGACTCACAGTATTTCAGAAATAATCCACAAGGTTTTCTTTTTGATATTTTATAAATGACAAATGGTGATTATATTCTGCTGTAGTTAAATCATCTTCATTGGACATTCTGTTATTTTTAAATTCATCTCCACCATCTGATTGCACTTGGTAGTTTTGACAACAAGCTTATCTTAAAATATTATTCCACCTTTCATAATGCTGAGCTCTGAGGACCTCAGAAAGTAGAGCACTGTGAGCTTCTAGAAAATGCCTCTTTGTTCTTTTAAAACATAGTTGACTAACACCTGAACAAAGTGGCTAAAAATGTATCACACATTTATTGCTAAGTAAGTAAGCTAACAAGTTGGCCGTCAAGCTCTGATTCCAACCAAATTTGTGTCCATTTCACAAAACTGAAACTCACAACACAGCCTGAAATTTAGATTTGTGATGTTTTCAGCGATGACTGTCACAGTCATTACATGTTTTCTGCAGCTGTGTTTTACACTGCGATGACAGACCTTGTTGTGAGTGTGAAGAAGTGTTGTGGTTGCAGTGTTCCCCTCCGTTGGTGTGGGCAGAGTTCCAGAGACCTGACAGTTTGTGGGCTGACAGGAAGGAACTCGGGTCCCAATCCACAGTACTTTGCTCTGGGTAACCGTTCCCACAGCTCTGAGACTTACAGGAGGAAGAGTGTGACAATGGTACCTGAATTAAAAAAACAAAACAACAAAACACAACTGGTTAATCACAGGGCTGTCTACATGGGCTTACATTTTGGCACCAGTGGCATCAAGTAAATACCAATATTAGCTTGTAAAGTGTGTCTGACAAGACTAGCAAAAACATCTAAAAATGTATTAATCAGTCTTAAGTAAGCGTACCCCAACAACCATTAAACTAAAATAAAAATCACTGCAGTGTACTATTCAGAAACCCTCCCCTGTTGCTTTATTACTATAATAACAACAACAAAAAACCTTGAACACCATGTTCATCTACAGTCAAGCTTAAGTAAGATGATACAGTAAGTCTTCAAAATTTGCATTTCATGCAAAGTGCTCACGTAAAATAAACAACCAAGAAAGTAAAAGTAATAGCTGCTCCTGCCTTACATATGCCACAGAGACACAACACAAAATAGTGCTGCACAATTGATCAAAATATTACTGAAATCACAATGTGGTGGAATATTCAAATTGCAGGAGCTGCAAATTTTTGATAAAGGTAAAATGTGTGACAAAACAGCATCATTATATTGATGTACTGTGGTGTTGCAGAGATGCCCTGGTCTACAAATCTTCTCCTTCAGATGGAGAAAACATGTGTTTGTGTTTGGTACTGACCCCAACCACGTCTCAGCAATAATGGTTGTCCGCTTGCCCGGGGCAAGTAGAATGCCATGTTGGGCAAGTAATTCTGGCAACTCAAAAAGGCTTTAACTATAAAGTATTTTGATAATTGATTAATGGTTAAAATAATTTTTCAAGAGTGATGTTTTCAACCTCTGAATTAAAATCAAAATTAATATCTTTGGATTTTAGACCAACAAAATGAGACATTTAAAGAAATCACCTGGGCTTTAAAAAACAGGGATGGACTTTTTTCACTATTTTCTGACTTTTTTGATGTTTCAGCCCTAGATTAAACATGACTATTAACTTTGGTCTTTGTTAGTATTTCATACTACTAATAAATAAAACCTAAATTACTGAGTTTGAATTTGTACCAAGCAAGTAGGTCAGAGAAAAAAACATCAACAAATATCTCATCATCATGATTTTAATTTTTTTTCCAATAAGAATGAAAATTGTGATGAAAAAAAAAGGTCACATCCACTAAGTGTGAATCATATTACAATCGCAATATCTACCAAAATAATCACAATATGATATTTTTTACCAAATTAATGGTAAAAACTAATTTTTTACCCTAATACAAAAAAATACATATGAAGAGATAAATAGTAAATTTAATCATATTAAATCCATGTTGGCATTGAAACAATTTATTTAGTGAGTAAGTCCATGCACATGCAACGCCCAGTATTATGAATGGAGATGTGTTTTACTCCATCAACTGAAACAAAACATAGTTTAACTAAAAAGTAGTAAAAAGAAGTCCTGAAAAGGATCCAGACATATGACCCAAATCAGTCCCTTTTTATTTACCGGCGTCGGTTGCTCCTGGGTGCTCCGCCTTTCCTCCTCTTCCACACTCTTGCAGCAGCTCTGACAGATCCACAGAGGCACCTCTCCCAGCAGGGACTGAGACAGCGAGGGCACCGCATCAGCGAGCTTACGCCCTGGTGCCTCCCGCAATAAGGCCTGGGAGAGTGCAGGCACGGCATCAGCCAGCTTGGTCCCATGGCCCCCGGGGAGTCCGTTTACGGAGCTTGCTCCCCAGTCCTTAAATTCACGGTGGCAAAGGAGGCAGCAGGTGTGCATAGGCTAGGTAGAGAAAGAGAGGATAAAGAGGTCAAGTACTAGCCTGTGATAACCAGTCAAACTGATCTGTGACACATAAATGTCATTAAACTGTAGAAAAAAATAGGACAGGTAAGACTTCTCTCAGAATAATCTCTACAGCTTTTAACAATGCCAACTGAATATGGTAGACATACTGATTATTTTAATACATATAACACAGTTACATAATATGACATATTTACATGTGTACAATATTACAGGGTTGCCAGTTTATTAGGTATACTTTGCTAATATGTAGGGAGGAAACAATTAGCAGTTTCAGGATAAACCACATAAAAATTTCCAACAGTTAGTGTTACTGTTTAAAATTTTGAATTTATTAAATCTTGTTTGATTGCCACATGCCCTGGCCTACAAATCTTGTCCTCCACACATGAGAAAACATGTTTGTTTGGTACAGACCCCAACAAACATCATGATTTTAAGGGTTTTTCCTCTAAAATAAATCTGTGATGAAATGATCATCCTCACTAATCATGAATCATATTGCAATCACAATATCTGTCAAAATAATTACTATATAACTGTTTTTATCATGGCGCTCTAATAACCAGGTATTCACAATTAGAGCCACAATGATTAATCAATTAGATGTAAACTATTAAATTAATTACAACTCTTTTGATAATCAATTAATCAGTTTGAGTATTTCTTAAGAATAACAAGTCAAAATTCTCTGATTTGAGCTTCTGAAATGGTAATATTTTGTGGTTTCTTCACTCCTCTATTACAGTAAACTAAATATCTTTAGATTGTGCACAAAACAAGACATCTGAAGATGTCATATTGGGATTTGGGAAACACAGGTCGACATTTTTCATCATTTTCTGACATACCAAGCAGCCAGTCAGGCAATCGAGAAATTAATCGACAGATTAATCAACAATGAAAATAATTAATTGCAGTCCTCTGCACAAGTACTGAAGCATAACACAACCCCGCCATAACAATATAATATTTTATTTCTAGTTATGAGAGGTGCCTAGACGGGCATCTTACACATGTCGTATAAGATGTAATAACTCAGTCGCAGCAGCAGTCAGGCAGGTTAAAAGGCTCAGAGGTCAGATGTAAGGTTACTGTTTGCAGAGGAGACAGTGGTCCAGCTGCACAGTAGTTACCCTCAACTTAGAAAGCTAACGTTAGTAACTCCGATTTAGCCAGGCATCACTGGCTAATAACTACATGCACTGAAACTTTTAACATTAGCTCCTGTCACACTGTGATACATGAGTGTGGTACAGCAGAAATAATAAATAGTATGGCAGAGCAGAACAAACAACTCGAGCCATGTGTGAAAGTTTGCCACTTTATTTACGTGCCCGTTATCTATTTAAGCTAACTAGCTAATTAGCTAGTAGCAGGTTAGCCGCTGCTGGCTGAGTGGTTCCTGTGGATGTGCTCGAGTGTAGGCAGCAGCAAGCACGTTTGCAGCACGCTAGCTGGAGATGATAGCCCCGGCTAGCCTCCTGGCTAAGGTTAGCGTAGCTGGGCGGATGAAGAGTTGTAAACGCTGGAAATGGGACGACCTGTCCCCAGCACAATGTCACCTGTCCGGGGGCAGAGGAGATGGGCTGCAATGCTTAGCCACGCCGCCTCAAAGCCGCCAGTTCTGCTCGCGAAGTTGAGCGTATTATTTATTTAATTAGGTGCATATCAAACGACGTGAGAGCACAGCAGCTACATAAAGGTTAAAATAGCTTTCAATCAGCCAGCGGGTGCAGTAACTTTACCTCTGCAGGATCTCGCTACAAAATATAAAGGCACAATGGAGGATGCTTGGATTAGCAGAGAGGTGCTAGCTCAGAGGCTAGCTAGTCTCTTTTAAAAACAGCGATTGGCTCGCTGCTAGCTAACCCTACCTGGTTCGCCCTGGTAGTGGCCAGCCTATCCAGCCCAGCATCTCCGCCGCCACCGCCAGCTGCATCGCCGGGAGAGACTGGGCTCTTCGGTACGGTCTGCTGTCCGGCACAAGCTCCTTCTGGGCGACCCCTTGCTGCTTGCTTTTCTTCCTCGCCATTACAATGGAGTTTATAAGACGCTTTGGCCAAGTTTGCACCAGTTTCGATGATTTTGAGAGCACACTTTCGTTTCTTCTCGGACCTCAAAATGTTCTCTATCTCCTCCAGTCAAGACAACAGTCAATATGGCGGAGTGCTGGCACACTCAGGAGTTCATAGGTTAAAGATACTGCTGGCAAAGCGGCTTCACTCGCATACGGAGAACACAACTGAAACCCGGTACGGACAGTGAAGCCAGCCGGCGCCATATTTAGTAAGGGCAATCCTCTCCTCCCACTGTATGAAACAGGTCCTCCTCCCACTTTAGCTATTCAAACGATTGTTTCCGTGAGGCTGTTCATCATTGTATTTGCTCGCTTAAGTACGTAACATTATGTATCTGTAATATGATCATATCATGCTGTCTTTATGCATCTAATGAACTGAAACTGCACACACTGTACAGTCTAATGTAAAAAAACGAGAATTTTATAGAAAGAAAATAATGGATGTGGGCTGGAGTTGAGCTCAAAATGTATGTTTTTTCAGACATTAGTAGTTGGAGAGAGTATATGTGTAATACAGTGAAACAATAACACAACAATACAACTTTGCGCTACCTGTACAACAGGCGACCGGCTTATACACTGTTTTGGGTTTTCATATACGTGGTAAATATATGCACAATGTCGTTATTTAACAATAAAATAAATGTTTGAAAAATAAAGGTGCCGTGAGAGGGGCGGGGCTGGGATCTTGACAATGACGTTTTACGTTGCCTGTTGTTGCCTTCATGTGCGTTCGGAGATTTTGGAATTATAGCTAAAAGCAGCATAACGACCCCATTTATGGTCCCATTATAATCACGTGCGTAGTGGACATTAAACCCCAAGTAAACTCTGTTTATCCTCCTCGTTGAAATTAAGTAAGTACCGTAAATTTACTCATCTATTTTCAGATAAACTTTTATTGAGGATGTACATGAGGATGTAATACAGTGTACCCAGAGTTTGGCCACCTCTGTATTTTTCCAAGATACAGATGCTCAAGATTCAAGATGTTTATTGTCACACCGGTAATATGAGTACAATCGTGTGAAAAACTTTGGCTGCGATGCTCCATTTAAAATACAACATTTAACTAATAAAAACTGGTTTATAATAAGAATAAAAATAAACAACAATAGATCAAAATGCACATTTATAAAATAAAATACAAACAAGTACAAAAATAGTAGTAAAGTAATAAAATAGAATATTGTGTGAGAAGACGTATAGATATGAAGAACAAAAGCAGTTAAAAGTTGTATACAGTTTGTGTCTGCTCAGGGGTGCAGTGGTGTATTTACCACCATTACACCTATCATTAAATCGGAAGGTAAAGCAGCGAATCTTTCCTTGACATAATGTTTACATTAATATTGTTTATGAAATTATGTTTAGTAAAACTGGGTAATTCACTACTTTATAATTATTTTACTTTTACAAAAAAACAGTAAGCTGTAGCCATATACACCCGAACTGTATGGACTCAAGTGGTAATTTACTTTTTAATTTCTTTTTTGCAATATATCACCTATATAAGTACTCTTATGTGACAAAAATAAACTACCGGTGACTAACACTTTAGATGATACTTTATATTATCGTATCAAGCCATCTGGTGCCCACTGGATCGTTTTCACGGTGTTGATTTCAAATGTCCGAGTGTACGTGGAGCACTTGAATGCAGCGGCAGCGTCTTTAGATCGGTGGGTTGGAGACGTAGCACAGACAGCTTCATCGACTTTAGGCTACTGACGCTTGCTCCACGGTAGGTTGTTTACCCGCGGACGGTTGTTTATCTTAATAAAAACAACAATGGAAGGAAACGTTTGCAACATCCAGGTGCTCCTCCGGGCAGCTGAGTTTCTGGAGAGACGAGAGAGAGGTGAGTGTTTTGTGACAACTGTCAGTCTACAGAGGGAGGAAGTTGGTTATTGTTAAAACAACAAAATACACAATGAAGCCACAGTAACTATGCATGCAAAACATAACATTAATACAATTGCAGTGCAATTGTCCGAGAAACCATCGAGATTCTCGCTAAAAGGCTATTTTAGGCGATGTTTCCCATTTGACTCAGTGACCTACATATTGGTCGCATCATTGTACTCGAAGGCGCCAATCTGGACCGATTTGAAAATGAATCCGAGCGGCGCTGAGCGCTCCGTACGGTGAATGAAAGAGAGGCAGAGAAGAGCAACACTTTAACTTTCATTCATTATTTACACACTGCGGGCACTGGATCAGTCATTTCTATTTGAGAGGATACAGAAAGTACTTTTATATCAGCGAATAGTAGCGTGTGATGGCGCCAAAACTAAAAACAGAGCGTCCAGCTGATGATACTGATGACAGCAGCCGACTATTTTTGTGCTCCCCATCATCTCAGAGCATAAAAAGAGATAGTAATATATATGTATGCATTTGAAGCACTAGGGTTCAGTAATGTTATTAATGGGAAAAGTTTATATTTCGCATTACATACCATTGAATCTCAGGCTGTTTTATAACAGATATTAAAGCTGCAAGATTTGGTAAAAAAAAAAAAAAAAAAAAAGTCATGTAGCAATTATTTTGCCTGAAATTTGACATATGCGTAACGATTAGTGGAAATCAGTTTTGCATTACAATTCTCATGTTCACCGGAAAAAAAAAACTTAAAATCACGATGATGTGATATTGAGGTCTGTGCCAAACAAACATGTTTTCTTTCGTCTGGAGAAGAAGATTTTTAGCCAGGTCACCTATGCGGCACTACAGTACCTCATTATAATGCTGTTTTCTCATACATTTTTCCTTTTTCAAAAAACTTGGGATTTGGTTCTGGTTCTGCGATGTGGATATTGCACTTGGCCATATTGCAGTTTTATCGCAACTGCAATTAATTGTGTAGCCCTAACAGATATGGTGTGTTGTTTCCCTGCACAGAGGCAGAACATGGATATGCTTCAGTCCTGCCCCTCAGTCCAGATCACTCTGACAAGAGAAGCAAACAGAAGAGCAAGAAGATATCTGCTGGGGGCAATAGGTGAACACATTACATAACAGATAACTGACAAGAGGGTGCGGTTGTCTGACTTTCAGTTTTGATAAAGCACAGTTTTAAATGTGAACACCTCACCCACTGTCATTGTTAAGCAGCAGTTATTATCATGAATGTATTTCAGAACTAAACAGACTTTCTTTTTCTGTGATGCAGGTCAGTTCACAACGAGCTGGAAAAAAACAGGTAAGGAGTATTTTGTCATCATGCACTATAATGTTTGTAATATAATAATATATTGGTAATATGCATCATGAGTGTGTTGCAAATTGTGTACAATTAATCATACAATCATCCATATGTCTGTACAGGTGAAAGGTGGATGGAGTGTAGATCAGGCATCATTCAAAATACTTTTTTTTTTTTTTTTTTTCTTTACAAGAAACCAGATTTGAAAAAAGTAAAGTGCCAAGGGGCTGGATGTTTACATTTCCAGTGTCTGACCTGTAAAGTTAGGATTTTAAATGTGTAAAATAGTGCACCCCCTCCACTTAATTAGTTTTCACAATTAGAAAATAATTTTAGAATTATGTTCAAAGGTACAGGAAAAAAACAAAGCAATTCTAGATGAGAAATAGCTTGTTGTTTTAATAAACACACTGTTGCATTTAACACCAATGATCTTGATCAAAAAATGCAAACACCCTTAAACTTAGAATGTTTATAATGTTATTGAATATATTAGTCTATATAGCCTAGTTTGTGTATATATTTTATTTCATTTTATTCTTATTGTATTTGTATTTTTTATGTATCACTTACTCTTTTTCTACCTGGTCTTTCCATCCTTGAGCTACTTTTACAAGTGAAATTCCCCACTGTTGGATCAATAACATTTATCTTATCTTATATTTGTGTGAGTGTGAGCAACAGATAAACACCTGCTTTCACTTGCATGGATTAAACAGCGTTGGTTGTTGCTTGTTGATGTGTTTTGTAGACGAGCTCAGCTGAGGCACTGCCTGGAGCAGCTCAAGAAGCAGGTCCCTCTGTCATCCGACTCCATGAGAAACACCACCCTCAATCTGCTGAGACGAGCCCAGCTCCACATAAAGGTACACAACACCCTGACATCGGACTGATAGATGTGAGGGCATGGTGTTAGGAGGCTAAATGAATCACCGTATTTTCTACTTTGTCATGTTGCTGTATTTTAGTTATTGAGTTATTTTCTCATTATCGTGCATTTGCCAGCAGTGCTTGTTGGTCTCCAAATGCTTACCCTGTCTTCGTTGTGTCTGAGATTTTGTCTCTGTGCTCTCCTCTTACAGAAGCTGCAGGAGCAGGATGAGCGTGCAGAGCAGCTGAAGGGCCGGCTTCGCTGGGAGCAGAGAGAGCTGCGGGTTCGTCTGGAGCAGCTGCAGAGAGGATCTGAGAGGATGAGGAACGACAGCCAGGGGTCCACCATGTCCTCCGAGAGGTCCGACTCAGACAGAGGTAGGTCTCACCTCATGCACAGTCATGGCAATGCACAAGCCATGCTTGTCTGGTCGACACACCCCCAGTTTGGAGGAGCAGAGAGGAGGACCAACAAGGAAGCTAAACAATCTACTGCTGTGGACAGGGGTCATCGACAACATGTATTTTAGCCACTTAAAAAAGACGCCCTAAAAAAATCAATATCAGTTTAAGTATACGCTATATTTAGAATATTTTTATCACTTAACATTGCCGTCAGTCAGCTTTGAGAAACCTGATGGGAAACCACCATTATACAAGCCAAATATCACTCTCTTTCCCTGCATGGGAGTTGCTGGTCTACCGCTGTTCCGATGCGTTGGGTTTTTTGTGTCATTGTGTGACTTCGGTGAATTCCAGTTTACCTTATAAAACACCAAAGTCACAAAATAACACAAACAAACTAACCAGTCAAGGCAGCAGTAGACCACAACTCCTTCCTTCTGGGAGGTAAAATAACTGATTTCAAGAACGGAGTCTTGATTGGTTTGGAGAGAGCGTATTCAACTTATAACAGTGGTTTCTCATCAAAAAAGGATGTCTGATGGCGAGGTAAAGCAGTGAAAATATTCATTAAATATAGCGTACACTTAAAATGAGATTGATTTCTTTAGATGGACCTTTTTAAGAGTGTTTTGTTGCTGACCTTGTCCACAGCAGTTCATCGCTGAGCTTCAGTGCTGATACTCCTCCCAGTACCTCAAATAATCCAAACTATCCTTTTAAGGAAATCATACTGTTACTGTACTTCTATTTTCTTGTCTTCTTACAAAATTCTGTCATCTAAATGAACAATTTAAAGAGAGATCACATCAAATGAGTTACGTTTTACACTTCTGAAGAGTTTTGTCTCTATTTTAAAGGGACAGTTTAACCCATAATCAAAAACATTTTTCCTCTGACCTGCCGTGCTATTAATCTATCTAGATTGTTTTGGTGTGAGTTGCCCAGTTTTGGAGATATCAGCCTGTCCGCCTTCTATCCAACATAATGCAACTAAATGGCGTGGTGCTCAGAGCGCCAAAAAAATACATTTGAAAAACTCAACAGCAGTGTCTCTTTCCAGAAATCATGACCTGCTTTCTCAAAACAATTACTCACTACAGGGTCTCTGAATTATCTTGAGTAACCAGGTCATGATTTTTGGGAAGAGACACTGGTTTTGAGTTATTCTAATGTATTTTTTAATGCTTTGAGAACTGTAAGCTGAGTGCTGTGTCCATTTAAATGAATAGTGAAACCGTAGTCAAACATGAATAGTGAAAACAAACTAATATTAATTTGTTTTTCAGGAATATTGTCATGATATTCTTGTTAATATCTTGATATTATTAAACCTATTAAATCGAATTTGTAAGCTCAGTGTGAATGCCGTTATATTTCCCTCTACTAATGGATTTAATCTCTTCTTGGTGACCTTTACAGAGGACGTGGAGGTTGATGTGGAGAGCATTGTGTTTGACTGTGTGGACTCTGACGGACTGAGCATTACACACACCGGTGTGGACCACTGTTACTCCAGCATGGACAAATCCTGGTTATGACAGCAGTAAAACCTAGTTTAATGTCACCAGGCGGACAGGAAGAGGAGAAAACATTCCAAAAAACAAGAGGAAGAATGGACAAAAATGTTACTGTCCAACTGAACACATTTTTGTTTTTGTTTTTGTACTCAGAAGGAGTAACTTTTGACATTCTCTTTTCAAAATATGTCAGACTACAAGCTAAATATTCTGAATGAGCTGTGTCCATTTGCACTGAATAGCAGTTAAAATCACTGGGCTGGGATGGATGTAACATTACGCATACAGAACATATTTTCTGGCATTAACCTTTAATGGTGTTTATTTCCAAAGCCATGACATGTTTGTAACTTCCAACAACTTAAAACTGTTCAAAATCACTCATCTTTAAGGGCTTTTTAAAATCTAAATAAGGGCTTTTTTATTTGAAACTCTTAACTTATTCTTTACTACAGTATGTCTGTACTGAATTCTGCCTTAAATCTGATTTGGTTTAGTATTCCATACAGCTTTTCTTTAGCACTAAGTTCATATTGTCACGTGTAGCATGCACTTCATTACTCCATGCTATGTTTTGTATTATTGTCCTATTATGTAAGTTCACTCATTTATTTTGATCTTTTTCTTCTGTTGCACAAAACGTCCTCACATTGCACTTATTTTGTTTCAAAAAGATTGTGGGTATATCAACATGGAAACCGTGAACAGACATTGACTGGTCATATTTGCACATTTATTTCTGGCTATTAAGTAACTGGCAAATACTCATTTTTGTGTATTTGTGCACAATTCGTTCTGTAATTACGTGCAAGAACTTTGATGCCTGTATTAAAGAGGAATTGTGAGAGTATATGGAGAGAAGTTCACTGCTAATATCAACTGGTATGTTTCTTAGAAGTGTTCTTTATCGTAAGTACACTTCATTGCTTCTGCATTTGTCAATATGTTAATTATGCATGCAACAAGTTCAGCAGTCAGGCAGGTAATGTCTACTTGTAATAATTATGCTGTATTACAAGTATGTATCATATTCTTTGCTATATATTTAATAACTGAAGGTGCTTTTTTTTTCCCTTCATTTTTGTATATGCAAGATGCCTTATTATCTTTTAATGTTATGTATGCATTCATCTGTCTCTCCGCCCAGTAATATTATGTAGCATTTTTGTACTGGTGTAAGCTTTTTTTATCGAATAAATATTTTCTATATTTATGTGCCATTTCTGCTTGTATTACTGATGAGCTGAGTGAGAAATGCAAAGGAGATGGTGGGAATTTCCCCCCCTCTACTTTTGATATCCCTCTGTGATCATGGTGGGGATTCGAATCATCTCTGCTTCTGGTCAGAGTGAATAAATTAAAAGCATTTCCAGGGTTTCTGCGGGTCATTAAAAAGTCTAAAATCCAATAATCTGAAGTTTAGGCCTTAAAATGTCTTAAATTCAATATTGATTCGATTATGAAGTTCATGTTACTTTTATAACATTGCATTAAGTCTCACTTTAAAATGTGTTCATGGGGAAAATTTGTATTGACGACACTGAAACAACCACAAAATAAAACCAACATGGAACAAATAACCGCCACAAATCTAACTCTTGCACCCAGTTCTATGTAGTCATGTTCTGAATGTTGTTTTCCTGGGACTCCAATTTCCTTATTTTTTTATCTGTATGTACATAGATGTGAAATAGATCTTAAATTGTATTCATGAGTTTTTAATTTAACCTGACCCCCCACCCACAGTTGAACCACAGTAATTAATACAAAAAGACAGTGATTGTGACTTTGTCTCACACTTGGAATGTCACAATAAATCCAGTTTCATAGTTTGTTCCTGACTGTCAAGCGGGTCTGGGAAATATATCGATATTTATTGATATTGATGATGAGATGAGATATCGTCTTAGATTCCGGATGCTTACCAAACTGTTTTAGCTGTTCTATGTGCCTCTACCCAGTTAGGCTGTGTTCAGACTGTGAACGTTAGTGCTCAGTTCTGGTTTATTGTTTCATATCTGATTTTTTTTTTGTTTGTTTGGCTGTTCACTGTATTTTTTAAATGTGGCAAACATCATATTCCAGTGTGAACTGGTCACAGTCAGTTTGTGCAGTGGCATGCACAAACAAACAATAAGAAAGACTTCACACGCAGCACGCTGATGTGAGAAAATAAACTCAGTGGCCACTGAAGTCGGCGTTTACAGTTTCAAGTTTCAAGTCATGTGCACTGGAAGCCAGCAAATTCAGACAAAGAGGAAAATTTTTGCTATGGCTTTTTGTGGAGCAATGGCAGTTACATCTGTACAGAAGTGTGTGTGGATGCAGAGTCGGAGCCAGGAGCGGTGGCATGATTGTGACATGAATGGCTTCATAAAAACAGATTTCATCCAAAGGGTGAAGATACTGTATCAAGGACTCCTTGTAACTACATCTGTTAGTGCCTCTCCACAACAGTCTTGTGGCACGACGCTTCAGGCAAGTGAGTGACGTAAAAGTTGCAGGAATTTCTGATATGACTGGAAAAAAAAAACCAGACCTGTATCTGATTTCAGACCATATGTGAAAGTGGCCTGAATCTGAACTGATATGATCAGATTCCGTGTGGTTTGTTGTTGTTTACACAGTCATGAAAAAAATTAAATCTGAGTCCGCAGTTTTGCAGCGTGAATATACCCCAAAAAACGTTCTGACTCCTCGACTGAATTGAGTCTTGAATGGATCGAACTCTCATGTTACAGTGGCAATGATGACTTCACTTCACTCTTGGAAAGACACAATAAATTTAGTCCCATAGTTTGTTCCTGCTATCGTCAAGTTAACAATAATTAACAATAAGAATTTGCTCAGTAATGACATTCACTACATATAGAAAGTGAATGCTGGTATGAAATGGCAACAAACCATTTCATAATTTTTTGTCAAAAAATCCACAAAAAGCACAATATACCTATGCCTATGTCATAACAGTTGTTTTTTAGTTGCAAAAATGCCCCCCTTGCATTTTTTTTTTTTACAATAATGAAACTCAGTGGTTCCTGACCTTTTTTCTTAGCTCGTGAGACTGTAAAATAAGATGCCTGGTCTTCGTGGCTCCTTTTCACTGGTTGCAGTAAAACCAAAGATGAGTGTTTTTTTCTAACAATTTTTAGAGGTAAAAGACAAAATATGCAGGATTTCCCCCCAAAAAAAACGTGTAGACTCATCACCCACAACCCGCTGCGAGGGTGTGGCATCACCTGCATCCACAGAGACCCCACCAATAACATCTAGTTTTCTCATTATTTTACTTTAAGTTATACAGTTATTGACAAGAAAGAAAGGAAACATTTCAGAAAAGTCTTTTCAAAGGCATCACAGCATGATGGTTACAAAGAAACTGTCCATTTATTGACAAGCTGATATTTGATTGATACAGTAAGAGCACATTGTTGCACGGGTTGTATCCACAGACCTAAGCTGAATGTACAATACAAGGTATCATTTTTGCCTTTGTACACAAACTTTAAACCTAGGCAAAGACACCGATATCCATGGCAACCAGGATATCAAGAGTGCTAAATGACTATTTCTTATTAAGTTGTGTGCCAACAATATGGACACTTCCTCTTCTTCAGTCAGTGAACTTCAACTTGAAGCAATCAGTCTTGGTTGGATGATTAAGGTGTGGTCGGGTGAACTGAACTAAAACATAAAATGACTGAGACAAAACTTACAACTGAAGTAAATCATACACATGTATTTGGATTAATCAGATATTCTGTGTTATGCTAAGCTCAGCTTCTGGGCAAGCAGCTCTTAATAACACAAAGCTATCACAAAATAACACAACATACTCAAAGGAACTGAGTAAAACATAAACGTTGTTGATGGGCACAGAGGTGAGCAAAGGTCTGAGGAACAGTATCAAGGTTGGCAAAGTGCTATTATTATTTTATGGCACCCGGAGCCATATTGAACCTGTCTGAGATCGCTGTCTGAGGTCAATACTGAGATGATCTGGTGTCAAGGGTGCAGGATATAGGTCAGCGTGACACTAACAGGAGCTGGAACAGCTCTTGAACCCAGCTCAGGCCTTTTATGGTCCACCCACCATTTCAGTTGGATGCTTCCTCACAGAGGTGTCTACCCACGACCGGGATCGGTTTGTCTTACCCCAGCTGGACCATGAGGGATGGGGAGGGGGGGTAAAGACAAATCAGTCCCACTATCGGAAGAACCGATGATCTACCATATATGTAGCTCATCACACATATTGTTTCTTCTGGGCGTGTGAGGCCAGGTCTTTGGCTTTCTCCTTAGCTGCCAGTGCCGTCTCTCTTGCTCGCTCTGTAGCAGTTTCTGCTAAGGTTCTTGATGGAGTTTCACCTATAAAAAGTTAATAGGAATGGGTTAAATAGTGAACTATGTGACTAGAAAAGCCATGCTACCCCTTTATAGTCCTGAATAAAGAGGAAAAATATAAACAGTAGTCTAATGGTGAGATAATTTTTTTTTTATGTTTGAATTGTGCCATGAATCACATGTGTTTGTCAATTTAAAACATCATTTTACAAGTAAAAAAAAAAAGTCACAATTTGTGATAGATTTATTGTAGTTTAGTTTTATGTGAAAGCGCTCAGGGAACTACATCTCTCGTCTCGCACAATTTATGTCATCAGTACAACATCGCTGCATCTTGTAACATTATCTCACCTGAAGCGTATTATCCAAAGACTCCTGGTGTTTTAATCAGCCAGGAAGAGAAAGAACAAATAAGACTTGCTGTTGCGTGACTAAATCCCAGAACAAAAACACACAGACATTGTAGCTTCACTGAGCATGTAGTCTTTCTGATTACGAATCTTCACAGTCTGATACTTCAACAGTTTCATGACAAACAGCTAATTTCTTGACTTGTAAAATTATCTTTTAAATTGACAAACATTGTGTGTAGTTTGTGGCACAATTCAAACACGATCAAAAACTAATTTTTCTCCCACTATTGACTACTGTTCATACTTTTTCTAAAGTTAGGTACCACGGTGGTCCACCGGAAGGGTAAGAACTTCGCCTCTCTATTGTGTAATAAACAGTAGACACAGTGCTACTACTACTACAGACAAGCTAAATATCTTGGGTGTGTTCCAGTTCCCATACTGCCGTATTTAGTGTGCCAGAAAATGATCCGGTGTGTCATAATACACATTATGTCAAATGCAGTGTGCTGAAAATACCAGAAGGTCCTACATCCAGTTGCAATTTTTGAAGCATGCAAGCCAGCATGCTTTTCTGGCTATTGTGACCCACAATCCTCCTCAAGTGGAGAGCTCCTAATACAGATGTGAACGCCCTCAGGAGGCATTTGAGATCCGATCACTCAGACCACATTTGGAGGTGGTCTGAGCCGCATATGACCACATTCTTTCAATAGTGTGTAGGCAGTGTGTCCTGGGCCACACTGAAGGACCGCCTACTCAACTGACATCCTGTGAGTGCATGGTTTGGTTCATTTTAATGCAAATTGCGTGTTTGGGCTCTCTTATCTACAAAAAAAACATGCTATTTTGAGAGCTGTTGAGCAAGGAGAAAGTTCTAAACTTTATGAAACACTATCTACGACAAATTCTTAATTATTGTACCCGTTTAATGTTATACATTAAGTTAATCTTTTTCTTTGTGTAAAAATCTTTGCGTCCGTTTATCCCTGTATTAATGGCTACTACTGTTGAGCCACTTATAAAAAAAACAACACATTTTAAATTTATATTTAACATTTATTCGAATACGGAGCGGCGAGCTGTGGTGAATTCTTAATCAGTCATGCCTTCTTGTAAATTCCGCATTAAATGCAGTACATCAAGTTGTTTCTTTCCTGATAAAAAATATTGTGTTGATGTGAGGAGCAGATAGCTTCCTGGTGGGACACACATTTTTACTCCCTATAGCTGTCATGAATGCCTGTTTTCATTATCTGTGATGTGAAACATCAGATTTTCACACAGCCAGAAAAAGTCAAAGTAGCACTATGGAGCATCTCTCCTATCAGGCTGCTGACAGCACATGTTTAACAGGAGAGGAGAAACTCCTTTAGAGTTTAGTTTAGCACTGAGGACAAGAAAAAAAAACCTTCATACTGAACGGCCAAATGGACAGTAAAACGCTGAATTAACAAAATAGTCCTGGTGTTCATTTGCATATAGCATAGGAAAGTGAGAGGTGCTGAAGGCTCATTGTAATGCCAGTTGTGAACTCATGTACTCAGAGCTGTCGACTTGTGATCTGATCACCAAGGTTGCATGTTAATAGCAGGTCTCAACAGCCTCAAGGATGGATAACAGCTCATTAGCTGCATTCCAAATCGCATACATTTTCTTTTTACTTCACATCTTGTGCTACAGACTGTGATGGATGAGCAAGAGGGTCAAAGTTCAGTGCAATGGTATGATGAAGCTGTATGTGCAAATTGCATGCATACAGCATGTAACAGTGTGTACTAAAAGTAAAAAGAAAAAGTATACAATTTGGAACACAGCTCTTAACTTTCTAATAAAATCTTGTATGATTGGGCCCGCAACTTTACCTGGCAATGTAAAAATAAACTAAATGCAATTCACAAACAGGTCACCTTGCTTTTTTCCCCAACCCTTTTCAGTCATTCCCCTCTTCTAACACTTTTAAGCATGTTAGGTTTTACACACAAAAGAAAAGAGGCTCTCCTGCTGCACTGTCAGTGGACTTATGAGTGACAGGCTTCTTCATATTCTAGATTTCACAGATGTGTTTGCTCAGTGAGCCAAACCCAGTTTTTTCTTTATTCCCTGCCAAACATTTGTACTTCACATCTGCTAACCTGAATATTAACAGCCCAGCTAGCATCACAGCAGCTGTGCTTCATTATCATTTCCTTTTTTCATAACAGATATGTTGACTTGCCACAGCAGGAAAAGCACAGGTGTTACTAATAGGATTAGCGATACCATGATTCCAGCTATTAATGCAGTACAAATCATTAAATAAAATACATTAATATAACATTAATGATATTTTACCTTGCATTTTTGCCAGCACATACTCGAAGCCTTTCATGGTCTTTGTAACACTGGTCTTGAACCTTGCAAGACCAAATTCCTGGAAAGAGAGGACACAAAGTCAACAAAGACAGAAAATAACAGACGGATGATAACGTGTCAACAGCCTGTAAGTCACATCATCAGGTTTACTAGCATTCGTTCTCCGAGCCTGACAACAATAAAAGACCACTCAGATTCTGTCATAAATCATTCAGCAACCAAAGTTTTGGCAGACAGCATCGAGTGCTCAGCTGTTGCATCTTAACACTGTGTATTATGTTACCAATTACAGAATGACAGATAGGTGGGCGAGTCTCTCTTTCAGACGCCACAAACCACTTTCCCTAAGCTGTTACGTCATGTGGTGCTCCACTTTACTCTACTGACCTGAATAGCTCTAGTGAGACCGTAGACATTGGAAGAGATCCAAGCTTCTCTTTTTATCTCCGTCCAGCTGCCGTTCTCAGGGTTAGTTTGGTACTTGCACCGCTCTTCCACAGACTGGAAAAAAAAAACAAACAAACAAAAGCATCATGAGGTCGTGCTGTTACTTTGTGCAATGCTGAGTGTCTGAGGAAGCAACCGCTGTGGTACCATGAGGCGAGCGTGGCTGATGTTCCATGTGAGCGTGGTCATGGTCCTTTTCTGAGGGTCCACAATAGAGTCCTCGATGATGTACGCTGAGCTGGCCATGTGCTTCGGAAGGTACCGCTCCATCCAGCGAGGCGCTCGGCTGGTTTTGGTCAACAGACGTCTGGAAATGAGGCAGTTGTTTGGAGTAACCTCTCGGAAAATGATGTCCTCAGTCAAGACATGGTTACTGTGGGAAAAGAGGGAAAAGTTACGGATCAAGACAATAACAAAACACTATGGAACTGTATCTAATTCTTATTTTCATTATAAATACATCTGTCAATCATTTTCTTCAATTAAGTTTATATAATGGGAAGAAATGCACATTCGCAAACCTCAGAGTGACATCTTCAAACAGATTGTTTTGAATTTTCAATGATAAACACAGCAACAAATACTCACATACGAGAAACTGAATAAGCAACAGCTCGGCACTTTGATAGATAACAGACTTTAAATGACTATCAAAACTGCTGGAAATTGATGTCTGTTGATCAATTAATTGATCACTTTGATTGTTTCAGCTAGTGCTGTGACTACACAATTATTTTCTCAAATGACAAATCAGGCATTTTGTTCCTTCATTTATATATTAATCATTTGGAATAAAAACAAACAGTCCAAAAGCTAAAGCTATGCAATTTATTATCATGTATCTACCGATCTATCATATCACTATGGATACTATCAAATATTATCAGCTGAGAAGCCGGGACGAGTGTATTTTCTACACTTTTCCTCGCAAATTGACAAACAATGAACAATATATTAGGATTCTTTGATTTATTAACTGACAAATCGTTTCAGCCATGTGCACCACAACACTGCTACGCGGAAAAAACAATGTACTCAACCTCAGTGATGGAGGACATACTGAGATCTTTTACTGCAGTAAAAGTAGCAATAATCATACTACCAAGTGCTCCATTACAGGTAAAAGTCCTGCACTCATACTTTTACTTAATAGTAGTGCCAAAATATTAGCATTAAAATGTACTTAGAGTATTAGAAGAAAAATTACTCATAAGTTGACAGAATGACCCATGTCACCTCATCAGTATTATATCATATTGCTGGATCATTAATACTGAATGTTTTATTTTAAAAGCTAACCTTATACTTTTATATTTTATTTGTTCTGATATCAGCATTATAAATCTGCTATTGGCCACACTGGTCTCCAAATATCAGCAAAGGCAATTTAAAACCCATACGGGTCAACCGCTAATGTAAAATTGCAAGCCTCAGAGTTCACTTGGGCAGTATCTATTTTTTTCATACTTTCATACCCTCCTGACATTTCACTGGGGTATTCGTTATATGATGGCATTTGTGTGAAAAAACAAGTTGATAAAAGCTGGTGACAGAAGTCATGTAGCATTACATGACATTGCTGAGCTTACAATACTGTGTGTCTTGCTGGGTTAAAATACTATGGCCAGTAGATACCAACACATCATTTAGCTGAACAAAGGTGATTTATGGGTATTGTGTGGCTAATAAACTGCTCTTGTTGTTGGAAAAAGTCATCTCAAAATCAGGCTATATAATTTTTTCATGATTCCCATCCATCCATCCATCCATATTGTCCATAACCATTTTTCCTTTATGGGTCCATATTTAGACTGCTATAGAGCAGATTTCTTTTCTACCTCCAAATAATTCTTCTGTTGGTTACAGTCCCTACAGTAATACCTTGATACTGTACCCAGACAACCTCTACACTCATCGCCCTCCTCACCTGTAAGGGTTGGGATATCGTTGCCAGAAAGCAACACAAACTTGGTCCCAGGTGCTTTTGAGCAAACCTGCACAGCAGTAATATTTCACCATTGTTCCGAGCCTTTACTCTGACAACAGCCTGTGGAGACAGAGCAAACAAAACTGTTAGGTTGATACTGATTATGTAACCAGTTTTTCATATAATACCTGAAGATAACAGTGATCGCTGTGGCACATGGTATATACACTAAAAAGTATTTAGGTTTGTGTTAATGTTACATGTCTTATTAGTTCTAAAATAAGTCATAGCTGTTAACATAGACTCATTTTCCTGAACTTTCCAGCTAGACATACCTTACAGCTGACTAAACTCATAACAGTGCCTGAACATTGCCATACTGAGTCTGAAGGTGTGGCTCAAAACAGGCTGTGTGGTTAACACTGTGAGACGACTGATGAACATTCAAACATGAACTTGCTAACATCAGATATAACGGCCGCTGGTACGTCTGTCACGTCCGCAATGCTGTAGCTTCCTTGTTGGCAGGAGCTAACATTAGCCTAGCATGAAGCAAACCCTTGAATGAATGACGCTGTGTGACCCAGAAACATCTCTGACCGACATTCACGAAGCAAAGTAATGAGTTCATTTCAGAAGCAAATACAGTTACCTGTACGGAGACCACATTCAACAGATGCGTAGTTGCATTTTACAGTCCTGTCGGGATGAACTTCACCGTGCGGCCACCTACGAATCATGTCAAACGTGACTCGGACTGGGAAGAAGGTCAAACAGTGACGTAATATCCGGTGGGTGGTGTACCTGCGATGTCCGCTCTGAACACTAGAGGGCAGCAGGGGACTGTCAAAATGTCACACAGGGTTTAACAGGTTCAGTTACAAAATATATATTCGTTGTATTTCAATTCCTAAATCATGTTTTTTTATTCAGGGAATATTAATCAAACTCATGATGGTTTTGTTGTGATAATATATATTTATTATATTCTTAAATCACGTTTTTTTTTTTTTTCATTGTGCACACCAGGGAACATCAATTACACTTTGTGTTGGTTTTACTAAATTAAGTTTTTTCATTTTCCTAAGTCATGTGTTGGGTTTTTTGTTTGTTTATGTGCACTCAGGTAAACTGGTAGGCCTATTGGTTTTTGTGATAATTATCTTATTTTAATTTGCTTGAATCACATGGGGTTTCATTGTGCACTCAATGGGAATATCAATCAAACTGGTGTTGGTTTTGTTGTGATAAGATAGCTCTTTTTTTAATTTCCCTAAATTAGTTGTAATTTTATTAGTTCGTTTTTGTTTGTTTTTTGTTTGTGAACTCCAGGGAATAACAACCAAACGTGTTGGCCTTGTTGTGATAAGATATCTCTTTCATGATTTTCCTAAATAATGGTGTTTTTTGTTCATTGTGCACACCAATGAACAATGGTTGTTGTTGTTTTGTGTAACTAACTAAGCTAACCAAACTACAGTTTTTACATTTTCCTAAAGCTTGATTTTTATTTTTTATTTATTTATTTATTTATTATTATTATTCATTCATTGTTTTGTTTTGTTTTGTTTTTTGTGCACTCCTGGGAATATCAATCAAAACTATGTTGGGTTCTAGTGATAAGATATCTCAGTATCTTTTTTTTTTTTTAATTTCCTGAATCATTTCTTGTTTGTTTTCTTTGGGTTTTTGTGTACCTCAGTGAATATCAATCAAACTTAATGTTTTTCTTTTCTTTCTTTTCTTTTCTTTTCTTTTCTTTTCAATAAAATATCACTTTTTCCCTGAATCATGTTTCTCTCCTCATTGTGTACTCAACAGAATATCAATCAAACTTGTGATGGTTTATTCATTTCAAGAATGGTGTTTTGGTTTTTTGGTTTTTTGAGAAATGTGTGGGTCAAATGTAGCGTAATGCCATCAAAACAGCTGAAAGTTGTAAGGCTGCTTGACAAGTGTGCCATTAAGAAAACCTACAATCTATCTTCGACTCAAAGGAGAAAAATACATTATGTTTACTCTGACCTTGTCTTGCTATTTTTGTTAGATACAGTACATCCCCTTTAGCATACTATTCTGAGGGACACATGGATAATCTTTTGCATACTAAAATGACTAAAATCATCCCTGAAAACACCTCTAGTCTGCTGCAAAATCTTCACACATTAGCTCTAATGCCCAGAAGGTCTAATGCCATGGGTCTAAGCTTAACGTTTGTCTGCTGGTAGTCCTGATAAAGGCTTAGAGCTTCTATAATAATCTACAGCGCATAAAGGAATATAGGCTAAGCCAGGAAATCAGGAATGTGGGTGTCAAAACCAGCAATACAACCCTAATTCATATTTCTCTGCTGTAAAATGAATCACACTGTGTAGGCCACTGGTTCATTAAATTCTTTATTGGATGGTGTTGGACCCGCTGTTTTTTTTTTTAACGATGTCTGCAAGTTAATGTGTAGGACTTTCATACATACATACTTTCATACTTTCATACAAACAAAAATGCATTGCTTTTATGTAGACTGTCTTTAGATGGATTTTCCAGCTGTCAGGTTTTTAGAGTTAATGTTAATCTTTCTTGTATTACCCTAAGTATGGAGGGTACAGCACAGACTGTGATCCCAAAGGTTCTGAGTAGTCTACATAGAGTGTTAGTGTTCAGTACACTGTTTTCAGTTTTACACCCAGACAGGATCTGACAGACCTTACCTGACTCCTCTCTACTTGCCCAAGCTTTGTCCAACCCAAAGGTCTATTTATTTGACATGGAGGCACAAGACATAAGTTCTCCTGATGATCAAATCAACTCCGGGTGTTCACTTGTAGAAATAAGGGTTCCAAAGGGTTCCTCCTGAAGGGCTGACATTCTACCCAGAACCATTTGCTTCAAAAGAACCCTTCTTTGAAGAGAGGGTTTGCCAAGGTTTTTGTTTTTGTAAGACTAGGGGTTCCATTAAGAACCCTTTTCATCCATGGAACTCTTTTAGGAAAAAAAGAGTTCTTCAAGGATTGAAAGCATGGGCGTTAAACATGTTTTGTTTTTTTAATTTAAACATTTATAATTGTAACAGATTGTTAAAACGATAGATGACAACAATATACAATCTATGTGATTCCTTTTTTTAACCTCATCTGTGGAATACAATATGGTTCTTCATAGAATCCTCAGAAGACAAGATGGTTTAGGTGAAACCCCTATGAATTTTTATATCTCCTGGGTGGGCTCTACATGAAAGCCTTGGTTGGGTTCTAGATGAAACCTTGGAATGTAAAAGGTTCTTGATAGAACACCCTAAGTGGGTTCTAGACGAAACATTTGAATTATAAAAGGGTTCTTAGTAGAACAACCTGGGTGTGTTCTTGTTAGCACCCTTAGAAGGTGGAAAGGTTCTAGATGGAACCCCCAAAGAGGGTTTTGGGTGGAACCTTTACACCATAGAAGGGTTCTCTGTAGAACCTCTCATAGGGAGTTCCAGGTGGAACCTTTCACAGGTATAACCCTTTGGGTTGGGCTCTGAAAGGGTTCTAGGTGTAACCTTTACAAAAGGTTCTACCAGAAAAGGATCCTCCTGCAGGACTGCAATCACCGTATTCACACAGCGGTCATTTCCCTCTGACATCACACTAAGGGTGGGAGGCTAAAATATTGTATTGTTCCTGGTTTCAGGGTGAAAGTTTTATAAACGCAAGGAATCTGATAAATCATTATCATTTCACCACTTCCAGATTAATCAGCAACTGCAAGACAAAGGAAAGTGGAACTCTGGAGAGACATTGGGTCATATTTCACACTAAAACAACATATTTGTTAACCACTTAGCAAGACAACAGCTAACATTAGCATTCAACCTCTTCCTAGCTAACGTGACCATTTGATAGTGTTGCATGATATGATAGGAAAGGCGTGAGTTAATTCTGAAACACATCTTGGACACATTTATTTAAGACTGGAGGTAAAACACACTGGATATAATCAAGCAGTGTGGGCCAACGTTGACACTAGCTAGCTAGGTACCCCGTTTTAGCTGCTTAGCTAAGCAGCTAAAACAGGGTTGCACCTATCTTAGGTTGGAACAAAATAATAGTCAGATTTGACATTTTTCCTTGTCATACTTACTTTTGTGTATGAACATAATGTTACATAATTCTACTGATTTAACCAGAACATTTCTGAGGTCAGGTGAAGAGACACCAAGACAGTTAATTAACATTTGCATACATTGCAAGCTTGATTATATCCAGTGCATTTTTCTTTCAGGCTTAGCATTAAATAAATGTGTTCAAGATGTGCATTGATATTTCCAAATTAATTTAAGCCTTTCCTATTGTATCATGTAACTCTCAAACAGTACTGTTAGCTAGGAAGTGTTTGAATGCTAATGTTTGCTATTGTCTCACAGTAGTTAATGAGCTATCAAATCTGTTGTTTTGCTTGATATATGTCCTGATGTCCCTCCAGTTTTTTTTTTTTTTTTTTTTTTTTTTTTTTTGCTATTCATCGTCTTTTCAGTTGCTGATCAATCAGGAAGGATTTGTCTTGTCTTGTCTTGTCTTTGTCTTGTCTTCTCATTGCAGCAGTACAACATTTGAGCTTTCCACGTTGAGAGTGACATCACTGAGGAAAATGGCCCCTGGGTGAATATGGTGAACTGGGAGCTCAGTATGTGTGCTCAGAGGCCCTGTGGTTGATTGATGTTCCTCTGCTCCAAAAAACAAAGGACATTTTAGCAGCCGAGTGCAGAAATGCAAGTTTTGACTTCACACAAATGCCTTTTTTTTACATATTATCCTCAAGAACAGCTTCTGTAATGATATTTGAGAACTTGTCGCTCTCACTTCAGACAGTTCAGTGGTTTTTAATCCCATTCCTTTGGACACAGACTGCCTGCCGGTCCATCTAATCAGGAACAGCTGGTTGCAGGTGAACACAATTAACTTTCTGGTTGGACAGAAAATTAGCGATAGCCTCCTCTGGATTCCTTGGACGAGGATTGAATGTAAGAATATTGGAATTAATTCAAAACAAGGCATTTGGATTAAATGAATGACAATCATCCAAATCTTTTGGACGGCCAACAAATAGAATAACAAGTGTGAGAAATAAGACTTCACAGCCACAATAATCCCCCTCTTGCCTTCAGTAAGTATGAGCAGATAGGCGATAAATGCACAATTAATTGGACATGACTTACTGACAAGAGTTCAGTATTCACAGGAAACACATTATACATTGTACCAAGTTAATTAACACCATAGTAAACATCGTAAACACATATTTGAATACGTTCAATAAATGTATTTTCACTAGTACCATTCACAAAGGAAAGAAGAGCCTTACATAAAGCGATTTGCATGCAAAGCTATGAGCCCTCTCCAGTGACATAGATACTCCATTCAAGTCACAAGGCTACTTTTGAACCACAAGCACCAAGAACCGGAGGTGCCTTCAACGTGATCATTATATCGTCATCATCACATTCTGCAGGCTTTTTAATTATCTCATACAGCAGTTGGAGGGTGTCCGCCATTTCGACCATTCAGAGTCAGCCCTCTTGTGGAGCGTGTCCTGAATGAGCCTCAGCGGTGAAAGACTCTGGCTTATCCTCACAACGGAACACCATTAGGAAGCCGTTCCTGTAGTTTTTGTTCATCCACCCATACAGGAGAGGGTTGGTAAAAGTCGAACACATAGCCACGATATGGAACACCGTGTATATCAGTTTGTATTCCTTCAACCTGAGCGCCAGGTCCAGATCGCTGGCCAGCTGAATCACGTGGAACGGCAGCCAGCAGATAGCAAACACCACCACCACCAGCGCCAACATCTTGGTGGTCTTTTTGCGGCGATTGATGCTGTCATTACGGCTGGATGGGCTCACGTGATTCTTCAGTTTGACCCAAATGCAGATGTAAGCATAACTGATGATGGCTAAAGGGATGATGTACTGTAGGAGCAGCATTGAGAGGCTGTAGATGACTCCGTCCCTGCCAGTCCCATGCGGCCAGTTCTCGGAGCAGACAGAGATATGAAGGTTGATGGAAGGGATCTCTTCGTGGCGATACTCTCTGAAGATGGCAAGGGGTGCCGCCAGGACAGCAGACATAGTCCAGGTGAGTGCCATGATGAGCAAGCTGGAGTGCCATGTGAGGCGTCGACCAAGGTGGAAGACAATGCAGCGATAACGCTCTAGAGCGATGACAGTCAGGGTCAGGATGGATACGTGCACGCTCAGGGCCTGCGCAAAGGGTACCATGTGGCACAACACCGCCCCAAACTTCCAATCATCCAACAGAGTGTAAACCAGAGTGAAGGGCAAGCAGAGAGTGTCCACCAGTAGGTCTGCCAGGGCCAGGTTTGCTATGAAGAAGTTGGTCACTGTTCGCATGTTCCTGTAGCGAATAATCATGTAGATGACCAGAGAGTTCCCCAGCAGCCCCAGCAAAATGATCAGGGAATACGCTGTGATCAGGGTGATCTGGACTCCCAGGTGCTTGGTGATGTCAAAGTGGAAACCAGGTGGGTATAAACCTGTGCTGTCGTTGGATACATTTGAGAAATTGTTTTCACCAGCCTCCCCTTCGCTTGTGCTGTTGTACATGGATGGTGGGCTCATTTTGTTGGGAGATGCCAGATCGAGGCTGTGCCGACACCTGAGGAGAGAAAACGCAAAAAAAAACAAAACAAACAAAATCTCAGCATTTTCTGACACAAGGCGAGTCATTGTGAAAAACACTTGAGATTGACATGTTTATTAATTTATTTCCCACTTTTCTCTCCAATTTGGATTTCCCAACACTCTTAGTCTGCATTTCCTGTCTCTGTCAACTCACCTGTGCAATACTGCCCATATGATCTCACCAGTCATAGACAAATATACTCTGACGCCACATTGGCCTTTGGATCGTACATCAGTGTTGCTGCCATTTTGGTCCTGGCAAGGCTGACCTGTGCACAAATGTAAACGGGGGAGCTGTGTTTTTCTGGATAAAGAACACTATAAATGTATTTACTTTTTTACAACTTCCTCAACTGATTTCACTTAATCAATTTCATATTCAAAGGTTCATGATCTAAGTTAATTCTAAGTTAGAAAAAGAAAACTTTTTTCCTACTTTTCCTATAACATAAACCCTTGAAACATGACCCACTAATATTCAATTACGATACACAGCCCACCCATTTACATGTACTTGGTCTAGATCAGACCAATATGGTGGCGACACTGACGCATCACAGCAACAAGTCAAAGTCGACAATGTGGTGTCTACAAATTTAATGTCACCATTCACCTTATGTATCCCTCTCTGTGCGGGCATCCCAACCAACCAGTATTAGTTTCGGGTGCAGTGACAAGAACATGATCCCTCACTGGTTTCCCACTGCCAAAGACTGCCACTTGTGTTTGTTTGAATGCCTGACTGTGCCAAGGTATCTGGTACGTGTGGTGCAATACCACAGTGTGGACATACTCTAGTAAGCAAGTAAGTAGTAGTAGGTAGTAGTGGTAGTTTTAAGCACTCATCATGCAGAATGGCCCATTTCATAATCATTTAATATTACTAGATTATAACTTAGTGATGGTGTCGGTCTGTGGGCCAGAACCAGCCAGACAAGGGGTCTGATCCAGTTCACTGGATGACTTTACAAAGTGCAAAAAATTGTAAAGCAGACAAGAACACAGCGTCTCTGAAAAAAAGATACTTATTGTCGTCATACTTAAATACATTAAACATTATGCAAAATATTGTCAATCAGCAGCTTCAGTACAAAATAGTCCGTTTTTGACATCTATCCTAAAACAAAATTGATGAAAACTTGTTGCTAAGACACTGCTAAAACTTTTAATTTAAAAATGGTTTGAAGGCTGGAGATAATCTTCTTCCTCATTAGCTTCCACTTCAGTTGGTGTTGTGTGGTGATGAAGCATTAATACACAGGAGTTGAAATGTATGGGAAATTAAAAGACTTTCTAGATCTCATCAAGTTGTTTGAATGACAGGGAAGTAAAATAACATATTATTGTTCAGTTCCAAAATACATAACTATTTTATGCATTTGTAGATCCTCTGCGGTCTGTGTATTTTAATGACAGCATGGATAAACTGAGACATTACTGAAATTGTTCTGATTTTCCTTAAGACATCTAAGGCTGTTCATCATCTGGTTTGTAGGTGGGTCATTAATTGTGAACATTTTCAGAATGCTTTACTCTAAAAAAGGAAAAAAATTGTAGGTGTTGTTATTTCTAAATTATTATGCAAGGGTTTTACTGGTCAGGTCTATTTGAGATCTGATTGTGCTGTGTGTGGCCCATGAACTAAAATGAGTTTGATGCCTCATGTCCCTTAATGTTTTTATTTATTTAATGTTGCAGCTGATGAAGGTGGACCTAATATAATGCTGGTAGACTAATAATAATACATCATATTGTATTAGTTGCTTTATATTTTGTATCAATAATCTGAACCTGCAAAGTAACTAAAGTTATCAAAGAAATGTAGTAGAGGTAAGTACAGTGAAAGTAAAGCACAATATCTGCCTCAGCAATGTAGGGGAGTGTAAATATAAAGGAGCATACAGTGGAAATGCTTATGTAAAGTACAATTACCCTAAAATTGTACAAAAGTTGTACAGTACTAGTACAGTCTCGTACTGAGTAAATTTAGTTACTTTCCACCACGGGCTCCTGGCCGATTCTTTCTTTCTTTTTATGCAACTAAGCAATGAATACCTCATGTCATTCAAAACAAAATGAGGTGCTGTCATGTCTTCTCAGGGTCTTCTTCCTTCACAGCACAGGATGATCTACAAGAGCTCTGACTGCATCCAACTTATAATGAAATCTGACTAAACAGAACTGGTACACAGCAATTTCATTATTCTCTGCACATCATCTGGAAAGGGTAGTTTGGGTTGGTTGTAAATGTCATGCTGTTATTAAAGCCATTTAGTATTTCACTTGAGAGAATGAAAGCACAATTTAGAAGATAAGATAATAATTCTCTAATGAATGCAGCCTAATCATTAGAACAATTACCCAAGATTGCATTGAGAAAGTGGGGGTTCGGAAAAGCTAAGAAAATGAAAAACGCATTTCAGTAGCTTAACAGATGATAATCAATAGAAAATCAGCTCTCTTTGTACACGCTTGTTCCAAACAAGCCTTGTATGCTATCTATATTGAAAATGTCTTTGCTTATAGTCATATATATATAAGTATGCATGTGGTTACAGCATGAACAGAGACAGGAAAAGCTGTGCCATAATAAAGGCCCGAGGAAGATGATGGAGGAAGCAATGCGACCAGCCAGTTCAAAGCTTCATCATTAGAGCTGCAGCCTGCTCTCATAGACAGTCTGCATCTCATAAAGGAAATATTGTGTTGTGTTCCTAAATTCTGCCTGAAAGATTGCCCATATCACACAAAAAACCCTCTCTCTTCTCAGTACACTCTCTGTACTGCAGCATCTTGTAATTTCTGCCAACTTACCTGAGAGCTCCTGCTGAATAAAGAGAGAACATTTTGTCGTGGCATGTATAAAAACTACTGTCAATGTTGGACTTGCAAGTAACAGCTAAGTCCCCACACCCTCATTAAGCACATTAATGCTAATTACATTAAGTGACAGTAGACTCAGCCAGAGGCTTTCAACAAATCCACAATACTCTGACTCTTTGATTTTTGAGTGTTAAAAACTGGACATTTTTGTAGTTTTTGTGTGTCTGAATGGTGACTAACACTCAATTCCTCGAGTTTTCTTCATGGGATTGCTGAGACAAAAACAGGACACCATTTAGTGAGAGGTCATCTCTTTGGTGACAGACACTCTTTGGTTGCTCTGGGGATCCTGTAGCCTATTTTTTGACAGATCATTGCACAGACCTTAGTTCACTGATGTCTTTGTTTTTCTATTGTTTTATTCATTTTAAAAATTTTATTGTGGAACATGCTTTCGTTAATTTTCGGAACTTGATTATCTGTTGGTTCCCTCCACAACACTGAACATGTTGACATTCCTTTCACAACATTGTATTCTGTATTCCCAACAACACTGAACATGTTGTGAAGGGAATGTCTATAATTGATTTCTTTGAACGACAGGAGTTATTGTTGCTTAGCTGCATACAGAGAGTTGGAGAATGGACCAGGAGGTATTCAGGAGGCCAAAATACCAGCCCACCACCACTTAAGAGACTCAGGGTTGAATTCCCAGCAGCTATACCTTTGACGTGGTCGAGCAATCAAGCAAAAACAAGTGGCAGTCTTCCGCGGTGGGAAGCCATTGAGGGATCGTGTCCTTGTCACTGCATCAGAAACTCATACTGATTGTTTGCAGGGGTGAATTGGATTTCAACTGCTCAACAGTAATTCAGTCAACTTTTAGATACTTGTACTTTTATGAGTACTTTTCATATCTGTAATTTTACTTGTATTTAAGTATGCATTACACTCGACTCTAAATTAGAGATGCAAGTAATCAATTAGAAAAAAATTTATCAACAACTAATTTGACAATTAATTAATTGTGTCCATAATTTTTTCAAGCAAAAATGTCAAGCAGTTGCTGGCTCAGCTTCTTAAATGTGAGGATTCATTGCTTTTCTTTGTCATTTATGACAGTAAATGAAGAGTCTTTGGGTTTTGGACTGTTGGTTGGACAAAAGAAGCAATTTGAGGACGTCACTTTGGGTTCTGTGGCATTTTTCACATTTTACAATTAATCGTGAAAATAATCAGCACATTAATTGATAATGAAAATAATTGTTAGTTTTAGAGCTGCAATGATTAATCGATTCTGAATCAATTATTAAATGAATCACCAACCATTTTAACAAGCATTTTGATCAATTTTAGTTTTTTTTTTTACAAAAAAAAAATTAAATTCTCTTTTCAGCTTCTTAAATGTGAATATTCTCTGGTTTCTTTACTCATTTATGTTAGTAAACTAAATATCATTGGGTATTGGGTAGACATTTGAAGACGCCAGCATCTTAAATATAAGGATTTGCTGCTTGCTGAAAATGTCACTTTGGGTTCTGAGGAATTGTGAAAGAATTTTTCTAAACATTTTTTGACATTTTAAAGACTGAAGATTAATCATGAAATAATTGGCAAATTAATCGATAATGGCAAAACTGTCAGTTGCAACCCTACTTTATTGTCATATTTAGCAATATGCCACATTACTCATATAATCCTCTCTGGAGTTGGACATAAAGCAGCAAAATGTCTTGACAACAAGTGTGTGTGTGTGTGTGTGTGTGTGTGTGTGTGGTGTGGTGTGTGCATTTCCCAGAAATTCAACCCGTACATACAGCCCGAGGGTTCCTTTAGATTTAAGTAAACTATTTAAAATGTAAGGTTGTGAGTTCTATAAGAGTGACAAGTACCAATGATATAGAATACACACATTCATTGTGAGTCATGAAATCACTCACAGGGTAACTCTGAATCTGTAGGGGCTGCTGAAATTGTGGTCATGACAACTACACTGTGCCACTGCCCATGAACCAAAAAGCATGTAAAGGCTGCGTGGAGCCCCTGCCACCAGAGCAGACAGACACACAGCAGAGCAGTAGGGATTTATCAGGCAGACTGCAGGCGACATATGCACTTTACAAAGCACTATTTATCAATATACCCTTTTCTGATCAGCGATGGTAATCCATGACTTGAGGCGAGCTTGTGCCACTGAGGGATCTGTTCCTGTACACCTGCTGGGGCCAAAAAAAAAAAAAAAAAAAAGACACAATACAAGCGGATTCTAGTGAACTCTGCGCATATTACGATGAGACACCTAATTCCCAATCAAACAGGCAATGATGCTTCGCTTGTGCGTAATTTGTCGCCATTTGTTTAACTTGCTGAATAGTGCGCATTCAAATATCTCCAAGAGAGCTCTCAAAGCTGATTCAACCGACCAGACAGGTGCAAAACCTTTCCTCCAACACAAATAGTCTCTTGCGCTCCGTAATTTGGACACTTGTTCATCCTCCTTAGAAAATGTTCCTCTCATCTCCAAATTACGCACATATTGTAGTTCCAGTAACTATAAGTTACGCAGCCACAAAAGAACAGAGCATTGAATATCCCTCACCCCAGGGATACATTTTTGCCACTAAAACAGCCTCGCAATATCAAGTTAAAGTCTCAATGACCGCTAACCACAGATTAATAGACTCACCTTTCCCCCTATATCTCCTTTTGCAAGCGAGTCTTCACCCGAGAGTGGCGTGGAACAAGGGGAAAAAATCCCGAAGCTCCTCCCAAGCTGTAGCGCCTAGTGCGCATCTTGTGGCTCGACTGTGCGTTCCTGAGGCAGGTCTGCATGCAGGATTCAGCGGGAGTGAGCGTCCACATCAGTGCCACGCAGGGACCGTCACTGGAGATCTGCGCACGGATTGCGCTCTGTGGATACATTTACGCTATTTCATTTCTACTGCATTACACAGTAAATAAATGTGATTAAAGCTACTACAAGAAGTTTTAACCGGTTATGAAACAGTCTCAATTTATTACTGATGCCTTTATAAGACCTCCGTGAGCAGACGAGACCACCCGCGAGAAGACTGGCTATTTCTATTAAGTTATTTTAATGCCTGCCACGGGTCGGATCCTCCTTGAAATCAGATGAAACAAGCCTGTGTTTACATTGTTACAACCAGAGATGTGAGCCAGTAGAAAGGTAGCAGGGGTACATTTTTATTTAGATGATTTTATTTTTTAACGTTATATTTTATAGTGATAACACTTTTGTCCAAAATCAACACAATATAAAAGTTCCTTGTTTAAATACCACAGAATACCCTTTAAAATCCCGAGGCAGACAGAGCTGCATCACCGAGGTTATGACATTTTGTTTTATCTCCACATGTTATTCACTTTATTTACAGGCAGCCTTTACACTTTCAAGATTGTCATTTCCTCCTCTTTCAATTTTGAATGAACTTTGGAACAATACAGGATCGTAAAAGTAAATCCTCCTCATCTATTGCTTCATCTGAGGCTCCACATCACCGTCACATTTGATCTAATTTCAACAATCAAATAAACAACACTGCTTCATAATGCTGTGCAGCAAGACAGTGTTTGTTAACTGCAACTGTCAGATTTAGCTGATTCCCAAGGAAAACAATAAAGACACAAATCTCTCACAGATCCTTTCTGTGAGCTCCCATGGCATCTTAAATAGATTAAAAGTTCCTGGTGAGTTGATTATTTTTAGTTTATGCTATAAAACACACACATGCATGGGCAGTTTAGGGTGCCAGATCATTACAAAAACAAACACCTTACTGAACTGCATCACATTTGAATAGTGTTTGGTATTTTTAGTATTCTGAGTGTGTCACTCACCCGAATGATTTCAGTTCTCATGGGGCTCAAATGAATGAGGTTATATTGTAGTGTGCCTGGAGCCATTGTCCTCCAGATAATGTAGCACAGCATGGAGAGGTTTATGAAAAGATAGTTGGATGGTAGTCAAGGATTTCCCAAGGCTGATTTTGATACTGTGCACAGTATAGAAAAAGTATAATGAAGCAGAACTCTAAACTTAGGTGCAAACTTGATAAACGTGGAACAGGTTTATGCAAAGGTTACACTGAAATGAATGGGAATATTGAAGCAATAAGACAAAAGACCTTTTGCTCGGCAGCCATGTTGATAGGAAATAGATGAGTAAACACAGGTGTTACCAATGATACTAATTAAATTCCTATTCCAGTGAAGCAGAGCCTTTCCAGTGAGCCAACATGCACAATAACAGCACCCTGACTCTGTCTGAGTTTAATATAACAGAACCTTAATTAGCAGATATTATTGGTAACACCTGTGTTTATGCTACTATTTACTGTTAAAATGGCTGCCATGAAAAGGGAATACAAGGTTACATGTATTTGCAGCATCCCTGACTCTGTTTGAAATTCCAGAGATTTAAGTCTTAAGAATGGAGTCTAAGATTGGATTTTTCCCAATTTCAATGTATACAGAGGCAAATCCTATCTAACTTTAGGAACCCTATCTTATTTTACTCGATACTGTTTTATCTCAGGTTTGAAAATCCCATATTCAATCTACCATCGCTTATCAACTTTTATGTCTGTTTCCTAGTAACCAAAACCAGTTTTCTCCTGTTGCCGAGCTAAACAACTTTGTAACCACTGGTTTTGTAAACATTCTGAAACATACTTTACATTGAAAGCAAAAACAACATTTTGGTAACATTTGTAAATGATAATGATGACAATAGAAGAGCAGTCATGTGTAGTAAACAAGCTAACGTTACCATAAGCTGCTGTTAATACGTTACTAAGTTAGTTAGGAGAGTTTATTTTGCAATGTAGAGCAGGCACACGGATTAAACAAGTTAGCTAGCATTACCATTAGCTACTGTTAGCTAAAGTTTTCTGTAATACAGCCTCAGTCCTGTGGATTGTTAACTAGAGATTAAGTGTGAATGTCCTCAGATAATCTAGGGAATGACCTCAGACACACTTGAAATTGGACATAAAGAAAGGAGCTTTACCACTGCCACCTGCTAGAGAGAATGTTTTGTGGTTTTGATAACAGAACAGGAGACCATGGTTCCCTTGAGCCATGTTTTCTGCATTTCCCTGGAGCTATTAAGAGTTACCTTTCACCGTCCCAGCTCAGATTTATCGTTCAGGGACCAACATTTTAAGAGATCGTTGGATCCTCCTGGTGGGTTTTTATTTGATGATGCAATAATTGGTGCACTGATTGACTCAGCAACAGAGATTACCCTTATTGATCCGGTCAGGCTGCCTCCCTGCCTCAATTTATTCTTTCAATTATGAGAGCCGCCCCACAGCCTCCATGAGCACTGGGTCACTCTGCAGTCAAGGTTGACAGTTCTCTCAGCCTGGCTTGCATATTTTACTGATAAAGGAATTCTGTCCTTGCCACAAACTTGCTTATCTTCAATGTTTCTTAAAAAAAATTGTGAGCTTTAAAAGCATGGCCTTGGAGACGATTTTTCTACTTTGCAGTGTCAGTTTAAGTTAAACCACTGGATTCACTGTAGGTCTTCGCATCTCTCTACATTTACCTATGCTTGTATCAGTCTACATGTACCTAATTAGTGAGCTCTGTTTGTAGAATTCCCCTAGCATATGGGCCAGGGATTTTATATGCATTGTCTGCTGCTTTCCATCTGATTGTTGTTTCTGTCAAGCCTCCCTGAGAGCACTGCTGATGACATGATCAGAGACTGTGGCGTCCTCACGTCACACAGCCCCAAACCTCACAGTGCACACACTACCTGGGTTATTCATCCCCTGTCTCTGTCTGTCTGTCTTGTGAATTAATTAATGTGGGAGATGTGGAGGATGGACACTACTTTCTCTTCTCCTTTGGCTCATGGTGTTTTTCACACAGGTTAAACTTGACAGGCGGAGACTGAAGCCTACTCCAGATAACAACTTTTAATTCTTCAGCAATTCAAAATATTGATTTAAAAGGATGGACAGTCTGTGAAGTCTACAAATTGGATTCCTGGAGTAAACATGTGTGGGATGCTCCAATTACACCCCTGTCTGCCTGCTGCATCTTCTTTTATTCTTAGACAAGGCCAATATGTCTAGGGAAGCAAAACTGACCTGGGCCTGAGCCTGTCTTGTATCTATGTATTGGTTTATTTAACAGGGGACATGCACATTAATAAACATTTCTGTAGAGTTAATCAAGAGACTATTTTTCATCTGAAGTCCCTGGACAGATGTTACAAATCACCCCAAAGAACAAGGTTATTAATCTTTTAATGTTTATGAGCATGTTGACACAATAATAAAAAGAAAATACCATATTAATGTGAATAGAAACATCATTCAGGACACCTTTATACTGCATAAGATCATATTTTATTTCAAACATGTAAAAAGTTAAAGATAAAATGTGCAAGGAAGAAAAAAGCACACACAAAAAACAAGTAACAAGTCACAAGATTGACATTCGCGTTCGAAAAGGAGTAGGAGGAAGTAAATAGAATAACCAAGTCCCAGCCCCTCTTTATATTGGCAGATGTACCAAGGGTGGAATAGCCAATGTGGCTGTTTACACTTGGGTGTATGTAGTCTAGCAAAGCAGAGGCAAGCATCCAGGCATTCAATAATGATATTTGCACCCAGGGTTAAATAGCTAATGTGGTTATTTACACCCACATGGCAGAGGAAAACTATGATCTTTTCCTAAACCCAACTCAGTCTAAAAATTAAAAGTTAAGACTAACTTCAAATTCTGTACAATTCTGACTCCTACAAGAAAGTCCTGTGCTCAACCCGTTCACTCACCACAACCTCTTAGTTACAGAGGATTTGTTACTCTTTATTGCTAAAATAAGAGGGTTGGGTGTGCATAGCCAAATAGCTGCTGTGTGACTATTCTAACCCGGGTGCAAATAGTTTAATATTTCATCAGTGCACTTTATGAAATGCTTAAATATTCCAACTTTTTTACACACTTAATCAAATCAACAAATGTAATCACAGCAAACACAGCAAGAGCAAATAAGCATAATAAAGCAAAAAACAAACAAACAAACAAACAAATAAAACAGCACAAATCAAAATCACCCTACACATCCTGTCGACCTGTCTTACTGTGCTAACTTCGCTCACTGATCAGTCATTCCATATGCATTCACTATGTTATTTTTAAACATCCATTTAAACTTGTTTAATGTCGAACATGTTTTAATTCTGCCATTAGTTATTCCACAGAGTAACTCACTTGATTGTAATGCAATGACTCATAAATGTCACTGATTGCTTCTCGATACACAAATTCCTCTTCTTTTTCTTTATAGATTTGACCCATTTTGAAGTCAAACAAGTCTTAAATTTTAGTGCTTTTAATTTGACAAAATAAGTGGGTTGTTTTAGTTTTCTGTGAGAGTTTTGTTTGCAGTTTTTATGTCTTGTGTTTTTGAAGGATTAATATTGGATTAGCATTTGTTTTCTCCATACTTCCACATAGAAGGTCATATATGGGAGTATGATGGAACAGTCTAAGATCTATAATCAGGTGTGATCTAATGTATCTTTGACTTAAATCATATCTTATTATGCACCTTATACTGGACATTGTCAGGCACTAATTAAAACATGCAACGCGGATACTCATAAGACAAGACATGCAGAATAATTACTGTAAAATGAGGTATATTCATGTTAATAGAAACATGGACAAAGGACAAAATTGTGCTGCATTGTTAAGAACTAACTAAAGCATGCCAAGCAGAAACACTGACATAAAAGCATGCAAAGTATATAAAATACATAAATCAGTCTGACACAGCAAAACAACAAGAAGACATGCATGCAGGTACATGAGGGCAGACGGACAATAGCAAGATGGCAACAGGTGACAGCAATATTTCTTTCATCTAGTTGTATGTCTGTATATATATTTATATAATAACATGGGACAAGAGAAAATCAAATTAGGTATCCCATTAAATCTACATTAAATAGCGATGCCTTGTGTAAGCAGGACTGTACTTATCATTGAGGACACCAAGGTCATGTCCTCTGTATTGTTTCTGGGAATGTGGAGGATTTAACAACATGAGAGGGAGTTTACATTCCGCATGTGCACTGTGTGCACAAATTAGTAGAGCCTTCATTCTGAGGGAACACATTTTTTATTGACATGTGTACAAAAAGGATGAGAATGTGAATAGTCTTTGGTGATTAGACCCCATCGTCTAATCATCATATATTTTAGGGAGTGGTGAAGCAGTAAGAAGAATAGGAAACCCCATGTGTGGGGTCTAGACAGTGGAGGTGGTGGTGATGAGATGAAGAAAATGATGAAGATATGGATGTGCTGAGGAGTAGACTTCTGATGAGCTTGGCCTGGACGCTGGATATGAATGGGGTGGAGGATAGGGGTGGGGGATCGATTCCCAAAGAATCAATACTACCAATACCAAGCCCTGACTTGAGTATCAATACGAGTGTCAGTAGGATCAATACCAAAACATGGATCTATTACATGTTGGATGACATCCTATGCACATGAATATTCTAATTCAGGCTGCATTGTTTGCAACTCTGCTGCTGTTGTGTGCACTGTGATCATTCACACAGTGAACATTTCTTTATTTACAATTTAAAAACTGTTGCGTGTTTAAACATGCATGTATTAAGTAATTAACAGATAACAGTTCAAAGAACTATTATACCTCATGTCTTGGCAAATTATTTGATCGTGATATAATTAGAAGTAGAATAGTAGTACATTATGACACACATCACTCCCTTATGTGATATTTTAGCTGCTTTTAACAATTAAAAGCATCAATATCAGTATTAATATCAGTGAACCCCAAAAATTTTGCCTGGAATGACAGCTGACAGCAGCAGAGAGAACAGATTTTAAAGTTTGACAGTAAAGACATAATGACAACTGGTTGATGGAGATAGTGTCAAAATCAGGTTGGTGTAATAAGCACCCAATAGATCATGGACACACTGAGTTTGAGATGATTTTGTATTAAGAAATCCCTGTTTGAATTAAGAAATAGGTTTGAATTTGATAAAGTCTTCAAGTAGGCTATCAAACCAGGATCACTATATATTGTTATCAGTTCAAACAGCCAATCCCTGTCGTTCCAACTTCCAGAAAATGTGATAACAGATAAAATATTCTATTCCTCCTTTTCCTGGGGACCCCCTAGAACCCACTCAAGGACCCCAGTTGGTCCCTGGACCACAGTTTTAAAAGCATTGCTTTAAATCATATTGTAGTAAAGAGATTTAGTATTTCTCCACCAGAATAGACCTTTTCACAGCAGCCATTCTGACACAAAACAAAGGTGTTACCAATAATATTCATGAAGCAACGTTACATTCCTGTCAGACAGACTCGGGGTGCTGCTACCATTCATGTTGGCTCACTTGAATGGCTCCACTACACTAAATGGAACAGGATCTTAATTAGTATAATTAGTAGCACCTGTGTTAAGCCTATTATTTCATATCAACGTGATGTGATGGCTGCTGACAAAAAGGTCTATTATATCCTTAAAACATACATTGTGGATGTGGTTTTTCAACAGTCGTACCCTCATGTACAATTTCAAAATATTGTTTATTCAGTTAAATTAATTAATAAAATGAGAAAATAATTAGAAATATTGTTAACTTTTTGTTGTAGCAAGTAGAGATTTCCTTGGAAGTTGTCTCTGGAATTTGGACTTAGTATTTCTGAAATGCTGACTTCTGTTCTGCTTGTGTCAAAACATAATAAAGTGATTCAGTACATTTGCAGCAGCGCAGACATGTTTGTTCAGTTCACTGCAGTGTTCAGTGCAGCGCCTTTGCTGAGTGAAACAGAAAACGAGTTAACTGCCTGAAGAGGAGAAAAAAGTAACCGACTGCATTAATTCGCATCCTGCTGCTTGCTGTGTGAGACATGCGGGCCAATCAAAGGCGCGTTTGTGGCCCGCACATGCGCAGTACACGTGTACGTTTTGTTCCCAAACAGCAGCCGAGGCAGGGATCAGAGAGCAGATGGAGCGACTCTGAAGTGTTTAGCCGCACATTTCTCCAAACAGCAACAACGACGTAAGTTCGTACACGTGTTAACGAAAAGCCAATTATTGTCGCCGTGTCGTAGTTTTAATTTGTTTTGTTTTATGTTGTTTACTGGCTGCTACATGTAGCCAAACGGCAGCAGGCTTCATGGCAGCAGCGTGAAACCAAAGCAAACATCTGATGTTGCTTTGAAAATACAAACCACAAGCTAGGATTATACAGTCTCATGATATATCACATGATTTCTACTCCTGCTCACCCTGATTAACAGTAACACTCCAACTGGCTGTCGTTTACACTTCAAGTCTGTGCTCAAGTGGAGAGTTATTAGTATCGATTTGTTATTATTGAACTTGAGAGGGGAGGAGATGCACACCCCTGTCTGCCAGTGAATAACTTACAGTAAAATGGTGTGATGGGTACAGGTAATTGTTGCTGTAGAAAGTGGACTTTTCAGGTACTTTAGAGCTGCAATAATTAGACCATTGATCGATTAGTAGATTGAAAGGAAGTTAATCTAAAATTATTTTGGTAATCAAGTAATCCTTTCTGTCATTTGCCATCAAAAATGTCAAATATTTGCTGGTTCCAGCTTCTTTTATGCTTTTTTCTGTCAGTTATGACAGTAAATGAAAAAGAGTCTTTGAACTTTGGACTAGGGATGTAACTCATTCAATGTTAATGATTAATCAGTTCATTGATTGTTAGCATTTTCAATTATTGGTTAAGGAAAATGCACAAATTTGCCACCTTTTTTGGACTGTTGGCTGGAGGCAATTTAAAGATGTCACTCTGGACTCTGGATGAGCATTTTTCACAATTTTTTGACATTTTATAGATGAAAAAAACGTTTGTGAAAATAATAAGCAGATTAATCTATAATGAAAATAATAATTAGTTGTAAGGCTGCAATGATTAATAAATTATTAATCAATTATTAAATGAACCACCAACTGTTTTGATAATTGATTAATTGGTTTGAGTAATTTTACAAGAAAAAAGTAAAAATTCTCTGGTTTCAGCTGCTTAAATGTGTATTTTTCCTGGTGACAGTAAACTCAATATCTTTGGGCTATGGACAAAACAATACATTGAAGGACGTCATCTTGGGCTTTGGGAAACAGCTATCAAGATTTTTCACCATTTTCTGACATTTTATTGACCAAACAACTAATTAATTAATCCAGAAAAGAATTGACAGATTAATCGTCAGTGAAAATTGTTAGTTGCAACCCTAAAGGGTTTTATTTTTATTTGTCACCCTGTGAACTGTCTTCAGAAAGTGAGTGTTTATCTCTCCCTGTCTCTTTCTACCTCCAAGCTTCTGCTTTCACTTCCTCAGCGTGGACAGACGAAGCAGTGGGAATTACCCTTCATCATGGCTGCTGCTGTTGCCACATCTTCCAAAGGCAGCCTGAGAGAGGACCTGACATGTGCCATATGCTGCGACCTGTTCCGTGAACCCGTCATGCTGGCCTGTATGCACCACTTCTGCAAACCGTGCATCTCCAGATACTGGAGGGGAACTCAGGGCCCTGTTACCTGCCCTCAGTGCCGCAAGGAGTTCAGCACCAAGCAGTTCCAGACTAACTACCTTGTGACAGCCATGGTGGAGAAGGTCAGGGCCACTACGTCGGACACGTACATCAAGAACATAGAGGTGAGTTCACACTCTGGTTTAAGCTGTGATCTTGCTGGCTGCCATCCATGCCATTACTCTTGGTCATCTGGAAAGTGTTATTAAGTGTTTGACAATCTTATACAAATACCCTTATGCACCAAAGTAAACTGATCAATTAAATTGAGCGTTCTCTAACCTTTGAGTTATATAAGATGAGTACAATTGTATTCTATGTTTCAGTCCACATCTGTGTTTATTTCACTGTAGTTCCACCCTGAGCATATCTCGCCTGAATTGCTCAGGGCAAAGTTCACTCTCCACTCCCTTTTATATTGCTGCGTATGACAGGATATATGGCTTAACGCAGCAGGGGAAACCAGTATACACTGCCAGAATAATAAAACCACCTGTACATTTTCATATAATCCAATTCTAAATTCCTGTAAATCCTACATACTGTAGTCCTACACATACTGTCACAGAGGTATGTGAGTTCAGCTACATTTAATCACGATCGTATAGAGAGTTAAATATTAAGATTTATTAGTATCACTCTCTCCAATAAATATAAGGCTTAAGTCAGCAGCTGGTTAGCTTAGCTTATCATAAAGACTGGAAACAGGGGGAAACAGCTAGCCTGACTCTGTCCAAAGGTGATAAAATCCACCTACCAACCTCACTGATTAACACATGATATCTTTTTTACATTGACTTTTATTGTCCAGGATATATATGTATATATATATATATATATATATATATATATATATATATATTTTTTTTTTTTTTTTTTTTTTAATTTAAACGTCACCAGGCTTACAGTTCATCACAGATCTGACAGATGAAAAAGCCCATGACAATGCAAAACAAGAATGTACAAACAGTGTATTGAAAAGAAAACCTATGCTGTCCCCATGAAAGACCTCAGAGCCGTGCAGTTATTGTTTGCAAACAGTCAGTCGAGTCCCAAGTAAGGTGTGAAGAGGAATCCAAACTGAAAGGTTCCTCTCTTAAATAGGAGCTGAGAGCTTCGATAGGCATGAGCACTAACACATTACTTATCCACTGTGTGATTTTAGGTGCTTCCCCTGACAGCCACTTAAATAAAATGCATCCCCTGGCACAGAGAAAGAGGGTTTTCAGGAGTTTTAATGGATTTGGATGAATATGTGAGGAATATCTATACTGCGAATGCATAATTAAGGAGAAATTTCACTGTCTGACCTATGGACTACTTGAACAGCAGACATTTTGACATGTCATATCAGATAACTCCCAGGCATATTAATGACAGCTGCATTCCACTTAGGGGAGGTCCTTCTATTGTGCATGCTGGTTCACTGTCACTGGGACACCTAATGGAACTGAGCCTTAATTGCTGTTATTATGTCCACCTGTGTTTTTCTTGCTCTGACAACTCAAAATGTCTGCTGTGCAAACAGTCTATTATGTTATTGATTTCCTTAAGAACATCTTTTCCAGAATTTGTGAGGGCATGTGCCTTCTGTATCCTTGTATTTGTTACACAACTTTGATATTTATTGCCTCTAATTGGGGCACCTAATGATTTGTCTTAAATTGTAGTTCTTTTGCTTTATTTGTGGTAAAAAAAAAAGTCTGATAGAACCACTGACAGTATATTAGTGGACAGAGTCACTGTGACTTCACCCAGTTGTTTATGAACTACCGTTTTGAAGTTGAGGTTGGCATTATGAGGGTTGCCATCTTGGTTTTTTGTGACCAGAGCATGCGTAGTACCATCAAGAGTGTGAATCTAGTGGGTGACGTACTGCAACTTTGGTGGTGCTTAGTTTGGCCCGTCCGTTCAGCAGGGAAAAAAAAGTGGCCTGGTCACAATCATTCACGTATTACAACTGAACAGTGCAATAAAATATGTTTCTAAAAACATTGTAAGGAGTAGTACAGTTTGATCAGTTCCCAGAGGCTCTGTTGGAAACCGGGAACACAATGGCCGCGGCCTGGTCATGTCTAAAATGTAACACCAGACTTGCGAAAGCTCTCGTGTGAGCGATCATGTTCATCACCGACACCATGATCTTTCCCAAACTGTAACCAGGCATTTTTTTTGTCCCTAAACCTACCCAGAGCTTAACTGCAGCGTTGTTACATTATAAAACCTTTCATACAATGTACACAATGAAGAAAAAATGCGTACAAATCTCACAAGAGTTTCGCAAATCAAGGGTTTCCTTCTAGACACAACCACGCTCCCTGATCCTGATCACTCTCATATTACAACTAAACAGCCACTAAATTATGCTTCTGAAAACATTTTAAGAGAGAAATTGATGATTAATTAACTGAATTTTGATCCATGTTTGATCAGTACTGTCTAGTTTGACAGTTTGATCTGAATTTCATGAACCCTGTGTGTTGCATTGGATGGACTCACTGATGACTTGTCAATCACACAGTAGCCCCACCCTAAAACATATCCTGCTTTATTGTGGGACTGTAGTTTACAAAATGATCATGCTGTTTTGGAAAAGACTTTAAACTAGCAACCAAGGCCATACACTCATACAGAAATTGTTTACTGAGGTCATACTGCAACCAGGATTCGTCCCCTACTGGACATTAGAAAGAATGCAGGTTTAAGGCAGTTCCACAATGACTTCATATTTTAGACCCAGAAGCGCCATAATCTTAATGTTCTCTTGTCTGTGGGTGCAACACGTGATATCTTGTTTTTTTCAACACATACAAACAGTAAAGTGTAAAAACAACAAGTGGAAGTTTTAAGGGGCTTTATGTGTCAGGCTATTTCCTTGCTGGGTGCAGCCACTTCCTGTTGTCTCTACTGGATGCCTAGCAACAGAAATGACAAGACTTCTGGAAAATGAAAAGTGAACTTAGAAAATAATATTAAGCAATTTCTTTAAGGCTGTAGTTTGTGGTGTTGTGGCACTATGTTGTGTTAATTATAAGGCATTTCTGATATTTTTGCTCCTATACATTTTGATGTAGTTGTATTTATTGTGAGGCTACTTTGTGGTCAGTCAGTAATAGGCAAGTTGGTGGTTGTTAATGAATTCCTTAAATCTCTGTAGTGTCATTGTTTCTGTCTCTGCACTGACTTTTCATATTGCTGTAACATTACAGAAACAACTGAATGAGACATTGGAGAGACATCGCCTGAAGAAGGAGGACTTCATTAACAGTATTCGCAGAGACAAAGACAAGATGGATACCATAAAGGTACACTCCTGCAGGGAACTCAAGGGATGGCAGCACTTAACAGATAAGAATGCAGATATCCCTCTTTAATGGCTATTTGCAGTTTGTCACTGTGCATATTTAGTGGTGTTTGCAGATGTGGTAAGTGACAGTTTGTGCTTTGATATGTAAAACATAATGGTCTTGCGCTTGGGTGCATAAATGCCTTTCTAACCTCTGACTTAATTGTGTGTCAGCTATGCATAGGAAATCCTTTGTCCTATTATACAGTCTTATGACAATAACAATGATTCTGCCAGATTTTCTCCAGAAGAAAAACCTGGTGCATTAAACTGAGCAATTTTTCTTTAAGTTGCTTAATTAATTGACAGGACTGGAATACACCAAGTGACAAACTGTGCACAGGCAGAAGTGACAGAGACAAAACACATATATATGAGACAGATGGAAGATAAGAGCCTGAGCTTAGTTGTGCATGCTGTGTAGAGATGATCAACAGGAAATCCTTCACTGCTTAAACAGTCTGTAGTTGTTTGCCACAAACTGTAGATCCTTGATGTGTGTGAAGTGGAGCTTCATTACCTCTTGTTTGTCTCTCAAGAGATGTGTTCTTTATGCAGACGTTATTTAGAATTTCAATATAACAAGCCACTTGGCAACAACATAGCTAACTCTTTACTATTTCCATCTGCTCAGTGAAAAATGTGGTAATACAAAGAAAGCAAGATAGTGCATGATGTCCTCTACTTGTGACATCAGTCGTGTTTTCCTGTCGCAGAGAGTGGGGGCAGATCTGCAGGCTCGTGTCAAAGGGGAATTCAGAGCTCTCCATCAGATCCTGCATGATGAGGAGACCTGTGTGCTGGAGCAGCTGAAGAGGGAGCAGGAGGAGGAGCTGGAGAAAGTCCAGCGCCACCTGGAGACCGCCGAGCGGGCCGTGAGGGACCTGGAGGACAATATGAGAGCACTACAGCAGGCTAGTGCTGCCACTGAAAACGTCGTACTGACTGAGGTGAGATCTCAGCTCGGAGTGTCCGTCACGCTGTGAATATGTAGATCACATCTGAACTTTAAAGGGACAGTTCAGATTATTTGTGGGGGTGTATGAGGTAGTTATTCATAGCCCATGTACTATCTACAGTAAGTGGTGGTCGACACACCCCCATTTCTGAGAAGCATAGGAGTACCAGCATGAAAACTAAGCAATGTACTGCTCTGGACAGGGTAAGCAACAAGATGTATTTTAGTGATTTAAAAGAAGGCCCATCTAAAAAAAAAAAAATCAAATCAGTTTAAGTGCACTGTATTTACAGTATCTTCACTGTCAGGAAAGATTAATTCGAAAGCAACTGGACCAAAAGTCTTTTCTGAAGACGTTTCGCCTCTCATCCAAGAAGCTTCATCAGTGATGGATGAGAGGCGAAACGTCTTCAGAAAAGACTTTTGAACAAGTCCAGTTGCTTTCGAATTAATCTTTCCTGAGATTACAATGACCTGGACGAATGAGAACATTCACGGACAGTATCTTCACCGCTTTACCTTGCCATCAGACAGCCTTTTCCAGTGCAAACTTGTTTTTTCATAAGCCTAATAGCTCTCTCTCTTACTCAACCAGATTCCATAGAAAAAATCAGTCATTTTACCTTGTAGAACACAGGAGTTGTTGGTTTACCGCTGCCTTGATCTGTGTGTTTGTTTGTGTTATTGTGTGACTTTGGTAAATCCGAAGTCACCGTTTAAAATGCCAAAGTCACACAATAATGCAAACAAACTGACAGATAGGGCAGCAGTAGACCAGCAACTCCTGTGTTCTGCAAGGTAAAATTACTGTTTTTGCCAAAGGAGTTTGGCTGGTTTTGAGAGAGCGATGTTTGGCTTATAGAACAGTGGTTCCTATCTGAAAATCCTGTCTGACAGCAATGTTAAGTGTTAAAAATATTCTAAATATTGAATACACTTAAACTGATACTTATTTTCTTTTTTAGGAGGCTAAAGTATGTTTTCCCGATGACCCTGTCCAGTTCTTTACATTGCATAGCTTCCTAGACCAATACTCCAGCTGCCTCCACAACATGGGAGCTTGCTGACCACCATCTACTGTAGGCAATGCACCAACCATTGATAAGTACCTCCCACATCCCCACTTCAAATAATCCAAACTATCCCTTTAAATATAGCGCAGGGTGTCATCTAATCTGTTTTGTGAATATTGCATCAATTTGTGAACAGCAGTTGTTAATGAGATTTTCTTTCATTTCCTACGCTCTAGCTCCCGCAGCTAAGGTAAGTGTTCAGTGTCATGAATGACTGATTGCCTCTGGCATTTTTGCACCTGTCAGTCTTATTTAATCTCCATTTTTATTTAATGTCATTTGTGCTGAGAAATAAATTACCTTAAAATATATGTTTGCTTTGTTTCGACAGACCATGTGTGCAGGTGGACGTTGCCCCGGTGTTTGATATAAACGCTTTCAGCAACAAATACATGGCCCCATTACAGTACATCACATGGAGAAAGATGTTCAAGTCTTTGAAGCCAGGTAATTGTCTCTCTGATGCGCTTCATTAGACACAAAAAGACTCGGGCTGGAAACTGGTTCCGCCTCAACAATGGGAGTAATTACGGCAAAATTATAGAGTATTATATAAAGATATTGAAGTGGTAAGAGAGTGGCAGTAAAGGCACCACTGTTGTACTGATAGGATATATTTTCAATTTAAAATGTGACACTCCTGTCAAAGCTTATTACAGAAAATATTATCACTGATATCACTCATTGAATTGTTTCACCCCAAAGGTCCTTCTCCATTAATGTTTGACGTCGACACAGCGCACCCAAACATCCACGTCTCCAGGGACAAAACCGTTGCAGTTGAATGTGACGTCGTGATCCCACATATGGACCACACCAAGCGTTTCCTCCAGTGTGTCAACATCTTGGCTGTCCAGGGCTTCCAGTCAGGCAGACACTACTGGGAGGTAGAAGTGGCCTCCAAACCCAAGTGGGACCTGGGCGTGGCCTCTGAGGCCGTAGACAGGCACGCTCGGATCAAGTTGAGCCCTGAAAGCGGCTACTGGACGCTGCGTGTTCGCAATGGGAACGAATATTCAGCTGGCACGCAGCCCTGGATGAGGCTGCAGCTCCGCTCTTCCCTGCAGAGGGTCGGGGTTTTCTTAGACTGCGAGGAGAGGAGGGTGTCCTTCTACAACACTGATGATATGAGTCTGATTTACTCATTTACCAATGGGCCCAGGGGCAAGGTGTTCCCCTTCTTCAGCCCGTGCATCAGCGACAGCAGTCAGAAACCTCAGCCAATCAAACTCCTCCACTACCCTCCTGTCACTCTGTCTGGCTGAGACGGGCCCAATCAATAAAAGCTTTTCAGTATGTAAGAGCTGCCCATTCACTTATTGATCAATGACTGTTATCACACAGCTGATTCCAGACTGTTCTCTCGTTTTCTATGCTCTAATGATCACCAAATGCTTCTATATTCTATCTGAAATGAACCTTAAAAGCCTTGAAATGTTATGAAAATTGACGTATTAGTCATATAAAAAACCCATTGTGCTGTAATCGTTCTGAAGAGACTCATTCATTTCGCATGAGAAATCAGCAGAAACACATTAAAACCAAATATTTAACCATTTTGGGATGAATATAGTGAAGCTTAGATGCGTCAAATTACATTTTAAGACTGCTCGCTGTTCAATCTTACATACTGTGTGTGGAGATAGTTTCCTTTCAAATAATCTGAGTAATTATCTCTCATCAAGTCAGACTATCCTTAGGCTCACTTATAAAGATTTTTCTTTGTCACTCACCATTGAGTTTAATCAGTATGAAAGAATTGCACTTTACTGTGAGATTTTATATTTGATTAAGTGGTTCTTCATGATGTATGCATGAAATTAAGCTGTTGCACATTTTTATTTCAAATGCATTTACTGATTAACACCCAGATGTAATTTATGGCAGCACCTGTTGATTTGTCATTATTTGTACATTCATTTATATAAATTATACGTGCCTATTTTTGAAGACTTACGTGATATAATGCACACTCAGTTATTTTTTGCATCACTCAAGGAAATTCCTCAAATGTAGTTCTTTGTTGTATATTTTACATTGTTGTCATTGCATGTCAATTACATGTTCGATCATTTCCTGTTAAAGACCTAAACAATTACTGCAAAAACTGCTGATGCAAATAAAAAACCAAATGACTTTTTCTTTGTTGAATAAACATCGTCTTTGATCTTTTTCTGCAGCTGTGACACTGCACACTGCCATGACCTCACTTGAAATAATCAAGGATGTTATTAAGCATCATCAAAGCAAAACGCACATCTATGAACAGTTATGAATACATGAGCCATCTCTGACACTTGAAGAGAGCGAGAGCAGGCGGGCTCTCGGTTATCTTTACTAACACACAAGAGCACTGACGTCCTGTTTCCTCCAGCCATGTGAAAGGTCAGGTAAACAGAGTGACAGTGGGGATGCCTCTGGGCTGCTTGAGGGCCTCAGGGGCAGGCTGAAGCAGGATGCTGCTGCCTCCTCTGCCGTTTGGAAAAGTGGCACAATGAACTGCAACACAGGGGACCCTTGACTTTCCTGCACAATGGGTGTGTTTATGACACACTTATGACACACTAGTCACTGATTTTGACCTATAAATGCAAATTGAAGTCAACTCAATTCTCAAAAAGAGAAGCTCTCTGGTTGGTATAATGCAAAGTATCTGTATGTACTTCTTGGTTGAAAAGTGATCTACATTTTTTTTAATTCAAAACAGTTTTATTTGTATAGCTCCAAATTACAACAGAGTTATGACTTTTCTTATAGAGCAGGCCTAGACTATAAACCTAGTATTCCCATCAGGAATAAGCACTGAGGCAACTGTGGTGAGGAAAATCTTTTGAACATGCACATACCTTGAGTGTTGTAATTAATTGTGGTAGGTTGCCTCATGAGAGGCATTAAAAATTAAAGCTGCACAAATCAATGTTTTATATTTACACTTAGAAAAATAAAGTAGAATGTGAAAGGGATGACTTGACAATCAAAGAATTATCACCAGACTTTGCAGTTTCCTTGAGCTTGACAGTGTGTCAATTGTTTTGGTTTTCCGTCCAACATCTTTATCTTGGTTCACTCTCGCCGCTCTCATGAGCTTTGTTTTCAACAGCAAGCAGGTGTTTCCAGCGAAAAAGCCCTAATAAACCCACTGTACACTACCTGCCAGTGGTAGACTGGGACAGTAATTCAAGCCTATCTCTACATTGACTCTATTCACAACAGACCACATATACAGCAGGCTTTTTGTTGAAATGTCTTTTCTGTTTACAGTGTATGGGTCAGTGGTTCACTGGATTTTCCTCTCAGAAATGGTTATTAAAGAACAAGAAATGAGTGGGGGTTTTTTGTTCCTGTTTTTCATGGTGAAAAGGGAATTAGATTTAAAAAAATATTATGGTTTGAGTTTCATTTTCTATTTTGTACAACAAAAAATAAATTCACTGAAAAAGGCCATATTCATATTCTGAGCCTGGATTTGGTCATTTACATTAATGGTAGACCAATCTGTTTTTTTAGTTCATTATTTCACGCACATTAAGATCTAATGGTTATCTTGGCCAGTATGAAACTTGGGTGATGTAAGGCTGTGTTTTCAGCTAAGTGTCCTCAGTTTCAAGAGTTAATCATTTCCATGAATAAGGCAACAGGAATAAATATCATGACTGTGCACTTTCAAGAGTGTTGCTTGTATTTATCATCATGAAGCTCTGGTAGCTCTGAGTGGAGACTTGTAACTGACAGAAAAAGAATACTTATCTTTATTTTACAGATTATTTCTATGCATACACATTTCCTGCTTATATAGCATGATTCAGTTATTTAAAATGTCCAACACGGGAAAAGTAGTTGTGATATGATTTGCTGAGGGTTGCTAGTATATTTTTTTCTTTAAATAAAACCATGTCCCTCGCTTGTTCAGATATCTGTAATTTTACAGCATTTACCAGCACTTTCCTACACGGCTTTTCTCCCTTAAATGCATGTTTTCGCCTTTTCTCTGTCTATTGTTCTGGCTTTCTCCTGTGCTGTCTGCTTTCCTTCACACTCCTCAGCCACATGCACTCCATGCACTGTCTAAGCACTGCGACCACCGACCACTGTTAAATATGATTATGTGCAACCAATCACATGTGATGACAGACAGATCAGGCTAAAAGCAGGAGGAGGGACTGGTGGTTTACAGTTCTGAAAAACTGGATGCCCTGTGTCATTTCCTCTGTGATTTACCCATTTCACTTTAAACACTGGCCTGACACTCCTAGCCAATCAGCTTGCCAGGCCACCGGGAATACCCTCCGCTGCTCCTTATAGCCTATCTTATCTGCCACTTCTACCTAACCAGCCCCAAACAGCAGACAAAGCTAGGGAATACCTTTAGAACACTGTGGAGCATTTAGCAGCTAAATAGCCAGACATTTCCCCCAGGAAGTGGTGGAGATCAAAACAGAGCTAACAGGAGAGTGAATACTGAACTTAACTTAATTTGTCTGGTGGACAGAGATGTGACCCCAAAATAGAGACCATCCTGCGATGGATCACAATCACTGCGACAGCCTGCAACATGTTGACACGAGTGCTCAGTACTCATGTGTTGGACCACTTGAATATGGTCCTCATTTTGATCAAAATATACACCTGGTAAGTTTAGTGACCGCATCTTGCACGGTTGTGATGTTATTATGTTGACAAAATGTGTCCAAAGACATATACAGTAAACGCCTGCCGTAGATGTCTTCAGACTACATTTGGCCCTGATGACACACAGAGAGACTCACAAGGGAACATTTTACATCATGTCTTGTAGAGGGAAATGACTGAAACTGGGATAGAGCGAGTCACAACTTAAACAAATCTGGGCCAATGGTGTAAAGTAGGGGGCCCCCTTCCCTACTTCGAACCCCTCTAGTTTCAGCGGCCTTTGCTTGAAGTACACCCATCTTCAAACATGGCATTCATTTTGAACTCAACTAAACTCCTGTGAAGGTTCATGACTGTATCCTTCACGGATGTTCTCATGTTGACAAAATTGGTCGACAGCCATATAAACACCTGCCAGAGTACTCAAAACCGCTTCCATGGTCATCCTCTTTACACTAGGTTTCTCCAGGACCACATTTTGCCATGATGACCCACAGAGACACACAGACTCACAAGGTGAAAACTAATGCTAATGTTTCTCTGTCTGCTGGATGTTTGCTAACACTTCAGCTATATCATCTTTATAAGGCCATCAATATTGTGTTTACTGCTTGTTTCGCTGCCTCCAAGTGGCCAAAAAAATCAATTAAAAGAGGTTTAAGTTAAGACTGTGAAAAGTTCTAGTTAAATGAAAGAACTTAAACTTAAGGCAACATTTGCTTTTAGCCGTAAGAGTTCAGCATTATAGAGGAACTATGCCTATTTCACTCAAAGCATTAGCTTCATGGTTAATTAGTTATAAATAATTTACATGTAAGCGTACAGCAGTGCTCCTCTTTCTTCCAGTCAGTGAGCTTGCTGTAACTGCTGACTGATGGTGTGCATGACCTACAACCGTGAGAAATTTTGGCTACCTGAATCAAAACAAAACAAACAGTGTGAGCTGCTTCAAAATATCTTGGCAGAGCGCAGTGTATTGCACGGGCCCCTGAGCATGAAGTTCAGTGAAAGAGTGAACGGGTTGCATGCGCGCTCCACATCCTTCCTATGATAGTAGCGGTGGATCCGTAATGTGTTTCCTGACCTGAGGATGGGCCGGATGGAGTGCTGGCACTTCAAGGACGGGTCCTTGAGTCCTCATTTGTCTCTCAGGAGCCGGCAGGATTATGGACTGAAACCATTTCATCTGACGCAGCAGGGGCGATCATGCTATCCTCCATAAGGGCTGTTATTTGTTATCACTGTTGTCTGAATGGCTTTTTCTGAATGCTTATGTGCGCAAGTTTATTATTTTATTGGCCACTCAAGTGTTTTCATGCGTTTATGACATTATCTGTTTTATATTTGTAATGAGATTCAGTAACTCCCTGGACACAGCTTTGTTAAACTATCAACACGATTTAGTGTGTTTATTTTCCTCTGAAGCCCACAGCGCTGTGCGGCTGAAAGCACGAGAACATTTTAATTACAACCATTCAATCACAACATTGTGTTTTAAGGTCAAAAAGGTGGATCACCCTAAGGGATCTGAGGGGAAACACATGCCCACAATAACACGCAATGATCCTTTGACTCCCTGTTATTCCACACACTCCTGACATCCGGTTCTCCGTGGTTCAGAAATCATTGAGAATAACAAAATCATATTGAGAAAAAATATTTTTTTTCTCATACGTCTAATCGACAGCTGCTGTTGGCTGGTGATGGGCAGACTGCTGTTCAACAGTTAAGACGGGGTCTTGAGTCAGCTAACATTAATATTGTTGTAATGGGTTTCCAAGTACAGATGCAGCATACTATTGATTTTATAGTGCACTCATGGCGGTTGAAAGCAGGCCTGTCTGGGATTGATTATATAGGCTTAAATTGGTGGCTGGTTCTTCTGTGGCTCCATAAGACAATTAATAAATGAAACACACAACTGCACCCAAAACTCTCATCTATCTATCGGTTTGTGTGTTGCATATGTGTGTGTGCTCGATCATCCAAGTACCTACCTTTTGCCTTTTGTGCCCTCTGGCTTTTTATATCTGAGTGTATATGGTACATGGGTTTTCAATTTCCAAAATCCCTCCCTGTAAAATAAAACAGGGCAGATAGCAGCTCACTACGGACATGTTACGCTCTTAGTACATGATTTTCATTCACACTCCGAGCACTCCCTGAGGAGGATGGATGCGTGGGCAGATGGGGTTAACAGGACTTGGACAAGGCTGGAAGAACTCTGCGCACTTTAGTTTCATTGGAGGCACCGTTGCATCTGACCCTTCAGAAGAGTAATTACAGAGTTCTAATAGTGCACTTCTCCCAAGGCACCCCTGCTCAAGCTTTAGTTTATTGAACGACTAGAAGAATTTGTGTTCATAAGCAGGAAAGATAACTTTTTCTGCCTTAAATTAATGGCAGACGTTTGACCCTGAACAGATAAAATTGCATTGACATTAAGGTGTTAGAAGAGTTAGAGACAAGGGGCCATATTTCAGAAACTTCTTATCTTAAGTTGTAAGTTGAGAAGAGTATGAGATAGGATTTTTCCCAATTTGGAATTACAAAAGAACTTTGGGAATCATATCTTATCTTACTTCATCCTATCTTAAGTGACGTTAGGAAAACTTATCCAAACCATGCATCCATTGTTTATAATTGTTTATAGCAACTGACACTACTTTTCTCATCCGGCAGAACTAAACAACTTTGTAACCATGTATTTTTTAATCATATTGAGCTCCTTCTAGTGGACTGCCATAACTTTGAAAAAATATGAACTGTAGTCTATGGCAAGAGACAAATTATTTTTTGATCTTGTTTGAATTGTGCCACGAATCACATATATGATGTTTGCAATTAATACATATTATTTCATGTGACAGATGCAGTTTGCCATAAAACTGCTGAAGTATAAGACTGTGAAGATATGTTATTAGAAAGACTGCACATCCAGAAGTCGCGTACATGACAACACACCTGTAACAAACTGAGACTTTCTTAACTTGAAAAATTATGTTTTAAATTGACAAACAACATATATGTAAGTCATGCCACAGTTCAAACAGTATAAAAAATATATTTGTCTCTCACCATAGACTACCGTTCATATTGAGATCCCATGGGGCACAATGGAAGGGCATGACTTCACCTCACTATAGCAAAAACGACGGGCAGGGAATTTCAAGACAGATGAGTTGGAGGTTTTGGTAACATCTGCAGAAAAAAGAAAGAGAGAAGGCTAAAATAACAGACACGGTCTCTGCTGTCTCCATCATCCATTGCTAAAAGCAATAAAAGACCAGCCATAAGAATTAAACAAGGTAGCTAACATGACCGCTAGCTAAATACTGCACTTGGCTAGTTATTAAGTTGGCTACTACTACACAAGAAAAAGTGGAAATGAAGGCAACTTAAAGGTTGGGAGAATTTAAGAAGTTAGGATGCTTGTTTTGCTACACTACACATTGACTCTGAAAAATGCATAAAAATTAATAATGGGTACTTAACTTCAAGACACATAAGTTGGAGGTGTTGGTAACATCTGTAGAGAAATCCAAAGATGTTCTTTTTTTCTTTGTTTTAAAAAAACAGAGATGGCTAAGCTAGCCGACTCCGCATCCGCCATATCCGTAATCCATGTATAAAAGCAATAAAAGAGAAGCCATAGAATTTAAACAAGTTTGCTAGAACATTAGCTAATACCACTGGTAGTTATGAAGTTAGTTACTTCTACTTGTGGAATGGAGAAAGTTAGGACAGCTTAAATCATCGTAAAGTTGAGAGTTTAGTTAAGAATGTGGGATGTTCGGATGCTTGTGTAATACACTTTTCCTGTCTTGAATTAGCATAAGAATATTGTCTCAGAAACAAACATACTGAAACATAATGTTACAAGACAACTGGGCACTGAACTTCAGGACAGATAAGTCGAAGGTGTTGGTAGCCTCTGTAGAGAAATCCTAAGATGCTCTTTTTGGGAAATTTACAACAAGGCTGGAGAGTTTATTTCAGATTTTGGGAAGTTATTGCTTAACCTGCTTCTTAAGTTAGGATAGAAACATTGGCTTTTCACTTGTTCATGGTTAACAAACACTTAAATAGGATCTGCATGTTAGGCAGTTATTGTTTGTGGATTAAAGACATCTTACCAAAGGAAAAAATATCGTGTAATATTCTCCTAACATTCCTCCTGGGGCTGTGTCTCTCTTGTGGTGTGTATTCACTTTCTTTGCAACCCTGCTGGATTCCTGTGGCGTCTTTGTATGAATTTTTGACGGCATTAGGAATACCTGCCGAGCTCTTTGGAAGTCAGGAGGGATTTAAATGTCTTGAAAAATCCATGAAATTAAAATCAATATCAAACAGTTTTGTACCAAAGCAACAAATGGAAATCCACAACTGCTGCATAGCATTGTAAATTCTGTGATTACTGAGTTGAAAGAGCTCTTGTTGTAGGCCTTATTATCCTATACAGTATGGTTACTGTGGGTCTTAAATGCAGGGGATGAAATGAACGGGACAGACATTAGTCATGGATGTTATGGAGACCTCCCCCCCTTACTCACACACATACCCCACAACCGCGAACACACAGACACACACCCCTCCAATTCAGCTTGTTTTATGAACTGGATGGGTGGCTGTGCATGCGCTCCAGTCACGAGCAAAGGAAAAGGAAATCATTGTAAACCCATTCAGTGCCTTGTGCATCCTTTTGACAAAACGTGGAAAAAAAAGACGTTTTTTTTTTTTTGTTTTTTTTTTGTCCTCTCTTCCTCAGCATTTTCGGCTCTGTCCTCACTGTGCTGAGTCCAGATCTGGCATCGATTGGCCGAGGTTCACCTGACTTTTTTCACTTCCATCCGCGGACATTCATTCAAACCACCTCTCCAACACCCGCATTAAAACTAACGAGTTTTTTATCAGAAACACCGCTCAAGCTTCTGGACCGGAGATCTGGAGATGAAGACAGATTTTTCGTTCTTCTGTCGGACTTGGATTGGAATAGCATATGCCTCAGGTGAGTGAGGAGACTTGTACAGAAAGTTTGGAGCGCACAACTTTTTTTTTTTTTTTTTTTTTTTTATGAAGGAAGGGAAAGGTCGAGCTGACTGTTTACGCTGACTTTGCAGTAAATAATTGATCTGAGGTTGATTGAAGTTTTATTTCTAGAGGCTTAAACGTTTTATTTATGTTGAAGCTGCGGTCTAAAACTGAAGACGGTAGAACCTAAACTTTTTTGTATACTTTATGTTATATTTATTGCACATGGAGTGGCATATTTCTACATTATTTTAAAGCTAATGCTTCTTATTCAGGCAAAAACATTAAATCCTTGCACTTAAGCCTACTTTGAATCCCTGTCATTTGCTAAGTGCAGACACATTTTCTTATGTATTACATATTTCTTGATAAGTGCACCATTTATCACTCACACATTATTGAAAGTTCCCTCTTTGCCTCTCAGTGTGACACTGAATTAATAAGGAACCCCAGTTGAGTCTCCAAAGTCTACATGCAGATAGGCACTAGGGGGAGGCATGCTGTTGTTGTGTTTGTTTGATAAAGATGCAGCTGTTAATTGGTGATGTTAAACTCAGGAGAGGGGGAACAAAAAGATCAGAATCTGTTGAGATATGTTGAGTTTTTGAGTGACACCTCATAGTTTATGTATGTAAGGTCCCATTTTGGGGAGGCAGGAGTGGGAGGAGAGCTGACTGATCTAGACTGGACTGACATGTGGAGGAGGAGAGGAGGAGAGGAGGAGAGTAAAGCGGTGGTCAGATCCCCTCAAATCCCTCAGAGTGATCTATTTGTGTAATCTTATTTCTGTAAAGTAAGTGAAAGGTGAGAGAATGTCACTCGCATTCAGTCCAAACTAACTTGTTTCTGTGTGATCTGAGTCCACATGTGCTTTTTATTCACTTGTGTTTCTAGAAAATTCACAAAACTGAAAAAAACAGAACACCCGAGACAAATAAATCTGAAGCACATTGTTTTCATCCAACTATTTTCTATGATATACTTGAAACAGGGGCCTCTGATTGACTGTGTTATCTGGGAGTAACATGGCTGAGCTTCTTTGCAGTTTTTCCCAATGACTGAATGTGTAGGTTTGAGATGTTCATCACTGATTGCTGTTGAACAGCTGTTCATAAAGAACAGGGAATACTTTTGTGAGGGGAATTTGCCATATGGCTACCCGAGTCACAACTCCAGTGTAGGAGGGATGGCTTCAGCTCCTTTCATAAATATCACCGAGCTGTGCTGGGTGGGTCTCATACATACATTTGGAGGAACAGATAAATAGTGGGCTCATTTTTTTCAGAGAGGAGTGACCCATTTCAGGGTAATCGCTCCCCTCTTTAACAGTAAACATCATCGACTCTCAGTGATGGTAGATTTTATAAAGTGTGACAAATAGCGTTTGGTGAAAGTTGAGTCTGAAGTCACCTCTTTTCACCTGGCTGTATGTTCTTTTAAGGCTCAGCAACTTTTACAGCCTTCAAAACAAATAGAAAACTCAAAGAACAGTTCCCCATTAATCCACAGTGTGATTCTTGGAGTCGTAAAGCTCTGTCTGACATTTCTGTCATCACACAAACCCTGATGTGCCTATTAGCGCATATGTGGTATTTTCTTTTGAAATGCTTACTTGCAACCCTGTCAGTTAGTTTAAATTAGCTAATTTGACCATCGGTCAACAAAAATATAAACACAACACTTTTGTTTTTGCTCCTATTTTTCATGAGTTGAGATCAAATAAGTTGGATATTCGCTCAGCCAGGTTGTATAGGATGCCAGGTCTACTTACAGACAGGCCTAACATTTTGAAACATGAAACTTTGTTGTGTTTTCCTGTCATTTGTCACCCTACTGTAAAAGACTATCATGACACATTATCATGTCTGTTTGTAGCACAATTACTGATTTAATGTAATGAAAAAGTGGAACAATCATTTTGAGCTATGTATTTACCCTGGCAGTAAGGTACTTGAAAAAGCTAGAAAATGCACCATGAAAACTCTTGAAAAGTGCTTAAATCTGACTTTGGAAAAGGTGAAGGAACTGTGATGACTTTGACACAGCTCTGCCTTGGACTGGTCATAATAAAAGATTACTCTAAAATGTGCAGTTTTATCTTGAAAAAAGACATTTATTTGGCACTGAACTATGACTATTACACAACAGGCTACAGATACAATTTTTTCACCAGGAAGGCAAAGCCATGACCTGCCCTACTCTGCCCCGACTTACTTTGCCCTGCTGGGTAAAAAAAAAAAAGGTATTTGTAGCTGTGAGTGAAATATCCACAGTTTAGTGCCTAATAAATGTAATCTTTCACGATCAAACTGAAGATTTTAGATTTATTGTGACCAGCACACCTGTATCGTGCTGTTTAATCTGCATCTCTATGTGTCACACCTGTCACTTGGATTATCTTGGCAGAGGACAATACTCACTAACAAATCTGTGAACTAAATATGAGAGAAATAAACCTCTGGTGTGCACAGACGAAGTTTTAAATTCTTTATGTAAGCTCAAAAACAAATGGGAGCAAAAAAAAAAAAATGCCGTGTTTATTTTTTTGTTGAGTATAAGACAATAAGAATAATAAAAAAAAGTTTAGGGCATTGCGCAGGAAACGCTGGAAGCCAAAAAGGCTTATGCCCTATATAAATAACGATAGTTGTAGAAAGCAGTAATACAAACACCATGAAAATTTAGAGTATGTTGACAGTGAGATGCATTAGCCCACAATAAGATCCAAGAGGTGTTTAAATCTTGTCTAGTCACAGACCTTTTCAGAAGTTTTGAATAATGGTAATGTTGAGTGTCGGGAGACAGGCCCCACATCTTTCTCAGTTGATGCTCAGTAAAAGCACAATATCTCAGAACCCTCCTGGAGGCAGGAAGGACCACCGGCTGTATATCAGAGTTGTACATTTTCAGTTGTTGCCTCGCAGTGTGTACCTTTGAGATTGAGTGCCACATTAAGGTAGAGATGCGAGAGAAAGAGGCCAATTTTCTTTCTCAGTATTGCAGCTTTTTGCCCACCTCTTCACACTGAAATGAACTTGAAGTTTTTCAATAATATGGAGAGTTGAACATAGTCTTGACACATTTGGGATGTTGAATTCCTATGAAATGTTTCTTTTCAGTCTATTTTTCTCTCATAAATGCTGAGCACAACAACTCCAAGATAGAAAGGATAGTCCTTGAATGTAGCAATTTACCTTTTGCAAACCGTTAAGTCTGTGCTCTGACTTTAAAAACCTCCCGCTGAATAACTAAGATATTTTAAAGTCCTGTTTTAAAAGATTAAATACCTCGTATTAAAATATTTAATAGTGAAATGATCAGGTTTGTCTTCAAACTGATGGGTTTTCTTAACCCTCTTTGCCCCCGAATTCCTTTCAGCGAAATACAAATGTGTGACATTAAAGAGACACTTTCCAGTCGGAGTCTGATGCAAGCATGATGATAGCACCGGCTTCACATTATTATGATCACAGGGGAAGATTGAGGGAGAGTGGATGGTAAACCTGCTAGCTCAGAAGTCATTGTCATTTTAGGGGGAGAGGATATAATTTACACAGCAGCTGCATTTATGGAGCTTCACGATTTCACCCTGAGCCATTTTCTGCCATCTTCCTGTCACGCTCCATCTCTGGTTTGAATTATGCTGCTTCCAAAACATTTATTACACAGCTACAGAAATTCTGTATGATTTAAAAAAAAAAGATTCTTGATGCAACTTCCCTGGTATAGGCTACTATTGAAATGAATTGTGAATCTCTGATTGATTCATCTCCTCTTAATTTCCTTGTTTTTGTTGCAGCATGATTGGCTGTTGAAAACCTTCCCAGTCAAAGAAGCCACATATGAAAGCAGTGAATCTTTTTTTTTCCTCTAAAGCTGAGCTCTAGAGCCAAATGATCTTTGGCTTGCTCTGTGTCTTGGGTGCATAGTGTTGATATTGCTTTTTCTGAGTGTTTTCTGTACGCATACCTCCGCTTGATCAGATCATCCCAGAAATCTGACTCTCACTCTTTGGGTATTATTCTAGTCGTCCACTTATAGAGGTCGAGTTGTTTTAGCCAACAGTATCCCCCTATTCTCAGCGCTGGTCTCAGGATTCAACCTCAGGACTCTGAGGAGCGGACCCTCGGTGTCTGTCCTTGAATATCTTGTTCTATCAGCTGGAGAGCAGCTCGGATGAAGGAGGAATGCTGCTGTCGCTGCTGCTCTGTGTGGGAAGCTCTCTGCAGTAAAGTCCAAATAAATAGGGAATCCAGTGCCTCACTCATCACTGGCATGGAGCAGCGAGGCCCCCTGGGCATTTGTATGTCTGGTCGCTCACTTTCTCATCACACTAAAGCACCAACACCCCAAATATGACTAGAGCCGAGCGATAAGCTCTTTCAACACCAGGAATCTGCAGCAAAAGCCAAATATGTGTCTTAAGTTGGTGTTAGATAGTTGATGAAAACCATCTGTGGTATTTTTGTTTTCCTCCATGTTTCCTGTGCCCAGTTTTTAGACATGGATCACTGGTCTGTTGGTAGATCCACCACCTTGGTCCAGAGTGAAATATCCCGATAACTGTTGAAATTTAATAAAGACATTCATGTTTCTCTCAGTAACAATTGTAATAACTTTAATGTTCTGATTATACAATATATGACGGTATTTGTGTGAAAAAAACAAGTAATTAAAGCTGGAAATAGAAGTCATTGTAGCATATATGACATTGTCTAGCTTACAAAGCTTTGTGTCTAACATGCAGTTAGCCTTCTTAGACAAGTCTTGCTGGGTTTAAATACTCATGGCCCACAGACAAATGAATACATAGGAAATAAACACCCTTATTCCATAAATTCTTGTTAAAGGACCTAATGACACTTGTTGCCGTGGATACCAACACATCATTTGGCTGAACGGAGATCCAGATGTATCATGTGGCTAATAAACTGCTTTTATAGTTGGAACAGGTTGTGTCAAAATAAAGCTGTATGTGGCAGTATTTTCATGATTCCATATCTAGTTATATTTAATTAATTAGCAAGATACCGAGGCTATAGAGCAGAAATGACAAACCAATTATTTCTTTCCAACCTCTGAAAAATTCTTATGTTGGCAAAGTTCCCTATTGTTATAAATTAATTTAACTTCTACTTCTATGTTTCAGATAACTTTATTCATGATGGCAGTATTGAAAATCATACTTCTGGGTTTCTAAGTGTCCTGGTATACCGTAATACCTTGATACCACCCAAGCCCCAAGCAAGTCCAAAGTCAACGCAGGCAAGCCTCAAGTCTTAAACCTGGGTTTCGAGCCCTAAGCAAGTCATAATATTCTCTTTACAAATGTACCAAATGACTGACTGAAGGAATTTGGAAGTTGTTTTGTCTCTGTCTGTAATTTTAGTCCTGTCTGTTTTGCATACTGCCATTCGTCTTTTGTTGACCGCTGCATAGTTTCTGTATGTGAGAGGCATGATTTTTGGCATCTTTTTTCCAGCTGTAAAGGCTCAAGCTGAAGTGAGGACACAAGTCACTGATGTTAAAGTCTAAGTCGAGTTTCAGGTCTTTTTTGATTTTGTCAAATCCAGTCTAAAGTAATCAAATTTATGATTTGAGTCTGACTTCAGTCCAAGTCATGTGATTTGACTCCACACCTCTAATGAGCAAATGTTGAAGCTAGTACAAAGCAAATGTAAAAGGTAGTGAACATGGTAAACATTATACCAGCTTGTTGTGATTGGTCATTGTGAGCACCTAAGCTTGCTAATTTAGCTAAATCCACTGCTTTACCTATGTACAGCCTCACAAAGCCGCTAGCATGGCTGTAGACCCACAGGGCTGAGACAAACCAGAAAAAAACTGTTTTGTTCGATGTGCTGTCTGATCTGGACCGTGCCATTTTCACATACTCTCTCCTGGATGACCTGGTTTCTTACTGTGGTACTCTGTTGTACACATAACAAGTGACAGATAAAAAAAAAAGTTGTGTAGAGCTAGAGAGAGAAATTGAAACCCATCATCCTTTCTCAGCTCAGACACAGGCGCTGGCCAATCATGCCATAAAGTGGGTGTGACTGTCCAATTGTCGGGTTGGGAAAGTTACAGAAATTGTTGCACATGGCCCCCCTAATTCCGGCGCTGTAAAGGTGTGGGGGATAATGGGTGTCCTAAGCTGTTCAATTGTCCAAAAGGCATTTCTGATGAAGCATACTGGGAGGTTTAGTCTTATGGCAGTAGAGCTCTCTAAATGGTCCCACAAATGACCCACAACAAAAAAGGACACTTAGGTGTTTGCACAATTACTGCCCCTTCATCATGACCCTTAACAACTTTCAGAATCAATAAGACTGTTGTCAGAGTCAAAGTCTGGCTTGCCTGTAAAAGACCGAGTTGCACAATAAAAGATTTTAAAGATTCCTTTCAGAATCATTCCTTCATGGCCATCCTCAGTTTCCCTACTGTGCAAATGAAATGTTAGCCACAGCAGGCTCCCGTTTTGCTGCAGCAGTGTACATTTTTCTTAGCCCTTTAAAACGCTCTCCCACACTTGGAATAATTACCATGCAGGGGAGGTTTAACCTATTGATTTTCTTTCTATCTCACTCTGTCCTTTCTATCATGTTTATAGAGGCCCGAGTTTCATACCAACGCCAGTAGAGCACAAAGACAGCCAGAAATTAATTTTAGTCATGCTTCACTTACTGACTACTTGAGCCAATGAGTGAATTAACCGACCGGTAAAGGGGTCAGAGTGTGGACAATTATATGCTTATGTGCTTTTACCTGAAAGATTAAATAAATTATACGACACTGCTGTTGTTAATTGAGACCAAAAAATGATTCACATTTTCCTGTTCAGCTTAATAATTAGGGGCTTTGAAATAACACCTACAAATACTTAGCTTTGTGTGGACCTCAATAATTCTCTTGACATGCTAATGGGAGGCTAATTACATGAAGCTCTGCTCTTGTAAGGAAAATACATTTATTATAAATAGTGTTGACAGACACTGCAGGGAAATTATTCTGTGGCATCTGTTGCCTTTATTGGCTGATCAGTCTACATGTGTTCTGAAGGCAGAAACTGGATCCTGGTGGCACTTACTCGGATATTACAACACTCAAAAGAGCTTACGTTGCTTAGAAACAAGCATCATTTAGAGCTCTTATCAGTTTAACAAGAGCCACCATCGTTCAAATTGTTGCTCAGACTCAAGCAGCTGTGTCAGTGCAGGGTTGGGACTTGGAAGTCGGTGCGGCAGTTCATTGGTCACTCATACCTCTTGTCATTGGAGGTCGCTTGGGGTTCATGGGAAAGAGTCCATTGGCAAAGCCTGAGGAAATTGCCAGCTTCCCTCCCTTTAGGCATTCAGCGCCATAATTGTTGACCCGGCACTCCCTACATCGCCCTTGTTTTCTGTGCCATCTTAAGCGGCTGCATTGATTTAGCTCGGGGACATTTAACACAACAGCGGAGACTTGTTTATGGCCTGAATCTCCAGGAATTAGGTAATAAGAGCAGTAATGGGGCTCCTCAAACTTCGGCCTCTGAGCAGTCGCAGCATGACTTTTATGAGCATGCAAGCCATCACAGCAGGCGTGGACTGTGTGCTAATCCTTGGCACTTGCTTGCACTCGAAGAGACATTTTAGATGGTTCAAAAACATGTTTGACAAAGCATTTACCAGAATGTGCTTGGTTCCCCTCTCAGCAGGGGAAACCATTTCTCAGTGATAAAAACGATGACCTGCAAAAAAATGACTCGCCACAGAGGAAGTGCTTGAGTTGTCCGGTGTGCCTGTGAGGCAGGTACAGGAAGATTTAGTCAGGGACAGAGGTTGGAAACATAGGAAGCTGGCCCAGATGGCTTGTCGCCGCATCCTTAATTTCACACCCCTCCTCTGGCAGGATGTTGGAAAGGCCTAACACCCCCAGTAGTGGAGAGGACAGGGACGTAGTGGATGTCATCCTCCTCCGTAGTAACAATGAAATCAAAGCCGGGCTGCCAGTCAGTCCGTCGCCTGGCGTTGGCCCGGCCTTGTGTCCAGATGACAGAGGAAGTGGACTTTATTTCTTTCAGAGAGAGAGGCAGATAGAGGGAGTATGTTACAGCCTGAGGCAGGCTGACTCCACATCCAGAGAGCAGGTCTGCTCCATGGCCTGCATGGCCTCCCATCCCTCGCCGGACATACAGAGCTATTTCAGAGTGCTGTAGCCTTGGCCCTTTGCCAGATACTGTGTCACTGAAATAACTGGCTGTACTGTCACCTACACATTGCTCTTTACCCTTAAAGACCTACAGAGTGAAAGAGTGATTCGATTTTTTAGTATATATGCTGTCTCATTCAAGCATGTTTAACTCTGTGTGATTTCATTGAAACTGAGTGTCCATCAAGCTGTGTAGATAGAAGAATTTAAAAGGCTTCTCAGTGCATTTTACACTTTTTGTACAATGTCTTCCAATACAATTACTAATTACCTGTTAAAAATCTAGTCAGTAACCTAATCCAAGTATCACAATATATATAAACTAGTGTAACTTGATTACTGTCCATTACTTCTGGATTACCTCAGTACTAAATATAGTGACATTTTTTTAACCCAGTACCAACAATACAATCAACAATACCTCATACAATACAATTATGTTCGTGGTAGGCTTATTTATAATTTATCCAGCTATCCCTTCCTTTGTTATACGTGAATGCACATTTAAATGTACTTTGTTAAGTGTAGGCTATTATTCACACTTCACATTCAAACCTCAAGTAAACTGCAGTAAACTTATTCCAGTCTGGGGCTTAATTGAGTTTTTACCAACTCAAAATATTTTTCAGTAGTAGTATAAGATTTTTTTTACATTAGACGTTGAGTTCTTGGAGGGTGACAGCATTTTCACAGCTGGAGGAAAATACTTCCACTGTTCTGTGATGTTCTTCCACTTTTTCTGATTTAAAGACAAATTAATTGTGACATTTCCACCCAGTGAAAACTTTTTTTTCCAGCAGAGACCATGATAATGAATTGACTGTAAGATTAGCGATGGTTTCACTGAGACCAGTGTTGTTGTGAGACCTGTAAATTGTCATAATGTGTACAGACTGTTACAGGCAGCATATCATTCTTTATTTTTTTTTTAAAATTGTAATCCTGTAATAATCACCAGTTTTACAAGATGCGTCTATGATCTGATTACGTCTTTCTTCTGTAACTGTGTTGGAATACAGTTACCTTTTTGTACCCGAATTATGTAATCCTGTTACATGTAATCCTTTACTCACCAAGTCTGACAACCACAAAGCAGCAGCACAAGTACCTCATTAAAATCACTGCTTCTGTGAAAACCTGCGTCTGTATTTTTGAAGGACTCCAACGTTGCATCCTTTATGCCAAATTGAGAGTCTGAGAAAAGCTTTTTGTTTACGGTTCCTCTTTTCCTGTTCCTGTTCCTGTCATGTGACTGATCAGAGACAAAACTACAGAGAGGCGAGGAAACACTAACGGCAACATCTCCTTCACCGTCCATGAAAAAGGGAAGTGGGAGAAGCGTCAACATGATAAAGAAAACAGGAAATTTGCTCGCAATGAAGAACACTGTGCCGTCTTTCACATGAGCTTTAATGTGCCCTGTGTCGTACCCTTGGAGAGCGAAGCTCTCGTCTTCATGGGTACCTTTGATGCTCTCGACTCCTGCCTGCCTTGTATCTGCCTGCTTGTCAGAGAAGCTTTACATTTTTAACTGGCTTAGAGTGTCTTATGGCAGCTAGGCTTCTTCCCCTGTGTGTGCATGTGTGTGTGTGATTTATCTTGAGTCAGCAGGTGTCCTCTATAGCCTGAGAAGTCCAGTTTCAGTCCCTGACTGTGACAAAACCACCAGTGTGAGTCTGGAAGAGAGCTCAGCAAAGGATAAGATGAACGCACATATGCAGAAGCATTTAAATAGGTAAAAGATCTCCTCTACATACCAATGCACTCCCACTTGAGCAGCTCTACAGTTAATTTGGCCATAAGTTCTCACAAAACAAGCACATACTGCATTTGAATAGAAATTATCATTGCCTCTGTAACTGCAGAGCTACTTTTAGATGGAAATTTTCATCACTTTATGATTCTTGTTTACAGAGAAAGACTATTGTCGTAAATATTCATACAGTCAGTTCACGCACACTTCTCTGCATCGGTGGGGGGAGCAAGCGAGAATGATTTGAGAAGCAACTTTGTTTGATTTATGTGACTACTGAATTTTAGAAAAAAATAGGCTGCAGTGTTTTGCATTTTTTTTCTTGAGGGAATAGTTCATTCATTCATTCATTCATTCATCCAACCTTTTAGCCTGATATCAGACTGAATTGTGAGTTCATTACACTTCATTTCCATATTCAGTCTGACTGCCTCCGCTCTAAACGATTTCACTGGGGGAGCAGGGATCCAGTTTTCCCTTACCACTCACTTGAGACCAGTGTCATCTTGAGTCAACACTGGTGCCATGATAGCATAGTTGAGACAGTGAATGTGTGAAGGGTGGATATGTTTTGTTGTTATTTTGTAGTCATAAAGTGTGTAGCTCAGCTGTGTGTTGTGTTTGCTGCCACAGGAAAAAAGACAAGTCCCTGTAATGTTACTCTGATGTCTTCATGTCTCCTCACAGCAGAGTTTGTCCTGCTGTTGACTGTAAAAAACTAATGTTAGCTAGTTGGCGGCTACAAGTCAGACACAAAAGCATTTAAAGTAGCAATGAGATGTCTCCCAAATATAAAAAAAAAACTAACACTAACTCTGCATAAAGAAGGGTTTTCATTTTGTTTTGTGGCAGCAAACACAGTAAGTGTGATACTGCAACCTGAGCTGATCTACACACTTCTCTTCCTTAGTCACAACCTAAAGCAGCTTTGATAGCAGTGTCTATAGCAGTCGTCATTGTTTTTATTACTGGCTGGGGCGCACAGCTTGACAACCCTGACAACAGCTGTTGTTTCAGCATTTGTTTCAGTATTTGTTACAGTAATATGGTGCCAGTGCCATATCATTGCAAGAAAGTATCTTGTTTTTTGATGTCATTGGTGCTGACGTGAGCAATGACTACAGATGAGTGTTGTGCTGTGACTCAGCTGCAAAATGTTGGGTTTAATGTCCTTTGTGCGGCCACCTGGTCCAGTACACAGCTTACCACCACGTGTCAGATGATGGAGGTGCCGACAACAAGCACTGAGGGTGGACACTGTGCCCGGGTATGGAAGTGTTAGCCGGGCGCCAAAAGGTGACGTGCGAGCCAAAAGTGCAGGCAGAAGGCAGGCTGCTAGGATGAGTGGCAGCAGAGGAATTCTGAGGGACAACAGCCGCTGCAGCAGGAAAAGCAGTGGTGGCGGCAGAAGCAGCAGCTGGAGCAGCAGCAGTGGCGGCAGCCGTAGCAGTTGTAGGAGCTGCCTGCAGTGGCAGCAGTTGAGTCAGGCGGTCCGCATCCATCACAGCGGGGGTCCTGTCGGTCAGATCTCCATTCATGGGAGTTGAGCCGGTCCTCTGCGGCTGTGGGGACAACAGGCAGAAGATTCAAGTCAAGTTCTGCGGCAGCGGCTGTGCCTCCCACCAGCTCAGGAGCGGAGGCGTGGGCAGAAGATGGATCTCTATATGATATTTTGGGAAATACACTTATCTTATTCTTTCCAAGAGTTATACATAAAGATGAATGTCTGCACAGTAAATATGAAGCTACAGCCAACAGCCAGTTAGCTTAGCTTAGCATAAAGACTGGAAACAGAGGTAAACAGCTAGCGCAGTTCTTCCTAAAAGTAATAAAAATCTGCTTACCGGCTCCTCTAAAGCACGCTTGCCAGAGGTGATGATAATCCAGAGATGAATATAAGTGTGAACACAACAGCGTGCCTTTTAAATGAGACTGTTTCGTGGTTTGTCTCCAGTGTGGAAGCTCCTGGCCAAACAGTTCTTTATGGGCTAAAGTTCCCAAAAATGATCTGCTATGATTAATATTTAGTTTAACAAATCACTGTATCTAGCCTCGTGCCTGCCTACCACTGCTGCTTGTGCACGTATCAAGATGGCTAGCATTAGCGTTAGAGAAAACATCGGAGCGATTCAGGCACACAGGTTTGAGCCACAATCAGAGGCAGACACAAATGAGGAATCTGTTTCACACCAAAAACTAGCAGTAAGTGTATTCACAATCTTTTATATTGCTGCTATGTTGTTTGTCAGCTTATTAGCTTGTAACTGGCAGTGACAGACACAGCAAAAGCTAACTCTCACCCTCTGTATTGACACGTCCACTCTGCACCGGAGGTTTCAGAGTTCTTTGCCAGTGACATCTAACTTATCATGTATCTTGTTACCGAGTTTAGCTTACCAGGGGTACATTTGAATCTCAGATTTTAGGGAACATCTCCTCTTTCAATAGAGCAGTGTAAAAACACCTCTTTAGGGACACATTTGCACAGATACTATCAAAGCTCAGACATAAAAAACATGAAGAACACATTTTTGATCATAGGGAATCTTTAATCTTTACTTTTGTATAAAGCCAGGCTAAAGGTTTCCCCCTATTTCCAGTCCAGCTGCTGGTTCTAGCTACATATTTACCATGAAGACATGAGTGTTGTAACCATCTCCACATAAAACTCTCAGGTAAGATATAAGATAAAGATGTTTCCCAGAAAATGTTCTTTTCATTTCTGGGCGTTGTGCCTCTGTCCGCTGGTTGGGACAAAAAGAGAACATTGATGTTATGTAGCGTGTATCTTCATTCACTTGGCCACGATTGACTGATTTTGCAATTTAAATGCAGAATATAGGCATAATACGAGTTGCAACTGTCCAAAATGAACCAGGCTTACCGTAGATTTTTTCAGCATGTTTTTTTTTTTCTTACATTTTTGTCATATTTCTTGTCATATCTATAGCACTGCACTGTTGTAAAAGTCCTCTGCACCTCTTGGTATTCTGGCCCTTCAAACCCTAAATTAGGAGCTACTTTTGATGTTCCCTCGGCATGCTGTTTGCGCATTTCAATTGACAAGTAGCCAGTCACACATCTTTCCTCCCTGTCAGCCAGGTATGTGAAGCTGACACATCAAAGTGAAGCCTAATGCACATGCAGACTGAACAGGCACAATTGTCCTTGAAATATTCGGACTTCATGGCTCTTTGCTCACATTTACATCTGGCACTTCCATCATGGCAGAGGCATGCAGCACAGAAAAGACAGAAACACCAGCTGTGCCTAGAATGTGACTAGTATTGTATGATCACTGTCACATGGTTTGCATGTTTTACTGCCTCATCCTCATCTGAATTACAATTTAATTTCTACAAAAGTACTTATCTATTTCATTGCTACTTTAAACAAATATCAGCCTGAGAAGTTTTTTTTTAGGCCACCCAAACCCTCTTGTTTGCCTGGCAGAACCAGCTGGAGCTGGTGCAGGGTATACACAATACTCCCACAGTGAGAATGGGTTTTCAGAGAAATCACATTTCACAAGAGCAATGTCAGGTTTTTACAAGGACGTATTCAATGAGCTGTTGCTCCGAGACAAAGCCATGTCAAATGACTGCCAATGAAAATTGTCTTTTTAAAGTCTTTAGTCATTGTTGAATTATTTTTGACAATCCCCAGTGGTCAGCGTGTCAGACATTGTGAACGCAATGAGCTGAATCACAAAAATTATAAAGTCATTGGAGTCATTGTCAACTGTGGAGAATTTGCTAAAAGATTAAAACACCCAGAGACTGTTAATAGGTTATTTATCTCTCTGAAGGATTTTGCACATCTAAACCTGTGTGTTTAGACAGAGGAAAAAGTAAATCAACTTTGGAAACATTGTGTTTTATCTTTGTAGGTTAAAATTTGATGTTTGCTTTTTGTTGGTTGAAACTAATCACCCAGAGCTGCTGCTTATCTCTGCACCAGCAGCTGGAATGCATGGGAAAAGAGGGGAACCAAGCTCAAATATTTTCTTGGCTCTCTGCCCCCTGTTTTGTAAGGTGGTTGTCAACCAGCCAATCACTGTCCATTTGAGTTTTCAGGCCAAGCAATCATTCTGAATAGTTAGATCTGTCAGATGTTGTTGGCTACAGAAAGGTCTGCAAAAATGATGTGGATAATGGGCCATACCATTTTGCATGTTTTATCTAATTTTCAACAAATTACATATGTTTACATTACTACTCAACATTTTGCATACCATGCCATTAATGACTATTAATTTTAAATAATGAGTATCAGATTCCTGCTGGTGATATGTTGTCTCTGGTAATATGTGTATGACAATAGACATCAATCCTGTCATAATTGTCATTATGACTTAATGCAGCGCACTTTTCATATCAACCTTCACTTATAACTGTATTAGCTTGTAATGATAACAAAACACTGAAAAAATGAATGCAGGCAAGATGCTTTCTGTGATGCTTCAACAATTCACTAATTAATTCATTTTCTAATTAATCATATCTCACAGAAATGAATGTGACTGCACGTATTGCTGGAAAATACATTACACAAAACGAAAAGGTTCAGCAATAATGTAAACTATAATATGTAACATTTCCAGGTTATAACATGTAAAAACACTAAATATAAATTATATATTTTGTGAGTTGTACTAGAGACTAGAGAAATCTGTAATTTATTCACAGAAATGATGTGTTTCATACTACACACTAGTTGTTATAACGTCTGGGAAAATAAGGGACATGTTGTGTACATCAGAGAGTGAAGATGCAAGTTGATTGAATGTGAAGTAACGTAACATGATATGCATATTTGATACATTACCTTGTTTGTGAAGTCACGCCAGAAAGACTTTCATCTGGAATGGTGGTTGTGGTGGTTTACCTTAATCTCGCTCCAGCCTCATTCCTAACCCTGCCCTGAGGGGGTTGTTGCAGGTACTGGAAGTAAGTTCATTTGACACGCTGAGTCATGATAGTGTCTTCCTACAGCCCAGTTACCTGTCTTCACCACCGACAGCCATGATCAGTGTGTCAACAGCAACCACCCCCAGCAATCAGTGCTCTGCCATCCACACCAGGCACTGCCCGTGCTCAGGTCTTTCCCTTTCAACACTTCATTGTCCGTCCCCCGAGTCCTCATCTGGCACAGGTGCAGCCACTTATTCTAATTTGTGTCCGCAGCAGCTCCCCTCCCTGACCACTCTCTGTTTTAATAAAAACAATAGATTTACTCCAAAACACCCACAGAAGAACAAGGCAGATAACCACGGGTACCATTAATTTAATGTGTGTGTGATATTTGAACAAACCTTCCATCAACGGGGAAATAAAAGCCTCTTGTCAATGAGACCGGCCTCTTGAGAGCGCTTCTGCTGGCTCACAGCAGGGTCTGTGCACGTAACTGGCTGGCTGGCCCTGAGCCAGCGATTCCCACAGGCGCTAGCTTTCTGTTGCACCAATTTTCTGGGTGGGGATAGGTTTAAGGTTAAGATAAGGGAAAACACGTTTTGACGGGTGAACATGCATGAACACAACACCGGGAACAAAACCATGAACTGCCGTGGCTGAGGTGCTCTCCTCCTAGTTGTTAGCCTTGAAGGGTATAGCCAAGCAGAGTCAGAGTAGGGTCATAGCTTTCCGCAAAGCATACTGGGTAGGCAGAAAATATTTGCTTAACACATGTGAAATGACTGAAGACTATATAGTACTGAATTGTGGAGTTAGACTGGTTAACTGTTGTTCATGAAACTCACACGAACATGTTTCTTTCACATGTGCGTGGTGGTGACAAACCCATAACACACATTTATTGCTGCTTTAAGTCCAAGTTTAAATTCAAGACTGAGCTGAACATTTTGTGTATCTTTCAGTGTACTCAGACTTTGTTGAGTCAGTCATTTTCTTATTGAAGCTGCAGCCTTGTGTACAGAAGGGTAACACAGTCTCCTTAAACCAGAGTTTGCAGCTGCAGCCCTGCTTACTCACTGTCCACCTACACAGCTGTCTGATTACTGACTGCCCTCAAGCTGAAACTGCTGTTTAGGAACAAGGCTTGTACAATATATGGAGCCTGTGAACCTCTTTTTTCCACTTCACTGTTTAATGCATATTAAGATAAATGAGCTAACTGAGTGATAACAGTCATAACAATCTGTCACAAAAAGCGGCATGAAAGGTCACACCAGGAAAATGTGTTTATTATCATGACAAGATATGCTATCAGCCATGAACTTGTATGAATTGATGTGTTTGGTTTTCTTTGGCTCTCACTCCACATAGCTGTACATTGGAGCAATGTGTGCTTTTAATTATATGTGACAGAATGCAAACAATTACTAATGGGATTATATATTTTTTCAAACCGTTTACGTAGCTGACAGGCTGACAGGCCGCCATATCTGGTGTCTCACAGTTTGGAAACATGGTGCATACATTGTGCAGCACATCCATATGGAAGATATTGACATCTGGCTCGAAACATTTTCATCATTGTGAAAGATGGGGGGGGGGGGGGGGGAATAGCAGCTCCTGGAGCATCATGAGCAGGAGTCACCTACAGTGTGTAAGGCGATGAAATGCCCCCTTCCTACCTCACATCAATCTGAAATGTCCAAACAGCAGAGAAGTCGGTGGCTGTTTTGGCCTGCAGCCATGTGTAACCCAGCACACATTAAGTTATGACTTTGCAGCACCTCCTTCAGCAGTTATGAGAGAGCCACTTAGGATGTCAAGTGATATATGGGAGATCCGAAGGCTTGACAAGTAATGTGGCGCACATTAGCCTCAAACTCACCCTGGAAATAGACCATGTCAGAGGTGCTGAACTCACCGTACCAACACTTTTGTCATGAATTGTATCAGTTTGAATGATCTGTTACCTTTTTTTGCTCAACTTCAAAAAGCTTTTAGCTTCACTCCTTGTGAGTGTAATGTCTTCCTTGCCCTCTGGTGTGAGACACTCCTGCTCTGTTGTGATAGACATGTCAGTTTATCTTACTACATTAAAGCATTTCAAATACCCAAATCTGAAAAATCTTCCCTTTACAGTTTTTTTCTGATTTTCTCCCAAATATACCTCCGACATCTTGATGTCTTGTCTCTCAGGGCATGCCAGTCAGGCATGACATTTCAAAAAGATTCACAATTTGCATCCTGTCCGTCAGTGTGCGATCACTCAACAGATTGTGAGGTAAGCATCCATCACTGAGACTCAGCCACAGTGGGGATTTAGCTCATCACTCACTCTGCACATTGCTCACAGAGAAAACGTATCCAGTACACTGGATAAGTATATTTTCCCAATGTATGTACTGCTGAATTAAGGCTGGGTGTTAGTACTTGATACCTTTAAGGTATCGCACAAAATAACCCAGTACCAAGTAGTATGGAGGCTTCTCCAGGCAAACAATACCTGCGTTTGATCCTTTTTGAACCCAGATCTAAAAAAAATACTGCTTGTATTGTTGTGTTCATATCCCGTCACCGCAATCATTCTTCGATTTCATGACGTGTGATTGGCCCACTACCTCAGCAGCTACAACCCATACAGTCTGTGGTGTGGTGAAGTCAAGCGCTGTTCGAAACGCTCCAAAGTATACTATAATACACACCTGTGGCATCTGATTGAATACATGCATAAACTGCATAAGGGTTATTTCAGGAATGCTTTTATTCCCGTGATGGAAAGTGGAAAAAATGGTATCAAATGAAGTGCTCTGTTGGTATCGGTATCACTTTAAGGGTACTGGTATCGTAATTCTTTCAACGATACCCAGCCCTGTGTTGATTACATACTGCATATAAATGCGTAGTGCTTTGTCATGTTTTGCACAGGAACGTTGGACTTGATTTTAAAGGAGTAGGGTGTAGGAATTAGTGGTGTGGTTGCAGACTGCAGAACACTTTGTCACACTCTCCCCTTCTAAGTGCGCAAGAGAACCTACAGTGGCTGTGAAACAAAATGTGAAAGCAAAATGTGAATGGCCATCTCTAGAGCCAGTGTTTGGTTTGTCTGCAGTAGAAAGAAAAAAAGATGGTTATTGCATGTGTACATAACAGTCTGTATGACATTTGCACATTATGTATATTCAGATTGTACATGAATAAGCCCAAAGACCCAATTATTGTATATTGTATATAGTACTTCTGTTTTGTCTTATTTATTCTGGATTCTGTTTTATTTTATTTCTTACTACATTTCCTCTTGCACAGCTACCTTTTTTGCTGTGTCAAATTGAATTTCCCCTACCGGGAATCAATAACAGTACATCTTATCTGAAACATGGCATTGCAAAATGGTGAGTTCTCTTCCATGGAGGGCCTGTGCCCTCTGTTGATATTAACCTCTCATTCTAAAGTAAGGAAAACACAATGATGATTATTTTCAGGGGATTATACATAAATGAAAACATACTCATGAATATGATATTCCATCTCTGCCATATTCTGCCAATAAATCCCTGTAAATCTTATACTCTGGACCTTTAAAATTACAATGTGAATTCTTTAGATCATAATCTTTTAAATTAATCTGATGACGTGAGTGAATGCAGACAGTTGGATCTGTGTGGGTGGCAGTGCTTGTTTTGTAAATTTTCGAATTCAGCACACGTGAGTTTAAAGCAACAAGTTCTGCAAGTAATTTGTCATTGCCTTCCAAGTTTACCGAGGATTTTTCTGATCTGATGCTCCTATCCTCAGGATGACATAATTTAAAGGTAAAGGTCAACCATATTGTCACATATACATTTATGCAGTACAACCCGCAATGTACAGTGAGATTCAGTCCAAGTATTAGGAGTGGTGGGCAGCTGCTGTGCAGTGCCTGGGCACCAGCTGCAGATGTAAGCCAGTCCCCTGGGGTACTGACTGGATAACTGACCTAGCATATATGTTTTTTGATGATGGGAACCCCACGCAAGCATGGGACTCTAAGCTGGGATTTGAACCCATAACTTTCTTGTTGGGAAGCAAAAGTGTTAACAACTGCGCAGCCATGCTAATTTGTTTAATTAAACTGTAATAAATGACTGACCACTTGTGTAATGTTTTTCTGATCTGCCACCTCTACGGTTAAGGTTTGGTCAAGTTTAATAAAGATTGTATAGTTGTGCTTAAAAGGAACCACGATGCAATCAGCAGCCCTTGGTTTCACAATTTGTCTCACTATTTGTATGCCCAACCATCCACCCTCACCTTTCAGACTAACAGTCATTATTCACACAGCCTTGAGAGGTAGATGTCAGAAAAATGTATATAGAGTTATTTTAAGTGTTTGAACAAATGAGCAGTGCTACTGTAGGCTATAGCTTTTCTGGTAAGCCTCTTTTAAAGCAGCATTCATTTAATTCTTTGATCACTTGCAGGAAGCACAGCAAGCTGTAAACACAACATTTACATACTATCACCTAATAAAAATGTTAGCAAACTATTGCCTTTACACATCCAGAAGGCATGGAGCAACATTAGCATTTATTTGATGTGTTTCTGTGTAGCCAACTAATGTAAGTCTAATATTCCCTCTCCTGTAGCTCTGTTTTGATCAACCCCTGAAGAGAATATCTGTTTCTGTAGTTGCTAAATGTTCCACTATGTCTGCCTGCTGTATGGTGCTGGGCAGAATGTGCACTGTGGCTTTACCAGAGCTTTAATCACTGAAAACAGTTGTGCAGACAGCTGTTTTCAGTGATTAAAGTTCGGATGAGAGCCGAGAGAGTCAACTAAAACAGTAAAGTTGTGCCAGAGAATGAAAATATTGAGCTGAAAGAGCCTAAAAAGGTCTGTAGAGCTGAAGGCTCATCTATGTCCCCTTTACATATGAAAATAAGTACGTCTATTTCAAACGATGAAACGGTCACTGTCCATCCACGATGTTCCATCCATCCATCCATGTTACTCCAAAGAAGAAGAAGAGTCAAATGTTCTGACAACAATGTGACTTTGTGACGTGAACTTCTCTGTTGTGTCCTGTGGTCACATGTGAAGGATAATGTACAGTGAGCAGGTCATTACTGTGAAATAAACCGCACTAGGGTTGCAGAATCTTTAATCAGCCTAAAATCAATAATTTGTTATTCATTTTAAAATGATCTAAGTCCATACAGTAGCAACAGTCTTTTATGCATAGCAACGGTCTGCCATTTAGAAATAAAAGGCAAGGCATGTTTATTTATATAGCACCGTTCAGACACAAGGCAATTCAAGGTGCTTTACAAGACCATAGAAATACATTAAAGTAAAACGTTAAAACAGCATTAAAATTGCATTTGAGATCATAAAAACAAAAGCTAAAAGCAAGCCAACAAATGGTTAAAACATAAATAAAAAACAAAAGCGAAAGCAAACAAATATAAAAACAATAGCTACAGAGTTATGTAGAGTTATGAGTTATGTATCTACTTCACTGGAAAGCTGCAGTGAACAGTAATGTTTTATGCCCTGATTTAAATGAGCTGACAGTTTCAGCCAACCTCAGGTATTCAGGAAGTTTGTTCCACAGGTGGGGAGCAGGGAAACTAAAGGCTGCTTCACCTTGTTTGGTTTTGATCCTGGGAACACTGAGTAAACGTGTTCCAGATGATCTGAGGGGCCTGGGTGCTTGATAAGTAAATCAGAGATGTATTTAGGCCCAAGACCATTTAGTGCTTCATAGACAAGTAATAGGATTTAAAATCTATCCTTTGACACACAGGAAGCCAGTGCAGTGATTTAAGCACTGGCGTAATGTGTTCCACTGTCTTGGTGTTGGTGAGGACTCTGACAGCAGCGTTCTGGACCAGCTGCAGCTGTCTGATTGATTTTTTCCTCAGACCTGTGAAGACACCGTTACAATAGTCCAGTCTGCTGAAAATGAAAGCATGAACAAGTTTTTCTGTATCCTTCAAATTCTTGATATGTTTTTAAGGTGGTAGTAGGCTGATTCAGTACAGACCTCACAATGCCATACTTGAACAATCACGATCGAGCACTTAACGCCATGTAATAAAGTAATTTAATCCATAGTTAATGAAATAAATACAATATTAAATTAGTGCAGCTTTAAAGGGATAGTTCAGATTATGAGGTACTTATCAATAATCAGTGTAATAGCTACGGTGCAGACGGTGTCCGCAGCATAAATCAAGGCTCCTTGATAAATAGATAAATAAAGGCCCACTAACGATTTGTCTTCAAAATAAGTGTTCAATTCTCACTTAATTTTATTGCATAATGACACTGTATCTTACGCACCATCTTTGAAATCTTTAGTGGAGTTTGATTACAGTCTGATCTCATAACTTTTTGACCCGAACAGCTGATCCGCAGCATGACATAGTGCAGCATAGACAGGTGGCATTATGCGTAGGAATACAGAAGGACTAGGGCAGAGACAAAGTAGTGCCAAAAAAGGGCTGTCTGGCAGCAACTTAAGCAGTGAAAATATTCTGAATATAGTGTGCACTGAAATGGATATTGATTCATATAGGCAGGCCTTTATTTATGTGGCTGAATGTTTTTCTGCGGACCCCATCGGCAACAGTACAGTGCTGAGCTTCTCTCTCCTTCTACTAACTGGGGCTGTGCTGACTATCATCTACTGCAACTAATACACTGAGTACCTCATACAACCCTACTTAAAAAAAAAAAATCCAATCTATCCCTTTTAAGTGAATTTCCATTCTGACCTTCTGGCCTCACAGTACGTTTGTCAGTCATTTGGATGTCATACTGTTAGATAAAAGCTCACAGGCTTTGACACATGCTCTCGATAGCCAGAGGGATCATCCAGGTCTGCTGTCCGTAGTGGGCACAGGAGGGTCTGAAATCTTAATGGGAAGGTGTGGGAGGTCCAGCACTTATCTGTCTGCTCTCTGTCAAGATTTAGCCAGCACTCAAGGAGATGTGCTCCTCTCTGAGTGTGTGTGTGAAGTAAATTTGCTGTTCCTAAAATAGTGAAGATGTGAGCGGTCCTGACAGGAATTTCCTTTCACACTTTCCCCTTGTCTGTAGCCCTTGGGGGTGGGGGGGCATGTTGGCCCCTGTGTATGTTTCTCTGACACGGCCCACTGTTTGGCTTCTCAGCGTTTCAGGTGTGAGGAAGAGTGGACAAAGCTGTGTTGTGTAGCAGATGGGTGGTGGTGATGGGACTGAAGCTGGTGGTAGGTTCACATCTGAGCTGAGACAATAACTTAGCTTCTCCTCTGGGGCAGCGTTAAAGATCTCTGAGAGAGTCGGGAAGGAATACCCTGCTGGGAGCCAATCTGGGAATGATTCATGGACTGCCACCATTTCCCACTTAAGCTCCTCAACCTGTTTGTTTTCTGTGAGCGTGGCGATGTTAGATGTCCTAGTTCACATTCATACAAGTGTTATTTTGCAGGTTGTGTGGTGGTTTTAAATTAGCATGATATCACTTTTAATATGCAAACAGACAGAAACAGATGTTGTTTCGTGGGTTTTGCTTTCTCAACTGTGATCCCCAGCAGAGATGAAAAAGGATATTTGAATATATTTTACTATCAAAGAAAGTATGAAGGTGAACACCAGCAAATAATTAAGTACAATTCTTTTTTTATTTACACATTTATATTTGAGATACACATACAAAAAAATAACCACAACAGCAACAATGACAGAGCACATGAGGTCCATTAGCAGTTTTCTTCCAGCATCCCTCTCTTGCCTTATTTGAGGTGGCAGAGTTGCTTTTTTCCACAAAATATTTTTTATTTTATTTATAGCTCTCCCATTATACCAAACCTCTTCTCTTGACTGAAGTAGTCGGCACATGATTAGTCCACTTTGTGCAGATGCAGAGTAAAATGACGCAACAAACACACAGTGCCTTGGTTAACAGAGACAGCTGATGCACTGTGGTGATGCCTGTTATCTCTGACTGTGGTTTTAGGTTTTATCAAGCCGGCTCATGCAAAACAAAGTTTGCCTATGTTGAGCTTGTATCATAGTTCAGTTCAGCCCTCTGGTGCTGTTATTTCAATCTTTATTTCATGGTTTGGTTTATTTTTGTGGGGATCCATGGTAAAACTTGGAAGATTTGAGTTCAGTGCTCTTGAACTGTACTGGACTGAACTGTTTTGGGGTTGCGGGGAAAACTAAACGGACTCCTTACTGAGTGCATTGAACTCACTACTCTGTATCGGCTGATACACAAAGTTCAGGTATCCGAATCAGTATCTGGGAGGAAAAAATGGTATTGGAATATCTCTAGAAGGGGGGTATACAGTACAGTGCCCAACAGGTAATTATCATTTCACTGTCATAAAGTGTTGTTGTGCTTCGTAGGAGCTACATTTGGCTATTAGTGATAATTAATGATCGTTGAGGATGATTATTAATTATTAAAATAGAAAATTGATTTATTAGTCAAAACTAATAGATAAACGGGGCACCACCGGGAAAACCTGGACCAATAACCAAATTGATCTCAGTCTCAAGAAAACGGTTCACCTGAAATGTCAATATCTGGGAGATATTGGCATAACAGGATGAACAGAGAAGGTGTGTGTTCGAGCACTGACTGTTCTCAACCGGCAGTTATTACGATACTTATGCACAGAAGACCAGACAACTTCTCTTTAAATGCAAGTAGAATTTATTACAAGAGAACTATGAACAAGAAATTATTTTACAGGCTAGCGAACGTGTGTGTGTGGGTGTGTGTGTGTGTGTGTGTGTGTGTAAAGGGGAAGAGAGAGAGAGAGAGGGAAAAGGAAGGAGGAAGGGCAGGAAGTTAGTCGTACCATGTGAGGGGAGTGGTATGTTCTGGTTCCGGCCACGAGGAGTGACCGCGTGATTTAAAAGTATGTGGCTGATGGCCTAAGCTCACATGCTCTTAGAAAAGGGAAGAGAGATAAAATGGCAGCACTACACTAGGGGGGTTGGCTCACCACCTATAGGGAGCGAATGTGTAGTTAAACGTGTATGGGTGTGTAGGTGTGTGTGGTCGGTAGGAGGACAGAGGGAAAGAGAGAAAGGAGAGCGGTGGCGGACACGGAGATCGTCTTTGATCACACAGAGGCGCGGGAAACGGATTGGGGTCCGTCTGCCGTGGTCGCTGGCTTTTACAGATGAAAGACGATCCGCCGGTTTACACCCCACGACCGACTATCACCGGAGCGGTCCCGTGAAGTGGGTCAAACAAACTCTTTCACACTGGCACGGCGACCAGACACAGAAACAAGTTACCAACACAGAGTAAAGTAGAGAAACAATAACACTGAGATAACTTCCAAGCAGCACACGATAATCAAGACACTTTAAGAACACAGACAACTAAAACTAGCTCTGCCCAGACACTAAGCCTCTTACTTGGCTCGCTTCGTCAAGCGGACGGGCGTCTTCTCGTCGTTATGAGGTTCGGCTCGGCTCCTCGCGGCTCGAACAACGACGGGTCCGTACCAGCTGGCGTACGGTGGCTGATCCTCGGCGGGGATGCGGGGAGGATCCTGATCCTTCACTTCTGCAGGTAACTGCGGGCTGTGTTGCGCAGCGTCCTCGGCGTGGATCCGAAAATGAAACGTTCAGTTGCACAAAAAGAAAAAGTAAATCCCTGAGCTCGTCCAGCGAGAGAGAGAACACGTGGCCTTGTTGCCAAAAGAAGAGAGGTAAAAAGGGAGAGTAACGTTACTGGGGTTACCTCCTTACGGTAACCGGAGTTACAACGGGAAGCAATGGAGGTGCGGGCGTCTCCGGTGGTTATAGCAACCGTGACGTGACGGCCGAGAGGCGGGACGTCACGTGGGTTCCGGGGACTCTCATCCAATGAGAGTCCAGGATTGGACTCCACCGGATTTCACACCTGGGTGTGAAAACCGCAATGACTGTTGGGAAAGGGAGTTTTCTTAGGACTCCCTTTGTTTGAGTTCTGACCTTTCCTGTGGTGGTCAGGCTGCAATGAGGCCATGTAGGCCTCAGTCGGATGTTGAGGCCCAACAGTGTTCATGACCTGTGTAGGGAGGACCAACAGTTCAAAGTAGGTTACTAGTCTGACTTCATTGCAGATAATGCTGCAGTGCACTTCCAGACTTTATTCCAATTCAAAGAAGTGTATTGCTGATCAGATACTGCGTACAGCTTTTCCCACGCCATTAAGATTAGAAGATTCCAGTAACCTTGTAACAATGAAACATTTCCAATTTCACAAAATCATTCTTTTGGCAGTCAAAAAGGGCTAGTATATGCCTACTATTTTCTTGTCTTCTTTTGACCTTAGCTGGGCAAGCAAGCCACAGGGCAAGGAGAGAGATTTATATTCATTATTACTGAAATTGAATGAAACACTTCTGTCCAGAAGGACTCGACTGCAGGGCAGTGCCATAATTACATATGAATCAAAGTTCCCACTTGTCCACAACCATGCTACCAAAGATCAGAGGAGCTATTTTTTTTAAAATTCTGGAGCAAGTGATATCTGCTCTGTGGAGGATTTTTAATTGTATAGCTCTGAATCTGACTGAGGTTTCCTCCATATTCTTTCCCATTCTGCAGAGGTGAGTGAAACAAAGTGTTGTTCCCATTGGTGCTGAGTCTGAATGTTGAGATTCGGAGAATCAGCATCCTTTAGACATGACACAATGCCCCTCTGATGCTAAAGGCCTGGATTGTTTATCTGTCTCGTAATTAAACTCAAAATATTCTTTGGGAAGATTTGAGAAAATTAACTGATGATACTGTGGGAAAGCATTTGTGTCTCCCTCTAAGCTCCTCAGAAGATAAAATCCCCCCACTCTTTACGATTTCTGAAATCTCTGTAATATTGTGTTGCTGCACATAGCAGTGATTTAACATTTTGGGGAAAAAGGCTTATTCACTTTCTTGTAAAGAAATAGATGACAAGATAAATACCGCTCTCATGTCTGTACAGTAGATAATCTACCACCAGCAGATGGTTTAAATAATACTCCACCAATTGTCACTGCAAACACCGTCAGAATCACAATGGACCGTTTTTTGTTTTTTTTTAATGTCAAAATTGATTCAACAGAACCAGAGATATCATCATTTTTATTTCATTCATTCTTCTTCAAAACCTGGTGCATTGCCCACAATGCAACTCGACTGCTGACAGCTCAGTCATGGATTCAGGTCTGTTGTGCTGGCAGCGATTAATGTAGCCTCAAGTAGAGATGAGGAACAGAGGTCTAAGATATCTACGATGTATCTTTTTTTTTTTTTCCTTTTCAATCTTGTAGTCTTTAATCTTAAGTGACATCATTTGAAGCAGTTTATTTGACTTTGTGCAGCTCCTTCTGGACACCTGTAAACAGACTTTGATGTGTAAAACTTGTGGAATTTGCCTACTAACATTCCTAAAGCTCGCTATTAACATAGTGTATCTCATTTGTTTAATATGCACAAAAAGAGTTCTGTCATCACTGTGAGGTTGCTAGGCAACCAGCAGAAAGGTCAGGCCAAGAGATAGTCCGGCAAATAAACACCCTTATAAAAATGACATGTTGTTTTTTACAGATTAAACTAACAGATTAAATGTGTGTATTTAAATATGTCATTTGAATACACATCAACTTGATTTTAAAAGGGTGAATTTGATATGTTAGTGCTAAGCTCTGATAGACTTCTTGTCAGGGTCCTGCGTTGCCATGGTTTATTTTGCAATAACGACCTGCTAACTGTACATTATCCTGCTTATTACATAGCTTACTTGTTTAATGTATATCATTATTATACAGCTTTGTTAAATGCTCAATTCTGATGGGTCACTATCAGCATTCTAAGGTATATTATTTCTGTATAACAGATGGTTGCTATGACAACCAGACCTTTGCAATGGAGCAAAAGATCATTTTTAAATCAATAAAATAATTTTCAAAGCAACATTGCATGCCAAATTATTGATTTTTTTAGTATGTAGCTGTGCAGTAAACAGGATAATATATAGTGAGAAGGTCATTATTACAAAATAAATCACTTCAGGCTTTGCATCGTCCTGCACCACCTTGTTGGGGTGTAATTCCCAATAATGACTCGCTTGCTGTACATTATCTCTGACATATTAAACATGCATTGATCTAGTCATGGAACTGGCAACAAGAAAGCAAATATACATATTTCCCAAAATGCCAAGCTATTCCTTTGAGGAAACTGAATAAAACTCATATAATATTGACTTGACTAAAAGGGGAATTCTACTGTTGAAATGTCACCAACATCTAAACCTTCCAGGCTAAATATCTTACATTTTTAATATCTTGCAACCATTTTTTGTATTTCTTCTATACCTTTTCTTAATTTTTATGATTTATTTCTCATAAATAATAGATTTTATGGTAAGAAAGAAAGAAAGAAAGAAAGAAAGAAAGAAGAAAAGTGGCTTCATGTATTGTCAAGTCACAGTGTAAAAAATGATTAGCTTATCATTTTTTAATGAAAGCAAATCAAGCAAGCATTCAAAACTTTTCTGGGAATGATAAAAATCATACAGTGTAAAAGTTTCAAAATACTGTGCATATGTTCGCTTTACTGTATTCAAGGTTGGCCACTCAATGTTAAGGAGTTTCTGTCTGTTTGCGGTATTGGAAGGAACCCAGGCCTATCAGTCTCCTTCCACTGGGATCAGCCTTTACTGTAAACACGATTAACAAAATATTTACATAAGAATAACCTTGCTCTATTGTGCTCCCCGGGCAGCAGGATGTGTTGGTGGAATGAGGTTTGTGTACAAGAACTGCAGCTGTCCAGAGCTCTGGATTTTGATTGGCAGCAGGTCATGACTGACCGTTGTGAAATCATTCTTGCTGCTTTTCTGTTGCCGGTGCTGAAGTGTTGTCTGGCCTGTGGTCTGTATTACACATGATTGAAGATGTGTGAGTCAGAGACTTGAAATGAGCATCTGCAGCTCTCTTGTACATGCTGTCTGACCCCATCAGGTACTTCTTTGTCTGTGGAAGAGATTATTGATTAAAGACCTGAACAATAGCCTTTCAGGTGTTTAAGTTGCTGGGGCTGCAGACAGAAACTTCTTATCTTAACTTTAGGAATCCTTATTTAACTTCATCCAATTTTATCTCAAGTCAGGAAATCCTAAAGACTCAGTTCAACATGGCTTATTAATATTTATGTCTGTTACCTATCAACTGACAATACTTTTCTCACTGAGCATAACAACTTTGTAACAGTTGTTTTTCTCATTGAAACATACTGAGACATGCATTGAAACATTAATGGGGATTTAATTTCAAGACACATAAGTTAGAGGTGTAGAAGCTATAGAGAAATTAGTCTTGGGAAATTTACAATAACGCTAAAAAAGCTTTAAAAAAGTTATTTAAGATTTTGGGAAGCTAAGATGCATTATACACTGCTCTTACACTGCTCTCAGGTTAGGATGGAGACATTGACATAGGAACTGTTCGTCTACAATGGCCTTTTTCCTAAACCATGTCCTAACCTATTTACCATGGTGCCAAAACAGTTAAAACAGGATCTGCTAGTAAGGTACTTTCTGTGATCCGTCTCCTGCTCTATTTGTCCTTGAATAGTTTGAATAGTTGTCCTGCTTAGTTCGCTTAGTTTGCTCGTTTAATCCATACAGATTAAACAAATTAACTACCACTATCATCAGCTGCTAGCTAACACTACTGTTGGCTACTGTTGGCAAACACCGGCGACTGTTAGATAACAGTACCGTTAGCCATTGTTAGTGAACGCTATGCTAGCTACCATTAGCTAACTCTATCATTAGCTAGTTAGTAAGTTTGCTACAAGTATAGGTGGAAAAGTGAAAGTTCGGACAGTTTAAAGGTTATCCTAAAGTTAGGAGACTTTATTTAAACTTTTGGGAAGTCAGGATACTTGATTTAGGACCTGTTAATCTATAGTGACTTTTTCCTTAAATCAGGTCCTAACCCTAATTACCATGGACACCAAACAGTTAAGATAGGATCTGCAGGTTAGGAAGTTCTTGTAATACAGGTTCTGTTTGTCCTTGAATAGCATTCTCAGCTTTCTTTGCTCTGCTGGTAAAGTGCCATCATATAGTTTATTAAATACTGCACACGTATCGCAGTCATTTTCAAACAAACACAGAGCCTGATATGAAAAATGGACATCATTAGTTTTCATAAATGCAAAGAAAACTTCCCCACCTTCATATACCCTCTCTGTCTGTGTTATCGCTCTGTGTGTGTTTTCATCTCTAATGATATCCAGGTGGAGCATAAGTCATGGTGACACTTTTATATATGATAGAGTGTAGGTGTGGAGTCTGACTAAGCCCTAATAGCACCCTGAGGGGACTCTGGGACGGTAATGACATTCTAGACCGGCCATATTAACCAAGCACAAGTCAGTGAAGTGAATGCATTAGTAATGAATCAAGGGAAAATGGTCTTTGTGGCCATTTCAGAGGAGGAAGCAGGGAGCTTGGAGCAGCATTGGCATATGAGTGGGCCATGATTTCTCTGACTGGGTGTTTCTCAGCATCAGGGACCGAGAGCTGTTATTGCCTTACAGCTTGTAAATGTAATGAACAACGTGCTATCTGAGCTGCTGTCGTGTTGGATTTCAGATTCCTGATGTGTTGCGGAGATTTGACAGCCTACCAGCAGCTCTGTCAAAACCACTATAGGTCCTCACCGACCTGTGTAACATGAATCTAATGCAGTTGCTGTGTTTGCTCCCTCAGGTCTGGTGATTGGCTTCTCTATGACTCCACCCATCCTCGACAGCTCCAAAGAAGACCTAGTGATTCCAGTCCACGAAACACTCGCTATTACATGCAGGTATGTGGGTGTGCTGCTCTGAGTTGGGATGGTGTACATGCACTTGTGCATGACTTGCTGTTTGTTATTTCACTAAGTAAAAACTCTGTATTGGTAGAAAGACAAAAGTCAAGCTTCTTATTTCATAATAATGACCTCAGGATGCTATGAGAGATACTCAATATGCAATGCATTGCAGTTGTGGAGTGTATTTACTCACGTTTGAGATACTTATACTTTACTTGACATATTTCATGTCATTTTATACTTCTAGTCTGCTACAATGCAGATTATACATTACCACATTATACTTTTCACAAGAATTTATTGAAGACCAAACAATTAATCAATGAATCGAGAAAATAATCATCAGATTAAAAAAATAATCTTTAGTTCAAGACCTGTAGAAAATTGTTTAAAGTGAGCCCCATCTCAAGCAACTATAACAATGAAAAGTTGCTTAATGCATCAATAATAAAAGTCAAATGGAGTAACATGAAAATATACAAAGTAAGAAGGTAATACATTATTTTTTACAGGGTGCTATTGCTCTTTAATTTAAGTATGGTATCTGAATATTTTCTTCGGCACTGATGCATTGCGTTGTTTGTAACTTGCACACCTGTGATCTATAAATCTCGACTGAAATTACTGATGGCACCTGCCTTATAATCAGCGATTTCTCCTTATATAATGCAGCACAAATAGAGTTCATCAAGTACACTGTAAAAAGGAAAACTCATAATTACAAGGCAACTGTCTTCACTAAATGTTTTGTATCTAACTCAAACTCCTACGTTTTGAAATAAACTTTTATAATAAAGTTTTTCCAACCTCTAATCTTTTGTTGACATAATTTATTTTTGATCTTAGAAAAACATCAATCTTTGAATTTTGGAAATTCAAAAATTGTTCAGTGAAGTCATTAAATTGAAAGTCAATAATGGTTGATGATTTAATATTTTCAGTGTCAACCATTTAATTTCCAGGTACCCAAATAATGAAAAATAGGATGAACAATTTTGAAATACAGAATTCTTTGGGTTTCTAAACTTCAAAATTTAAGAGTTTTAGTTTGATCTAAAGCTCAGAAAGTTTGTGAAAGACAGATGCCTTGAAATTATGAGTTTTCTCAACTTTCTTTCTTATTTTATGGTGAATATTCACAAACATTTTTCACAGCATTTTGTCTGCCTTGTGTTACTGATGGAAACTGGTCAAATCAAACATTTTCTGTAATGCCCATGTCTATAATGCATTATACTGATTTATGAACTCTTATTAAGTCTTTATACTGTGAACTGTGAATACAAACATGTATAAATATGCATAATCAAACAATAATCATAACATAATCAAACATAATCATAACTCATTGTGATTCTCATAGTTGAAATACATTATAACCCTTGTAGAATGTTTTATAATGACTGTTATAATACATTATAATATGATTATAAAGCATTATGAAGTGATTATAATCATAAACATAATTCAGTTGTTCATCATCAGAATATTGTGTCAGATTGGAGTGCTCAATTTCTGTTATGACCCGTTAAACAAAGAAATGAATTTTGCAACATTTTGTGCATCTTTTTCAGCACTGATTTATTTTTTACGCTTTACTTAAAGAAAACAATGAGCATAAGTGACTTATAACCAGCATTTATCTGCCTGTTGGCTACCTCAATAAATTCATTACATAACTTAAAGCACGCAATGACTACTTAGAATAACGTTATAATGCACTATGAAATGGTTATAATGTATCATAACAGCGAGAATTATAAAATACTATGATCCTTGCAAAAAACCCTTTCAATGACATGCTATTATAAAGCCTTATGAATGTTTATGAGTGCTTGTTACTATAATTATACATTGCTATAAGCACAGTGCAACACATTATAATGCATTATAGATACAGGCATCATAGAAAGTGTTTTATTTATGAAACATTTTTTTCTCAGAGGGCTTTAACATTTGTACAACATACAGCCCTCATTTTGCATGAGGACAACCTTGTAAGAAACGGGACATTTTCTAGTACATGTACCTATCTAATGTAGAATGTAAGTAGAAAAAGGTCATGTCCTATAAGAGACATATTTTTTTGGTTCTAAAACCCAGCCAACACTGATTTAAGTGAGATATGAATTCCCTTATAATAACCATCCTTTATCCTTATGAAATCTCTGCTGTGCAGCCTGCTGCCAAGCTGTCACTCCATTAACTGTTTGGTTTCTGCGGTACAAAAAAATGCTGTGTTTGGAAAGCTGGTGATACCTTTGGACTTTGTCCAACACTGGTTTTAAATGGTTGTTTGCATGTAAACCTCATGTGGCCAACACCACTGAGAATCTCCTGGGAGAGGAAGTCAGTTTCATTTTAGTCGATTTAGCCATTACAATGTACAGTTTTCTAAAATCTACATACATAGATGTCATTTACATTGGTTAGAAAATAACCCACAGAACACTTTCATTGCCCTTTATGATTTATGTTATTTCCAGTCATCACATTTTGGCACCGTCTGCAAATGTGGATATTTGTAGTTGGTGGAGGCAGGTGGTGAAAGCATAGCTATCAGTTTACAGAAAGCCATTATGATTCCACTCAATCTCGCACATAATGCCTCCGGGTTAACATGTCCAACCATAACTGAATTTATGTGACAAGGCACAAAGCAAACAGGGATGTGTGGATGCACAGAGGAATTTACAGCAACACACACATACACACACACAGATACAAACATGCACACATGGATATATACTCAGATGCACACAAACACTTCTTAACTTTTACATTTAATTTGTGACTGCAAGAATATGAAAAATACAGATACCAAATTGCTTTTAGTTTTTTAAATATTCAGGTTGTCTGAGGACCACCAGGTGCTCATGTATACACTGACTGAGTATATATAGGACTCTGTTTTTGCTTGCTGTAATTATCTTAAAGGCCCAGTGTGTTAACTTTATGGGCATTTATTGGCAGAATATGCCAGAGAGGGAACATAATGTTCATAAGTTTGTTTTCATTTAAATCACCTGAAAACAGTGGTGGGAGTAAATCACACAGGTGCAAGTCAAAAGTCTTAACTTGCAAGTCCCAAGTTACTGTGGTGAGAATCAAGTTGAGTCCATGCTATAGGTCAAGCAAGTCAAATCAAGTCATTGCTCAGGTCAGGCAAGTCACAAGTCAAGTGAAGACTGATTATTGCACCCAGTTCTCAATTTCTGCATTTAAATCAGTTAGAAGACAGTTGTCATGAAAAGAAGATCAGTATTTTAAGCATTAGTGAAAACTGTCGCAGCCTGCTTACATCATATATAGTATTTTGTGACATCAGTAATAAGCCTCTAAAATGAACAATAATGTAGAGTGGGATCATGAAATTTGCACATGGGAGCGAGATTCATCAAGGTGACTCACTACTGCTTGTTGCTTCTCCTATAAACAAACAAAGTGAAGTCAAAGACTTGACTTAAGGATTAGCTTTCAGGCTAACGACCACCCAGTAAGTTAGCTAAAAAGACACATTCACATACTTTTCTTTGAGGGTTTTGTAGTGACAGATGAATGACCTTGCATACTGCTGTTCTCCTCGTACTACCATCATCAACAACATAATCTTTTAATACAAATTTTATTATTATTTTTGGTCTAGCCCCCTCCATGATAGCTGCCTCATGTGCTGGCCTCTGCTGGTCTGCTGTAGGTTGCAAGGTTTGTGCATGTTACGCTAGAATTTACTCAAAAACAAAAAATAACTTAAAAAATAACTCAATCTGTAATAGAAAAGTCAAGCCCTTTTTCCTTTTTTTCCTCTCCTTTTTTTGCCTCAAGTCCTCAAATTTGTGACTTAAGTCTGACTTCAGTTAAGTCATGTGACTAGAGTGCCCAGTTTCTGTCTGAAAATAAGAATTGTGTTTTTGTTACTTCAGAATGGGCCATTTACTCCTACAGACTTAAGTTGCAAGGCAGCTGGATTTGTGACATCACAAGATCAGACAAGAATCCATTTTTTCAGGCCTCAAGTTATTTGTTTGTGCCTGCACCAAAAGTGGTGCAGCCAAATCAGCGACTACTGGCCGCTACGGACGTGGTTTTAGGTGTGGCAACAGTGAGAAGCATCCATGGAAGCAGGTCATCTCGAACAAATAATGGCGGCTCCTGAGGAGGTTAGTGTAGATAGTGCGATAGTATCAGTTATATCAGAACTGGAGAATATTTCTTCATTGAAAGAAGAGCAAAGAACAGAACTGAAGGCTTTTCTCCATGGAAAACATTAGCAAAAATGCTCCTCTCCCAACCAACTTTGGCAAGAATTTGATCTGATTGGTTAAAGACAGAATATGTTAAACATGATAGACAGATGGTTCATCCAATAACCTGCCAAGTGTTTTTTTGAAAGTGCCTGCCCTTTTCCAAACATCTGACATGTTGCAGTGCCATGTTTCTACAGTAGCCCAGAACAGAAAAACCAAACACTGTGTCTAGATGCAGTTCTAGATTCAGCACTGTGCACGCAGAGTTTCATGGCTGTGTTTGCAGTCTGCAAGCTCGCTGCTAGATGCCGCTAAATCCCACACACTGGTCCTTTAAGACAGACTTGAAAACTGTTATTTCAAATTTTATAATAATGTCAAATCTGTCCCATGTCCTATTACCTGACGTCTCCTCAGGGGACAGCACACTCTGGCCTGGGCCTGGCCTGATCAGACTCTGGTGGGACAGGAGCTAACTGACCGTCAGGCCCAGCTGCCGTCCACCAGGGCCCCTGGGCAGAGGGTCATCCTGGTCAGTGAGTGTCCGGGGCAGCCTGGGAGGCCGTACTGCAAGAAGCTGGTCTTGAGCGGGGCGCAGGCCAAGGATACAGGCTACTATCGCTGCTATTACAAGGATGTGAAGGCCATCATTGTGGGCACCACTGCCATCAACATTTATGTCTTCGTCAGAGGTGAGTCACTCTCCCACCCTCCTACACACACACACACACACACACACACACACACACACACACAGACACACACACACACACACACAGAGAGAGAGAGAGAGAGTGCTGATGTAAAGTCACTTGAAAATGGAAATTGGGGATATTCAAATGACTTATTCACCTCAGTGGCTCAGCACAAATTATTCATTGTAATGTTTTCAATCTTTCTCTTATTTCATTTAAATGTAATTGTCAGAGTGTTTATATCAACTATGAAAATGAAATTTTGACAAGACATCCTTTTTCCAACCATGAGTTTTCTTCTCTGCTTATTTATGTGTTTTATTTAACTTGTAGTGGGTCTGCAGTGTGGATCCATTTAACTGTCTGAACTTGTTCTGTGTTTAAAGGGAGCATGTTTCATCTCCTGCCTGCCTGCTCTCTTTGGCTTGGCTGTGTGGAGCCTTTAGTCTTTAGTTTCTCTTTTCTTTGGGAGGTTCACAAGAAAACCAAAGACGTCCTACTGTAACAGATCTGCTGTTTGAATATGACTTCAGTATCAAAGCAGCCCCTGCATTACTAGAACTAGGAGTTGTTGACTTTGCCTCAGTAACACAATGGAAGCTGGCAGGATGGATGTTTCTGAAATTAGCGATGCAAAGTGTCTGATAAGGTTTGGAAAGAGCAGCTCGTTAACTCTCCTAATTAGAAAAAGGATATGTTAATTGTTTATTAATATTCAAATATTTAATTCACCTTCTCATGGGACTTTTCAAATGTGACACAAAGTGCACAATAAAATGCAGTTTTAGAAATAAAGGAGCTAACTAGAACCATAAAGGCTTCTTTGGCTTGTCCCCCTAGGAGAACCCTTTTTTGTCCCTTTCAGAGAGTTTGAGCCCTACATAAAGGGTTATACCTAAACCATCTGTGAAAGGCTTCACCTATATATTCCAAGGGTTTTATTTAGGACCCACCCAGATGGTTCAACCGAAAAACTTTTTATGTTCCCAAGATTTTATCTAGGACCCAACCAGACAGTTCTACCAACCTTTTTATATTATGGTACTAAAGATTTCAACAATCATTGAAGATCTCTTTCTTCCAAAAGAAGGTTCATATTGGAACCCTTAGTCTTGCAAAGAACCTGTGAGGAACCCTTTTTTCAAACAAGGGCTCTTAAGAAGCAGATGGGTTGAACCTTGGCCCTTCATGAAGAACCTTTGTGGAACCCTTGTATCTAAAAGTGTGGGTATTTTCCACCAGTCTTCTCCCTCTCAGTTTCAATGTGTCTCACATGATATTAAGATTCAGATCCATCTCCTCTACTTCCTCTGTTTTAGACCGACTTCAGGACTCTGAGCTTGGCCTGAAGGGTAGCCTCTCTACTCCCCCTCGCCTCGCTCCATGTGCTGTGGGAGAGGAGTAGGAGTAGGAGGAGGCGTGGATAGGGAGAGTGGGAGAGACAGATGATTGTCATGTAGGGGAATCCTGCTGACCAGTCCACTCATGTGAAACGCCTGTTTATCCCCCCTGACAAGGTGCCAAAACAGTTTCCACAGATCTAACCGGGGGGCTGATCAGAAGCAGATGAAATCGCAGCCATAAATTAGACCCAGCGTGTGGCGGCATGAGAAGAGACGCATGTGGATCGAGTTAGACAGGCTGATGTCTTGCCTCCACTCCATCTCTGCTTCACAGTATCATCTAAACTCTCCAACACACATTGTACAGTATGACCTGAATGCATGAACGTACTGTACACACACATCCTCATGTAAAATACACAAACACACACATTTTCATTGACATTCTCACACTCATATCCCCGGTGCTTTTCAAACTCTTCTTGCCCTGGGCGGGACATCTCCGCCTCCAAAACCGACTGCAGCCTAATACCTGCAGGGATTTATTGTGAAGAACTTAAACTGCGAGGCGTTGTGTATTATTTCTGTTACCTGTGTGTATTTAGACCACCGCGGGGCAGAAATATAAGCTCCTTGATAGGACCTATTGTTTGGCCTTGCAGCAGCTTGAAGTCATAGCTTTGAGTGCTGCGAAAAAAAGTGTGAAAATAATAGAGGGCTTATCATGAAAAGAAAAAAAGAAATAAAAGAAGCGAGGAGGTTTGTAGTCACACAGCATCTTTGGCTGACATACAAAAGTCACTGGTGTTGACAGAAAAGCCTTAGAGATAAGCATTTTTATAATAGTGTGCGCTCATGCTGTGAGAATACGAGGTTTTGTGGTGATAACAGTTGTAATGTAAATGGGTGGCACAATTTGCTATGATGTCTCCCAAAAGCCTGCCCTGCAGCAGTAACTGTGAGTCACAGACTGTAAAAAGGGAAACATCAAGGTGCTGTGGAAGAAACACAGGAGAGATATTTTCCACTCACAGACAGCTTGGGGTAAAATAGTAGCAACTGTTTAGAGGACGATTAAACCCCTCGGCTGTCTTTCAGTTGACATGTAATAGCTGTTCGTAATGCTATTTAGTGTGTGGATACAGACCGAACAGTCGCATTACATGTAATCATGATTAATGTCACATGCTGCCTGTCTTTGGGGGTCATTATCAAGCTGTGAGATATGTGGCTGTCTGTACATGAAGTTAGCTCCGTAATAGCTATCATTATCCTGGCTGGTATCAGGGTCACCCATTAACTGCTTCCCTGTCTTTATCTGCATCCAGACCCTGAGCAGCCCTTCCTCAGGAGAGGCAGCTCCAGCGAGGGCACAAGGAACGACCTGGACACCATTTTAATCACACGCTTCTCAACTGTCGTCATAGTGCCGTGTCTGGTCACAGTGCCTGATCTGAACGTCACCCTCCACGCGGTTTGTATTCATCACCGCAGATTACCCGTTCCCCTGTTCCTCCAATTGAAGCTGTCAATTGATGCTTTAATTGATGATCTGAAGTCGAGTGATTATATTCTCTGTGTGTCATCTCAGTATCCTACGCCTCTGGAGAAGAGCGGCATGACGTGGGACAACAAGCGAGGCTGGTCCATTCCAAGATACGTCATTGACAGCGTGCCGATGCTCATCGGGGTTTTGTGTGTTGCCTCACTCGGAGGCAAAGAGTATCAATCCACCAACTACCTGATTCACAATACAGGTAAAGAATCATTTGGTAACACAAGGGGTGTGCATGAACTATCATTAGACCGTCATAACCATGCAATAACACCTGTCATGAACATGAAGGAGTCTCAATGAAGCACATTGAGTTTACGCTTGTCGTATGAAATGTGCTATATAAATAAAGTTGACTTGACTTTATGAATGTTTATTATCATTGTCATTAAGTGTCATTTCAGTTTTGTCATTTTCGATGCAAGGTTGAGATTGTTTGAGATGTCCTTGTTATGAACCAAGACAACATAACCTGTCAACGTCATTTCATGGCTACTTGACATTATTAGTCTTAAACAACTGTTTAGCTTTAGTTTTAGTTTCAACATTGTATTAAACTGTCATATTGTGGTTGGTTTTGACACTGGTCATCATGAGACCATTATAATTATGTCATTAATATTTCCTTGAGCTCAACTACAGTAGTACATTTTGAAACTGTCATAAAGATGTTATTAAGTTTTATTAGACTATCAAATGCTTTTGTAATTGTGACATAAATATTTTCCTGGACTTCAACTAAAGTAGTACCATTTGGATTTGTCATGAAGATGTCATTAAATGCTATAAGGCCAGTTTGATGACAGAGTACAAGGTGACTTAGCCTCCATGTCCGACAGTGGCCAGTTCAAGGTGGTTTTCTTCCCAATAGTCTACTTACCTACTTTAACAACAAGTAAACTAGCTAACTGTTATTTGTCCATCAGGTAACTCTTTAAGCTAAGTCACCTTAGTATTCTGTTGTCAAACTGCCCATATAACATTATAATACAAGGCCTTAAAACACAAGTCCAAATGGGAATTATTCATGACACACTTATAATGGTCTTATGACAGCCAGTGACAAAACCAACCACACATGACAGTTTAATGCAATGTTAAAACATAAAGCTAAACAGTTTCTTTAAGTTTCTTTCTTTAAAAGATGTTTTTGTCCTGGTTAATGTCAAATTCACCTAACAAAGATATTATTGGCTTGATTAATGTCAGGTTGTCATAACAAACACATCTCAAACAATGTCAACTTTGCATCGAAAATGACATAATTCACTGAGTGATACTTAATGACAACAATCATAACCATTCATAAATGACAGGTGCTATGACAGGGTTATTACAGTGTAATGACTTGAGTCTTATGCACACCCCTTCAAATAAAGTCCAACTCCAAAGATTTAAAGAGTTCAACCTCCTCTGGTGTTCCTTCCTGAATGTTGAGGATAAACAACCCTTAGCTTCAGCAGCTACAGTACAAAAAGATAACCAACCCAGCACAAATATTTAAATCAGATTTTAAGCTCTAGCTATTCTTGTTGAAAAAGAAATTTGCGAGGAAATTGAAGGTGGTGCCAGAATGACTACATTGTCACCATAATTTTGTGTGGCAGTTAATGAGCCAATTATGCCTTAATGCTGACAATGTGAAGGATTTTATTTCATTATGTAATTTCCTTGAGAACAACTCCCTTTTTTATGTGCGGACATTTGCTATTATGCTAGCAGAATTAAAAGAAAAGGAAGAAAAGGAAGAGAAGGAAAGGCATAATTAAATTTTAGGAGACTAAGATGAAGAGGCAAGATTTCACGTAGAGGAACCAAAGACTCTTTGCTATGTTGTGTGAGATCACTCACCTCTCACTTCAGAGGGTGAAAGGAAAGACATAAGCTGTCGGGCCAAAAGTAACAGCAGCATCAGTCAGAGGAGAAACTGAGAGTCTTCACTCTGAGCGCTAATGGAGCGTTTAAACAATCAGGCAATCACAGTCTGCTGCACAGACATCACACCAGCATACATGATCTTTTTTTTTTACGCTCCGTGTCATTTCCAGTGACTGCAGAGAGTGGTGGCTTGAATATCAAAGACGTTGGCCAGCGTTCAAACCTTTCTTGCTTTTTCTCTCTTATCTTTAATTGAGGGTTCACTGTATTCCACTTTAATTTCCTTCACTGATATATAGCTTGACACATGAATGGAAATACTGCTAGCTTGTGACAGACAGCTTCTTTATAGTAGGATGGCTCCTCTGGTCCAAAGGAAAGTCATTTCCTCTGGTCCTGCGAGGAAGGAAAAACTGCTGACGATGTCACTGTGACCTCTTTCACTGTCTCCCTCCCTCTGTCCCCCTGTTTCTCTCTGCCCCCCTTTTCTTTTTCCCGGACAGGAAGTCAGGTTTACGATGTCAAGCTGTTTCCTGAGGACCCGGTGGAGCTGATAGTGGGGGAGGCCCTCACCCTGAACTGCACAGCGTTGGTGGAGTTCAATGCTGGAGTGGACATTCAGTGGTCATACCCTGGCAAACTGGTATGTAGCAGCGACAGCTGGTCACATGTTGTTCGACATCGATGAATAAAAAGCTGATATTTCAGACTTTTTCCTCTCACCAGATGAGCAGTGAGGTGGACACTAAGACCCATCGTGAAGCTCTTGCTCACGCCACAGAGGCTGTTAGCATCCTGACCATCCACAGTGTTAACGTCACAGACACTGGCCCATACATCTGCAACGTCACCAGCATCGATTCAACAAAAACCCAACAAACTCAGGTCATAGTTTATGGTAAGCTCCAGCTCAGAACAGTGCACATTTACTACTTAGCCTCCTGTTGTTCAATAGATCAGTCTGTATATAATAACGAGAACAAGAGTCATCTTAGCAGCTCTGTTAGGCTCTGCTTAGAGGTGCTTTGAGATAAATGCTAACATTAGCAGACTGGATCTGAAAAGTGAAGCCAATGTGGACCTGCCTTAATCATTCAGCCAGCAGGGGGAAAATCTACTAGTTGCAAAAATGAGTCTGAATGTGTAGAAATCTGTGAGAAAATGAGCCCACTTCTCACTTGATTTACTACTCCTGCCAACAGTCACCTAATGAGTTTATGGTCTCAATCGCTAGTTTCAAGTCCTCTTCAATACAGTTTATATTGTAAATTATGGTCCCATTTAGAGTAGAAAAGACAATAAAGCAATGATATGCTTTAGGGTGTGGTTACCTTGTCATTGGCAACTGGCTACCACTGTGACTTGTCAGTCAGGATGGAGACATTGCAGTTCATATCCATGTCACTGTGTACACCATGAACTTGTTTTTGGGTGTTGTCCGTGCTGTGACCTGTTCACAATATGTTTTCAGTTCATGAAAGTTAATTGCAACATTTTGGTCACCTAAAAATGTCATGTTCAGCGTCCAGTTGTACTAAAAGACGTCATACATATTCTTCTCCTTGCATGTAGTGCTGTTTCCATCTAGGTTGTTTTCATGTGAGTTGCTGAGTTTTGGAGATATCACCCGTAGAGATGTCTTCTCTCCATTAGATATTAAACTTAAGTATTGGACAAATTAAGAATTATGATGGCATTAGAAGAAAAGATAAGAGATCACAGAAGCTATTAGGATTCATTAGAATTCATTCTTCATAGAGCAATATCAATGTATTTTGCTACCATTACCTTACATTAGTCACTATTGGTCACACGTGCCAGACCGAGAGAAGCTCTGCTGGAAAAAGCCCTTAGGGTATTGAATTGAGCTGGGGTGCATTGTATTGCTTATAAATTAAACTTGAGGAAAATGAATAATTTCTTTTATGAAAAATGATATAGTCTTGCTTCGGGGGACTGTTCTACCCCACATCTATAAAATATTTAGTGCTGTAGGCTTGAAAGGTGGCTGTGATTCCAGTGGTGACCCAGAGTCACAGCAAGAAAACCAGCCTTGAAGGGGGACAATTTTAGAAGCTTCTGTGGATATTTTGACTGAAGTTTTGACACGAGGCTGGGTCCCTGTTTGAATCCACAGTAACTGTTATGAGTCTTAGCTGACTCACAGCTGCCATCCTCCACAAAGGAGCCGTCTTTCACATACTTGCCAGAGTCACCTTTCAAGCCTACGGGGAGTGAGCGTTTGATACTCATTGTGGAGATGTCTTTAAAGGGATTGTTCAGATTATTTGAAGTGGGGTTGTATGAGGTACTTATCCATAGTCAGTGTATCATCTACAGTAGATGGTGGCGGACACGCCCCCAGTTTAGAGAAGCAGAGACGGGCACAGGCACAGAAGCTAAGCAATGTACTGTTGTGGACAGAGTCAGCAACAAAACACACTTAAACCAATAAAAATCATTTATATACGCCAAAATAACCAGTAAGTCCCATGTTATGTGAGGTAAAATCACTGATTTTTCCAAAGGAGTTTGATTAGTTTGGAGAGAGCAGTATTTGGCTTATATAACAGTGGCTTCCTGCTGGGAAAGGTTTACTGTCTGATGGTGAGGTAAAGCAGTGAAAAGACCACAATCTACAGTAGGTAACACACTGACTATGGATAAATACTCATATAACACCACTTAAAATAATCTGAACTATCAATTTAAGCTTTGAGACTCAGACGTGCAGTAATAACTACTTTATGTAAACTAATGAATTTCTCTTTTTCCAGAAAAACCATTTATCAGTCTTAACTACAGAAATGGACCAGTGGTGGAGGTAACTGCTGGCCAGAAGTCGTTCAAATTGCAAGTAAATGTGTCTGCCTTCCCCACACCTGAAACACAATGGTAAGACAAGACTCCCTGGTGTATTTATTAAATGTAGTGGGTAATTTTCACAAGCATAATTAGCTTCATACATCTTAGATTTACAAATTAATTTGGGGCAGGGAACATCAGCTGGAGAGTATCTGTGTTGTACCAGCCGTGCTTTTATGTGTGTGTGTTGTGTTCAGGTATAAAGATGGAAAGTTGATAAACCATCGCCCAGAGTTCAAGATGAAAAGAATGAGGATGCACCTGAACCACGCTTTGGAGATTAAAGATGTTTGTCAGGAGGATTTTGGGCTGTACACGGTGGTGCTGAAGAACAGTGCCGCCGCGCTGGAGACGAGGCTCAACATCACGCTTGTTGTCAACGGTAACCAGTCTGTAGGGCCATGTATCCTCTGTGGACGTCGGACCAGATGTTTTGCATATAAAGCAACGGATGCGCAACAGTTAACATTCCTGCTACAAAACTCGAGAGGTTTACTAGTTTTCCAAGAAAGGAACAGAAAGTGTATGGACGTATTACGATGAATACTTCACACAAAAAGGCAACACAACGTGGTGATGGTGATAGATTGCATGACAGAGCAGCAGGGTCTGGAAATGAAAGGAAATTTTGCTTTTAATTAATTTATCATGTGATAAATTTGATGGGGAGCCACGATGTACCTTTGATTCTCGTTCTTTATTCTGTGTAAAGCTTGAATGTTCTCTTCATTTTGTCCCAAGGACAAAAAAGTTGTGGGGTATGCACATCCTAAAGGCTTTAAACTGAAGGCAGAAATCAAACAAATGGTCTGCTTTTGTATTAGTGGAGCTACATTTTGATCTGACAGAGGTTTTCATCTTCGTTTATCCCAATGAGGGGCCTCATTTATAAAGATAGAGTAGATTTAGACTTGAACTTAGTGTTAACATCATTTCCGACAATGTGCTGAAGTTCAATTCATAAAATATAATGAGCAATAAAACTTTGCTTACGCAGGTTCTGAGAGGTCTGTAAATCTCAAATTAATTTGATGGTACCTGCCTTATAATCAGCGATTTCCTCTTATATATTGCAGCACAAATGAGGGTTTAGTCATGAATAACCATGGACCAAAAGAGAAAAGTAAACTTTTGGAAGACAAAATCATGGTGATGGTAGAGGAGACTGAAGCCAGGCCAAACATATCATTTCATGGACTAAACGGTTTAATGACAAACAAAGCCAAACGCATCATTCCTGTCACATTGTTCATGAAGCTAATGCAAAGTTCACCTCAGGAAGTCTGTTTTATAAATGAGACCCCAGGTTTCCTCTTGTTTTTCTGGCCTAGTTGTATTCTAGTCAAGTATTGGTTTCCTATCATTTGTCATCAATTGGGTCCTAAGCCATGACAAATTGGAGAGGTACCGATTTAAACTAATTTAACAAAACTACATGAAATATGGACACAACAAAGCAGCCAAAGGGCATTGGAGGTAAATGTCAGTAAAATCAGTGGTGTAGGGTGAGCATGGGAGGTGTGAATGGTGCATGAAATCAGCAAAAGGAGAATCAGGGAAAACTATGGTAGCTACATCACCGTCGGGATGACTGGAGGGAGAGAGAGAGAGAGAGAGAGAGGGTGAATGAGTTACAGGGCCTGATTTGTACTCTGGGAACACCGGGCCCAGGTTTCACCTGCTGGTAATCACTGCCCAGGCATTGATTACCAGCTCATCCCACAATGAACTACCAGTTAACATTCACACACACGCTACATTCAAAATCACATACTTCTTCTTTTTACTTTAAGTACATACTGCAGCTGCCCTGACAAACTACATTCTGTTGCATGCAGTATACAATTGAGACATACTACAGTACTTTGTCATCATTGCACCTTGAACTCTTACCCTCTCGATTATACATCCATCACAGTCCGTAGCGCGAAATTCCTGTCATCTGTCAGTGAGCTGTCGTCTGTCTGAGCTCTCTCGGCAGCTCAGTCAATGTGACATATTTTCCTCTGCACAAATGACTGTGGGTCAGAATAGTCAGAGAAGCATGCTGGCTTGCATACTGCAAAATGAGCCTGGATGCAGTGGGACATCCTGGTGTTTTTGGCATACTGGATTTGAGATACTATAGTAAATCTTTTTCAGGCATACTAAATAGTAGTGTGGGTACTGGAACGCACCCTTAGTCCAAAGACATTCAAACCAGATTTCAAGGAGACTCTAAAGTTCTGATAACTGTGTATGAGGGTGATTTTCTCTCTATTTGTGTTTGCGTTGTGACTGACCAGCAACTATTGCAGAGTGTTTCCTTGTTTTACTTAATGGGACAAGTCTGTGACCCTAAATATTATGTATTGGCTCTCCTCTTCCTCAGTCCCCCCACAGATCCATGAGAAAGAAGTGGCAGACCCGTCCAGTCCATACCCCAGTGGCAGTAGCCAGACGCTAACATGCACCGCCTATGGTCTCCCCGCTCCTAACGTCAGCTGGCAGTGGAGGGCCTGGGGCCCCTGTGTTCTCAACACCACACAGAGCAGACTGTAAGAAAAACTTCTCTCCCAGATTCACACACTTAACGCACGCAGGACTGATTTCTTCAGCAAACTCCATGTTAGCAATGTGGGAGCAGATAAGGTTTGATCTAACAGGACAGCAGAGAGGAGAGGAGCGGGACGCAGTGCATGAAGCGTTATGTGGGGACCAAATAAGACGAAGAAGTCAGTGTGAAATTATACACTGATTCCAAATGAGGATGAGAGGGAGGAGATGATGAAGAAAGAGCTGTGGAGGTGGATGAAAGGAGTGGAGATAAAGAGGAAGGTGGAGGAGAAGTAAATAGAAGGAAGAGAAGACGAAAAGAAAGTGTGCATCTGTTCAATGTCCAACCAGATTCCTCCCCCACGCCGTAATAATAGGCCTGTTACTCTGCAGCTGGTCCTCCATGCTTCAGCTCGCACACAGCAGTCTCATTTTCTGACATACACGGGCGAAACCACACATTCATTCATGTGTCTGAAATGCACATAAACCACCTAAGTGTGTTTGAGGCCATCAGGGTACTATATATCAAACACACACATGCTCAAATGCAACTGTGAACACTGACACACACACACACTCTTATTGCCAGGCATCACCCCGGGCTCTTTTCCTCCTCTCCGTCTCTGCTAAATCCACAACACAATATAATGGATTCTCTGGACAGACATTTACAGTAGATTTCAGTTATTTTCTATTCCTTCCCAGTATTTGGCTGCTCCCGCTGAATATCTTTCTAATATTCACCTGCCTCCATCTTCCTCCAAGGCTTAATTTCTGAAGTTATTGCAGTTCTCTTGACCTTTCCATGTGGGCATGCAACATGAGTGCAGTGCAGGTAGTACACTCTGAAAACACACAACAGTGGCAGGTTCAGCTCAACTTTTAGCTCCAGCTCTCCAGATCAGGTTCTGTCACATGTGACATTTCGTGGGCACTGATTGAAGCATGGCTGTGTTGACCTTTTCTGATATATAGGAATTGAATTTCCCTTGTTTTTTTTTTTTAAGCTGCTGGTCAAACATATAGTGTAGGATGAATCTATCTTTGGTTACAGCAGCTTGAGCAGTGTGGCATCGCAGAGTCAAACCAGCTGCCTGCTTAAGTGTTCTTGTGCAAGAGACTGAATTCAGCTTAATTTGTTTTGGGAAAAATGTTCTTTGCAAAGCTTGAGAAATTACTTTTGCAAGAATGGATGGTCGCACATGATGAGGACAGTGTCTGTATAGTCACACTGCATGGATGAATGTTTACACACAGACAGCTAAAGAGATAATGGTGCTGTATGAGGTATTTACTGATAGTCAGTGTATTACCTACAGTAGTTGGTGGACAGTCCAACCACAGTTTGCTAAAGCAGCAGGATTACCAGCACGGAAGCTAACCAATGTACTGCTGTGGACAGGGTCAGCAACAAAAGGTATTTTAGCCACTTCATTGAAGGTCCACATAAAAACTCTACATTAGTCTAAGTGTACACTGTATTTAGAATATTTTCATCGCTTTACCTTGCTATCCAACAGCCTTTTCTGACAGGAAAACACTGTTATATAAGCCAAATATTGCTCTCTGTCACTCAACCAGACTCCATAGGTGAAATTAGTCATTTTAACTTGCGGAACATGGGAGTTGCTGGTCTGCTTCTGCCTCAACCGGTCAGTTTGTCTATCTTATTGTGTGACTTCGGTGTTTTAAAAGGATAGTTCAGAAAAGAAAAGAAGATCACACAATAACACAAAAAACTAACAGACTGAGGCAACAGTGAATCAGCAACTCGGGTTTTGTGAGTTTAAATCACAGTTTTCGCCAGTGGAGTTTGGTTGTTCGGTTATATATAACAGCGTTTTTTTGTTTGTTTGTTTGTTTTTGTTTTTTTTATGACTAAAATCTGTTTTGCTGTTGACCCTGTCCACAGCAGTGCATTGCTTAGCTTTCATGCTGGCACTCCTGCTGCTTCTCCAGACTGGGAGTGTGTCAACCTCCATCTATAGGTAATACACTGACTATCCAGACGTACCTTATACAACCACACTTCAAATAATACGAACTATCACTTTAAATTGTTTGGACTTTTTTCCCATTTGGGCACCACAAGACTTGTTTTCAGTTAAAAGACTTTTTTCACTGATATCTCAGAAATGTCTTTTAAGTACAATTGCTGACTGTCTTGAAAAGAGGTGAGTAGGTCAGTATGACCCACTGGGAGTGGTAATTTCCTACAGTTGAGTTGTCATTGTGAGGTTGCCAGGCAACCAATGGAGAATCCAGAAAATCTCCAGATAACAAATGAAGTAATATAACATGATATGTCATGGTGGCCCCAAATGCAACAAACAACTCAGGGGTATGGTGAGTTAAGGAAGATTTATTGTAAGGAAACGGGGGGCAGGAGATGGAGAGGTGAGGAGACGTTGGCCGGCAGAAACAGATGGCAGAACCCGGGCCAAGCTGGATGGACAGATGAGGGTGAGTGGTGTGGGCAGACTGGAGTAAGCTTGGGGGTTAGCAGATGGACAAGCAGGCAGGCATCAGCCACCATAGCACACAGGAAAAGACGATGAATGAATATTAACAAGGAATCACCACCAGGAATAGTACTCAGAAAAACACTGAACTGGACATACGAAACTGAAGCTGAGCAAAGGATCATCAAGTGGGTGAAGAGCTGGGGCAGAAATGCTGCCGGGTTGATGAGTAGATGGACAGCAGGTGAGCAGGTTCAGCAGATGTGCACAATCAGCAGGCATCCACACAGAGGCACTATATGTTGGAACTGTTCCTTTAAATTGAAACTAAAGTTTATTATTACAGTAAAGGCTTGGGTTATAAGTTACTCCAACAAAACCAAAACCACCTAAAAAGTTTCTGACTTTCTGCTAACTAACTCTGTAAGAGTATTTAATCACAAAATTTCACACTTTATTTATTTAATTCAACTTATTTAATTAAGGATTTTGTGTAAATTTTATGTCCCTACAGTATGTGGTCTAAATTTCAGAGGTCTGTATTTATTTAGATTTATTTAGTATTTAATTAAATAAAGATCGATAGACAGAAAGTGGAAATAGTCTATTTAAACTTATCATTTTGAAGTAAAGGTTGATTGCACAGTGTAATGGCTATAGGATAATGATACCATCTGTGTTTAGACTGGTTCCCTATGAGCCTCACTTTCATCAGTCTGCCACCAGGCGTGATTTTACCTGGGAAATAGATTCTCCATCATAGAGTCATAAATAAACAACTTCACACTTTTTCTCCTAATGTTTTCTTCAGAAAACTTCCAGCTCACAATGTCATCAATACAACAAGAGGGGGGCATTCATATGGACTGAACACTGTAAATATGGCCCCATTTGAACGCATCACATGGTGGAGTAAGGCAAGGGGGAACACATATCAACAAGGAAGCAGATTTCAACACAACACCTGTCGTCTATGCCACATGCTGATATTTAACAAGTGTCATGTTTATCAGGTTGGCAATTGACCTTTCCTAAGTCCCGCCCCTTTTGGAACTACAGTCATCTCTGTCCTTTCCTGTTTGCAGTAGGCTACTTAGACATGCTATGTGCTAGGTACGTTTATGGTGAAGAGGGAAACAGATTTTGAAGATGGTTAAAAGATGTTACTGGGAGACCTAAAGCAACGTATACTGTACACAGTCACATCTTAAGTTAGCTAATGTTAGCAAACACTAGCTAACAAGCTACATCTACATCTTTTTTTTTTATCTGTAGCAAAACATTAGACAGTTAGCTTGCTATCTAATCTATATAAATCATTAGCTAGCTAGTTACATCTGATAGCTTTGTTAGCAAAATGCTGGCTAACTAGCCAGCTAATCTACAGCAATCATTTGCTAACTATTTAGCTATTGTGATGTGACCATATATGTTGCTTTTATAGGTCCCCCAGAAACATCTTTTAACCACCTTGGAAAGTTTGGTTTTCTTCTCAACATGTAGTAGATGCACTTAGCACAGAGCATATTTAAGAGAGAAAACCAGAAAAAAAAAGATGGCCGAGGTTACCGGCCTTGCTCAATTCTGATTGTAGTGCAGACAAAAAGGGGTGGGAGTAACGGTCATGACCAGAAGTTTGTGACAATAAAATGTTATAAGTGTATTGAAAGGTTCTTTCATCCACACAAGTTTATTTCTCAACTAATAATAACTGAAATAGTAAATGTCTTATTTATGACGTATATGTACTGTTTGTATAAAAAGCAAACTGACCCTGTTTACCTTCATGATTTTAATCCAGAATATTGTAATGGATCCTTTAGGAGAAAATGCAAAACAAAATTCCATTTCATGTTTCATTAGTTCTGCTGTGATGTTCACACTATGGATCATCATAATAGAAACTGATACCATATTTTTTCCATTAGTTGCCAGGACACTCTGCATAATTGCCTGGGCTTTGGGATGTGAGCTGATGTTTGGATCTGAAATGCAATCCACAGTGTGTGGGGGGAGAGAAATCATAAAACCTCAGGATGTCTGGTTTGATGTGCTTCTGAATTCTCCCCCACTGCCCACTCTCTGCTATGCATGTCAATGAGGGGAGATGTCATGAGTGTGTCTGTGCTTCTCTCCAGGGTCCGACGAGACAGGAAGGGCCGGAGTGACAGGATCGCGGACTGTCAGAACTGGCAGGACATTAACTTGGAAAACGGCGTGAATGAAATCGAGGCTATTGAAACGTCAGTGGAAGTGGTGGACGGCCGACAAAAGGTTCATTAGAGCTGTTTGATTGTGACTTCTGTTCTACACAAAAGCCCACCTTTTCATGAATACAATAACATGAATGATGTTATAATATGATTATATGATTGTAATTTCTGTAAAATAATGACAGAATAAGATTAGGATGTAACCCAGAAAAGGAGACATTTATGTAAGTGGACTTATCCAGGAACTGTGATGTTTTTATGTAAGCGTCCCGAATTCTGAGCTCCATAACAAAATTTGTCAATCAAGAGCCATTTCCACAGTAGAAATATTTAGAACAGTCTTCCTCTGCAGACTTCCTGTGAGGACTGCTTATAAACACATCCAGACACACACATGCAAGGGGCATATGTGCATATACGCATGCCTGCACATTTTTAAACCACAGCCATAAGAGGAAATTATCACACAGAAACACACGTAACACACTGATGGTTTTTCAGTCACACCTGAATGAGTTTGGGCTTCTTGTTGGCCCGTCAGCACAAAATCTGCTTTGTGTCAGCTCACAAAGAATTACACGACAGCAGACTGCCTTTTAAGATATGTGTGTTTCCTCCTGATGAATGGAAGTCTTACCCACCTTGTCTCACCTCACAGATAGTCAGCAGACTTCAGATTCGCAACGCCACTGTCTCCGTCATCTACAAGTGCTCTGCTGAAAACAAAGCTGGCAAAGATGAGCGGCAGATCTACTTCTACGTAACCAGTAAGTGGGTCGGGTTAGATTTCACCTTGACTTTGATGACAAAGAATTCCAAACACAGAATAATTAAGTGTACTCCCCCCAAAATCCCCTCCTTAAGTATTTAGCCATGCAGATAATTTTTGCTTCAGAGGTATCTGTTTCTGAGGTTTCTGCCTTTGCCACATTACAAAGCCGAGGTCAACAGGTCATTGCAGGGCCAGAGTGGGCTAATAATTCAGGCCGGGAATCTAACACTGAAACCATTCTCCACATTCACACCGTTCACAACACACCACATAGACTGTAGACTGACTTTACACAGTGAAACTTTCATGCAACTAGTTGCAGGCTGCCTATTGCATGAAACATAATTTCAATTCAGACCAATTAAAAAATAATCAAAGTCTCACGCTCCACAATTTAACAGTTAATTTCACTAAAATTAGCTGTCTAGATAGGCAATTTTTCATCTGCCTAATTATTTTCTCGCTAGAGCAAGTGGGAAATATCATTGTAACTACATTTGCATCTTTGTATCATATTTCGTATCATTTTCTAGCTAGATAATATTAATTTGAATGTGTGGTATTGCTTTTTCGTCTGCCACTGGCTGGCTACTTTGTTTCATATTGGTTGTCCCAGAGAATATTAAAAGAACCATCAGTACATTACTAACTCTGTAAGACATAAAATTTCTATTTTGCAGGATGGAATAACTTTTTGTATTTGTATTTGTATTGTACTCACATTTAATAGATGTAAAATTAATGCCAAACATTCACCAAATGACTAAATGTAAGAAATAATCAATAATTTTGTAGAAATTGTTGATGTTTTTAACAGTTTAACTGAACAATATGTTAATGGAGTCTGGCAGGTAATGAGACAGGCAGCCAGCAACCTAACTCAAATTATTTCCAAGTGTGTATTTCAGAGCAGTAAGCTTTTGTTTTCAGGATAAACAGGCTTAACCTGACATCAACATTATAAACAGCTGATCAACTTACAGTGTAGGACTCAACATCACTCGTTATTGTCACTGTACAATGTTGCGCCCATCCTGTGCTTCTGCAGAGCTCCTGCAGCCTGCAGAGCTTCCCCGAGTCTGGAGAGGAGGGGGTGGGGGCAACAACTTGCCTCAAGCACAGATCATATATTAAATAGGACTTCAACCTATTTAATTAACCAATTGTGGCTTTAACTCATTGTGCTGTACTCATTTTTGCACATGCAATAGCTACATACAGTATAACTCCTTTAAAATTTCTTTGATACGGGTGATATGACGTGGCCCTGCTACTACGTTTTTTCTTTAAATACCAACCATTTCCATCGCTTGTGGAGATATCTGTAATTTATAACATTTAGTGGTGCTTCGCTCCTTTTAATATGCTCCCTCTCAGCTCTCCCTTTTCCTCTTTCTCTCATTCTCTCTGTCTCTTGTGCTGTCCACTTTTTCGCCACACTGCTCAGCTACGCACGCTCCCTGCACTGATGTGTACGTTAGTACGATTAATCAAGTGTAATGGCCAACCAACTGTATGGTTTTCACTTTGTTTTACCCATTTCATTTAGCATTCTTAACACTGGCCTGACAGTCTGGGCCAATCAGCTTGCCAGGCCACTGGGAGTTCTCCTGGGGCTCCCGATGGACAGTCTGCCACTGTGTCAGGGGGGCTATAAACAAAAACCTCTGTTTGAAGTGTGACTGCTATAAGAATCTTTCATTGTAGGAAAGTCCTGATCATGTTTTTCATTCCTGATCCTTTTATAGTGAGTATCCAAGACTAATCTGATGGTGATTCTTTTGTAAATTTTCTAAGCCTAAATGCTATATTTAAATATGTTTGACAGCAGAAAAGCCTTGTTTGAAGACAATAGAACCTGAATCTGATTTTTTTCAGATCGTTTTCAATAACTGCATCAAATGTACAGTATGTTGTTTGAGTGGAGAGAATTTACACAGCCTGTTTGTATGGGCAAAATAGTTACAACCTACAGAATAACATGCAAAACAAGCGTGAATAATGTTGGTTGGATGCTCTGATGCTTAGGACCTCTATGTGTCTGTGCCCAAGGCGTCATTTGCTCATAATATGCACAAGCAGAAGAAATAGTCCTAATGAAAACAGTTTGGTTGGTTTGGGGATTATCCAGCGTAACAAGGAGTAATTATGTTGCTGAATTTTTTTAATCACTTTCCACTGCTGGGAGCACCACACACAAAATCCCACTCTCATCTTATTTTATTGGGTTAAGAAAACCAAAACTATCTGTATGGCTTGATACAGTACCATGAGATTTAAGTGGTATGTTTTTCATGCAGTTTGGTTGAACCAGCCCTTTAAGGAATAAATTTCATGAATGTCCAGTGCACAAGCTCTGTCTTGTCACCTAACCGCCCCACCTGCCGTACTCTGTATCTTCACAGCCGTCCCCGAGGGCTTCAGTGTGGACGTTCAGCCCTCGGAGAATCCCCTGGAGCAGGAGAGAGTGTCCCTGTGCTGCAGCGCTGACAATTACACCTACGAGCAGCTGCAGTGGTACCGCCTCGACCCCCGGGCCCTGCAGGACGAGCAGGGCAAGCCCCAGGAGCTGGACTGCAGGAGCGTGCACCTCTACGCACGCGCCCGTGATGGCCAGCTCTCCTTCCAGGAGCCCTCCAACAGCTGGGTCCTGGACTACACCATCCCCTCCATACAGCTGTTTGATGAGGGTCATTATGTGTGTGAGGCTCAGAGCAGGCGGAGCGGCGAGAAACAGTGCCTGTTCACATACATCTCTGTCAAAGGTGAGGGATAAAAGGGATGAACGCTCCACACACACACACCACACACACACCACACACACACACACACACACACACACACACACACACACACAAAGTAGTCACTCTAAGCTCAGTTAATTATAGAGAAAAGCTCAACCCTTGGCAGCAGAAATGCACATGGGTCGCAGTGGGGCTGGTGCTGAGATGCTGAAGGCTTAAAAATACACACGCTCACAAAGAAGTGCCCACGCAGCCGGGTACCCACATACACATAATGGAGAGAGTACCTGGTGTTTGCACACCATCAATATGTAGTGACAGAAAACAGAGCTGAGGTGCTGCAGGGCTGAAATGCACAAACAAATTCATGCCTCAGTCGTGTTGTGTGCTGTAACCCTGCATCAGTGTCTACCTGGAGGACAGATGTACACTTTAATGGGATTTTTTGACTTTTGCCCTTTTTACATTCCAGTGAGACCCACTTCTGTAAATATCATGTACACTGTTCACATCTGTGCAGACAAGTCATAGTGTTGATTTCCTCTTTCCTTCTCCTGCTCTCTTCTCTGTCTTTCTTCTCCATAGCCTTGGAGGCGCCTCGGTACAAGCGCAGTCTCACCAACCAGACGGTAAATGTGACTGAGTCTTTGCGGATGGAGTGCGATGTGGAGGGCCGACCCCTGCCTCGCCTCTCCTGGTTTAAAGACAATCAGCCTCTCCACCAAATGTCAGGTGCATGAGTACACCTACACAGGTGATGCACACGTTTACACAACAGTGCAGCCACCCACCTGCTGACCCAGCGGAAACCACATTTTTATGCACGCACTCTCACCACTATATCAACAGTTTACTCATGAAGTTTAGCCAGTATCCTCCCCTCCCTGTGCAGGTGGGTAACTGACAGGATCATGTTACACTGTGGCTTCACATCAAACAAAAGAGCAGAAACAATAGGGCTGGGTTGCACCAACAAAGATTGATTTATTTTAAAACCAGATTTTAATTCTTTTAAACTAGCTTAAAACTAGCTTAAACTTAATAAAGGATTACATTTAAACCTTTCTTTAAACCTCAGTTTAGTTTTTACTCGTAACCTGGATTAAATAAATAAATAAATAATAAAATAAATTAAATATTCTTCTCCATATTGATTAGTCTATTTCATTTCAGTTCACATCCCTAAACTTGGATTTACTAAACTGAGATTAGTTTTTAATTGTGCAACAGAGCTCTACTGAATTTTAAACCTAGTTTTACTCATTTTAAACCTATTTTTGCTAATTTATGATACTAATCTTAGATTAAATTCACCTTTGTTGGTGCAACCCAGTTTAAGTTTAATATTTACTCAGACATGATACGTGGCAATCCAGCTCTAAAAAGCCACCTTGGACACACACACAGATACACAACCACCCACCAGCCCACCCACACACTCATACTATTGAACAAATGTGTCAAATAGAGCCAGTGACAAGAATACACACATGCACACACACACATAAAACCCTGCGGGCCGATAGACGTGGCTCATTAGCTTTCTCAGTGTGTGTCTCTTCTTAACATCTGAAGGAGATGAGGGGGTGGGAGGTGGAGGAGAGGTAGTCAATATGAGGCTGAGTGACAGCTGATGCTCTGGGTTCAGTCAGAGGGGCTGCTGGGACATTTTGCTCGCCATGACTGACGATGGGATTATAAATGAATACTATAGTTTGAATTCCAGTGGTGTGACGAAAATTTGAGAAATGTTGTTGAAAATGTGGCGGAATTTATGTTGTGAGAGTGAAGCACAGCATTGTGGGTGTGTGCATACATGTGTATGTGTGTATATGTGTCACTCATAATCCCGTGTCTCCTCGCAGGGGTCCAGCTGGAAGATTCGAACCGCACACTGAGTATCCAGCGAGTTAGAGAGGAGGACGCCGGGCTTTACACCTGCACCGCCTGCAACCAGCGTGGTTGTATCAAGTCCTCAGCCTCCGTCAGGGTCATCGGTGAGACAGCCCTATGTACACACACGTGCACGCACTCAGAGAAACATACAATCACAGTGACACCTGAATCCACTCATGCACTGCCACTGCTGACGTGCTTCTTTTTTTTTTCTTCTCAAGTGCACTCAGGCCTTAAATCACAGCTGCCCTCGAACATTCCCTCATCCTTTCACATAAAATGTACAGGTCTGGTTTTTCGTCCTTCACGTCTGCAGCTGGAGTTTTTGTGCTTTTGTTATGTTCTGCTCTCTACAACAAAATCAAAGCCATCGACTGCTGGGATATTTTGTATTCAGAATGAATAATTTAATGGGTGTGCTGGAAGTGCTCTCTTGATGAATAGCTTGACTGAGTGAATGGCTGAGGAGCATGTTGCTGTAACCTAAAGGTTTAATGTAAGGAGCTCGTAAGAAAGCAGGTACCAATAGTTTGTAATACAGCGCCCCCTACAGTCTGCACAGAGCAGCATCGGCAAAGAGAGATTAAACAAGGAGGTGTGAGAGGAAACTGTGTTCAAAATATCTGCACATGCAGTGACTTATTCCCCTCCTCTCCTACAAGAGTCTGGGGCCGACCCAAATCTGGTCCTATCAGTCAAAAAAAGGAATAAACAAAAGAAAAATCAAAACTTTTAGAATGCATAAATAAGTCATATATAAAAATAATCATAACAACATTTAAGTTCAAATTTCATATCAATAACTACAACTACCAGACTGACCTTGCTGTCCTGTTCTGGAGCTCACTAATGGTGCCCTGATTGTGCTCTGCTGCCAATGGATGGGGCGGCACTCCCCCAGACCTTTTCTGTAATTTAATTTTATAAATTTGTCAATTTGACTATTATAATTACTATTTGTAGTGTAATTGGTGGTGGAAAAGCATAGTACACCTTTCTCTCTTCACATCTTTCTCACACCATCAAACCAAAATTGTTAAACTGACCTTTATTCGCTGTTCTTGTTTCCTTCGTGTTGTTCTGTTGAACTGTTTTGTTGTTTACTTGTACTGATTTGTCCTTTGGCTTGTAATAAATGAAGTAAAAAAAACAAAAAAACAAACTTTTTTTCTGTCTTTCTTTTTTTTTTTGTGTCAAGGTTCAAGCGACAAAGCCAACGTGGAGATTGTAATCCTCATCGGCACCGGAGTCATCGCTGTTTTCTTCTGGGCCTTGCTCATCCTCATCTTCTGCAATGTGAAGCGGGTCAGAGGGCGCCGCTCTTCACTGTGTGTGTGTGTGTTTGTGAGAGAAGCTGACAGACTGTGACGGAGACACTTTGACCTCTGACTCACAACATGTCTGTCGGCATTTGAGCACAACCTGTTTGATCTCTGAGAGAGACTGTGAGAGAGTTACTGATATCTGCTGGGACTCAGTCCAATTAGTCTTTTTATAGCTATTAGCCTGAACAACAAGCATGCTGGTAATGAGGCTCAAATTGCCTTTTATTTGTCGTAATTTGGACACATATGAGATCCCCTCACACTGTTGCTCAGCAGCGGTTCACAGTGTGCTGCTGTTATTAACTGATTCATGTAGAGATAGCTTCATGAACAGAGATGAGATGATTTCCCTCCTCTTTCTTACATTGTATCTTTTTGTCTCTGGCCCCTGTTCAAGAGCGCTTACATACATATATACAAACATAAACCTAGACTAGCCTTCCGTTTATATTTTGAAGCTTTAAGAATAGCTTTTCCAAAGCAACACATCTGTTAATTTCAGGTTCTTATAGTTATTTTTGTGTCATGTCCCTTCATTCCCTTGTGCCCCCGGTGAGATGAAAACATGCCCCTGTCCCCCCCAATATATATATATATACATATACGTATTATATATATATGTATATATATATATATATATCACGTTAGAACAATCACGTTAGAACATGATTGATTTTTTTTTTCTGGTGTGGATGCATATGTGAAACTAGAAGTCACTGTTTGCTTTTGATTTTTAGATTTGGTTAACTTTTTATTTTTTAGTTTTTTAAAAGTTATTTCCATTTTTTGATTATTATTGTCTTTTAAGTTGCTGTTTGGTTAAACCTCTGCAACAAAGCTACTTGGAGGACACATTTTGGAGGCTAATTCTTCATCATAAGATGAAACAAGCAAAATTATATGTTCAGCACACATTTCATTTCTTCCTGTGACCTTTTCCACTTTCTCTGTTCTTGTGATTTTTGTTTTATTGTGTGTACTGTGTCTCCTCACCTCACATCACCTCTTCGTCTCTCTGAACTTTAGGTTAACCCGGCGGACATAAAGACCGGCTATCTGTCGATCATCATGGACCCTGGGGAGGTGCCTCTGGACGAGCAGTGTGAATACCTGCCGTATGACTCCTCGCAGTGGGAGATCTCCAGAGACAGACTCCGATTGGGTGAGCCATCAGGAAGGGTGGAAGCTAAGGATGGATAAACGGGTGAACGGGAGAGATGGGGTTGTGTGAGGAAATACACAGACGGCGATGAGAGAGAATAGATGGATGAAACTGAATTAGTTTTCCATTTCCAGAACCCTTAATGGCATGAGTTTGGTTCGCAGCCAGCCAGGCAGAGTGCTGCCAAGTAAAGTGCTAATGTTAAATATGTGCTCATTCCCAGCAGAGCTTTTGAAAAACGCCCGGAGGAAAAGCATCTGTTCCATGAGAGCAACTTATGGCGACATGCTATTTCCAAACGCTGCAATTGAGATTCTGATTCCTCCCCCTTGTCTACGGACGCCAGATGCATTTACATTTTGCAACTGCTGCCAGCCACAACTGTTTGTGTATTCCACTGAGACTAAAACCAAGTCTGCACAGATCAATGAGCATGGATATTCTGTCGTGTTTCTGTTCTTTCTCCTGACACAGGAAAGGTTTTAGGCCACGGTGCCTTTGGAAAAGTAATTGAGGCATCAATCTATGGCATCAGCAAGAGCAACAGTTTGGACACAGTGGCCGTCAAGATGCTGAAGGGTGAGATTTGTTTTTCTGTACGTACTGCATATGTATACTGCATATAAATACTGTCAGAAGTGACTGAAGTTCTTGATCATAGACAACTCTGATGTATGGTGCAGTATGTGCAACATATGACTTGTGGGTGTGAATAAATAATGTGGAAAAAATAAATTATGAGACTTGTTTTATGCATGATGTTGCACATTGCACGTTGTGGGTGTGTGTTTGTGTTTCAGATGGAGCCACAGCCAGTGAGCATAAGGCCCTGATGTCGGAGTTAAAGATACTGATTCACATTGGGAACCATCTGAATGTAGTGAACCTGTTAGGAGCCTGCACCAAACCAAACGGTGAGTGCACGTTTTATGTATCACTTTTCATATGTGTCATATTTTATATTTTATATCATAGTTAGTGCTGGTAGAGATTACTATAGATAGTGTTACACCCCACCCTTAGGTGGCCCTATTGGGTGAGCTACACCCCACCACTGACCCAAATCGACTACAGAAAGGCACCTTTAAAACAACCAAATCCATGAAATTTATTAGCCTATTAATGTCCACAGTGGAATTTCTTAATTTTCTTTACAGCAGGAGACTATTGAGGACAAATCCATTGAAATTTGTCAAATCTGTCCAAGTATGAGGCTTAAGTTCTTAAGTTTTTCTCAACATCCCTTTTTAGTTATTGTATGCTATGATATAAAAATGGCTGCATCTCAACACAACAGAGAATTACATCAAATGTTTGCCTCTAATGGATGTAAAATGGATTTTTTAAGAGAAAATCAACTCAAAAGCTTTGGTTTTGTCATGTGCAGCCGCATGTCTTGACAGTTTCTATAGCTTTGTGGAGCGATGTTTCCTGCCTCGAACAGAAAAAAATCTGTCAGGCTTTTCCTGAACATGCTCAGTATAGTAATGTGATAAAATAACAACATACAAATAACCAATTAAATCGAGACTAACAAAAAGTCACAGGCTGAGAGCAGTAGTCCCCACCACAGATGTATCAACGTCGCTGCCATGTTGGTCCAGTCAAGACTGGCCTGTAAATAAACACATGTAAACGGGGGAGCTGCTGTTTTTGTGGGAAAAACAAGCTCGATCACATTTATATTTCTCCACTGAATTTCAGTGAGTCATGTTATATTCAAGAGTTTATGATCAACATGGAGTAGACTAAAAGTTTTTTTTTTCTAACTTTCATTCCTCCACTGGTTTCAGTGTGTCATTTTTATATTCAAGGGTTCATGATCTACGTGGAGTAAGTTAGGAAAAAAAACATTTTCCACTCCATGCTGATCATAAACCCTTGAATGACTCACTAAAATTTGGTGGAAAGATGTTCACATTGTAGAGCTTTTTATCCACAAAAACAGCAGCTCCTTCATTTACATGTATTTGTTCACAGGACAGTTTTGACCAGTCCATTATGGCAGCGACGCTGACATATTGCAGCAACAAGCCGAGGCAGTCAATGTGGTGTCTACATGTATATGTTTATAGATAGGCACAGGAGCTTTTCAATGCTTCCCTCCCAGGCCAGGTGCACCTCATTGAGAAATCACTTGTAGCGCAGCTGGCAGAGCTCAAGAGGACAGGAGAGGAAAAAGGACAAACATCACGAGGAATACATACGGCGGGTAGACAGATAGATGAGCAGACATGCTGTTAGTTAATTTTTAGATTCTTCTTTCTTCTGTTTTGAAAGACATGTTCACGATTTTGGAGAATGTTTCCTGTGGCATATTAAATTAAAATAAAAATTAAAGCCTAATAATCCAAGAATTAGAACTGGTATTCAGCACCACTAAAGTTTTGAAACCACTGTCGTAAATACAAATCCTCTTAGCCTTTTTCGTCAACGTCCTCTTTGGTCTTTTTTGCCTCCGCCACAATGTCTGTACTCAGAATACCGAGCTAGGTTCTTCTTATATCTGTGACGTCGTGCCATAAAGTGTTATGCATTTCTCACAGGAGATTGTACCCACTCAACCAAGTTACGTAGTTCAAGAACAGGCATACAGGGGTGTGGAGTGGGAATGAAAGAGACACCATTCTTAGTCTCTGTACCATCAAAATGATACAGAAGCTGCTATTTTAAGGTAAAATAGTTGCATAATGTTCCTTTAAGCTAGAACAGAGGCTTTCAAAGTGGGAGGCAGGCCTCTCCAGGGGGGCTCAGAGCAGTTTCAGGGGAGGCTTAATGAATGGATAATATTACTATTATTAGTTATCAAAGGAGATCACATAAAATAGCTTAAATGTGTGTGATTTGGTTCAAGAGTTTGGGGAATTTTACTGTTTTACCACTTTCCCAGAGTCAGAAGTTAATAAATGCCCTAGAACAGACCTTTTATTTCTTTTTTAAATGTATTTGTGTGATCTCAAGGTATGTCAAACTGAAATATTTGTGTCTGTGAGATCAAATAACATGACATACACATGCAGTTTGGGTATACATGACCTCTTTCAGCTCTGTTGTTTCTCCTGTTGAGTGAATTGCCTCTTATATGAGGCGTTTACATTATTTTGTCGACCCCCTGCAGCTTCCACACATCGTTTTTAAAAGCAGACCCATTGAGAAAGTGGAACAGCTGCCTCTGTTTTTCTCTGACACCCATAATTTTATGTCCATGCATCAATTTGACCTGCAGAGCACATTTTAGAGGGGCAGACATCTGAAAATGTTTGCCCTAAACAAAAGCAGCAGTTTAGCCTCTCAGCTAACCTCAGGCAGGAAATTCCTCAAAGAAGACCAGCTCTCACTATTTTGAATATGGTGTGAAATGCTCAATGACAAGAGGCAGAAATCATTTTAATGAGAGAGAAGATGTTGTAAAGCGTGCTGAGACATTTATAGCCTCTATCTTGTCTTGATAAAAGAAAGAAAACAGCTGACGATTAAACTGTCTGTCTCACCAGGTCCGCTGATGGTGATAGTGGAATACTGCAAGTATGGGAATCTGTCCAACTTCCTACGAGCCAAGAGAGAATTCTTCCTCCCATACAGGGTATCCAAAACACCCGAGACACTGAAGTAGTTTATATGTACTCTGTTGTGATAATGTGACTGCAGCTTCATTCTCAGAAATGCTTCCTGTATTGTACTGTAAGTAAAGACATTTTTGCTGTTCTTGGTTTCCTTTACTGACAGTATTTTCAAATTATTATTCACAAATTCTGACAGGTAATCACACCATTCAAAAGTTTGGAATCCCGTGTTTTCCTCTTTCCTTCACTTTAACATAAATAAAGGTAAAGTAAAAGTGTATTATTTACCTAAAATAAGAATAATTAGAATAATTAAATGATAAAAAGTTCCATTTAGACAAAATATTACATTCTTATTTTTAATATTTTGATTATTATTTTTTCTATATCATTTAAAAAAAATCTGACAGGATAAGGACACTGTGAACACCTTTATTCACAGTGCCTTCACCCTCTGCCAACAGCCTTATCCAGCATTAAAGTACACAGTTAAAACAACCAGAGAGCTAACGGAACAAGGGCCAAGCATCAGGGAGAAGAAAACACTGAATTTATCAAAAAAAAAGAAGCTTAATAAGTATGTATGATTGTTTGAGATTTGAAAATTCATAATAAAGACATAACAGTATGAAAAGCTCCTAAGATATCAGGAAAACTCACCTCTGGTGCAACATTCACAGGAAATAATCTGCTCAAAATTCATCCAAATCAGCTCATTCTACATAAACTAATTGAACAGTTTATCAGAAGTTCTGTATTATTATTGTTCTGCACAAAATATAATTTGAAATATTTATTTTTTGGGGGGGGGCTCTGATTGGTTGGATTGAATAACTTTAAACTTTGATTTGTCAGTCTATAGTATGCTCAGCTGATATTTCATGATGCAACTCCAGTAGTGCTAACCCTAGACTAATATTCTATTTTTTAATTTTTTTTTATTATTATTACTTTGGGCTTTATGCCTTTAATTTATAGGAAAGCTGAAGATATAACAGGAAGGGGGGAGAGAGTAGGAGAATGACATGCAGCAAAGGGTCGCAGGCAGGAGTTGAAGCCTTGGCCGCTACAGAGGACTCAGCCTCCGTACACGAGGAAATGCTCTACCAACTGAGCTACCAGGCCACCCTTACCTGCAAGAGCAGCAAGCCTGTTAATTCAAGCTTATTTTAGACATTATTGTGCACTTGACACTGAAACAGTCTGCATAGATAATGATGCAAAATTTATAGTTCATTCTACCACTGACTGAGGGCTCCTTATATTCTTACCTAACTGCTGCTCAGAGGAGTCTTTGTCCCTTTCAGTTTTCATGTTTTGCAGAGACTTCATACAAAATAACATGTATTTGTAAAGAGGACTCTCTACAAAAGCATAAAACAGAATGAAAAAAAGCACAACATAAAAGCATGAAAGGCCCTTTAGAAATACAGAGTCGGCCTCTCAGCCATCTGACTGTACTGAATCAAGCTTTTGTGACTGGTGATTCCAAACTTTTCAACAACGTAGTGTATTTTCTAACTCTTTTTTTTTTGTATTGATTTGTTGAATTGTTTCCCCTCTCAGGATCGCTCTCCTAAAACTCAGAGCCAGGTGAGACGGATGATTGAGGCAGGACAAATGGACCAAAGAGCTCGCCACCCTCCTTCTCCATCCTCTTCCCCGCTCACCAGTCCTCAGACTCCATCGTCCAACACACCCAGTCAGACTCCTGCAGTGGAGAAAAGTGAGTCTCTTTTAATTCACAAGAGCTTATTACTTAACTCGTCATAATTGTAGTATAATTCTTCCTTGTTTTTCTTTCCATGACTGCCCTTTCCTTCATCTCATCTCCTCTCTCCAGTGGAGGACCTGTGGAAAACTCCTCTGACGATAGAGGATCTAATTTGCTACAGTTTCCAGGTGGCTCGTGGGATGGAGTTCCTGGCCTCCAGAAAGGTTAATTGACAGCATTACACAGACAATTAGTGACAGAGCTGTGGTGAACTGTCACCAGAGGTCGCTCTCAGAGGCAGCAGGTTGTAGCCTGGGTCGCTCATCTTTTCAGGCCTTCAAGCTTGTTAATTAACCACATGACCACAAAGGATTCAAGGTCATTTATTATCATTATACAACACAGGGGTGTACAATGAATGTAGAGGTGTACCTCCTTCATAAAACACACAAAATGCAACACAGATTGATTAATTAAATTCAGAATGGAACAGGATTAAAAATATAAAACAAATGCATTTACATTCATACACACAGGAAATACTTCTGTAGTGCGTTTTTTGAATTTGCATCAGGTTGAATGTAAACAGCAGCAGCAAGAAGATTAAAGTACATTAAAGTACAGCTGTGCCTCGATTCCATTCGTCACACTATTTCTAAGCAGGTTTTCACAGTGTAGTGTGTTTATTCAGGGCAAAAATAAACATGATACAAAAATGTCAGTATGCACACAAATCTAATTGGAATTTTTACATGTGTTGTTGTTTTGGGGCAATTATTGTCCCACAATGCAATGCATCAAAGGAAACCGATAAGCTGCTCACAGCTGCAAAACAAATTGTGGAGGGTTGATGAAGATCTTGGGAGACAAAAAATGAGTCATGCACCTTTGGAAAAACACGTCGCTTCCTCTTTGAAGTTTAATTGACAGTGACATACAAAAGTCACAGTTTGATGAACTTTTCCACATTAAATGTATTATTATCTGTTAGTTGTTACATGTGAAGAGTGCTTTTTTCTTTTCGTTCTTTTTTTTTTTTAGTAATCATTCTTCCAGACACCTGAGATTTTTTAAAGGGATAGTGTGCTGAGAAAATGAAAATTTAGTCATTATCTACTCAACCTCATGCTAACTGAAGGTCAGGTTTAGTTTTTTAGTCCACAAAACACTCTTGCATAGGAAACCAGCATTGCACAATCTCCCAAACAATTTTAGTGAATAGAGGCCAGTTTTTAATGGAAAAAACAACAACAACAACAAATCTTATTATTACTATATATCATATTTGAATCTATTGAACCCACCATCAAAGTATGTTTTAAAAGCTCATTATTGTATTTTTCCAAAACACTGATTTCTGTGTCTCACACGTCTAATTCAGACACAGTCCAGTGGTTGAGGGATGACAAAGGAGGTTAAAATGTGACAACAAAAGCAGTTATAACTGATTATAAATCATGTCATAGGACTGTAAGCAGACTGTCTGTCTTTAAATGACTCCAGCAAACCAGTTGTGACTCTGTCGGCACGTTTACTTGACAGCTTTGTGAGTAATGTTGGATCTCCTGCGGCGATTCAACAGAGCTCAGCCGAGCCGAGACATAGTCCAGTCCCAGTCACAGTAACTGGCACCCAGACACACCACACACACCACACACACACACACACACACACACACACATACTGGCGTACACATGCACACAGTCACAGATTTTAAGGCAACAAATTATTAAAATAGTAAACTTGCTATTATTCACTCCGAATCATATCAGCTACTTCACTCATCAGAGAAAACAACATGGAAACAATGCATGCAAACACAAACACAGACACACACCTGTCGGCAGGGTTATGATGTATGTGTGCTCGTGTGTGTATCCGCAGTGTATCCACAGAGACCTGGCAGCCCGGAACATTCTCCTGTCAGAGAACAACATTGTGAAGATCTGTGACTTTGGCCTGGCCAGAGACATATACAAAGACCCCGACTACGTCAGGAAAGGCAATGTACGCCATCCTCACACCTCTCCATTTATTGTGGGGAAACTTTAAACTCCTTTTTTTTTTTTTTTTTTCAACGATTAAGTTTAAAGGTAGGCTCAGTTTCTGTTTATGTGACTGTCTTGTAATATTTGTCTGGTGTTTTTGACATGTTCACTCAGGCTCGGCTGCCTCTGAAGTGGATGGCTCCTGAGAGCATCTTTGACAAAGTGTACACCAGCCAGAGTGACGTGTGGTCTTTTGGAGTTCTCCTCTGGGAAATATTTTCACTGGGTAAAGATAAACCAGCGCACACTTAGGAAGAGTCTTTTGTATAGAAATCAAAGGGACACAGTTTCAATACAGTCTCTGTTTCTGACAAAAAGAAATCTGCTCTGTAAATGTTATCCAAACACTCAGTAACTTAACTTGACATGTTAAATCTCATCCTCCCTTTATATGCCCTCAGGTGCGTCTCCGTACCCGGGAGTACAGATTGATGAAGAGTTCTGCAAACGCTTGAAAGACGGTGTCAGGATGAGAGCACCAGAGACGGCCTCCCCTGAAATGTAAGTGTGAGCTTTAATTTATTTTTCTTACTCATCTGCCTCTCAAAGAAAACCGTCTTTTACTGTAAAATAAGATTTATAGCCCAAAAATCTCTTTATTTGATCAAGCCAAAGCCAAAGTATCAAAATATTACTTAACATTTGAATTTAAGAGAGGGTATAGTTAAATTTGGGAGGTTGGAGACCACGGTGTCTTTCTTGTTGTGATGGTGCTGCCCTCTGCTGGTAGATACGGCATCATGCTGGCCTGTTGGCAGGGTGAGCCCAAAGAGAGGCCGACGTTCCCAGCGCTGGTGCAGATCCTGGGAGACCTGCTGCAGGACAACAGCCTACCCGTGAGTCCACTGCTGGAGGGACGTTAATATAACGAGTGTTGTTTTTAGTTTGGTAAGAGTTTAATTTAAAGATCTTTAAATAAATAAATTCCCCTCAGGATGGGAAGGACTACGTCCCTCTGAACCACTCGCAGAGCTCAGAAGATGATGGTTTCTCACAGGTCTCATCACGGCCTCCATCTGAAGAGGAGCTGAGACTGGCCTGCAACACCCTACCCAACAGGTACTAATGCACGCTTACTGTCCTTCTAGACTCCATGAAAGGGAATGAAAATCTAAAAATCTAAAGCAATCTCCTCATAATAATTAATGTAGGCTTTACATTACCCCTGATAACAAATCAGATACAAAGAGATTCAGCCTATAAGATACTCTACCCTACTGACTGTAGCATCCATGTTGAAGTCTCACCACTTCCCCACTTGAATGGGACCAAAGGGCTTTTTGCTGACAGACAGGCAAAGAAAGTTTCAAAGTACTGAGAGACAGACTAATGCAGTGTGGGTTTTGGTCTTTTCATAGGATTTGTTGGCATATACAAAAATCTGACCCCTTTGTTCCTCCTGTTGGTTCAAAAAGCCTTTTCCTCGTGAATGAACATTTTTAAGTCTCTCAGTTTTCTCTTTCAAGTTTTGCTTGTATGTGAAGTCAGATTGATCAAAACTCTGAACTGCAATCTTTCATAAGGTGCCTGTTTCCATTAGATAAATGCTACCTGTTAATGAGGAAGTGAAGATTTGTGCATTTGAGGATAATCAATACCCTTAAATTGATATAAGACTGTTGCTTTCCATTTGTGGGCGAGTTTCATTCACAAAAATGAGAAAAAGAGTTAAAGAATAATGTTACACAGCAGAGCTTCAGTTCCTGTTGCTGAAATATAACATATCAAGTCAAGCCAAGTTTATTTATAAAGCACATTTAAAGCAACTGAGGTTGACCAAAATGCTGTACAATAAAATAATGAATATAAGAAATATAACATGGTAAAACAGCAAGAGCAGCAGAGATAACGTAGAAATGCCATCTCAAGCACAAGTAGATAAATAGAGGAACAGATAAACTGAAAATGAGAGTGCAACACTAAGGACACTCAAAAGCCTGAGAGATCAGTGAGTCTTAAGTTTATGTTTAACATATGAAGCAAAAGTCACAGGACTGGAAACAATTACAGCGGAAACTTCTTACAATCATCACATCTGTCCAGGTCGAATTGATGACTGTAAGCAGATGATTATTATAGCTGATTTTTTTTCCTTTTCTTTATTTATCATGCTGGTTATCATCTAATTAACATTTATATTTTCATCACATGAATATAAAGTAATGAAATGGAAAGCTTGCTTTTTACTGAATGAAAATGCAGCACAGCTGTTTCTGATGTTTTCCAAATTGCTGTACAAGTTAAACTAGTGTACTGTGTATATTTCAAACACTGTACTGTACATAAAGGCAACCTGCTTCGTCTCACTGGCTCTTTATTAGCAGTTTGTCATACGGTGAGAGGAGTTTTTCATTGAGAGAAAATTAATTTTCTTTTTCCTGTCATGATTTCAATGTGCACACAGCAGCAGCAGCGGGCAGCAGCTCGAAGCAGATGGGTTACTGTGCAGCAAAGTATCATGGGAGAAGCAAAGTTAAACAAATAGAATTAACAAAGTCAGAGCATATTCTCTTAAATCATCTGTATGTGCCACTTCATGATGAATCTTCTTATATGAGTGGTTCTGGTTCTTGGATGAGGCTCATTGTTTCAAATCCCTGTGGTATTACTTAATGCAAGGAGCCAGATTTCCTGCAGCTTATAACAATCTCCAGTCTGTCAGTCAGTGATTTGTTATGTGTTGTTCAGAGTTGTTGACTGTTCTTGAGGAGTGATTATTAAAGTAGAGGTCACAAACTCTCACAGGGAGGCGTAATATAATTTTGTGTGTTATTAGATGTTTCATGAGATGGGGGAAAAAAAAAATTACCCGGATGTTGCTCTGATATTTGCTTCTTCTTGTGTACTGAAGAGTTTGAGGCTCTCGGCTTACACCGATAATTAATCAAATAAAACAAAATGAAAAGAGAAAATAATTGTGCCGATAAAATGTTCGCCATTACATGTACACGACTCCATTTATCATCATTTTCACACCACTGACTGAGGAAATCACACAGCTGACAACCTGAAATTGTCCCTATTCATAACAAAAATGACTTTAAAATGAAAAAAAAAAGCTATTATTTCTCCTGAATGGAACATATTTTTCTATCCGCTCTGGATTTTTGGCTGTTTCTTATCTGTCTCCTTGCATTTGTGCATCTTCAGGAGGCTCTATTGTGTACTAGTCTGATAATATTTTCTACATTTGTTGTTCAGGTATTATAACTGCGTGCCCTTTGCCGGCTGTGTGTTTGTGGGACCCTCCAAAATGTGCCAGCCCAGAGTGAAGACGTTTGACGAGTTGCCCCTGGAGATGCACCCGCAGAAAGCTCCTCAAGTAAGTAAAGCTCTTTATCTCCTCATCGGTGGCTGAAAATGTGAACTGGCTGGTGACATTTTGCGAATGTCATCCGACTTTGGGAATTTTCTCCTCAGATAATCAACAAAAATAGTTGCTGCATTCAGAGACTGAAATAGCAGCGGGGTCAACAAAAGGCACTTAATTCACATGATGTCCATCTGTGTGTCTTCCCAGGACAACCAGACGGACAGCGGGATGGTTCTGGCCTCCGAAGAATTTGAGAGAATTGAACACCAGCACAGGGGAGCCGTCTCGAAAAGGTTAATCATACAAAAGCTCTGGTCTTTATTCTGTCTGAAGCTGTTGACATACACAGCCAGTTATATGTGTCTGTGTTTTTTTCTCAGTGTGAAACAACTCAGTGACTCTCAGGTTACTGTCAGATATATTACAAAAGGCTACTTTACAAGAGTGTTTCAGAGTCAATGGGCCTCGAGCGGAGAGCAAATCACAAACAAATTTCTTCTTTTTTTTGTTCATATCCAAGATTTGTTTTTATCTTGTTAGGGCCCGTTGATTTCTGGGATTCACAGCCTCTCAAATATGGAGATTTTTAATTCTTTTCTCAGTTTATTATCATATTAAACTTTACATTTAAACACATCACCTTGGAATTTAAGAAACTGGGATGGACATATGTCATTATTTTCTGACGTTGCAGCGTTGCAGCCGTAGATTACACGTGACAGTTAGCTTTAGTGATTTGCGGGCTTGGGGAGTAATGGATTACATGTAATGGGATTACGTAATCAGGATACAAAATGGTACCTGTATTCCATTACAGTTATGGAAGAATAAGATGTGATCAGATTACAGTTGCTTTTAGCAAAAGTGTGGATTATTTATCATGATTACAATTTTAAAATACATTTTAAAATAAAAAGAGCTATATGCTATCATGCAGTGTGTGCACAGATTACGACACTTCATGATTCTCACAACACCACTCTGGTCTCAGTGTGACACATAATTTCTTAGTTTCCAATTAATTTTCTTGGCCTCTAGTGACAAAATGCTTCACATGGTGGAAATTTCACTATTATCTTGTCTTTAATTCAGAAAAGAGGAACATCACTGTACAGTGACAGTTCTGCCTCCAGCTGTAAAGATGTTTTTAAGAAGAGTTTTCGAGAAACATTTACAGTTAAGACCATCCACTAAATTTAGCTACACAGAAATCCAGTCAGCCAACTAACCTGTCAGTGCTACTTCTGCTGTTTGTACTACTGAGGAATATTTTGGGACTGTAGGTGGAACAGCTGGTGACCAGGATGGTGTGTGGGGAAAAACACCTTTAAGCCCCAGACGCACTTATGTCAGTTTACTTGAAGTTAAGTGTGAAGAGTGAAGAGAAAATTTAACAAAATGGAAAGTTATGAAGTTACATTATTTTCACATTGTTGTACTTGGATCAGATTACTAACTACATTTTTTTTTACAGGTAATCAGTAACTGTATCAGAATACATTATTAAAGTATCCCAAGCCTGGTTATTTGATAACCATGAAAAATAGAACAATTTGTACAATTGTAGAGGGGCAAGTGAAAATGGACTTTGGGCGATTAGTGTAGATTTCTGACCCACTTTCCTGACCAAGCAAGTGAAAAAAAACATTGAGCCCTGTTGTTAGTTAAATATTTAAAAATATAAGTTTAAAAAGAAATATAAATCTTTTCTAATAGTTTGTGGAAAAACAGTGGGAAAAAAACGTTTGATCAAACCAATTTAAACTGAATTTAAAGTTTTATTTTTAACTCCATCACTCACTCACTTCAGTTACTGTTCATCTCTCTTCTCACATTTTCCAAGAATTTTGATTTTCCTGTAACGGCAGCGCTGACGCTCTAGAAAAATCCTGTTTATTTTGTTTAAATTTATTTTACATCGATTTTGCTCCTGTTTGAGTCCCTTTTTGGTAGAATCTCTTCAAATCTTGGGCATGTGTGAGTATTTGAACGTGGCACTATTAACAGAAAATTAAAGGAAAATCTAAGATAAATTTCAGTGAAAATGCTGCTGCATGAGGCCCATTATGAGAAAACAGTCATTCTGTCTTGCTTGGAAGCAGTAAACTATCACTCATAATGTCACCTACGCAGTGAAACTACAGTAGATCTGTAAAGGAAGTGAGCGTCAGCAGAGTCTCGATTTCAGCATGGAGAAGTAGGAGTCAACGGCCTGACTCATTTGAACCCAGCGACCATATTTATCAAAGTTTTGAGAGCTACACTTAAAAAAGCTCTAAACAGCTAACATAGCAGAAAAAAAGAAGGTCAGAGCTAAAAGTAAAGAATAAGACACATTTATCTAACAGCTCACTCCTACTTGCAGCAGAGCGTAGGAGGAACCTTTAAGAGCGGCTCCCCAGTGATCACATGAATTATCACATGAACGCTCAGAGCTGGAGCAGCCAGCCAGAGATTTAACCTCCTTCTGCCCCACTGTTCTGTCTTTAAGAAAAAAAACATACATTTTACTCAGTGAGATATGTTTTCAGAAAAAGCCTTTTAATGAGTTAATTTTAATTATGTGAAACACTCCAGTACCATCTCCAGTAGAAACCTGCATGGGAAATAAACAAGTGATCAACAACCACATGTAAACAGGGATGTAATTATAATGAAACGACTGAAATGGAAACAAAACCAACATGAAACATGGATATCCATTAGAAAAATATATATGATGAGGCTGATCCAGAATCTCACGGACAAGTTAGACAAAAAGATGTCTGGAAGGAAAGATATGATGTGTCTTTATTGATCCCCCTTTGGGAAATTTTGATTTGACATCGCAGCACAAAAAGTAGTAGCACAAGGGAAAATGTAGCAAAAAATAAAATCAAAATAGAATCCAAAATAAATAAGATAACACTAGAAACACTATATACAATAACTAGGAATGTGTAATGTGTATATACATGTGTAATGTAAAATGTGACAGTGTCAGCTTTATGCAAGTTGTTTTGCAATCCTGAAGAATGCAAAAAAAAGTGTAACATCCTGTCAAATGTTTGTCTGAAGGTGTTATTTATTTATTTATTTATTTGATAAGGACAGATACAGTATACACAAAAACTGAAAGCAGCTATCGGGGCTGTCATGATTCTCCAAATCCATTTTGTAATTTACATTTTAAAATTCTCTTTGCTTTGTTTTTTCTTAAGACATACACCACACATGGTAAGTAGATGAAGAGAAAAAAAAAACAAACAAGAATTGCCCATCCTGCTTTTGATTGTGATCACTTTAATCAATTTTTAATTAAGAATTGTAATTGTGACACCCTTACGATACAAGCGCCATTAATCAGGGATGCTAATTTTCAGCACCCGTCCCTAGAGGGGAAACAAGTGACTGAAACAGTGAAGTAGAAACATGGTAAACTGAGTACAATAAAATTCCATAGTGCTAAATAAAAACTGAGTACTGCAAGATAGAATAAGATATAATATGGCACATTTAAAAACATTACATTTCAAAACTAGACATAAAACTGTTGATGTAAGAGCTACAAGAAAGCAGCTACTGGAACTGAGAAGCTGTGAAAAGTACCTTATTCTGAATTGTCACAGTCATATAGATTCTGTAGTGTTTGTCATGACTAATAATACACTGTACAAGATATATCTCAGAAGTTGTGCACTGACATCTGGCTGCTCTTAACCACCTCAACAAACCTGTGGAGCTCTTATAGACTCAAAAATATTATTTCACGAGACATATTATCAATAGCTTTTATTATAATGTTTTGTAAGCAGGAAAATAAAGGTGAAGGCTTTTTATGCTTCACTTAAAGACCCCCTCCAGTGAAAATCATGTTTTTAACCTTGTTAACATGTTCATGTGGTTTTTTTCATGTGTTACAAGACATATCAGGAGCAAAATGAGCAGTAAACGCTGTGTTTGAGCTTTTCTTGCTTTGAAACTGCAGTGAGAAAGCAAGTCTAAAAAAAAACAAAAAAAAAAAAACAAAAAAAAAAAAACTGATTCAGTCAGGCTGGGTATATGATGTCATAAACCTAAGGAAACAATCCCGTTAATCGAGGGGGTGGCACTATACATATACAAAGAGAACGTGTTAGTAGAATCAGTTCATTGTTGCTTTTGGTCTTTTCATGGGATTTCGTGATCACACATCTCTGTGTATCCTGATTAAACACTCTATACATCTACTACAGCTACTCTGCCTCAGTATTTGACAATAATGCTGTTTTTTGTTTATTCCCCAGTCGTATGGGCAGCAGCAGCAGCACAGAGCCTCTGACAGCCTCCCATGGTTCCCTGGGTCGAAGCAGCGGCGCCGGCGTCTCTAGGCACCGTCCCAACTTCTTCGGCCAGCTGTCAGGACAGACCTTCTACAACAACGAGTACGGACACCTGTCCGAGGAGGGCTTCTGCGACTTCTTCTCCTCGCCTGACGCCACCTGCCTGGCCTCCTCTAACGTGTAATCTCACCAAAGAAGCAGCCCGAGTGGAGGGAGGCGTGTAGGCTTTAGTAACGTCCAAATATTGACATGTAACTAGTCATTTATCAATAGAGATCAGGTTATTGATCCTGAGTTGACCTCTCTCCTCTCGGGCTGCTGCCTCAACACAGACTGAGCTGTATGTGCCTGAAGTTCCTCTAATAAGCCACTGGGTGGCAGCATTATGACAAAAACAAGCCCTGAGTATTTTCTATTCACACATTTATATTTTTATCTTTTATATATACAGAGTATTCTTCCTTTATTTGAACAAATTATGACTCATATGGGAAGAAATAAAGAAATTTATCTTCTTCTCGCTTGCTCTTCTCTCTGTGATTAATAGGAAGTTGGAGCTGTCATCATTACTCCAGTGATGTTTTAAGAGCTAATTTGCATTTGTCATGCTGTGATAAATTACAGGGCCACAGAGAACAAGAGCCACAAGCTCTGTGATGGTCCACATAATGGACCAATCAAGGGAAACGAGCAGATATTTGTGGATCTGTGTCATCTGTGGAGGAGGTGGAGACGCTTGGATACGTGACACTGTGAACAAGGAATAAGTGACGGAGGTAAACAGAGGGATGTGGGGCGAATAAAAGAGTGAGTCACACTAAGCACCTCTTATCAGAGCTGGACGTAAGCATGATGACAGCTGTGACAGCTTAACACCCTCTCGCATGCTCACATCACAGATGACAACCTGCAGGGTGGTGTTGACTCTCTGGCTGCCAGCTGAGGGAAATCAGCAGCGTTCTGGGTGCAGAGTCCACTTCACAAGTCCAAACACAATTACAGCCACTGGAGCTTGGTTCATGTTACGAAATCAGAGGTGCAACAGTTCCATTTTCAGTTCCTGGGAATTATTGTTGATAAGGGTACCTGGATAAATTTAGGTAAACTGTCAGTTTTGGCTGAAAAACAGTTCAAGCCGACACATCTGAACTGAAATACACGTCTTTAAATCCAGTTGCTCGCTTCTTTATTAGTCTTATACAACCTGGACTGCATAACATGACTACGTTAGGTTTTATTATGAAATCAAATGATTTCTTGTACCTTTTTAGGTCAGAAGTATAAAATCCATTCCTTGTAAATTCCTTGTTAAACCTAAATTTTGTAGGCGAGTACCCCCTTTTGAGATGAACCAAATATATCTTAAAACACACAAAATGAAATTAATAATGAGGTTTTAAAAACAAACCAAAATAAAGCCAAAATAAAAGTCAGCACAAGTAGAATGAATGGCAGCTATCTTATGGAAACCTGCAAAAGTTGCATTTTCAGTTCCTATAAAACAATTGTTATTAAGGGTTTCTGGATAAATTGATGTAAGCTGTCAGTTTTGCATAAAAAAAGGGTTCAAGCTGCCACATTTAAACTGAAAAAAAAAAGTCTTTCAAGCCAGGTGTTTACTTTTTTATTACTTTCCTTTACAACCTGGACTCCTGAATGTGACTACTTTAGGTTTTATTATGAAATCAACTGATTTCTTGCACATTTTTAGGCCATAAATATCAAATCATTCCTTTTTCAACCCCATTTTAGTAGGTTATTACTCCCTTTTGAGATCTGTAAATCAAATCTACCCTAAAAAAATAAAATTGATTAAAAGTGAGGAAGTAAAACTAAAATAACAGTTAATACAACAGGTAGAGCAACTACAGTCACTGGAGTGTAGTTCGTGTTACGAAATCAAAAGGGCAAGAGTTCGATTTTCAGTTCCTGTTAATAAGTGTTGATAAGGGTACCTGAATAAATGCCAGTAAAGTTTCAGGTAAAAAAGGACAAATTTGAACTGAATTAATGATGTAAACTAGTCTGAACTACTTTCTCACTTCTTTATTATTTACTTGCACTGTTTACTCCATCACTTCACTACTTTTTTATTGAGAAAACAGACCAGTTTCTTGCATCTTTTTATGTCAGATATATAAAACTCTCTTTGTCCAACATCAGTTTGGTAGATGAGGACTTCCTTTTAAGATCTGTAAACCACATCTATCATAAAACCAACAGAAGTAAACCAAAATAAAAGTAAGTGCTACAGTTAGAAAGAATGGCAGCTTAAAGGTGCAGTATGCAATATTATTATTGGTTGAAATAACTAGTTTTGACCATTTCATGTCACTAACAATATTTAATTAAAGAGTTCTTTTCAGAAGATGTGTATCTGTGAGTGCCCGCTCCCTGCAGCTTTAAGGGTTGGTAGAATCTACCGCAGCTACTGTCTTTCTAGAAAATAGTTCCTACATGAAACTGTTCACAACATCTGTGGATTATCTTTAGTTAACTGGGTCATGATTTCTGGAAAGAAACATTGCTGTTGAATTTCAAATTTTTTATTTTTTTTTTTTTTTTTTTTTTACCATCTTTTTATACCTGGTATTAAAGTAGAAGCTAGTATATCCAGATAATAATAAAACATCCAGTCTTGTGCAGGGTTTGGTCTGGAGGACAGAGATCTGATCTCAATGTGTAAATGCAAAGGCCTAAGTAGTTTGAGGGGGTAGCAGCCCCAGACTCCTTTAAAAAATTTTTTAACTTGTTTAGTTATGGGCAACTTTATAAGTTTTGTGAAACTTTGTCCTCAGCGAATTATTAATTATTTGCCCCTTCTTGTAAATTCTGGAAATGTAACTCATTATTTCTTTCTTTGTGCAAAAAAAGTTGTGTCAGTATATCCCGGTGTGTTGCAGCACCGTGCGTAGTCTTACTCTGTGACTGGATAAATTTATGCTGAGCAGATCAGCTGCACAGACACAGCACACACAGTTCTTACTGTGTATCATTGATTTTTCACCTGTATTACTTTCATTTTTCACACAGTTCTATTGATAATCCATCTTTTGGTGCTTCCGTGGCACAGAATAGACATTTGGTCACTAATCAGAGGTGTAATTAGTCTATCTTTAAGCATTCTTGCTGTCTAAATTTCAACAACCTACATTTTACATTAGCTTAAACCAAATATCTGTATCAATGTTATGTGTACAGATGGCAGCTTGTTGTACAGATTGCGTTTACACTCACCTAAGATCTGAACACAGTGCGAACCAGACTACCTCCAGATCTGATCAGGATGCATTTACACCTGGCATTAACATGTGTTTTTCCTGATCTGAATAACATGTCCGGACACAGATCACATAGAGCGTACAGCAGTGATTTCTATGGTACCTTTACTTGAGGAACACATAGCATTACAGAGCAATGTGAGATGGAACAGGACAAAATGGATGACCTTTACAGTAGAAAGACCAGCTCTGAGGCTTCGTGACTATCACCGTCCTTGATCAGAAGGTCTTTTATACAACATAGTAGAAAAGAAAAGAAAAAAAACGACCAAAGAGGAAAAACATCTTGGCCTACAAGTTCTCTCCCTTACAAAATCAGATCCTCTTTACAATTTACAACTTCATGGAAACACAATGAGTAAACAAAACCATGTACCGTGTAAAACAGCATTTGACTAAATCGATTTATCTCCTAGAAAAAAAACGAGTTCACTAAATTCTTTGCAATAATTGAAAAATGGAATGGAAAAACTCTAGAGAAAAGCTAGAACCTTTAACAGCATTGATGACATGTTTGGTATAAATGGACTGAAAGGTAAACCATGATCACTGTATTGTATTGAAAACAATCTATAAAAAACTGAAACTACACAGATACCATAAGGCGTAACATGCATGAGAGGACATGTGGAAACACTGGATTTTAGTGGCAGCCACTGAGAAAAGACGAACAAACATGATGATAATCCTGTGCAGTGGGACAGTAAACCTAAAGGCACAGTTACACAGAATACTGGGGATAAAATGGATGGGCTGTAAAATTTATGTCACGTAATACAAAATCTAGTGTTAAGGACATCGTGAATTATCAAAATACTTATAACCGAGAATACTTCCTTCAAACTCATTAATCCCTTTGGTACCGGCTGATCAATAAACCTGGCTGAAACTGACGAGGGCTGGAAATAATTAATATATTGAAAATGGAGGTGATGAAAATACATGTGAATTGAAAAATAGAGGGGTAAAAATGGACTTGAAATGAAAAATGAACTGATGAAAGATCAAGTGATTTGATTAATTTAAAGCCGTCGTGATATGATGAAAACAGAGCCATTTTTCATCATTTTCCCTGTTTTACATACATCATTCACAACAAAACTGCCATTTGTCTTTTAAGGAAAGTGACCTCAAGCATGGGAGTAAGAAAAAATAAAGAAAAAAATGAAGTGATGAAAATACTTGTGAATTAAAGGAGAAATGTGTAATATATTTACCGTACTAAATCATAAAATGACCATATGTCATCAGAGATTAAGAACGTCTCCGACAACAACACTATGGCCAACATGTTCTCCTTTGGGATTTCCATTTCAGCCTGGAACAACTGTTGTTGTTTGTTTATTTGAGTTCAAATTAATATCAAATGTTCGCCGACTGAGTAGTGTTTGTTTATGAGTCGTAAGAAATGAGTGAGAAAATTGTCGCTTGTCAAAATGTAGTGTTGCACTCGACTTGTGCTTCTGCTCAGCGTCCCCGCAGCCTGCAGACAACCTGCCTGTGCGTCAAGTCCGGGAGGAGTGGCAGGATGAAACGCGTCACTTCAGCCTTAGATCATACATCAAATAGTGATTCAACCTATTTAATATACAGTTTATGCCTCCAATTCACTATTTGGACTGCAGTACTCATTTTTGAATGCTCGGGATTTACAAGTGATAGTGATAAATTGTCAATTGATTTGATCAACTTGATTGACATTCTTTGAAACAGCGCTGTTCTGATAATATACTGTCTACCAATCAATAAAAACAAAACACAACTGAAAATTATCATTTGCAGCGAGCAATATTAGTCACTTCTGCCCAAATGTCATTCAAAAACCACACCCGCTGACTAACTCGACCCGCCGCCGCCATGGAAAGCTTACGAGCAGGCCGGGTCCAACAGCTAAGAGCCAAAAACTTGATCGGTTAGTCAGTGGGCGTGGTTTTTCATTGACATTTTGAGCAGAAGTTACAATAAATGTCTTGTAGGCAGTAGATTGTCAATTAAAATTTAAATCAAGTTTATTAAATCATTTGACAATTTATCACTCTATTCATCAATTCACATACATTTTCATCACTTCATTTTTTTTTTATCATTATTTCTTGTCACTGCCACCCTCTATGCCACTTTTCTCAAAGTTACTACAAGGAACTTTTCTATTTTGTTGATTTTGTAGGTCCCTGTGGACCAAAATGGTAGTATTCCACTGCCATAAACACAAAATATGACCTCAATAAAAACCTCCTGCTTCTTATAAGGCACTACTCACTGTGACTTTGCCTGGGAAAAATGTAAACACAGGCTCATTTAATCTCAATTTCAAGGACAATCTGACACAGAGGCGGACATTAAGAGTCACTATACAGAAATAGTCAACTGCCTCGCAGACAGTCTTGTTTACTTGTACTTGTTTACTTGTAAGTTATAGGGAGGGATCAATATTAAATGATCAATCTGTGATAAATTACAAATCCATTTTGTCTTGTGAATAATGCATGATGAATGGAAATGATGAGACATGGGTCTGTTTTGATCATACCTCAACTGTTACAAATAACACAGCTTTAAATTAATCAAATCACTTCATAATAATAATTCATCACTGCATTTTTCATTTCACATCCATTTTTACCCCTATATTTTTCAACCACCTCCATTTTGATGAATTATTCTTTATTTCCACCACTCATAGAAACTTTCATTTTCAAATTTACTTGAACACTGAGTTATGTCTCTGTCTGTAAATCATTCACCCATGAAATGTTATTTCCCTGTGATTCTAGATGTGGAGATTTGTGTCATACGGTGCTAGCACCAAATTTAAAAAAAAAAAAATCATCAGCACAAATATCAGCTATTTTTTTTTACTTCATTTAAAAAAAAAATCAGATGCAGCCTTCAAATACCCATGCTGGTTGAATCCTGACACAGTATTTTAGACTTCATCCCCACGGTAACAAAAGGGTTTCCATCTCCTCTACCCTCCTCTCCTGACACTGAAGACGCAGGAAGCGGACATGTGATATTCAGCGTCCACGCGTCATCAGAGCAGACGGAGCCTGAGAGGACCTTCAGTAACTGAGACGCAGCCGTGGTGTAGCCTGGTAGTTAGATCGAGTGCCGCTGATACAATCTCCAAGGAAGGAAGCTGGTTTGAGCAGGGATTGGATTTAGCTAACAGGCTAGCAACGCTGCACTTATAAATAAGATGCGAGGAGGGGGCGGGGAGCAGTCTTCATGACATTTTTCCAATCTGGATCTTCTTCCAGGCCTCTGAAGCCGTGAATATACAGGAGTCGATGATTCCTGCGACCGTGAACGTCCCGCCAATGATGGCACAGATCTGCAGAAAACACATCACTCTGTCAGTCTCGCCTTTTAAAAGCTTTGTTGTTTTCATCTCAGGTTATAAACGGCTCGACAGCAGTTGCTTTTAATTACGTTTGAATCATAACAATACATTACACTGACACCTCAGAATGTGCTGGAATCCAGCAAAGAGCCGCGCTGCAGCTTGACTCACAATCCTGAGCCATGACTCATAATCACACTATAAGCACAGTCATATCCTACCCAGTGCCTTAAGTCATGATGAACTTAAACAACACACAAGACAAATAATGGTGTAGCTCATCAGCCAGGCAGCCAATTTAATCCTGACCGCATTATCAGTCAGCAGGAAACTTTCCTGATGAGGTGGTTCAGGCTGAGCCAGAAATTCCTCAACCGACAAGTCAGGTGGGGGGTGGAGGTCGAGAAAGATTAAAGGAATTCAGGAAGTAAAAGGAATAGTTCTTTGTGCAGATTAAACTAACAAAATATAATGTCTTAATTGGCTACAGAGGTGTGGGTATGTATATTTAGACAGAGCCGAGCTCGCTGTTTTTCCTTGTTTCCACTCTCTGTGCTCAGATAAGCTGACCTGGCGGCTGCTGGTTGTAGCTTCATATTTTCTGCACACACATCAATATTTTCTCAGAAAGAAAACAAATAAGCATATTTCCTAAAATGTTGAACTATTTTCTTAACATCTAAGGCTAAAATACAGAAGAAACCTTAAATCATTAGAGTATAGGAAGTATAGTAGCAAACAGTTTTGTGAGACAGACTGCATGTGTGTCCACTGAACAGTTTTAAGTCAACCTGTATTAACAGATTTTTTGTTGGGAGCAGCACAAGCTGTAAACACAACATATTATCAGCTGTAAGTGTTGAACATGTAAGCTAACAGTTCCCTTTTTACACGTCCAACAGACACGTCGCAGCACTGAAGTTTACATGGAGTGTTGTTTTCCACCAACTCCTGAAGGAAATATCTGCCTCGTTAACTGCTCAGTGCTCCACTATGTTCACCAGGTAGCAAGGTTATTATGTTTGACTAAAACTAAACTAAAAACTAAAACTATGTGTGAAAAAAACATTTTTGCTAATGGAAATAAAAAAATAAAACTAAACTTTAGGGAAAAAAAAGAAAACTAGTTGAATCAATATTGCATAGCCCAGAGGAGAGTTCACTCACTGTTGTGATGAAGCGGTAAAGGGGCTGTCTCCTCTCTGTGTACTTGACTGTGATTGGACTGAGGTCGTATCGGAACCAGATGGCCGGAATGATCCTGCCTGTGTGGCTGTAAGCGACGTATTCCTGTGTGGGATGGAGAGAAGAGAGCCTGTTACAAATTTTAATGGGTGTCGGAGCTGCGCCTGGCGAGAGAAATCGATTTAATCAACAGCGAGACAGTTAATCCCATTGTGTTTAGAAATCAATTCAGAGCAATCAGAAATTTCATTCTTATCTCTAATGGTGGTGGCAGTCGTGTTTATGAGTCATTTGTGAGAATTGGTTTCAGATAAAGTCACTCAAAAGTCATAAATGATTCATTAAAAATGAATCTTGGCTGAATAAAATGGATGAAGTAAGCGGGAGGAGGCCACAATGTGTTGTGAGTTATTGACACAGTTATCAGTGAGTTTATATAACTCACATTTCTGAAAAAAATCTGACAGCATTAATAAATTTAACAAGAGAAAGAGATCCAAGAACTGACGCGTGCCTCAGCTGGACTTGTATTTATGCTTTGGCAGGGAGATTTTGGAATATTTCACACAGGCCCTCATCTCCGTCCCCGCGTCACGGCCGAGCTGCGGTGTTATTGTTCCAAACTAAAAAACCCAGCTGTCAGTCAGCACAGTTCTGAGAAATGTGTTTATGGTTTGTTGACATCTCAGGAGTGTTTCCAGTCACTAGGGGCGAGCTTTCACTTCCAGGTGAGTGCACAAGTTAACACGGTGATACATGCTCTGGCCATATGTCGGGATGGTCACGCTGCTCTCATGACAAGTGAAAAAACAACACATGACACAGAGGTGTGATGTCACGGGAAAGGAGGGAGGATGGGGGAGAATAGCAGCACCTTGTTGGCTACCGTGTACTGGTAGGAGAACCTTTGTCTGCCTGATAGATCTTCGTACACTGTTGGGACAATCTTCAGTATGTAGTCATGTGAGGCCAGAGCTGAAAGAGAAACAGAGTTATTTCAATAAAAAATGCAACTTTAGTGTCCAAAAATGGATGTAGTTTTGTTAATGACGCAATCAGCTGGTCTCTTTCCATCTGAGGTGCAGTGTCAGCTGTGTGAATCAAGTTTCCACTTGCTTTGGACGCGATCGCGTCCACTAGGTGTCTCATTTCATTGCATCATTCTGTGTCAGCGAGCAGCCTTACATAAATGTCACACAGTGGTTATGAAGAGTGCATGTGCAGCGTGAATACGTACGATTAGATGCCAGCCTGTCAGCCCCTCCTAACGCATTGAAGGCTCCTTGTACTTTTTGTACCTGCATGACAAAACAGAGAAAAGAGATCAGTGTTTAGCCTCCAGACTGGAGATCTTATCTGCGTCCTTTTGCTTTCTTTTTCTTCAGGGTGTGTGTTAGTGTGTGTCCCAACCTGGAGCTTTTCTCCAAAAGCTAGCTTGTGGATGGTGTGGGTCATGTCGGGGATTTTGGGGCTGCGCTGTGCGCTGTGTGTCGACACATGGAAGTTTCCTGGTACCTGAAGACACACACCACGACACACACACACACACACAGACAGAGTTAGGTAAATCTGTGTCAGTACCATAGCCTTAAAAAGTATTAAACAGTCTTAAATTCTGTTTAGTTATTGAATGCTGTAAGTATGATCTAAAAATCACTCCAAGTGCTAAATGCCTGCACCCTTAACAGGGTTCCTGCACTTTCCCAAAGTCAAATTCAAGCACTTTTCAAGAATTTTCAAGGTGCATTTTCAAGCTTTTCCTGCACCTTACGGCTGTAGTAAATTACATACGAACTCAAAATGACTATTTCACTCCTTCATCACATTAAATCAGATGTTACTGTGCTATAAACAACCAAAATTATGTTTTGTGATAGCGTCCTACAGAAGGGAGACAAATTAAAAGGAAAACAGAACAAAGTTCCATGTTTCAGTGAGTCACCTGTTAGTTAAGAGACCTGGTATCCTATACAACCTGGCTGAGCCAATATCTAACTATTTCTTTATCTAAAAAGCAAACTATTCACTCAGGTAGCAATTTATTACAAAAGTAATGTGATACAATTTCAAGCAGTTTCAAGCAATTTATCCAAAATCCAAGCACTTTTCAAACCTTGAAAACACCTCATACTAAAAGTCAAGTGTTTTTCAGGGATTTCCAGCAGCTGTACAAACCCTGATTTAATCTTTGTTGATATCAAGAGGGGAATTTAAAAATGCTCCATTACCCTGTTACAGTCTTTTAGGTTTTAGCTATTCATGTTTGAAAACTTTGTCCCCTGGTGGCCACTATAGCAGCTGTCTGGATGGTATGGACGATCTAGTCAGTTTGCTAACCTGCAAACCAAAAATGTCTAGATAAACATAGATATGGCATTACAACTCAGCCTTCCAATTTTGCCCAGTGGCCACTAGTGTGCATGCGCACATAAACATGGCTCCAAGCTAAGGATCTACAGTGAAGATTCAGGCTAAAAACATGGTGTAAATAAGATCTTTTTTTATCAACTTCACATGTTGGGGCTTTAGGAGACTTGGATTACACCAGATAAGCAGTATGGAGGCATTTTATATTTTTTATTCTGTTGTTTTTTTATGTTTCACCTCCATTATTTGGGAGATTCTGCAATGCTGTTTTCCTGTGAAACGGCGTGCCTGGTAAATATTTGTCCACCTCCACCAAAAAAACAAGCTGTAAAAAGTCATTCAATCATCAGTCCAATCTACAAGAGGAAGATGACTAGATTAATTATAATAACAGACTGTCTGTACATTGTCTCATGTACTGACTGTCTCATTTCAGACTTGGCTGTTGGACAACTGTAGTAATTAATATCATTGAGAACAAATATGTTTTTAACAGTAGTAAACTTTAGACAAATGTTCTTTAATTCAACTAGTTTTTGTCATTTTGTCTTATTTTAACTTTGAACAATATATGGAATTTCTAAGGAGAGTATGCATTTCTTTTCACATCTGATGGTCATTTATATTGAAACCTGGCCTTAATTTAATTAAACAGTGGCATTATAAAGTCTTATATTTAGTTTGCTGATGCATGTGGACACACTGTAACACAATGAGCACCTGAAACACATTTAGTTAACTAATGACCAGGTCTGAATACGCACACAGATGGTTTGAGACTAAATGGTCCTCGCCTCCGGAAGAGAAATGGACCCACTTTAACACGTTTCACCTATTTCCAAATGTTCCACAAGCAAGAGCGTTAAATGTACAACTGCTGGGTTAATCATTTTTAACGCACTGGAAAGACTGACGCACAAGATGGCGGTAGGACAAGCAGGGCTTCACAGGGTCCAGACTATACTGTAACCAAAGCTGATCCCATTAACATAACTCAATTTAGACCCAAGGAGGAAGCAGGTCGGTCTCGTTCATCTACAGCAGGGCCTCACTGTCTGAGTTTAACTCCAGTCTAAGACAAACACACAACATATAGTCCCACAAAATACCAGGCCTCTTATCTGATCCATCATGATGTAATTACTGAGCTCAAAAAAGCAGATTTTCTCCAAATGAAAGAACCATAACAGAGCCATAAAACAAGTAATTCATGCAGTGTGTGTGTGTGTGTGTGTGTGTGTGTGTGTTGTTCTTCTCCACTCTTCTGTGTGATGAGGTCTCACTTTGTTGATGGTGAACTCTCCCTCAAAGCGACAACCATCTCCCTGGTTGAGGGGAATCTTCATCGAGTTGTCTATGTGACCGACCTCGTGGCGGCCCATCTCATCCTGGATGTCCAGACCCACCACTGAAAAACAGCAAGGAGACATGGGAGAGAAATTAAATATAGAGTGACAGAAAGAAATGAGCTAAAATATGAAACAGTTTCCTCTGCTGCATCCAAACTGTTACTACAATAGAAATCAATCATTGACAATGTTGATGGTTGATTAATCTCTTAAATCATTTTTAAGCAAAAGTACCAAACTAGAACTAAAACTAACATGGTATTCATTATAAATTAATCTAGCATTTTTATTAACCTCTTCTACTCCTTCCCTCCCCACCACAGACCAATAAAGAGGACAGAGGATTTTTAGGGGAGACAGCAGGTCAACAGTACACACAGAAGTTGTATACGTCATCTGAAAGCTGAGGACTTGAAGATTTGCTATAAACACTGTGTTTTCTTTAGGCATCTTATATACATATAGTATATAAGGGCTTAGAACATATGATGGCTATTCCCATGCTCTATAATGTCTCATAAGGTGTTGCGGGAGTTTTGGGGTTGATACCATTTATTACACAGATTTGGCACATAATTTAACAGTTTTTGACATCAGAGAATTGATTCAAAATGGTCAAAAATCACTTCAAAGTACCATATTAAGACACCAAGACAAGGAACACCACAGAAAAAAATCATGCAGTGATTTGGTATCAAAAACTTTTGGAGATTTCTGTCAGAATAGCATATTTCAGCTAATGGGTGGTGAGCACTTCTCTTCTATGAATTGCATAGAAACACCCTTATTGTATATACCTAGAAAAGCTATAAGTTGAGTTTTAGTGATTAGTTTAATCTAAAAAATGTCACAAAACAGTGAATTAACAACTGTTAACAAATCAAAATGCAAACATATTCAGTGTACAATGATATTACACATAGAGTAGCAGGAACCAGAGAACATTTCTGTTTAAATACACGATCGATCGATTATTTAAATTGATCTATGCCAAACATTTCCTGGTTTTCTGTTTGGCGCAGGATAATCCTGATCTTCAAGTTGTTTCAGCATGTTAGTCAGACCAAACAAGTTATATGAAGACGTCACCACTTCATGACGAGCTTTTTTCCAGATCGTTTGACTTCTCTTCAGAATAAATGATTCATTCATTAATCAAACAAATGAGCCACAGATTAACAGACATTGAGAATTAGCTGCAGCTCTATTAAATAACCTAACATTTTTTAGTAATGTGGCAGAGAAGAATAAAGCTCTGAATATCACTGCAGACAGTTTGACCCACAGAGTAAACACACGACGTCCAAACAGACCACCTAACCTGCCCGCTGCCCTCTCTCTGTCTGTGTTTTTCCATCTAGGCTTCACTGACCCCCCTCCTGCAGGCCATCCTGCGCTGGCACAGTGGCAGTGGCCTATTTTCAGAGTCTGTCTGCGCTGTGTGTTGGCCGGCAGCGCAGAGGGGGACGTCTGCCGGATCTGTGCTAAAACCTCCACATGCCGTCTGTCTGACCTTTGACATTCAAGACAAGCTCAACCCCCCCCACCCCCCAACCCGTCTATCCAGATCTCAAAATACAGTGCACAAATATAAGTTTAGTCTGCCACTGTGAGAGCGTCTGAGCTGCTCATTTCTCCTTTTAAGACATTTAGGCTGGGTTACACCAACAAGGATAAACTTCTAGACCTGATTAAATCATGGTTTAAATTTAAATTATGTTGCACTAAACTTTGCCTTTTTGAGATGGATTGAGAAAAAAATTCTCTGCTGAGCCATCATTAGTAGGCTAACTAAGCTAAACAACTTTTTAGCTAGCTATAAAAAAAATGGTTTTTTTCTTTTTTTAAATCTAGCTAGCAAATAGAACTTTTTCGCTTCTAGCCAGCTAGCACACAACATAAGGAAACACAATGAAACTTTGTCTAACTGACAAAATCATTTTTTTTCTTTTTAAGCTAGCTAGCAAATAATATAACTTTTTGTTTGTTTGCTTTGCTTTTAGCTAGCCAGCGAACAATGTGACTGTTTTTAAAAACTTTTTAACTAGATAACAAACATGCAATGTTTTGATGAGGAATAAAGAGCAGCTGAAAGTTAACGTCTTAGAGGAAACTAATATTTGTTGGTGCAACTGCAGCATTGTGAAGCGAAGTGTGTTCATGTGAAGTGCATACGGAGTGTTTGTGGTGGTGGGGGGAATTATTATAAGGTGTCAGTCACAAATCACAACCTGGCAACCCGTAAAGGTCAGAGGAGGAGGGAGATGCGGCTTAACAGCCCAGCAGAGCAGATACATAAGAGATGGAAATGCCAGCTTTGCCATCATGAAATGATTTCTGCCTCCGAGTAAATATGTAATGGATGATAACCTGTTTGGAGGTCTGGAAAATAAACTGGTGTGCAATATTAACTCGCTGAGGAGCATTTCTGCTCATTACATGCAGCTGCACTGTGGTTAGACCAATGTGTTTGAGCTGGTATATAAGAGGGCCCCACATCTCTGCATAAAAAAAAATAAAAAAAAAACAAAACCACCATACATACAATCATCAAGAGCTTTAATTGGAAACGGCAGGGCACAGCCTTTGTTTAGGCATGCCATGAGTGAGCTCGACTAAACACATGGTCGACAGCTGCGCATCCACATGCCAGAGCCTCTCTCACACAAATCTGGGCTTCATTTTTCACACAAGCATTTATTAGCTTTGCCATTTTTGGATATCACTCCGAATCCAATGAATGTGTGTTTTTTGTGCTGCCCGAGCCTCACCAATGTGGTGTGTGCGTATGTGTGTGTGTGTGAGTGGTTTGTCACTGGGCATAGTTTCTGATGGGAGTCATACGGCGCAAATAACCGGTGACTGCTCTCCGTCTTGGCAAGCTTCATTCGGGCCTGCCCACTTTTCTGACGCTGAGGTGCAACAAGCGAGCCAACAGAGGCAACATCAAATTAAACTCAGATCGCAGCTGTGTGGCAGCCCGAGATCAAACGGAGGCGACATGGGACGGAGGCTGAGCTAAAATCTAGCGTTATCTAGCAGCATGCCACAACACAGACATATAAACAAACCATTATCTAGTTTCTCAGCCTACTTCTTTATCTGGGGCATCATTTATCTTCTGCCAATATGCCATGTTAAATGATAGGGTAAAGTATCATCTTGTCTGATAAGGGGAAAACACTGTAAACAGGAGGCCATAAAAATGTGCAACCTGAGAAAACAACAATTGTTTCTAACTCCAGAATCTTTCAATTGACGACTTTCTACAAAATTACAGCCACTGAAGAACAACTTAACCTGTTAAAAATTAAACAACTGTCATTATGAAGATTCTGTGATGAGGAAGAGGAAGACCAGATGCATTTGTTTTTCTGATGTCCTTATGTCACAAGTTTCAGGACCAACATCAAAAATTGGCCAACTGACATTCACTTTAAATACACAAATTTAAAAGGGACAGTTCACCCCAGAATCAAAAATACAGTTTTTTTTCTCTGGCTTGTAGTGCTTTTTATCCAACTAGATTGTTTTAACATTTGAAGCTGAGCAGCAGTGTCTCTTTCCAGAAATCATGACTTGTTTACTCCAGATAATCCGCAGACCTTGTTGTGAGCAGTTTAATATAGGAACTACTTTATTACTGCAGTAGAATTTACTGGAACTACTTTCTTTCTAGTAGTTCTAGTAGATTCTACCATAGAAAGAAAAAAGTTCCTATTTGAAACTGCTCACAATAAGGTCTGTGGATTATCTGGAGTCACTGGGTCCTCTGGTCCTGTTATATTGGAGAGAAGGCAGACGTCTCTCAAAACTCTGCAACTCACATCAAACCAATCTAGACGGATAAATAACACAATAGGTAAGAGGGAAAATATGTATTTTTATAATATAAATAATAATATCTGTAATTTGATAATATGTGTATTTAAAGCTCAATCGAGAACTAATCTGAACCTAAAAAATATTTGTTGCCATACAAAGCCAGTTTCTTTTTGGAAAAATAAAAGCTACAAACATTACAAAATGGAACAAAACAATATGAAATGAGAAAGGATTTGTTCTCATGAAGAGTGGGACTATATAAAACTAAATATTCTCTTCCTGTCATATGATGTTTGTCTTCCTTTTGTTTGGCCTCTTTGTTTTGCTTTCTGTCATGATACTGCCTCCTGGGTACCCTGCTCTTGCTTTGTCTGTCAAAGGACTTTGTAAACTCTGTTTTAAAAAGTGCTGTATGAATTGAGTTATTATTATATGTACAGTATATTTCAGTTTCTAAATGTATTGGTGCTGTAAATCTAATTATTTGAATTACTAAAGGGATCTTATTTGGGATTTGTTTTCTTTTGTTTAATATGTTTCTTCTATTTTGTCTGATTGTTTTTTGTTTTTGTTTTTTTCTGTTCTGAAGTTATTACAACTCTATAACAGCATGATAACAGCATTATAACTTGGGGAAATACCAGATACGTCAGAGAGTGAGAAAGGAAGTCTGAGAATGTGACTAAATGAAACAAACTGTAATATTACCTTGTCTATGACCATGCCTGAGTCTTGTCAGACAGATTTTCATCAGGTATGGTGATTGTTTAAAAGTTAAGATAACAACTCCCATGATCCCACACTACCTCACAAGGTCATCAGACAATTTCTTTTATTATTGTTTTAATGTGAAAGTTACCCCTTGTGGCAGAACTTACACATTGTATAGTTTCTAAAAAAAAACCAATGCTCAAAAGAAAACATACAAACAGGAAGTGTAATGCATAGAAATCGAGAGTTGTATATGTGTATATATATTATGTATATACTCACAATCACAGTGTAAGTTTGGCAAACTGATGTTTAAACTCACTTCTATCTTCCCACCACTGTCTTTATCAGGATCATCCACATACAGTTCATTTACACTGTCAGGACAGAAAAGAGGAAAAGTGGTTAGACGAGACAAAACAAAACCAAACTTTTAATGTGAGGAAAAGAATATCTCCACCCACAACACGTTCTTTGTGCATCACATTAACAGCTGAGGAAAGAGCCTCTGTGTGTCTCTGTCAGTGTAATTTCCTTCCTGTCACGTCCTCCCAAAGTCATCCTTTATTGCACATTGCCAAGAGGCTGACGTATGCCAGAGCCAATTTCCTCTATTCATTGGTTACAACATGGGTAGAGCAGAATACATCATAATGACTTTTATAATTAAGTCCCTGTCTTGTATATTTCAGACGGCAGGTCCTGCGCCTGTGTGGCAACAAAGGAGCAGCCCTCTAGATGAGTGTGTTTTCAGGATATTACAAGACTTGATGCGGTGATACCTACATTTCAGTGGCTATGAATCCCGTCAGCTCAGACAGGAAGAGGAAGAGTATGAAGACGCAGCAGAGGATGGAAACTGTGGGCAGAGAGGAAGAGAGTCAGGATGAATACCTTGCTCAAACGTAAGCCGCTGTTGATCTTACTTACGGCACTTCTTCCACATTAATCTCAGATTACAGCAGCATTTCAAGGGATGATGAATTCCAAATGAGCCGGCCTGTTCCACTCTCGAGGACTGGCTGACCTAACATATTGACATTTAATGAAATCACAGCGGCTATAAAATATTTCCCTAAATAGCTGTTTTACTGATGGTGTTAAGCCTGCCATTACGCAGGTTTTTACAGGCCCTCCTACACTAATTACACATTAAATACCAGCACAACAGGCCGCCATTACAGCATATCTGCTTTAAGAGAGGTGAGCTCATGCTATGCAAATCCTACAAACAGCTCATTCTAGGTTTTCTTAGACAAACTCACACACTGACAGCCACTCTGACCAGGAAGGAAAGAAGCTTTAAGGCTTTAACTTAAGCTAGACAGAAACCAAATAGGGAATATTAACCTTGAATATACTACAAGGAGTTTTGAACTATGACTCAATTTAATACTGATGTTTCTATATGACATACATAAGCAAACAAGACCATCAGTGAAGAGACTGACTGTTTTTCTATATAATTACTCTTAAAGGGATAGTTCGGATTATTTGAAGTGGGGTTGTATGAGGTACTTATCTATAGTCAGTGTATTACCTACAGTAGATGACAGTCAATCAATATCAATTTAAGTGTACGCTAAGGTTGGGCGGGTGGACGAATATATTGTCCATCGATGACGGGCTGAATCCATCGCTGGTTGGCTTTTTTGGCCAATATTTGGCATTTCATTTTGCTAATGTAATAGTCCACAGAGTGACAGCTGCAGCTCTGAGCTGTGCTCTCGTCCAGTACACACACACTCAGCTTGGACCATGAGTGTGCTGAGCTGGGTGAGGAGTGAGAGGAAAACAGCCTCCAGAGTTACACTCTTTGCACACAGTGAATTAAAGATTTAATTGATAATTGATTAAATGTTTTGAATCCTTTTTTAAGAAAAAAAAAAAAAAAGCCCAGAATCTCTCATTTTCTGTTCAAGTGTGAATACTTTCTAGTTTCTTTACTACTCTGTGACAATAAACTGAATATATTTGGGTTGTGGACAAAACGAGACATATGGGGACGTCATCTTGGGCTTTGGGAAGTAGTGATCAACATTTTTCAACATTTTCTGGCCAAACAACTAACCAATTAATCACAACAGATTAATCGATGATGAAATTAATTGTTAGTTGCAACCCTAACTCCTATAAAACCAGACACTCTGGTCATCTTCACATTCCACTTGTTAGAGCACTTACTAGTCAGCTTTCTGTAAAAAAAAAACATATATTGTGGCATGATGTTAATCAGGCCCCTGTCAATGTTTTAAAAACATCTGAAAAGTCTAGAATTGGCTTTAGTTAAGGTTTTGTCTCATTTTTTGACTCATGGTATGATTATATGGGTTCATTTTTTCTGTTGTTTGTTTTGTATAATTTTCATTTCATTTTAGCATTTTCTTATTTTCTTATTCCTTCTTTCATATTACTTTTCCTATCAGTATATATGTGTATATGTAGGCCTATAATGACTTCAGGTTTTGAAACTAATTATGTAGACTCAAAATTGTAATCTGTAGTTTTATTTCTATTTAGGGCCCACATTGTTTTGTTTGTGTTTGTTAGATGTTTATACCTTCATATTAAATCTTATTCTTGGTGTTATATTTTGTGGTTATGACGGTGTAAACACTACTGCTTTTGTCCCTAGAGACCTACAAAATCAACACAATGTGAAAGTTCCTAGTAGATCCTTTAAATAAGTAAGTAAATAAGTATTTTTGTTCAGTTTATGCCAAAATAAAGTCTGAGCTTAAAAGGAAGAAGTGTCCAGGCTTGTTTGTTTCATTTAATGTGTCAAACTAACCAGCCAGGGGGTCATATAAAACATCGTCAGGTGTTTGCTCAGATAAATATGGAAAGAACTGATCTGTGTCTGCGCAACTGTGGTCTAACCGGTATGGCGAGAGCCTCAGTCAGAAAGCTCTCACTCAGCAGGTGAGGCCTGTTTACGTGGCAACTGTCTCCTAGATCACACAGTCACATGACCTTGTGGTTGGCAGGGCATCACAGCCAAACCTGCGGTTAGTCGAGGCTTTACATAAGGTAATGTTTAACCAACAAACAATGGGGAGTGTTGCTATGACACATAGGTCACCAATTCAGGTTCATCAAAAGACTTGTACTGTAATTCTTCCCGGCTTTAAAGGGCGAAATACTGGAAAGAGATTATTAAAGATCAGAGTAATAGGCTGACAGTAATTTAAACTTCAATAGCTCCGCAATGGAAATACTGACGAGCCCCAAATGATTTACAAAGACTTCACATGAGTGTTTTTTTATTTAACTCGAGCTCATCCTTCTCCGTGCCCACACATGGGATCAAAAGTTGCTTCATTCTGACAGAGGGGAAGCTTCTTCTTTCTCACAGCTGTGACACAAAGAGTCAGATACAATAACACCATGATTCAGTCTGTGACATCTGAAACTAGCCCTACTCTTACGTAATCAGATGGGCCATTTATTTTTGTACTGTCCAAGGCTGTCCAGAGACCATTGCCTCCCCCGCCCCAAAACACTGACAAATTAGAATTTTTTTTATCAAAACAGGCAGGACAAACAAATATTATGAGAGAAAATCAGCCAAACAACAGATACAATGAGTCCAAAGCAGAGTTATAATAGTTTTGTGTTTTTCATTAGTTTTTAAATGTCTTTTTAATTCAGTTTGCAGAGGGGGTGCTCTTTTAAGTTTAGTTTTTATTACTTAAGAGATGTTTTAGCTCTGTTTTTATTCATTTCAGTATTTGTTGTTTTGTTTTTTTAATAATATGGCAAGGTATTTGTCAGGGGCAAGATTCAAAGGAGAAATCTGTAATGTATTAACTGTAATAAATCATAAAATGACCATATGTCATTATTGATTAAAGAAACATTTTAAGTTAAAACACTACAGCCACCAATGGTCCCCTTTGAAATTTATATTCTGGTCTTTAACTCATGTTACTGTTTGCCCGTTTCAAATTAATTAGAGTTCAAATTAATGCTGAATGAGTAAGTGTGTGTCGTTAATAATATTTTAGATGGAATAGATGTTTATAATGGTTAAATTGAACAATATGTTAATGGAGTCTGGCAAGTAAACACTGAAGTCAAACTCCAGAGTGTGTATTTTCAGAGAGATTTTCAGGGTAACTGACATAGCTTTACATTGACAGACAACTGACAGTTCTAAACAACTGATCATCTTACAGCGTAGGACTCGTTGTCACTTATTATTGTCAAATCACGTTGTGTTCATCTTGGGCTGCTGCCTTACTCCTCAAGTCTGGGAATGGAGGGGGTGGATGCAGTCCAACTCACTATTTGGACTGCATTTCTCATTTTTGGACGTGTATTTGTTACATATTGCTCCTTTAGGAAGTTCAGAATAGATATTACAATAGAAACACAACACTTTGTGAAGGATATTGACATCACTGTCTCAGTGAACATGTGCATCAGCGCCTCTTCATGCTTGTTGACAAAATTGACCAAATTTACTAAGACCAAAACTAAAGACATTTCCTGTATATGTTTTATTGTATTTCAGTTAGTTCTGTAAGTATACGTTTACATTTCAGTTAGTTTTCTTTTTCTTTTCTAAAGTCTTGTTTTTATTTTTTATTGCAGCTAACTAAAGATGTTTTTTTACACCTAGTTTTAGTTAACTATAATAACCACAGCTGAAAGCTAGAATGGCTCCGGAAAGCACTGTGACCAAAACAGAGGTACCGTTCACACAGTAAATACCGTAAAAATTGAACTCAAAGGAATGTTGCCCTAAAACAGAATAACAAAAGCAGACGAGGTCAAATATTTGGCCTTTTGTGAAGAGGGGGAGTCAGTTTCTGGTTCCCTCTGAACCACACAAGCCAAAATGTGTGCTGACCTGCTGTGGGCGGGGGATAACAGTTTTCTAATATCCACATCAACCCAACGCCCTCACCCCTAGACAGTGGATGGAGACAGGAAGGGTGTTGACCGTGTACAGGAAGAACTTCCATCCACTTCCTCATGGGTGGAAACTGTGAGTATATCTTTAGTGAGTTCATTCTCTTTGCTGTCACCCAGCAGGGAGGTGTTTATAATCTGTTTAAAACTGTTCACTGTTCAATGACAGCTCTGCCTATCTGTCCTTCAGTTTGGAGATGACATTTAGCTCTACCCTGAGTCCTGTGTCATCAGCTGTCCAATGAATAACCAGCAGTACAAAACTACTGAGGAGCCAAAAATGTGTCATCAGGTCTTTAGTCGTCCATTGAACAGTGAGTAATCAACAGAATCACTGATGACACAATGATGTATTGATGACAAGCAGGAAAACACATGACCTGACAGGGCATGTATTCAGATTTCCCCTGATGACTTCTCAGGTGCCCGTGGCTATGACAGAACATGATCATTAACATTCTTGCCATACTAGTGCTAAAACAGGTACTCATCCCCCGCCGTGCTGAATGACTCTGTCAGGACAAGAGGACGCTACCTCTGTTCTGGGACAGGCAGGTACTTGAATTACAGATGTCACTTCCTCCCTTTCTTAAACTGTTCCTTGACTCCTCCCTAAGCAGTGCCTGGTACCACTTTCCATTACCTTCTAATGAAAACTCCACAGGTATGATAATAAATACTGCCTCTGAACGTCCTGCTTAGATTACAAAGTTATTGGTTATTGTAATTTAAGAGCAGAAAGTATGACGTGTGGGAAGAAACATGCCTATCAGAACAGTTCCCTGATAATCTGAAGAGTCTGTTCTGTTCCAGTTGAGCTTTTTTTTTTTTTTTTTACTTTAAAGCAAAAACACATTTTTTCACCAAAACGCCAATAACAATATTGAGGCATTCAAACCAATTGTTGCCATTTTTACCCTTCAAGGCTAAAACAGATATTTAAAATTAATTAGATCATTATGAATAGGGTTAACATAAACATTTACACCAAGAGTTAATCTTGAGTACACACTTTTTCCTTTTCTTGCCATAAGTAAGATTAGATCAATACCACTTAAATAAGTGGCTAAAGATAGCAGGGAATTAACTTAGTTTAGCATAATTTAGAAACAGGGAATAGCAGCTAGTTAGCTCTATCCAAAGACAAAATCAGCTTCCCAGCACCTCTAAAGGTCACTAATTAACATGTTTGTTTAACCCGTAAATTGTAAAAAGTGTAAAAACTTCAAGTTGCCATTAAATTAAATGTTACTACACTTTCTTTTGTTGATAATTTATGAGTTATAGAGGTGGTGCTGGTAAGCAAATTTTGTGACCTAGCTGGTTCTCCATTTTCAGCCTTCGAGCTAAGCTAAGGTGAGCGCCTCCGGCCAGTACAGGGTTTTGGTAACATTCACATTTGATCCAATACCAATACCAGTCCTCAATGGTACTATCTTCCCTTAGTTTACTCTCTCTGAAATAAGCGCTGTCAGGTGTGCTAACTTAGCTGCAGCTGCTGCAGGCTATCAAACACAGGAAACTCTTCAGATTTTAGATATATTTTGTGGTTTACTGAGTGTTTCCTCAGGTTTGACAGGTTGCCCTGGCAACCTTTGCATTTCACATTACACATATTGCAGAGAGTAATGCCTACGTCAAGTTTTGAGAAGTGTAACCACACTTGTGCCTTTTTTGGCTCACCACCACTGTGACTTACTCTCTCGCCCAAATGCTCTCTAAAATTTGGCACCAACTGACATAAACTGATACTCTGTAGTACTGCTGTAATTTGGTCAGTACCTTTTAAAGCTCAGAGTTCGGTACACAAGTTTCATATTTTAAGTACAGACATTAAAGTGGCATCGATCCTTTAAGCTGACTTTCAGCAAAGAAACCTTGTTAAAGTCAGCTGTGAAAGTGTATTTTTAGTTTGTGACTGAAATAATACTGTACCAAATTTGCACCTAATTTTATATATTATCGAATATTTACCTGTAAACACTCATTCTAGAGGCAACATTCAGGGATTTCATACATATTTGTGGACGACTGGACAACAAAAACTTGATTGAGCAAAACATCTTAATAAACAACAACCAAAAATAGAAGCTCATAGTTTTGGCCTGCTGTGTGTGTGTGTATGTGCAGGACTACTCACTGAAAGCTCCTGTGTATGTGGGCTGGGTGAGATCTTTTGGCACTTTCCTGTAGATATCGAATCTGAGGAGAGAAAAAGAAGGAAGGGAAACAAAAAAAAAGGGGTAAGGGGAGTGAGAAAAAAAAAAGAAAATGTAAACACTACGTGCTGAGAAAAGAAGCACATTCTGTACCCATAAGGCTGTGCGATATTACAGAAGAGGGGAGGAATGTTAGCTCTGGACCGCGGCCATTACACACAACAGGTCCAGACAGCCAGCTGCAACACACACAACCACAGCCACACACACACACACACACACACCAACACACACACACACACACTTTTTACAGGGTTACACCTCTTCCTTTTGAATGTGTGCTCTATAATTCTGACCTGACCCCGACAAAGGTCTCTGACACTCAACATACACACAAGAAAATACAACGGCAACATAAACACGCACACCAATGAAAAGAGACACGCTGGAATATAAACACAACTGCAGCAACAGCTTTAAATTATAGCCTCTGGTTTGATCGTCTTGGCAGTAAGTGGAAGTTAGACTGCAGATTTATGCTTATATAAATCTTCAACTTAACATTTTGTGATATTTAGAGAAGAAAATAAAGTGGGCTGTGCGTAAATCAGTGAATCAGAAGCGGAGGAGGATCATTACCACCTGACAAAATCAACGCTCTGCTTGTGAAAAACTGTTGTTGCCTATTTGGGGAGCCGAGAGGAGGAGCGGGGGGAGAAATCTGCCGCTCAACACCAAAACTATTTAGGTTCATGAGTTCTCGCGCATGTCCTTTTTGGGCAGTGAAACATTTTCGACCCCAAACTCCATCACAGACTGACTGCGCAAACCCCACCCTCTCCCTCGTCTTCTCCATCTCCCCTCTCACACTTGCTCTCTGTCCAAAAAGCACTCACATCTGCTCACATTTTCTTCCACTGCGAGTTGCCAGTGAAATAATCACAGCTGATGCAATGTGGGGCGAGGGAGGAAGTAGGAGGGAGGGCTTCCTGTTCAGCGCCGACCTTGCTGCACCTCTTGTTTTGCTCGGGCTTTCACTCCTTTGTTTTCATCCCTGCATCCTCAACACCTCAGCCAGCTTCCCTCTCTGATCCACATCCATCTCTAACTTCCTGCACCTCTGTCCCATTAGTATTAGATCACTGTGTGCTAATAGCTGGTCTGGCAGGATATATGGGGCAGACAGCACGGAGAGGGTTGCTGGGTGGGGGTGCTCAGGGTGTGGTTGCTCTGTATCAGGATCAGAATAACTTCTAGAGTAACACACACTTCCTGAATGTTAAGCTTTAATGTGGCAGAAGCTCTTTCCTCACATCATCTCCACCCAGCCACAGCCCTGACCTCCTAAGCCCACCAGACAGGTGGAGCACAGTGATGTGTTGACATCATGTGAAAACCTTGAAAGTCTAGTTTTGCTGCTCTCCATCTTTCTGGCTGCACTTCAAGAATTAAATGCTCCCCTGTGGAGAAAATACGCTGTTGTAAGGGAAACTTTGGCAACTCTTCAGTTCAACTCAAAATTGTATTTGCGGTTAAAGTGACAAAGAGAGGAAGAAGAAGTTGGCATGTTTGGGAGATGTGCTGTATTTACCCAATGATGTCTGCACTACACTATATGCAATAAAAAGCACATCCGTTAAAATAATCCGGTAATTTTATCATTGTCATGTTCTTTCAAGCCTGACAGAAACAAAATAAAACTTTCACTTGAATAGATTTTATTATGTGTGAATACTTCTTTTTATTAAACAGAAATCTTTGTTCTATTATATCAGACAAAAACCACAGATCTCAATACGCTTATTTGTAAGTTTAAAAACATACCATATCGATTATTATATACTTAAATATACTCTTAAATGCTCAATCTACATTATGAGAACATGACACCACTGATAACAGCCTATTAGCTTTACTGTGCGCTAGAGCTGCAGCAATTAGTCTATTAATCAATTAGCTGTCAACTAATAAATTCATTGCTAACTATTTTGATAATCAATTAATTGCTTTTCAGACAGTGTTTAAGAAAAAAAGTGGCCTAATTCTCCGATTTGAGCCTGTCAAATCTGAATATTTTCTGCTGTCTTTACTCTTCTAGGACAATAAACTAAATATCTTTGAGTTGTGGACAAAACGAGACACTTGAGGACATCACATTGGCTTTGAGAAATATTTTTCACCATTTTCTGACATTTTAAGGACCATGGTAAAGAGAACAAAATGGACAGATTATTCGATAAAGAAAATAATCGTTAGTTGCAGCTCTACTCTGCACATACAAGTTTTGAAGTCTCCATCTAAGAGCAGGTTATAAATAGTAACAGATATCCTCGCTTCTTGCTGTGTGTATTTTTGGCAGTCACAGTTTCCCACTGCTAAATTCGAATATGAGTGAGGAAACTCACGTGAGACGGAATCCGGCGCTGCATGTGAACTGTAAATAGTCTCAGACAGATATACAGTAGACAGTCTGGATATATCTGGACACAAGACACATGGTCTGTGTAATACTTGACATTAATGGTGGACAAAATTGATATTATGGCATCACAGCACTCTTTTTATATCAAACTATAAAGGAAGGAATCTCTGTCTTTCCATTTCTCAGGGACAGTTCATCCCGTCGACTTGGCAGGTGTACTGCTGAGGACCATTCTGGCCTGTAACTTTTGAACTGCAAGACTTTGAGACACAATTCTGTGGGTCCAGAACAATCTATCCTTACAAGCTACACCCATTTACATCTAGATAGATTTTCCATCACTGAATTTTGTCTTATCTGTTTTTCACCACTCCTCTTACAAATTTTGAGTACTCATCACTAAATTTGGGACAGAACATCAGCCCGTTCTGACTGGCCACACCTTGAACAGGCACTAACTGACACGAGAAAATATTTACATAAGTATTCACATGGAAAAGACGCATCACGTCCCAGAGGTCTAAAACAATGTGTAACCACATTATTTGCGGGTTAACAGACTAGTTTATCTGCTTTGATATTGGAAGCTGACTGAGTTGTATTATTGAATATTCATTAATCTATTACAGTTTGACTACAGGTTTAATTCAATACATAACAGATTCAAAATATTACAGAGAGGCCAACACAACTTTTTGTGTTATGTGCAAACACATATGTCAAAGTAAATAAAGGCCAGACTGAGGCTTATACCTTCAAAGGATCACGAGCAGGATCATGAGAAACACCTAAAATGAGTATGATTATGTTGATATAGGCTTTATTGTGTTTATTACATTACAAATACTGTATATTAATGTGATAATGAATTAAAGGAATTAGCTGTAATGCTGTGGCTGTGGTTATTATGAAGTAACATTTAAGCAACAGAATATGGAATAATTTTGTTTACAAATATCTTAATTATTAGACTTTTAGTGACATTGAAAAAAATAATATTTCATTTCTAAAAGTACATATAAGTAATAAAGTTGAAAATATATATTTAAAATATGACAATGCATATATGTCATCCACATACTTGTTTTATTACAAACACATATACTGTTTAATTAAACTTATGTGACATCCGAGATGACAGGATGGCATTATTTAAAATAAATTATTCAAAGTACACTTTGAAATACACTTAAATAAAACACTAAAGTTGACATGGTGACAGAAAAAAACTTTTTGTTCAGTTTTCACTGATTTGTAAATAAATATTTGAGTAAAGTGTATTTCTTTAGAGCATTGCAATGTGTAATTTAAAATGTGCTACTTAAATTATTTAGCATTTTGTAATGTTTTCAACTGCACCTTTGATTGACTCAGGTATACTTATTTTAAGGTTGAATGAGCACTCAGTTCGACTTAATTTCCTCCGTTCAGAACACTTTGTCTTCATGAATATTAATGTTGACTATCGAGAGTTCATCTCTCAGTCCATCTCCAATATTTTGTCATTTCCTGAATTACAGTCAACACATCTCTGTCCGTCACTTCCCACTGCTCGTTCTTCTGTAAAAAAAAAGGCTCAGATGTTTTGTGATTAGTGAGGACACGGTGTACCAGCACCTCTCTGTTGACACCACAGGGCCACTTTTCAAGGAAGGACCCTTAAATAAACTATATCTCACATATGAGTCACAGTGAGTCAGGAGTTCATATCTTTCTTGTATTGCTGAGTGAACCAACTAACGGACAGTTAAGGTTCTTCTTTTCACACGATCACGGCTATAGGCAGCCTACAGATTTATTTATATAGGTTTCTGTTCAGTCATCTGACTGCGGCGTACGTCAAGTATCAAACAGCACACAGTCACCCATGACTGTCAAGATAAAGAGATATGAGATGTATTAACACTGAGCATCCCAACTTAACTTAACTTTGAAGTCACTGTAATCTAGTCATCACAAGAGCAAACAAACTACATCATCAGTTTAGGCTGAACCGAACCTACGTGTGTCAATAAATGAAATAATCCCAAGGTCAATTAAACTTGGAGATGAAAGCCTTTCTGTTCATTCATTCAGAAGAGCTGCTGCTCAGTCATTCTCAGTGACGTTATCCTTATTATTAGCAGCTGATCTTAGCTTGTCTGTGCGGGAACTAAACTACTGTATATTACTGTTGGAACACAACTTAAAAGCACATTCTGTTATAGCTCATTACAGTGTTATTGCCATTTAGGTTTATTTTAAGAAGGGATGTGATGAAAACGCTTTCTGAATTTGACCAATGTCCAGTGGTTGACCTTTAAATGGTTGCTTGGTTTATGGATGGGAATGCAGACATCCTGTTTGAGACATTACAATTCAGTTTGGATGCAAATTCATATTAATAAATAAATAAATAAATAAATAAATAACAGTCACAAAATAGTAGTAATAACATATAATAAACACTTTTTGACATTAAAAAATGAAGAATTAGATTCTAATCATTAGAGCCAGATCAATATATATCTGATATTGGCCTATAACAGTAACATCAGTATCGGTGTATATGCTGTCCGACATGCTCCTAAATGAAAACTTTTTTTAACAGAACATAATGCAGACTGTTTTTGGCTTTATACGCAGCATTTTTCTTAATTCAGGTTTAATATATACATATATTTTGCTCTATTTGTGTTTTCTTATTTATAGATATTCATACAATTAAAAAAATATGAGTGAAAATTTACTGTTTCAGTGCCTTAATATCATTTTGGACAATAAAGTTTGTTGTTAATCTGTAAAATATCCTGCCTCCATTACATATATCTTAATCACAGGTGTGGAAAAAATGTATTCATATATTCTATATTCTGTAAACCTTTATTATATTCTGTATAGAGAATATCAGCCAAATATATCAATATCTGATTTTTTTTACTCCCGAATATTAGTATCGGCCTCAAAAATGTAGCACTGGTCAGGCCCAAAAATTCACAAAAATTGAATTCCCAAAAACAAAACCATTTAGAAAAGAAAATCACAGAAAGGTTGTGGCTTCAACAATATAAAACTCATATCCTCTGATAGTACAAATAAAGTCCTGTAAATAATACAAAGGGCAGATAAGGCTGTTGCTGATATTTTATATTTGTCTTTTTCCTCAACAAATTCTACAAAAAGTCTAAAGCCAGCAGTCAACTGATCAAAAATAACAAGTACTGCAACAACTTCAGCTACCATAAATACTCCCTAGAACAGCAAATCTGTATTAAACCACAGCTGAAAATAGTCCCCAACAAATCAACAATTAACCTCTCTGTTTGAATAACGTTTGCTTAAAAACGACATTTCCCAGCTATTTTGGGGGAATTACTGAGCCTCCTTTAACAATGAAACTATATATAAGCAATCCGTTTTTTAAGATTTACTGTACGTGTTCGATAGGATCCAATGAGCTCTTTTGTGGTTAATAGCCCAATACGTTGCATTCTGGGAATACACGCTACCCTAGTTTATGGTGTAATCTACAGTAATCTATGCTGTTACACACTCTCTCACCGCTGACTAACCCCCTGAGTGGGCGCAACCTTGAAACAACTGGTAAGTTGGTCAATTGAGCCATTTCCAACTGTTGCAACGCAAGTTTCGTATTATCAAGACACAAAGACAGTGAAGCATGAGGGCAGGACGTGACCACTGAGTAACCTTATGACACACCCGCTCTCACACAACCATCACAAACAGGTCATCTACTGTAGTACTGCAAACGAGAGTAACACCAGATCCTCCATGTTGGTAAATCCATTCTCTCATTACAACACAGCTGAGGTCTGTAGGAAAGACGACTGTGTGGGGTTGACACACAACTCGTGGGTGTTTTCTGGGGCTGACGATCATTTTCATTGTCACTTACAAAGTTGACCTCTACATATGGCTTGTTTTGTCCTCATAACAGTCTAAAACTGAAACAATATTACATTTACAATTGTAGGAAACAGAAAAAAAACGGTAAATTCTAACTAAAATCATATATTTATCACCAGGATATTTGCGTATATTTTTTGTCAATAAACAAACCAATGTAGGATATTTACAATTAATAACATGCCATGAAAAAACTCCATTAATCAGCTATTTTAGCACAGGTGTGATCTCATCTCAGAAATTCAATATTTTGATCAGATCATGGTCCAAATCAGTTATTACTATATGGATGAAAATCCTGACCTGTTTACTACCTGATATCTACCTTACACAGCTAAATTAAAGAATTAATTCATTAATCAATTAATGGTGCAACTGAAAAAAGAAGAAGAACTATTTTGAAAAAAGGAGTCACTGTCATGGTGATTTTTCAAGCAAAAGAACTGAACATACACCAGAAATTTCTCTTGTTTGAGCTTCACAAATGACAGGGATTGTTGCTTTTTTTTGCTATGTTATTGTAAACTGAATATTTTTGGGTCTTGGTCAAACAAAACAACATTGCATCCCTTTTTGAGCCCAACCAGTACTGGATTTTTGGGGCCAATGCCCAAACCCATATTATGCAATAAAAAACAAAAAAACAAAAACAAAACCAAAAAAAACAACAACAACAACAACAACAAAAACAGATATTGATATATCAGACAATATTCTTTATTTATAAAATCAAAAATGACATCAAGGCACTAAAACAGTAAACTTTGACTGGTATTTTTATAATTATATATACCCATGAATAAAACAAAACAACTTGAATTAAGGATCAAATATACATATAATGCTGCCCTTAAAAACTAAAACTAAAATAAAATAAAAGTAAATAACATAACATGAAATAAAATAAAATAAATCTGCATTACATTCTGTAAATAAATATCAAACAAGATATACGCCAATACCAATAACTTTTTGTTAGCCTTAATGATTAAATGTACATAACCTTGATCATGGATCATTAGTTGCAGCCATGCTACTTTAGATTGTTTTAATTTGGACAAAGTTAATACTTTCCACTCAGTACTGAATATGTTGTAACCATTAGAGTTTGACAGTACCAGTCACAACCCACATTATGCAGTGACCACTACAGCTGAATGCAAACATCCTGTACTTTATTTTGGTTAGGGAGTGCTCTATTGACAGTTTCAGCAGGCCTGTAGGTGTGACTATTAACTCTGTGCCTGTTGCTCAAGTATCAATAGATTATTCATTCCCTGTTTTCCACTGTGTATTGGTGGCTAATCAGCCTACTTGTGTTGACCCATTGTTGTGTACTGGGAGAATAGTAAAGCTTTTATTTATGAGACTAAACCGGGTCATCCCGTATGTGTAGTAAAACATGCAGCTATGACAAAACTGTGTTGACTGTAAAGTGCCCTGAGGTTCACACGTCTTGCACACATAAGGGTGACTGTAGAACTCTGCACATGCGCAGGAGCCCAGACAAAAACTCCTGTGAGCATACCTGAGCATCACTCAACACACACACTCTGCACCCCCTGACACAATGTAGCCCATTCATGCCAAACGTGAAACACCACGGTTACAACTTTGAGTCGCTCGTCAAGAGGCGATGCTCTGCCAGCCGTTAATTCATCCACAGCTCTCAGACCCCCCCGGCCGCCCTCGACCCTTCATATCAGACCCGGACTGAAAGGAAACCCCGTACTCACCTCCTGACATCGAAAGGCATGGTGTTTGCACGGGTCACACGGGGATTAACGGACAAAGCTACAAACAACAGGCACCATACAGCTCGCTTCAGTGCTACCGGTTGTTCATCGGTACCGGGCTGACGTCAGCTTAGGACGCTTTGCACAAGCTGATTGGCTGAGAGCTACTTCCTGTTTGCTCTGATTCTTCTTCCGCCAAGAGCGCAGCGTCGCCTTTATTATAGTTTTTGACGATTCAAGTCAAGACACATTAATTACATTGTTGAAATTCTCTAATATTTAAAATAAAATATATAAATAATAGAAGCAAGGCAATAATTTGGATTTAAAATCAATTTTTGTATTGTTTTATCAACTAAAAAAATATACCTTATGTTGTCTTCATCCTATATGTTATGTTGCACTAATACGTAAATTACATGTTTGTTTGTTTTTAACAAATAAATTCTCCGAATATTATGTGACCATTCTGACCAACATGTTCTTTCCCCCAAGTTTGATGGCATTCATTTGTTGGGACCATGGCATAAATAAAAGTCATATTAAGAGAAGAGATCCTTTGTACCAGATTTAGCTATATTTTACATTGTTACACCTGGGCAGTTAATTCATTACAGGGTATATAAGGGTACTCTGTAACACAGTATAAGGTACCCTTGTAACCACACACAAAAAAAGTATTTAAAATGTATTTGTTTATTTGTTTGTTTATCTACATAAAAATAATAGGCTATGTGCGTAATCCATCTGTTGTCCCTGGCCCGGAAAAAGGAATCCTACAAATAGCATAAAATTTATCTTGTAAAATTCATATGCACAAAAGTAATTAACATGCATGAAATGGTAGCCCAGAGTACATATCCTCCAATAAATAATGCAATGGCATAACACATGGTAATAAAACCATTTATTTATTTATTTATTTATTCATTTATTTATTTATCTATTGATTGATTGATTGATTGATTTGTGTGTGTACTCATTTGTGTGCCCACTTGGTGTGCTCTTGAACTAATCTGCAAAACTTTATTTGAACCCTCCCTGTTTAGCACCTATAAGCAGTATATAAACAGTTCATATATTGTTTATAGCACACTATAATGTAAAGTACATATTGGAGCATTTTCAAGTGGAGTATTTCTTACTGTAACTGTGAAACCTGGTGTAACTGGTGATTAACAATACTGTTGATATTAATAAACACTAAAATATGTCCACATACCTGTGTATACTTGTGTCATAGTGTGTTATAAATAATATATTAAGTCTATGCTTAATACAAATGTTTCTACTGCTGCTTAAAATAAAGTGTTACCGACTAATTTGTAGTTTGAGTAACTGCAGTGTATTCTGGACCGGTTTAAGGTTGAGCTTGAGCAAACATTTCCCAATTACATTTGGGAAATAATAACAAGATAAACAGGAAATTACATTATTCAGTACCCTGTGTTTGAAATATGTTAGTTAGCCCATATAGTAGCTGCTTGTTTATCTTATTGCTAAAAAACAGGCCATAACCCATGTTGGCTTTATGAAAAAAAACAAACCTGGAGACATTTTTGATTAAAATTAAATAAACTACATTGTTTGGTTGACATGAAAGCCTGCAAGCAATTCATTAACACTGATTACTTTGTTATGCAGACAGATGACCAGGAATTAACTTGGAGTACTTGTAAATTTGTGTGATAAGATCAGAATAGTTGATTGGTACGCAAGTTAATTTTCATTAGGCTCAACATTCATGAATAAAAGGGATTTCTCTTTTCTGTAAAACAAAATGTTGATGTAATGGTAAAGGTATTTTGGACTATATTACCATCACAACCAGGAAACAGAGAGTGATACGTGAAAACTGTATCTTGTCATACAAGAAAATCCACAAACTCCATCAGTGAAGGTTTTTCCCGTGGCTAAACAAGTGTATTTTTTTCCTTTTTCATTTTTTATCTGAAAGATTTTTGGCTAAAATAACATATTGGTTGTGGAGACACTAGAAGTCAGGATAGGCCGTGTGTTTTCCCACTGTTAGTTCGAGCTGTTGCCCATAGTGACAATGACAGTAAACAGGCAGAGATGACAGCAAGTGACAGCGTGGCTGGACCACAGGAAATGCCTCTCTGTCATCCTCTGTTTCACTTCCCTTTCTGTATGCGAGCTGTTGGTTACGCGCCATAATTATGGGAATCCAAAACAGAGCAACAGCTCAGACTCTATTTGCAGACCTCAATTTCAATATCTTGTGACACACACGTTTTTTTTGTTGCTGAAATGCACGTTTTGGTTTCACACTTAGTTATCATGACAAAACAGCACAACAAAGAAAAGGCAGTTAAACTTTTTGTAATATGTTTTTAGAACATTTTGGAAAGCACCAATATCACCAATATCACAGGAAACAGGCAGCAGCTGTGAATAAACAAAAAAGGGGATAATTGTGGGGGGGTGAACACTTTCTACTGGAAATACACAATTGCTTCATCTGCTCTTTGTTCACCCCTTCATCAGGGGTTTAATTTCTTTCCAAACCTCCAGCACATAATGCCATCACCTCCATTATGACTGCAGGGAAGACTCATTTACTCGGAGGACAAAATGTTTGGGTACAGACTGTTTTCAGAGTCCTCCTCCTCCCCTGTATAGTGTAACATTCCTGCTTTGTGGCATGTGCCTCACAGTTGACTCATCTCACACGAGTGTGAGGTTAGAGTTTTTACACTCTGTTGTGATTGGTTAAGTTTCTGTCCTTTAAGCTTCCCCTCCCTTCCCCCTCTTCCTTTCTCACATAACACAACCATTTTCCCTTTGCTTGGAGTAAAACAGAGGGTCAAAACAGAATGGATGTGGATTCACCAGGCTGAAAGTTACAGTAAAGTGAGAATGATGTCACGGCCTATATAGTGTATGTCAGACTGATCTTTTGAGGCTATGTACTGTGTAAAACTCTGAACATATACAGCCTGATATTTAGCTATAAAGACTTAACTGCAGTTAGTTAGCTTGTTCATTAGTTAGATAGACTTGATTGCACCAACAAAGACTGATTTAATTTAAGATGAACTGTAGATAAAGTTTAGCAAAAGTGTGTTTAAAATCACTAAATCCAGATTTAAAATTAAGCAGAGCTCAGTTGCACAATTAAAAACTGAACTCCATTTAGTAAATACAAATGTAAAAATTAGAGTTAATATAGAATTAATATAGAGATGCTTGCTCACCCAAATCAAAATGAGATCCTGTCAGGATCTCAGTATAAAAGAGGGGTTGCTTTGCAGTCCTAAACAAAATATGTCACATAGTTCAAGTAATACATATAGTAATAAAAATAAATAAAACAAATTAACACATTATAAAGTATTCCTAGTCTCTAAAAAAAGAATATACTGTCAATCAAGAAGATCTGTTACAAACCTACAGTTTATTTTGATAAAGAGCTTTTTTTTTAATCTCATGCAGTTAAATTAGATGTTTAGGGTAATGGGTTAACATAATCTGTCCATAATGTGACTAATGAGTTACTGTTGAGCTGAAACTCAAGTGGGATTTTGAATGGAAAGAAGTGTCACAACACTACCTGTTTTTAAGTCCGCCTAGTAAACATTTGTTTCACAACAAAACAACCTGGAGTGACTCTGCTGTTTAGTTTCAACACACCCTCTCGTCAGTGTAGACACTTGTTGTCCATCAATAATGATTCTCCTGCTTCCTTATTATGACAGCAGCGTTGCCCACTCTGAGTCAGCAAACCACACCAACAAATGAAAAGGGCTTCCCAGAGTGATTCTAATCATGTTTGCTTAACAAAATATACTCTAATTTTGAGTGGGGGCAAAAAAAAACACCTCATCCATCTGTTTCAATTAGGTCACAAATGAAACAAAACTGTCAGGTCAAGAGATCTCCACCTGCTGTTGTCTTCCTGGTAGACCAGTGTTTTGTTTCTCAGCATGTGGAAATTTACTGGACTTCAGATTTCTATACAGTGATTAACTTTTATGGTTAGCCTTTGCTCTCGGGGCATTGAACACTATGTACCTCTGACTAATAAAAACAAAGAATAAACTTTTATGGCCCCCATGGCAGGTATTTACTTATTATCTTGTTATTTGTCAACTCTCAGGTGAAGAGGCAAAATAGAATCTAATTAAATACATGGAAAGTTTGGCAGATTCCTTATATGCTGACATGTGGATATTTTACACAGTTACTTAAAATTAGGAAATATGATTAATGGGTATGATAAAAGGTAAACAAAAAAGAGGCGAAATTTCGAGTCGTGTCTAGAAGGAAACCCTTGATTTGCGAAACTCTCGCGAGATTTGTGCACACTGTTTCTTCATTGAACAATCTGTTTATGTTTCATTATATGACAACGCTGTGGTTAAGATATCGGTAGGTTTAAGGACAAAAAAAAACACTGAAGTAGGGTTAAGGGAATATCATGGTTTGAGTTTAAATATTTACTCTCGCGAGATCTCTTGGGTGAGAACTTTCTTGACACCGCGTGCCCGCTTACGTGCAGTACGCCTGTACAGCAATGTTCTTTACAAGCGCGTGCCCCACTGTCCTGTCGACACAGAGGAGGGAGGGGAGGGGAGGGGAGGGGGGGGGTGCGATGACGTCTGCAGTGTTGGCAAGACGCCAAGAGGGGCGGCCGCCTGACGTCAGTGGCTTCAGTCTCATTCACAAGTACGAGCCGTATATAAGCGGTTTTCACACCGCTCAAAGGCAGAAGCTACTCACTGTAAACTTGAATATATTAAACTTTTAAAGAAGAACCACAACTACCGGATACACTCAAGAAGAAGAAAGGACCAAATTAGACAGTCTTAAAACTTTTTTTTGTGTTTGTTTGCGTGTTTTTTTTTTTTTCTTTCTAAGCAAGCCAGCAGGAACAAAGGACTTCAACTGTTACTTTGTAACTTTAGGAGAAATCGTTTTTTTCACAACAACCAAAGCCGGTCAAGCTTTATGTATTTGGATTTAACATTTCTATCCCGCCGTCCTACTATGGTCATAATGGAGGTCCCCACCATCGACTGCGCGTCTGTCCGTGGTTTGCTGGGGGACGACGTCCCTGGCTGCCTGCTGCTGGACTGCCGCTCCTTCCTGTCCTTCAACTCGTCCCACATATCGGGCTCCACGAACGTGCGCTTCAGCACCATAGTCCGCAGGAGAGCCAGGGGAGGGCTGGGACTGGAGCACATCGTCCCCAACGAGGACACCAGGACCCGGCTCCTGTCCGGGGAGTACCAGTCCGTGGTGCTGCTCGACGACCGCAGTTTGGACTTAAGCCAGGCGAAGAAGGACGGGACGTTGATGCTGGCTGTCACGGCCCTGTGTCGCGACCCCTGCGGCGCGAGGGTTTTTATTCTCAAAGGTGAGAAACCAGTTTTTACCGTTTAAAAGAGTCACACACAACTGTCTCACTGTCTCCTAACAACGGGCAACAAATGTGGATTACAGCTGTCACCATACCAGCTGGTGCTGGAGTAAACAATGTTCCAAAATAACCCCATGAGCAGTTGTCACCATTTTGGAGACCGGTGTTTAAACTTAAACGTCTCTGTGCTGTCCTGTGGTCTGATCAGTCCCTTTTTTCTCTCTTTTTCAGGTGGTTTTGACACATTTTCCTCAGAGTATCCAGAGATGTGTACCAAACCTTCCCCTCCACAAGGGCTCAGTTTGCCCCTGAGCTCCAGCCATCCTGAGAGTGCAGACCCAAGCTGTAGTCCCTGCAACACCCCTTTATATGACCAGGTTTGTAGCTTTATTTGTTATATAATCGATTTGAGTATATGGCTGCAAATAATGATTATTGTTATTATCAGTTAATCCCTTGATCATTTTCTTAAATAATCAGTTTTTGGTCAATAAAATGTCAGAAGGAACCAGACACTATTTACATTTAAAAAGCTGAAACCAGAGAATTTGGACAAACATTTCTTCAAAAGTGACTCAAAACAATTAATCCATTATCAGAATAGTTGTTGATGGCAGCTAAGTGTTGCAGCTTTAAGTGAGGACATAACACTATAATGTTTTAGAGTTTACTGAATCGGGTTGTTTGTTTATTTTCCTCTTCAGGGCGGTCCCGTGGAGATCTTGCCTTTCCTGTACCTTGGCAGTGCCTACCACGCTTCAAGAAAAGATATGCTGGACATGCTGGGGATCACCGCTCTAATCAATGTCTCTGCCAACTGCCCCAACCACTTCGAGGACTCCTTCCTCTACAAGAGCATCCCCGTTGAGGACAACCATAAAGCCGATATCAGCTCCTGGTTCAATGAGGCCATCGAATTTATTGGTGAGTACATCCACCATTTTTTTTTTTTTACTCCCTTCGCGCTCCCTCAACTGCCAAGTGTGAGCGCCTGTCACAGCTGTTACCTCCTGAGCCCGTTGATGGCAGGGAACACAAACACCCAACCCCCCTCCTCCTTCACTCCACTCTTTGACTCCTGGATTTAAATTTTAAAAAGTTCCCTCCAAAACCAACCAGCTGGCTCGGCACAGGCTCCCCTACTCCACCACAATGGCGGTTACATCATCGCCATCTCTTAAGCGTAGAAAAAAGGGATGCCCCCTTTTAATGAATTGCGAGCCAGTGGCCCCCAAACTAGTTTTGCAGTGGGTAGGCTGGCTGGGCTTGAATAGCTCCCTCCATGCTGCTCTTTGTTCTGGCTGAACAAAAGGCAATTTCTCCTCACTCACTGTCGGCCTTCCTCCCAGATCAATACCCCCCAGCAGGGGTCTGTTCCCCTTCTTTGTCTATTCATACCGCCTCCTTTGGGAATAACCCCAACAAGCTCACACCCTGCACCCCTATTAACTGTGTTCCTGTGTCTGAATGAGTGTTGTTGAATTTAAATAGTAACTGAAAGTGTTGCAAACACTTCCTGTGACAGTTTTAACCTCCATTCTTTGCAAATACATTTCATCACCTGAAAGATGTTCCACAGTGCACTAACGTTGCTTTCTCATGTCTTTTCCCCTTCAGATTCAGTGAGGAATAAAGGAGGCCGTGTGTTCGTACACTGTCAAGCAGGCATCTCCCGCTCCGCCACCATTTGCCTCGCCTACCTCATGCGGACCAACCGTGTGAAGCTGGACGAGGCCTTCGAGTTTGTCAAGCAGCGCCGTAGCATCATCTCCCCCAACTTCAGCTTCATGGGGCAGCTCCTCCAGTTCGAGTCGCAGGTCCTGGCGTCATCTACCTGCTCCTCAGAGGCGGGCAGCCCGGCCATCGGCAACAGCAGCACAGTCTTCAACTTCCCCGTCTCCATCCCCGTGCATGCCTCTGCTGGTCAGCTGTCCTTCCTCCACAGTCCCATCACCACCTCTCCGAGCTGCTGAGGAGCAGACTCTGTTTGGACTTGAACTGTTACTCACAAGTGACTCTGAAATCCATTTTTATGGTGATACTGGTATCACTGGATAGAATGGGGAACTAGCGTTTGGGGTCAGTTCATTTGACTCTGTGAGCTGCTGGCCAAATCTCTGTAGGTTGGTCTCATCATTTCAAAGGGAGATTTGATAACTACCATCAGGCAGTATTCATGTTTAACCTCCTAAATGTGCAAGTCATCCACAGTTTTATGACTTGGAAAATAGCTGAAAGGGTAGCTGAGGTTATTCCCGTAGAGGAAGTTAGAAGTATCTGAATATTCTTTATTCAAAAGGACTGATTCTTTTTTCTGTTTGTTTGTTTTTAATCCAATGAAGGCAACTGCTTTTGATAATCATAATCATTTTTAAGCAAACAAAACAGAGAGGGCTAACAGTTGTCTCAGGAATGTCGAGTTATCCTCTCTAATGTCCATTTTGCTTTCTGTGCTGGTTGAAGAAAGCAGTATAAACTTAAATGCCCATCATGGCATGAAGTTCCTCCTCCATTTGACGAACAATGAATGTATCCCCCTCTTTCTAGAGTAGTTGTGGCAGAAATCTTCATGTTTAGTTTGAGAGCTGAACGGGTTGCCAATTCAAATGCAAATGCCTGCCTTTCAAGACATCATGAAACCTTGACGATCCTGACACATTGGGGAAATGGACCATTAAATACCTCATGTTTCTGTACTGTGTACTGCAGCACTGAGACGGACACAACCCCAAAAAACTACTAAAAAAAAAAAGGGGACACGTAGTCCTCAGTGCCTGCATTCTGACATATTTATTGAACTAAAGTAATATATTTCTTTATCATATCTATTTTTGCATATGTTTGTTTTAAATGTTGTTTTTATACTGTTTAATAAATCTCATTTGACTTTTGTACTTAACTTTTGTACTGATTTTCTCTTTTTTATCTGACACAAGGCACATTTATTTATTTGTTTATTCATTGTGGCCAATTGAGTTTAGTTTTGTAATAATCCCATATAGAAATAATACCCAGTAACTTTAGGTGACTAACACTCACTCACTCAATCTTTCTTTTTAAAATGACACCTTCTGATAGAGGTAGAAAAAGCACACATTCTTTACTCAAGTAGAAATACAGATACTTGAGTGAAAAAAGACCGATAATAGTAGAAGTACTGGTTGAACTCCTTTACACAAGTAAAAGTTTATGCAGGCTTTGAGATGTACTCAAAGTACAACAGTAAAAAGTTGCCCTCTGTAGGACATTTCTACCAGCTGTTTCTTTGTAAAGCTAACTGAACTTCACCTTTTCATTGAGTAGTCTCCCTCCTGACTGTTTTGTTGTGTTCCATCTTTCATCATTTTTATGATGTTATGTCTGTTGTGCATGATGCACAATAGTTCCATCCATTTAGGGTGAAAATAATCATCTTGATGATGGGAAGGTGGCACACAATAATGCACTAAAAACTAAAACTAATCAATAATTACCCTCAAATGTAACAAGCCTGTTTTGAAAATGTATGGAGTAGAAAGTACAGATATTTGTGTTAAAATGTGAGGAGTGTAAGTAAGCCAGAGAATGTGCACTCAAGTAAAGTACAGATACCTGAAAATTTAACTACAGTTACAAAGTATTTGTACTGTTACTTCCCACTTCTGCATAATTAAAAAAAAACAAAGTTTGTTTAGGAGTGCCTTCTAGACTCAAATTAAGTTTCTTTGAGATGCTCTTTGAATGAGGAAAGATGCGGACACAAAAATCACAAGAAAACTCCAAGGTAAATACCTTTATTGTCGTGGCATGGTCATGTTCACGTTAGACCTTAAAACAAACTGACGTCGTTCAGCATCAAGTTCTCATCAGGAGTCACAGAGGAAATCATAATTTTAGACAACACTGTTTAGTTTTGCAATAAATGTAACATCTTTTTTGTAAACAAACAGATATTAATCCATAATAATGCATCACATAACATAACAATGCTAAATAGAACACAATTATCTTCCCACTTAAAGAGACACATTCAGGTTATAAATATACCGATTTTAGTGCAAAATACAAATCAAATTCAGAAGATTTAAATACATTTGGATTAAGTTTGTGTTAATGTATAAGACTAGCAATTTAAAAACTGTGGAGCTGATAATAACCACTATTTTCATTATCAATTAATTTGTGAATTATTTTCTCGATCACTCGTTTGGTGCATAAGATGTCAGAAGCTAGTATTTAAAAAATGGCCATCAAAAATTCCAAAATTACAAATTGACATTCAAATTGCTTGTTGCGTCCAACCAACCGTCCAAAACTAATAAATATTACTTATCATTATAGAGGACTAATAAAACCAGCAGATAACTACATGTTGAATTGAAAGTGTGAGATCTTTAAAGGTAGAATAAACAGGATTTGTCAGCTGCCTTTTGTAAGAAGGAAGAAAGAAGAAAAACATTTGCAACAGACCTAAACAAAGCTGACGTAAATCTGACCTACACTGGCATGTCAGAGATATCTTTGTGCACATCCTCCCCTGTTTTGTTCCATGCAAAGGAATCCTACCATCTATCTGCATAAGGATTTTGCCCACATAAGAAGAAGAAACATGATGTCATGGCGTCGGCTATTGTTCAGGCCACACTCCCTCTCTATGAACCCATCTGAGACCGGGGCGACAGCAGGAGGCCTAAAGAATCAGCCAAGGAGCCCTCCCTCTGCGGCCACAATAGGAGCAGCTGCAAGGCGTTTGGGAAAAGTGTGACAACTAAAGAGCATTCAGGGCTCAGTCAAGCACCGGCCTTGTGTCCTCTGCCTCACACACCAATAGGGAGGTGGAGACGGAGATGGCCGTGAAAGGGAAAGGAATATGTTTGGGTTGCAAATTAGCCAAAACATTGGCTCTGACCCTCGGTGGGGTGTGAGAAAAAGGTGGAAAAACTTCCTGCAGAGGTGATGATGATGATTCCCCCAAGGCCTTCTCTACAAGATAAAACTGACTTCATTTAATAGAGCTTACATTGTAGGGGGAGAAAGTCCTATTTTTTTGATAACAATCTCACTTTAAACACATGTATTCTCACAAATGACCAAAAAAATCTTTAAACTGACATCAGCTTCTTATCTGACAGCGAAGTAAATGTTTGTCTCTGAAAGAAAACCTCACCAGTGACGATGCCTCTGTGATAAAAGGCTCATTCATTACCTCACCAGCTTCCTCAGACAAGCTGGGCTTTTGGTGACATATGTGTGACTCCCCCCTCCAGCCTCCCCCCAACCAGCCCACCCGCCTTTGTTGTCTTTAGATTCCCTGTTGTCAGGAGGGAGGCTGGCAGGAGTGTGTGCTTTGGGGTGTCTCTGTGTGTGTGAAAGTCGTTAGGCAGCTTTTATGATCTGATGAGGGGGGAAAAAAGCCCTCAGTCAATTGCCAGGTCAGGGACATTAAAGCATGAGGATTTTAAGTGTGTGTGAGACAATCTGAATGTGGTGTGAGACAATGTCAAGGTGCTGGATCCTGAAACAAGACTGTTAATTCTGACTAATTCATGTGAAAAGGAAAATGTAAACTTGATTAAATTTCCTTCTGATATATTAACAGCGGTGGAATAAATATTCAAATCATTCACTTAAAGCTACTACAAGCAACTTTCAATTTCTTGTTTTTGGAGGCCTCTGTGGACAAAAGCATCAGTGTTTCCACCATAATAACCACAAAATGTAATGTCAAAAATAAAATGATCTACTTAAAAATCCAATCTTCTCACAGGTGCTCTCATTTGTTTATGCAGGTCTATAGATTCAGTTTCAATTCAGCAGCCCTTTTTCAGTTGTGTGACAATATATTTACATAATTTATTTAGTTTAAGATGTAGGAGAATTTTCTCAACCCATAAAGTCCAAAATAGGGCCGTGGGCCAAAGTTGGCCCACCAAATGTTTCTAGCAAAAAGAAAGAGAAAAATAAATAAATAAATAAAATAATGTAAATCGCCTTTTATGCTGTCTTATTTTTTGTGAGGTAAAATGCTTATAATTATGTAGCCTCCCTAATTATTAATTATTTTTCATAATCTAAGCACAGTGGGCAGAGTTACATTTGGTGCAGGAAGTTAATCAATCAACTTGCAATCCTCGTACCATTTTACATCTTAACAATACAATACAAAAGGTATTTGCTTTTTGGCTTGTGGCCCAACACTGTGTTTCAATTTTTACCCTCCAAGGGAAAAATCTTTGGGCACTCTTTCCTTACAGGGACACATCCTTCAGTTTAACAGAAAGTTCAAAGTCAGTATCACCGAGTTTAGAAATACATGATTTTCACCGGACAGGAAGGGTATGACAATTTGTTATGTGAAAAGTGACCATAGCTGTCAAGTAAATATAGTGCAGTAAAAAGCGCAATATTTGCCTCTGAGGTGTTGTGGTAATGTAAGTCAAGTATAAGTACCTCGATTTGTACTTATGTAGAGTACGTGACTACATGTACATTAGTTAGTTTCCACCACTGTATATCAGCTCCTGCATGTCATATCATAACCTCACATTTTAAATCAGTGTCAGGCAGACAAAGTTGATCATAACGCAATTTGCCAGTTTCACTATGTTGTCAATTGGCTGCTTCATTTAGCATCCGAGCTCTGACTCAACTTCAAAGTCATTTTAATTCACACAATCCAAAGGAAACAATGGTTATATAATGTGTCAGACACTGCTGCCAAGACAGGAAGAAGACATAATCCCACCCTTCTCTTTTCACACCATCCAGTTTGGATCAGACATGTGGGAGCTGATGTAAGTTTCATGACTGTTTTACATCAGATATGTGACACATTCCCAAAATGAGAATATGAGAATATTTTAATTTAACTGTCACATGTACCCAGAAGTTACATTAAAGCTTTTAACATACATATGGGATCAAATGACACTGTTTGACAAGCCTGCTAACAATAAAAGAATATGAGATCATCATCATCATCATTATATAAGAATATGACAGCCTTGTCTCCTGTGCACATTTCAAGGTTCAGTTCTACGTCACAGTTGACGTGGTAAGATTATTACACTGTAGATGCCCACAGTAGAAACTGATCTATATTTATAGTAGGCTATAATATTACATGTTAACTGCCTTGGCAGTGTCACGACACCATATCACTGTGTTGTGTCAGGAAAGGTTGTCTATTACATTTGTTATTTTGTCCCCTCAGTTTGTGATAGAAACTGATAATAATTGACCCTTCTTAAGACCCTCTCCTTTTGGAGCTTCAGTGAACTTTGGTCTTTACAGTATTGAGCTATGTGCTAGCCTTGTCTATGTTGAAAGAATACCCAAATTTTGAACATGGTTAAAAGATGTTGCTGGGGGACCTGTATAGTCATTTAATTTGGCTAATGTTATCTAAGTGCTTGCTAACTAGTTGCTGAAGTACATCAGTTTTTATATAGCTAATTAGCTAGCATTTATATAGCTATGCAGCTTTTATGGGTGCCCCAGCAACATCTTTAACTATCCTCAAAATTTGCTTTTCTTTTCAACATAGATGAGCCTCGCACGTAGCACATCTAAGTACTTGAAACAGAAAATAAGAAAGTTGTCTGAGGTTCTGCCAGGTACCAAGCTTGTTCACATGAGAGAGGTGAAGTCACACCGCTTCTGGTGTGCATGGTAGTCAATGAGAGAGAGACAATTTTTTTGTTCTCATTTGAATTGTGCCATGAATTACACATATGACATTTGTTAATTTAAAAGATGAAGAAGTGTTTTATCAAGCTACTCCTGGTACTTTAACCAGCTGGGAAAAGAAAGAACGAGTAAGGCCTGTTGCTTGTGAGACTATATCTGCTCGTTGTTTACAAACTGTAAAAGGGTCTATTTTTTCCTGACTTATCTCCCACGGTGGTCCACTGGAAGAGACATGACTTTGTCTCTCTATTGGAGGACAAAGCAAAAAAGGGTGGGACTTAGCAAGGGTCAATTGGCTAGAAGGTTTAGAGTTTGAACTACAGATGGCTGTGCTTGATCAAAGCACGCATTTGTCTAGCATTACAGTAAAGAAAACAATGGTCTTTTTTCCCTTCTGCTCCATGTTGTTTTAATATCATCAAACAAAACCCTGTAATAGAAACATAAGATAACGAAATATTTCAGGCAGACCGGTGTCGGGTCCTGTGGTTTCCATGTAGCCCAGTTAATCTGGTGAATGCATATTTTGAAGGGAAGATAACTGCTGTTGTTGCATGTTATATCAGCAAAGCTTTGACTAATTTTGGATTTTTTTTCAAGACAAGTTCAACACATGTTAGATGATCTTCGCAATATGTAGCCCTGACAGGCTAGTGGCACTTTTGAGAAGGTAATGTGGGAGTTGCACATGCACACAGAGGTACAGCAACATCTTGACTGCATTTGCATGCAGTTATGAGATTTTAATCATAACTGGGATATGGTGTTTATATGGAACATGAAAGACCAGTTTTTCATACCCTCGTTAACATGATCATAGCAGTATTCAGGTTTCTGATCATCTGCCTGCCCTTGTTTCTGTCTGAGCACTCCAGGTTTCTTAAAACTGGGAAAAGACCTTATCCAGATTTCTGAAACCAGGATACTGACACTCACACGCGCGCAAACATGATACCCTGCAGACCTGATCATAACCAGGATACTAAAGTGCATGTAACCGCACTCCTTGTGAGGACCTTAAACGTACCGAATTTAGCCTTCAGTCTCCTTTGGCCATTTCATATCCTTCTGGCTGACAGGTTTGTTTTGTTTTGAGGAGTCACGGTAGGAAAAATACAAGTGTAAAAATTAAAATGAATCATGGCTGAATTCCATTTAGCTGCTTCACTATTGTGTTGTTAAATTAGTAACACCTGGGCTTTCCATACTTTGACAAGTCAAAGTATGACTGTAAATACAATCGCCTACAAAGCATATGTTATCAATGGCTGTGTAAAACAGAGCAGTCAAAAAATAGAACTGCTGTCTCACAGTTGTACATCTCCGCCAACCAGTCAAGTTACAGTTTACATTCATGTCTGCATGTAGTGACGACTTTGAAGGAATTAAAAAATAATATGGAACTTATCACTATGTTGACCTGTAACTTTGGAGAAATTTAATAAAAGTATTAAGTGTATTTTTCAGTGAAAAATAATTATGACTTCATATCTAATAATATAATTTTTTAAAATCTCATAATAATGACTTAAGTTGACCTTTTATCTCCTAATAATGACTTCTTATCTCATAATTTCGATTTTTTAAAACCTTATATGACTTTTTTTAATCTCATATTTGCTTTTCTAATCTCATAATAATGACTTTTTTATCTATCTTTTATAATGCTGACTTCTTAGCTCATGTGCAGCCTTTAGGCTATCTGATGATTAAATGTTGTAAAATAACTCATCTGCCTCTAATAGTAAATACCGTCGCCTACAATTTGCACAATAACCACTTGCATGTGGCTCATCTGTCAGACATACAGTACATTTATATTCCATAAATATCTATGACGTGTGATGTTTGTCATGTCTGCTAAATTGACAAATGAGCTGCCAGCTGACGGTGATGAATCACACAGGGGTTATTTTGTGTCAGATTTTCTGTTCACTGTATATGATTTAACATAAAAAAAAGACCAAAGGTGATTTTTTTGTTTACAGTACATGTAACACATTGCTAAAAATAAATTTACTATATATATACAAATGTGCATATCCTTTTTTTCCATACCATAGTGTTGTACAGTATTGAGTTTTACCAGTAAACTTTTCCCTCTTGTTGAAATCCGAATCTAAAAAGCCTAGTGCGAAACACATGATTCAGCTACACAAAACTGACTTTCTTGTATCATACAGTAAAAAGTCACTGTCAACAGAAAGGTAGAACAAAACAGAGATTTGTACATAAGAAACATTTCCATGGTTGACGGCCATGATTAAAAAAACATCTGAACATTTTGATCAGTATAGCTCACACAACTTCTCATTTTGGTGGTAGGCCATTCCACCGAATCGATGTCATTTTGTTTTTGTTTTTCTAAAGTAGGGAACTTGTTTTTCCCTACTATGTAGAACTATGTAATTTAATCAATTACATAGTTCAGGAATCCACCAGCTGACTGAGCATCAAATCAGAATTGTCTCCACTTAACATGTGAATCACTTGTAAACATGACACACAGACATGAAATGTTTCACTGTACAAGACTAAACAACAAAGACCACAACATCACCCACTAAATTTAACCTGACATCCTGTGTGAGACAGGTTGCAGTGTGAATGTGATTGCCAGACTGATTACTGGAGGATGCTGGGTAATTACACCTCTCACGCTTCATTGTACCTTGAAACCGGATTAAGTCTCTCTCTCACACACGCTCCATTCTCACAAACACACACAATATCCTGAGTGAGAGGACTTAGCCGACACATTGATGTCACGGCAGAATACTCACCTGCAGTAAATCTGTAAGAGGATTATGACTGTGACGGTCGGGGAGGCCTCTGCAACGTCCCACGGCCGAAGCATTGTACTGGTTTGTTCTAACCTTTACATCCACACAGAGCGCAGACACAGACACACAGTCTGTTGTGCCAGATGCCAAATCTCATGTGGACGTTGTCGTAAACAGAGTCAACATGGAACCTTCCTGTAAAAGAGGCCAGTGTGTTAAAGCCAAAACCTGCCTCAGAAACTTTTAATGGATGAATTAACTCAGCATCATTGCAGGTATCAAACCCACAAGCACCACACTCAGAACAAAATGGTTCTTTCTGAGGGGCTGGGGTTCTACCCAGAACCATTTGCTTCTGAACAACCCTTCTTTAAAGAAAGGATTCTTTGTAAGACAGGGGGTTAAATTAGGAACCATATTCATCCAAAGAACCCTTTTTGGAAAAAGAGTTCTTCAAGGATTGGTAAAGGCATGAGTGTTAAAAGATCCCCAATCTCAAATATTTAATTGTTTACCCATGTTTCAAATGGTATTTTAAATGTAGATGTATCTGGAACTTGTATAATTTGGTTCTCTGTAGAACCCTCTGAAGGCAAGAGGGTTAGAGGTGAAACCCTTAAAGATTTCCCCTGGTTGGTTCTAGATGAAAGCCATGGAATATTAAACGGTTCTTCATAGAACCCCCTGGGTGGGTTCTAGATGAAACTCTTGAAATACAACAAGAGCTTTTGGACATCCTTAGAAGGTGGAAAGGCTCTGAATAGAGCTGCTGGAGAGGGTTCAAGGTGGAACCATTACAACATAGAGGGGTTCTCTGTAAAACCTCTCATATAGGCCTTTTCCACCAACATGGAAGTGACCGCGTTCCAGTTTAAGCACCTAATTTTGACATGTTTGTAGCATTTCCACCAAAAATAAATGGTTTCAGGATGTTCAGTGGTTTCATTCAAATCAAGGAAACACAAGCTCACTAAATAGCACCATGGTTCCAAGAATCTCAAACAGAAATGGTTCAAGAAAGCAAATTCGACATGCCCACTTTGGTTACCAAGGAAAACCTGCTATTTTTTGGTTCCAGTGGAGAGCCAAGTTCTCAAGTTCCGAACCAAATAATTTTTAGTGGAAATGCTCTGAATGGTTCGAAATTAGGTGCTTAAACCAGAGGGCCAGTTCCATGTTGGTGGAAAAGGCCTGTATGTTGGGTTCCAGGTTGAACCCTCTGAAAGAGTTCCAGTTGAAAAGATTCTATCAGGAACCAAAAAGAGTTTCCTATGGGGACAAGCTAAAGAATTCCATATGGTTCAAATTCTGCAAAAGAAACCCTGCAAAAGAAGCCAGACAAGCTGCAGTTGCGTGACAGGAGCTGAGATAAGGCCAGATCTGTGGCTTGATAACCAAAGACTTGTATAGCTGAAGGAATGTCAGGACATTACGTATGGCTGCAGAGAAGTGGCTTTTCCTTTGCCAGCAGGTCTCCCCTTCCTTTAACAGCCCTGTCTGGAATGTCAGACGATGGTGGAAGAGAAACTATGTCGACTCTGAAGTGTTTACATTGTTGTATCAGTCAGGGCTTCTCTGCACAAGTTGTATAACATTTATCTCCCCTTTGTGTTTCACCTGTCCAGATAAGAGTTTGGCTACGCCTCACTATAAAAGCAGGGACATTAATTCTCAGTAATCCAACACGCTATAAAGTAACAAAAAACAACCCAATGTGCAGAAGAAATTACTTCTAATTGCTAGTAATCATTGCAACCCATCAGATATTTGAATTACTGTCAAAATAGGGCTACAACTAACCATTAACTAAAAACTACCTCAGCACACTCACTATCCTGCCGTTTGGCAAGAGATACAGAAGTATCCACTGCCATACCACCAAACTACAGGGCAGTTTCTTCCCTCAGGCTGAGACTCCACCATGTAAAATAATTTGATTATATTTTTCTTCAATCTATTGTAAATAGCTTTAAATGTTGTGTTTTATGAGTAGCAAAGAGGGAGCTACATCCTAAATAACTCCTGCCATATGACCTTGTTTTATAATGAAAAATAAATCATTTTTGTAACTTGTAAAAGTTCACTGTTTATTAAACTGTCTATTATTTTCTAGATTGGGAAATACAACAAATTCATCAAAGCCTAAGATGACTTCTGAAAATGTCTTGTTTCGTCCACAACCCAAATATATTCAGTTTACTGTCATAGAGGAGCGAAAAAAAACAAAACAAAAAAAAACCCAGAAAATATTCACATTTATGAAGCTGGAATCAGAATTTTTACTTTTTTTTTTAATGACTCAAATCGATTAATTGATTATCAAAACAACTGGTGATTAATTTAATAGCTGAGAACTAATCGATTAATCGTTACAGTTCTAAGCCAGAGGTAAGACAGCTATCAGTCCCCAGCTGGAGCCTCATTCAGCGCGCAGAGTCTGAACAGAGGCTGTATTTTTCCACTCACTGGAGGTACGGGGTTGTGTTCACAAGCAGCAGTGAGATCCTGTGTGGAGTATTCAAGGAATGTCTGGCATCCTGTCTTGGACACAGACTGCACTCTGGGAAGATGATGTCACACCCAAAGAACATACATATGCGCAGACATAAATCAGATAAGGCCGGACCAGATGTGCAGCTAAAACAATCACTGCTTGATACTAGTTGATAGTTGGCTCTACATTTGCATTTTTTAAACCAAAGGCATAATAAGCAACATTTTCTTTAAATATATATATATATATAATGTATAAAATCATGTAAAACAATCCCTTTCAATCAAGTGTGTGGTGGTGTGTGTATTTGCAGAGACCCTGCCCTCTTTCCTTATTTTCTCATTATTCCGCTGCGCTCTGGGTGCTTTACCATCCTAAAAGTTTGGTATTTGATATCCAGGGAATAAAACACAACAATCAGCTATGTTTTGGGTGCATTTACAAATAACTTGGAGGAATCCTAATCATTCTACCTTTACAGAACTGGCACTCACCAAACAAGGCTACTTTGTCTGAGTTTTATCCGTGAACTGTCACCTGAAAGCATCTTTGAATGCTATCGCAAAACCAAAACACCCGAGAACCAGCGTGGGAAGTTGAGCAATGTACAGCAGGAAAACATATTTCAATCACCCAAAAAAGACCTGCATAAAACAATCACCACTGCTGCCTCAAACAGTGAGTTTATTTGTGTTAACTCTGTTCTGCAGGGAAAAATGACAGATTTTGCTGAAGGAGTCTGGTGGTTTTCGAGAGACAGACATGTGGCTCATATAAAGGCAGTTCCCAATCAGGAAAAAAAGCTGTCTGACGGCAAAGTAAAGCAGAGAAAATATTGTAAATATAACGTATACTTACAAACTGATATTGTTAAGTGACTGAGATATATTTTGCTGCTGACCCTGTCCACAGCAATTTATTGCTTAGCTTCCTACACCGGTACTCCTGCTGCTTCTCCAAAGTGGGGGCAAGTCGGCTGCCATCTACTATTAGTAACACACTGACTATGGTTAAGGATCTCGTACAACCCCACCTTTTTTTTAAAAAAGTTATTTTTTTGGCCATTTTTTGCCTTTATTGAGAGGACAGCTAGAGAGTTGACAGGAAACGGGGCAGAGAGAGAGGGGATGACACGCAGCAAAGGGCCGAAGGCGGGAGCCGAACCAGCGGCCGCTGCAGAGGACCAACAGCCTCCATACATGAGTCAGACGCTCTACCCACTGAGCTAAATGTCCACCCTACCTCATAAAATCTTAAGTGTCCTTTTAAGTGCTTTGGGCAAAAGCAAGCACGGGACATCCTGAATCCAAAACCTGACCCTTTTTCAGTCCACATGGATACAAAGACCTTCTTACAAGCTGCAGCAGATCCCACATGACTGAGAAATCATTGCTACTCATATGGTGTCGCCAGTGGCACATTACTGCAGCTGTTCCTCTGATGAAAACATGCTGTCAAAAACTAAATAATTAGATTTATTTAAGTTTGATATGGGTTTTTAGTGGAGCTTTGGAAAAAAAATTTAAACCCTTGAGTCAAGTGAAGAATAAGTGCAGTATTGACAAAAGTAGTGAGGGAGACATGCTTCATCTAACAACAGGAAGGATGTTGATAAGCTAAATAAGGTGATCTTCCTCTTAGCAACGATGACCAAACTCCAGGGTCAAACACATGTGACAGCTGCTCTACAGACAACATGCATGTGACATGTGTGTCTTACATGTGTGTCAGTGGTGGAAAGAGTACGGAAAATCTGTACACAAGTACAAATACTGTTACATTACTGAACTATTATTCAACTACAAGTAAAACTACTGGTGTTAAAAAGTATAAGTACTCTTCTCAAAAACTTCTCAGAATATTAGTTACTTATTAACCATTAATGTTTAATGCATAATCAATAGCAGGCATTCAACCAGAAGAGGTTTCAGTTTCTCCAAATCTTCGATCTAAATTGCTCCCAACTCATGCACTGTTCTGCGCAGTCATCAAGGTTCAAATCTGTGCCTTCTGCAGAGCTTTTCTTTCAGTCTGTATGTCATAGTTTTCACTGGCCTGCTGCCAAGCTGACTTGAATTGGTGAATTTACAACATGTTTTTTAGCCTAAAGATCCTTAGCTTGGAGCCACGTTCATGTGCACATGCACACTGTCTGAACTGGGTGTGTGTGGTTTGATGGTGTGTGTGCCCAAGTGAACGGCATGCTGGGGCTTCAGGAAACTTGGATTACACCAGACAAGCAGTATGGAGGCATTTGACTTTTTTTTTTTTTCAGTTCACTTAAATTGTTTTGGAGATTCTGCAGCGCTGTTTTCCTGTGAAATTTCAGCAGTGTTTTGTAATCTAAAAAATAAAAAATTCAGTTACACTCACCCTCATGCTGATTGAGGGTGAGTATAACTGAATTTTCATTTTGGGGTGAAGTATCCCTTTAATAGTTACAAAAATGCAGATGAAAGGTTTGGATACTAATCCAACACTTAGATGACATAGTGTAACACATACAAACATATTCAAGTAAAAGAAAAATTACAGACTAAATGAATGAATTACGGTAATTTGAGTAGTTGTATGTAGTTACTTCTATCCTGGTCAGTACTGCATATTTTTCTGAAAATTAAACATCTGTATTCTACATGCTTCCACACATTGATGCCATGTATTTATATTTCAAGGCTCTGCATCATTCTTGTAATGTGTATGTTTTTGTAATCAAACTTTATTCTGTACTTTTACTTCACATATTTAACTTGTGTAACAATGTAGAACATTATTTTTCTGTTGATATTCACTTATATTTTATATTTTTATCTTTACATGATATTATAATGCCATGACTGATTTTCACCACAGAATTAGTAGATTTAACTTGTCCAGTTTAAGGGGACAGTTCACCCCAAAATCAAAAAATTATCCTTGCAAACTGTATGAAGCGTGCACGGTACACTACCACAAAGTTTTGGACAGTGCAAATCAAATATTAGCCCAAAATTCATCACATTGCAATTTAGAAAGTGTGACCAATAGTAGACCACTCCATTGTTAGAGATTTGGCCATTATTTGGACCTTATATTATTGGTGTCTGGCCCATGGCAGCCTGATCAATTTCTCATGTGGCTCCCCATGAAAAATAATTGCCCACCCCTGATCTAGATGGAAAAGTAGCACTACATGAAGTTTTGGGGTGAACTGCCACTTTTAGGCAAATCAGTCATTAATCTGTTGTTTTTTTTTTCTTTTCTTACCTGTTGTATGATCTTTTTAAACAGCTGATTAAGGTTTGCTGTACTGACCTGTGAAAAGAAGATCTCTTAAATATAAGTATGATCAAAATGTTATTATCAAAATGTACTGAGTAATTCTGTCATTCTGAAGGAAAATGCAGGGAGCTACAGTTGAATGAACAAATAAAAGGATCACATGTGTGTTGAATGGACGGGCCCCCAGAGAGGATCCATGAACTGATAAACTTCTTCCAAGTTCATTAGGTGTTAGCGCCATCTTATGGACAATATTGTGTGTTACCTGTAAAAAAAAAAGAAGAATCTGTAATTAGTAATGAATAGAATATACAGCCTGCAGACACAACTGTTTCCTTTGGCATTTAGGCAGCACCACAGCAGTGCAGTTTAATTTCACAATCAACTCTTCATATTGACTTTTTTCACTCCACTTGATCAAATAGCTGAGGTCGTCCAATTCTCAAAGTCTCTGTTGACACGGAAGAGGTTGTGAAATGATAAGTGTGGGTGTAGAAAAATCAACAGCACGTAGTCAAACACAGACATGAGTGGGATGAGAGGATGTTAGATTAACCTGACCCCATGGTCCCTCTGCTGATAGTGTGTTTTCACATTAGCTGTTCAAATTTAAACTCAAGTCCCACAAACAGCCGGGATCCAATGGATGAAAACTGCTGAGCTGAGCTGGATACACAGAGAGAGACAGGCTGGACTGCTATTGGTCAAAATCCAGTGATTTTGATTCAAATGGTTGACTTTTGACCAGGATTGTTAATGAGTAACGCTGCTGATGGAAGAGCTGCAACCAGCATGATAGAGGGACATGTGACAACATGAGTAATCTATTGACACGTAGGAGATTAAGTTAACAATCTACTTATTTCGAACAGAAAGACTGATATGTTAACTTCAAAATAAGTGAAAATAAGTAGGCAATAATTTATATTCAAATGTTTATAACATTAAACTCTTTAATTAAGTTGTAGTGTAAGGGGCAACAGACCATTTTGACATGTTAGTGAAGAAAAAACACATGAAACACATGTAATTAGTAACACTGATAATGACTGCATTCATATACTAATGACTTACTGGGACACTGTAAAAGAGTTAATGAGTACCACTTAACAGTAAGATTACCCTTAACAATAATTAATTTGTGGTTTAGAATTAGTTTATTAATTAGGTTTTAAACACACGCAGAAAAACACATTAGAAACAACACAGTTTTCATACATTGGTGTGGGCTCACTATTTTGCAAGATCCATGTACTGCTTAGTGAAAATTAATCCTCAATAGTTATCAACATTTAAAATGGGAAAAGGAGAGAATAAAAAACTATCACATTTTTTTAATATCAACAGCCTTTAATAATAAGAAGCCTACTAATAGCATGCTGAAAATGTCAAGGTAAACAATATTGCCAAAGCCTTAGTGTATGAATTTACTCAAGCATTAGTTTACTTGTAATTACTTGAGTATCTCCGTTTTCTGCAAATTTATATTTCCACTAGAGGGATTTAAGAGGCAGTTACCAGTTACTTTTACATATGATTACTTACAAAACATGTGATCAATCTATAAAATATAATACATGTTTTATATTTAATAACAGTAGAGAATAATTGATAAACTGTAGATTTAATGGAAATAGTGAACACAAACACTGCACAAATAAGTTGGTGTCCAATGAGCGATTTGGATGAATTTTGACCAGATTATTTCCTGTGAATATTACATCAAAGATGAGTTTTCCTGATATTTTTTGTTTCATACAATTGTCTGTCATATATTTTTATTTATTTTTTATTTTTAACAACAACACCTTAATAGGCTTCTTTTTTCATATACAGTGTTTTCTTCTCCCTGATGCTTGGCCATTGTTCTATTAGCTCTTATGTTGTTTTAACTGTGTTAATAATGCAGGTCGAGGCTGTTTAGCAGAGAGTGAAGGATCTGTGAATACAGCTTGTGTTCAGGTCTTCACTGTTATCCTGTGAGATTTTTTTTTAGGTTTAGCTATATTCTAAATCATTAATTCTCAACCTAAATGTAATCACAGTATCATAATCGGCATGCTGTATTATTTATCACAGCACTAATTCAACTACTATAAAAAAAACATTACTGTATTAATTTTAATACAATGAATTAATGACTATAGAATCATTACATATTGTAATGACACTTTTTTAATCACAAAAATTTATGTCAAGATCTTCATGATATAGCATTACCATGGTGCTAAGGCCTTTCTGACCAGATTTGAGTTGGATATGATCACCCTGCTTGGAGCAGCACATCAAAGTCTAAACCATGTTATTTCTTGTTGCCAATAGTTGGCGCTATGACTAATGTGGAATATTGCCATGTAGATGTGTTCAGGGTGGGACAAATTCTCAAAAAAAGAAAAATCAACTATGTAGCTCACACGGGAGCTGCACTTTTCTTTCTATCCACACATTTTTGTGCTTTATATTTAATTTTAAATTCTTTATTTCACTGGGTAATGCCTGATTTAATGTTTCATTACATCATTTATTACTTTCCTACTTGCATCTACTTTACATATCTGTAGCTATTCTTGTTGTAACCAACATCAGTCACAATTATTAAAGACAACATAATATGAATATAACACACTAGTAGTTTGTATATAATCAACATTACATGATAACCTGTAAATAATCTGCATGTTCATCTTTCAGAAGGCACCTTGTATATTGTAAGTCACAAAATTTACATTGACTGTATTTCAATGCAATAAGTTTTGAAATGTCACAGTTGGTTTCTCTCAATGTTTTGTTTGCCTGCTTACCTGACTTACATGACACAGGTGAATATTCACCTGAAGCTGGTGACACACTACAATATTTTTGGCCAGATTTTACCCACAATTTGCAGTTGGGGCTAGTCTGCGCCAGTCAGCTCTAGTTGGGGACAGTCGTCATGGCAAGTCAGTGCAGAATCTGTTAGTGTGTGACGTGGTACAGACTGGAATCAGCAAGTGTGTGAGGTAAACAGACTCTGCCCGACTTCAGTCGCCGTAATTCAAACATGTTTGAATTTTTTGAGCCGACTCTGGACGCAGTTGTGTAGTGTGTGATCCCTCATCTGCTGCAGTCCTTAAATGTGTGATCCCCAGTCTTTAAAAGAATCTGCTGAAGTCAGTCGTGTAGAGTGTGCTTCAAGTCTTTACAAAATCTGCAAAGACTGTGAAAATCTTGTAGTGTGTCCCCAGCTTAACAAAATGGCAGCACTGCAACGAGCAGCAACAACCCAACATCTATCTATCTTCTTCTTTAATGAAAGTACAGTTGCTATTATGAGGACAATGACATGTGACTTTTTAAAAATGCTTTATTTGTGAGAAAGATTAACCAACAATGTGCATTAACAAGACACAAATAATGGACATTCACCCAATGATACAAAGCAGTTACAATGATGTAATGACATGGTAAAAGTCAGCAGGCTCTACTCTCAGGGCACCTCCAAAGAACCGAATTTAGCATTCTTGGTTAAGTTAAATTCTGGGTTAGATACCATGGTAATGGATGCCAGTGTGAAAAATTTACATGACTGAAATAAAATATTGAATGAAACAAAAACTGATACATTTCAAAACTTGGTCTCTTGAAATGTATACAAATAAATATTTGATTAATTTACAAGATGTACAGTGTCATTCCTAAAGAGATTAATATGCAGATTTACAGATTATCATGTAATAGGTTGTTTATTTACAGCCAATTATATACTTATATTATGTTGTCTTTGATAATTATGACTGGTCACGTTTGTTACAATGACAGAATGTTCGGTATATAAAAATATTTAATATAAAATAAATATTAAATTAATATTCAATGGAAATTAAATTTCATATATTATTTTGTTGTTGTTTTGTCATTGAAGCACTTTAATTACTGACTTTGATTAGCTATAACATGAAGAACCAAGAACAAAGTTAGTGTATATTAAGAGGAACTTAATGACCCCCACTGCCCTGAAGGCAAATGTTCAGCAACAATAAAGTATAGTTCACTGAAAAGAAAAAATTTAGTATTATCTATTGACCAGCGAGAGGTGCGAATGCAGTCCACAAATACTGCGGATCACAGCGAACATGCTGTACATGTCCCAAAATCTAGGAACTGACTTTTAAGCGACACCACACCAAAACACAACAGCACACGTCACTGGAACCATCAAGCCACACGCACACACACACACACACACACAAACATGGCTCCAAGTGCCTGAGGATCCCAAGCAGGTGAGGATTTAGGCCAAAAATACGGCATAAATAACATTTTTTTGTCAGCTTGGCATGTCGGGGCTTTATGGGACTGAGATTACACTAGACGAGCAGTATGGAGGCATTTCATGTTTTTATTTTGTTGTTTTTTTACATTTGAAAACTGGTCACCATTGACTTCAACTTTTGGGAGATTCTGCAACACTGTTTTCCTGTGAAACTCCAGCAGTGTTTTGTGGGCTAAAAAAAAAAAAAACAACTAAACCTGACCTTCAATCAGCATGAGGGCAAGTAGATAATGACTGAATTTTCATTTTTGGGTGAACTATCCCTTTAGGACAAATAGCACAGAGAGTCGCAGCTAAACATGAAATCAGTGGTGGTTAAGAACTGAAAATAAAATTACATAAGGGAAGCTAAAGTGTGTAACTATTGAAGTAAAATTCAAAAGTCAAGCAACATACATAAATTCAAGCCAATAGTGCAGTACAGTCAAAAAGTTATATGATGTGAGTAAAGTCGCAGAAAATACATATTTTTAAAAATACTGTTTTAAATCATTCCTGCCTTCCACATCATTATTTCATCTTTGTCTTCTATAACACATGAAATATATCAGCTGATATTCTTTGAACAGCATATATACATTAAACACATTCTTTGATCCCTCAAAAGTGGTTATGACAAGTCATGGAGGCATTATATTTTACTTTATAATTATTAAAAATACTAGTTAAAGTTTATGGTTTCATTGCCCTGATAAATAACTATGATTTAAAAATGCAAATAGAACAAAACACAGGTGTACAATAAACCTGAATTAAGGAATAAGGATTGTCTTGTCTTGTCTGCCACTTATCTGCCTCCTTCAATACAAGTCAATAAAACAAAGAACACTGATAATTGTGACTGTTAGTTACAACAAGAATGGCTACAGATATATGTAAAGTATATGCAAATAGGAAAACATTATCAAAGACAACATATTGACATGATAGCAGACTGTATATAATCAACATTACATGATAATCTGTAATAATCTGCATGTTCATCTCTTTCAGAAGGCACTTAGCATGTTGTCATCAAGTCACACAACTTACATTGATTGTATTTCCACACAGAGTAAAATCTAAAACTTCTCATAAAAAAGAAATCATTAATGTGCAGTGCTTAACAAATTTATTAGACCACCACCCAATGCCACAGCTGCCCTAAATTAACAGCATTAGTAATTACCAAAATCATTTATGTTTCTGTAATGTTTAATACACCAGTATGTAGAAGCTCTTTAACCGAAATTATATTTTTAATACTAAAATATAATTATTATTGTTATCCATGAATTTTCAAATTTACTGTTTTACAAACAAACAGAAAAAATAGTAAAGCACATGATTGATTAAGATGTCAAATTATAGTTATTTACTTGCATTCCTGAACAGAAAAATTAGTTTTAGTGGTTGAATGTTATGCTTGATTCATTTCTGACTTGTCAGAGAAGCCCAGTGAGCCGGCTCACATTTGGGTATAAAAAGGTGAATTCAGTTTGAAATTCCTCATTCCTGTTCAAAATGGTAAAACGTCGAGAGCTCACTGAAAATGAAAGAGTCCGCATTAAAACACTTCATGATGCTGGATGGTCTCTGAGACAAACAGGGAAAGACATAAAGTGCTCACATTGTGGTTAAGTTTGCTTTGGAGTCAATTGCCAAGACTGGTTCTTACGAAATGTGCCAAGGAAGAGGCAGGAAACGAAAGTTAATTGAAGCAGATGTCAGACACCTTACGATTTTAAGTACTAGAGACAGAAGGAAGACCACTGCTGATCTTCAGGCAGAGATAAATGCTTCTAGATCAGAGTCTGAGAAAGTCTCCAGAATGACCATAAGCAGGATGACGGAACAAGGCTTCAAGGGAAGACTAGCTCCTAAGAAGCCATTATTGAGGCCTGCAAACATCCAGAAACACCTCAGATTTGCCAGGGAGCACAAACACTGGACTGCTGATGACTGGAAGAAGGTACTCTGGACGGACGAGTCGAAGTTTGAACTCTTCGGTCAGCATCATCGTGTTTATGTCCGCAGAAAAGCTGGGGAACGTTTTGACGCCAGATGCATTTCACCCACAGTGAAACATGGTGGAGATTCCATCATGGTATGGGGTTCCATTTATGGAAACGGCGTGGAATCGGGTTATTTTGCAAGATAAACTAAGAGGAACCAGTTGTTTTAGATGAGCTAAAACAAAATGTTACTTGGATTTACCACAGGGCAATGTGACAGCTTGAGTGGCTCCTGGTGCAAAGTGGTTGTACCCAGAAACTTCATTACCTTAGCTCTGGTGAGATCGAGCCCAGCCCAGTGCAATCTTGAAAACATTATATTTTCTTAAATTGGTGTTTTCATAGGTGTCTGTTATGTAGAGCTGCTTATACATAATTTTCGCCGCAGTAGATATGAGATGCGACATGAAAATCACGAGTAAATGTGCTTATGAATGTGTGATGAATCTTTTGACAGGAGCACACACGGCTGCTGAACACATCACACACACTCCGATTGGTAACCAGTTAAAATGAAAACCAGAAGGGCTACAACACCGGCAAAACATCACTTGGTCACTGTCCATCTCCGTCCACTTCCGGGTCAGCCCTGGATTTGGGATGTTCCCTTTCCGGTTGATTGTATTTGTAAATTTGTTTCGACGCTTGTAAATTTGTTTTGACGCTTGTAAAAGTGTTTTGCGTCCTGTTCATTTGTTTTCTGAAATGTAAATTTGTTTTGGGACTTGTAAATGTGTTATGGTAATGTGATTTTGTTTTATGATATGTAAAAATGTTTGTACCTCCCGGCCACCGTAGAAAAGCCCTCTTTAAACAAACTCACACCGTCATTTTAAAAGTTCAAATGTTATATTACAGAACACAAAACTAGGTCAGTCCAGTTCCAAGTCATTCAGTTCAATTTATAAGGTAACAAAAACTCCACTCCAACAGACTTTGGGATTTCCCACTAATGCAAACCAAAGTAAAAACACAAGTATAGCCAATAAGAAGACCCCAGACCCACGAAAGATCTTGCGAGAGTTATCATTTTTATCCCAAACCATGATTTCTCCACAACCCCAACCAAGTGTTTTTTTGTAACCATAGCATTTTCACATTAAATTGGGTTGTATGAGGTGCACAATGAAGAAACAAACACAAATCTCACAAGAGGGTTCTCGTGAGTTTATCGTTGCCCACGTGTGCATGATGTCAGAGTAGGTCGGGATCAAGTCGGACACAATTCTAACCGGCATGCATTGTGCGGCGGTTGCGGGTGCACAATGCATGCTGGTCAGATTTGTGTCTTGATTCCGACTTGCTCTGACGTCATGCACACGTGGGCAACGATAAACTCACGAGATCAAGGCAGCCGCAGTTTTCAGAGCCAGGTGCCGCAGTTGCTCTCCCCACCGACTGCAAACGCCTGGCTGTCACCTGATCGATGAGCTGCCAGGCTCTCATTGGCTCTTAATTTTGACAACAAACACCACGTGTTGTATATAATACTAATTATCTGTGTAATTGTAATATTTATCGCTGGATATATTAGTCTGATGTTGTGAAACAAAGTTTTAATCTGTCAACAAGCAGATACTTTGTGTCTGATAACAAACAGTTACAAAGTGCTTTACAAGGCCGATAAAAGAACAGAGGTTCATGTAACAGAAGAGGGATCTCTTATATTTCATCTTCAATCAGCGACCAAGAACACATTTCATACCTTCAGCTATGAACGTGGTCTGCGAACTACAGGTAACCTACAGGTGATCTATCAGGATGTCAGTGTCTCTTCCTGTATGTTCTCTGAAGTCTGCTGGAAACTGTCTGACTTGACTGCAGTCTCTTGTCTCCACTTCGTGCTGCGGCCACCTGATCTCGTCTAGTCTCCAGGGGAGGCGCAGTTCATCTCAAACGAGCCTAATAGTTTAGTTCAGTTCACTCTTAAACAGAAGATCAAGCCCCAAAAGTTTGTGAATGAAGAAAACAAATGTCAAAAAGGGAAGAATGAAGACCTGACTGTTGCTGACTCACCTTGCCATGGAGGGAGATTATTGATTAGCTGGTTCCAGAGATATTTAAACTTTTCAGAGGACTGACTTGGCTTCTTTTCACCCGCCGGCGTTCAGACATGATCATGTGACTTTTACCTCTCAATATAAAGGAAGTTACGTGGGCCAATTACTCGAAAACCGATAAGTGATTGGTTGTCAAGATGGACAGGTGACACGGGGGTGGGGTTAATTAATTAGAATTAATTAAGTAATTTATTTCCTGGGGACATTGCATATTAACTACCATTACTGTAAATATGGCAGAATTAGGCAAAAAGCTGGTTTTTATTGACCAGATGTAAAGTTGGCAACCTAAAATCAATGTAAAAATTAAGAAGTGAATTAATTAAATAAATCTGCCACATGCCAAGGTTGGTATCACCAACTTTTCAGAAGCATCATGACAAGAAAAGAAAGCTGAAAAAGAAAATGTATGTTCATGTAGTTCATAGAAATTTCATGAATTCATAAACTAAAAACAAAAAAACATCATAGTATCTCTTCATAAAGACTTTTTAAAAAGCCAATATCAGACATCAAATATCTGAATTTCTTTATAATTTTATTGTTTTAATTTTATTAAGTTTTATTCTCCTTTCCTGCTTTATCTTATTTCTTTAACATTCTATTTTATTATTTTATTCTTTATTGTTTTTCACTTGTTAATCTTTTATTTTCATATTTTAGCTGACTAATGACTCACATGTCTTTATGATGAACAACTACAAAATAATTATTTCCAGCTTTTCTTAATCGCTTTTGCTCATTTCATGAAACAGTCTTAATGTTCTGTAAACGAGGGTCACTCAACTTGTTTTGCCTGACGGCCACTTTTGCAGAATGACAGGACGCCAGAGGCCAGTTAATAAACAAGCATTAATAATAATGTTCTTTATCAGATAAAATGAATAAAGATTAAAAGGCTCCTAACTAGTCACAAACTAAAACACCTTTTTGAACTGTCTTGATTCAAAGTGACTGTACAGTTTTATTTTACAACAGTCATATTTACCCTGTTCTGGACTGATGGAGGATTAGAGCTGCTCGAGGACTTCAAACAGGCAGGTTTAACTTGTGCTCACTGCTGTTTGTGAGGCAACATGGACTGTTTGGAAAATCTAAATCAGGGGAGGACAAACTTTTTCCTTCAAAAGCCAAAACTGAAACTTACTGTCGGGCCATGAGCCAAAAGCACAGACCTGATGTATTGAATAGTAAAGATGCAAAATGACACTAAGATCCCAAGTTCCCTTAACTTTCTGCACAAAGAGTCGCTCTACACGTCTGCTCAGATTATGAAAAATAATTCATGATTAGGAATCCTATGTAAAGAGTTTTTCAGATTATTTTACCTTTAGTGGACAAGACAGGTGAAGGTAGACGTGAAAGGTGAGAGAGACGAAGGAGACGACAAACAAAAATAAAACAGCATAAAAAACAGTTGATATACATTTTTTAATTAAAGCTTGAAACATCTGGCAGGCTAAATCAAACATTATGGTGGACCAACTTTGGTCCGAGTGCCCCACTTTGGGCAGCCCTGAGCTAAATAAAGACCAACGGGCACTACAGAGGCCAGATTAGTCTGTTTTTTTTCTTTCAGTAACTGGGTGGTTTGAGACAATTTGTTTTAGCAGCCTTTTTCATTCTCACTCAAGTTCTCTTGAACAAATTCTTTCTGCCTCTGCTGTTGTTTTCAAGATTCACTCCAGTCCTGGTGTCTTCTAACCCACCATGTTGCCATGTATCACCACTGTAGCTTATAGCTCTTACTTTGGCCAAAACATAGTGTCAGGTGGCAGAAATGCTCATCTAGCTTGCTCCCTGGCTACCCAGAGGTGAAGACTAGAAATCCAAGCTGAAACAATCTGTAGTTCTTCATTATCACAAACTACATCACTGTGACAACACTGGATGAAGGAAGAACAACAGATTTTGCAGCATTACAACTCTTTCTCTGTCACTATAACACACTGAGGAATTTATTGCTTCAACTGACTACATTTACCATCAATACTGACTGGATAAACACACACAAAGTGCCAAAGTTGATCTTCAAAGGAAGGAGAGGTTAATTTTTCTGATCATTTGATTAAAAGTGAAAAAAAAAAACAAAAAAAAACAAAATTAAACAGGACATTGTGAAAAACTGTTACATGAGATCTTTTAAAGCATTTTTTACAATCAGAACTTTAAAATTCATGCATTAATTGCTTGTCATTAAAATGTTCAGTTAAAGGAGAAATCTGTAATATTTTTACTGTAATAAATCATAATATGACCATGATAAGTCATCAGAGATAATCAGATCAGAGATTCTATGCTGGAATAACTGTTTTGTTTGTTTCATGTTAATCAGAGTTCAAATTAAAGCTGAATGTTCTCTGAATGAGTTAGTGTCTGTTGATGAGGCATAAGAAATCATAAATAATCTTGTAGAAGACATAGATGTTTATAACAGTTAAATTTAACAAAATGTTAATGGAGTCTGACAGACAGAAAGACAGGAAGTCTCAGATTTTCATTATTTTCAGAGCAGTGGGATTTTATTTTCAGGATAACAAGCTGAACTTTACATCAACTGACAGAGTTGTGAACAGCTGATCAACTGACAGTGAAGGACTCGTCCTCACTTGTTATTGTCAGTTGACCATGTTGTGTTCATCCTGAGCTCCTGCGGTGTTTCACTTTGCTCCCGGAGCCTGAGGAGGAGGAAGCAGGGGGAGACAACTCGCTTCAACCATAGGTCGTATAGTAAATAGGATTTCAACCTATTTAATAGACTATCTATGTCGCCAACTCGCTACTTGGACTACAGTACTAATTTTTACATATTGCTCCTTTAAAAGTGAAAATGAATTAAAACCCTGGACTGGAATTTGAACCAAAACTGTAGAACAAGTTTTCTTCCTGGGCAGAAAAAAATCCTCTTTCTGGGCTGGAGTCTTCTTCCCTGCAGTGGAAGAATAAAGAGAAATTAGTTACTAAATAATCAGGAATGTATAGTAATACATACAATGTATAGACAGGTTTCTTGTTCACAAACATTACAGGGTGTGAACGCATTCAGGGGACAAAGCGGCTTTGGTAGCTGGTCAAAAGATTATAGTCCACAGATTTAATCAATGTACATTTAGCATGGTTTGTTTGTCTTTCATATCATATTAATATATTTTATTAAAGGTTAGCTGACAATAGTTGACTGTTAATATAGTCATCAGGTCTGAGAATAAAGTCGACATACAATGTCGAGAATAAAGTTGTATGTCGACTTTTTTCTCAACATTTTGACTTTTTTCTCGAAGTGTATGATAAAAAAAAAAAAAATCCAGCTCCTCTCTTTTTTTTCTCATGAGTGGCCCTAATACTCTTCCGTAGATAACACCTTGCTTGTCATGGCTGAGAAGTTTCAAAGTCAGAGCATCACTGTAACCATAGAAACTCACTACAACTGACCTCCCTCTGCTGCAGCGAGCCTCTCCTCCTACTCATGTCCAGAAGGGAACCCTTGATTTGCTAAACTCTTGATAAAACAGTGTTAAAGGGATAGTTCACCCAAAAATGAAAATTCTGTCATTATCTACTCACCCTCATGCCGACTGAGAGTTGTGTTTATTTTGTTAGTCAACAAAACACTTGTCCTTTTTGCTGTTTGGGAGATTCTGTAACACTGTTTTCCTGTGAAACTCCAGCAGTGTTTTGTGGACAAAAAAAACCTAAACCTGACCTTCATTTTTGGGTGAACTATCCCTTTACGGTTTGAGATTTTTTGCAGGTCTGGGGTTCCCCTAGAAATCACCGCAAAAATCAACCTTGGTCTGAAAAAATGAAAGCTGCAATATCGCTCAGCGAAAGTCCACCACTGATGTGAAAGCTTGTATTGTCTTACCTTTTGAGGGTCTGTGGCGACCTGACCAGCCTCAGCACTTGGTCCACAGGTGTCACGGCTGCTAGCAAGAAAAAAATGAAGTCACACACACAGATATATTATCACACACACCACTAAATGTAGCAAGCAAGCGCACCCACATACACACATACAGGCAAGCACACACACACGATTCTGATTTATTTTTTATCCAGAGCTGGTCCTGACCTTCATGGGGCCCTAAACAAAATTCTACTAAGGGGCCCTTCTAACTGACCAGAGAGCCACGTAAACCATTTGCCACACAGTCACACTCCAGTGCTTCACTACAGTCCTCCATCCCCAGTTTACTCCATCTGTCGGTCAAAGAACAAGATCTAAGAATAAAGATCTATTTAGAACAGAATGAGTTCCAACAAAAACAATATTTATGGAATAGAATATTTTGAGTAGACTCTTCAGATAAGTGAATATTGACATTAACATGAATAAGAAATGTTTAGAATATATAAAATATAAAAAATACTAAAACATAACACTGAGCTTTGGGTCTGATGCCTGGTAATTAGTCAGTTAACTGAGTTTAAACTCAATATTTAATCAATCATCAGTAAATGTCAGTCTATTAATTTCCATCTTGCATTAGTTCAGAGTTGTAATCAGTGGTGGACTGTAACTATAAGTACATTTACATCGAGTACTGTACTTATTTTCTACTTCGCTTGAGTTTCACTTTATCCAATTTTATTCTTCTACACCACATCCCAGAGGTAAATACTGTACTTTTTAATACACAAAGCTGAAAAAAGTCTGTTTTATGACTTTTTAGAGATACATGGTTCTCACAGGACAGTGATGTTACAGACATTTGATGGTCTTATAGACCATAATGCATTGCTGCAGATTAAAGTAGACAACAGTGGCCTATAAAGTAGTTAAAATGAGCTCAACCTTGAACATCTTCAGCAGTAAACAGCAGTAACATTAAAGCAATAAAATTAATCCAAAAACATCAGACATAATAACACTGACAGGGAACATTTTACTGCAACATGAATACTTTTCTTTAAGTACATTTATCTGATAATATTTCCATACTTTTACTTCAGTGAGGTTTTGTGAATACAGACTTTTACTTGTAGTGAAGTATTTTTACAGTGTGACATTAGTACTGTTGCGTTTGTAAAGGATCTGAACACTTCCACCTTGGAGGAGTAACATCGTGTCCATATATTGTCTGGACAGACAGACAGACAGACAGCAGACAGAAAGACAGACTGGTCTCCACAGAAGCTGCTGCAGGAAAGTGTGCACGCGCACCTGAACTCATGTTCACGCGCGACGCGGTTACTTTCTCTGAGCTACAGATTATAAACGCTGCTGCACGCTGGCGCTCATCAAACATGATAAAACAGTTTTATTTCACTCTCACTTCTGTCAGACACAAAGTCACAGAGCAGCCCTGGATGTGTCTGTAGCAGGACACAGACAGACAGACTGCAGCACAGCCAACATCAGACAGACAGAGGGAGGAGATCAACTTAACGTTACTGTGAATCAATGATATCAAACATGGAGAGGAAACAAGTTTACCTGGTTACTGTTCACCACGTTCACTCTTGATGTTATTTTTCTTTAGCTCTGCTTCATCCTCTCAGTAAAGGTTGTAAACACTGACACAGCTTTGATACGAGGGAGGGGCGGGGCCTTTGCGTATCCGACGCAACGTGCGTAGTGTGCGTCTCTGTACACAGTTCATCTTATCGCGCTTAAGGGGTATTAAATACAAAACATATTTTGTATTTGTGTGATATTTTATAGAACAGATATTGCACTTGTGTGATATTATAGCCCACGTACTGTACCAGGACTCTGAAACTGAATCATCACTGCTGTTATTAACACCTGTAATTTTCCTACTGCAACAGAATGTCTCCTGTAAAAGGCCTGTTAATAATTACAATAGTCTATTTGACGGTTAGTGCACAAAATAAACTTAGGAAGTTGCTTGTCAACTGAAAGGGACTTTTTTCTTTCTTCTTCTTTTTTTTTTTAATGTTGCCTTTATTTGACTTTTCTTGGCAGAGCTGAATGCACTAAAATCAAACATCTGCTTCCCGTCAGCACTCAAGGAAAGGACTGGACAGGAATATTACCGTGACCCGCCCACTTCACCTTTTTTAGAAACTGTTGCGGTGTGGGCTGTGACTGAAGTCAGCAGTCTGATCCGCAATGTCATGTGTATATTTAACGGTCCTCACACACACACACACACACACACACACACGTGCCAACGGCCTCGTCCTCTCAGGTTGGATTTTATTGGACAGAATAAAGAGATAACAAAAGCCACGTGCTCGTGTTTACACATCTTCAAATTTCAGGCGGGATTTCTGGTCTAAAATAACACAGTTTCAAAAAACCTGACTCACACCAACAAGAGACCACCAATGAGAAGAGACTAACAGAGCTGCAAACCTTACTTTATTAAACGTTTTTTACTGTAAGTTTATCAAGTTTACTTTTTGTGTAGAGACGTTTTTATGTGAAAATCAACATGGGGAACAACCAGTCAAACTCTTGCATTCCCTTTGGTTTGTGCAATTTGCCTCTTTCCAGGAAAGAAAAGAAACTAAACAGCAGCAGCACAGAGGGTAAGTCCAACTCTTGTTTTCTTTGTGACTTAACTGTCTGTAGATCATTTTATCATTGAAATACAAAATAAATATCATGTATATCTTGCCTCACAAACACAAACTTAACCATACATTTTACAGCAGACATAACACATACACACATACTGTACATCTGCAGTATTACACAAAACATCACTTCTAAACCAGTGCAAATTAAGTATTTCATCCTACTACAGAAAATAAAAGAAAAAGGCAGCTAATATTAACCCATGTCATGGAGCAAAGGTCTTCACCAGGGGGTCCATGTCCCTATAGAGCGGTGTTTCCCAATCCTGGTCCTTAGGGACCCCCGCCCTGCATGTTTTAGATGTTTCCCTGCTCCAGCACACCTGATTCAGATGATCAACTCGTCATCGTCATCTAAAATACACATTAGTCTGAATCCAGCACATTACTAGCAAAGACAGATCACCCTATTCATTAAAATAATATTAATTTATATGTAGCAGGGGGTCCCTGCTCTGTCTCTCTATCAAGGGGTCCATGGCCTGAAGACCCATGTCACAGAGCAATCACATGTCATAGAGCAATCACAAATCAGTATCCAAAGTCTTTGTTATTGTCAGGGTCTCATTTAAACCTGATCTTTTAACTCTCCTTATTAAAATGACCTTTTCCTTTCTTGAGTAAAGAAATGAAGGAGCTCAAAACTTGTGGGTTTTTTTTTTAGGCTATGTCTTTATTGTTGGTCTAGTTGGGACCGTCCTCCATCTGTAAGAGAAAAAGGCAAGACAGTGATTTCAGATTTCATTCTGATATAAGATACACAGTTATATAAGGTACAGTTGTTGAGACCAGTTGTATTGCCCAATTATCTGACTGTGAGCCAGTGTCGTCTTGCCACAGCTGATATTAATTAAACTTAGTCTCATTTGTTGGTTTTAGTCAGACAGGAAATGCCTGTCGCTCACTCATCGCTGTATTGAGCCCTGTGTGACTGTGTGAGAGGGGTCATAGAGGCCTCTGGTGATGTCATAGCTTTCCCAGACCCCCGCGGGGTGATGGGAAAAAGACAAAACTGGTTGTGAGAATAGAAAAGGAAGTCACTGTACCAGTGCAATCTACAAGAAAAGAAAACAAACAGTGTCCGTTTTTTTTCAAACCTTTGGATGGCCCCTTACTATCTTTGCTCATCCACTATATTCAGGGTTCGTACGGTTACTTGATAATCCTTGAAAACACTTGAACTTTAACCTTGTGTTTTCAAGGTTTGAATTGTGCTTGAAACTGCTTGAAATTGTAATTGCATTGCTTTCATAATTGCTCCCTGATTGACCAGTTTGTTTTTTAGATAAATAAAATAAGTCGGATGTTGGCTCAGCTAGGTTAGACTGCCAAGTGTTGACACATTTTGAAACATAAAACTTTGTTGTTTTTTCCTTTAATTTGTTACCATTCTGTAGAATGATGTCACAAACATAATTTTGGTTGTCTGTAGCACAATAGTATAGTCAGTATAATAGTCATTATGAGTATTTGAGTATAAATTTGTAATTTACTGCAGCTGTAAGATGCTGGAAAAGTTTGCATATGCACCTTAAAAATTCATGAAAAGTGCTTCAGTTTGACTTTGGAGAAGGTATAGGAACCCTGATTGTTGTCTTTGTTCATGAGTAGGTTATGCTTTTTCCTTTGTTGACATTAATCTAATTTAGAAATCAATGGAAAAAGTGTTGAGTGTGATTTTAAAAAGCTGTTTTTTATTGTGAGAGATTGGAATTATATGAGCATTTCTTTAGCTGCCATGTTCTCACTGTAAGCCATATATGATGGGCAGCAGTGTATTGAGCTCAACAGCAAACAAAAACAACACAATTTATGAGACGTGCAGAGATTTTTCTACAGGTCATTAATGAGTCTTAAAAAGTCTAAAATCCAAATATCTGAATTTTAGGCCTTAAAATGTCTTAGATACTAATTTGACAGGTCTTAAAAATCCATTGGATTATGAAATTAACATTACTTTTGCATTTACTTAAGTCTCACTTTCAATTTTTTTTTTTTCGAAGATTTTTTGGGCCCTTCATGCCTTTATTTTTAGATACAATAGCTAAAGGTATGACAGTAAAGGGGAGAGAGAATGTGGAGCTGACATGCAGTAACAGGCCACAGGCTGGCATTAAACCCATGGCGTTTGCAAAACACTCAGCCTCAGTACATGTGACTCAAAGTCTACCAACTGAGCTACCACGGTGCCTCACTTTTAAATTTGTTTTTGGAGAAAATTTTGTATTGATCTTACGGTAACAACGAAAAAATGAAACCGACATGGAACCAGCAACCACTAAGGCAAACTGTGCAGCTGGGTCAGCATTTATGGGAACACACCCAGCTAGTGTGTCACAATGCAGTGGGTGGGCTAACCTGTCCTCTCGTAAAAAAAAACAAACAAACAAAAATACTTGTAAAAGTCACAAGTTAAAATAGTTTCCACTGGTTAAACATGAGTCATTTAAAAGCAATGAAGACACGGGTGAGATGTTTCAAACTATGTTCCCTGATTTTGACAAAACTAGAACCTTTGTACTTCTTTGTTAGTATCGAAATAATCATGAAATAGGTCTTAATTTAACTTAATTCAACTTGTTGAAACCTGCAGAAAGCTTTCATATAGTATAGCTCCTCAAGGCAAAATCTCTTTTTAGACTCTGGTAAGGAAGCAACAGCATATTTAAAATGAGTCTAACATAATCTCTATTTGTTGAGTTCTCTAATGATACATTTCTTCACTCTCTCTAAATGTTTTAAATGTGTGAAGGGGGTCGGTCTAATCTTACATACCAATATGCACCACAAGGGGGCACCACTATATCACATTGGTATCACACAGCGGGGGAGGGCCATTAGAGGACTTGATGATCTGACTTTGGCAAACGAAAGGATGAGTTCATTGGATTATTGTTGCCAAGCTGAGCTGCATCTCTCATCATTGTTCCTCCTGTGTTAGATCACGGCTTAAAACAGTAAACATTGTTTCTATTTAAACATCCACTGTGAAGCAACAGCGACATATTAAGACATCATGTTTACTCTGTGTTTCAGGAGAAGTGGTCGCTCATATGTCTTGTTGCCTCAAGCAACAGGTGTGGTTGTGTAATGCCTGCTAAGGTCTGCTCCTATATTTGAAGCTACAGCGGTGTCTGCCTTTGAAGGGTAGAGGGCTCTGTACCGGTGCTGTTTGGTGCTCACTCCCTCGACCATGATGTCAGCAGAGGACCTGATACCATCAGACAGGATGAGTGTTTGGAGGAGAATGAGACTGTTGGTCTCAGAGAAAACAGAGTTTAGAGTTTCAGGTCAGTCTTCAACTCTGACACAGGGATCCATCAATGTGATGGCTTCGTCTGTTGTTTTCAGATTAAATCTAAGTTCAGGTTGGGTGCTGTGTAAATTATTGTTAATGCACATTTGTAAGTAAAAGAAGGATGTTTCCTTGACGTGAGTGTGAGTACGACCTTGGCCATTACTCGCACATGTGATGAAGCTCTTGGGTGGAATAAAGGGAGGCAGTTAAACATTCAGCACCATCTTAATTATTCACGACTGCCTGTGTGTGTGTGTTGTGTGTGTGGTGTGTCTTTGTGCGCCTGTGAAAGAGAGAGAGACAAAAGAGAAAGACAATGAGACACGTCATCATCATTTTATCAGTAATAATCACTGGACTAATATATCACCTATTAATTATCTCTACAGATGGGGAGTCTGTAAGCGTTGAAGCAGTTGCCATTCATTTTTAATGTCAATTTAAATTTTATGAACAGGTCACGGCAGTCGTTCAGCCTTTCTCTGAGCAATTTTGTTCTTAGTGATCTGGAGATTATTATGGTGACCCCTTTAAATAACCCCAAACCAAATGATGTTAAAGTTACAATGATATAAAGCTGAGAAAAGCAGCAAATTCTCACTTTTTTAGATGCTGGAATAAGCAAATATTGAACTTTTTTGCTTAAGTGATCACTATGTAGGATTTAGTGGCATCTAATGGATAGCTTGCACATTGCAAACACAGTACACTATAGACAGTATAATAAATACTGAGTGGAGCATCTGTGACATTCCTATAAGTTTCTGAAGTGCCATTTTGAAGTTCACAATGTGTTGGATCTAAGATCCTTGCATTCAAAAATGAGAACTGTCATACAAGGAGTGAGATGGAGCCATAGAAAGTATATTAAGTAGGTGGAATTTCTATTTAATATATGGTCTATGGTTGAGGTGAGTTGTTTCCCTCTATCCCCTCTTTCCTAGACTCAAAGCTTCGGCAGGTTGCCTGCAGGCTGCAGGGACACTGAACAAACAAAAGCGCTCTATGAACATTCAACTTTGTTGATCAGCTGTTGATTGTCTGTCATAGACTACCTGTCTCACTGCCTGCTAGACAACATTGACCTATTAGGAGATTTAACCATTATAAAAATATACTCCTTCTAAAAGTTTATCATTGATTTCTTAAGACTCATAAACAGACACTTGCTCATTCAGCAAACATTTGGCATTAATTTGAACTCTAATAAACATGAAACAGGCAAATAAAAACAGATGTTCCAGACTGGAATGGAAAGTTCAAAGGAGAACATGCTGACTGTAGAGAAGCGAGTATTTCAATTTATCATTTTTTCTTAATCTCTGATAACATATCAAGTTAAGTACAATGAATATATTACATATTTCTCCTTTAATTATGCCGAACTTTAAGCCTTGATATATTTTAAATGGGTGAGTTATATAAAAATTCACCCTCCACATGAACGGGGAAATTAGCTATTGAGACCAACACCATTTTTGTACCAGGCTGTAAACATGTTTATTTATGTTATAAAGTTGGGGGTTTTAATACGGGGGTCTACGGGGACCGACTCCCTTTTGGAGGTAGCCTCAAGTGGCCATTCAAGGAACCACAGTTTTAGGCAGTTCTGTGTTGGCTTCTTTTTTCTGGCCTGGAGCTTGCTGCTTGAGAACCTACGCTGGATAAGGATATTCCATTTCTGCCATATTCTGCCAATAAATCCCTGTAAATCTTATACACCAGACCTTTAAACAATTAGTCGATTTTAAAAATTGTTGAAAATTAATTTCTGACTCATAGTTCAGCCCTTATTATAAATATTATTGGTCTCCCTTAAGTCTACCCAAATTCAGCCCATATTCAGTATGGCTTATAATGCAGTGCAGGAAACTCTGTCTCCATCTTCTATTAACTGTGGAGAAAAAGCAGTTTCTCATGCGATCCAACCTGATATGTTTGCAGCTTGCAAGCTGGCAATGGACCCTAAATCTCCCTTATCGCAATCTCAGCTTCCTCCTGTGAAGTTCCAGATCAGTAACATTTCCTCCTTGATTTTTTGCTCCTCGTCTTGTCTCCCCACTTCCAAACAGGGTTTGGTCGTTCCTAGAACTGGGAGCCGGATGTGCCTCATAAAACTCTGCCTAATGTGTGGAAGCACCTGAAAATGCTATTATAGAGACAGAAAACAACTGCTGACAAAGACAGCTTGTAAGCGAGAGCCACTTTCACTGTTTCTTTAACCTGAAGATGTGTATTCCTGAAAGTGAAAAATAATGTGGCAGCAACTGTTCTGGAGTTCAGTCTCATCATATACTGCTGAGAAGCTGTGATAATGAATGCGCTGCATTTTGGCCTCTGTATTACTTCTTGTTGTTAATAATCCTCAGGGATATAGATACACTTTAGGAAAGGAAGTTCTCATATTTACAAGTTCCAGAAATAGCTCCGTCACCAAGCACTCTCAGTATATCAGTGTCCTGGCCAAAGCAGGGGCCCCGCAGAAGTTTCCCACACGTGTCACAGGCCAATGTCATGACAGCGAGGGAGAGGGAGGAAGAGGGCCAGGGAATGGGAAGGAGTTGAGATTAGCTCTAAGGAGAGGGAAAAAAATAATGAGTAAGACAAATAAAAGCTTACAGACTCATGTTCGAAGGAGACAGGGTTAGGACAAAGGGCTGGGATGGCAGTTGACTTGATGGCAGCAGAGGGACGTGGAGGACAGGAAAAGGGGCACAGATGGGCGGAAGCACTCAGCAGTGTAGAAGTGTTAAAGGTGAACCGAGTGTCTGTGAAATTGACCCCGATGCCCCCCCCCCTCAAGTCAAACGCGAGGGTTATGTAAGAGGGTGTTTATGGCACCCATAGCTTTGTCTTTCATCTCATTGATGATTGATCACTGATTGAGCTGTAATACCAACCTGTTGCTGGGTCTACTTGTTTAGCTATTTCAACATATTAGCAGCATACTGTACATTATAACATATCAAAGTGTCCTGAAGACCTGAGATCAACTTAGAGTGTTCCCACCGGTTCAAGCCCCTCCATGACAGTTGTCTTTGATGTCTGGTATGCAGCCTGACCAATGGAGTGAGCCTTCAGATAGTGGATAGTGTCCAATCCAACACATTCCAAGTTCGCAAGCACAAGAACTATCAGTTATATTTGATGTCACTTACTGGCAAACCCCTCATCTAAAGGCCTTAGATTAAAGCCCCACTCCACTCAGGAAAAGTGTTTAACTCATTGTTACTTCACTTAGATGTTTGACCTTCATTGTGAAGAATTAATATTCAGCACTAGAAGGCTGATTTCACATCCATCTGATGAAGGAAGGAAGTTTCTATCCACCTTAAATAAGCATGATTTTGTGATATCACTACTGACCTGGAAGCCAATTGAGGTATAGTATGAAACTTGCATATTCATAGACTGGGTAAAGAGTAGATGGAGCCACCATGGTGTCAAGAGCGTGGAGCTGGTGGGTGACGTAGTGCTTGGTGTTGGTTTGTACATTTAGCAGGAAATAATGCTGCCTGCATGGTCGCAGTACATTAAATTATGTTTCTCAAAACATTTAACATTTTAGTTCGCTGACGTATGAAAAGCAGCAATGATGCAGCGTTGAAATAAAATGCTGAAAATGTTTGATCAATCAGAAATGTTCAGCGTTGTCCCCAGAACCCTGGTCCCTGCAATGGAAATGCACCTCCAAAGGTTCAGAGTACCTGAGGAAAATTCCTGCTTACTTAAGTTGACGCCAACTCAGAATAAAAAGTAGAAAAAACTAGAAAAGCGATGTTTCCACTTGCTTTGCCTGTGGTTGTTTTTTTCACACAACCACAGCACACTTGTTAAGTTAATAGGGAAGTGTTGGAAATCATCATGATATTGTTGTCATAGAAACAAAACCCATCTCAAGCGTTTTTTTTTTTTCTCTCACTGCAAAAGCATTTCAATCCAGCACCCTGCCAGAGAAAAACGCTATATGAACACAAACACTTACTCAAATTGAGTATTTGGTTGAGGATTTTTCTTTTTCAGGGTGATGATGTCATAAAATACGATGACAGACATTAAGAACTTCATTCTACAACCTCAAAAGTAGCTTCAAATATAAAATTACAGCCCTTTGTACAGTCCTAGTTATTGTGTTGGATATATCAAGATTTGATCTATTTCTCTGAAGATTTTTATTCAAACACATGGCTTCACTTTGAATCAGATCAGCACTGGGTGAGTTCATCAGTTCATCAACCTCATCAGTCATCTGTCTCATCTTCAAAAATGTAGTAATTCTCAAAAATCTGTTTTTTCTCTCCCTTTACTTCTATTTAATAAAATATACAGTTATGTTTATGTTAGTGTTGGACTCCAGCTGAACTGGTTCAGCCAAAACAAGCTGATCTCAATCAAATGAAAACAGAGGAAGACTGAGCCTTTGCTGATCTGTCTGTTTCCCAGTTAAGTTGCAGCCTGCGGGGCCTGCAAGTCCGCCACAAAGAAGAGCCTTTTCTTCGTGTACATCATTTATTTGTCTGAAATCTAATGATATGACGGGAACACATCTAATTTTCTCCCTCTGTCCTCTCATTTTCTGAAAATGTCCTCTATCTGAACATCAATGTTTACTTCAGTGGCAGTAATTAGATTAGGAAGTAAAAAAGGGATGCCTTTTTACAGACCATTTTTATTTGACCTGAATTCTCGAGATAGAGAAAAGAAATGCACATGATCTTGCTTCATTTGAAAATGACTGATGATAGGCTCATCCTTCACATCTCATTCTCATACTGTCAGAATTCGTGACGGCGATTAGTGATCCTGAAGTGATTCCTCAGGTAGCAAGAGAGAAAGAGGCCTCGATGTGCTCACTGAAGGGCATCCGTCCAGAACAGAACGGTAGCCGCCAGCAGAGGAGTTAGTACACACCTCAGCTTCAAGCTGCTCCATGGGAACCAGGAATGGATGGCAGCTGTTTCCCTGGAGACCTAGACTAACAGGACCAACTCTCTAATTACCTACGCCCACCTGAGTCAGTAGCAGGCAGGGAGCATGCCTCAGTTCAAGACCCTTAGCTCAGAGACAACTAATATCTCTTTGACTTCATGCTGCGACTTTGTTCTGAAATAGCTGTGGAAGAAAGATGCATAAAGGCAAAAGGACAGCTAAGGACATGAAGTCTGGGGAGGAAACAGCACAGGAACTTTGGATACATTGCTGGCATGACTGTAGAGCTATGCTAACAGGTACATTTGAAAAATGTTTGAAGCTATAATATCAGGGTTCTGCCCATCAAAATTGTTTGACCTGGTGGCAAGTATGTTTTTACAGGGGCCAGTGGCCAAACGTCTTTTTTGACAGGGGCCCGGCGTGGGCCTGCAACAGACTGATGGCAGCATCACGGTAGGGGCCTATTGTTTCTGTGATAACATAATCATGGGTGGAATCACAGAATTGAGATTTAAAACAATTTAAAAAATCAACAGATATAATGGAGTTTTACAAAGAATCTGACAAAACACAATCTTGGAATGCTAAAATTTGGCCCAGCCCCCTGGTTGGGGGTCAACTAAGGCCCAGTAGGCCACCAGGCTTGTAATACACTGGGGGAAACCTTGAATATGAAACATTTCTGCGTTAAAATGTCTGACTCCTTGATTCCACTGGGCACTGTGCATCTGCACCACTGTTTTAATCCGTCGTCCACACAGCTTCATGCCCCATCAGCAGTGCTTCAGAAGCTGACCATTTTGTGCGGCTGATTATGTTGACTTGCTCAGATTTTGTTGATCTGGTCATTTTTCTTTGCTTTTTGTGCTTCTACCATATGTAAATAGGCCACATGGTTATATTGTTTCTTTTTTAAATGATTGCGAGTCTGCATGGGGTCTTTTATTTTGAAAACTGACTCTACGCTATGTTTGTGTCTGACTGTCTGCCTGCTCGATCTGGTCTGTGCAGCCTGACGTGGCATCCATCAAAAATACACTTGTGATTAGTTGGACATATGTTACATATTTTGTTGAGTTGTGTGCTTACATTATCCGAAATGTTTCCAGCTATGCTCAAATGCAGATGAATCTGTAATTTCTTCAACAGTGCATTTTATGCTAGCTGTTGCTAGCTAGTTAGTAGTTGCTATAACTTCCAGGGAAAGATGGATGTTGGATACAGTGGATATGGCGGATACGCTTGAGAGGGACGGAGGAAGTTGGCAAATGTGACTAAACATACTTAATAAAATTTTATTACATTACTTCATCAATAAATGTGAAGTAATGCCAGATCAACCTGTTCTGATCACAACTCATCACATATGGATGTTTTGTCCCTGCCCCATGGTGTCTTAACAAACAAACAAGACAAGACAAACAAGGTACCCTTCAGTGGCTGTATGACATGCTGCCAGAAAGCCTCTTTTAACATGTGTTTAACAGTGTAAAACAGCCACAATCTGAGTAGGTTTAGGATACGACTGTGGTTGGGGTAACAATAACTATGTCATGCATGTACATCACGATGCACATAATGTAATAATGTATGTATAATGTAGTAATAACGTTCACATGGGACATAAACCCCAGCCTCCTGGGTGAAAGGTGTGTGCATCTGTGTGAGCTGCCAAGGGCCGGTGACAAAACACTGGTATTTGACGAGTCTGGATTGAGACCAGGCAGGTCAAATAGTCTTTTATCAGCTATGATAGTTGCTGTTAACAATGAAGATAACAGCACCCATTATCCCACGCCACTTCACGACGTCATCAAACTATGTCTTTTGTTACTGTTTTGAAAATGAGAGAGATCCCTAGTGACAGAATTTATATATAGTGCATTTAAAAAGAAGTACTGAAATTGCTCTTTTGCTGAAGACAAGTTGTAGAGGGACTGTGTCCTCTTCCCTGCAAGACAGATCTTGGGTTAGCAACAAAAACATGTGCGTGACATCATGTCAGCTAATTAAACCCCAGCATGGCTTCTCTGTTCAAGTCAGAGGACATGATTGTTGCCGTCATTAAAGCCGAAGCAAAGAGAGCTGCAGGCCTTGAAATCGCCCTTGACACCAAAACGAAAGCACATTATTACAGGACATACTGGCAAACACTGCTGCCGGTGGCCTGAATGTCTTTTATGACAGTCGACATGAGTGACTCATGCACCCAGAGCTCTGGAAGGAGAGGCTTGACATTTGTCCCCCAGAGTGTCAATTATGTCTTTCATAGTGATGCACAGTCCAGCGGAGAACAAAAACTGCTTTGTGTTCCTGCCTCTGTTTTAGTTTGCTCACAAGTTCATTTGTTTTTGATCTGGGGATCTGTTTTTGGAGGAGAGCCATGGTCAGAGAACAGAGAGTGTGATGATATCATGAGAGTAATAATCGTCTGTCATCAGCCATATGGGAAAACCAAAGGGACTTACATTATTTTGATAACAAGGAACGTTTAGACGCCAATAAATTCTGCTTTGTCGAGAAAAACAAAGTAGCTTCTGCGACCTTTGACATGTGCAAGACTTTACTGTTTGTCCAGTGTGACTTTTGGAACTGTGTGTCTGCAGAAAAAGGGATAACTGGTAGAAAAACATTTTACAGGAAAGGCTACCCTACATGCTCTCTGGCTACCAACTGCAGAGGAATTGAAAGGGGTTTGGAAGGAAATATGCTGTTATGTAATGTAGTACCTGGAGCTCTCTGCTATCCCTATATGCCCTTTCCTTTGGGACTGTGGGACAAAACAAGCACACACTAATGGTCAGTATATAATATGACAGCTGCTGGCTGTTGTTCTTGAACTTCTTTCACTTCGTGGAAACATTGGAATCTGTTCTCGAACAGAGAGTGTGTCCGAGCTTGTTGTTGAAAGTGGGCTTAGATGTCTTTTTTAGCTTGCTGAGTGACTGCACTGCATGGTAATAATAGCAAAAGTATTTTGTGTCATAACCCCAGGGCCTTCACTGGGTCGCTGAGCCCCTTTGCGGTCAAGGTTTACATCTCCATGGGTGCCGGCTGTGTGCAAACATCGTTACCTCTAGCAACATGTAGGAAATATGCAAATCTGTTAATATTTGATTTTGGAAAAGTACCAAATGTATGGAAGCCCATTTCTGCCAGTAAAAGAAAGTTTATCTCATAACTCCAACTTTTTATCTCATAATTATGACTTTTCATCTAATGTAGTATGACTTTTACATCTCTCAAGTTTGACTTTTTATCATAATTATGACTAAAAAAATCATAAATATGACTTTTATCTCTTAATTTGAACTTTTCTTGTCTTATAATCATGACTTACCATGCAGGTGGATTCTTTCTTTTATTGGCAGAAATTGGCCTCCATACCAAATGAGGCTTTACATTTTTGTAATGTTTATATTTTGTCTCTTTTTATTTTATTTTTTTTGTGATAGTTATTCCATAATGTAATTTGAGGGTTACAGAGGAAAAAATAATTGTGTGTGCTGGTTGAGTGTTTATTGCTTCTTAATTGTTTCTGTGTGTCTAGCAGCGTGCGTGTTTATATAAAAACCCTTCTTACTCTTACACTATAATACAGTTCACAGTACAGTAAGAACTGAAAGCTCGTTTATACTTTTCAGGAACATTAACTTTAAGAAACCGCCGCCTTAGCTCTAGTGAGAAATTATATTACATGATCAACACATGAAAGGGAGCAACATGAAGCAATCGATTAAAATGTCAAAATGGTTGTAGCCGAAAAGCCCCAAACTTGGCTGCTCAGCAGTTCCCAAAAACCACTTGTGTTTCTTTAATGAGATCTTGGATTCTTTTCTCCCAAATTTTTGAGAGTGAAGCAATTTAGAGGTTAGAATTTGGGAGCCTGAAGGCAAATTCTTAAATCATTTGGGAAGCGATTTCCTTTTGAACTGTGTCATAAATTCTAATGATGTTAACATGTTTAATGGGGATCTTCGTAACTATAGGTTTGTTGTTTAATATATACCACAAGAATTCACTGCTTTCCCTCCTGTAAGCCTGACAGGACTAATGTGAATGTGGCACAAGAGTTTTTACAACTGTGGTGCAGCAGTGAAATGCTGTGGGTCAACAACATTCATCGCTTTTTATAATATCATCCCACAAATATACACATTAAGACTGGGTTCGACAGACAATGAACAAAAGAGCAAAACTAGGTTTTAAAAAATGAGTAAATCCAGATTTTAAATTAAGCAGGAGCTCTGATACGTAATTAAAACATAATCTCAATTTAATGAATCCAAGTTTAGTGATATAAACCAAAATTACATTTAATCGATATGGAGATGCTTATTTATCCAAATGAATAAATGAGTAAATAAAAATAAAATCAAATAAAATCAAATATAAAAAAAAATTGAGTGCTTTCTAGACCTTGTAAGTATTGATAAAAGAGGGAGGAAAACTGCTAACTTTGGGCTGCTCTGTATTCCTAAACAGAACATTACATTGTTTGCAAGCTAGCCAAAAAGTTAAAAAAACAAAACAAAAACAAAAACATTTTATCGTTTGCTAGCGAGCGAAAAAGTAAATAAAAATGTTTCATTTTCACTTTGAGAAAAACCTTTTGGTCAAATTATATTACTGAAAGAAAGAAGAAACACGTCATAAAACTAAATTGGATTCAGCCTGTCCCATAACAGTGGGTGGCACGGTGGTGCCATGGGTAATACTGTCACCGCACAGCAGGGCCCTCTCTGTGCGGAGTTTGCATGTTCTCCTCGTGTTCATGTGGGTTCTCTCCAGGTACTCCAGCTTCCTCCCACAGTCCCCAAGACATGCAGCATAATAGGTTAACTGATAACTCTAAATTGCCCGTAGGTGTGAACGTGAGCATGAGTGGTTGTCTTTCTCTATGTGTCAGCCCTGTGATGAACTGGCAACTTGTCCAGGGTGTACCCCGCCTCTTGCCTAGTGTCAGCTGGGATAGGCTCCAGCCCCCCTGCAACCCATCAAGGATAAGTGGTTATGGACCATGGATGGATGGACATTGTACGTTGTACTCAGTCTGTTTCAAAAAAGCAGCTATTTTGAAAGTTCAATCTCCTCATAAATTCAGAGTTAATACTGGAACACATTTAAACTGGAGTTTAAAGTGTTGGTGCAACAGAATTAAATTTAATCCAGAGAGGTTTAAATTTAATCTTTCTTAATTACGCTAATTTAAGTTTTATGCAACATAATTTAGAGTTAAACCATGATTTTATTTAAAAATTAATCCTTGTTGGTTATTCTGCCATACATACACAACACAAAACTCCTTCCATATGTATCTCTTTATTTAGCGTTATATAACACTCACATTTATTTTTATCTGTTTTTGAAGAATGATTAAAAATAAATAGCTCTTCACCTTGTAAATTTTAATGCTCAACAAGAATATCTATTTCTGGCTGTCCTGTGCCGGCCTGCTGCTGTTTGTGTAGAGTCATGTTAAAGATGATGGAGACCTTGACATCGAAACCCGTAACACTTTCCTGTTCCTGATAAGCCCTCTGACAACTATATAACTCCATGAATGTTCCACTAGGCCTACATCAAGCATGCTACTGTTCAGCCACTGTTGAAAAGATGAAAGAAAGATGAACAAATGAAGACTGAAGTCTTGTGTGGAACAATGGGTGTCCTTTTGGATCACAAATATGAAGACTGATTGCTCCGTCTCATAAAACAATAGAAGAATTATGGCTTATGCGTCAGGAAATACCTTCATTTTGCCATAGTCTTAAGCTGCACTTGTATCGGGAGCCACTATGCAAAAGGCTAGAAGAAGTTGGCTGTGTTGTTCTGGGCCAAGAGTATTTCCTGCATCTCCTTCGGTGGTGCATCCGCTCCTCATCCCAGAGAACACTGAGACAATAGAACAGATGGAGGAAGAAACACTGTCCGTGCATCTGGTAAAATGCATTGAAAGGCCATTTTTAGCATGTCTCCCACTGACAGAGAGGCCTAAAACAACATTTTAGTGGAGCCGTGCCACTGTTTCATGTTCCACTACTACAAACTGAACATTTAGTTCTTTATGGCAAAGTGCAACATTGATTTATTGGTAGCTTAGTATACTTGAAAATGCTCAATAACAGCAGTGAAGACGATCGGATGAAACATTTTTTCAAAGCCGCCGCCTGACTGTTTCCATTGTGTTAGAGTTGCAGGGGTCATTTAATGTCAGGGGCTGACGTGTAATGTAATGTCATGATTTAGACCCCTCCAATGGAAAATGAACCAGGAAACTCCTCATATCACAGTCAATACCTCTGTCCATTATCATTATCATTATTAACATCACTATGGAACGTGTGGCACGTGGACACAACAGGCCTCTCATCAACTGGGGATTTTTGTCGCGTGTCGTCCACCTCTCTGCTCCCCCATGTTTCCTGTCACTATTTGCTGTCAACTATCTGAAAAGGAAAAAAAAACATACAGAAAGATGAAATACGTGGCATGATTAAAGTATGCTGCCAGCATCATGCTGTATAGTTTTACACTTAATAATAAAATAAAACATGAATGCAACGAATTAGACAGCTGCATGACCTCGAGATAGTACCATAATAGAACCATACGTGCCTGGCTTTAGAGAAAGCATATTCAGTGATCTATATCATATAACATTTTAAACAACAACTCAAGCTGGAGACACAACAACTTTAAACTTTTTTCAGCATTTGAAGTTGCACAACTGTAAGTCGAGGCTAATTAGGGAGCTAATTTTAGCTAACATTAGCTCAAAATGAAACTAATTTTGTAAATCAATGAGGCTGGAAACTCACTGACACATTAGGACTTGTTTAGGACTTGAGACTTGTCAGTTTTGACTTGGACTTGAGTGCAAAGACTTGAGACTTACTTATGACTTGCAATACAATGACTTTGTCCCACCTCTGATGCTGCAAATTAACTGAATTAAGTAAAATCATGTTCTCTGTGGGTGGTGTGATGGTCTGACATGCTGTTGGCAAATATATTTCTAAGGTCTATTTTTAGCAGTTCTCTGCTTGCTGTTCTTAATGACTGTTTTAATATGATTATTTTAAGTATTTAAATTGTTTTCTGAAAGCAACCCAAAGCACTAAAATATCATAAATTAATTATATAGTGAACATGAGCAACAAGTTATACACCAATTGACAATTTACTGCATTACTGTGCAGTGCTCATACCCGCGGCAGTGCCTTGTTTTCCCACTTGCCAGTGATTCACTTCATAGTGGTGTTTTTAATTTACTGAAATCTGAAATTGCAGAAGTGAAACCAAGCATGCATGCATTTTGTCTGCTCATGACTGCCACAGCATTCAGTCTCATGATCTGAGGATTTTGGAAATTAGAACAATCTGTGAGGGTACCGAACACATGGCAAGAACTCCCCCTAAAATGGCTTCAATTAAAGGCAAAGGCTGCTATGTTGCTTTGATTAAAAAAAAAAAAAAGTTTCATCATCTATGTGAGGGACTTTTTACTGATACAACCGCTTTGGTAAGAGTTGAACTCGCTGCGTTTTCGAAAAGCAGGTGCTTGACTCTGATGGCCTGTTAAGAGTCGACCTAATGAAAAGACAGGAGCAAAGATTGGAAACAGATGTGAATGTGCTGTAGTAGAAAACAGTGCTCGAACACAAAGAGGTGACCAGAAAAACATTGTTGTATGAATGTGGCTCATTGTGCTGGCCCATGTGTGTTTGATGGAGATGGTTGTGTTCACATTGAAGGTGGGTATGACTCACTTCATCCATTAGATCAGTGGCTGGGGTTTGGACAGCAGCCCTCCCCTGATACTGAGACCACCACGTACAAACCTTCCCAAACAGCCATCTGCTCAGCATTTCTTCACTGCTTTTGAGTCTTTAAAGAGAATTAAAATACTGCAAATGTAACACTTTGCTGTCCAAGGACCAGTCACTGCGCTGCTCTGCATGGCAGCAGTCACACTGCTGTGGGCCAAGTTTCCTTGAGTAAACGAGGCATGTCTGCCCTCCTTCTCTGGAAATAACTTTATTCGCTGTAGGAGCCCTCGTGAGATCGCTGCATCACAGATGCTTGATACCCAAAAGGGGGACAGTATGCATTATTGGTTCATTTTAGGGCAAAGCATTCCCGTTTGCGTGCAATTACATAAAAATAGACGCAGCTTTCTTACAGTGATGCTGTACTGTATGTCCTTCACCTAGTTTAGTTGGTGTAAATCACAACTCTGGATCATTTTCACACATCGAGCTAACTAATCACACCAAAGCACTTGCCAAAATATTTGGCTCTCTAATGCAGTGGGAAAGTGAAGAATCCAAATCTGAAATAAAAGTTATGTCTTAATTTTGTTTGCACATGGGTGGTCAAAGCACTTGGTCTCCACACCAACTTCCAGAGGCGTCTTTGGCGTCATGCTGCCAGAGCAATCAAACTGACATATCTGTGTTAACAGTGTCCAGGGGTCACAGCTGAGGGTGATGCCGGATTGTAATTTAGGCTTTGGATGAGTATGAAGATGACCGCCAACGCGCTCTCTAAACCTCTAAACTAATTCATTTTGTTTAACATTCCACTGTCCGCACACTATCTGGATGTACTGAGTGAGCTCTCACTGCATAACAGAGAGAGTATATACAGTGTATCATGGGTGTTTCTTCTTCGTTCATCTTTGAGTGCTGTAGTAGTCTAGTTTAGATTTGACCATTATTTAAGCCATTATGTACTAAATTGTCCATTATCTATTCAGATTTATTTGAGGTACATTTAGAGGTCCAGCGTGCAAGATTTAACAGGATCTATTGGCAGAATATGGCAGAAATTGAATATAATATTCCAAAGTATGTTTTCATTAGTTTACACACAATTTGAAGGGGAAGGTGAGGCGAGTTGGTTGCAAACCAACACAAAAATGCAGTAATTCTAAAGCAGGGGTTCCAAAGAAACCCCCAGGAACCCCCAAGCGTGATGTGAAATGCATATGTAATATTTTAATTGTCCACTGTCCATTTCAATACTTTCACTTTCAAGAGCCTATATTCAATACACTAATTGGCCACTGCATCAAACTGAGCTTCACTAACAAGTGGTTGTCAGGTTATGAATGACAGCTTAAAGAAAATTACAGTTTAATGGCAACTAGTCGTACTTCATGAGTGCTGTTAGCTAAGGGTAGTAATTTAGGCAGATGACTTGGTAGTTTAATGTGGAAGTGAGATGAAAAAGCCACAGAGGAAAAAAATGCTGTGTGGTTGAGGAGAAAAGGAGGTTTCAGGAAAAATCTTACTCTTACTTCATTGGACCTCGGGGGACAGATAAAGTGATCTGCAAACAGGTGTATTTGGTGCTCAAGCAATAAAACGTTAATACCAATCACAAATCTTACAAGAAGCTCATGGGTTCATGGGCAACATATCACCAGAGTAACCACTAACTTCTGCTAACTGCAGCTGCTGTTAGCTTGTTAGCTCACATAGCCGTGCAGCTAGCACCAGCCCTATTAGCTGACTCGCATGGGACTGGGAGCTTGGAGCATGAAGGGAATGTTGGTGTTTAAATCGCAATCACAGGAGTTTTGGACTGCTGGAAGAGGTTCTCAGGCCCAGGGCGAAGGGGATCCAGTGGGGTGCGCTAGTGGGCAGCAGCCTCCCAGAGAACACAGCTGGACTGGGACCCAACACAGCCTCCGAGACTGATGGAGGCCAGCTTGACAACAGTATGATGACAGTACAGAGGCGACTCTGACTTTGGAGGCACCAAAAGACAAGACGAGTTCAGGAAAGGCATCAAGCAGGAGAAGAGTGAGAGGGACATTCTCACATTTAACTCACTGTGAATTAAGGCTTATGACTGCTATTATAACCAGCTCAGAAACTTTGACAAAAAATGGGAGGTAACACAAGGAGTTAAAGCAAAGAACCAGCTATTTATTTGAAACTAATTCAACCAGCTACGAATGTCAAAATGTTATGAGGTGTGACAGTCAGTAAGTCAGTAGTGCTGGCGTGCGTGCATGCATGATAGAATGGTGAGTCAAGTGTTGTTTGATAAAAAGAAAAACAAAGGCAATGATGGGGCGTGTGGAGCATAGGAACAGAGTTTCCTCTTTCCTTCTCCTACATGACACAAGTAGGATATTCTCTGGAAACACTTGGCTCAGTTGATCCCAACACATGACGACCTGACCCACTGGACACCTGCAACATAAAATTACAAAGGCTGTGTCTGAAATCACTCACTACTCAGTATATAGTCCACTATACAGTGAGTTTGCCATTTTGTGGTGTTGTCCAAATGTATAGTGAATGAGTGTGCATTTCTCTGAAAGAAAAACAACTAAAACTGCATAATCAATAGTGCAGAGAAAATGACCCACGCAGTGTCCAAAAGGGCTTTTTCTTCACTGTATAGTGAGCTCACTATATAGTCCTCTACATAGAAATCCCCAGATTACGAAAAGAGCGTAGTGAGGGAGTGACTGATTTCAGCCAGCCAGCCCAGCAGCCAAATCACAACTGTAGTGTGTTTTTAATATATTATATACAGATACGGACGGAGCTTTCTGTCCGTACTCTGCTTTCATTTTGTGCGTATTTCTGCACATTTTTTTGAAAGCTTATGGATATGGACGAAACCAAGCAGAACCTCTGGTAGTCATGGAGGCAGTGTAGCCCATAGTTCAGAGTTTTAAAAATCCTTGAGTCTTGGAAATGACATTCGTCATCAATTAGTTAGTGAAAAGAATTCTCTGCCCACATGCTATGATGTATTTAATGCCGCGCAGACCATCACCACCGCCATCTTTCTTAAGAGGTAAATTATTACAACCTCCTCCAGCATCAGCATGTTTGTTGTTGTCAGAAACTTTTGACTTTTCTTCTTCGTCCTTGGGGTAACTTTTAACTCTGAGCGGTGTCCTCTAGTGGACACATCGCTTAACATCCCTGACAATGTAAAGGACGCATGGCAGTATGTAAGCAGGGACAGTTACATTGTTTGAGAAGGACACATCTATTTATGCAATTAAAAGGTCGCATAATAGAGCCTTTAGCTATCCACTAAAAATGCCTTGGTTGAATCTGACAACCAGTCAGAGGCTTTGTTACTGACTGGGCAGTGTGTAATGCAGTGCACAATGGAAAAATCTGAGATTGACCTTACGAAGACAATTTGCGTTGATGATGACGGTAGTAAGCGGTCAAGTCCTCCTCTTGGAGGACGAGGACTTTGTAACCCGACTTCCTCCTTCCTCAATATTACTACAGCCGTGGGCTTTATAACTTGAACATAAACAGATGTTGTTTTAGGGCTTTTACTGATATGATTCATACTATCGTTCTTCTTGGGCGGGCAGTCTCAGGCACCCCAGTTTCCCCGAATATCAAACTATTCTTTTACCATTTCACTGAACTGTTGAATATTTTTGCAGGCATCCAGCAGAGTCTGAAATGATTGTGCTGAAAATGATCTTGAAAGTACAGTTCCTTGCCTTTGGAATAAATTCAGCAATCATTATGCTTTCATTAACACCCCATAGTCTGCACTCAGGCAGTAAAGCAAAGCATCAGGGGAAGCAGCACTTGTTACTGCAGCTCTGTTGTGTTTACAGGGAAAGCTTGATTGCAGACTCCCTCGCAACTTCATATTCACTTCCTGTGTTAATCCCCTTTGCCACAGCAGATCTTTCTTTCTGAAGGCGTGGAGGGGGTGGGGGGGAATTTCACTTCTGCTTCGCTTCACCCCAAACACCATTCACCCAAGGCTCATATAAGGAGCCACCATATCCTGAGAAAACAAACAGCATTGAGGAGGTAGAAACAAATGCTTTTGTCTTTGAGTTATATTTAGTTGCAGCCTGCCTTCACCCAAACGCCATGTCTCACGAGACTTTGTCCTGAATTAGATCATATATGACCATGTTGGCAGCTGCAGAAGCCCGGAAGCACTTTTCTTCTGTATGTGACATGGATCATGTCAGTATTATCAACTTGCATACACAAAGCAGGAAGTAAACCCCAATTCTACCATATATTTTCCAACTCCAGTCCAATTCAAACATTACATTGACGTGAAAGAATAGTAATTTACCCACATCTACATTTCTATTCCTTAACCAGGGGCTGGATTACAGAAACTTCCTATCTTAAGTCTTAAATTAAGATAGCAACATTCTAAAATAGGATTTTTCACAATTTGGTGTTACAAAAGCAAATCCTACCAAACTTTAGGAATCATATCTTATTTTACTTAATCCTATTTTATCTTAGGTTAGGAAATCCTAAATGCTCAATCCAACATCATCGAAACAACTTTATTGTCTGTTACCTAGCAACACACACGACTTTTCTGATCTTGCAGAGCTAACACTTTGACCTTCTTTTTTTTTTTTCATCAGTGAAACATACTCACATGGAGCACAAATAATGGTGGACAACTTCAAGGCAGACCATACAGATTAAAGTTTGCTAACACTGCCATTAGCTTCTGTTAGTTAACACTATCATTAGCGTTTTTTTAAATAACACTACTATTAGCTAGTTAAGTTAGCAACTACTACAAGTGGAAAAGTGAAAATTAGGACAGCTTTTTTTTTTTCCTAAACCATGTCTGAATTCAAATTACCATGGTTACAAAACATTTAAGATAAGATCTACAAGTTACACAGTTTCTGTAATACGGCCCCAGCAGGTTTTCTTCAGAATGTTTGACACACAGCTGCTTTAGCGCCTCGGGCTTCTCTTTTCCACTATGGGAGATATGCTGTCCCGGCACTCCCTTCACTCTTGGTTACAGTCCTGCAAGCCCTGCAGGCCATGGCTCCTCAGAGAGCGCTGTGGTCCAGAAGACAGGAAACAGCTTGAGAGAAGCCCAGCAGTCAAGGTTGTGGGAGGGCAGAGGATAGGGTGGGAAAAAAGGGGATTTCCTCATATGGTGGCTTGGACTTTCATCAAAAGTGTCCAGCACTTATCTGTTTGTCCAACATATAAATACGTGATTAATGAAGGGTTGATAGCCTCCCCATGATGAGTCTGGGATTTTTGCACAAAACCGCTTAGGCTAAAATTTCCCTGAAGTTTTCATCTCAGGAAAAAATGAGTCGCATAGAATGACCATAAGGATTTCCTTAAGATGTTGTAAAGGAAAACCCTCAATGCTACAAATGAATTCCCATGTGTGTTGCTAGAAATTCCTTAGGAACCATTTTCCACAGAAACATTTTAGGGACCCAGTCCAGTCCTTTAAAACTCAAATCATTTCTTGAACATAAGACAATGGCTGACTTTATGGTGATTGAAGAAGAGATACCAAGACACATTTTAGGACAGAGAAAAGGTACTGGACACTATAAGCAATGTGCAACTCGTTAGAAAGTATAGATTTGACGTTAGCGCTAGCAACTTTGTGGCTAGCTAGCCAAACGTTAACATAACTCTGTCTACCAATAATTTAACATTTTTGTACTTAGAAATAGAAGGTAGTAAAGCCTGTAGTTTATGTACACATACAGTATAGCTACACAGTTTTATTAAAACTCACCAGTTTTAGTTGACTCATATTAATGTTTAGCTCTCCTTTATATTTTCTTCATTACTTCATCTATGGTTTGTTTCACAGCAGAAATCTCACATTTATTTTGTCATTTGCTTCTTACAGATTCTGTTTGAGTGTATTTGTCTTGGCTGGGTTTAATTTGGATTATGTCCATGCACTCTCCATATTCGTCAAGGAGCACGACTTTCTCATCTTTTTTTTCCTTCTCTTTGTTCATTTTGGAGAACTAGCTAAGACGAGCTAACTGTGTTTGCTAAGCTAGCTAACTAGCTAGCTAAATGACGTTTTATTGTTGGCCAACCCAGGAGCAATCACTCTGCGTCCGTTCACAAAAAGCCAATGGGATTTTTCAATGAGGGGAATATAGAGTAAAAAAAACAAACTAAGCTATGATTTATGTAAGGCAGATATATGCTGATGCTATCATGCTGACCTATATTTCACTTAAATTCAGCTTGAATCTTTTTTTTATCTGTTGCCTCTCTAATTATTCTTAGCACTGTGTTAACCTGTCTGCATTAACCACAAACCACATTTCAAATAAAATAATGAAAAAGCTGTTCAGCAAATACATTGACTTTGAGACAACAAAGACGGAAGTGCTAATATGCTAATTCCCCTCCATGTTTTAGGACTCATTTCTGCTGTGCTCTATAATGTCTAGTAACATTAAAGGATGATGTTAGTGAAGCGTAACCATGGCAACTGAAGAGCCCATGTGCTGTATTATGGCAGTAACTGCCGTGAAAGCCTAGGTCTGAACATTTAGGCAAGGAGATAAGCTAAGAGGCTTTATGCAAGGTTCCTAAATCAACCTCTTGGCTTAAGGGACAAACTTGGGGTGACCAGGCGCTGACTCTAAGATCAATCATCCTGTGGATCTCCTGACTCTGTATTCAGATCAGTTTAACCCCTTCAGGATGATACTGAAAAGATTTTCAACACAACCATGATCAAAGATAATCATTTTTTTATTGTTATCAAAGTTGGCATCACGCTGTCTTCCTGACTCCTCTATATGCAAATGTGCTGCCTGACAAACCGCCTTCCTTTAGATTGCACATCCTGCTCCGAGCATGATGTTTGTCCTATATAGGCTGCACAGTCATTAGGCTTCATCACAGGCTCTGAGTGAATAATTAAATGAATTATTCAGTGGCTCTGTGATGCTCTTGAGGGGGATCTCTCTGCTTACTGTGTCTTTAAAGTCGTGCAGAGGGGAGCCCGTACTAAAGAAAGGAGGGGGCTGCTGTGCGCCAGTTGGAGGTGTCTGCCTGTCGCAGCGGCTTGGGGTTGACATTAAGAAGAAGAAGAAGAGCGTGTCCATGCTTCAGCAGGGAGATACAGCGCATTTTGAAGGCACTGATAGTCAGATTGAACTGGTTCCAGGCACATACTCATCAGACCGAGGACACACGGATGGACAGAGAAGCACTGCAATCGGAATTAACTTGTCAGCCGGTGCGAGGAATTTCGGGATATAATGGGGAATACGACACCTAAACCTTTAATAGGTGAGCCTTGTTATTAATGTGTCATTGTAATGCACTCGGTGTCTGTGTGAAGACAGCTCGATAACCAGAGATACACATGGCTGGTCCTGATTCTTCTGACCTGCGCTGCGTAGAGACGCGCTTCCCATCACGGGGGAGCTGAGCGTGATTCCCAGGGAGCGAGTCCAAACAAGCGCTCCAGCAGCAGCAGCAGCCGCGTTTCTCTCAAAATCCACTTTTTATCCGTCATTTATATAATTATGGTCAGTGATGTGGCCTTAAATGAACAGCGCAGGAGGTGGGGAAATCAAAGGAGACAATTTTACTAGTTGATGATCATCATAGCGCAAGAAAAATCATTCATATTTTCAGAAAAGCTCCTTTTAACTATTGCAAAAGACCCCACTCCAATAAAAAACATTACATTCATCTTTGAGCGTTTACATTGAGTATTGTTTTAGCAGTAAATGCAGTAAAAAAAAAATGTAACAGACAAATGACCAATTTCCAAATTACTTAAATTGATGGCAGTCTGAGCACTAAATGGCTCTCATTTTCAGCTTTTTGAGTGTCACCATACTGTCCTGCACAATCACACTGTTTTCTCTTTAGTCTCTGCTTCCTGTTGCCTAACTTGTGTCACTTGCTAATATTATTAGAGCTGCAATTAAAGATAATTTTATTATCGATTAATCTGCATATTATTTTCATGATTTATTAATTGTCAAAAGTATTTATTGTGTAAATGCTTATAAAAATTCCCAGATGACATCTTCAAAGTGATTCTTTTTTCCAAACCAACAGTCTAAAACCCAAAAAGTCTTCATTTTCTGTCATAAAGTTACAAAGCCAAGCAGGAAATCCCTTACATTTAATGAACTGGAAGCAGAAAATGTTTGACATTCGGCTTGAAAAATGACTGAAACAGTTACTTCGATTATCAAAATAGTTGGCAACTAATTTTCTTTAAATCAACTAATTGAGCAATCATCATCATCATCATCATTCCATCATCAACTAATCATTGCAGCTCCAATGTGAATATGGCTTTTTATTAAAAATAGGAATTACTATTATTCTGTGCATGTTTTTTTGCTATATGCAACTTTGTTAGCTACACAATAGATTGATAGAGTATTTATCGATTCATTTACTTGGTCTTTATCATATATTGATCAGTGTTTCCCAAAACCCAAGATGACGTCCTCAAAGGTCTTTTACACAACCCGAAGACATTCAGTTTACTGTCATAGGAACTAAAGAAAACAGAAAATATTCACATTTTGGAAGCCGAAATCAGGCACTTTAAAAAAAAAAATCAAACTGGTTAACCTAATTGACAATCAAAATCATTAACAAATCATTGTAGCTCTACATGCAACATTATTTTATAGATAGATAGATAGAATAGATAGATAGATTATTGTATTAATTCAGATGTGACATTTTATTGCATTATCACCAACATTTGGATTATTAACTGTAATTTAATGAAATGTTTTTTCTTAGTAGCTGTAACAGATTACAATTTCATTAATTTTGTAATGTACTTAGATTTATTCTCCAGCCCTTCTTGTGTGGGATTTTCTCATAATTAGTGCATGAATTCTTGAGTTCTGGGCAAAAACGTGATTTGTGAGGTCACAGTGACCTCTGACCTTTGACTGTCAAAATCCACTCAGTTCATTCTTGAGCCCAAGTGGACATTTGTACCACGTTTGAAGACATTACCTCCAAGCGTTCCTGAGATATTGAGTTTACGGGAGTAAGATGGAGGTGAGGTTACAGTGACCTTTGACCACCAAAGATCAGTCTTGAGTTCAAGTGAATGTTTGTGCCAAGTTTGAAGAAACTCCCTCAAGGCATCCTTGAGATATTCATTCACAAGAATGGAAAGGCCCAGAACTATGATGCCTCAGGCCACAGCAAGCATGGAGCCATAAAAAAGGGTTTTTCAAGGTCTTTTAAAAATTATGAATCATAGAGTTTATGCCTACCAGAGAGAACTGCCTTAACTAGAAACTTAGCAAACACAAATTGGACCATTATTAAATCTGAACAGCTGTACTACCTGGTAATATTCAGTAGTTATTCCAAGTATCAAAGCTGTCTTCTATGAAGTACAATCTCAAGTGATTGCCAGTGCATTACTCCTGTATGAGACTTGATTGTCAGCCCAGCTTCTGCATAAAGCTGTCATTATGAGCTCTCAGACTGATCACTTTTCTCAACCACTTTGTCATGACACCTTAAAGCACATTACTTGATAATCAGTTCCCCCATATCACTTTGATGTAATGTCTGTCACACTCCCACGCCCCCAACAGACCCACTTAAATTGCAGCTAAATGATGTGGTTGCTGCCACCAGAGCCAGCTGACGTAGGGTTTGGACTGAGAACAGTTAGTCACAGAGCAGCTCAGGTCCTATTGCTTGCACTGTATGGTCTCGATTAACATGGAATTAATAGAATAACTGAGCTTTCAGGGTCTCTGTTAGAGATGTGCGCATGTGACAAAACAGACCCTGAAATTACTTAAGGCTCATGCTTTTCACAGTGAATGACTTACAGTATGATGAACACGTACAGCCTAGAGATATGAGAGAATAAAGAGCCTGATCATCTTGTGGCCAAAGATAACTCTGACGAATGCACATAATCAGTTTTACATTTCAAAAAGCTTTTCTCGGCACAGCAGCGTGTCTTGTGGAGTCTTATGATTGTATTTATTTGTGCTTTTCCTTTCATTAGGACAAGTACAGGGAGGGAGACACCATTCCCTTTACCCAACCATTTCTCTCTAAAAGTCATTAAACCACATGTGGTAGCAGAGATGTACTGTATGTATGAGACTGAGCTTTGCATGATGTCCCTTTCACATATTGTCTCGCACTGTAATTTCAGTATGTCTCATCTCTTTTCAGTCCTAAATCCAAAGATGTATTTCTGGCTCTCTTCTATCTTTTGCTGTGCCCATGATTTTGGGGATGTATCAAGCAAATATCACTGACATCACTGTTCAGTGCTCCTAATGCATGGTTACATGATTCAGACAAATACAGCGAGCAGCCTGAGCAGTTATCCTGACCTAGCCTCAATTTGTGCCTCTTATGCATTAATGTTACATTGGAGTCAAGCTAAGCATCCAGTTTAACAAAAAATAAACACGTGGTGATCTTTTAAAAACCCAAAAGGTCATTTAACAACGTTTACCACTGTTCTATTTCCAGAATCTTCCAAGACTCTTTGAACCATCTGGTATTTCCTCGGCTGCACCATAAAAAGATGTTTAACCTGTGAGATAGGCTCTTTGCTCTTTTGTGCAACAATAGAATAATATTATAAAATGTTATTTGAATAGAAAGCAATATCAGTATAGACAAATATAAGAGATCGTAAACTTCTTTAAAGGTACCCTGTGGAGTTTTTCTTCCAAACAGTTGTTATTTTGTTTGTCACTTAAACTCATTGTGTGCATCCCTCATGTAAAACAAACTTATTGAATGCATTTCTTTCCTCATAAAACATTTTCAGAGATGATTTTTTTGAACATTTTGAAACTTGTCTTGTTTACTTGCACAAGTGTGTTATACACGTCGGTCAACCATGGACTTTTTATGCTGAGGTGAGGCAAAACACTGACACGTTGATAGTACGCTCAAGCTAACAATTATAAAAAGGCATCGTCCATTTACACTCTCAAAATAAAGCTTGCTGAGAATCATTTCAGGCGACAGTCACAGTTTGGTTAGGTTTAGACCTCATTCATGGATGAATAGGTCAATGTTTGACCCATTCATCCACCCCAAGCTCCCCCCTATGCTGACTTTGTTGCTCTCTATACATTTGCCCTCTTTTCCCTGCTGGTACTGCACCTTCATACACGTGTGCTTTTTAGGCCTAGGCAAAGCAAAATACACTGACACTGACATGGTACCCTCTAATGCAGAGGTTCTCAACCTGGGGGTCGGGACCACCAAGATGAGGGACAAGCTCTCAACAATATGCAAAATACATCTGGCGTAAAGAAATCTAACAGCTACCTCCCTAATTGTTAAAACTATGAACCAGCAAAAAAAATGACAATCACAAACATAAACCACCATATTTTGACCAGAACACAAACACTAACAAGAAGGAATATTTGTATTTTGTAACATAAAATAGCAATTTAACAAACTGCTCAGTCCAGTACTTAGCATGATGGGAAATGAGGGCCGTATTTTAGACTGGAAAATTATTTTTAATTTGCGCCACCTGTATATCACAATAATCAGTAATATAATTTAAAAAATATTTTATTGAATGGATTTGTGATAAAGTGTCAAAACCTATTTTCATTCTGCTTCTTTTGTGCTGCAGTGTTATGATTAACCAAGCAGCTATGGCCACTTTTGCTAGCTATTGCATAGAATGACTACTATGGAGCGATGGCTTCTCAGAAGACATTTCCCAGCTCAAGACTTGGGCCAACAGGAGACTGGACAGGAAATGGAGACGGCAGCACCATCGACTGAGAAATGCAAGACGCAAACTTTTCCAACAGAGCCCCAAGCCCCCACCAAGCTTTCGAAATATCACCCTGACTTTCTGCAATATGGATTTTTTGTGGGAGTCGCGAACACTTACCTGATTGTTCTTGGGGATCATGACTTGAAAAGGCTGAGAACCACTTCTCTAGTGGATTAGCGTGTGTATTGGACACTTTGGAGTGATACTGGGCTGCACATTATTGCCACCTGGTAAACAGTGAAACCACTGGCAGGGCTATGCATCGTGCAAACCAAATGGAGACCCACTCATATAAAAACTGCTCCACAGTGCTACTAGAGGCCCAAAACTCTACTCTATCTTTACATTTACAATGTACAAATAAGCAAATACGTAATTTTAGGTTACTGTCTTTGTTTGGATTAGGAAACAGACCTGCAACTTGGGAAACAGTTTAAAATATTTTGGGGGGAAATGTTTATTTTTATCTAGGTGCAAGTAGGAATTTCAAGGTTTCTGAAAATACCTTCATGACCTTTTCATGCTATTGAAGGCTTAGCTTTGAGACTTGAATGCAATGTTAATACACAAGAGGCACTGACTGGGATAACTTTGACAGTGAGCTCACCCTCACTGCATGACCTGTTGTGCTATGCCTTTCATCTAATAATGGCTAGTGTCTATATCAGTCTCCATTGTACCTCTTGTAGCAGTTGAGACATATATAGGCTAACCCTCAACATGTTTTTCTCCATACGCTTTGACCAAAGTATATGTTACTCTCTTTACAGCCAGAGGCAAGATGAGAGGGGCACCCGCACATCATTTGAGATGTTACAGATGTTCTTACTGCTGCTTCGTAGTTTAGAATATAATCAGTGATAATGTCTAATTTAGGAAATGTACTGTGGAACATTTCACTGAGTTATTGTCTTTACACCAGATCACAGTGAATTTTAAACAGAAATGTAATCACTCTGTGGCCCTGGAGGAGAGTAGAAACACCACCTCCCTTTGAATATTGGATTTGAGCCAGTCTATACCGTAAACACTCATCCACAGCTTTAATTTTATCCAATATCAAACCCAGACAATCTCATTTAAACTAGTGTTCAGTTTGACCTCTGATCCTTGTTAATTTTTCTTTTGTTGGTCATGAATTAATTCCAAAGAAGGACACTGACTCCTGTGAAGATGAGATCAAAAATTAAGCCTTTTATTTGTGTGTTTCTTTACTGACGAGGCACTGTGTGATTCATTCTTCACTTCTGACGATAACTGTGGAGGAATGAAAGGGGCTATTCAGGGTTTGTTTATGCTGTAGGCCAAGGGTGTGTAGCCCATAAATAAGAGGAAGACTTATCACGTCTGTTGTCGGTTCTCTGTAGATTTTCTTTTTTTTTTTTTTTTTGGTTATGTTTTCTGTCTCCTGGGACGCTACTAATATTAGCACCGCTAAAATCTGTGTAGATTTTATATAAGCCAAATGTCCTATATGCACATGGGTTTTCTCTAAATTTACCTTGTTTTATTTCTGTGATATAAATGTCCCATATGGATGTGGTAAGGAGACTGATTTGGGACAGGTTGCCTTTTTATACTGTAAATGTGGGTTACATGCTAAAAGAGACTGTTTAATGTACTTGTTGAGAGGAGCAGAGAGGCTTCACAGTGTCAGTGTGGGAAAGGAAGTGTGTGAGACTGTGGTGGGCTCCTTTACATAACTGGCCTCTGCCCTCTAACCAACTGCTACGGACCACTTGCAAACAAGTTATTGTGTGCTGGTATGTTCGCCTCTCTTTCCAACAGCTGGTGTCACTAACTTAGCTGTTTTGACCCAGGTCAGACAAAAGCACGCCTGCTGTTCACACACCACGCTGCTGTCATTGAACTTGATTGATCAGGTTGAATCATTGATGGCTTTCCTGATATTTCTGTGCCCGCAGATGCGACTCTGCAACCACGCCCGGTGGCCAGCAGGCAGTACTACACCCTGCCTAATAATGGGGCAGGTGTGGAGAGAAGAACGTCTGCCCCTCCGGTCAGTGTCAGTGTGGAGTCACCCCGCTTTCACCCCCATGCCAAAGGCAAGAATATCAGGCTGGATGGGCAGCTACGCCGTGCCACACGCAAGAACAGCTTCTGTAACGGCATCACTTTCAGCCACAGACCTGTTCACCTCTATGAGAAGGTTTGTTATCAACTCACTCTGTATTTTAACAGCTTGAGATTTAAAGCCCACGCCAAAAACTATAACTATAGATATAAAAATATTATGGCAAAAACCGTTCTATGTCAAGTGGATGGTGGAGTTCACAGTTAAACTATGATGTTGCCATCCACTTGAGTTAGAGCAATTTTTACAATGATATTTTTATAGCTATAATCATACTTCTTGGTGTGGACGGCACTTTAGGCTGAATAGTACCAACAAGGACTCATTTTTTCAGTCATGGTTTCATTTCAAATTATGTTGCACCAAACTTTTAAACTTGCATAAAATTGTTAAGGTTTAAATTAAAACCTTTCTTTAAAACTCAGTGTAAATTTTACTCTAAGCCTAGATTAAATGTAATATAATAGAATACCAAAACTTTATACTCCAACTTAAAATGTTAGCTAGCTAGCAAACACTTTTATGGTTCATATTAACGGTTTTTGACACTCTTTTATACTTACTCTGTCCGGACAGCACTCAAAAAGGATTATTTATTTATTTATTTTAATTTGGGTGAGCAAGAATCTCCATATTGATTAAACTCTATTTAATTTCGGTTTGAATCACTAAACTTGGATTTAGTAAACTGAGATTAGTTTTTGTGCAACAGAGCTCTGCTCCATTTTAAATCTGGTTTTACTCATTTTGAACCTAGTGTTAATAAACTCTGATTAAAATTAAACTTAAATTCAATTGATCTTTGTTGGTGTGACCCAGTCTTAAAGAATAAAAGTCAGGTTTTAATTCATGCCATTAATTCAGGTGCGTCTTCGACTGACCGGTGTGCACACTGGCTGGAGTGGAGCTCTGCGCTTCGGTTTCACCAGTTTGGACCCCAGCGAACTGGTCGCTACAGACATCCCCAAGTACGCTTGCCCAGACCTGGTGACACGGCCCGGCTACTGGGCCAAAGCTCTGCCTGAGAGACTGGCCTTGAAGGATAACGTGTTATCATTCTGGGCCGATCGCCATGGGAGAGTTTTCTACAGCATTAATGACGGAGAGCCCATCCTCTTCCACTGTGGGCTCAGCATCAGCTGTCCACTCTGGGCCATCATAGATATCTACGGCATCACTCAGGAGGTCACACTGCTTGGTAAGCATTTTATCATGTTGTTTACTTACTCCTATAAAGCACTTATTGTTTTTTTTATGATTGCAGCTGATAGAGGCAAGAAGAAGCTGACTCATATTCAAAAGGGAAGTGAGAGGAGCACATTTCACAACCGACTGGTCATGAGTCTGTCTGTACACAACCCATCAGTGCAGTTCATATACATCCAATGAAGTATTGAGTAATGGATATTTTTGGACTGGAGATGGCTTTAAAGGGAAAGCTCGCATTATCTGAAGTGGGGTTTGTTAGAGTTACTTATTCATAGTCTATTACCAACAGTAGACAGCAGCCGACATGGAGAAAGCAGCAGGAGCAATGTACTGCTGTGGACAGAATCTGCAGCAAAATGTATTTTACGCTATATTTAGAATGTTTTCACTACATTGCCTTGCTGTTAGACCTCCTTTTCTGATGGGAAACTGCTGTTATATAATCCAAATATCGCTGTCTCTAAAAAGTCACGAGACTCCTTTGGAAAAATCAATCATTTCACTTTGTGGAACACAGGAGTTGCTGTTTACTGCTGCCTCAATTGATTAGTTACTTTGTTTGTGTTACTGTGTGACTTTGGTGTTTTAAACAGTTAGTTCAGATTCACCAAAGCCACACAATAACACAAACAGACTAACAGATCAAGGCAGCAGTAGACCAGCAACTCCAATGTTCTGTGAGGTAAAAATTACTGATTTTGCCCATGATTCTGGTTGATTTGGAGAGAGTGATAGTGTCTGACAGCAAGGTAAAACGGTGAGAACGGTGGGCCTTTTTTAAGTGGCTAAAATACTACTTGCTGTTGACCCTGTTTACATGGGTACATTGCTTAGCTTCCGTGCTAGGACTCCTCTTTGCTGTTTTGAATGGAGCACATATCAACCCTGAGTAATACACTCACAAGGACCCTTTTTTACGCATCCCACAATATTGCCGCAACGAGCACTCGCCTTTAAGCCAGCTTTGTGTATTTATACTGAACCAAACAGCGCCGATATAAAGCCGCCCCAGTGTGGCCATTTACACAGCATGCCGGCATCACAGGATCAAAAGTGTGACATAACACAACAGCTTTTTATGTGTTCCTGAATGAATGGACCATTGCTTCTTCTGTTACTGTCAGGTTAAAAAGATCGGATTGTGTGATGCTCTGCACGGAGGATTTCTCTCCTCCTGCCTGTCTGTGCGCGTCTGCTTACTGCATGCAGCGCTGTGTCACTGCTGTAAAAAGTGTCCCTCAACTCTCTCTGCTTAAAACAGCTAATAAATATGTGGAATAAGTACATAATTTAAAGGACACAGTCACAAACAGCAGTGAACTTGTAACTCAGCAGCGTCCTGACCCATCATGCCGGCTTACTCTTTTACATAGACGGTGATTCTGGCTCTGTTACAGCTTCTGTTACTACCTCCCATAGCGGATCAGAGGCAGACCAAAACTGACACCCCCCACCCACCCACCCCCATTAGCAGATGTCAGGGTGGAATAAAGGTGCAATATGCCTGGCTTGCACAAGCCTATAGAAAAGGCACCTCTTACACCCCACTCCAAATAGTCCAAACTATCCCTTTAAGAGTCAACTAGAAAGCCATGTATTTTGACCATGGCCGTAACAACCCTGAAACCTCATGAACTTATTTTTATAGTGTCAACACATTCACAGCTAATTTAAGCAGCTTCCCGAGAGTTCAGAGAGCAGCTGTGCAATGAAGTGGAGGCCAGTATAGTGGGAGGAGTAGGTGGAGGGGTCTGCAGCGGCTCACTGACTGAATGATTCACTATCTGTGTGACAAAACCAGTTTGTCTAGAAAACCAGAACCGTAACATACCGAGATAAACAGGATCTGGACCACTCACTCCTAAGCGCTCTCCTTTAACAGTCTGTTACTGTCACTTTCCCGCGCTTTGTCACTTTCTCCCTCTTCCATCATGCTCTCCCCTGTGGTTCCCTCTCGTACTCACTGGGTGTGTTTATCTTCAGTCTGACAGGAGCTATGGCCATGTTTGGTCAATGCGGCAGATCCCAGGAGCTTTGGTGAGGGGCCAGTGCACTCAACTGCTCCAGCATCACTAGAAATAGTAATAAAGGAATGTATCATAAGTCAAAGGGGGACTACGAATGCCAGGCCTGTTTATATCAGCCCCTCATACACAGAGAAATTCAGCTGTACTATGAACTCTGTGCATGAAGCGTGGAGGTTTAGAGCTCAGGATAATGAAGAAAGGAGTTCAACCAGGGAGATAAACTGTCAAATAAACTGTTGGTTGACACAGCTTATTTGTACTTGAAGGTTTACTCCACTCCACAATAAACATCACAATGAGAGCATCATGCAAAGAGCCCTCAGCGTAGATACTAATTCTAGCTCTCCTTTTGGTTACTAGGAGTGTTCATCAACATGTATTATCTAATACCTAGACAACAAACAGGCTTACTGTGTGGAAGACTTGTCTTGCATTTCTCATGAGCTTGCTGCGAGTAACTGTTGGATTAAATAAGTAAGTATTAAATAGCGCTACAGTAGTGGACATACAACACATCTGTATTTATTCTAAGTTGAGCAATTTGCAGAGATCTCATGTCATAAATTTCCATAGTATGTCACTTTTTGTTTTTTTTTTACCTTTGTTAAACATGTGTAATTTATTAAAAATTGTAATGTGCTAGAGCTGCAACAATTAGTCAGTTGATTAGCTGACTGACAAAAAATTAGTTGACAACTACCTAAGAGTAAGAATTTTACTTAGAACTTTCAAAACTGAACTGGCATTGTGAACAGAATGTGCAGAAAAATTTGTATTGACATTATGTTATGTGTTGCAGAGATATCTACTGAAGTTAGCATGCTAAGCAGCTAGCCAAAATTGCACAAATTTGGGGAAATCAGTCAGTATGCTCTTTGTGTGTTCTTTCATTTTTATATGCATTTCTTCAACAGAGGTCATACAAAGTAGATATGTTGGGTTTAAATGTGCTTTTCCCACAAGCTTCATTAGAACTGGCACCAAAGTCTGGCACCAAGCAGAGCAGAAAGTGTTTGTTAGTTATGTACTTACTTTTTTAGTGTTCTTGCCAGGGGTGTAGCACCAAATTCTGGGCCCTGTACACTCTCAATGTCAGTGGGCCCCTATCCATGCCAGTGCACGAGACGCATGAGCAAAAAAAAAAAAAAAAAAAAAAAGAAAAGAAAAAAAGGGGTATTTATTTAAAATAAAAAAGCATAAATAGGGTTTTAAGCTACAATCAGATCAGATTATATTGATGAGTGGTTCTTTCATTCACCACCTGAATTGATGCATTTGGCCTACTTGCTTTATTGCTCAATTAATATATTACTAGTGTGCACTTGAGCCTACAGTGATATTGGTAGGCTATTTACATGTTGATATATGCAGCAGCAAAATATTGCTAGGTGGATCATTTATTAAGTCTCAGCACAGAGTTTCGCTTTCAGCTCTGCTGTGTTAGTAGGCTATAGCACATGCACTGAACCAAAAGGCTAACTTACTTTAAACTTAAGGTAAACAACTTGCATTTAGGCAGCAATTCTACCAGTCAGCAGCTCTCCTCTCTCTCTCTCTGAAACTGGTTAATGTTGACAACTAACGTTAGCTGGCCCATGATTGTCTTTATACTTACAGCCGCAAGCAGCCTGGTTGGCAACTAGCTAAGCTAAAGACTTAACGTGAGCATACAAACATCAGCAGCAGCTGTCTGGAGTGGACTACGTTAACTTTAATTGGACTTTGCATAACAAGCAAACTCGGTTCACCTTTGGGAAAGAAAGCAGTCAACAGCTGCCTCCCCTCATTCTGCCTTCTTTCTTTTTCTTTCCTCTCTTTCTTCTTTTGATACCCCGATTTATGCTTTTTGGGCAGCATGATGTCTAGCCCCCAGGTCATTCAATCTGGGCTCACTGACGTTACACTTTGTCGCCGGACTAAACCATTTTGCGCCTCCAAGAGGGGGCCCCCAGAATGTCCAATATGTTGGGAGGACTGTGACATAAAGTTCATTCTCTCAGTTGATGTTATCAATATATTTGAAATAAATTATGACACCAATTAATTGGAGGGCCAATTCATTCGAAATAAAAACATCACAAAAAAAAAAAAAATCAGGATTTTCATGGGCCCCTCTCCCTACTCGGGCCCTGGGTAGTCAGGTCCACTTTTCCCCCCACTACCACGCCCATGGTTCTTGCCCTGAACCCGCTGTGTCTTTGTCGTCCCTGGAGTCGGAGTTCTGGTTGGAGCTGCTGTGAATCACCTTAGTGCTGTATTCCTTGTCGTCAAATTAGTCTCCATTGGTCTCTATGGCTGTTTTGGTCCCGTTTTGGCTGTGCTCACTGAAAAGCTACAGAGCTCAGCCTCTGTTCTGGTGCCCATTCCAACATAATTCTTACATATTGCACCTTTTAAGTCTCCCAACCAAAAACTGAAAATATTCTGTGGTTCCAGCTTTGTATATGTGAATATTTGGTGTTTTTTATAGTCCTCTCTGAATATCTTTGGGTTTTGGACTGTTTGTCAGGCAAAATAAAACATCACCTTAAGCTTAAAGCTTTAACTGATATTGTAATGGACATTTAGATAATTAATCATTAAATTGAGTAAACAGTCAGCAGATTAATCGATAATGAAATGAAGAGTTTGCTGCAAAGACAATCACAGACTACAAGACGACATCAAAAATAAGTAAGTTGAATTAAATTGAAGCAACACATCTGCAAAAGAGATTTCCAAGAAGCAAAAGAGGCTGCAGCAACACATGCATCACTCAGTGACCTGAGCTGACTTGGGACACGTCGTATAATACTACTATGTCTACGTCATGTAATTGTTTATCCATCTTCTCCACCACAGAGAGCACGTTTGCTGAGAGTGTGGGATCCAGCTGCCTGAGTGCGGCCCGTCTGAGTGCCTATCTGCCCCAGAGTAGCCACGACTCAGCCAATTACAGCAACAATCAACTGGAGAACAACCAGGCTGCCGCTGCCAAGATGGCCAACCTCCAGCTCAATAACTACACTCAGCTCATCCCCTGCTGCTCCTCCACCTCTTCCTCTTCCACACCATCCTCGTCTGCCTCCACTGGATTCAGTGTCCCCAGGGTGGTCCGGGGCCTTCCTTCCCCGCTTGACAATGACTTGCACTTTCACCCTATCCGCGGCTCTGATGTAATACTCTCCGCAGACCGCTCCGCCGCCTGCATCCACTTTCTGGACAGCAGTCGGACTCTGGTGTTCAGTGACCGGCCGCTGCACGTGGGTGAGACTTTGTACGTGGAGGTAGGCCACTTGGGCCTGCCCTACTTTGGGGCGCTGTTGTTTGGTTTAACGTCCTGTGACCCGGCGACTCTGCACGCCGGGGACTTGCCAGCAGACCCGGAGGTTCTGCTGGATCGTAAAGAGTATTGGGTGGTGCACCGGGGCTTCCCCATGCCTTGCTCTGGAGATGTGCTCAGCTTTAGCCTGCTGCCCAGTGGAGAGGTGCACCATGGGGTGAACGGAGTGGGACGTGGCCGGCTGCTGTGTGTGGACTCCTCTCAGGTCCTGTGGGCCTTTTTCACCCTGCATGGTGCCATCAACAGACTCAGGATACTAGGTAGGCTGAATGTATTTACAGCAACGCTGAAGTCTTAAGGCTTATTTATGCTAAATGTTAGATGCAGATACAGACAGAGCCTTCGTTCCATCAGAGTCCTGCATGGCTCCAGTTTTGAAAACCTGCACCTGCAATGCTGAGGACCAGAACTGACCCCTTGCCCTTACCTCCAAGTCAAATGCAGACCTGCCTAGAACCGTTTAATATAAGTCCCGCAACCCGACCCAGTGATTAAACACACATACACAGTCACTCTCTTGCATTCTAAATTGGGTCAACACAGGTGTACCTGCAGCTGTCGATGTGCCAAGATTGTGGCTCTCAGAAGCTAATACTTTTTGGCACTTTTTACAAGCAGTAGAGTCACAGACAACATGATTCTCACGGTTTCTGATCACACCAATTTTATCCAAAACCTCAGATGATGTATTGGCCACAATTTGGTATTCTTCACTGGCTGTTTTTGCCTTCATGTAATCCATGTCAAGATAGCCTACATCGCTGTTGGATCAAACAGTGACATCCCATTGTTTGGCAGGGTGTCAGGTCAAAGTTGTATCATGAACTTTCACAATAAAACCGTGGCTGCCTGATTAGGCTTTATATTATTAGTGGTTTTAAAAGTCAAAAACACTGCACAGTCATTTTTATTTCCGATTTCTCCAGGAGAAAAATATTATTGTATTTTTTTGTTGTTGTTCTCACCTGCTGCACACCACAGTTAGTTAATTTTTACCTGTGCCTGTACCTGTGAATTTCTGTAAATATATTTTTTATCCATTACAACTTCTTTGCGGGTACCTGACCCGATGCAGGACTCTACTTCCTGTACTCTGCATTCATTTCGTCTATTTTTCTGCACATTTTCTGATAAGGAAAATAGAGCAGTACCTCCGGAAGTCGTGGTGGTAGTGTTAAAGTGTAGTCAGTACTTCAAGCAAGACATGATCAAAAGACATGATGAAGAGGTTTTAATATTCCTCAAGTACTAGAAATGACATTCGTCGTCAGTTAGTTAGTGAAAAGTGATGGATTTAATGGCCACACAGACCGTCACTGTCTGTAACCCTGCCTCCACTTTTGCCTCTTTCTCAAGAGCTATTACTACAACCTCATCCAGCATCTCTATGTTTGCTGTTGTCACAAACTTTTGACTCTTCTTCTTTTTGGTGACTTTTGACCCTGAGCGACGCCCTCTAGTGGATATATTGCTTAACATCCATGCCACTTAACATTAAAATGCATAGTATGTGGGCAGTGATGGTTATATCATTTAAAATGGACGTATCTATTTTCATCGGTAAAAGGGCCATAAATGAGTGTGAGGAATTATTGTAATTTTATTAGGATGAGGCTGTTTGTTGCCATCTTGCACAACACAAAATACCAAACGGAATACTTGAAGCAAAAGTACAACATTTTGGGAAAAGTGCTTTTTCACATTCTTGCTGAGAGGAGATTGCTCCTACTCTCAATCATCTCATTCAACTCTCTGCAAGATAGCAAATAAGCATATTTCCCGAAATGTCAAACTGATAAACACCCAAAAAGGACCTGTTCTCCAAACATCATCAGTCTGTTCTTGAGTCCAGGCAGCCCCTGCGGTTTATTTTTTCCCAGACTAAAGGAATGCAGTCGAGTAGTTTATGACTGCATGAGTCTGTTCAGTTTAGAGCTGTGACCTATCTGTCCTAGTCCCACTACTCCCACATACACTCCCACCAGTCCAGACCCCATCTTCATCTGTTTCTGATCCAACAATATTATGCTCAAACAGAAACAACTAAAAGAAAATCAGTCTATGACACTTCAAATATGCATATCTAATCTGACTGGTTGGGGCCAGTCAGCATAAAGTTTTAAACTCTAGTGATGAAAACAGTTTAAGGACACTATTGAAAAGATACCAACTGTAGTTAAATATACATTTTGTCTGAATGCCACCTTAAAAGGCTCTTCTCTAATTATCTGGTGTTTGTTCATGGGTATTTATCCTTGTGACACAGGAACACTGCAGTCCAGTCCTCCCTCCACATCCCCCAGCACTTCTCAGAGCAGCAGTCCAGATGACAGTGACTCAGACCTGGCGTTCAGTGTCAACAGATCCTCCTCTGCCTCTGAGTCCTCTCTGGGTAGGTTACCAAATGTTGACAGTATGCCTAACGCTGTGTGTAGAAACCCTCAGGAGGTCACAGCAGGAAGGCTCATATGGTGCATGTTGAACTGTGGCAGTTCTGTTGGACTGTAATGTAGTCATGGGGAAAAATGTGTTGCCTCACTTTCTTATATGACATTCTCACACTGTTAAAGATATAACTCCATGATCTGGTATATACAAGAGCTGCTACAATAACCCATTTGTCAGAAAATTAATTGGCAACTATTCATTGATCAACCCACAAGTCATTTTTAAAATCCAGACTTGGTTAAGCACAATTAAATTTTAATGAATTGAATGTGTTTGAATTTGGACTGTGGGTTTGATAAGACAAGACATTTAAACAAACAATTAACTGAGAAAACAATCAGCAGATTAATCTATTCTGAAAATAACAATTTGTTGCAGCTCTAATACATACTGTTTTTGTTAAGTTTTAATAAGTTAGTGTAGAAGAGATTCTAACACTGAAAGTTGTATTAGACAAACAAACATGAACTGAGCTAACTCAGCAGTGTTAGCTTCAATTAACAGCAGAAAGAGGTTAGCCTGCTTTAGCAACAGGTAGACCAGCTATCTGTCCATCAGAGTAACTCTGTAAATTAATTTCAATTCAGTTTTATTTGTGTAGTGACAAATCATAACAAGGTTATCTCATGGCACTTCTTTTATTTAGAGCAAGTCTAGACTGTACTCTTTATAAACACAATTGTTCCCTCCAAGAACAAACACCGAGGCGACTGCAGTGAGAAAAACTAATTTTAACAGGTAGACACCTCGAGCAGATCCAGGCTCTTTATTAATGGTGGGCAGCCAACCACCAGAGAGAGGGAGACATATCCCTGGTACTGAACTGTGTCGTCAAACTGGCCTTATAACCAGGGAACAGCAGTAATAGATTGCATATAATCGAGATGACGCAGTAAATTTACAAAAATAAGTAACTACAATTATCCCAGACATTTGAAATAATGTATAAATAGATTACAGTTACAATGTCAAGAATTACATGATTACATTTTTGATTATGACTTTAAAATATGACAATTTTAAAATAGTTTTTCACAATAACCAATGCTGTATTAACTAAGAGCATGTCTGACATTCAGAGTTTCTTAGACAACTGCTCCACTTCATGATGGACATAATGGGAGAAAAAAATGCTCATGGCAAAAATGCAGTTTTCTGTTACATTGAAAATGGTTTGAGATGTTAAAAGAGAAAAAAAATATTTGTGGAACTCAAATTTTTAAATGAGGTGTAATATGTCTAATGTTTCCAAAAGTAATCCAAAAGTATTCAGATTAGATTCAGTTGTCAAGTTGTCATTACAAAGGCAAGCGCTGTCAGCTTTGCATTAAAAATGACATAATTGACTGAATGACACTTAATGACAACAGTCATGAACATTCATAAAGACTCTGTCATGGCCCTGACAGGTGTCATGACCCCTCTTATGCACACCCCTTCATATCAAGTGTTACTGGATAAAGAATAGAGTGTGAAAAACAACTAGAGCTGCAACGAAAAAGTCGATTAATAGATTAGTTGTCAACTGTGAAATTAACCAGAGACTATACTGAAAATAGACTTATTGTTTTGAGTCCCTTTTTAAGAAAAAAAAAATCCAAATTCTCTGATTTCAGCTTCTCGCCTGTCAATATTTTATATTTTCTTCGTCCTCTATGACAGGACATCATCTTGGGCTTCAGGAGTCACTGATCAGCATTTTTCACCATTTTCTGAGATTTTATGGACTAAACAACAAACTGATTAATTGAGAAAATTATCCACTGATGAATCGACAATGAAAATAATTATTAGTTGCAGCCCTAAAAACAACAGTAGTAAAGATCTGACCTTGACATAGTCCTACAACAACGACAACAAAAAGAGTTTTATCCGTGTTTGTGTCCATGTCTCCTTCAGACCCTCACATGTTTTCTTCCTCTCCCTCCAGTCACTGCTCCCAGCTCCCCTCTCAGTCCTCCGGTCTCTCCCACTCTCACTGCCTCGGAGCTGCCCCCTGCTGGAAAAAACGGAGAATGCACCATCTGTTTCGACCAGGAGGTGGACACAGTCATCTACACCTGTGGACACATGTGTCTGTGCAATGACTGCGGCCTGAAGCTGAAGAGACAGATCAACGCGTGCTGTCCGATATGCAGGAGGCCTATCAAAGATGTTATCAAAACGTATCGGCCATGATGATGGTCCAGATGCTCAAACAGGTGCTGTGACTTCCTCTGCTGGACGCCACCTGTGTCCCCTTCTCAGGCTTGGCTGGACACGTATCTCGGCCCAATTGGAGATTAGCCACACCCGGACATAATTGTGCCTATATTTTCATTTTCGATGGGTAAATCATTTGTGAAGAGAGACGAGACTCTTCATACGCAGAGCTGTGATGAAGCTCATCTTAATACAAAGACTGCATACATGAGCTCCTATATTTTCACTAAGGAAGAAGAGATGAATCATGTGTTCCCTTTTTATATTTTCCATGTGATGTCTCTTATGTCACATGTATTTGCTGAGCAGAAGATCCTGCTGTGAATATTCTGTCTTTACCCTCGTTGTCCTAGATTTATGTGTGCTTCAGCAGACCGTAGTCTACGACTTCTAGTGCCTTAGATTTGTCACATCGTGTGTCCAAGTAATTATGCTAACAATCCTAGCCATATTTTCGATGTACAGTACTGAAGGCTTGTGGTGAAAAAAGGCACACAGAGAAACAAAGGTGCAGATGTAAGTGGAAAGATGTAAATGTGTATGTTAAGTGTGTTCAGTGGCGTGCTTTAACAAAAGTGTTTGGAAGTACAAGATGAAGAATCTGGTTTTGCACATTGAGAGAGTAATAAAAGTGGACAAAGCGTGATTAAAGTGTGTGTAGTTTTCAATAATAAGATGGATTCAACTTTACACTGAAGAAAGACGTTTTCTTCTACATCACATCACTCTTATCTAGCCTTTACAGAAGCCTTTGCTTTGTCACTAGTGAGGGACACACTCCTAATTTAATAATGTGTAGTCAGGTTTATGGTGTGTACTGTAAGTTGAAGGGATATTCAATTAAAAAAAATATGCATTTTTTCATTTTGTACTTTTTATCAGGAGTGAATAGGCTGAGAGCAGAATTCAATTCAATTCATTTATTGTTACATCACAGAGTACAACAAAGTCACAGCATTCACACATATCAAACAGCATTTAAAAAAAGAGAAGAATAAAAACATATTGTCACTTTGAGGCATAAACATTATATGTCCACAACTGTTACTTTTCAGGAAATTTTTAAAAATTGTGTTTTTAAAATCAATGAATGCTGCTTAGTCAAAGTCTGTAGTTGTTTTTAATATGTGTCAGTAGTTAAATATTTGTAAAACCCACAGACAGACATAAAGACAGACATTCCTTCATGGGGAAAAAAAGAGATACAAGATTTGTGCTCAACAGTGACAATATTCTAAATAAAATGTATGTATTTGCTGTCACCTATACAATAGTAAGGTAGCAGAGATATTAGACTTCTGGATATTTTACATTTGCTGAACTGTAGTGGCCCTACAATGTATACATTAAAAGTAGTGTGATTAGGAATAAATACGTACATACAGAGGAATATATACGTACAAAGTGCAGTTGGATTGTGGACATCTGTAGATTTTAGTGAAGGTTAGGGAAATGAAGCATAACAGATCCCACTAAAATACTTTTCTCATACATTTTGAGACATGTTGATCGACTATCTGTAAGTGACAATTATCCCTGCTATTAAAGGGCTGTGCTTTCTTATAGTCTGTATTCCATTTTAATTTCCTTTTTAATTAATTTTGCTCATCTGATGAAGATCATTCATGTGATATGATCGAAGGCTTCAGAACAGCTACTAAACTGAGGTAAGACGGTTTTGTCAGCTGACGTTTTTCAAGGTCGAGGCTGAAACCTAACTTTTAATTCAACATGGATGAGCGGCCCTTAAAGGTCTCGGGAAAAAAAATTAGTGTTTAACTTTTTTAAAATTCCTGATGAAGATCATGAGAGCTCCAGAAGAGTTAATTGACCCTGAGGTGAGACTGTTTCATCAGCTATTCTGCATTTGTTCTATATTTTCCTACAGTAATACAATAGACTAGACTAGAATAAGAATAGAGTGCAAAGTGCATTTAATGTAAAATGTATTAGTTTATTAATTTAATTTATACGTTTGTTGCATAACTAATCATGTCTTTAAGACATGTCTATTTTTGAAAACTGCATATACATGTAGGCCTTTAGCTAACTCCTCTCCACAGAAGATATTTAGGGTCCGGGCAGCCTAAGCTGCCAGGACCCTATTGTTATCCTCAATGTTCTTCTTTCTTCTTCTTCTTCTTCCGAGGAAATCCTACTTCCCATGCGCAAAAAATCGCCAAACTTTGCACAAGGGTCCAGTCCCATGTCAGATTGCCTCAGCTGCAAAAACAGGCCAATAGTCCTGATGGTGGCGCTACAGCAAGCCTCTAAAGTTCAAAATTTTGAAAATTCATAACAAATCAACCATATGTGCTACAGATTTGACAACTTTCACCAAAATGTAGCCCCAATACTGAAGAAACTTTTGTACATTTAAACCTATTGCAAATTATGAAGTCCATCACTCTGTTTTGTTCAAAAACTGTAAAACTTATTAAACCTATCTCCTCCCACAATTTTTGCTCAATTGGCACCAAACTTGCTACAGAGCATCTTCAGACTGTCTTACACAAACGATCCACACAGATTTTTGATTTATGGAAAACTGAGCTTACAGTGCATCAAAATGTTTGACTGTAAACGGTATTATAAACATATACTTGCAAATTCTTGCTAAACACATTTTCAATGTTCATGAAAAAAATGACAAAATTTTGGAGTCATGGTAGATGATGTTTGGAAAATATCAGAATTTTATCTCAAAAACGGAATTTTTTACAGCATTTTGAATTTCACTCTCATGCGAACAATTGGAGTCAATGCAAAAATGGCATTTTTAAACATCAGTTTTTCACTTTGGAGCCAATAAATCATTGTTAAAAACTAATGACCAACATCTCCATGCTGTCTAGATGCGATTTGTGTATTTTGGGATTTTTGTCTCAATAACTGAATTTTTGACAACTGTTTGAAATCTGCCTTTACATGCTAACAACTGCTGTCTTGCACACAGGTGACTGGCTTAGTCAATTTGTGAAGCTACAAGTGGTGTTTTCATTTGCCAGTTAGCTCAGTGAGATAGAGGATGGTTCTTGGTGTTGAAGGTTGTGAGTTCAAGTCTCAGCTTGTACAACATTTCCATATGAGAAATCTACCCAAACTTTTCACAAAGGTCCAGTCCCATGCCAGATATCCTCAACTGGAAACACAAGACAATAGTCCTGATGGTGGCGCTACAGTAAGCCTCTAAATGTCAAAACTTTGAAAATTCATAACAAATCAACCATATGTGCTACAGCTTTGGAACTTTGAAATTTGCTTTTCCATGGCATGGATGGCTGCTGTCTGGCACCCTGATCCTTGGCTTAGTCAATTTGTGAAGCCACACATGAACTGTTACTTGTCAATTAGCTCAGTGAGATAAAAGACGGCCCTCAGTCTCAGAAGTTGTGAATTCAAGCCTCAGCTAAGGCAAAATGGACATTCTAATGTGAAAGTCTTATGTTCAGGTATCATGCTATGTGGATTAGAGACTACTAAGGTTAAAATAATTATGATCCAGGCAGTTTCATGGAGAGACAAATACTCTTTATCAACACTTTTATCTCTGCTATGAATCATTTCATTATTGATTAGCATTCCAGTTATTTTCTTTTTTTATAAACTTTATTTGTAAATTTTCTGATTTTTTCAAACACAACAGAAGAAGACAAGAACAAACACAATGCAATAAACAAACAAACAAACAAACAAACAAACAACAAACAAACAAACAAACAAAAAACTGCCAGTTCACAGGAAAAACATGAGTCAGGGAAGACAGAGTCCACGTCAGACCAAACGGTGCAGTGTCCAGAGGTTAGGAATCCGGGGTATGAGTCCTAAAGGCCGGCACCAGATGAGGTCAAACACATCATGATTGATTCCACATTCAACAACACAATACAAAAATCAATAGTTTGCTGCTTGAAAACATTGAGAGGAAAAATAAGAAAATAAAATATAGGCCTATTCTTCCTAATTACAAACTAACTTCTGTCAGTCCTAATATAGTCAATAAATGGTCCCCAGACCTTAAGAAACTTTGGATGTGCGTTGGACATAGTGTACCGTATTTCTTCAAGGTAGGTACAGGAAACCATGTCATTCAACCATTTTTTGAAGCAAGGAGGAGGAACAGACTTCCAGTCCCTCAGAATTACCCTTTTTGCTATAACCATGCCAAATGAGAGGGCTTGCTGTAATTCTGCTGGAAGTGTCAAGGAAAAATCAGAACAGCCCAGTATCGCCAGAAGATAGTAAGGATCTAATTGCCTATTATATATATTGCTGTATGTACTAAATATATCACACCAAAAACTCCTAAGCTTAGGACAGCACCAGAAAAGATGGCCAAGAGTCCCATCACTTGACTTACACCTATCACAGGTGGGAGAGACTGAAGAGAAGATCCTATTCAATTTAGTTTTAGAGAAGTGTAATTGGTGGATGACCTTGAACTGGATTAGTTGAAGTCTTGCATTAATGGAACAAGATTTAATTCTCTCTAACACTTCTGCCCATAGTTCTTCTGAAATGTCCTCCCCAGTATCTGAAACCCATTCCTCCTTAATATGGACGGAGGAGGGCATTCCAGTTATTTTCTATATTAAATGCTTGTCTATAAGATTATGTAAAATTCATATTACCTTTCCCCAATTCCAATCTGGCATCCAATAACATCTCACTTTGTCTGACTAAAGGTCCAAAACCATGATAAAGCAAGATTTGAGGAGGATATCCTCAAATCTGCAATGGTAAATCCAACACTGATGCCTGAAACAATCAATCCATCATGAAATAGTTGTGGATTAATTATGTGTTTGATTTATTGATTTATTGACTAATCATTGCAGCCGTAGAATTCCTATACTGAGCTAGAAGAAGTTTTAAACATATATACCGCAGAGTTGTTTCTTGCTAATTAGCTCAGTGAGATAGAGCAGAGTCTCTTGTGCCAGAAATTGTGAGTTCAAGTCTCAACTGATGTAAAATGCACATTAGAATGCCACCTTTTTTTCGTCTTCCTACACTCTGCTTGTTGCTCAGAATTGCCTAATTTTGCCTAAAATTGCCCTGCCCCGACCATTGCTGTGCAGCAGCTATAATTTGACTTGTCATTGCAAGAAAGGCAGAGGTGAAACAAGTTTTGTTAATGATGGTTCAGCTCCATTAATTGTCCCACAAAGCCGTGACGGTGACCCTGGAACAAGCTCACCCATGGAATACAGTTATTTTGTAATGTTATTAAGACACCTGTGCTTTTCCTTCTGACATAACGCTTGTAATGACGGCACACAAAATGAGGAGGCGGATTTAAGGTTTTACTTGTGGTCTCTCCAGCCTTTTCATTTGAAATTGAAAGCATTGGAAAAGGTGAGTACATGTTGGATTTCACATTTATCATGTAGACATGATCTCAATGGGATGCTAATGTGCAAATTTTTTTTCTGCCAACTTTTTCCCCCTTCATTATATTGAAAAGACAGACAATCAGTACATGTGCATGAAATTGACATTTCAGACTTCTAATGTGTAAAGTGCACATATCAATCAAATCAAATATGAAGAAGTAAGCATCATCAAAATATAAAATAAACAATAATATCAATAAAGTCAATATATCTTAATCAGAGGATACAGTGAATAATTCTGCAAATCAGGACAGTGTGTGTTCAGTTTTTTTTTTGTCTGTCATGAGGGTCACGGTATCATGTAATTAAATTCAACCAAAAAAACATTAAGGCCGGGAACATTCACTCAAAAGCTTATTATTACATTTGAATTTAAAAAATAATGTCTTTAGGCATAACTGTTATACAAGGTCCATTCGTATTAACAAAGTTTTCTACGTCACTCGAAAACACTGATGAGGAGGGGGAGCAGTGACAAAACAAATGCATGACTGTTTCTGTCTCAGCATCACAAAAGGTGCATTTAGCATCTAGGTCAACACATTTGGAAATTATTGAGTTACGTGGAAAATGTTATGCAAGATCTTAAAATGAATTTTGCTGATCTTGTTTGAAATACAACATTAGAAAGAGCACAACAATGCTTTACACAGTTTATATGATCTAATTGTGAATTTCAAAAGAATTTCCACTAGGGTGAAATGTTATAGTTATAGTTTTAAAGTTATTTCCTTCTCCTACTTTCTTTATGTCCGCTAATTTTATTCCACCAACTTTTTAACAAGGTACATGAATATTAACATCTCAGTGACATCCCAGCTCCTGGGAGATTTTCATATTTATACATATTAACTTTATCATCAAACAAAGATGGATTTTACCCCCATTTTTGCTAACTTACAAAATAATAATCACTTTATTTATTTAGCACCTTTGAAAAGTGAGTTTACAGTGCTTTGACAGACAAATCAAAAGAGCAGGATACCCCAGAGGCAAAATAACAACAGAAGGCCCACACAATAAGGCCAGACAGGAGCACTAATATAAAGCTAAATAAGACTAAGACACAAGCAAAAGACACTAAAACATAGTAAGACAATATAAAACAGTAAAATAGATAAGAACAGGAAAACCAGAAAAACATGACAAAATAAATAAAATAGAGGGAGGAAACTTCAGAAACATTACATGACCTTGTCAAGTCAATATAAATAAATAAATGGAGGAAATAGGACAACATCAAGCAATGTCAATATAGATAAGTACAAATAAAAGAATAAAATTAAATAAATTAAAACAAGACAATGACATCACATAAAAGCAGGTCTATAAAAATGGGTTTTAAGGAGTGATTTAAAAGATGTCACTGATTCTGCAGCCTTGTGTCCTCGTGTGGGTCGTTCCAAAGTCGAGGGGCCCTGATGGAGCTCCTTTAGATTTCAGCCCGCCCGAGGAGCTAAGGCTCCATACTGGCTCATATGAGGTTAACATTTCAGCTATGTAGTTAGGGGCCAGACCCAGGTGAGCTTTAAAAGTGATCAGTAAAATCTTGAAATCAATTCTAAAAAGCACAGGAAGCCAGGATTGGGGTGATGTGATGTCATCTGTTTAAACCAGTAAGAAGCCTATCTGCTGTGTTTTGGGCCAGTTGGAGACGGGAGAGTGATTTTTGGTTAAATGCCAGAGAGGAGTGAATTACAATAGCCAAATCTGGAGAATATGAACGTGTGGATGACTTTTTCCAGGAGTGTGGGAGCAGTGGTTTGATTCTAGAAATGGTACGCAGATGGAGAAAACAGGACTGGACAACTTTTTTGACGTGTGTTTGGAAGCTGAGACCCAAGTCAAATATTACTCCTAGATTACTGGAGGCGGAGGTGACATTTGTGGACAGGGGACCAAGGATATTTTTGATGGGATTGATGGAATTTGGTGGACTGAACAGTATGACTTCTGATTTTGAATTGTTGAGTTTGAGAAGGTTCTGGGCCATCCAACAGTTTATATTGTTGAGACAATCTAACACAGCAGCTAGGCTTCATGGGTCATCATGTCTCAAACCAACTAAGCGCAATGTCCCTGATGACAACCCAGGTTCTCAGCTGGTCGATTAAAATGGCATGATCTACAGTGTCAAACGCTGCACTTAGGTCTAAAAGAATTAAAATTGCGCTCTCTCCCCTGTTTGCTGCTAAAAGAAGGTCATTGGTTACCTCGTAGAGGGCAGTTCCTGTACTATGTAAAGCTCTAAAACCTGATTGAAATTTCTCAAAGAGATTGATATGACACATAAAAGCTAAAAGTTGGATTGAAACCACTTTTTCTAAAATTTTTTGATAAAGATGTAACTTTAGAAATTTGCCTAAAATTGTTAAAAACAGAAGGATCAAGGTTTGATTTCTTTAAAAGAGGCTGGACCACAGCATGTTTAAAAGAAGAGGGAATTAGGTTTGAGAAAAAGGATGCTCTTGCTTCTTTAATTGCTTTTTGATAATTCTTCATTACATCTTTCCATATTTCATAAAGTACATGTAAGCCTGTTTTCTTACGTTTTCTTTCTTTTTTCCTACAGTCTCTTTTCAATTTAAGGACGGATTTGTTAAGCCAAGGCTGTGGTGAGCTCTTGGACTTTTTGTCTTTGTAAAGGGCAGCAGAGTCCAGAACAGTCTGTCAGGTTTGATTCAAAAGGAAGACCAGCTCCTCTGTGTTAAAATTTGGATGAAAACCAGTTAAAGAAGCAGCATTAAAAAGCTCAGAAAACTGACTGGCAGACATAGAGCGGATGAGTAAATTGTGATTAAAAGGTAGTTGGGATAAAATTACATCAAATAAAATTGCTTTATGGTCAAACACACAGATATCTTTAACCTCAAGGTTGTCAGGACTGAGACTTTGATGAATAACTAAATTGAGTGTGTGACCTTTTGAGTGTGTGGGTTCTTGTAGTCTGTGTGAGATTAAAAGACTCCAGAGTGTCCATAAAATCAGTGACAAGAGACTAAGAAGGGCAGCATACATGTATGTTAAAATTACCCACAATTCAATGAGAATAAATTTGGTCAAACTCTTATATAAAACCAGATAGTAACTTGGCAAACTCTAGGATGAAAACATTGTTTGGTCTGGGCGGTCTGCAGATTATTAAAATTAGAGAGTGGGTGTTTAGAAAGTATTGAAAAAGAAAGGTGTTTAAATGAACTAAAACTGCTCTGAGAAATGGGAGTGCATTTAAAAACCTTTCTGTAGATAACAGCAACCCCCCTCCCCTGCCTGTCAAACAATGTTGATAAAGGTATGTAAAATCAGGGGAAGTTGCTTCAATGAGAGGGCTGCAGTCACCTTCAGATAGCCTCAGTGTCAGTGATGATAAAACAGTCTAATTTGTTAAAAGTGATAAAACCATGGCATAAAAAGGATTTACTGTTTAAAGATCGAATGTTTAAAAGCCCAAAATGTACAGGATTAAAATTAAGGGTGGAAGGTAACCAAGGAACTAGAATTAAGTTGTTTGTGTTAGCAGCAGAGGGATGTGCTGACGGTGGGAATGACTGTCCTGTTTGTGGGAGCTGAGTGTGGTGCAGAGGTGAGGGATGATGTTGGTGCAGACGTGATACTTCCTACTTGGTGAGAGTGTGATAACGGGAGGGACCGGTGGGGGGAGCTGTGATGGGGATCAGCGTGTTGAGTTGTAGGGGGGATTTCCGGTGTAAACAGTCAGTCACCATGAGAGGGTTTGTACAGCCTGCAGCAGGTTAGCAGACAGCATTGGGCTAGTTCAACTGTTGGGTGTCTCTGTTAAAAAGTGAGGAGCGGTCCCAGAACAAGTTAAAATTGTCAATAAAACCCACATTGTGCTTCCTGCTGGCGGCCTGGAGCCAGTGTGAAGGTTGAGGAGTCTGCTAAAACGGCCAAGCTCCGGGCCCAAGAGTCAGTATTGGCCCTGAAATAAAAACAGTCTTTCCACAGTCCTTTAAGACATCGAAGAGGAGGTTAAAATTGTTTTTTGTGCACTCTAACTCCCGGCGGGTTCTGTCGTTTGTCCCCACATGCACCACAACTCTTTTAATAGAGCTCAGTGAAGCAGTGAGGGCAGAAGAGTTCCTGGTTAAGGAGTCACCAATAATTAATGTGTTTGGGGGGGAAGGGAGGACATGGAGAAGAAGGTGCGGGTGGATTGCTCGTTCAATTACCACTACCAGTGCTGGGTCTGGAGCGGTCTGCATGGGCAGACAGGTGTGAGCAGAGGAGGAGGCCCGATGACAGCCCCCATCAGTAATCTACGGCAGTCCCTCCCCGTGGAGGAGCAACGAGCGGCCTGACCAATGCCGGCTGCAAGACCGGCGCTGGCCCCAGGTTGAGAAGGCGGCGCGGCCATGGGTGGGTGAGCCACAGGTGAAGACGGCTCGGCTGTCGCAGGTGGAGGAGCAGCGGTGCTGGGAGGAGCCATTGTCGTCATGAGGTCCGAGCCGGATGGAATCAGAGCTGGAGGAGCATCCCGCGGCACACCACCAGGACGGCCGGGACCATGGGTCAGCTTGATTTGGTGTGGAGCTGTAAGGCGGGGACTTCGCCCTGGCTCCGGTGCGAACCCAAGGGTCATCTGGGGGAATCGGGGTGGCCAGCGGCGGCGTTGTAGCGTCCAGGTCACCTGCAGCAGAGGCGGCGCCCGCTGCCACTACGTGCGGCTCAGGCTCGGGGGACTGGCTCTCCTCTGCCGCCGGACCCTCCGGGTAGACCGGTTAGGCGCCGGCATTCATCGAGGCCAGCCAGGGGAGGGTGGCCCCAGAGTCCGACACTACCTGGGGCACCAAGAAGATGGACAATTGGTCTGCTGGGGCAGCGAGAGCGGACAACTGTATAAATGAAATCTGCTTTGACTGGGCAACAGCTACAGAAACAAATTCTTCAATCATCTCATCCCTTTTTTCGGAGCTCGGACTTCAGCTTGTGAATATCATCCTTTAACTGTGAGTAGGCCAGTTTGCAGTCCACACACAGAACCATAATAGCTTCCTCTTAGACGAAACAAAATGTCAGCCATAAACTGGTTTATGTCAGGGCTTAAGTTTTTTCTGTCCTCTTCTGGCCACCAATCACTAATGAAGGTGTTGGTGGAGCCCAAACAGAGCTAACAGCTACATAATGTTGGGTTTACACTCTTTTGGTGGCCTGAAACATTATGCTGATGGTGCATTTTGCAGTGTAAACAAAAAACTGTTTGCTAACGTTTGTTTGCCATACTTCATATAAGGGCCACTAAAGTTGACTGTGTATGGTGTGGTGCTGTGGTATTTCGAGCTGTTCTAACAAAAATAAGTAGGTAAATACAGCAGAATTGTGAAAGACTGCCACACTATTTTTGACTCGTTCTGAGCCTGCATTAATCAAACAAAACTTTTTTTCTTTTTTTTAACTTTTACTTTGTACTTTGTTGACCATTTCAGCCATTTCATTATTGATGGGCACACTATTATGTTTCAAGAGAAGCTAACATGGGCAATTTAATGAAATGAAAATTTTAATGACATGTTTTATTTCATTTGTGGCTTAATTTTTGATAAAGTTGAGAACAAGTTACTCAGTAAGTCAGTAAGTGTAAAACAATCCCTTTAAATAACGTAAAATATTGTATAATTCCAAAAATAATGTTTATATTTCCCAGTGAGGTTTGTTCTGACAAGTCTGTCTGACCAAGTCAAGTGTATTGCATGAATGCAGACTTTTTGACAGTTTAGGTGTCAAAAGCCTGTTAATGTCAACTCTTCCAAAAGACCTTAACTGTTTGTTGAGTTATATAAAAATTATACCCACAGCTCCTAGTAAAGTTGTTTTTTTTAAAAACACACAAGTTGACTTGTGTAACTGTGTCTCTCACAGCCTCAGTACTTATGTAAACCAAAACACCAAAGTTAACATGAGGCTCATTCACACTGACTGACAGGTATGAACATTTTCCTTAATAAAGTGAATACACAGAGTACTTTTGTCATGAGTTTATTTAAATCTTATCATTTAAGACAGTGACTGCATTGTAATCCCTTGTAGGTAGGTAGGCATAATTAATGAGGTGACAAACCAAACAGAAAAAAAGAAAAAATGAGAGGCTGTTTTTTTGGGAATGGTGCAGCATCTTTCTGAGAACTTAACATCCTTCCAATTTTAGTAAAAACACCTTCCTTTTAAGCATTTAGTGATCCACTAAACCACTGGTTTATAGAATACTTTGAATAAATCAAAACACATCAAAACGTCCATCACAATCACTTTTTATTCAGTCTGTATAGAAGCTTTTATTCCCTGCTTTCTTGCTCCTGCAATAATGAGGCGCCAGACGTAGTAAAGTGTGGCCTCTGTTTCAGGATATTGAATTTCCTCTTCCACCAGCAGGGACCTTTTTGCTCATAGTTTTTCGTCCCTTCTCTGTAGAATGAACGAGACTGTGACATATCACAATATGAGCCAACATTTGCTACTGAAACACATTTTAGACCACAAATGAAAGTGTCATTAAACTATATTTGATTTTTAAAGTTTGTAATGACAGTTCATGCTTGGCCAAGACTTGCTGCAGATATGTACTGACATACAGTATTTCAGTATTGTGTGTGTGTGTGTGTGTGTGTGTGTGTGTGTGTGTGTGTGTGTGTGTGTGTGTGTGTTTTACAAAAAAAACCCCAAAAAAATAAATCAAAACACACATTAGGCCCATTAAAAGTTTAAATGTGAAAACAAATGCTTTGTCATTGTATATCTTACCTCATGCTAGCAGAAGAGTCAGATCCACTCACCAAACTGTGAAAAAACAAAATCCTGTATTATTTATGTGCTGAGTTTTAGCATGCTAAATAAAAAATGTTATTGTACTTCAGT